>CM046391.1:16860303-19260303 GCA_025413875.1 Rhododendron molle | reverse complement strand
ACATTTTTAATTAAAAACATCATTTCTAATGCACCACCATACCATCATTTTTAATCTGGAAATGTAGGGGTAATTGTCTTCGCAACCCAACCAGTAACAACTATATATTCTTCTCAATAAAGAAAACTGAAGCAGAAAACTTAAAATGCAATGTCTGTCTGACAAAGTAATTAGAGATGGAAGTGCAAAAAGAAACTGAAACTGATCTATAGTTCGTGCACTCTCTTAGACATATACCGCTACTGGAATAATCTATTACCAAAAATCCATCATGAGGTCCACTCTTGATGAAGTTTACTTTTCAATCTGCAGACCAGGAAATATGCCCCAAAGTTTCGCATTCAAGGTCATGACATTAGCCAACCATGTAAAAGTTAAACATCCAGCAGCCCCTCTTGTCCCTTATGGCAACTCCAAGACCAGCCCACTCAAGGTTACCTAGCAATCAAACACTATTCTTTATTTCTACTCATCAACCATAAAAATCATATCATAACAAAAAGCATACAAGTCCATACAGTCGACGAACAACACATGGCTTATTTAATGCGAAAGGGAAGTTTGACTCCTCTGGATAATAACAATGAGTATCATCAATTGCCTCATCATAGCTAACATATTTCCATTCTTCACCAGGAAAGGTTGCTATCAGCTTGTCATTAAGCATGCCAACGGATTCATTTCTTGTAGCAAGAATAGCATGATGAGTTATATACTCTGCTGAATTAGCATTTTCTTTAAGAGATGGGAAAACGGCATTAATTAAGCAACTTTCACAGCTACGGCCCTCATATCTAACAACCATTTCCTCCGGGATTTCTATCATGTTTTCATCCACGGTTGGTTCAACCCCATTCCCTACACGAAGAAGAAAATCACTGAAAGCTGAGTTAGATTTAGCCCTCATATTTGTTTTCAATATCAGCTTCTGCATTTCGGTCCAAAGATATTACTTCGCTAAACTTGCCAGCACTGTTTCAGCTCTTGTACCTCGAGGTACTACAGGGAGAACTTGGCGGAAATCTCCTCCAAATACAATAACTTTGCCTCCAAACAAGGAATTATTACTCATAATATCTTTCAAGCTTCTATCTAATGCTTCAATAGCCCATCTCTTGGCCATAGGTGCCTCATCCCATATTATTAATTTTGCTCTACGTATCAACTCAGCAGTGCCGCTTTGCTTCGGTATATTGCAGACGCTAGAATCATTTCCATCAATGGGTATTTTAAATCTTGAATGAGCTGTACGTCCACCAGGCAAGATTGAAGCAGCTACACCTGACGCTGCCGTAGCGAGGGCAATCATCCCATTTGATCTGATTGTAGCCAGTAAAGCACGGTACAAGTATGTCTTCCCACTTCCACCAGGGCCATCAATGAAAAAACTACAATTCCTGTTGTTATTTACATGGTCAAGGATGATGTTATGAGCATACTTTTGTTCTGGATTCAAATTTGCAGGTGCCATACAATCTTCAGGAGGGTTTTTGACAGCCAATTCATCAAGTGCTTCCCTTTTTTCAACACTCCCAATTTCAACTATCTGTGATTTAATAGCTGGTAGATCAAAATCCTTTATACTCTTGCCAATACTTTCCAAGAACATGTCGACACTTTTTAATGTCTTCAACAAGCGCAACTCCTCATTGACGCCTTCAAGCCGTAAGAAATCTTCTGACATAGGTTCATAATAGTCTTGCCATAGCTTTCTTACATCACTCGGGTCACAGTATACTAAAATAACTGCGAAAAGATTATGCAAAGCTTGTGGCATTTGGAAAGAGGCAGCATCAGCTAAACATTCTGAGAGCCAATTATCTGTTTGCAGCAATCCTCTCTTCTCAGCAGCTTCTTTGAATGATGAACATTTGACACCATTAACAGTTAAAAGATCAGCATAAGATGTAGGCCTTCTAACATGGTTAATATCTCTCACCTTCAACCGGATAGGCACTGTTAATACGACCAATTAATAACTGCCCGCGTTTTCCTTTCGCTCCAATACCTGCCTTTCCTATTCCACACAAAGTGCTCAGGAAATTCTCTATAAAGGTATGGTGTTTTCTCTTTATCATGCAGACAAAAATTAAAGAATTCCGTAAGCATTGTTCTGGAAGCTGTATCAGAGTTTAGGATATTCTCCAAATATTTCCCCCGTATGGAACTGTTTGCTTATTTGGCAAATGTAATGGTAGATTTATAACTGCAGGATACATGTCATACAAGTCAAACTCGAATATTCTCCACATGGCTTCTTGTGCTGACACCCACCGAGCATCTTGGAATTGCTTAATTTCATCAATTATAACATCCCCTCATTATGGTTTACGTCCACTACAATTTTGTCATGGCCCTTGTATATGTACTTGTAAAGGTATTTAACTGCTTTCACGCCCAAACATATCTCAACATTAAGGGGGCAATTATATCTGCTCAAAAGATATGGATTATAAGGTACGACCCACCTATTATCCATTATACTGCCGCGCTTATTAACTGTAAAGGAATCCTTCCTCCTCCTGTAAATTGGATAAGAATCCTCTCCTTGCACCGTCTCCTCTGCAAAAGACCGGGGGTAATGATTTTTGCATTTGCCACCACGCATACAAGGGTTTTTTTTGTTAAATACTCCACAAGACCCATGCATCATATGTTTGGCAACCTTCTCATACAAATCAGGAAACTGGTTTGGATTGGGAATTTCTGCACATACAAATTGATCAAATTTGTCCGAGCTGGTAATCTTGCTTTCTGACTTCAAAATGATTAGCATATGAGCATGAGGCAAACCTCTTTTTTGGAATTCAATGACATGAACGTGCGCAGCCACCTTCCCAAAAATGCACTTTTTAAAAAGCTGATCTTTTAGGTCTTTCAACTTTGCTTGGAAAACTCTTGCGGTTAAATCTGGCCTATCTTGTGCAAGTTGACCTTGTTCTAAGGAGTCTTTGATCTCCTTCCAATCAGGGTTACAGGTCATTGTGATAAAAAGGTCTAGCTTCCCAAAGCGCTGGACTAATGCAATTGCATCAAGATACCTGCGACGCATATCTCTCGGGCCACCAACAAAGGATCCGGGCAATACAACTCTTTTTCCAACCATGCTTCCCCTGCTCTCTCCAGCTAATACACTATCAACAATCCCTTGGTATAGTTCAGCCCTTATATCTGATTGTTTCTGCCGAAAATAGTCCAACCTTGTATTTTCCAATTTTATATACATGTCAACAACATATTGCTGCAAGAGTCGACCGGATAGAAGTAAAACAGAAGGATCGTCATCTCTAATTTGCAACTTATAGCAGTAGTATTCCCGACATGATACTTTCTTTGTATCAGAACCATCAACACCTGTACAAAATCTGTAATACCAAATAAGTTGCATTTCTCAAAGTTGCACATGCCTCACACGTGTTTTTCCCCAAATTAAGACCACAAATGTTATCGGTAAGTACGCAGCTGACTTTTATGCAATTTCAAATTGTAAGAAAGAGGAAAAGTTAGGTACCATCTTGTTCTCGCCTGAATATATCTTCAGCTGATTGGAAACTTTGAAAAGACGGATCATTTTGCATAGCTGATGCACGATTGCTCGTGCGACATTGAATTCTTCTAAGGATATGTTGATGCCATCCAACTTCACCTCTAGGAAATAATAACGGGCACTCCAACGGATCATAGCAACCATAATAGTGTTGCACTCTATGTTTGTGTCCAGAGTTTGAGTGCACTATAATGTCACGTCATGAGAGACAGTTGCATTATTTCCTTCTATCCATATTGCAGCCACCTGGTCAGCAGATGGGGAGTTGTAAACCCTTTGGTCGAGCTTGACATCAGTCCTTATGTGTATTCTATATGAATCCAAGGAACTTTGGTCTAGCCTCCTAAGAAACATGGCATAAGGGTTTGCAGAGAGCATATCCATTAGTGTTCGGATTATGTGTGGGTTAAGTGGGGTTTTTTTTTTTTGGTCCACCTTTTTTCCCATAATGTCTAACCTATTTTGGAGTTCATTATCAGTATCTTAGAAGTATAGCTGGAAGTAACAAGGAGAAGTAGCTGATGGAATCAAAGATGGCAGTTCATGGTAAATTTGCCCTTGTGCACGAAATGTGTAAACTCCTCCTGTTGAATTAGCAAGTCCTTTGTCTAACGTGACGCCAAAGGATGTGAAACTGAAGATGCAATTATAGGCACGTATGTGTTTGCGAAATTCCAAAGCTTCAACAGTTTGAGTAGTGAACAAGTTTCGTAGGTTTGATGGGACAAATGGGCTTGTCAAAACTACTTCTCCGTTGTGGCAACAAAAAGTTTGTGGTTCATCTTGGAACCTTTTAGCCCGACAAAATCGGCAATTTGCCATGCTCCGCAATTCATGTGGTTGGGAAAGATGGGCTTCTCGCAATCGTTGTCCTATGAATGGCATATTCATAAATAAAGGGTAAGGCATTTGTGGAAAGTAAATTCTATTAAGGTTTTAATCAAATAACTTGTTCTAAAGTTCTAACCGTTCGTTTCGGACTCCATTAGGTTGTCCTCCAAAAGGGGGATTTGGCGATGGTTTTTGTGTTTGTCCATCTGAGAATTGACGACCAAGATTTATGTTTGGAGAAATATAATGTGCATTGCATTTCCTCTTCCTATTTTGCATTGTCTTCTGAATTTTTTCGGCTCTTTGTGTAGGTGTCAACCTATCATATCTCTTCCTTTGACGAAGGCGGCGCTGACTGATTTCATCTTCTCCAAGCCATTCTAAACCTTGTGTCTCATCCATTTCCTTCATTTTTGAAAAACAGGAATTGGGAAAAATCAAACGCCATGTCCTCATCTGTGAAGTACATGTAAATTCAAGCAATTGTTTTGTTTTCTAAACTTTCTTAGTGCTTTGTGATGTAGAGAGATGTGGGGAGAAACCAAAATTTCACAAGTACAAGGTACAAATGCTTTTCTGCTTTTCTTAGTCTCCGAAACATATGATGCAGAGTGGTTTTTTTTTTTTTAAAGGGGTTTTGTTGTCTTCTAAAGACCCGCAATTGAAAGGGGTATTTGTGGAAATGAAAAAGGAGGTAACACTTTCGTACATTTAAAAGAAGTAGTACTATTTTTTGGTTTCATCAGAAGTTTTTTTTTTGGGTAAATGTTTAATCAGAAGTTTGTTGTTTCGGACAAAAGATGTTGGGAATTAGAGCTAGTGTTTCCTCTCTAATTGGGTGGAGCCGAAGAAAATTAAACATTTATTAAATATGTTGTGCACAGATACAGACATAGATGTTTTCGGAATGTCCGATGCACTTGAAGTTGTGAACCCTATGTGAAGGACCCACGTGTGTCGGACGGTTATTGACACATCTGTATCCTCATTTGTGCATGAGCTTGTCTTTATGTTGCATTATTCCGAGTAATTTGGTTGAGTGCCTATTTCTTAACTTTGAGGGAGATTGCACCCTGAGGTTCCATTTTAGGGGTGAGGTGGGATCAAGGGATGATGATTTGGTTTTGACTGTCGACTGTGGAATTTTATTGTTGAGGACAAATATTTTGTTCGAACAAGGGACAAAATCAGGATTTTAAGTAGCGCGGAATAAATAAAATTAGTTGTCAGGGGAGACGTTGCAAAAAAATGTCACTTTTTTTTTTAATTATTTAAAATGATTATTTTTCAAAATACTTGGGTAAAAGTAAACTTTTTCACTTCTTTGATTTCTTTCTTTGGGACGAATCAGTAACCTACAAATGTTTGGCGCAAAATTAACAAATGCGAAAAAAATTCAAATAAGGACAAAACTCACAGATTTAAGTTAAGTTCAAGAGAACGCAGAGTAACTGCATTTCCTACATGTATCCAATGTCCTTAATTCCAAGACTCGAAATGTCCTGATTTTGCCCGGCCCTGGCTTAAATGGAGGCTTGAAGCGAAATCCAAAAGAAGGCCCTTCTTCAAAATCGTAATGAACAAAATGTAAGTTGGTAAATTACTCTTCCAAGAGCAAATACTAGTAATATGAACAACCCTAAAACAATAACCAAGCATTCCAAGATTTCAAACTCGTCACTTATATATTACTAATCGTAAAATTTTAAAAAAAAGGAAGTGTTAGGACCACGGGTCATGGTCTCTCTGTATTGGCAAATTCCAAGACAAAAACACACATTTAATTGTATCCCTAATTATCGAGTTGTAATTTCTTTTTATCTTTTCTAAGCATAGCGAGTCTGTATAGGATAGAGTGGAAGGAATCTTTTTATGTAATTGAGAGTGAGTGTTTCGTATGGACAGCTAGAGAAAGAACGAATTATTCTGGGGAGGAAAGGAATTGGTGCTCACGGAAAGATTTGCGCGACACATGGTAAGATTGAATTACCATTGATCACTAAATATGATGGAAGATTTTTTTAAGCCTCGGCATCTCCAAGGCTATATAGAAGGCTTTTTCTATGTAAGGATATGTGGACTTCTAAGGCTATAAATAGGGAGGTGTTTTCATCCCTAGGGTTTATCACGAAGAAGAAGAAAAAAACTGCACTTTTTATTTGGAGCAAAGAAAATTTCCAGTGGGGCTCTTGCTTTTGTATCTTGGAGTACATATTGATCTATGGATCATTGAGCGCAAAATCCATCTCCAAGAGGTTTCAGTATCATCTCCAACCTATTTCAGAAAAGCCCTAGGTGGATTCCTAGGCAAGTCAAAGTCCTTCGGTGGATTTCCGGGAGGCAAACGGAAGGCTTGTGGATTCAAGGCAGCGGCGATCAAGCACTGGGTGTGGTGAACGTGGATTCGGCAAGTAGGTCTTAGACTCGATTGTGAGGATTCAAATCGTAAGGTAAGATTATTTGTAACTACACAATGTTTATAGTGTTTGATTCATTTCCGTGGTTTTTTCCCGTTTAGAGTTTTCCACGTATATCGTTGCGTTCTTTGTTTGGTTGCTTTCGTTTGTGTGATTTGTTTAGTTATTGATTGGTGAATCGTTGATTGAGATTTAAAAATAGCAAATCTATAAACCTAGGCGACCTAGGATTTTTCAGGAAGAGACCATTACAAGATTTTAAAAGCATCATCTAAATAATTCTCTATTATATTAACAGTCACAGTTCCTTTTGTTTCTCTCTGTTTAACTATCAAAATTCCCACCAATCAAAAAACATCACGACTTTTCTATTCACAGAATACTTTTCAAAATCAGGAAATCACACATGTAAAACTTAGACCAGCGTACACTTCAACAATCAGTTAATTAAACCCTATATATTGATAGGAGTATGACCTAAGCAAAAGCAATAAATAAGCCCCAAATCATTTCGAATAGAAATATATTAATCGTTTTCAAAAAAAGAAATATATTAATCATGTTAGAATACAAACAAAATAATCTATTCTCATATTTAAAGGGAGAAGAGCACCATTTTGGTGTCTCTCTTTTTTGAAGCTCTGTCATGTATTTTTGTTTCCCATAGATAACCCTTAAAAATCTGGCTTTTTACGTCTTTGAACAAAGTGAAAATCCTTAGTCAGAAGGGCAACTATGTCAAATGCTTAGGCGGTTAAATAATTGCTATACTGTGTTTAAGCCACAAACAAATAGGGAGACTGCTCAAAGACGAATTCATAAGAGTAAGTCTACCCCCGAAGTATTGAATCTCCTACGCCATATACTGAGTCTCTTCTCCATTCTTTGAACTACAGGATCCCAAGTTTTGATTCTATTCGGATTAGCACCCAACGGTAAACCCAAATATTTGATTGGCAAATGATCGACTTTGCATCCCATAATCATGGCAAGGGATGATACAATCTGGTGGCTCACTTTGATGCCACACAAAGAGCTTTTGAAAAAATTTATCTTCAGTCCCGACATGAGTTGGAAGCATCGAAGTATTCGTTTGACGTTAGCCATCTCCTCCCCCTCATTATTGCAAAAAATAATTGTATCGTCCGCAAATTGAAGGTGAGAAACCACAATCCCATTAGCCCCGTTTGATCCAATTCTTGCTCCTCCAAAGATATTTAACTCCCTCGCTCTTTATAGCAAAATATTAAGCCCTTCAACCACCAAATTGAATAGAAAAGGAGATAACGGATCCCCCTATCTCAATCCCTTATGAGTTTGAAATTCCTTGGATGCCGAGCCGTTGATCATCACTGACATGGACACTGTAGACAAACATTCCTTAACCCACTTACACCACTTCTCCCGGAAGCCCAATTTAGCACTTAGATTTAGCACAAAGCCCCAATTGACACAATCATAAGCTCTTTCGAAGTCAATTTTCAAAAGGGAAAAATTCAAAATACCCCCAACCTTTAGACCAAAATTCAATTAGGCTCCCAACCTTTTAAAAACTTCAATTTTACTCCCAACGTTATCTTCCGTTAATCAAAACGCTCCCTTCCGTCCGAATGACTAACGGATTCAGTTAAAGGCTCCGTTAAATATCATCCCAATCGAATTTTGATGATCCGAGCCGCTCAATGTGTTCAAAACGTGATTTTAAGGATACCAACGTGAAATTAGCAAAAAAAATGATCGGGAAGGGCTTCATCTGAACAGTTTTTTATTGATAGTTCAATAAAAAAAACTGTTCAGATGAAGCCCTTCCCGATCATTTTTTTTGCTAATTTTTCGCGGGTACCCTTAAAATCACGTTTTGAACACATTGAGCGGCTTGGATCATCGAAATTCGATCAGAAAAAGGGAGGTGTAAACCGAAGCAAAATCCGGACGTTCGGACTTGAACAAAATCCGGATCAATCCGCACCTCCTCTTTCCCAATCGAATTTTGATGATCCGATCCGCTCAATGTGTTCAAAACATGATTTTAAGGGTACCTATTAGAAATCGGCAAAAAAATGACCCGGAAGGGCTTCTATTCAATAAAAAACTGTTCAGATGAAGCCCTTCCGGGTCATTTTTTTTTCCCGATTTATTGAGGGTACCTTTAAAATCACATTTTGAACACATTGAGCGGATCGGATCATCAAAATTCGATCGGGAGGCTATTTAACGGAGTTTTTAACGAAATCTGTTAGTCATTCTGACGGAAGGGGGCGTTTTGATTAACGGAAGATAACGTTGAGAGTAAAATTGAAGTTTTTAAAAGGTTGGGAGCCTAATTAAATTTTGGTCTAAAGGTTTGGGGGTATTTTGAATTTTTCCCTTTTCAAAATCAATCCTCCTTGTGGGTTGTTTTTCCAGCTATGAATAATTTCATTTGCTATAAGAACCCCATCCAAAATTTGTTTCCCCTCAATAAATGTGGCTTGGGATTCACCAATAATAGACGGTAAATGGCATTTAAGTCTATTGGCTAGGACTTTTGAAAGCACCTTATAAACCCAACCCACCATACTGATGGGTCTAAAATCTTTGAATGATCTAGGGCAATCTACCTTCGGAATCAAAGATACAAAGGTTGAGTTGATACCTCTAGTAAGTTTGCTGTTAACATGAAATTCAGCAAAGAATTGCAGAACCAGATCCTTCATAAAACCCCACCCTTTTTTTACAATCGAGAAATTGAATCCATCCGGGCCCGGTGCCTTAAGACTGCCACAATCCTTTACAGCCGCAAGGATCTCTCCCTCTTCAAACAATTTTTCAAGATCATTTGAAATAGCCATTGGTAGAACCCTAGGAAGATCACCCCCCCAACACTGCTCTATATCTCCACTCTTCAGTCAAATTCTTGCTAAAATGCTCCACGGCCCCATCCTTTATTTCCACAGGATCTTCTAGTACTCTGCCATACATCGAAATTGATCCCACCATATTCCTCCGAAACCTATTATTTGCAATGGCTTGGAAATACTTCGTATTTTTGTCCCCAATTTCATCCAATTCATCCTTGATTTTTGTCTCCGCATACTTTCAGCCAGCCGGGAGAGTCTCCAGAATTCGGCTCCTATCATTATTTTTAGACACACCTCAGGATCATTGACATAGAATGATCGGAGTGCATGTGTGACATCATCTTTTTGAAAGCTATCATGGAAGAATTACATTAGCATCTTTTGTAAAAATCTTTTGGAAGATGTAGTTGTAATTTCAATATACACTTTTGACTTTGGAAATCAAGTAATCTCTAAACTTGTTCTCTTTGACTAATCTCTAATAATTCGGGGCCGAAGTGCCATTATTGTAAACTTTTAAACTTGATCGTACTCTTAACGTTTTATGGGAAGCTTTTGAGGTATGAGATGTATATTTCCAATGTATTATTATTATGTTGAAAATCGTGGATGTGACAGCTTTGAAGGGTGGAATTCTTCTCTCAAAAGACTAGAATTGGATTAAATTAGCTAAAAGAGGCAAGTCTAGGGATCATCCTCCCTGTGACTTACCGTTTTCGATTCTCGAAGATAACTCAAGTGAGAGTCACAACCGCGTGCTCTCACCCAGAAGATATAGCTTGACCAACGTTTTATCAAATGATATGGTTTTCCAGAACAGAGATAAACTCATTCGAACACATTTATCGAACACTATTCAGAATTCTAAGCATGTTGTGTGCCAAGGTTCTTTGTCTACACGGCATCAAAGAAGTTAACAACTCTAATTTAGACAAAAAGATCACAAGTTTAGTATCTTTCGGAACCCAATCTTTAAACCCGAGTTACGAGAGTACTAAACAACCTAACTCATTGGGAAGAAATCACCCCAAGACTTAGCCAATAAACTATTCACTCATACTTGAAAGATTATGAATAAAGCTAGAAATGACAAACATATTTAATAGACGAAAGCCAAAAATAAAGTTGTGGGCTCCCGCGCCCGAAAGCGCTAACTCGAAGAGTCGCCACCCGGATTTTTGAGATGGATGATCCGAGAAACCGAGAGCTTGATTTGAAAAAGAAAGGCTTTTGGTCTAGCGAAAACGTTGAGATCTTGGATCCGGGAGCCACGTTACGAACGGGGAAGGTTTTGTTAAAAAGCACCCCGCTCGCCCGGTAAGAACCGATCTCTACTAAATATTTTAAATGGGGGATTTAATACCATTTGAAAGACTTAACTTTAAAACACGTACGGGGAAGGGACACAGGATTAAATATAACACATTGGCGTGCTTGTGGTGCAAACTGTATAGAAATGATATGAATGGTATGAACAGATGTAATGAAAATACTCAACAAACCTGCCTGGACTGCGATCATATCGTTTCACACGCTGGGTGCGCGCGCGTCACATCACCATGCCGTGCGTGATGGCTTTCCTGCTGTCAGACTGTTACAGACTTTTAAAACATCATCCAACTCGTTACTTTCTCCACACATCTTTTGGAAAACTTCATCAGAAGCCTCACGACAGTCAGATCATCCCGAGGATATCATTATTTTCTCAAAACATGACTTTAAGATAGTTTTTAACGCGTTTGATCATTCGGGATGATCTAGAAAATCTTGTTTGACAGCCAAAACATGATTTGTAGATATGGTCTTACTTTTAAAGAAACAAGAACAGTCAACAGCAGAAATAAGCAGTCACAACAAAGAGTACCTCCGATCCAGACAGCCTGCTTACAATAACGTCAGTAACCAACATGCCGTGCGCTGAAGGTGAACGCAGCCTGGTTAGCGTCAAATGCGATACCTTGACCTCAGCACAATATTGGCTTCTTTTTCTGAAAATGGGTTTTAAGTCAACATCTAACCAAAAGGGACTAGATCTGACGAAAAAGAAAAGAAAAGAAAGACTTTGAATGTAAAACTCGTTTGAGACCCAAACTCGGTATAGAAAGACCGAGAAGGGCCTCGATCGGCTCCCCTCAAGGCTAAATGTAGTTTAGCCCAAGGAAATGGATTTTATACCTTTTGATTGAAACTTGGATGTGCTTGAAGATGGAGGAATGAGAGTTGATTTGGATTGAGCTTGAGAGACTTGAGAGCAAATGGGTGTAGAGAGAGATGGGTGTAAGAAGTTGTAGAGAGAGAATCAAAAGAGAGTATTTTTAGAGAGAGAGAGTGAGAGCCAAAAAAAATGGCAGAGTAACTTTAGTTGGAGTTGAAGGGGTGCTTCTCAACTAGAGGGGGTGTATTTATAGGCAAAAGAGCCAAGGATGATCACTAAAAGAGGGGAGGTGGCTTCTGGGCCGAATAAAACTCAATTTCGGGCACAGACGCTCCTCCTGCAGGCGTGACCGACAGCTTTCTGCGACTGTCAGAACTTTTTCTCAAGGTGCCGTGCGAGATAGTAAAGTCCCGTGCGACAGAGTGATTTTTCGAAATTTTTTGAAATGCCTTGTAGTTTCCCAAGACAATAAAGCACACTGAACTTCGCGAGGGCGTCCCGGACACTCCCGAACTCGGATTTGGACGCGGTTCGAAGCGTTGGAAAGCTTGTCGAGTCCTCTTTCTAACCCAATTGGTTTCACACAAAGCTATTTTATACATTGAAATGTGTGCCCATTTTACCCTCAATATGTCATGGAAAAAGTTATTTTTGACAAAGCAAACGCATCTTTCTCTTTTGCAATTGAACCGGGAGCCACTCTACATTGTTGAAAAGAGGTTTTCTTGAGGTTAGAGAATGAGTAGCAAAAGAGTAGCAAAGGAGCAACAATTCAAGCCTCGAAGGTATATTTTTCCTTATTTCATCATCGGGGAAACTTTAAGGTTATTCGGAGGTCCAGATTGGGGTGTCTACAAAAGTACTTGATATTACGAAGGATTTAGAGCGTAACTACAACTTTAATATAATATACAAGAAATTAATGAAACACAATTACCTTAAGGTGTTCTTGAGGAAATTACACTAGAAACGCTTGAAAGTGACAATGGAGGAAATCCTAGAGAGAGAATTAAAACTAAAGGAATCGGAGGAGGGCTTATTGTGGCTTGGGGGGCACGGCAAGTTGCTTCATCTCGAGTTCAAACAAGTAATTCACATCGTTCATTTCGTAGATCTCAACTTCGTAGAGAATCCCTGCAATAGATCAAGGTGATCGGACATGGATAATCTAATTTTGAGGGCAATCAGCCTGATAGGCCTCGGGTACAACACAAGTCCCCGTTTTTCACTCTTAGAGCTCGATACGACATTAACTCTAAAATGTAGTATTAGATAGGATAAATGCTAATCGATGCCCATGGGTCAGAAGTTTAAGTGTATTAAATGAGTTTAGCTCCACCGACTTTCATTAACTACCACATTAGAAATAATTTAAATACCAACTACACCATTGCTCAAAGTTTTTTTTTTCCCTTCATGAAACTGAATCCTCCAAATTTTCGTTTCAAATAAAATGCCAATAACATCACATATTACAGTAACAACAAACCTAGACCTTTTTTCAGAAAATAAACCTAACCCTCCGCCTAAAATTGAGAGGAAAAAAGAAGAGAAGAGATAAGACTGGTCTTCACATGTAACTCATATACCACCCCTATTCCATACGTCTTATAAATCAAATTTTGGAACAAAAGTGTTAGATTTTTGAAGAAAAATTTTAATTTTTAAAATTTTTGGATAAAAAGTGTTGATTTTGGAAGAAAATTTTAAAAATTAATTTTTTGAAAGGGATCCTAAATTAATTTTGAAAAGTTAATTTTTTTTTTTGCAGTACTAATATTATTTAATCTGTTGCTCGTTTGAAAGGGATTCTTGTTCAAACGTGTTTAATTTTTAGGCCCAACTGTTTAACTCATTCATGCAAAGAATTGTCGGATTCTGGTAGGCATTTGAACAAATTACATTGCCGTATAGTCAAATTTCTTATTGTTTAATTTTTTTCACACATTTAATTCGACCAAGCAGTTATCGGCATTCAATCAACCTAATTTTCTCGTTGCATGAATAATTTACACATTTATATCTACAAAATTAATGGTTTGAATTATCAACATGGGACCCATGATGGGCCTCGTTTTGCATTAGAGAGAGGGAATTCTCGTTCGAAGTCACACCATATAGGATTCAGAAGCAAAGTTTTATCGTAGCATAGTATCATGCATGTATATCAATCGAATGAAAAGGATGATCATATGTGATATGTGGATAAGAGAGATGATTTAGGTCGTTGTCATTCCTTACCGGGTGCAAATTTGGCGCCATTTTGATTCTTTCGTATAAGTGAAAGCACATCTACCTGCGGCGGCATAGACACCACTACCGTCACCCTGTTTGTTCTACGCAATTGGGGTAACAGCTTTCGTTGCATCTGTATGCCTCAAAACCAATGCATTTGAAAAAACATTTTAAACTACATTTAATTTCACGTGACATTGCATGTACCTCCCAACTAGACCAGGGGAGTGTGCTGCGCAGCGTGCTGCGCGGCTGCCGGCGCTGCCTTTCCGGCATCGGTCTGACGATCGGAGACATCCACTGCGTAGAGCTCGTCGAGTACTACAAGTGTACCAAAAATCAACTTGATCAAATATCGTTCAGTGCCACATCGGAACACATATAATTCGAAAAGAATGGATTCAGTGGTTTCGATCCAGTGTTTCGTATCCATTAGGATTCATTTTTTTCAAGTTATATGTATTCCGATGAAGCACTTAACGATATTTGATCAAGTTGATTTTTGGAACGCTTGTAGTACTCGACGAGCTCTACCTAGTGGACCTCTCCGATTGTCAGACCGATGCCGGCAAGGCGGCGCTAGCAGCCGCGCAGCACGTTGTGCAGAACGGAGCTGCGCAGCACACTCCCCTGGTTCCAACTAAACATAGTATCCTCAATGCCATCCAAATTCTAACAATTAATGTTTTACCATTTCCTGGCATCTCTCTGTGTGAAGATTATTGGTTTGAGATAAATTTTTTTTTGTTGCATAGATTGATATTTTTATTTATAGGCTCTATGCCCTTGTCTAAGCAAATGAGCATTAACTATTGACAAATTTTGAAACATTACATGAATGGATTAATTGAGTTAAGAACTTAGCAACCACCCTTTTAACTTCGAAGGTTAATTAATACTATAGGTAAACGGGGGGCTCTCAATTACTGCTATTAATCGTACTAGTACCAAATATTTATTGTGTCAAATCTGCCCTTGTTCTTTATCAACTTTTGTTTGGTTTCAAAAATTTTAAAGTCAAGGCTTGTGCTTGCTTTACACGAGATATAATGAATAATTTATCATGTCAAATTCCTAAAACTTCGTACTTTTTGTTTTCTTTTTTTTTTTTGTTTGCATTGTTTGAATTTTTATTACATTCATGTCATATTTTCTAGATTAATATTTGTCTTAATAAGAGGAGTCTAATAGGTAAAAATATTTATAAAAGCAAAACAATTGCAATAAAGACTAACAAACAGGTGGTTTTTTTTTTAATCTATACTATTGTCTTACATCAATTTTTATCCACATTTCTATATGTTATTTATTTTTCTTGTTGAGACAAATGAATTTCACAAATTACACCGAAAAGCTAAATAAACAATCTTAAAAAATAAAAAATATCAAAAAAATACCAGTTAAAAATTTGGGGTGAATGACTAAGAACAAGTCTATACTATAGGCCGCCAATTGCGTGAAACGATAACTTGTCTAAGAACATAAATTTTATTTGTGTAGAGGGATACTATTGGAAAATATCAAATCATCAATCACTGATGCATTTAATGTTGTTTACCTCCCCAAAACTAATGGTTTTTATGGGTTACAAAACAATTAATGGGGGCTACGGTAAATATAAATTTACTGCATTTATTATGGTTAAACTAATGCCCCGGGGGAACTTATTAGCATGACCGTTAAATAAGTTCTTGTCTTCTTTTTATTTGATCCAACGATTCAAATGGAGTAATTCGAGAGCATAGCTTCTGGCGTTTGGACTACTGAACATATTTCTCAAAATATACGAAGAAAATATTTTCACCAAATATTGTTATTTTAATTTTGTAGACACCCCAATTTGGCCTAACGATTATTTCAAGTCCCACCTTGGGGACCATCCCGATGATGAAATGGTTACAGTGATTGCTGATTGACTTCTTGAGAACCTTAGGACTTTCGGTAAGAACTTTGAGCCACTTAGAGGACCCACTCCAGAGCCATATAGCCTTTCAGACAGAAATATAGAATCCTAGGAGAATCCATCTGCCGACTGTAACATTGATCTCATGGCCTTAACATCATCATTTCCTCACCCGAGCTACCTGTTGCCCAAAAATCTCCCTGAGAGATCTATCCCACGACCGCAAGATCCATCCTTCAGCCGCCATATCCTTTCCTTGGCCGCCAGATCCTTTGCTCGGCCATCAGATTGTCATTTTTTCAGACTCTGGAACGTTCTGTCGATGTTTGATCCAACTACACTACCTTTCCGATGCGTTCGGGCCACGTTCAGAGATCACAACGAAGAGTTTGCATTGCATTGCAATTGCAATTGTAATCATGCGTTTTGATTGGACCGAGTGAGCCACCAATTGCCTATATAAAGGGGCCTTTGGACTCCGAAAACACACCACGAAATTCATATCATTATACACCCTCTCTAGCCACGAAACTCTGTCAACATATACTCTCAAACCCTCTCTACAAAAGCCCTAACCTCCCGAAGGTAGCCATCAATCCGACAATCAAACCCCGAAGTCTGAAACCCTAACCCTAGGGTTTTTCAAGAAGCAATCAGTCAATCCCGATCGAATCCGAAGCAATCAAGCTACTGAGGGATGAAGGTGGTGAGGCCCAGAGGCATCTGGTTTGGTTTATTTATCGTTTTTATACTTAATCGTAGTGCTTTGATAATCTGCTAACTTTTCTGTCTGGTGTGAAGAAGAACACCGATCGGGGCTTTGATCCCTCGGCCGGTACATCGAACCAGGAGGATCCCTCGGCCGTGACATCCATTCACCGGCCGCGGGATCCATTCCCCTGGAACAGCTTTGTTTTGTTTTCTGCTTTCTGATGCATGATTTATTTATCGTCTTGGCTCACCTTATTTACTATTTAAAGGCATGAAAACAGACTACTTGTTTAGAATTAAATGAAGCATCTATATGTCTTATGTTGAACGATTATGGGCTAGCCTCACGGCTAGGCAGAGAGGGGTGCCTAACATATTCCCCTTACTGTACCTTTGGCTTCCGTACCCAGAATCTCTATCAATTTTCCTAGTTTTAATAAACTGGGTGGCGACTCTGTTTTGATGATAACTGCTATCATGTGGTGATGTTCTTAGCTATGGGAATATCCATGATCTTGGTTTACGAAGCAAGCAATCAAACGAGCAAACAATGATCAATCTGTATGGTGATGCCTTGTTTGAGAGGTGTCTACAACTTCTTCATCAATAAAAAGGAACGCCAGAAAAATGTTGTGAATTCCCCCAGAATCAAAGAATAAATAGCGGTAAGTGATGAGGGGCGGCTTTCTTGTGATAGCAATTGCGAACTCATTTCATTTTTTGGAGGATTCGTTCCCTGTTCCTGTGGCTGAGAAGCCTCAAACATGAGATGAACTGAACGTATGCTTCTCTGGGACATTATAACTGAAAGGATTGGCCGGTAGGAGTATTGCTTATGGAGTTGACTATTGAAAATTATCCTCAAGTTCACGGAAAAAAAATATCATCAAGAATAGGAGGCGTCCGTTCTAGGCAAAAAGCACCACACGATGTTACTCTAACTATTAGTTAAAAAACACGTAAGTAAAAAAAAAAGGTAAAAAAGTTGGGATTTTTTCTTCTAAAAAATACTCCCTCCGTCCCTTTTTTATTGTCCAGTATTTCATTTTGGGCTGTCCCTTAATAAGTGTCCATTTTGTAAAGTTAGTGGGTAAAAGTTGATGTATTGTCTATTTTGTCCCTAAAAGTAGATTCATTTTTGAAAAGTAAGTGAGTAAAAGAGTAATAATGAAGGGTAAGTAGAGAAAGTGGAAGAAAAAGTTGATGTGAAAGGTATAATGATGATGTATTTTTAATAAGTTGGAGTTACGAAACAGGACACTTAAAAAGGGACAGAGGGAGTACTAGTTATTTTCCAAAATATTTGAGTAATATATATATATATATATATTTATTTATTTTTCTGATTCCTCTCGTACGTGAAGACGATTCAATAATTTATAAAAGTTTAGCGCAAAACTAACAAACACAAAATAAAAAAAATTGAATAAAAACAAAAGTGCTAAAAATTAAGCTGAATGGAGGCTTAGAGCACCACATAATGTTACTCTGTGAGCATTGAATAACTTATTCTCTCCTTCCTCTCTTGCATAACAATGGATCCAATAGTTGAAAGAAAAATTCAAAAATCATCCTCATGGGCTGACAATAATAAGTGTGTGAATGTGTATTAAAAGATGTAAAAAGTAGGCAGGAATAAGTGTTTTCTTTGTCTTCTTATGTGCTTATTGTTAGCCTACAAGCAGGTTGACAATAGAAAGATCGATTTGAAGACAAGTGTAAAACAGCAAAAGTGACACAATTTTTTCATTGACTTTCAAATATGGACAAATATTTAGGGATGGAAAAAAGTATGGCTGTGGACCACTTTTGAGGCCTGTTGTGAAGGATAGGAGCGTCGATCTTAGCATCCCGGGAGAAAGATCCATTCACCAAGCTATTTAAAAATTGGAGAGGAGGTTAAACAGATTGAAAAAGAAGGCTAGAAAGAAGAAATCTCTTTCCGAGTTTGGGTTAAAGGAGACCATGATGTTAAAGAAATTTAAGAAGGTTCCATCTTCTTCCCTTTCTTCTCAAGACATCTGCAATAGAAATTCTCTCTTAATTAAGCAAGTTCACAAGTTTTTGGATATAGGAGATACTCTGGGCATCAAATATTATGGCGGGGAGAAAGAGAATATTAAAAGATATATTGAGATGGAAATGGAGGATGGTGAGATTTCGGATAAGGAACTTGATGGTATCGTTGATGGTCTTAATGATGTGAAGGAAGATGCCTCCATCTCTGTGGAGTTTTGATGCCATTTTCTTAGTGCTTTTTGGGGTTTTCGTCCGCTATTTCCCGCCGTTTTCTGTTTGTTGGTTTGCTGGGGCTGTGTTTTTTGGTTGTTTTCCTAGCGGGTTGTGCTTTACCGGGCTGTGCTTGGTTTTTTGGTCAAAGTTTGTTTGTTTTTGTTGGTGTGAGTTTTGTTTGGTGATTTTCTCCTGGTATTTCGTCTCCTGTCTTTCGTTGTAGGGGCTGTGCGGTTGGCTTTTCGTTGGTGTAGCTGTATTTTGTGGTGTTTTTTTTCTTTGTTGGTGTCTTTCCAATGCTTTGGATCTTCGGTTGTTTTTGCTTGCCCAAGTTTGCCCTTTTAATCTTTGTATCCCTTCAAAGATTAATAAAATTTCTTTTGCCGAGAAAAAAAAAACATGGACGAAGTAATAGTATCCTTACTGCTATTCAGTGGCAAGATAATTTCTCAAATCTCGTTTTCCACTTTCCATGCCATTACCCTCTTGCCCTTCATTGATTGAAGTGTTAAAAGAACTCAAGAGGAATAAAGTATACTCAATTATACGCAATAAAAAGTGGAGTACTATTATTATCTACAAAAATGCCAGGAACACAACAAGTCAAATATAATATCAAACATAACATCTCACATACATGTGGGGCCCACACGCACTAGTATGCGTAGACCTCACATGTGAGATATTGTGCTTGGATTGTTGTCTATGTAGCACTTTTGTATTATCTATTGGAGTACTATGTACGAGTAGTGTCGGCTCAAGGAATTTGTGATAGGGTGTTCAAAAATTACATTAACTCTACTAGCTGATATATTAACCAATACTCCATAATATATGTACAAAATTTCATATAGTTGTATAAATAGTACAATAAAAAAACATAACCTCTATTCTAAAAAAATTACTACGAGGTGAAATGACAACTTAAAAACATAGTACTATTGTTTTTAACAAATTGTTTTTGAAAGTTTTATTTTGTAGTAGACAGTACTGTTTCGAGAATAAAGCGGTCGAGAATGGAGGGGTAAAATTTTACATTTGTCGTAGAGGAGTTTAAATATTTTGCGCCAACGTTTAACAAGTATATTAATCTACTAAAATCCCTTTTGAAAGGAATTGTAGCCAGTATATTGGGGTTGACCTTCTCGAAAATATGCTGTTCTTTAGGATGATATGATGAGATTTTCAATCGTATTCGTAATTTCGAAAGAATATTATTCAATTTAACAGGATTTGCCATGTAGTTTAATATATTTTAAAACTCAACCCGTAATCTTATAAGCTAACTAGACAAAAAATAAAGTAGTTATTGTTATGAATGCAGAATTAACACATTTGGACTATCAACAATAAAGATGGAGAGAGAGCGCAGAGTATAATACTTACACCAATGGATTCCACTTTTCACTTTTTTTTTTTACAATTTTTTTAATTATGATTATGAGCTTTATTTGAGATAATATGTTAGGTGTTCAAATATAAATTATCTAGATTGATGGACTATAATTGGGTTGTGATTGAGTATCCAATTAGTTTTGGGTTAGGTGTTCAATTCTTTTTGAGTTAGGTGTTCAAGACTTTTAGAATGGAGTGTTCATTGATATTTATATTGGGTGTTCAAAGAAAGACTAACTCATAATTTTTACATGTATTTTAAGTAAAAAAATTGTGTTGGGGTGTTCAGTTCAATGGTCTTAATAGAGCCGCCTCTATGTAGGAGATCGAAAGAACATCAAGTGGTAGTACAAAAAAAGAAAAGAAAAGAGAAATTTATATAAATGGTCCTCATAGTTTCATTCGAGTTTCATTTTTGTCCTCAAAGTATCAATTACGACTCTTTTGATCTTCAAGTTTGCTTTTCGTACTAAATTGATCCAATTGATAACTTCTGTCAGCCAAACTAAACGAAAAAAATCAGATTGATAGCAATTTGGACGTTGCAGTTCGTACCAAGTTGGTTCAATTGATAACGTCTGCTCTCAATCTGATTTTTTCTATCCAGTTTGATTGACAGACGTCAGTGGCGGACCCAGGAATTTCCATTTACTGGGGGCACCTATTATTCACAATCTTAAAAAATATTTCTTTGTATATATACCACTAAATTATCGCTCAATCATTGAATATTGATCACTCATTCTATTCCACATTTGATTTTTGACAATCTTCATGGCTGAACATACTCTTTCAACTGTCGCGGTGGCAAGATTAATAGAAAGTGAATTAAAGAATTTAGTAATTTGATTTTCATAATATTTTGGATTGGGAGAAAAACACAAAGAAATAGGACAAAAATAGAGAAATAAAGGAAAGAGGTAGAAAAAAAATAGAAAAATAAAAGAAAGAGGTAGAACAAAAATAAAAAAATAAAGGAAAGAGATAGAACAAATATGAAAAAATAAAAGAAAGAGCGAACAAAAATAGAAAAAAACAACCAAAAAAGAAACAAGGGATGGCATGCCTAAGAAATGAACTCAAGCGCCTAGAACTTGGCACAACACTCATAATCACACCGCCACGGTGATGTTTTGTACAAGTGTAGGAAACTTTTATACATTTATATCAAATTGTTATTTTTTTAAAAAGGCGTGGGGGCATGTGACCCCACATGCCCCAACGTGGGTCCGCCCCTGACAGACGTTATAAATTGGACCAACTTGGTACGAAAACCAAATTTGAAAGTCAAAAGAGTTGCAATTGATATTTGGAGGATGAAAATAAGACTCGGGTAAAATTAGGAGGACCATTTCTTTAAATTTCTAAAAAAAAAGATGTGTTTAATTTAGTTGCTGGTGTAGCACCAGTTTGAAGTGGAGTGGGAAGTCTTAAAGTGGGCTCCATATCAATCGAATGAATCATACCCCTTTTTTGATAACACAAATGTCTGAACTGATTTATGCACACATTGACTAATGGCGCAATCCTGCCACCCTTTGCCAAGAGCCTAATCAAAGTCGAAGCAAGCTCTGTGATGTTAAAGAAATTGATAGCATTTAAGAGCAAGTCCAATGGTAGTATGGAAAATGAGGAGATTTATATTTTATAGTTGTTTTATGAAAAAGTGGTTAAAAGTTACTTGATGGATAATAGGACTCACCCCTCTTCTATAATAGAATCAAGAGTCCTATAGTTAACTAACTTTCCATCCACATTATTTTCCCCTAAATTAATTCAACTACTACTTCCGTTAAAAAATAATATTAATTAAATGGCCGCCAAATAAAGAATTTAAAAATATTGAAATAAATCTTTTATTTTTAACTTTTGTCCTAATTATTTTCAACTACAATAATTTTTTTTTTGTTTTTTGTTTTTTTAGGGAGTTTGTGGAGAAGGGAAGAAACTGGTATAATTTTTTTGAGTTCGACTACTGACACAGATTTTCTGTGCACAGACTGTGCGCAGATCACTGTGTGGGATCCACTAAGGGTCCCACACAAACGATCCGAACCGTTCATTAAATTTAAAACACTTTTTCAAGGACTTTCTGTAAAAATCAGTTCAATCCGATACCTATTGATACTCGATCCATAAATCTAAACTTTCTTTCAGACTTTAGATACTAAATTCTGAATGAAAGTTTAGATGTATGGATCGAGTATCAATAAGTATCGGATTGAGCTAATTTTTTGCGGGAGCCCTTGAAAAAGTATTTTAAATTTAATGAACGATTTGGATCGTTTGTGTGGGACCCTTAGTGGCCCCACATTGTGCACATAAATCTGTGTCAGTAGACTTTCTGAATTTTTTTCTCTACACTCCGAGATTTAGGCATGAAAAAAGAGAGAGAGCCGTTTGGGCCAATTGTAGCCGTTAACGGTAGAATTTTTTACAATGGTCCGATCTCCATCAATGAAGTGGGTCCACCATTTCAACAACAAAAATCATCCTATTTGTCCCTTTAGCATTCCCACGTAGATAAAAGGGATCCACACTCTCACACTAAGTGATGAAATTATTTTCTTTTTCTTTTTGAAGATGATGACTAGGTGATAAAATTAGTAATTATTAAAAAATAAAAACAGACTACGGGTTCTCCGGTATCAATGCATTGATATGAGGCTCAGCTGGCTGTTTTTAGTCACAACTTTTCCTGCCATGTCATTTTCCTTGCATGACTACTATTTTTCTTTTTCTTTTTTAAATAAGAGACAAAAAAGCAATAAATTCATAGATTCAATCACCAAAGAGAAAAAGATACAGAGAGAGGGGGCACCCCGTAAATTCCTGTCATTGGTTTGGACGGAGAGGGAGGGTTTTCTTCTTTGGCCAAGACCCACCTCTTTCTCTTCTCTCTCATTGCAATCTCTGCAACTTCTCTCTCTGATCCCATTGTTTTCTTGAGGGGTTTGTCTTGTGTTTTTTTCGTTTAGAAATGGGTTTATGAGGCTCATGTTTTCAAGTAACCTCCTTTTCTCTCTTCTTTTTTTATTTTTATTTTTATTTTTATTGTGGTCAATTGTAGACTACGGCTAGATTCGATTTTTTCTTTTTCTTCTTGGTTTTATTAATTATTTTGGGTAATTTAATTTTAGCTTCAAGTGCAGCACATTTTTAGAAATTCTTTTTATAATGGGTTCAGCTGAGAATGTTGTGGTGGTGTTTTCTTTCCCCCTCTTTTGTTTCTATATGATTTTGGGTAATTTGATTATAGCTTTTGGTGCACATTCTTTAAATTGTCAGCAATTCTTTACCGTGGATTCAATTGGGAAAGGTCTGGTGATCTTTTTTAGTTTTTTTTTTTATGACATTGTTTTTCTCCTATTTGTTTTTCTATTGTTTTGGACAGCTAACTTACTGACATATGAATGTCAGAATGTCATGTACTGACAGAAAATTTTATTTGTATTTATTTATGGGTTTGATATTCTGTTAGGTTAGGGCATTCTTACAAAATTGTGAATTCTCTTGTGACCAGACATTCCTTTGGGCTTGTTGAGTTCTTGGAGGAGGATACATTGCACAAGAGGCTATTTCAGCTACAAGGGTGCAAGAAGGCAAGAGTTTTGGGGCTTTTATTATTATTTTCTGAAAGGTGGTTACGTGGTAATACAATTATAACAACCTGAGCCCCTACAACAAATGGCACGAGGAAGGATACGAGCGAGGCTCCGCCGGAGCAATCTGTACACATTTGCATGCATTCGTCCACAGGATGGTGAAAGAGAAGAGCCACATCAATTCCAAGGCCTCGGATTCTCACGAATTGTATTCTACAACGAACCATGTCGCCATGTACAAAAAGCTCTTAAATATTGGTCTAACTATATTTCAACCACAAAGTACAACGTCATCACGTTCCTACCCAAGGCCACATTTAAGCAGTTTCGTCGCGTTGCCAACTTGTATTTCCTACTAGCTGCATGTCCGTCGTTCACAAAGGTTTCTCCGTTCTCAATTGTGAGTATGGTTGCTCCTCTAGCCTTCGTGATTGGTCTTAGTATGGCAAAGGAGGCTATGGAAGATTGGCGAAGGTTTATTCAGGATATGAAAGTAAATATGCGAAAAGTTAGGGTGCATAAAGGGGATGGAGTATTTGGTCCTTAGCCATGGATGAAACTTCGAGTTGGAGATGTGGTGAAAGTGGAGAAGGACAAATTTTTCCCTGCGGATTTACTACTTGTGTCGTCTAGTTTTGAGGATGGAATTTGTCACGTGGAAACTATAAACTTAGATGGAGAGACAAACTTGAAAGTCAAGGGAGCTTTGGAGGTAACCTTGCCATTAGACGATGACATGACTTTCAAGACAGGAAAAATTTCATGCGAAGACCCAAATCACAGCCTTTACACTTTTGTGGGTAATCTCGAGTATGATCGTCAGATTTATCCGTAGATCCTAGTCAGATTCTCCTCAGATATTCAAAACTTAGGAATACTGCTTATGTTTATGGAGTGGTGATATTCACTGGTCATGATAGCAAAGTCATGTAAAATGGAACCCAATCTCCTTCGAAAAGGAGCAGGGTTGAAAAACAGATGGACAAAATCATTTACATTCTTTTTAGCCTTCTTGTATTGATTTCCTTAATCAGCTCATTTGGATTTGGTTTGAAGATAAGGCTCCAAATGCCACAATGGTGGTATATGCAACCAGATAAAACAGTAGAACTCTATAATCCTAGAATACCTCTTTGGTCAGCCTTTTTGCATTGGATTAATGCCCTTATTCTGTATGGGTATTTGATACCCATCTCTCTCTATGTTTCTATTGAAGTGGTGAAGGTCCTACAAGCAATGTTCATTAATAAAGACATCCATATGTATGACAAAGAAAGCAGAACTCCTGCTCAAGCAAAGACATCAAATCTAAATGAGGAGTTGGGCTAGGTTGACACGATCCTTTCTGATAAAACTGGCACTTTGACATGCAACCAGATGAATTTCCATTGCTCGTATGGCTTATGGGACTTGTTCTAGTGAAGTTGAACTTGCTGGTGCAAGGCAGATGGCTTTAAATGTTGATGGTCAAGCCTCCGAATCAACCCCTAAAAGTGGTGTGCATGTATCAGAAATTGAGCTGGAGACTGTTGTTACTTGTAAAGACAAGAAGTATCAGAAACCTTCGATAAAGGGATTTAGCTTTGAGGACAGCTGCCTTATGTATGGAAATTGGTCGAAAGAGCCAAATGCAGATGTCATCTTGTTGTTTTTTCGTATACTTGCTATTTGTCACACTGCAATTCCAGAAGCAAATTAAGAGACCGGTGGATTTACTTATGAAGCAGAATCCCCAGATGAAGGTGCTTTCTTGTTGCAGCGAGAGAATTTGGGTTTGAGTTCTGTAAAAGAACTCAATCCACTGTATTCGTTTGTGAAAGATATTCTTCTTCTAAAGAGCCAATTGAAAGGTTAGATGATCAAATGAATTGTTTGCTTTCATGGATCGGAGTTTTTTAATTAGCTGGGCTTTTCCCTTTTTGCATATAATGTGTCATCTGGAGAATTTTCAGGGGGTACAAAATTCTCAATTTGTTGGACTTTACCAGCAAAAGGAAGAGAATGTCTGTTATTGTTCAAGACGAGGATGGCCAGCTTCTTCTCTTTTGTAAAGGTGCAGATACATTTGGCTCATTTCCTTAACTTCCAATTTTTCCCCCGACATTCGTTCTTGGAGGAAGTTGGAGCTATATAATGATGTCATTTCGATAAAATTTGAGCTTTTCTTATTGCCTTTGACGTTTCAAGGCCATCTTTTTCTTAACTGACCTTAAGCTATGTTGCATGGTAATTTGATGCATAGTTCCGGTTTGGGTTATGCAGTATCATCTTTGATCAGTTATCAAAGAATGTACGAATGTACGAAAAAGCTTCTACAAAACACCTAAAGGACTATGGGGAAGGTGGTTTGCTCACATTAGCTTTGGCTTATCAAAAACTTGAAGAGGCAGAGTATTTTGCTTGGAACAATGAATTTATCAAAGCGAAGACTTCCATTGGTGGTGATCGGGAGGTAATGCTTGAAAGGGTATCTGATCTGATGGAAAGGGATTTAATCCTTGTCGGTGCAACTGCTATGGAAGATAAAATGCAGAAAGGGGTACTTCTATGTCATTGCTAGAGAGGAATAATATTTTTTGCATTCTTGTGTTCCTTTCTAAACTTAACTACTGCATTTTCAATTGGTGCCACAGTGTATTGATAAGCTGGCTCAAGCATGTCTCAAAATCTGGGTTCTGACAGGAGATAAGTTGGAAATAGCAATCAATATAGGGTTAGTATTCGATCTGTCAAACTCATAACCAAACTGTTAAGAGTCAAAGAGCTCTGCATAATCCATCGTAACTTGCAACTGAAATAAAACTACAGTTTGCGTAATGTAGATTTTCCTGTAGTCTGCTTCGACAGGGTATGAAGCAGATTTGCATAACAAGCCTGAATACAAACACATTAGCACAAGATTCCAGAAAAGTACATTTGACCAAGGGATGTGAATAATATTTAGAATTTTATGCATTTTCATTTTAGAATTTGTGGCTCTTTATCGCATCAGGTCGTGAAGGATAACATTGTAACGCAAATCACAAATGCCCCTCAAATGATCAAGCTCTAAAAGGATTCTCATGCTGCATTTGCATTAATTATCGATGGGAAGACCCTTTCATATGCTTTAGAGGATGATCTGAAACATGAATTCTTGAACTTAGTGGTTGTTTGTGCATCTGTCATACGTTGTCGTGTCTCTCCTAAGCAGAAAGCCCTGGTACTATTTTTTTCTCTTATCAACAGATATGCTTTGCCCACTAGACTTTTTATTTCCTGCTAGTTAACTTCCATCTCTTCTTTACAAGTTCTTAGTGCTTGTCTTGCTTTAATTTGTTTGGTCACATCACTAGGTGACAAGATTGGTAAAACAAGTGTTGGGCCCAGAGTGTCTCCATGGATTTGGTTGCACAATGCCGCTCCTTGCGACCGCTCTAAAAACAGACTTGCGGGTGCGATGTCGAATGCCATAAAAGACTTAATTGAAACCCTTCCTACCACTAATTGGTTTTAGGAGAGATGGTGGAAAAGCGGTCCGACAACAAGGAACTGGAAAAATCACGTTAGCAATTGGGGATGGTGCGAATGATGTTAGAATGATTCAAGAAGCAGATATTGGTGTTGGCATCAGTGGCGTCGAAGGAATGCAGGTTCGTTGCAGGTTCATAGCATCTCTTAGACTGTTCTTGGATAATGTATCTGTGAAATGGTTGGTAAAATGAGTCCTATAGAGTTTTAATGTTGCTAGTGCTTTTGAAACGGCTTTGTTTCATGAAGGCAAGCGATCGTATATATCATTTAGTCCCACTTGGAGTAGATTTTATCTGGGACTAGTCCTTGGGCTTGGTCTGAGGTGTGTCAAGAAGTTTTTTTGTTTGGCGCCTTGGAAATGTCATCTATTTTATATGAGAAAATGGTGTGAAAAAAGAAAGGTAAGCAATGTACTAGCTTTGTAGATTGCTTATCATGTCTAAAGATTCTCAACTCAACCTGGACTTTTCTGGAGGGCTTTTCAATGGGATACCTCTAAATCATTCACAGGGAAATAGCTCCACCTACAACTACCTTGAAAACATTTGTTGTTTTCAATCAAGTAGTTCTTTTTTCCATCGTCAATTTTTTTGTTATGGTCCGGCACTGCCATTTATTCTCTACTAAGTAAAAAAAAAAAAATTAGTACTAGTTGTTTAGTCCTATGAACCCCAAATGTTGCCATATGCCGATATCAATGGTTATAAATCTTGACCATATCTTAACCATATTGCCCACGTGAAACTATTAGCGGACATTACCACGTAATTTTTCAATGGACCACTTTAGTCTTCCATTAACTTTCTACGACAGAAAATTTCTTTGTTTACTAAGACAGTATGACTAATGAATTAGACCATTAACCATGTTCCGGTGATTACTTTTTGCACTTTGTTTTCCGCTTTATCATCAGCCTTACAAAATTCTCAGCTTATTTGCAGGCTGTGGTGGCTAGTGACTTTTCTATTGCTCAGTTTCGATTTCTGGAAATACTTGTGGCTGTCCATGGACATTGGTGTTACAAGAGAATTGCGCAGATGGTAATAATTCAAGAGAATGATATTGGTGTGACATTAAGGATGATTCTTTTTCTTCCCAATTCAATTATAACATTGGATTGGAAATAAGAAAAATGAATCGACTTTTTAATGGGATCATTTACTTCTCGGTTAATTTTTGTAAGCAAACTTATAGAGAAGCAAAACCAATACAATAGATTTTTGTTGATTGAAGGGGGAAATTATGTTGGTAAATGTTTGGGGACTATTGTTTCCGTTTTTTCTTTTCAATGGCTTGGTAGGGAAAAGCGTAATGCTATTCTCTTTATTGTTTTTTTGGATCGGCAATGTAATGTTATTATGTTATTTTCCTAAGAAGTTTTACGACATAACCACTCTAATAAAAGTTCCATGTTTTTGCCCTTGCTTGTTCAATGTGCATTGCATAGTTAGGTGCATTGATGCTACTGCTTTTTTCTGCAACTGATACAAATTTTAATCCTTCGTATTCAAATCTGTTATTTCGTCTACAAGAACATAGCCTTCGGCCTCACACTCTTCTACTTTGAGGCATTCGCCGGCTTTTTTGGGCAATCAGTTTATGGCGATTGGTAAATGTTGCTATTCAATGTTGTTCTAACCTCACTGCCTGTCATTTCACTTGGAGTATTCCAACAAGATGTCTCATCTGAGATCTGCTTACAGATAGTTCAAAACGAACACCCTCATTTTAAACATCCTTTGTCTTGCTTTTAAATATTATCCCATGAACACATTCCCCGCGCATTTTTGTTGTTCCCAGCCCTTTATCAACAAGGCCCCAAAAACTTGTTCTTCGACTGGTACCGAATATTCGGATGGATGGGGAATGGACTCTATTCTTCCATCATGATATTTTTCCTCAACTTAATCATCTTCTATGACCAACCCTTCCGATCCGGAGGCCAAACTGCAGACATGTCAACCATAGGGACCACCATATTTACGTGCATCATTTGGGCAGTCAACTGCCAGATTGCACTCACTATGAGTCACTTCACTTGGATCCAACACCTCTTAATATGGGGCAGTATCACCACATGGTACCTATTCCTCTTAGGCTACGGAATGATGCCACCGGTCTATTCTAAGAATGCCTTCCAACTCCTCGTTGAAGTACTCGCTCCTGCTCCTATGTATTGGTGCGCCATTCTTTAGTAACCATCACTTGCAACCTCCCATATTTGGCTCATATATCATTCCAAAGGTGTTTCCATCCAATGGATCATCACATCATCCAAGAAATAAAGTACCTCAAGAAAGATGTTGAGGATCAACATATGTGGACGAGAGAGCGGTCTAAAGCAAGACAGGAGACGAATATTGGGTTTACTGCGTGAGTAGATGCAAAGATCAGGCAACTGAAAGGGAGTCTAACAAAGAAGCATTCATCATTACCTCCACAAGTCATAATGCCTCCATCGTAACATTTTCTGAGATTTTTTTTCTTTTTGGCCCTGTTCTTGTTTATAAATTTAGGTTTCATGGCCGTTTCTCGATTTATTTGCTGTCCTTTTTTGAGCTTCATTTTTTTACGCGTTGGGTTATTCATTTTAGTGGGGGTGTGTTGAGGTCCCATTGATTATACAATTTGTGTGATGCTATTGTATGTAATTACTCCTATATACCAAAAAGAAATACTCCTATATAACATGATCTCATTACAATTGTGGAACTTGTTCATATTGATTAGGGAAATCTTCAATACACACCCCTTTAAGGTGTGTACCATATGCACCTATTGTGTGGTTCATATTGTGCCACCTCATAAAAAATTACTTGTAGGACTTGTCATTCAATGATGGTGCATATGATACACACCCAAATAACGGGTTTTTTTTGGTCCATTGAGTTAGTAGGTATCATACACTCATCAGGATTTCTTGAACTTGATGGCAGTGTGAGAGAATCTATAGTAGTAGGATTACAGCTATCTAGCATGTGCTGATCACTGGAAGTATTGTCTGCTACATAGCTCTGGCCTAAGCTTGACTCAATATTTTCTTCTGCACTAACTTGTTCTTGTATTTCAACTGGAATTAGTGTATTTTCTCTTTTGGATCTTCGTTCTGCATACAAAGTTCTGCTCCATGCATTTAACCTGTCCTTTTCTTCTTGTGGTAAATCACAATATGGGATTCTTTTTTCTGAGGCATTTTTGTCTGATTGCTATGAAAATATCAAGAGTCTAGTTAGATTAATATCTTATAGTAGTTCAGTCCTAGCTGATTATTTCTAGATGTATATAGATACGCTGTATGAATATGTATGTCTGATCTAAACAGAATGAAATCTCAAATAAATCAAATAAACATGTATGCTGTAAGAAGATATCACACAGATAAAGTTTGATTGTCTTGTTTGAAGTGCAGGAATTTGAAGTCCTATGAACAGCATAGTAGAAATGTGTACTGTAAGTTAATGTACTAATATAGGATAGGAATTGACACAAGAGAAAGGAGTAAAAAGAAGCATATGTGTAGCTGCTGGATATTTTCGTTTGGAAAGAGCGGAAGAGGGCTAAGCACAGCATATGGTGTACACCTAAGTGACAAAGCAAGATCAGATAACATTGCTAATTAATGTAATCATTTGTAATGTAAGCATCGACAGTTGACACTTAAAAATGCCCATGCAGTGGTTAGTTACTTCTCAAGAGAGATATGTTATAGCTGCTGCGAAGTTCTGTCTTCTTTGCGGACGAATCTAGAGTCTGAAGAACTGTCTTTGTTCTTGTTAACATTAAGTTAGTAAAAAGATCCTAATTTGAATTATGTGTAATCAATTTATGTGGTGGAGACATATAGAATTCTGTGGAAAAAGTTAGAGACCTTGGCATCTGTGAATGCCGTATCGAGTGTAAAATCTGCATGTAATCAGCTAAAGTTTATAGTTGCTTAGCCAATCACTATATAATAGTTGCATAACTGCTCTAATATCTAGAACTCAAATTTTTAAATAAACTATGCTACTGATTGGGAAATCTGAATGCTGATATCAAATAACCATGTATGGTGTAAAAAGATATCAAATAGTTAAACTTTGATTGACTAATATGAAGTGCCAAAATATAGAGTCTCATGAATGGCATAGCAGAGCTGTGTATTGCAAGTTAATGCACTAATATAGGGTAAGAATTGATATAAGAGAAACAAAAAAGGACAAGCATGTGTAGCTAGTGGGCACTTTCATTCGAAAAAGGGTTGAAGGAGTGTAAGCACAACAGATGTGGGATAGCAAAGTAGTAAAGGAAAGTAAGACCACATGGTTATTTTAGTTCTTTTGGGATGATAACAAAGTTTTGTTACTTTTGAGATTAGGCTAGTTGCCTAGAGGGAGACACAATCAATAGGAATTCTCTCTATTCTAGACCGTGTAGGCCTAGGACTAAACCTCAGGTATTGGCAATGGCCCTTGTGCATAGTTAATTGGCATAGTCTTTGCCAATTTTTTTTGACTTCTAATTGGTGCTATGGTGAAACTCACAGTGTATTATGTGATGCAACTTATGCTTTCTGAAGTTGGTAAAAATTGTGCTGTGTCTAAGTTTTTCTTGCTGCCAAATTGGTGGAACTCTGGATTAGGCTTGAGAACTATTGTTTTTTCCTTGCAAACTGCTATTGTTTTGTACTGCTAGATTAGGTTTGTGGCTTGCTAGAGAAGATTGTGATTGGTAAGTATATTTGTGATGTTTTGGTAGAGTCAGTTATATGGTTGCTGGATTAGCTTTAGGTCTTTTTCCTTAGTTCATTGGTAAAAGGCCTAAAAATTTTGAACTATCCAAACAAAACAGATAGCATATGGAGAACCTTTTAGTATGGATCAATGGAATAGTTAAGTTATGCATTTTCATAGTTTGCTAATGCACTGCAAAATGTGCCTAAGATGACTCTTGGTGCAAAAGAGATCAGCGCTGAAAATGTAGTAGATATGTTTTGTGTCAGTAATCTGGATACTAATCTAGTTGTGTTTTTTCTGATAGTTAAACTTTCTTATTTTGGTTTTGATAATGCCGAATTCCTTACTAATGAAACCTGAATGTGAAGTTTGGAAAATTGATCTGCAACTGATGCAAATCTAGACTAAGGTAAATCTTTAGTAACCCAAACATTTCTAACCTCAGTGTCAACGGTCGACACTATAAGTAGAACTTCTAAAAACGTCGATCCGGTGGGCAATTATTTCTCAAGACAAATATAGTATAGCAGATGCTAAATTTTCTCTTGTTCGTGGGGAAATTTAGACTCTCATGAACTCCCACCACATATGAACATGCGTGCATGATCTAAAGATGATGAAATTTGAAATACATCAAATAAATATGCATGCTCGGAGAAAAGATGAAATAGAAAAACTTTCATTTTTAATAAGAACTGCAGAATTTAAAGTCTCATAAACAGCATAACGAAAATGTATATCATCAAATTAATGTACTAATGCAGAGGAAAAATTGTTATAAGTCAAATAAAAGGAAAGAAGACTACGTGTACTAGAAACTGCAAGAAGTAAGGATTACTGAGTAGAAGTTTAGTTATTCAACTCCTAGCTTAGCACCGGATGAGATTTAGAATTTTGTTGCATGATGAGTTACATAAAGAAGTAAATATTTCAGACAAATTCTTTGGTGCAAAAACTGTGGGCTCTGCGGTATTCTTGTAGACAAATTCTTGTAAATATTTCAGACAAATACTTACGGTATTTGATTCCCCGATGATGAATCGGATTAAGAACACCTCGGGAATGTCGAGTGTTTGAGCTTTGAGTGTGTGCAAAACCCTTGAACCTAGCCTAGCCTAAGCCATTTAAAAAAAGCCAAAAACCCTACTGATGCGCGCCAGGGCGCAACTTCGCACGACGGTTTGACTCCATCGCGCGATGGTCAAATTGCCAGGTGGCCGTTGACCATCGCGCGCCAGGGCGCACCATCGTGCGCCGGAGTGAAACCATAGCGCGACGGTTCCAAGCTTGTCCCTATCACCTTTTTCAGCTAGGCAACTTAATTACCAAGTAACCTTCAGCCAACCTCGTGGACTGGCTGAGCTCCTCTCTTTACATCAGCCAACCTTTCCAAAGGAGGCAATTTGGCTACTAAGCCAAACCAACCCTTGTTTGGTTGGTTCTTTCTCCACCATGCACCATTCCTTCTCCTTTTCCTATAAATACCCCCCCATATGCTTCCATTTAAAGGGTTCAAGTTTTTCATATACTTTGGGTTAAGAAAGAAAGGGTACAACATCTTACACACCATTTTCACACCTCAACCTAGCAACAAGCTATCTTCTTCTTCATCCTCTAACACACCTCAATCAATCTCAACCTCAACCTCAAAGCTCAACACCATTCAAACTCAAAAAAGCCAAAGGTATAACACCTTTGTTTTGCTTACTGTTCTGATCCCTGAGCGGCGTTGGCAGGGCCAAGGCTGATAATCAATACAAGTCCTGGTCCTAAAGCTGGCAGGGTTTGAAAAACCGTTGTGGTAGGAACCAACGCGTGACGGTTCCACTCTCGTGCGCGACACTTTATGGTTGCGTGCGCAGGACCGCATGGGGATTGGTGTCCTACTATTTTATGTCTTTTTGTTTATATAGATCACTCTACAAGCATAATAAAAACCAATTTACTGCTTTTCTTAGTTTAAACTGCTAGTTGTATTTCAATATGCATTTCTGTTACTGTGGAGTACCCTTGGGATCATTCTAGATCTGTCCCAGAACCCAGGATGAGCAAAACCAAACACTGGAAGATTGACCCATACCCGTGCGCATTGCACCCAAACCATCGCGCGATGGTCAAATGGAGCGTTGACCATCGCGCCAGGGCGCAACCGTCGCGCGCCAGAGCACGACCATCGCGCGCCACGCACCATCGCGGGACGGTTTGACTTCCCCGCGCGACTGTTTTGTCCTCGACCAGTACCTAGCCATGCATGGTTAATTTGGTTTTAGGCCTCTATTTTTGTCCCCACACTGTTTATGGGGTGTTTTTATTTATTTGTAGGGCTTTTTAGCCTTTAAACTGTATATTATAACTGCTACAAACTGCTTGGTTGGTCTTGGGTGTGCACTGGTCCTTTCAGAGCCCAGAGGGTTTGAGAATAAGAGCTGTGGGCATAGGCTTACTGGCGCGCGCATGTCTTGTAGTAGCGTGTGTAGGTTTGGTCAGCATGCATTGACTTGATCAGTGCATATTGGTTTCTTCCTGGGCACGACACTCCAAAATAGGGGCCTTCCAGTCTGTTTAAAATCCCACAGCAGTCTGTTCTCATCCTATACTAACTGCTCATCCATGTTATCTATCACATCTTGCAAACTGTTACAACTTTAATCCCCATTAAACTGTTCCCCCACCCTAATTGGCTAATAAAAGAAGACTCACAATATTTTCACAAAATGCCTAAGTAGAGACCGATCTCCGGATTGGGCGAGGGGGGTGCCTTAAAACCCTTCCCTTCTCGTAACCTGGCTCCCGAACCCAGATATGGTTATGACAGATTGGTTCCTTCACATTTTCAAATCAAATAGCGTGACAGGTGCTTTGAAATACGGTTCCTTGGGTGTCGGATCTTCAAACTCGAGTGGCGACTCTGTATTCCGAGTGCTTGCCTCCCCACTCGCGCTCCCTCGATTTTCGGGCCGCTTTGGCTAGAAAGAAAGAAATCCTTTTTCCAAGGGCATGCTGCCCACAATTCTCAAGGTAAAGAAGTGGAGTTGCAAAGTGGAGGATTAAGGAATAGAACTAAAACGTGGCAACAGTTGAGGAATCTCAGCATAAATTGCATGCTTGAGGTAGAGTACAAAGTTGGTATTCCTCAAGAAGTGCAAGCAGATAATGCAAGCCTAAGGTGTACGTGGTACAATAGGAAAGGAGTTGGTCTGTCGTTTTCGTACCAAAAATATAATTTATAAAACCAAGGAATTAACTAGTATTCCGAAGAACAGTGGTTAAGTCCAGGATCGTCCGTATGGAGTAAAAAGCTGAGTTGTAGTAGTTTCAATTAATTTCTAATTTAATTTGGAAAGTAAAGAGAAGTTTGGATTTGTGATTTGATTTGAGTAAACTAAAACTAAATTAGAAAGCGATTAAAGTTTGAAGACAGAAGAGAGAAGGGACTAAGGTTTCGATTCCACTTTCCCCTTGCAATATAATCATAATAAAACCTAGGGTAATTATTCAACATAAGACAAATAAAATAGTCGCTAGGGCTTGCAATCCCTATCGAAAATCGTCAAGAGGATTCACAGGACTCGTACACCGTAAAAGCTATCTCAACATAGTGCGGATCGTCTCATTGGATTTAACCAATGGCACGACCCGTCTAACGCAGTATAACCCATCTCAGAGACTATCCTAGACAATTGAAAACTATTGTATGATAGTGCTTGATATCCGGAATACAAACACAATAAATAAATAGGAAAAATTTGTTCTTTCATAAAAACTATGAATCATCCCAAGTCATACAATTCATCGTTGAATAAAGCCCTAAAAATTAAATGATTACATTACTCGGAGAAAGTTTCCTCATTACCCTAGCTGAAGGATTTAGCCGCGCATAGAGGAGAAGATGATCGCGCAAGGATGAAACTCCATTGAACTTCTACCGCAGCCCTCGTGCTCTGTTTTGTCGTGGGAATTAGATCTCCCCCAAAAACCTTTTTCTCTTTATTTATATCGTAGCCCCAAGTCGGTTCCTAATTTCCTTGTTTATTGTTTTTCGAAAAACAATCATTAGTGGGCTCCTCTTTCTCTCTTGTTAATTGCCGAAATTCTTCTTGTAATTGGTGGGCCCAATTACCATTGCAGCTAGGATTTTAATCTAGCGCTTCTCTTTTTTATTTCTCTCTCTCTCTTGAGTACCGGCTTTGCTTTGACACAAAATAAAATCCGATTTTGCGATTTAGCACCAAATGTTATTCATCGGCTTAAAGAGTTTTGAAACATAATTAGCAAGTATCAAACTCCAAGTAGCGCACTAAACGGACATAACAAACCTAAGTTAGGGGGCTTAAATAGGCATATTTACCCACCTATCAGGAGTATCAGTCAAGCAAGCTACAAAGTGGGAGGCGAAGAAGTAATTCCTGCACGTGAAAGGAAATGAAAAGTAGATTTTGTGTGCCAGAGAAAGCAATATATATCTATTGCTTGTAATAACTGTGTATCTTTTTTGAGGAAAATATTCTGGTATGATCCAAAGTGAATTTCACTTGTTTTTGTGTAATATATTGTCTGATAATTTGGCCTAGATCTAGACTTCTTTTAGATTAACATGAATGTCCAATCTCAGAATGAAGAAAGGGCAATCGTAGCTTGAAGCTCTGAACAAAGTCATATTTGGATTTGTCCCTAGCATGAAGACAATACACCAAGAACCTCACTCTTTTTATCTATGCTGCAGGAATGACTGGTGCAAATTTGAACCTTAGTATTCACTCTTACATCCTTTTTGATTTTCTTCTTGCATGTTTTATCTACCTTGGTTTTTCGTTTTTATTGTGTTTATAATCTGAATCAGTTGAGAACATGAATCCTGTAATCTCCATACCAAATGAACATGGTTTGGAGGTTGATCAGTGAATAGTTCTGTTATGGATTGTTCGGCTTCTCTGAGATCATGTTGCACGGAAACTGTCTTCATTTTCGCAAGAGTCTGGTCAGTGAATAGTTTTGCTATGCGTCGTTCGGCTTCTCTCAGGTCATCTTGCACTGAAACTGGTGTCATTTTTCCAGTTCTTTAAACAAACTCTTTCGTAGCAGCACAAAGTCGATATTCATTAATATACTTGCGCCTAACCAGCACAATAAAGCCAAATACATCTGCATAAGTTCTGGTATTGTTTGCCGATTACTTTCCAAAAGCTAAGACATAAGTAATAGTCTATTAGAATTCCCTAAGAGGAATTTCTGATGGTACAAGATGGAAACCAGACAGGAGAGAAAAATAAACCAGCACTGTTAGGCTTGCCAAGAGAAAGAAAGTTGCCTAATGGTTCTTCATTCCTTATGTCATAATATTCAGAGAAACAAAGTTGCCTAACGATTCTTCATTCCCTTTGTCATAATACTCCAAGAGCGACAGACATAGACTTCAAACTAAAAGCAGTGATCGAAGAAGGAACACAAAAATAAAGTAGCACTGCTAGGCTTGTCAGAAGAAACATAGCTACCTAACGATTCTTGATCATTGCTTCTGCCATAATGTTCCAAGAGCAGCAGAGGTAAACTTCAAACTAAAACCAGTCATAGATCCTTTCTCTATCATTTGGAAAATCCAGAATGACAACTCTAACGTCGAGGTTTGGTAACATAATGATTAGCACATAATCATAAAGCTGAAGCCACAGAGCATCCAAGACTACGTTAAAATAGTAGCATTCAGCTGTGCATTATCAATAGATATAGACCAAGCTCTATGGCCCATTCGAACTGAAATAAGCTCCAAATTCAGATCTTCAAGCACAGGTTGAAGCCTAGTCTGGAATTCTTGCATAATGCATACGTTTTTTAAAACCACTAAGTTTGTAATATATGTAATAACAGTGGTACATAAGGATAGGTAATTGAACCATACCCGCAGATAATTCGTGTGTGGGATGCACCAATATCCAGACTTCATGAGTGGCAAATTACGTTGGATTGTTGATGGCAGACAAGCGGTTATAAAATTACCTGACATTATAGAGAGTAGTATCAGTATAAACTTTACTAAATGAACTCTCAACTCTACGTGGTTTTTTCCAAACTGTGAACCTTCGAAAGCATGGAATGTCTGCCAATGTTCATTCAGTAACATTGTCCAATCATACGAAACTTCCACATCATTCTGATCAAGAATGATTGCATTAAAAATCCACCTCCGCTCACACGCTAAAATTAACTTGTAGTTAGTTGTGAGAGCATGAGCTATAGGAAACTCACGCCAACCCCTTGCATGACAGCATTCACAACTTCAATAGGCCAAGCCTTACATTCGTGTTTTATCAAGATCCAAGTAGTCCTACCGGTGCCTTCGAAAGAATAGCGTAAACCATCAGGCAATAGCTGTGTAAGGCAAAATAGTATATGCTGAAAAATTAGTAGCCTACGAATAATTACATAGGAACTGACCAGGATTGTCTCTAATAATCACAAGGATAAAGATAGCAAACAGACCATAGTTGGGGCAAACACGTGAAGCTGGGACATATGCTTAATATACCACCACCGTCCAACACCTACAAATTACAAAACGAGGAAAATATTTTAATTATAAGCGCCTGGCAGTCACAACAATATCATCACATGTACACATGATCAAACTTCATGTATCTGTCAATTACAACTTATACATTATATGTTGAACTTAAGAAATACCTGGAGTGCTATATCGCATGAAGGAATTATGCACAAGAGCATCCAACCATTTCACTAAATCATCCCGTACAGTCCATTCCAAATTCTCATCCAAACCCAATATGTCCCTGTACTCGCGCACAAAAAGACTAAATGATTTATACTCGAGTTGCCCAGGACGTGGATACCTGGTGACAGCAGCAATTACCCTTCGGCCTTCAATGGGCAGAAGGCAATAAAACTCTCCATGTGGACTTTGAGGATTCCGATGCCTCACATGCAACCACCGGCGAAATGGAACACGCACAACCATATTACTGAATCATAAAACCAAGGATTGAGAACTCATTGAATATGTTCTAAAGTGAAGATATATGTTAAAATTAAGTCCGTATACTTAACTATATTAATAGTAGCTTCATGTTACCTTTGACTCCACATTCAGCAAATCAAATGATGCACGACACATACAACATGAATAGAATACAAAACAAAAATGGGGATTTTTGCTCATTGAATATGTTCTGGAATAAAATAGAAAACAAAATGAGAAATCAACTGGCCCAAATAGCTCTGCACAAATCAAACACAGATAGTAGCTTCATATTACTTTTGACTCCACATTCAGCAAATCAAATGATCCAGGACACATGCAACATCAATAGAAGAGGAGATCGACTGGCAAAACAACCAAAGAATAAAAACAGAGCAAAAACACTTCCTCCTACCAACGGCCATAGCTACAGCACCATGAAAATCAAACGAACAAATAAAAAAGCATCGAGGAAATCAAGCGGCGAACATCGTTTGACGAAGAAGCACCATGAAAATCAAACGAGCAAATAAAAAAGCATCGAGGAAATCAAGGGGCGAACATCGTTTGACCAAGAAGCACCAAGCAGCATCATATAGCTCTGCACAAAAATGAGAAATCAACTTGCCCAAATAGCTCTGCGCAATCAAACACAGATAGTAGCTTCATATTACTCTTGACTCCACATTCAGCAAATCAAATGATCCAAGACACATGCAACATCAATAGAAGAGGAGATCGGCTGGCTAAACAACCAAAGAATAAAAACAGAGCAAAAACACTTCCTCCTACCAACGGCCATAGCTACAACACCATGAAAATCAAACGAACAAATAAAAAAGCATCGAGGAAATCAAGCGGCGAACATCGTTTGACGAAGAAGCACCAAGCAGCATCATATAACTCTGCAAAAAAAGGAGAAATCAACTGGCCCAAATAGCTCTGCACAAATCAAACACAGATAGTAGCTTCATATTACTCTTGACTCCACATTTAGCAAATCAAATGATCCAGGACACATGCAACATCAATAGAAGAGGAGATCGACTGGCAAAACAACCAAAGAATAAAAACAGAGCAAAAACACTTTCTCCTACCAATGGCCATAGCTACAACACAATGAAAATCAAACGAACAAATAAAAAAGCATCGAGGAAATCAAGCGGCGAACATCGTTTGACGAAGAAGCACCATGAAAATCAAACGAGCAAATAAAAAAGCATCGAGGAAATCAAGCGGCAAACATCGTTTGACGAAGAAGCACCAAGCAGCAGTGGGGGAACTTGCATGAACAAATAACTAAACTAAGCCTCCCTGTTTTTCTCTTCGGCTCTAAACCCCTCATCAAATCCATCCAGGACACATGCGACATGAATAGAAGACGAGATCGACTGTCAAAACAACCAAAGAATAAAAACAGAGCAAGAACACTACCTCCCACCAACGGCCACAGCTACAGCAACATGAACATCAAACGAGCAAATAAAAAAGCATCGAGGAAATCAAGCGGCGAACATCGTTTGAGGAAGAAGCAACAAGCAACAGTTGGGGAACTTGCGTGAACAAAATGACTAAACTAAGCCTCTTTGTTTTTCTCTTTGGCTGTAAACCCCTCATCAAATCCACCTGTTCAACACCTACCACCACGTAGCCCACTACCTGGCACACAAGCAAAATGACCAATTGGCCCAACACCCCAACAATACAGTCGTTCCAAATCAAGGGCTAAACTGGTCCAATTGGGGAAAGTGCCAAGCGAAAAATTGGCCAGAACTCCCTCTTCTTATAGAGGAGGAGGATAATATAGGGGTCTTCCCAACAAAAACTATTTGGCACAATTAAAATTAGTCTAGCAAATTGTTTAATCATGTGTGTCATGTGCATAGCAAAAACAAAGGTGAGATCAGCATACCATGGGAATATGTGTTTGAATAATAATATTTGTATCAAAATTTTATGAGTATGTTTGGGAGTTTTAGCTTTAAAGACAAAATCATATTCAACTCCGCTATTGTCATTTCTGTTGTCAACTTTCCTCCATCCATCTTGATCACAACGACTATGAATGATGATTGAATTACTTTCTATTGGCTCCAAAAATTCGATAGCAGGCTTAGATGGTAAAGGTTTCAATTCATAATCAGGCGACTCTACACTAGACAAGAGTGGCGGTGATACAGAAGGCGGCGGAGAAACCTTATTATATATCCATTCCTCAATTCTACACCATGGAGCACTATCTACCAATGTGCAAATTTGCTCAATATCACAAATACTTGTAAAGTGATCTAAGTTGTCATGAATTGACTCGGTGAAAGTCCCTAGACCCAAACATACATTCTCGTTTTTTGACTCCAATGGATCATTCTCCACTGGTATGCTCATTTGCTTATCTAATTGTTCCTCAAACTTAAATGCAAGACCAGATTCTAAATGTTCCTGCTCATCGGGAAAGTCAAGGGTGCTAGGTTTGACATACTGCCAGCTTTGATTAGCTACAGATTCACTAGAAAAGTTTTCTTCCTCCTCCCTCATTTGATCAGCTAATTGCTCCAATTGATTTTCCAATCACGAAATGGCTTGAGTTTGCAAGAGTGTAGTTTTTTCAATTTTAGCTATGAATGTTTTAAGAGCGTCCTCTAAGGACAACTGTTGTTGCAGTATTTGTTGAGACACAAAAGTTGAAGCATAAAAAGGCTTAGACTGAGAAGAATATGACTGTGCAGGATATGACTCAGTAGAAGGGCAAAAAGTTGAGAGAAATTGATCATGTGAATGCAAAGGTTGCACACCTATATTTTTATGAGATTCCTGCTCCCTCCAGTAATTAGAATAATTTCCCACATTTGGATTGTACGTGTAACGCCCCTGATTTTTGGGTACGTTAAATAAACATTTCATTGATAAAATCAAATGGAGTCTGGCTCATTATTACAACATAACTCCCACTAGGGTTCAATATTATACAAATGAAGGGTTCTAAGGTTTCTAACTCCAGCTCCGCCTGCTACTCCGTCCTAGCCAGCTCCTCAGCTCCAAAAGCCTCCAAGGTGTACTGTTCATCTTGATCATCTACAAAATCTGACACATTATACCAGCGTCGCCACCGATATAATATGTCAGGGTCACCAAAGGTAACACCATGAGCCACAAGAGCTCAGCAGAATAATCCTATACCCACTAACCCATACATTACCAATATCAGAGTAAAAGAGCAGCATACCAACTCTGGCACAAGCAGCGGAATAACACATACATATTTAACAAGGCATTAATAATGATACATCCACATACACTATTCTATCGTTGGTGTCGGTGTTATCTGAGTTTCTCCTACGCGACTCGTCGTAGACTGTGTCACCATATTCATCAATGTTTCTGAAATCCTTTTTACTATCCAAATCAACATTTTGAAAATCACATTTAACACACCCAACCTCGGTTCCGCCGCGCCGGGTTCCCGAGTATCCTCACAATGGTTCCGTCGCGCTGGGTTCCTATTGGCACACATTTGCATTGGCTCCTCTCCGCGGATAACCAAGCCACACACCCAACCTCGGTTCCGCCGTGCCAGATTCTCAAGTATCCTTACAATGGTTTCGCCGCGCCGGGTTCCCATTGGCACACAACACACATACACTCACATAATGCACCCACATTTGGTCATTATGTAGTTTCAAAAATCCTTTTTACCCATATCAACCACATTCCCACAATGGGCCAGTCTGGCCGCATTGCGTTTTCAAAACACACCTTGTCTTTAACACACCCTAGGTGTCATGTTTCTACTTTCTCGATTTTCGTGTCTCATTCTCATGCATAGACTCCGCGGTAGGACTTTTCGCATACATACTTAAACCATTCATTGTAATCTAAAATAACAAGATCATCCAATTCTATAATACCTAATCGTACTCAAATTATTACTTAAAGCATAACGCCACATGTACGGACGCCCTTGGATTGGAAACCACTTATGCTTTGTCAACAACCACAAGTAATGCAAGCAACAAGTAAACAAACTCACAACTTTCTAAAAGATCAAAATACGAATACTTCTAGTCGGGTTCATACTTCCAAAATCCGTTCAATCCTCTTTTGTAGGAATTTTAAAACAACAAATGTTTATGTCAAACCGTTCTATCCTCTTTTGTGGAAAGTTCAAAACAACATATGTTTATTGACGTAGAAATCGTTTATTCAACATGACATACTTTCAATAGCAAGATATGTTTCTTAACTATCATGCATTTGACGTTCAAGCAACATACAATATACTTAACGTTTAGAAAGTTTAAGACAAGTCTATACGTTTAGTTTAACAACATAACTAAAGTTATACTAGGGAAAGTAGATAGGAAATCCTACGTATACTTAAGGTTAGGAAGTATAGGAAAAATCTACATATACTTAGAGATAGTGGGACGGAAAGTTCTACCTTGATCCGAAACTAGTCGGGGCCGAATAAGCTAGTTGGAAACTCTACGGGCGTTGAAACTCGCAAATCTGGACCAAACTTCGGATGGCAGTAACTCGGTCAAAACTTGGCCAAATAGGATCATTCTTGAGTCTAAAACGAAGATCTCGAAGTTCTCTACGACTTTCATGGAGGATGTTGTTCCTAGAAATGACTTTCGCTCGGAGAAAAATGGTGATAAAGGGGGTGACAGTAAGCTGTCTGGACTGGAAATCAGAGAATTTCACTGAACTTCGGAGGTCGATATCTTGGTCATTTCTTGACCGATTGGGGTGGTTTTTGGGTCTAACTTAAAGGTTTCGAAGTGCTCTACAACATCCTTGAAGGGAGTTAGTCCTAAAAACTACCTTAAGCAGGAGAAAAATGGGGATTTACGAAGGGCAGTAAGCTGCCTGGAAAACAGAAAATGGTTTCTAAAGAGAAGTTGGAGCAAGGGGTGAAGGTGTGAGTTGGATGGCAAGCTTTGGGTGCTATTTATAGCAAAAACCTGACCTTCTCCCTCTCTCTCATGACCAGCCATATCTCTCTCTCTCTCCCTCTTGGATTTGTTCCATGATTTGTCATTTCACACCTTTTATCATGACATAGCCTTCCTTCACTTGTCACCTCCATTTTAGGCCATATCCTAGGTCATAATGAAGGGTTCTTGGCTGGTCTTGTCCTAGAAAGAGATTGCTTGGAAGAAAGAACAAAAATCTAGTCTAGAATGGGTTGTAAAGGTTGTACTTTGGTTGAGTGTAAAGAAGTAAAAAGGAGGTTGCTTGTTTGGATGAACAAAACACAATTACACACTCCACCTTTCTCCTTCATCATCCGGCCAGCCCTTTCTCTCTCTTTCTCTCTCCTTTGTTGATCCATTGAATGGTCATGTCAAGTATGTCATGCCTTGTCATCCAATAGTCACCTCAACCAAGTTGTAACTAGGTCAAATAGTGTCAAAGGACACACACACACACACCCCTCACTCTCTCTTCTCCTCTATTCGGCTCTCTCTCTCTCTCTCTCTCTCTCTCTCTCTCTCTCTCTCTCGTCCCAAGTATACTTATCTATAAATGCACATAAGTACAAAAGAAAGTCTAGGAAGAATCAAGTACCAAGGGTTTTCAAGTGACTTGTCAATGAAAAAGTATTGGCTAATACTTTCCTAGAAAGCATACAAGGGCTAGGATAATTTAGGAAAATAACATAATTAGGTTTTAAGGCTATATAATCTAGGGTTGCATGCATGCATGGCTAAGGTTGCTTCTTTTGGAAGCAAGAATGATGGGTTCCTATGGTTCAAAAGTTTCTTAATGACTTGTTTTAGTCAAATCTAGGCTTTCATTGCTCGAGTGGTATTTGGTTTTATTAAGTAGGAAATCGCCTAATAACGGAATATTAAAGCCCGACGGTACCAAACGCCAAGGCAAGGCGTGAGCGTGGCCAAGGCAGCCCGCTAGCAAAGCGGTGGCCAAGGCGTGAGCGTGGCCAAGGCAGCCCGCTAGCAAAAGCGGTGGCCAAGGCGAGGCGTCAGCGTGGCCAAGGCAGCCCGCTAGCAAAGCGGTGGCCAAGGCGTAGCCAAGGCAAGGCCAGAGCAAGGCAGCCCAGCAACGCCAAGGCAAAAGCAAGGCGCGACCCGACGCCAAGGCAGAACCTGATGGCAGCCAAGGCAAAGCAACCCGACAGCGACCCAACGCCTAGGCGAGGCAGGCCCGACAGCGACCCGACGCCAAGGCAGCCTAGCCAAGCCAAAGCAAGGCAGCCAAGTCAATGGTCAAGGCAAAGACCAAAAATTTTGTACTAACCACTTCGGCATCGATGCATAACTCCAGGTTAGGGAAATGTAACTAAGTTAGACGGTAGTTAGGGTTTGCTAACTAATCGCTTAAAATTAACTATACTTGCCATGTAGGATTTCCAGCCGAGAAATATAATTTAAAGATATTATTCACTCCCTGGGAAAATATACTTGTCTTGGAAAAGGACTAACTTGTCCGATGTTGAAAAGATAAAATTTTTAAAAGTCTCAAATCTAATTATGATGGATTATTAGAATTTAAAAGAAATTTTTAAAGCAGTCCAAGTAATTACAATAAAATTCAAATATTTAACGAAATTTTTATTTACCAAAAATCAGGGTCGTTACAGTACGTCTCAGGAAAAGAATGACCAAATGAACCTTTAAAATTATTTCGTGCATTAACTTGCTCATAATAATACGTAGGACAAGTTTCTATTGTATGCCAAGTGCTATAACATATAGAGCATGCATGATTATGAGCTTGATTGAAAAAATTCATGCTTCTGGTCAAAATAAAAAGAACTCAGCTGCAAAATCAAAATAAAAATTTCTAGAATCATACACGATGTGTTCGAGCACTTCGTACTCTAACAGCAACTCACTGCCTAAAATTAGACTAAAATATCACGGTACTCAAAGAAACTTAACAAAACTAACTAAGATTAAAAAAAGAAAAAGACAAATGGGAGAACAATTAATATCCTATATATTTGTTGGTTTTTAGGATAATGTCAGAAAAGAAAAGGAAAAAAAAAAAAACTATCTAAAACTAGTAGTAGCGTAAAAACAATTCACAATTTTTCAATTTTCCTAAAAATGATTAAGTCCCCGGCAATGGCGCCAAAAACTTGGTGTGAAATTTTAAAGTACTCGCAAGCGCAAGAATCGTACCGAAGTATAGTATGGCGAGAGCGAGGTCGAACCCACAAGGACTTGTGATTTTTTTTTTTTAATAGGAAAACTAAATAAACTTAAATCGATTATACCTTAACCTAGTTGACAAAAGTGTGATTGGTTTTTAAACTAAAGATTAAGTAAATAATGACAAAAGAAAACAATTAAACTAACACGACAAGGTAGTGGAGATCACGGTTGAGAAAAGGAACTAAGGTATCAAAATCCACACCCACAAATATTTATCAATCAATTCTACGCAATGATTTTTCCTTTAATTACTACACAATGATTTAGAAGCTAATCTTAACCATCATGGATAATGTATCATAAAGCCCTTTTTATTTATAACAAAAATATGTTCCTCCTCTGCTTCGCAAGTTTAAGTCAAAATCATCAACTGTATCTGCGTAAAACAAATCACAGTAGATATCTTGTACTTAAATATTAACAATTACAACCCAAGCAATTCGATTAATAGGGTGATACCAAATCATGGAAAAAACCCATTCCGATTGAATCCATATCCGAGTTTCAACCAAATTAATTAATGAGATCAGAATAATAAACTATGAAAGCGTGCAAGTAGGAAAAATCATACGCATAACATTAATCAATAAAACATATGGGGTTTTATCCTCAACCCTAGTTTAGAAGTTTAGCCTAACATAGATAACTATAAAACCTTACAAAGATTTCTTTTGCTCATCCTGTTCTTATGTTCCCAGCCATGTACTTCTTCTTGCCGTGACCCAGCCGTGGTCATGATCTCAAGCCGTATTCTCCGTATCCTCTCGTGCAAACCGTAATGCCCTTTTATGCCCACTGCCGAGATATCTTTCCTAAGTAGAGAATCCTTGTTTCTCTCAATGATTTCCTTTCCTTCGTATATTGCCTGATGATACAATTATAGCTCTACCAAGATTCTTCTAAATCTGCCCATAACCTTCCAAAGAATTCTTGTCTTGACTTGGCCACAATTCTGTTTCGTGCAAGTCCTACAGGAAATTAGGCTCTTGAAATAGTATAAGATTTTATGCAATCTCCTTTCAATGGTCACTGTAGATGGCCCCACATCTCTTCTTTGCATCAATTGAATCTCACGAATAAAATAATTATTATTATCATATTTTCCTGCATAGTCAATCATCTAAAGTGAATGATAAAAAGATGATAATAATTTCTAATTAAGCACAATAAACAACTAACAAAATATGATTTTGGGACCTTTAAGTGTCAATCTTTTGTGCTCATCAGTCATCACACACGGTGTTTAACAAGTCCACAACGTCTAATTCGTCATCCCATAATATTCTTCAATTTACAAACCTCAATATCACACTAAGCAATATATACATCAGACTTGCATCATCAAATAAACATGTCTCAAAACTCCCCATAATCACTCTAATGCATAGATACCATTTGACATTATTTCAAGTTAACTTCCTACTTTGAATTCCCAAGAACAAGGGCCCGAGGACATGAGAGTGACTCAAGCAATCGATGAGATATAAGTAACCATGTTAGGAAGTGGTTTGGAAGTGTTGAGGAGGTATTAGAAGTGATCGGGGGTCCAAACCATGGAAGGAGAAACTTTTCAGAAATTTTCAGTTTGGTACATGTAGCAGTTAAGGGCGCTACATGTACTCAGTGAACAGAACATAAAATCTGGGTTTTGGTACATGTAGCAGGGTAAAGACTGGTACATGTAGCACCTAGGTTTTTCAGCACAGTTTGACAGCTTTCAAGGGCAAACACAAGGCTTTCCAAATAACGATCCAAAGCAACTTTTAAACCCCGAATCAACGCATAAACATATAGAGAAAGTTAGAAATCCCTACCTCGAAATTGAAGAACGAAGCCCAAAGAGAGATCGAGCCCTAGCTTCCAAAATCGACACAGAGAGCAATACACCTCCACCGAACTCTAGCCAACGAAGTATGAGCTCCAATACACATGTAAATGATGGATTGAAGGTTGATGTGTATGGGTTTTGAGTTGTTTTGGTGGAATTTTGGGAGAGAGAGCAAGAGGGTGAGAGAGAGCCGAGAGATGAGATAGAGAGACATGAGAGAGATATGAGATGGGGGTCTCTCTTCTAATCCTCTACAACCATACATCACTATATATACTAGCACACACACAAATCACACTTGCACTCCCTCAAGTAACAATCCTATCACATAAACCCCTAATCACATAATCTCATCACAATTCACTTTTTAACCCACATTCTAGCATTTTTATAAAGCGTACGAATTATTAAAAGAAATACGGGTCTCTACAAACCGTGTTTGGTGGTTCAGTCCCATTCTTTCCTGCCGGCAAGTACTATTCAATCTACTTCATCTTCTCCGAGGATGGGGGCAGAAGGTTTCAACTCAGATCGGTGGTTCATTGCCGGTCAGAGGAACCCAGGGTGGCGGGTCTGCAATTCTTTGGACCTCCTCTCGGCAGGTTTCCTTCCTCAGACTTGTAGATCCATATTGTGAACCTAGATGGGCAGTCATCTGTTTGGACTGAGATCGGGTTATTCGTCTGGATTTATTTCATTAATCCTAGTTCTAGTTAGATTCCCTAGTGTGTTGCCGGATTTGGGTGATTGCAGTTGATTGATTTTGCCAAAAAAAAAAAAAAAACATTACAGGGTTCTTTGGTGGTGGCGCGCGCTGTGGTAGAGGGAACACACAAGTTTTTGCCCAATTATGAGGCTTAGGTCTTAGCGTTATGCTGGGCTTGTTCACAATCCAAGTTTCTTTGCTTCTCTTGGTCGTATGTTCTAGTGTAGTAGGGTTGTGATTGCGCTTGTCCTTATTAGATTAGTGGTGATTCATTGATTGAAAGGGATGGTTTGATTCCTTTTGCAGCTTTGTGTGCCTCGGTTTGTGACCAGATGATTTAGTGGTTTTACACTATTGATGGGTTGCCAGATGATTCGGTGGTAATGCACTGTTAATGGCGGACAGATTCGAGGCCCTTGTGCTGTCCCTCTTTTAGGTTATAGTGAGCCTTGTGTACTAGGTTGAGGGAGTTTTAGATCGATTGGAATGGGCGTGGTGTGCAAGGTACTTGGGGAGGTGGCTTTGCCGGATGTCGTCATCTCCGGATTGACCCTCTCTCGGAGCCCGGTCCTCTGCTGTATCTATTCTTTAGAAGTGGGTGCTATACTTGATACTTCTATGCTAGGTTGGAGCATTGGAATCTTGGTCAACTTATCCCATCTCTGGAGACTTGTGGCTATGGATTTTGGTTGAGGGTAGATTGTTTTTTGGTGCGCATTGGAACTATGGATGAGAGTGTATTAGACTGGATAGAATGGGCGTGGTGTCCAGGATTGGGCCTCCTGTAGGATGCCGTCATCTCCAAATCGAGCCTTTTCTTGGTGCCTAGTTCCTCTGTAGTAGTTGTTCAACCTCCCCTCGATGACGAGATGCTTTCTAGTGGCAATTATTCAGTGATGGTTCCACAATGTCTACTTTTTCGACAATGGCTTTTATCTTATTTCCTAGTCTGGCGGGATGTGCTAGGATATTGTTAGTTTCTTATTATTTCTTTTCGCTTCATTCATATCATACCCCATTGTGGTATCTTTCCTTACAGACGAATAGTGCAATGGGGTATGATATCAAAACACATTGCATGTTTGTTGCATTGCTTACTTTGTCCCACTCTCCATGCGGGTTGTGCATGGGTTATCGCACTTTTTTTTTCCATTCTTCTTTCTTTTTCTTTCCTCCTGGGGTATGCCCCATTAGACTGTACATTCGGTTAACCTTTATTAATTTCAAGCTAAATTACCATATATATATATATTTGTACTAGGCCTTTTGGTGACAAAAAAAAAAAAAATTTCACCAAAAACAACCACATTTGAAATATTTCTTCACTTTGTTTTTGCTTGACCTTGAACTTGGGAACTCCAATTTCTAAACTACCATTCCCACCACTGCACCACTTATCATTTCATTAATAATATTGTAAAATTTAATATATATTACTTTTTTTAATAAATTTTAAAATAATCTGCGTATAACATACATTAGTATGCATTATTTATTTGAAATACATTGAATTTTTTGAAATTTTAAAAAAATTATTAGTCTTGCATTTGGCAACAAAATTTTTATGTTTGTCACAAAAGGGTTCCATTTATTGTTGAAATTTTATTTTCGTCGCCAAAAGGTATCATTTGTACCTTTCAATGATGAAATGGAATCTTTTGGTGAGGAAATGGAATTTCGTCGCCAGTAGGTACCTTTTAGTGACAAAAATAAAAAAATAAAATTGTCTCCAAATAGGTCCAATTAATTTGGCGACGAAATTCAGTTTTCGTCACAATCAATCATTTTTGTTGTAGTGGGCATACCCTAGTATCCAAGCATACGGACTAAAAAAACAAAAAAAGCGAAGGAAAACTGTGATAACTCTTGTCAGCAACACGGCAGGAGCAAAACTCCTAACCAACAATATACCAACACTGCTACAACCACTATCACGCATCAGCACTAGAAACAAAGACCAAACAACAGTCTAACAAGCTTACTGTTAGCAAATAATGCAGGTTTACAAAATACCTGCTGCGAATTACACAAATATAACGGATCGAATATTTGTCTTACGAGCCCTACTAGTACGCACACCCTGCACAAAGAAATATTATAAACCCTTCTCTCAGATGGAGAGGCCACTAGAGTCCTCCACAAACTTCACACGTTTCAAATTCCTAGGGGCTAGATGGTGCCCTAGAGAGAACTAGGAGAAAGAGAAACTATTAATTGATATGTGAGAGAAAATACAACTGATGTATTTTCTATTGTAGGCTACGAGTATATATGTAGATGGTATGAGATGAGTTTGAATCTCCTTAGGACTCATCTCCTTAAGAGGTTGAATCCAATTAAGGTTTATCACCTAAAGTTGTTGAGTCCATTTAGGACTTATCACATATTCAAAATACATAATAAATACAACTAAATATTATCCCATGTGGACGCAACCATGGACCCATGCAACACTTACAAAACATAAGTTATGAACCATAAAAGGTACTAGAGGCCGAGGCAGTGTGCAAGTCAAGTTATGTTGAATGCGGTTTCAAAATTAAAGGTGCAATTCTCGAACTAAAGTCAGTTCCTACTCTACTTCACGCGATGCGTGTCCAAGTCAAGTTTTGTTGAATGTGGTTAATTTCAAAATTAAAGGTGCAATTCTAGAACAGAAGTCGGTTCATACTCTACTTTGTCAACAAAAAGTTAATTAAACTCTACTTCTCCACACATACTTTGTAAAGGAACCAAACCAACCGAAAAAGGGATTCACTTGTTGAAGAAGTATCAAACCACCATCTTTTTTATTATGTCATCTCCTTCAAACACACCATTTTCTTGCATTCACTTGTTTTAAAATTGAATCATAGCTAAGCATTTGACAACTTGGTTAGAATTGCTTGGCAATAATGTGCATTTATCAAAATTTTTGTAGTAAAACTAATAGACCAATTTTTGGGGGTTGGCTTGGGTGGGCCGGTCCAGGTTGGGCCGGAATTTGGGTGTTTGGACTGTATTGTTTTACTTGGGTGTTGGGTTGGGCTCTATTGTTTCTGTGTTGTAATCCCTTATAGACCCTTTGGTGTTTGGGCCTGTGCCTGTTAGTGGTATTTTCCAACTTTTTGTTGGATTCCCTCTCTCCTCTCCCCGTTTTTAATAAAATTTTCACTCTTTGCCGATCAAAAAAAAAAAAGACCACATGATTCCGCTTGCGGGTAAAACTTCCAAGGTGGTAGCCTAGCTATATGGCTAAGGTGTGAGGGTGAAAGAACCCCCTCCCATATCATCAAAGTAGACCAAGACAGTAAACATGAGGATCAAGTCTCATTTGGTCTCGTCTCTCTCTCTAACTCTTTCTCGCCTCTAGGTTTAGACGCCATCTGTTCGCCGCCGCCGGGGGGGGGGGAGGTGCTCCCCACTCCCTCCTTCCCCCGGGCCTGATTTCCTCCCTCTCCCCCTCTATCTATTCCCTCCTACCCTCCTTCTCCTGTCGATTTCCCTCACCCCCTCTCGATTTTGATGGGTGCCGTCTTCCTTGGTTTGGAAGTCGAGGCGATTCCGCCTCCGCCGGAGGTTCCTTGGCTCCTTCGGTAGCCTAACGGTGTGGGTGTTTCTCGTCGTGATTTTGGGAGGTCTGGTCGGGGCGGTGGTCCGGATCTGGTTCGGTCGGTTGTGGGTGGTGGTGCGGCGGCTTGGGTGGTGTACTGGTAGCTGTCTAACTCTTTGTTTTGCAGGTATTTTTCATCTTTTCAGAAAACGATCGGAGATGATAGCGGTGTTGATCGGTGACGGTTTCATTCCGGTGTTGGTGAGATGGATGTGGCTCTCATGGCTGAGTTTCTCTTGTCGTCTTTGTGTGCCGAAGTCCGGCCGGCACCTGTTCGGAGTCCTCAGTCGGGCGTGGAGTTGTCATTTCGTCAAGTTGGAGTGCTGCTGCTGCTGGTGAAGGTCGTGTATTCTGGGGGGTTTGGGCAGCAGGTGTGGTGGTGGTTTTGGGCTCCCTTGACTCTGAGTGCTCTGGTTATCACTTTTGGAGGCCGTTTCCTGCCGCTGGCCTCTACATCTGGGAGAGGTTGGCTCGGCTTAACGGCAAGGCGGGTCTCCGGTGTTTTGTGCGGCAGTGGTGGCTGGAGTGGTTAGGGTTTGGGGTCTGGTTTGGGTGGGCCGGCCCAGGCTTGGGCCGGGCTTGGGTGTTCGGTTTTCCTTGTTTATTTTGGGTATGGGTTGGGCTTTATTGTTTCTCTTTGTTGTTGACCCTGTAGACCCTTGGGTGTATTGGGCTTTGCCCTTGTGATGTTCATCCAACTCTTTGTTGGATTCCCCTCCCCTTTTCCCCGTTTTTAATAAAATTCATCTTTTGCCGATCAAAAAAAAAAAAAAAAAGAACCCCCTCCCATATGTTCGCGGGTTAGAATCCTGCTTGCACAAGTAGTAGTCATATGAACCAAATAATGTGTGCAAGACCCTTGGTCCGCTCTAGTACTTTGGTAGGGTTGTGGTGACAGGCTCGTCTACTCAGGTAGTGGCTATGACTCAAACCAGACATTCCATAGCAGATGGAAACCCCTACGGTAATGTCCAAGGGGGTTACTATGCTAGTTGCCCTTCCCATCCTTTTTTCTAGCCCAAAATATATATACACGCACACTGCTTTCCACATAACAGAAAATTGTTTTGTCAAAATAAAATATTAAATCCTCTCATACATTTTGTTCTCTCTACACGTATTTCTGCACAACTTCAAATCCAAAGAGAGCCATTACTTGGCTTGCAACATTGAGATGATTCTAGTTGGTAAATTGGGCCATATCCTTCCTGAATTTACGTTTTGGTACCAATTTCGTCTGTTTTGAATTTTTTTAGATTCACATTAAAGTTTTGGACTAGCCGTTCGCCTTGACGAGAGAAGTCTAAAAGGTAAAAAATTAAAACCAAAAGATAAAAAATTCACTAAAGACGAAAAATTATCAATTAGCTTTCTTTTTTTTTATCTTTAGTGTCGTCTTATATGAACTTCTTTCAGTTGCAGTTTACATATTTATATTTTTCCGAATCTTCTCATCAACATGAATAATTAATCCCATAAATTACGACAACGATAACCAAAACTACGAAAAGTAAATTCAACCAAAAAATTATCAGAGCATTAATTACGCAAGAATGGGAAGCAGAAAGCACATGTACAAAGAGTTTTATCAGTTTTAATGCATTACAAACTAGTGAAGTCAAGGCTTGGGACCTTCATTCTAAGGTCTGAAGTTAAAAACTTCATATGTGCTGTGCTATCAATTCTTAATTTCGAGTGAAGTCTATATGGAGTTTTATTTTGGCTTCAATTGAGTTTCTATAAGTAGATAGTGGAATTACTATAACATTAGTTTAGGTGTGCGTACTGTTAATTTTAAAAAAAAAAAAAAAAAAGAAAAAGGAAGAAAAAAAACATGACAAGCTAGTTAGCGACTAGAAGGACGCCGGGCTCCTTTCCATTGTTAGGGGTTTGGCAGTTTCTTATTCCCGCGGAGACATTGGGAAGGTGATTTGGCAGTAGTTTCGTGTTTTGAGAATCTTTGGACAAAAACTGACCCCACATGTGCTTGCAATTTTGCGCTAGATATTCTTCCTCCTCCCACTATCTTCTTGTAAGGTTCACAATTAGATTAATTAGGATGCATGATATGATCACAAAGATGACCTGTTCAAAGAATATTGCCAAAAGAATTTGGTGATTCCACGATGCCTCACACACCTAGTGGGAGTAGTTTTCAAAATAAAATCCAATTCAGATTGATATCATGAGTCGTGAACAAATTTGTCGTGTGTGTTCGTGACTGCATCGCCAAACATATTTGGGCGAGCATGAATCATAATTTGGGATAGCACAAAATTTTTCCGCAGATTGCATTTATGTTTATATTTACAACTTTGTTACATTTATTTTGTTTATGAACTTAAAGTGAACTTCGTAATTTGGCTCAATTTTTTTTTAGTTGATGGGTATAGACTAATTAGGTGGAGTACGGTCATTCGTTTGTAGGTGCAAAGTTACTCTAATGGAATGAACAGAAGGATGTATGACAAAAAAACAAAGTAAAATGATATTACAAAACATGTTTTGTGTCTTTTTTTTTTTTAAATTTTTTACTGTGTATACAAAACGTATTACCAAACATGTTTTTTGTTTCTATTAAAAATAAACATTATTCTACTTTCAGCTTTTTGTAGACAAAAAACAAAAAACAAAAACGTTACCAAATGCCCCTTTACAATAGGCAATTAGGCATATAGTGAGGCAAAATTCTCCGTTACTGAATTAAAAAATTGATGGCTCTTAGCTGTATATTACCCGGGGAAAGAAAGTTGGCCAGGGTATTAGCCGGCCAACTGTTTTGTGTATGTTCAAGTTTGATGTGATAAACTTAATGTTGATGGGGCCGTTCAAAGGAATAATGGCTCAGTTGGCGTCGGCATTGTAGCTTGAGATCATTGTGGGCAGATTGTAGGCATGGTGGCTGTAACAACTCCGATTTTTAGTAACTAAAAATTTCATTTAAATATTTGAAATTCCTTTATTAATTCTTGGATTGCTTTATAACTTTCTTTTTAAATTTTAATAATCCGTTATAATTAGATTTAAGACTTATAAAATTAAATTTACTTCGCACCGGATGACGTAGTCATTTTCAAAAGACAAGTATGCTTGTAAGAACACTTGTATTTTTTCTTAGTGAATGAAATAAATTCTTAAAAATTTTATTTCTTGGCCAGAAATCCTACTTGGCCAGTATAAGTTAGTTTCTAACCAATTAGTTGGAGAAACCTAATTACCTTTTCAACCATCCTTGAACCACATGAACCATTCCAAACCCTAGTTGAACCTTTTCAACCTAAGGAAATAATCATTTTGCTTCCATAAGTAGTATTCCTAGGCTTGTCATGCATGCAAGCCTAGAAATATTAGACTTGAACCTAATTACTCTTCAAGAATAACTTTCCTAGATTTTTCTAGGTATACATACATACTAGCCTACTTTAATCATACCTATACTTTCAAGGGGAAGACTTACCATTTCGTCATTTCTAAAATCTAGTCTTTAATCATCCTAGGTTTTACTTATAATTTAGACCTAGGATTGACTAAACATGGGAAAGACTATTTCTTTTAGCTTAACTATCATTTTCTTTTTACTTGTAAGAACTAGGATATAATTGCTTAGGATTTTCCTTTAAAACCTTAAAAATCCTTCATGATCACATAGTCTTGCACCTAGGATAGAATGACAAGAGAGGGGAGGCTTTAGCATGCTTAAAGTCGGATTGGACATGACCATGGAGCAAAATAAACCACATGGGGGAGAGAGGTCCTCACTTTCCTATAAATAGGACCCTTTGTCAAGTCATTCAACTCACACCTTCAATCTCTCCAACTTCTCTCTCTAGAAACCTTGCGTTTGCTCTTTGTTCTAACTTTGTTCTTAGTATTCTTGAGTTTCTTCTTGAGTTCTTCAAGAAACTCAACCCAAGGGCGCCACCAAACCACCATCCGACCACCCTCTCGATCCAAAAAGTTTTAGTAGTTTAGTCAAGATTTAGTTTCAAGAGAAAAAGAAAGTCTTTTCTTTTCTCTTTCGAAGCTTACGTAAGAAGTCACTTCGTTTGATAGCCACATTCACCTTCCGTAAGCCGACGTATTTTCTTTTCCGTAGCCATACCATCCTCCAAGAAGAACGATAGAATATTTCTACTCACTTTTTCTAGTAAACATTTTAGTTATACTTTTTTTTTTGTTTAAAAAATGCATGTTAAGTTAAAGTACTAAAAAAATAGCTAGCAAACTTGTTTTACTAAAATTTTGAAATGACACATGATCATGTTGGATATATCGACTTTTATTCAGGAAAATATATGTATTTTTTAACTTCACAATAAGGAAGAAAGAACGGATTTTTGAAATGTAAGAAATAATAGTTTGATTGGTAGCATGGTCACTAGATTTCACTTGAAAGAGGTTATGAGCATGTATACGTGTCTTTTTGTTCTTAATTTACTTGTCTTAATGTTGAGTTATGTGCATATCTTGTTGAATTTATAGACTAGTTGATGGATTAAGCATGAAAAATACCATAGAGTTGGATGATCTTACTATTTTAATTATTTTAGTTTAGTTTCAAGATTACGATCAATGATGCATGTTTATAAGACACCGTATATAGTGTTCTTATGTGGAGAGTCCAACTGCAAAGTCCTTGCATGAAAACGAGATACAAAAATCGAGAAAATTAGAAACATGACACGTAGGGTGTTGATAATGAAAAGACGCGTTTATAAAAAATGAAATGTTTTTTAAACCACAATGTGGTTGGACTTAGCAGCCCATTGTGTGTGTGTGTGCGCGCGCTCGCCAATGGGAACCCGGGATGGCGGAACCATTGTGAGGATACTCGGGATCCTGGAATGGCAGAACTGAGGTTGGGTGTATAAAAACGATTTTGGTGTAAAACGATTTTTTGTGTGTGTGTGCATGTGTGCCAATGGGAACCCGGGACGACAGAACCATTGTGAGGATACTCGAGAGCCCAGAACGGCGGAATCGAGGTTGGGTGTGTGGCTTGGTTATCCGCGGAGAGGAGCCAATGCAAATTGTATGCCAATAAGAACTCGGGACACCGGAACCATTGTGGGGATACTCGAGAGCCCAGAATGGCAGAACCGAGGTTGGGTGTGTAAAAACGATTTTGGAAATGTTGATTTGGAAAAATGAAAAGTGAAAATGGTGACACGGTCTACGAAAATGTTGCGTATGAGAAACTCTGATTACACGGACACTGACGCCAGTGGAATAGTGAATGTGCATGTGTTATTGTTAACTGCTTACCCAGAAGTTGTTGAATACGCATGTGCTATTTAGAAAATCGCTTAATTTACATGAGCAAGTATACTACTTCTATGCCCTGTTGTTTATAATTATGGGTTAACAGGTATGGGATTATTCTTCTAAACTTTTGTAGCTGACAGCGTTACTATTGTAAGGGTAAACTATAGTTAACCCCCTCTAACTAAGCCTTGCGTGCACTTTGCCCCATTTAACTTTTTTTTTGGCACTCAACCCCCTCTAACTAACTGAAATTCAAACGGTCATAACTTCTTCGTCCAAAATAAAAAACATGCAAATTATATATCGATTTCGAGGTCTTGAAGTTAGCTTTCTAATGACATCAAAATCACATCACAATTCAAAGCACACGGAAAGTTATGATCAAAAGAGTAAGGGCTGGTAGACAGAAAGACCGTTTTGATCATAACTTTCTGTGTGCTTTGAATCGTAATGTGATTTTGGTGTCATTAGAAAGCTTACTTCAAGACCTCAAAATCAATATATAATTTGCATGTTTCCGATTTTGGACGAAGAAGTTATGACCGTTTGAAGTTCAGTTAGTTAGAAAGGGTTGAGTGCAAAAAAAAAAAGTTAGAGGGGGCAAAGTGCACGCAAGGCTTAGTTGGAGGGGGTTAACTATAGTTTACCCCTATTGTAATCCTGACATATTATACTGGGGGCAACGCTGGTATAATGTGTCAGATTTTGTAGATAAGCATGGTAAGCTCTACACCATGGAGGCTTTCGGAGCTGAGGAGTTGGCTAGGATGGAGGAGCTGGCGGAGCAGTAGATAGGAACCCTAGTTTCCCCCCCTTTGTTGAATAAATGTACTCTTATGAGAATTATGCTGCAATACTGAGCCACACTTTGTTTAGGTTTTCAATAAAAATGTTCATTTAACGTTCCCAAAATTCAGGGCGTTATAGTGGTCATCCCTTTTATTGGGTTTTTTCCCCAAGAGCTGTTGAGGCCATGGCCTTCCGGGAAGCTTTGGTCTTTGCAGCTAATAGAGGCCTTTCAAAGATTGTTGTGGAGGGTGATTCTCTCTAAGTTGTTCAAGCACTTACTCAAGAAAATCTTTTGCTTAGTTCTATTCTCTTGGATTGCTTAGTTCTTCTGGCATTATTTTCCTCTTGTACTTTCGTGCATGTTAATCGTTCTTGTAATAGTGTAGCCCATTCGTTGGCTAAGCGTTCCCTATTGGGGATTAGACTAGAAAATTAGGGGAGGGGGGATTGGCTAGCTAATCTTGCTTTGGATGATGTCCGGTCCTTTGACCGGTTTCTTCGTTAATAAAATCTTCTCTCTTTCCGTGGTTAAAAAAAAAAAAAAAAGAAGTTTGGCGAGGAAACCATTTTTGGATCTGTTGGTGGTTTAAGAAAATTAATTCGATCTTCTCCAACATAAGTCCTAAATTAAACTAGACTTCTGGACCAGAGATTTAAATGTTTCCCATTTGTCCAATACTGCTACTATATATGGTATTGGAATGATGGCAACATCTATTAGGGGTGGAAAAGGCCCAAACTCACTAGACCTGCTCCCAGTAAGGCTGTGGCCTTTACTAAAGAACTCTTGATTTTTTGGCCCAACAAAACCAGAACAAATTAATTAGTTGGTTTTGCCTCCTTTTCGGCCTCCAAACGTATCAAAAAATTGAAAACCACTACGGACAAGATAGATTAATCTGTGTCATCCACATCACACCAATTTTAAACCTATGATATATATGGTACCTTGATTTGGAAAATTAAGATAGTAATGTGCGTCCATTTGACTGCATTGTGGGAGAGAATTAAGGGGGCAAATTTTGATACATGCATGCATGAGAAAGAAAAAAATGGTCACGTGAAGTTTGAAGGTCATCGTTAGAAGCTTCTACCTAGGCAACATCTTTGGAAATGGTAGAGTATTTATACGAGGAGACTTTGATTTGGCTAAAATTCAATTTCAGTGTCATACAGTCCTCTAATCTAGTGACGCTTATTTCAAGTCATTGAATCATTCCAAGTCAAGATCATATATATACATTTTTGGGAATTTGTGGAAACCTCTCATTTTAGTTGGTGTTACAGTGTACTTATATATCACCTTTTTTTAATATAAGAATTCTTTTATATGACATGCACAATGCTAGCATATCAAATGTATGAAATTTTGAACTAACTACACATTCGTTTTTAATTATACAAGTAGAACTTGATAGATATCTTATTCTTTTTTAGTGTAAGAGCAAGAAATATGTTAAAATTAAATAACAAAATTACAACCTACAATTTGCATCTAATACAATTGAAAAAAAGACTTATTAACAGATGTTTTAAATCAAGGTAATTAAATATCTAATTATTTTTTTCGTAAAGCAAGTCACACATCCTTCAATTTCAAGTTCAGACATGGAACATTTTAAAAATGGGAAAATGACGGCAGGACATGTTTTGATAATTAATACCCACTAAGGACAAGCTGAGAATATTTGTTAATGCTGAAAATGTCCTTAACGGGTATTAATTATCAAAACACGTCATTGGCCGTCATTTTCCCTTTAAAAATTAGAGCACTCATCAAATTGTTGTTTATGTATCCATTCAGTGGTGGATCCATGAATTTCATGTGGAGGGGTCACGTTTCGAGTACAAGGTCGGCCCTTAAATTTCAAAGCCCAAGGTAAACCTTAAATATGGGGTAGTCGATAATTTTTGTTGATAGTAAGTGAAAGAGATAAAAAATCACTTGAAGGAAGTTGAACATTTGTTATAACATTGTTAAGTTTTGTATAAAGATCAATGGACAAAAACAAACTTGCTAAGAATACAAAAATATAGCTATCATTCTATAATTACACTCATAATCGAGTTCCAAAAATGTCCATGCTAGTACTTTCAAAATTGAATATAATCTTTTTAATGATGTTCAAATTTTTGGTAAAACGATAAGTAATTTCAAGTTACAGAAAAAGAAAAAAATTGAAATAAAGTCAAATATCCTTTGTTAAAAAATCCTCTTGTGGAGGAGTCGTGATCTCTACCACTACACTAGTAATTGTTATGTTAAAAATGACATCATATATATTATTTATTAACAAACCGGGAGGGTCACGTGACCCTCCTGCGCCTACATGCATTGGATCCACCCATGCATGAGCCTAACTAACCATTGTGTTTTCTGGTTAATTAATCCATAAAATCAGCAGGAGTCCAAACAAACACCACTAGTGCATTCGATGACTTGCTGAAGAGACACTCCTAAGTGAGAGTTTGTATAATAGGAAAGGCTTATTTAGGAAACCCCGCAGCAAGTGGACGCTAGAACTAATTGGTTCACCGGGCATTAGTCAATCATAAGTCTAGTGGCACTGTATTTTGACTCCATATTTGTTACTTCATGTGTGGAACCCACGACACTTGTGTCTGTATAATAAAAAAATGCGAATAAACTCTTCAATGGAATTCAAATTCGCAAACCCGCACATGCCACTTAGTGGGATCCGAAGGCCCTGTGGCGTGTAGAGAGTAATCTCAGCCATTCGAAAGTGTTTTCAACGATCCGGATTTATAATCTCTTCTAGGGAAAAGTTGTTCTTTTTCATGAAAGAGTTTATTTTTAAATCTGAACCATTAAATACTGAGATAAAGGGCTGTGATTACTCCATACACCCTGTAGCAAGTTTGCTCACTATAGGGCCCCGCTTCTCACTTAGCGCTGCAAGCCAGCCTGCAACACCTAAATATTGTACTCCATGTGGAAAAGGAAAACAATGCACGGTTAACAAAAAAAAAAAAAAACCGGTGACAAAGGAAATCCAACTTTATTCACAGGCACAGGGGATCCCGTACCTATTCCGTACCAACCAAATGAACTTTCTTAGAGAGAGAAGAAATTCATTCTAGATTCTCATTTAATATATCCACAATACAATAACAGGAGTCGTGCGCAGCTTACTTATACCAGAATACAATTAAATTCAGTTGGAATGAAACTGAAATGAATATCAAAGAAACACTACTAAATCTGAATTTCATTTACTAAACAACTGCCAGCTGGCTCCTCTTCTTCAGTTCGACGGACTTGAGCTGATTGAGGTCCACTACCTCTATTACTTTGACCATCGAAACACCCTCGCAATTCACAAGAACTTTCCTTTCTCAGACCATACTCCATACATATCCATTTAATCCTAACCACGACTTTTGAACATTCAAGAATTCCGCCCCAAGGTACGATCGAGGCCCACAACGACCAAAGACTCCACCAAGTCGTTCCCGGCCATTTTTTTCCACAGCCTAGACATTAGTATATACTACTATTCTCTTCTATTACCAAAATCGTCATCTCACAGAATATAAAGGTAAGGCCAAGAAAGAAAACACGAATCTTGATCCAGCCGTACGTGTCAATAATCCCAAGCCATGGCGACCGCTCTGGCGTACCAATATAATTCCCCGGCGGTACCCAGTTGGCTAAACAAGGGTGACAACGCATGGCAAATGACCGCATCAACACTCGTGGGCCTCCAAAGCATGCCGGGCCTAGTCATTCTCTACGCCAGCATCGTGAAAAAGAAATGGGCCGTAAACTCTGCTTTTATGGCCCTATATGCCTTCGCTGCTGTCCTGATTTGTTGGGTGCTAGTATGCTACCGGATGGCTTTCGGTGATAAATTGCTCCCTTTCTGGGGAAAGGGTGCACCGTCACTAGGCCAAAAGTTCCTCATTGGCCGAGCTGCCGTCCCAGAGAGCAAACATTCCGAGACACCCATGATCGAGCCGTTTTATCCTATGGCTTCGCTGGTTTACTTCCAGTTCACTTTTGCTGCCATTACCATGATTTTGCTAGCTGGGTCTGTGCTTGGTCGGATGAACATCAGGGCGTGGATGGCTTTTGTGCCTTTGTGGCTGATCTTTTCATACACTGTTGGTGCTTTTAGCTTATGGGGTGGTGGGTTCCTTTTCCATTGGGGTGTCATTGACTACTCTGGTGGCTATGTCATCCACCTATCGTCTGGAATTGCTGGTTTCACCGCTGCTTATTGGGTACCACACCATTCTTAAATTTTAAGCTCGGCCATCTAAAATAAATAAATAAATACATATTGATTGATTGATATACTTTAATTTAGGTTGGACCAAGGCTGAAGAGTGATAGGGAGAGATTTCCGCCAAACAATGTGTTGCTTATGCTAGCGGGTGCGGGGTTGCTTTGGATGGGGTGGTCAGGGTTCAATGGAGGGGCACCTTATGCTGCAAACATTGATGCTTCAATTGCAGTGCTAAACACAAACATATGTGCAGCAACAAGCCTTCTTGTTTGGACATCCCTTGATGTTGTGTTTTTTGGGAAGCCCTCTGTGATTGGTGCTGTTCAAGGGATGATGACTGGTCTCGTTTGCATCACTCCAGGAGCAGGTATATACTATATATATACATATATATATATATATATATATGTTCTTGAATTTTTCAATTATATATATATATATACACACACACACTTAGTAAAAAGAGACTATCACTTTTCACTGTGTTGTGGTTCATAATTAATCTTACTAATTAATGTGGTAGTATTATGAATCAGATTTCTTTATCGAAATTAAATTAATATGCAAACTCTATTATGTAAAGCTAATTAGCACATGATAATAAAACACTATGTTAGTGACAAATTCTAGGGAGGTTTTCATTTCTCTAACGTCGAGTTTGCACATGATAGCACTATGTTTGAAACTAATTCTGATCGCACAAGAAAGCAAAAACAGAATAACAAAACAAGGTTGCATTAATCACTACAATTTCTTCAACTGTATGTCAAACAAGATATAAGGCGCGCGTTTGCTGATCTTAACAGTAACAGCAAATTAAGATGCAACCAATCACTGGTATACATCATTTTTGCAACAGTATAGCTTAAATTCCTTAGTTGCAATTTCTCTTCTTTAAGTTCCAAACAGGTACTAAAAGGTAGTGAAAGGCTGGTAAACCTGGGTTGGTTGCAGCAAGAAAATAGGTAGATAAGGATGGTATCCTCTCCAGAGTTACCGTCCCGAACAGTCCACTTTTTTCCTCATGCTACATAGTATTCCTACTGGTAAGAATACTATTGTGGGGTCTACATTGGTGAGACAACCCAACAGCTCTCCCATACATACTGGAGAGGATCGCTTCGGATCTGGTAGATAAATAGAATGTTTCAATTGGTAATCATCAAAAAGGTCAAGGGTTCTATCGTTATTTGGCAGGAGTGGTGCAATCGTGGGCTGCGATAGTGATGGGCATCCTATCTGGTAGCATTCCTTGGTTCTCCATGATGATTCTTCACAAGAAGTCTTCTTTGCTACAGAAGGTACACATGTATACGCACATGAATAAATTCATACTATATCGTATATATGAATATATCATCATAAACATGTGCTTTTGTTCTAATTATTCAGTAGTTTGGGAGCACTTCCAGGTGGTGCTCCAGATCACTCTAAAATCACATATTAACTTGGAATCCACATACCTAGTGGCTGGTCTCCAAGAACACACATTGTTGTGGAACCCAAGACAAAGTATGTAGTCTCCAAGAGCATCACCTGGCTCCCGAACGACTGATAATTACTCGTGTTTTTTTGGTCCATATCTACTTTTAAGTTCTTTATCATGTCATTTCATATTTTATTTTTAGGCAAAATGTGAATCCCTTCTCAGGGTCAAACCCGTGTTTAAAATTTAGCCTGGCTTCCATTTCCCACAGAATCCCATCATAAAAAGCGAACCCCAAAAGAACAAGTGGAAGGAAGAAATTGAAGCAACCAAAGAGTTGGTGGTTTAGGGTTATTCAAAATTCTCAAACAATTGTGGCATGGTGGTTGTAATGAAAATGGAAATTTGATTTTTCTAAATTAGAGAGAAGTGGTCAAATTTTTGTTCTTTTATGTAGGAGATGTACATAACAGAAGGAAATTACCTTCCAGACCACATACACGTGTTTCATCTATACCTACTTTTTCTCTTTTCATTTCATATTGTACCTTCAGGCAATTAATGGGATCCCCTCGTTAGGGACCTTAGGGTCAAACCTTATATAAATTAGCACGTACGGGTTCCATTTCCCACAGAATCCAAGACCATAAAAGAAAAGAAAACTAAAAAAGAACAAGTGGAAGGAAGAAACTGAGGTAACCAAAAAGTTGGCGGGTTAGGCTTATTCAAATTCATAAACAATTGTGGGGTGGTGGCTGTAGTTAGATGGCTACAGCCTGCAGCATTTTGCCAATTTTTTGTATTTTTTATTACCTCCAGATGAAAATTTTATTTTTTTAAAGTAGACGGAAATGGTAGCACGTACATATATTAGAGAAGAGAATTAACTTCCAGATCATGGAAAATATATCATCGGCCTAAACTACTGCAAGTTGTTTTAATTGTAATAAAATTCATCTCGATTTTGGAAGAAAGACCTGCACCCGTGAAATTTAGCTTTGTATCCATCATATCACCCGAACCCGTTAATATTTTCGATCTTATCTCCATATCATCGAGATTGATTCAGTCATTTGAACTCATCATACTTTACCATGCTTCGTTTTCGAAACATAAAAGAACAAGTAATATATTCAAAAGAAGGTTCATTTTGGAATATGACATACGACTACATGAGAATAGACCGAGAAAATAAATCCAGGGGATCGTGGAAATAGGCCACGTTGCCCAACATGTATCATATTCTTCATTATTAATTTATTACCATAACAAATATACATAATTAACAACTGATGGTGAGAGATTATGATCAGGTGGACGATACACTGGGAGTATTCCACACACACGCCGTGGCCGGACTATTAGGCGGCCTTCTGACCGGGCTCCTAGCAGAGCCAGCACTCTGCCGGCTCATTCTACCGGTGGACACAAGGGGTGCATTTTACGGGGGTACGGGCGGGATCCAATTCCTGAAACAGCTGGTGGGGGCGTTGTTTGTGATCGGCTGGAACTTTGTTTCAACAACCGCAATTCTTTTGTCAATAAAGCTGTTCATGCCGTTACGAATGCCCGAGGAGGAGCTTGTGATCGGAGATGACGCGGTGCACGGGGAGGAAGCATACGCTTTGTGGGGAGATGGTGAGAAGTATGACCCGACTAAGCACGGTTCGAATGTACCGTCGTATGCTGAGGAAAATGCAATGTCTGGGTTTGGTCCCGGTGCCAAAGCCAGAGGTGTCACCATTAACCTGTGATCCGTTGGATATCATCATTGCAATAGCATGTGTTGTACAAAACAAATGTACTGGTAATCCCTCAAGATCTTGCAATTTTCTACTGTAAGAAAATTTTTGGAAATGAGAAACTTTGATTACACCGATATTGTAACCTCTTTGCCCCTCCCCTCATAACCAAAGTACTGCCACTGGTTTTCAGATATGCTTTCTACAAAAATAGGTTCAATTCTGCAAATATGTGACTCGAGCGGAAATATTTTGATTGTGCGGAATACTATATGTATTTGTGTATAACACAAGTCATAACTGGGCACACTCGGATTACCATGTGTACCATATGGCATAACATGATATTATTGCTAATGAGTTGCCGAAACACACTACTATATATGAGGAAGCTCGTCTTTCAACAACCAGCAAAAGTGAATCTTGACATTCTACTTGTAAGATTGATTGCTACATGATTTTCTTGCAAGTACCAGGTAAAAATGCCACAGAGCAATCCGGGGTGCATCTAAATATCACTCGTAGGAGAGAGCAAGTGATTTTAGCAGTAGAAAGAGAGGGAAAATAAAGATGATACTCAGGTCATATAAACATTTTCCAGAACATTGGAGTTCGGTACATAACCATATATTGTGGCCTACTGACTAGTGTGACACAATTGGGTTGGGTGAACACTTGTTTGGATCAACTAGTTGATTCAGAAAGTCAACCATAGTGGGTCAGTTAATTTTACAATATGGGTTATCCTCAAGATTGTCTTCTCAAAGGCTTCCTTTTCTGACACAGAAGAAACAGAGAAGTCTTTGACAATCACACTTCTTTTTTAATCAAAAAAGAGAACCACCATATATAGAGAGAAAAACAGAAATCAATCCGGAGTAGATCAAACCAGTTACAGACGCAAAGCAAAACTGAAAGCTACCAACAGCAAGCATAATAAGCGCCTATTACGAAAGGATGGAAGACGAGAAGGAAGAAGGCAACAATCAACAGACCTAAATAAGCTGAGGCAAACAAGAAGAGCATCCATAAATCAAATATGCTAAAAAGCCAAGTTGATGCTGCTGCTGCTATTAAGTATTAACTGATTAACCCGTATCAAAAGGGAAGGTCATTTTAGAAATTCAAGTACAACAATTTCAATAGGGAATCGCACTGTGGAAGTAAATACTGGCTCTTCAATCTTCTTTGCCCTTGCCCTCACAACATTTGTAGTAAAAAAGAAAATTCTGAACTAAAAATGGAACATAACTTTAGCATTCCCAGCTACCTATATTCAGTATTTCAAGTGGACATACAGTAGCTAATTGAAGTGTTCCCAAGCTTGACTCACTGCAGTAGATGATGGAAAGGGTGGAGGGGCACTGAAGCTCATTTCAGATTCAAAGGTCCCCCATTCAGTTGTTACCGATACATTCCTACTGTTGTTGCTCAATGGATTCGAGTTCCTTTCCTTTAGAGAGTCCACTGTATCCACAAAGCCTTGAACACGAAGCACCTGTTAAACAAGTTTTATGTTGATTCACAAACAAAATAGGAATCTGTGCCATTATATTAACTACAAGAACTTTTACCATTAGCAGCTTAAGACCCTAATCTAACTCTACCTCATCGCTGCTACTTAGGAAAATGAACTCCCATCAAATAGAGGATGATGTTCTAGTGCAACATAACAATCCTAGCGTTTTTTCCAATGCCAAACGTGAAGTTCTTAAATGTCTCGCAACTATATGGAAGTTACGTTACTAAAATCAAAATATTATGCAACATTGTATGCATCCCATAACCTACTAAAAGGAAACTTTGGAAGGCGATCGCAGTGATTTCCCCCAGTTATTTTGCATTTCATGGCAATTTTCCAGGAAACTTGAGAAAACCTATGGGAACCAAATGGGGCCCATAAGAAACACAAGTGTAGAAAATCAAACAAACAGGATTTGAACATCTTTCAATCACAGCTGTGTAACAAACATCGCCTAGGGACGAGGATTCCAGTCAGAGTGCAAATCCATGGTTTAGGGAACAAATTCCATTCAATATCTGTGTTCCCATCTAGATAAAACGCCTCTTCAAACTAGGATGGAGCACTCAAATGTACACAGCAAATGGGTCCAGTCCCCACGCAAGAGAAGAATACCCGGAAGCAGACACGAGGAGTAGAGCCAAAGTACAGCTCGCAGCTGGAGAAAAAAGCCGAATGACAAAGAATCTGTGTGGCCCGAGATCTCCGGTTCGTGTCCTTCCTCCACTGGTTCAAGGTTGTCTAGCTTCGTCCACCTAACCTGCACCACGAAGCACGACTAAAGACCACACCAGAGGAGCCCCGGTATGGTCCTCCGGCGCAAGGATGAGAACGGTGCCGGGAAAGAGGGAAAGAGCTAGGGTTTTTAGTAGGGAATGTTCTCTACCTTTTAGGGCTGCATCACTTGGTATTTATAGAACCTTCCTAACTTGCTCTCCAAGTACGAACACGTGCTCCGCACAAGCTGCGTGATGTCATTGTGATGTTACTGGAAAGATCTTTTGTAACCGTTTCAGCGTGAGCTGTCCTTTCCCATGTGCTTCCATTATTACCTTTTGTAACCGCTTCAGCACGTGGAAAGCAGACATGTCCCTGTGGGTGGCCGAGCCCGACTAGTGGCCGAGCCCGCAATGGGCTGAGCCCAGCGTAGATCGTATGCAGATACCATCTGTTGAGAACCGTCGGCAAGGTCCGCCGTACGTGGAACGTCGTCGGCTGGAGCCGACTCTGATATAGCCGCGTGGGGTCGTCGATCTTCGGCAAAGTACCGATCGAACTGTGTTCGGCCTACTACAGAATCAAAAGAAAAGCTAATAATGGAACAGATACCTGGGCAACCATCGACTATAAGGAACCTACAAAATTGATAGAGAATCAGGATATGATGAGAACTGCCAAAAAAAAAAGTCAAACTAACTCTATTCCTCTGTATGTCTCCGTTTATAGAATATATAGAAAACAAAACTTGAAGTTGCCACAATCTACAATATTTTACCATTAACAAATACTTCAGTAAATATAAGTACACTCTTATGTCAACGCTTCCTAAGGCACCCAACCTTAAACTCTTATACGTGCCCTCACGCCACCTCTATGTCTGCTCGTTCTCCCCTCTTCAATTCCCTTTGGTTTTACCAATGTGAAGGTAATTTTTCTCCTGCCAATGATTTTGTTCATGTAAGAATTTATGAAGCAATGATTGATATTTGAAATTGAAATTGGATTTTTAGAAATTGCCCCTATGTAGGCGATCTCCTTATGCTTTTGTATTGATCCCTTCTTTGCACTTTGCCAGGCAAACGAGAAGCTGTGCATGTGGGGAAGCTGTCCCCAGGTTTTCGAGTGGTACAAGAGGCTTTCCCAGGATGCCAAAGACGCAGTTGCTTTGGCCGGCTTTGAGCAGTTGATACTGGGCTTTCATCTTCCGAAAGCAGAGTTGGGATTGACTACAGCATTAGTGGAGCGGTGGCGGGATACCACCAATACTTTCCATTTTCCCGAGGCCGGAGAGATGACAATCACACCGGGCGATTTTGCTCTACTTATGGGTGTGAGGGTTGGCGGTAATCCTCTTCCCATTGATCTGCGGATTCACGAGCGAGAGGGCGCCCTTTCGCATCTCCTAGGGAAAGTTCCTGAGGTGCCAGCAGGTGGCCACATTACTTATTCTTGGCTTCGGGAACAGTTTGATTGTGCAGGCATTGAGTTCAAGGTATCGACGCAGTAATTGGTGAGGGCTTTTCTTCTTTACCTCCTTGGCCAAACCTTGTTCTACATCAAGGAGAAGTTAGTGCATGTTCAGTTCTTGGCTGCTTTGGTGAATCTAGAGACTTAGCAGAGTTCGACTGGGGGACTCTTGCTTTGGCTACGTTGTATGGACATTTGAGCGCTTGCTCCCGGGGAGTCAGCCTTTCGTTGGGTGGACACCACTGCGTCCTCGAGGTATATGTTTGGTTTTCTCTATCGTCCTTTTATTATATTAGCTTATGCATTCCATGCTTATCTTTCATTTCTTCCTGCAGCTTTGGGCCTTTGAGCACCTGCTGCAATTTCCTCCTCCGATGAGGCATGGGGAACCTAGGTTCGTCCCACGGGCGGTTCGCTGGCTGAAAGGAGTTCGGAGGACCCGATCGCCTGCTATGGACCTGCTGGCTTGGAGACGAGTTTTGGACCGTTTAACAGTGGATCAGGTATAACCTCATTTTACCCTTTCATTTTCATGCCATCTTTCCATTATATTGATATTATCTTCCCTATCCCAGGTATGATTTGATCCATGGGATACCCTGCTTAAAGACGCTCCTCTGGAGTTAACCTCGGCTCGGGCTTTGGATAGCCAGCACTTCCTATTGGAGGGACCTTTCTTGAGGGCTTGGTACCTTGGGGAAAGGGTGGCGAGTCAATACTTCCCTCGTACGGAGGTGTTGCAGCTTGTTCCTCTTCCTCCTCCAGTTGGTATGAGATCGACTCATCTCTTGACGGGTGAAAGCTTGTTCCTTGCCCTTGAGAGACATTTGGCCACGGATTTTCTTGAGGCGGAAGGTTATTCAGCCTTCCGTTTGGCCTCGTTGAGCCTGCCTACCACTACCACTACTGCTACTCCTCTTGCTTAGCCGCGGGCCCCCAGCTTTATCTCTTTCCACAATGCCAATGGAGAAGAGGAGCATTTGACGCTGACTCCATGTGCCACCCAGATGTACGTGCTTCCTACCAGAGTTCAGTAGGTAACATTGTAGATTTTGCTTTGGTTTCTTTTGACATTCTTCCCATGCTTTGCTGTAAATACTACCATATCCTTTGCAGGTGCCTGCGGATGTAGTTTAAGAGTGGTTACGTGTATTTCAGAGCATGGAGCAACCGGATAGTTGTGGTATGTATCCTCCAATTTTCTTTCTTCCATTGCATATCCTCGTGAGAATCTGAATATTCACATTTTGTGCCTTATAGCTTGAAGTGGAGCGGGCGCTGACGGTGTTTGTTACCCAGAGTGTTGGCGTCAATGAAGGTGAGAGTACGAGAGCTGATGATGGAGGTGCTGAAGCTGATGATGGATGTGAAGGACGGAGGATCTGTATCCCAGTTCCTGAGCGTTCCCGTCCTTCCTCTTCTCGACCCGCATCCAAGAGGGATCGTGGGCAGTAGCTTGCCCTTTCCTTTTATACCTGTATTGTTAGTTCTAAAACAGATAATGATATGTATTTTATAAGACAACCTCAACATTTTGTGATTTAAACTGTTCGCTTTTATGGGAACACGTTTTGTCCCCGAGACACTTCAAGATTGTATGTAATGACTAAAACTTTGTTTTGAACAAATAGTTGCTATTTTGAATGAGCGATAAGAGTTGATAACCTTGAAAATGGTTTTGCAGCAAAACTGTTCTTTGGTAGGTAAATCAAAACATCGACCGAGGAATGGATTGCTCGACCGAGAATTCCATTCTTCAACCATTAGTTCCATTTCCTAAAGAAGCTGGACTTTTCATTTTAGCCAAGTGGCATTCCTTCCTTCTTATGCTTGAATTTGATTCATGCCTTTCGTTTGCTTTTGCCATTTTTACAGTCTCTTTGCCATGCCTTAGGGATTTCGGGATATCCTGTCCCTTACGTTGACGACTTTTGAGTTAGAGAGGATGAGCAATGATTCTCGTGACTTTTGTTTTTGCCAATTCTTGAAAAATGACTAACTCATCTTTTGCGACCTCAATATGCAGTGTTAGCTACACCTATCATTGAATACAAACCACTTTGATATCTTCTCTCCACATGTTTGGGCTGCATCTCAAAGTGAGATTGCCTACGTATCTTAATAAGGGAATCAAGCCTTTTACGTAGTTCCAAAGTCACAACCTTTGAGGTTGGGTTTCCACTCTTAGTTTTTCTTCTCACATGCTCTTGATTTTGCCTAGGTTACCTAATGGAGGTTGAGTCCCTAACGAGCTTTTCTTTGAATGCCTTAACTTTTGCCTAGGCTGTGCTTTTGCAGTTTCTTGTCTTAGCAGGCTTTGGTCTTACTTTTGCCTGGGTTTTGGGTTACCCAACAAGCATTTCTCACAAGAGGGTTTTTGTGTTTTGGAAAGGAATTTTGGTGGAGATATTTTTCTGAATCGCCTTTGTATTTGTACTTTCGTAATGAGCAAGCTAACCCTAAGTGTTCTTACGGAGATAGCGCCTTCTTCATAAGTTTTGACAAAAACCTGGTTTTAAGTAATTAAGGCTCGTCCCTTTTTTCCTTCTTGTTAGCAACATAAAGAATTTGATTATTAAAATTTCCTTTCTTTGGCAAAGAGACTGTAGTGTATTGGTAATTACAATTCAAGATCCCAATCATTCATTAAGCATAACAAAAGATAGGAATTTATTATAAAAATGCCCAAACAGAGGCCCAAAACATATCCTAGCTTGATTTAGGAAACAAAAGTAATGTTTAATGTTTTTGCCATGTCACCACTTTGTAATTACTGCAGCATCTCGGGATTTGTCCCTTTTTCCTTGCCTTTCACAATTTTACACTCTTCTCCACCCTCTTCTTTGCCAAAAAGAATCTTTAGGTCAAACCCAGCTAGCACCTCGATCCAGTGTTGGGGGACGGGGGTGAATTTTTTTGTTCTTCTTCCATGTCACTGTCAGTCCATTCTTGATCGAAGAAGATTTGCATTCCAGGATGCCTTTGCTTAGTGGTTTTATTTTCTCATGTTTCTGCGAAGCCACAAAATGGGAAGTCTTCACCTTCTTTCACAAACCAACCGTTGAGTGTCTATGGGACTACAAACGCCTTTTCCTTGATCACGTTTCTTTTCTTTTTCCGTGCTCTTCTTCTTCTCTATCTTAGCCTCTGTCGAGGTGTAGCCAAGACCAAATGTGTGTTTATTATGTGGGGGATCAATCATTTGTGGGATGCCTTGTGATCTTTTGCCTAAACCCAGTCCAGGACAGTAGTTTTGCTTCTTCATCATCCGTATGGTAGGGGTGCTTACGTAGAAGCTTCTTTCGGCCATCAAAGCTTGCACAGCAGTTGCTTCCTCAAGACTAAATCTAGTAAGAAAGGTTTCTTCTGCCTCGGTCCCTACTTCTTGCACAGGTGTATCGGAGTGAGCTCGGATTGATGAATCCCCTAAGATGGTGACGACCCTTCCATCTGCTGTAAACTTGACCTTTTGATGTAAAGTGGAAGGGACTGCCCCAACGTCATGTAGCCAAGGCCTCCACAACAAAAGATTGAAGGTGGCTGGTATGTCCATTACATGGAATTCTACGTCTCTCTTGATCTTCTTTACTTCTAGTGCTAGGGTGATACATCCAACCACTCTCCTCTTTGAATTTTCATATCCTCTTGCACCTTGGCTTGAGGGGCGTATGTCAGCAACACCTACCCCTAACTTGTCGAGGGTTCTTTGAGGGCACACATTCAAGGCAAACCCATTATCCACCAAAACTAAAGGAATCCATTTAGTGAGACACTTGAGAGAGATGTAGAGGGGTTTGTTATGTGCAAGACCTTCAAGAGGCAAATCCTTGTGAGTGAAAGCTATTGTTGATTTTGGGGCTTTGGATATCATTATGAAGCCTACCAAATCCTCAGGGGTGATATCAATGGGAACTTTGGCTTTTCCCAAGGTTTTGAAAAAGGAATTGTGATGCTCATAAGAAGACATAAGTAGTCCCCAGATAGAGATATCGGCTTCGATTTTCTTCAATTGCCTCAGTACCCTGTCTTCTTCAGGTTCTACCCCTTGACTTTCTTCTTCTTCTTCTTCTTCCTCCATTACTCGGGTTGTGGCCGAACTTTCCCCACTAAGCTTGGGTGGCTTGTACACTCTTCTGCTTCGGGTGAGATGACATATTTCTTCTTCTTGAGTGCCCCAAGGGTTAGCAGGCTCAGTTCCACTTGGCAAGGCTTGGCACATTTCCAACCACCAATCCCCATCGTCAATCGCATAGATGTGAGGGATGTCAAATTCTTTCTCAAAACACCTATTATCTTCAGGGAAGGTTAATGATGGCTTAACTTGGGTATTTGGGACAATGTATTGGGTAGGGTTGTATGTGGAGTTGTTGGATAGGCTTATGAGGTTGATGTTTCGAGGTGGTGGTTCAGCATTATGAGTGGGGAGCGGGTTGAATTGCACGTTGGGTTTAGGTGGCTTTATAGCTTGGCTATCAATGAGATCCTAGATATCATGATGGAGATGCATGCAACGGTCTGTCTCATGTCGAGGATGTTGGTGGTAAGCACACTATTTGTTGGCTTTATAGTTTGGGCCGTAAGGAGGCTGAGGTGGTGGGTTGTTCAAGGGCTTCAGATACCCTTGACAATTCAGAATGGTTAAGGCTGAAGTCATATAGAGAGGGTCAAAGTTGTGGCGGGGGCGGTTTGAGTTTTGGGATGAGCTAGCTTGGAAAGGGTCTTGCAGCAAGGCCAAGTCAAGGGCATTTACGGAGGCATGAGATGTACGGGTTCGGAAGGATTTCTTGGGTGGAGGAGCTTCTTCTTTCCCAATGAGCCTTAACTTGATTCCTTCTTCAATCTGCAGCCCAGTAGCACGTAGGCGTTTGAAATAAGTGATAGCTTGGGTGTAGCTATGCTTGAGATACTTGGATTGCAAATTCTTGACGACTATCCTCACTTGATCTTCCTCAGAAGGACGGTTTTTCATCTTGGCGGCTTTTTCCCTCCATCTAGCCACGAAGGTAACAAAGTCTTCATTCGATTCTTGCTTGGTCATATCCAAATCTTGAGTGGTTAACTCAATTTGGACATTGTATGCTTACTGCTTGACAAAAGCATTGGCAATTTCTCGTCAAGTATGATAATGCACAAACTCCAAAGTGAGAAACCAATCAAGAGCACTTCCGGTTAGAGTCCTCTGGAATAACTGAGCAATGAGCTCATCATTTAACTCATCGGCTTCAGAGTGTTGATAAAATGGCGGACATGACTGGTTGGGTTACCAGTTCCATTGAACTTCTCAATGTTTGGCATTTTGAACTTCTCAGGCAGTTGAGAATCTGGAAAAAGGCAAAGTCCTTCAAAGTCTAGGATTTGATCTCCCTGTGAAACGGCCAAAGCATGTTTGATCTCCTTGACTTGCTTGGCTAACTTTGAATTTTTCGTTGTTACCATTTTATAAGGATTTACTGCTTCTTCCTCGTCTTTCTTGTCTTCAGCATCTCTTGCTGCTTTCTTGGCTAGTAAATAGGTGATTTGAGCTTGGATCTCAGCAATGATAGCGTCGTTGTCTGACATCTCTGAGATGGGAGTGGGAGGAAAGCTTGGTGAAACTTGGGATTTGGCTAATGATTGGATTTGCTGAGAGGATGTCCGTGAAGAGCCAGGAAGTGATGGAGACCGTTGCGGTAGAGGTGTTCTGACAAGCGATGATGATAAGCAGGATGGTCGTAAAGACCTCTGCTTGGCGTGGCTTCGGGTGTTGTAAGAGTATAAAACTGGCTGAGGTTGCTTCTTTGTTCTACCTATCGTGCCTGCTTTAAAAGTAAAATACCTGCAAGTCAGTATTTGACCGTATGGGGTTAGGATTTGGGCTGGAAATCCCAACCCTTCTGCACAGAAAAAGATGTTACAACAACAAATGATACAAGGTGTGAGCAAGAACTTGAAGGCAAGATGCAGGAAAATTCCTTAGCCTGCGGGTTCCTGTCTTATTTTGATAAGTTTTATGGCTCTCTAACACATGTAAGGTTTGGGTAGTCTCAAGGGTGCTCCGTTGTCAAAGGGGCACCAGTCCTTCCTTCAGCCCATCGTAGGTGGCGATCGGATGATTCCCTTTTTGATATACCACTAGGTACAAGTGACTGTGGAGTTTGCTGGAATCCCTAACATAGCCCGTGACATGCCGGGATATTAGGTGAACTCACCGAGATTGCCCGCTCGATGCATATGATAAACGAATTAAATAAAGCACGTATTAGTCCTATGTCGAACTTTCTGGTTATGGCTCTCAAGTCCCCAACAGAGTCGCCAAAAATTGTAGACACCTCCCAAGCGGGGCATTGCCATACAGATTAATCGTTGCTGTTTGTTTGGTTGTTTGCTTCATAAACCAAGATCGTGGATATTCCCATGGCTAGGAACATCGCTACACGATAGCGGTTATCATAAAAAAAGAGTCGTCACCTAGTTTACAAAAGCTAGGAAAAATAGATAGAGATTCTGGGTACGGGAGCCAAAAGTACAATGAGGGAAAGGTGTTAGGCACCCCTCTTTGCCCAGTCGTGAGACTGGCCCATAGTTGTTCGACATACGATTAATACATGCTTAATGTAACTCTAAACAAGTAATCTATTTTATTAGCCTTCAAAAATAGTTAATTGTGAGCCAGTACGATAATCGAAACATGCATTAGAAATAAGCAAAGAACAAAAGAATGTCCCAGAGAATGGATCTTTCAGCTGGTGAATGGATGTCACGGCCGAGGGATCCTTTTGGTTCAATGTACCAGCTGAGGCAACGAAGTCCCAGCCGATGTTCTTCCTCACACCAGACTAAAAGATTAGCAGAAAATCAAAACGCTATGATTAAAGTGCAAAAGCATACAAGAATCAAACCATAGGCCCCTGGGCCTCACCACCTTGATCCCTCAGTTGCTTGATTGCTTCGGATTATAGGGGATTGACTGATTTACTACTCAAAAACCCTACAGTTAAGGTTTGTACTTCGGGATTTGATCGTTGGATCGCGGCTGCCTTCGAAAGGTTAGGGCTTTTGTAGAGGGGTTATGAGAGAGTATGTGTGCAGAGTTTCGTGGCTAGAGAGGGTGACTGTATATATCAATTTCGGAACCAAAGGCTCCTTTATATAGGCATAGGGGTGACTCACTCCAACCAATCGCAATGCACGATTCAAATGGGAAGTATATATGCAGAAGATATCTTTTCATAATCTCCCTTCGTAGCACGAACGCATCGGAATTTGGCTGCTAGGGTTTTGGTGATTGGATCAAACGTATGACAGAACATTCCAAAATCTAAAAAATTGACGATCTGGCAGCCGAGCAATAGATCTGGCTGCCGAAGGATAGATTGGGCGGCTGAAGAATAGATCTAGCTGCCGAGGAATCGATCTCTCAGGGAGATTTTCAAGCAACATGTTTCACAGGTGAAAGAATGATGTTGAGGGCGAGAGATCAATGTTACGGCCGAAAGATGAATTCTCCTAAGATTCTGTAGTTCTGTCTGAAAGGCTATTTGGCTCTAAATTGGTCCTCTAAGTGGCTAAAAGTACTCACCAAAAGTCCATGGGTTTACGAGAAGTCAATTAGCAATCACTGTATCCATTCATCATCGGGATGGTCTCCAAGGTGAGACTTGAAATAATCGTTAGGCCAAATTGGGGTGTCTACACGGCTCAAGCAAATGAGCCAGATGTGGAGAACTTAACTTGGGCTGAATTCGAGGTGCTCTTTGAAGAGCAATACTTTCCGGAAACGAGTCATGACCAATTAAGGGATGAGTTTAAGAAACTAGAGTAAGGGGATATGACAGTGTCAGAGTATGCATTGAAGTTCCAATCTTTGTCCCATTTCGCGCCAGAGTTAGTGGCTATGGAGGAAAGAAAAAGTAGGCAATTCGAGAAGGGTTTACATGACACCGTGAAGAGGTTGGTTGTGGCACAATGCAGCGGGAGGTTCACCGATGTTGTCGAGTGTGCAAGGAGCATCGAGATACCTAAGGAGGCACCCAAAAATCCTAAGGTTTGGGAACCGAGACAACCGGTGAGGGGTATAAGTTCATCTTTGGGGAGTTTTGGTAGTCAACGAAGAAAGAGACAAATAGATCAAATGTCAACCTCACAGGGCCCTTCAAACTTTAGGCCTCCATCTTCTTCTTCATTTGGGACTCGGGAAGTTTCTAATCGACCTCCAATAGTATATCATGAGTGTGGTCAGACGGGGCACATTCGTGCTCAATATCCGTGGCTTTTAGGTACATGCTTTACTTGTGGGAAGGCTGGTCATTCCGCTAGAAATTATCCACGTGGGGATGGGGCATGTAGTGAGTTGGGTTCTGTACAGCAACCAAGAGGTGGACAGGGTTCTAGTTGGCAATCGTTTTGGGGTGCTCAGAGGTAGCAGCAGTCTCATTTCTATCAGACCACTTCAGCTCAGGGGTCTCAGACTGAGAGAGGAGCGAGTTCATCCACGCCTACCCAGGGTTCCGGTCATCAGGGTGGACATATTCAGAGTCAGACTACCCAGGAGAGAGCTTTTGCTATCACTTCTGCTATTCCGCCTCCACCACCTCCTGTTACTTCTTAATCAGCAGAAACTTCGGTTGTGAGTGGTACATTTCTATTGTTTAACTCCTTTGCTAGAGTACTATTTGATTCTAGCATCACATTCATTCATCGTTGCATCTTTCGTTTGTGCTTTCGAATTGGAAATTGAAAGTATCAATCCTCCATTGTTTGTTAAGACACCCATAGGGGGTAGATCACCATTAGGTCGTATTTGCCAGGATTGTGAGCTCATTATTCGAGATCGTCGTTTTACCTTTGATTTCATCATGTTGAACATGTCGGGGTTCGATCTTATATTGGTAATGGATTGGTTGTCTACGTTTCACGCTACAATAGATTGCTTCAAGCATCGGGTCCGTATTTGTCCGCCTGGGGGTTCTTGTTTTGAGTTCTTCAAGGAACGTTAGGAACCAATAGAACCGTATCTATGTGAGTCTAGGGAGCAGGAGTCGATGTATGCTTTATTAGTGAGTTTGGCCTTAGATGAGGATGTGTCCACGCGTGGGGAGTTGCCTCTTGTCATTTGCGACTTTCCAAACGTGTATCCAAAGGAGTTACCCGGTTTACCACCCGAGAGAGAAATTGAATTTATTATCAATTTGCTTTTTGGTACCACTCCTATTTTCGTACCTCCTTATCGCTTTGCGCCTGCCAAATTAAGAGAATTGAAGGTTCAGTTACAAGAATTGGAGAATTTGGGATTTATCCGTCTGAGTACGTCACCGTGGAGAGCACCGGCCTTGTTTGCTCAGAAGAAAGATGGGTCGCTTCATCTATGTATCGACTATCGTAAGTTGAACCGTGTTACCATTAAGAATAAGTACCTAATGCCTAGAACCAACGATTTGTTTGACTAACTTTGAGGCACAACTTGTTTCTCTAAAATTGATTTGAGGTTCGGTTACCATCAATTGAGGGTTCGGAGGGAAGACATTCCTAAGACCGCTTTTCGTACTCGCTATGGCTATTACGAATTTGTTGTTATGCCCTTTGGATTGACGAACGCACTGGCGACTTTCATAGATTTAATGAATCGTATCTTTCGTGCCTATCTTGATCGTTTCGTGGTTGTCTTTGTAGACGATATCCTTATCTACTCGCCTTCGGAGGAGGAACACCAATCTCACATTTCTATCATTCTTGAACTTTTGAGAGAACACCGTTTATATGCCAAGCTTAGTTAGTGTGAATTCTGGTTATCCGAGGTCAAGTTTTTGGGTCCCGTTGTATCGAAGGATGGGGTATCCGTTAATCCAGGAAAGATAGAGTCTGTAATAAATTGGCAACGGCCAAAGAGTGTGTTTGAGATTCGTAGTTTCTTGGGCTTGGCCGGGTACTATCATCGTTTTGTCCTTGATTTATCTCACCTAGCGGCTCCGATAACTAGATTAAATCGTAAGGAAAATCGTTTTGTGTGGAGTGACGCGTGTGAGATGGCTTTTGAGGAATTGAAGAGAAGGTTGACTACCGCACCAGTTTTGATTGTGCCCAAATGAGGAGTTGGTTACTCTGTATATTGTGATGCTTCGAAGGATGGGTTAGGGTGCGTGTTGATGCAATTGGGGCGAGTGTGGCATATGGGTCGCGGCAATTGAAAACTCACAAGCGGAACTATCCTACCCACGACTTAGAACTTGTAGTCGTTGTTTTTGCCTTGAAAAGTTAGCGCCACTATCTTTACGGTGAGAGGTTCGATTCTTTTTCGATCATAAGAGTCTGTAAGGCGAACGTGGTAGCGAATGCATTGAGTAGAAAATCCACACACCTAGCGAGTTTACCCATCCATGAGTGGAAAACGATGAATGACTTAGGCTCGTATGCTTTGCATTTTGAGGAAACTCGTGATGGGGTTACTTTGTGTAATTTGAATGTTCAGTCAACCTTGCCAACTCGAGCAGTTAAGGCTCAACAACAAGATGAAGAAGCGAGGGAGTTTCGTACCGAATTCCTTAGCGGAAATTCTTGAGAGGGGTGGATGATTCATGTCGATCAAAGTTTACGATACCAAGGAAAATTGTTCGTACCCATTTCGTGTCGGGAGGAAATTTTGAGAGAATTTCACCATTCACTGTTAGCCGTGCATCCGAGGGGGAACCAAGATGTATCATGACCTGTGTAGACAGCTTTGGTGGCTGGGAATGAAGAAAGATTTTGTTATTTTCGTGTCCAAATGCCTTACATACTAACAAGTGAAAGTCGAACATCAACGACCCGCGGGGGAATTACAACCGTTACCAGTAGCCAAATTGAAGTGGGAGAACGTGACCATGGATTTCGTTACTGGTTTACTGAGATCGCCGAGGGGGCATGATGTCATTTGGGTGATAGTTGATTGATTAACCAAGTCAACGCATTTCTTACCGATTCAGGTTACGAATTTGATTAATACGCTTAGTTGTTTATATATCCGCGACATTATCCGTCTTCATGGAATTCCCGTCTCTATCGTGTCGGATCGAGATCCAAGGTTTATTGCTCGCTTTTGGCAAAGCTTGCAAGCCACTCTTGGCACCAATCTTTTGTTTAGCACTGCGTATCATCCTCAAACAGATAGGCAGTCCAAGAGAAAGATTCAAATTTTGGAGGATATGCTTCGGGCTTGTGTTATGATGGACTTTCGGGGTAGTTGGGACGATCACCTACCGTTAGTCGAATTCGCATACAACAATAGCTACCAATCTAGTATCGAGATGGCACCATATGAAGCTTTGTATGGAAGACCATGTCGATCACCCGTGTGTTGGACCGAGTTGGGCAAGGCTACGTTGCTTGGGCCGGAATTGATCCAAGAAACCTCCGAGAGTATGAAAGCGATTCGTCAACGTCTTCTTGAAGCACAAAAGAAAACCACCGAGCAAGTCAAAGTGATTCGCCAATGATTATTAACCGAGCAAAGTAGGCAAAAGAGTTATGCCGACCGTCGTCGCCAACCATTATCGTTTGAAGTGGGAAATCACGTGTTCCTTAAGGTGTCACCATGTTGGAGATTATCTCGTTTTGGGCAAAGGGGTAAGCTTTCACAAAGTTATATCGAATCGTTTGACGTTATCGAGAAGATTGGGGAGGTCGCATATCGATTGGCCTTGCCACCGAAGCTATCGGGCGTTCATGATGTGTTCCATGTATCGACGTTGCGAAAGTATGAACCGAATCCGTCACATATTCTAGAGTGGTCCGAACTAGAGTTGAAAGTTGAAGCATTTTATGGGGAGGAGCCGATACGTATCCTAGATTCGTGCGAACAAGTTTTGAGGGGTAAAACAATTCCGTTAGTGCGAGTTCTATAGAGTAATCTTGGGAAGGAAGAATCGACGTGGGAAAGGAGGATGAAGTTAGAGAAAAGTATCCACATTTATTTCCGAATTAACCAATGTGAGTCTCGAAATTTAAACTTTATGATTGTTAACTGGTTATTTAGTTATATATGTATTATGGCATGAGCATGATTACTTAATGCATAATCTTGATTGGCTTAAGTTGTAAATTTTGGGACGAAAGTTCTGTGAGGATAGACTATAAAGACCCAGATAATGTTAATTATTGGAATGATTATTAAATGACTAATTGAAAAAATATGTTTATTTGGTGGATATTTGGATTGAGGACTAGAGTGAAAGAATTGAAGTTTGAGGGAGTGTGTGTGTGATTTAAGGATATAGGAATATATATAGGGTGGGTGTGTTTGTAGGAGAAAATAATCTCCATATCTTTCTCTCCCTCTCACGTCGTTCTCTCTCTTTCTCATCTGAGTTCTCTATCTTTCTCTTCTCTTCACTCAAAACTCCACTCCATCTCTCAAGATCTTCCAGAATAAACCTCCTTCCGCCCTTCCAATTGCGTTCTTGAGCTCGGAAATCCTTGGATTAAGCTTGGAGCGAGGTCTTGAGGGTCGAAAAGGCTAGGGCTTGTTCAAATCGCTTGGATCCTTATTATCGATGCGAAGTAGGGACTTCTTTACCTCTTTTATGTGTTTATATGTTGATTTGGTGTAAGAATCATGCCTTGATCGCCCTCCCTTAGCACTTTGAAAGTCTGTCAAAACTGCAAAAAATCGTACCAAAACAGCGTGATATCGATATCCTTACAAGGGGTATCAATACCCTTCCCTTCTCTGGACATCCAGCAGCCCAGGTATCGATACCCACTTCAAGTGTATCGATACCCTTTGCCTCTTTGGATAGCTTTTTTTTTTTCGTGATTCTTTGACCGTATTGAGTTTCGATTGCTCCTAAACCCTTTTGGGCACCTCCAAATCAATTTCAAGTATGTTCAATTGACTTCCTATGATTTATTGACGATATCCTTGTCTCATTGGCCTCTCGTTAGTAAGAAATGATTAAGGGTTTAATTGACTAAAACTTCATTAAAATGTATCATATTGATTGATTACTTGAACATGTTTTGGGCATGCTTGTGGCATTGTTGGCATATCATAAGATGTCTCGTGTGAGAATGTGATCATGAGGAGGTCTTAATTTGCTTATTGAGTACATAAGTAGGTGTGTGAGTTGGAAGTTTGGCTAGGGAGTCTTGTAACGCAATGGGTGGAAATACGGAGACTTAAGTGGGTCTCGTAACGCAAGGGGTGGTAATACGGTGATTCAAGTTGTTAGGGTTCTCCGTAACGCAAAGGCTGGAAATACAGACGGTGATGATTTGTGTTAGCGAGTCGTGTCGATATGATGAGTTGCTTGAGTTTTGGAAGTCATGTGGCTAATTGTGATACTCGGCATGTTATAGAACGATCTTAGTGAACGTTAACATACTTTTGAGTTGATTGCAATCCATTGTTTGAACTATATTCGCTTGCCTTCATTCCGTTGCACCTTTCTTCATATTTGCATATAGAATTGGTAAAGATTTTCCCACTGAGGTAGTGTAGCTCAACCTAATCTTTCTTTTCAGGTTCAAATGCTAGACAGTAATTTGCACGCATTGTGTGTGTGGAAGTGAAAGACCTTTTGGAAGCTAACTTCATTAGTTACTTAATCATCTTTGTAACCGAATCTCTTTTGATAAAGATGGGTTTGTAACTATTTATTCTAGAATTTCCTTTTGACTGAATGGTTTGTAACTTAACTACTCGTTGTATTGGTACTTAAGCTTGTTTGAGGCCGGAGTGCCAAAGTTGTATATTATCTAAACTCAGGGACATGTTTGTAAATTAATCAAGTGGGAAACTCTTTAGGATATTATTCTTGATATGCGAGAATCTTTTATTAAAAATGCGTATAAATTTATGTTAAAAATCGAGGGCGTGACAGGCTCCTACCAACATGCTTCAAAGAAATCAAATTTCTCATTTTCTTCCCTATCAATCCATCCATGTCGGTAATCCTCCCTCAAACTTCTATTTCTCAAATAGTAAGTCAAAGTTAAATCCCATGACGAAGCTTCCAACTAAAAGGATAAGAGTAACTGTACAATCTCTTTTTGGGATGAAAGGAAATGTTATGGAAATCTATGAAGAGTATGTAAATCCATAGTTTAGGTAGAGAAATGACTTATTGGGGGTTATCCGATTTTGAAAATCTGATTTTGAGGGGTCTTTTTCTCCACATATGCTAGGGCCTTCAAATTTCACAAAAGATGAATACGGAATATAGGAAAGCTACTCAAGATGCACAAATGAAGGAAATAAAACTTGCACTCTCTTTTTTCTTTTCTTTGTCTCTAAAACCCATATATGAAACCTAATAAAGGTAAACAAAACTTACTCTTTTTCTTTCGGAAATTAACCCATATGTAAAACTAAAAAGAGGTAAAGAAAGCAGGAGTAAGCAAAACCATTTCTTTCATAGATACATGTTGGGAGATCAAGGGACGACAAGTATTGTTCATGTGGTGGCCTCGGTTACAAGCTCGGTAACCTGGCCTTGCTACATGGCTCCGACTCTCGAGGAACCTTAATCCAAGGCCGTATGTGGGTTTTACTCCTCGGTGCCCTGTTCGGCGTCGTCCTCGGAGCCGAACCTCTGCACGCCACGTTGCTATTGATGACCTGGTCCCAGCTCCGGACATTCCCGAGTATATCTAGAGAGAGGTTGTTACACCATGAGGGTCCCATGAGGATCATGCAGCAGGCGCAATCATTGAGATTCCCTTTGCCCATGTGCTCCGTAACCGCTTCATTCCTTTCGTCACATGTGACGTCACCCGAGGCGGTTACCTGAGCGTACATCCCACGCACTAGCTTGGAGACCAAGCAACCCTAGGTCTATAAATACAAAGGGATACTCACCTAAGAGAGATATGTCATTCTACCCTAACCCTAGACCTATACACTTTTCCCTTAGATCTAACTTGATCGTCGGAGGGTCACTGGGCTATCCAAGCCCTAGTGACTTGTTGCAGGTCTCAGCGGCGGAAGCGCGAAGCAGCGGAAGGAGGAGCCTAACTAGAGCCGTGGTCCTGATCCCAATAATTCGAACCCCTACAGTTCAATTCACTGTAAACGCAATAGATAATTGAAGTACATTGGGTAAGAGGGAAGATGGTGGGTATTGTTGAATATACGAAAAATCCATGAGATATTTCAGGCATTAGCTTTTGAAAGAATACAAAGGGCAACATAATTTAACAGGAAACTGATGGAGGCTTTTCTGGTTGCAAGATGTGGGAATGGATCTTCTGGTCAGTAGAGGTCGGAAAGGTGTCTCTCTTTGTCTCCTATGTCAGCGACATCTTGAGAGCCTTTCTCATCTCTTTCTACTTTGCGAGTTTGTTCGTCCTATATGGTTTGGCTTTGATCTGGGCATTTATATCTCCTCAGCTCCAACTCACTCCATCTCTTTTTTACTAGGCTGGTTTCATCAATTGGGTTCCATCTTGTCTATTCCCAATAAGAGTTTTATCTCAAAAATCTCTTGCATACTTTGGTGTATATGGCTGGCCAGAAATAAGACTGTTTTTGAGTCTATTCCTTGATCCCCCTCTCAAGTCCTCCTTCATGCAATCTATTTTTCAAGCTTTTGCCTCCCTTAAATCTTCCAGTTTAACTTCTTCTCATTCCCAGCCTAATAAGAACTCTCCATCTTGTGCAGCCCATAGTCCCAATGGCTCCCTCTCTTTTACTTCATTTGCTTTCCACGTTATTCCATGCCTATGTAATTGTGAAGGACCAGTTTTGGATATTTTTTGTGCCCATGCTTATAATGTGCAGCTAAAAAAATCTGGAGTGGGCATCGCCTTCAAGGTTCATTCCAAGCTTGTGGGCTCTTTACATCGAAGCTCCACCTCTCCTAAGAATTGTGCCTCTATTACTCCTTTACTTGAGGCAGTGAGTTGGGCATTAAAAAGACATTTTTTGCATATTAACATTCACACTAATGATGCTTCTCTTTTCCACCAGTTGAGCAGCATTAAGGAGTTCCCAGCCGTAGCAGCTCCGTTGTTTTTTGATTTCTGCTTCCTTGTGCAGTCTGTTCATTCCTGCAGTATATCCTTTTGCGATCGCAGCAGGAGTCATCAAGCATATTTTTTGGCAAAGTTTGCAGCGTCTTCCAGAATCCATTCTGAAGCTGATATTTCTTATCCATTTGACAATGGATGAGCTCTCAAGGATTCTTGATGTATTTATCTTTTGTATCTTAGATATGCTTGATGTATCTACCTTTTGTATCTTTTGTTGAACTCTCGAATGTAATAACTCTTTTTATCTATGAAGTTCTTTTATTATAAAAAAAAAAAAAAGAATTTTACATTTGATGTTCGGCGTTGTGGGTTTTCAATTGATGGTTGCCGTTTAGCCTACTTTGCGGCTGTGCCGTATCCGTCGACATGACGTTTGGGAGTGTTTGCACCTTATCGTCAATTTCGTTTAAATGTAGAGTGATTCAAAAGAGCGCGCAGTTTAGGAATTATAAAAAGTAGACGAACAGTTCTGCCTTTTAATAAAAAATAGAAGTAGAGATAAAGTTGGATTACCTTGGCTTCATCTTGCTCCATTTGAATGCAGTAGCTGCAATAAACACAAGCAAGTTCTCACCGGACAATGACAAAAATGGCATGGAGCTTGAGCTTTGCGTTGTTGTCTACAGCACCGCTGCCTCGCAAGAAAATATGCCAGCAGGACTTATCCTCTACGTGTTAGATTTATTCCATATTTTGTGGACTAGCATATCTTTATGTTTATAGTTTCGGATTAGTTCGACTATCAAATATATCGGAGTATTTGTTTAGACCCATTTGGTTAGTGATCACCATTTTGTAATGGGTCATTTTGATGCACCAATTTTATTAGTTTGTATTTTGTTAAGTGTGAGTCTGGTGCTATATGGTTAATTTGGATCCATAATGGGCTGGGTCATTTTATTAGGCACAAGAGGAGTATCCTGCCCCCATCATATATATATATATATGTGTGTGTGTGTGTGTGTGTGTGTGTGTGTGTGTTTTGGCCCACTAAAAACACATTCTAGAGAACCACGGTAAGAGCATCCACAATGTAATAATCAAAATCAAAAGATTGCTAAAGTTAACAATGTGTGCTTAAAAAAGTGCTCAGATTATAATAATCAAAGTTAGCAACCTCGTAACCAATAATAAAATTTGGGCATTTGAATAATCAAAAGTAATAATGTGGGACTTTACATTGCTAACTTTAACAACCCTCTATATGAATAATCAAAAGCTGACGTAGCAAATTTTGACTATTCACTTTTGAGTATTACATTGCAGATGCTCTAAGGGGGTAGTCTCTCTCTCTTCTCTCTCCAAAAAGGGAAAAACGTTGTCTGTGGTATTCGGCTCTTGATCGGCTCGATCGCTTCATAGCAGCAACTTGCCGTTACACTCAAGATTATGGGATCTTCATCTCTCACAGGTATGTACCTGGGTTTTAAGGTTTATTCACATACCATGGATTGGAGCAAGAAATTAGGACTTGTTATTGTGTAATTTTTCTAGCACTACATTCAACTTCTACATTATTGGCCATCTAGTTGGTCAAAAAGAAGCTAGCAGGAGTTAGATACATGTTAAGAATCAAAAGTATCAAAATATGGAAGATAAATCACAGATAAGCCAACCCAAACCCAAAGTTAATTACTCCTTCACATTTGAGGCCAATTCATTCATAATCATTAAATTCCTTAACTTCAACACCAGGGCTTGTCAAAAAAAAAAAAAACACCAGGGCTTTTTGGTTTTCTGTGAGTCCTCTCAATTCTAGCTTTTCACATTTCTTGCCATATGGGACAAAGTAGTATCTCACTTCCAGGTCAACACTTTGGCCAATATAATCACCATAGCACAATGACGGTGGTTAGAGTACGTTCAATAGTTCAGACCAAAATATGCAAATGAAAAATTAGGGGGCAAATAACACCCCAGACACGGGCTTTTGAACACTTCTTCAGTGCATAGTTATAGGGATATGTCATTCATGGAGATCCCATTTTGGTGTCTCCTTCAAAATGAATTTGTGTCAATTTCATTGGAGTACGTAGTTTTGTACCCTATTATTTGAATAGCTATTGATAATTACTCATTTCAATACTGTTAATACCATTTTGGTTTTTACTTTACGATAATCAGTCAAATTCGAGATTCGATCAATAGTGGTTATCTTTATCTTCCTGTTACGCCGTTTTGGAGAGGGTTCGTCAGACAAGTGGCCATTGGACCCATCAACTAGGGTAGAGTCGTTATCGCTTAGTTGACCGTGGTTGTTTGAATCGTCGTTGTGACGATAGCCCGAGTCGTTGTGGAGAGATTTTTAAGAGATCGATTGGGCAAGCATCGAATTCATGCATGGTGGAGAATTAAAAACGTATGATGGAGAGATTTTTACCAAGGAATTATGAGCAATTGTTGGAGGAAAAATATAGGCCAAAACAATATCATGCGGAACAAATCATTGTAGAAGCCGTGGGAGAGGTCAAAACTGAAGTTGAAGATCAAGACGAAATTGACATCGATACTTGTGTGCAAGAGAATATTGAAATCATTTCGGATGTGGTTGCGGAGGACCAAAAGAATATTGCATTGGAGGTTTGTGCGTTTGGGCTTAATGAGTCACCCATAATGAAGTTGACTGCAACACTACAAGAAAATATATTTATCGTTGAAAATCAATTTTCTATCAAAGAAATTTTGAGTACCCCAATGCTCGAAACACAATTAGATCTTGATGGAAGTGCAATAGAAGTTGACGAGAAGATTTGCTATCAAGTTGGAAATTTCTTATTGCTACCTGAGGAAGGAATAAAAAACGAGGAAAGTTTTGAAATTAATAACGAAGACTTTCTGCATATTGTGGCACCAACCAATTTTATAATCGATCAAAGTCTAGAGAATCAGCAAATTCAGCATAAGGTTCTAGCTGTCGATTTTCTTCGGAGTGCAACAATTTGATTGGGTTTCCAACATTCGTGTAGTACACTTTGTCAACAAGTTGAAGCATGAAGATGAGAGATCATTGGGTGAACATTTTTCTTTGAATTTTTTTTTTTGGAAGGAAATCAATGGGTTGAAGTATTCTAAGTATCTATTTCTTTGGCATGGAAGATGGCAGATTTCCAACGAGTCTTTTGAAGAAAAGAAGATTGATGTAGGACAAGAATTTAGGAGATTTCAATTTTATGGAAACTTTATTCTAGAAATTATTCATTTTAGGAATTTCCCTTTTAATGCCACTTGTTTAGGCATATTCCTGTCAAGTCTTTTAATTTTGCTCTAAGTAGTTAACTTATTATTTGGACTCCTACAAGTATAAAATGGGGTGTAAGTTATTCAATTATGGAACTTTTAATCAATATTATTTTGAGAGTTCTTTCTATTTTCCATGTGCGCAAGGTGTGCTCGTGGATTCGAGTGTTTATTCGTTTGGATTAGTACACAAACTAATCTCTTCGTGAATTCCGCTACGTCAAATGGAGCCTAAAAGTTAGTTGAATAATTGAATAACTTACACCCCTATTTATACTATCAGGAGTCCTAACAATATAAGGTAACTACTTTGAGTGGAAACCAAACAAAACAATACTTGGAAACCAAGACCATAATAAAAAGGAAAATAAAATCTCCAAGGGAATAATAAATCCAACCAAAACTAGGAAATAGAAAAATAAAAAACGTATACAAAACAGGCAGCACAAATATAATTTTCTAATAATATTATTCCTAAATAAAAGTTTCCAAAATATAAAAAAAAAAAAAAAATCCTACGATCTTGTCCTATATCACTTTATCTATTTAGCTTTAAGAGAACATAAGCATCAACCCTTTCATTTAAACATCGAGAATGGTATTCAAGGCATGTAGCATTGGAGCACACTAATCAGCAGCCCTGATGCTTTTAGCTTGTCTTCATGCTGCATTATTCCAAGTAATTTGGTTCAGTGCGCTCATTTCCTAGCCTTGAGTGAGATTGAACCCTGGTGTTCAATTTTAGGAATGAGGTGGAATCAAAGGATGATAATTTTGTTTTTGACAATCGATTGTGGACAAATGTCGATTGTTGATTTTTTTTAGGACAAATGTTTTGAAAGAGGAACGGAACTAGAAGAATGAGAAATAAATTTATTTTTGTTTTTATTTGAATTTTTTTGCATTTGTTAGTTTTATATCAAATTTTGTGTGAATTATTGATTCGTTTTAACGAGAAAAATCAACAAAAAAAAAAATTAGTTTTACTCAAATATTTTGGAAAGTAAACACTTTTTAAAAAAAAGTACGCCAGCAGCCGATACACTCCAGATGGAGATGAAGGGTATTCTAGTAACTTTAAATCCAACCCTACCAGTCTAACAAACAGCGACGGTTTGGAATCCCTCCCGAGTAGCTGGCGCAGAGTCCACCATAACCAAGTTCGCGATTTCGCTGCGACGAGGGGCTTTGCGAGGATGGCGGCATCCAACGAGCTTCAAGAAGTCTTAAAACCCTTTTACCAAAGAGCTTCCGAAGCAGAGGTTATACAAAAACCAAACTCACTCCATTCATCATATGCGTATACGTGAATGCTGTACGTGTATTTAGATTTTCAATACCTGGGTTTTCATGGGAACATTTTAAAACGCTTCTGAGGATTTTTTATGGATTGGGTGTTTGATTTGGTTTCTGGCTTTTCTTCCTGTTTCATGCTGTACGTGTATGCTGTAATGTTTGATTGTGATAAGCTTGGAAATTGAAACGCAGATTAGAGATGAAAGAGGTTGGTTAAATATTTTATTAAGCCAAAGAAAGATTGGTCTGATATAGAGAAGATTAGCATGGCCCCAAGGATGACAAGCATGAATCGAGAAATAGTGCAAATATTTGGTACTTATCCAAAGAAAAAAAACGAATTACAGCAATGGTGGGTTTCAAGAATGGAAATCGGAGGAAAATAGGAGAAGAATTGCACCCTCTGCTTTATACGTAAATTCCTCTGCCCATAAAACTGTTGCACCATCAGTCTAAGATGATACTGCAGTCTAATCCCAACTGCCACTACTTATGTTACGCAAGTGCTCACTCTTCTCAGATTGCTGAGGAATTTGTTGACCATGTTTTTGTTGAAAGTTAATCTTGCACATGTGAGGTGGGCCTATGTGTTCTCTTGTTGAGTGACAAAGTGGAGGCTAGGAGTAAAGAGGGAGGTGAGAGTAAGGCCGAGTCAGAGAAGTCTTTGAATTGTATTTGTGGTGCATGAATGAGCTACGGGACAAGAGAGGAAATGAAAGTAATGGACATGGGCCAATTATAAGTCTAGCTGCATTATTCGGTGAGTTTAATTGTGATGGTTGAGAGTGTCTGGCTGAGCATTGAGTGAATTATGTATAAAGTAGTGTGCATGTGTATTGTATCAAAGTGTGTGTGGGAGTTCAATTGTTGTAAGAGAGATATAAAGAGAGAGAGAGAGAGAGAGAGAGAGAGAGAGAGAGAGAGAGTGAGTGAGAATAATCTGTGTGAGAGAGAGAGAGTGCATGTGTAGTGAATTCAGTTTGTGAAGTGTGTGAGCCGTGAGGTGAGATATAAGTGTGTAAGAGTGAGTTTGTAATATTCAGATTTGTGTACTGAATCAATGAAGAGATTTGTGAGTGCTTTGTGTGTAATCTCTCCGGGTTTAAACTATTAACGAACTCCCACCTCCAACAGTTTTAAGGCACATATGATTCCAGATTATGTAAGTGGTTTACATTCCTGCCTATTGTCTTGGAATGAGTCTTTAGAAGCGAATATCAATCGCTACTTTTTTGTATAAGCAACTATTAATGTAGCCTGTTTTTTGTGATGTCCAATAACTTCTGGGTCTAGGATTCTGTGATTCTGAGAAGTTTTGGTGTTTTCATTTTGGTTCTTAATCAGTTTAGAAGTGTAGCCATTTTTTCTCTGCAGATTTCTACCATTTTTATGCATGAATTTGGTGTATTGTTACATGGAAATCTAATTGGGTAAACGTAGAGGTCATCCTCTTTGATGGTGGTTTGAGTTGTGGATGCCAGTTGGAGTAAGAGTTAGCTGAATTGGACTTGGCATGAACCTACCCTAGGTGTTAATTAGATGACAGTTGGAATGGGTTGGTGGAGTTTGTCTTACATCGGTTGATTATCTCCTCCAAAACTAGTATATGAGTTTGGGTAGCCTCTCCACTCATTGCCAATTGGTTTTGAGGTGAATGCTTTAACATGGTATCAAAGCTAGGCTTTGGACAAGACTCTATGTTCCCTTTTTGTTTTGTCGTTGGTAGTTGATTGTTATCATATGCGTTGAATCGTTTGTTTACCTCACCAAGAGTCAGGCGTTGGCAGGGGAGTGTTGGAGTTTGTCCTATATTGGTTAATCATCCCCTCCAAAACTAGTATATGAGTTTGGGCGGCCTCTCTACTCATTGCCAATTAGTTTTGAGTTGGATTTTAACAAGGTTCATTGCCTTTTCCTCTATCATAAAATAGGGTTGGTTCTCTTGTAAACTATTTAATGATAATAGATAAGCATATATTGTACACGAGCATAAGCATGTATGCATTTATTCATTGTTATTCTCTACAATTGAGAGATTTATATATATTTGTTTGTTTAATTTTGCGACTAATAATGTAAAGATGAGCAAACATGTGTTCATATATGTACTTCACATTACGTATGAGGTCGAGAGCAAGTACGTATTAGTGGGAGGATCAACATAACGTCCCTATATTGGGCATCTTATGTAGCAAAACCAGTGGCGGAGTCAGAATTTTGATCCGGGGAGCAAGATTAATAAGCATGTATTTTTTAATAGAAAGTAAACTTGTTATATCATAAAATTTTTGTTTTTCAATACATTACATTTGTACATTGAAATGGTTCTAGCCTAATGCAGTTAAAATATACCGATCATTTTATTTTTTTTCTTTAGGTAACTTCAACAGTCACGTAATTATTTTTTATTTATGAATGAAATTGAGAAATGAGAATGTAAAATAACCGATTTTTTATTAAATCAATCCAAAATTATTAAGATTATAAGTAACTATACACGAATAATTATCAATAATATTTAAAATCAGGTGTATACAAAATAAAAAATTTAAAACTCGGGGGCTTGGAGGGGGTCCGGGGGGGTGGCGGGGCCACCCCGGGCCCCAACATAGCTCCGCCACTGAGCAAAACAATGTTATTTTTGCACCATATTCGAAGTTGTATAATGTACTAAGCAGTTCGAATTAAAAAAAAAAGTTGACATGCTAAGAGGTGGCTATGATTTTATCAGTATAATGAAGGAACCTAATTTTATGTGAAGCAACTCAAGTTACTAGATGGATGACGCATAGGCAGGTTTGCTAAGTTGTGAAGTTGAAACTGTTGATTAGTGAGGAGTGTGAGAACGACGGAAGCTTACTTTTTCAAGCATCTAACCATAGCGTAAATGATGGATACACGGTCGGTTACTCTACATAGGCTGGGCTTCTCTACTCATGATGTTGGGTTACCTGACTTACCTTGAGCTCTTGAGCTTACACACAAACCAAACTTTGGCTTGAACTTTGTCCAACTATTGCATGCCTGTCTTGTTTGAACTTGGACCTGAAAATTTGATGGGCTGAGCCTCATTGATAGTCCTATGACAGATGAATACTCTCCAGTCCCTCCTTGTTATATGTGCCAGATCAATTAGCCGTATCCTTAATAGGTGAGACCATTTGAGCTAATAATATGGAGGCAGTTTTTGATTTGATTGCATAATATGTGGAGCTGGAACATTTATCTGTTTGTAGATGTTTTTGGTTTTGTGGGTTTCCCCGTTTTTCGCTTGTACACAAACTTGAGATTTGACTCTAGTTAAATGGGATTAGTTTTTTGGAACTAGGAATCTTGCATGGCGCTGCTCTAATTATACTGCTAAAAAGCTTAAATAGCTTCTTTTTTTTTGGGTTTTGAATATGTTTGTATCTATCTCAGCTTCCAAAAGAAAATACTGTTTCTCTGAGTTATTACATAAATGAGGTCTTGGGATTTGTCCTGGGGAAATCTGAGGGGATGTGAAGAGCATATTTTGCATTTTCATTGTCTAGCCATATTGCCAACTGCAGTGATCTGCACTCATAGACCCTAGCAAGGAGCCATATGGTGTTTCTCTTGGTGCTACTTCACAATTTTTCTATCCTTAGGAAAAACTAACTAAGCTGGTTTCTGATATGAATAAATCAAGTCACAACTCTCGTTGTTTTAGGACATTGTTCGCTATTTTACCTCTAAGCAAGAGTTCATATGTTTTTTCATTGATTTGTCATCTGAACCACGAGTTTCTAGATATTTGGCAATTTTAAAAGTTAAACATAGTATGGCATCACACCACCACAAATATCTATTGAACCTGAGATGAATCATTTCCCGTCTCCTTCCACCCGTATCTTTGACCTTTCTCTAGATTCTAAAAATGCTGCTTCTTAATGATTGAAATCGATAAAGCCTTTACGGGTATGGGTTTGTCCATGGTTCAGAATACGCCCAAGGTCTTTTATTGACACAAAATTTGAGATGTTTCTCTTCTCTGGAATGAATAAGTTGGCAAATGAATAGTGCTTCCATAATTGCTTGTGAAGGACATGAAACTTTATATCGCATGCTAAATTTATCCCCTACTTGTGGTCGGGATTTGAGTCCCAAGGAAAACCCTTTTTTGTGACACTGCTGTTTTAGCTTCTTCCTGGAATACTAGTTGGGCCATTAGGATTGTACCATCGTTCCACATTAGTAGCCAAGGTAGTGGGGTATCAAAGCGTTGGCCATTTGCAGTCAGCATGAGGAAAAATTGCTTCAAAATTCTAACCATCTCGAGTCTCTGACTTATATTCAGGAATGTCAATAGCTCCAAAAAATTGTACTCTTCTATTCGTTTGTTCTTTTTGGTATGTTGAAACATATTTTTCATAACTTCTTGGACATATCTTCGTTATTTATTTATTTATTTGAGCTGCTTTCGTTTTTCTCTATTTATGGAAAACTTGGACTGCTTCTGTCTCTATCTTTCCAGTTACCAGTATATTTTTTACTCACTGAGTATATTTTTCAACTGAAGGACCGCTTGGCAAGACTTGAGGCGGCCCTTGCTCCTAAAAAAGGTAGGTTTTATGGAAAACTTGGACTGCTTCTGTCTTTATCTATCCAGAAAATTATTCGTTCCAGCCTTCTAACAATATGTATTCTAGCTTCATCTCATTTTCTTATTTTGGCCTTTGGGGGATGGGGGATCTTAGATGCTGGAAACGAGGAACTATTGAAGATGGTTAGTAAACTACAGTCAGAGCTAGAAGCTGTAAAAGCTGAGCATGTTTCAGAAAAACAAAAGGTATGCTCATTTGATTTCTTCCTTATCTATTTTGAAGTTTTGAGTATTAAATTTCGTAGCTGGTGACTGGCAGGCTTTAGAAGAGGTTAAGAAGCTTCATGCGGAAAATGCAAAACTCCAATATCGCATAACTCATCTTGTTCGGTCACTGAAGGAGGTCGATAGCAAGTTGGCTCCCTAGTGAGGTACAATGATTGGTTCGGAAGTTCCTTTTGCATGGTTGGCTAAGTTATATCACATATTGGTAGGCATATCAATCTAGGTCTCAAAATGTTGGTTACTTCACATCAAGGCTAGTTGCCTACCTTATAGATTTACTTAGTTTGTGTAGTTCAGTTTGATGATCACACAATTTTAGAATTTTACTTAGTTTGTGAAGTTCAGTTTGATGATCACACAATTTTAGAATTCTGTCATGTTCTTATGTTACATGGACTCTTCAAAATGTGTAAAGTAACCACCGTAAGGCTATGGGATACATGTCCAACCTTTTGGTCTATGGCACCTCGTCAGCATACTTCGTCTTACAAAACAAGAGTAGTACAGTAAGACCTTTGAATGTTTTGCAGTATCCCTGTGTCCTTGTCATGAGAATTGTGTAAATCTGACACTTGGAAAACATGTTGGTAATCAACAGCCATGTGTGAGTCCATGAAGCACAGTGACTTCTGCTTCTAAAATGGTTTGTAGTCCACCTAAGCAGTAATAGCTAGCTATTTAACTAGGTTTACTTGGTTCGAGTTCTATACTTGAATCTTCGTTTGCGGTACTGTCTTATCACTTGAAAGCAAAAGAACCCCTACCATGCCCACGCCATAGTATGGTTCAGAGAATCGTAGTTGCAAAAATACCACCCCCGCTGCACCGCATCAATCTGGCTAGGTCTGTATCGATTTTATTTTGCTTGCAGTTTTATATTTCCGTATTCAAAAAATGTGTATTTGTACTTCAGAAGTCTGCATATCGGTCTCATTTAGTCAAAATTGCCTTCTTTCCAGGAAAAAGTTGCATCTGAAGAGACTTGCTAGGGAGAGACAAGAAGGTTTACTGGACCATAAAATATGTCTACTGCTTGTGGTTAGGCAAAACGGTAAAACCTCACTGATGGGCAAAAATATAGTCAGATCTAAACCAACTTCCCATCATTTTTCTTATAATTGAATAACATGCAAATTTTCCTCTTCTCGTCGTGATAACATTTTCCTTAGCTTGGATAATTAGTGATCGTAACCTAATGTGGTACCTAACCGAACCAAAACTGGACTGAATTTACGGGTTGATTCTGGCCAGGTTCCACACATATAATGGTTAGGTTCAAGTTCTCAATTTTTTAGAACCGTTTGAAATGGCTCGGTTATTGTCTTTCTAGAGAACCGAACCAATCCAGACTGTGTGCACCCTTAATAAACGTCAAACGCAAGTAATTCTTCATTAGTCTTAGGACACTGCCATGTAATACCCAACACCCTTTTTTTTATCACACATTTCTATGGAGTCCTTATGGGGAGCCGAGTCCCTGAAGCGAGGGGTGGGCACTGCAAATTGCAGCCACCCAAAAACGTTACCGTTTGCTCACCAACCCTTACCTAGTTACACCCTTGTCAACTTGCAATGCGAAAGGAGGTGGTTTTTTGAATTCCAATGCTTTTAACTCATCCTATTTATTTAACCTGCTGACTCATGTGTTGTCACCACCCAATCTGGATGGTACATGACCGGCCAGTGAAATGAACTCACCCAAGGCCTTTTAAACTCCCAATTTCAAAAATCTTTATAATTTTTTTTTAAAATGTACAAGCAGAAGCGTGAATTTATTAAAATACATTCAGAGCTGGCTATTGTACATACCGAATACAAACTTCGCCAATGACATCTAAGTGTCTACAATTATGGACCCAAATCTTGGCACTATTAAATCTCTCATAGCGCGAATTCCAAATTGCCAAAATCATCACTATAGAACAACTTGTATCCCATTGTCTAATGTCTGATAGCCATGTCGATAAAAATCACCATCATTGAAAGAGCCACCTTAATTCACTATGATCTAAAATGGGTGGCCACAAAATCATTTCAGTGAATTACGATATACAAAGGTTACATAATCGCATGGGAATAATCAAATAAAACATGGTATAATCATGAACCTTTCGACGAGCAATATGAGTTTCCAAACTCAATACTTATATACTTTTCAACAACGCAAGTTTCAAATCTGCATATCATAAAATTCAGAATTCAACAACAGTTTTCAGGCTCAAAACTGTTAAACCGATAGAGATCTATCATGGGCAGTATATCCGGTAGCCCGGGGAGCGACCAGCATGCGCAACACAAGGAAAATGATATCAAATCCAAAGGATACCCGGATGTATCCTTATCCACAATCGATAGGCCCCAAGTTACACACAGCTCATCAGAGCTCTTTGCCCAGATATCACATCAATGGGTTTAATTCACTTTTCCTTTTTAGATTAATCACATGCTTGTTTTTAAATCCATTTTGCACAATTTATATATAACATATCTAGATTTATTCAACATAACATTTAAAAAAAAAAACAACAACAACAACAATCTTCACAAAACAATTTTGAAAGAATATTATGTAATCAGAGTATATTCGTAACTCACCTTTTTGCATCCGTAAATTTACCTTATCGTACTAGGTCTTTTATTTTATTTTTCCTTCTCTTCTCCTGATTTCCTTGCTTCCCTTTCTTTCCTCACTTCTCTCTTATCTTTCCTCATTTTCCATAGCCGAGTGCTATTTATGTAGTGTGTGTGCCGTGTGTGCTAGTGTAGTGTATGTTGGTGAAGTAGTATGAGAGCCTATTTATACTTGTGGGCTACAACATCTAGAATGTTCTAACATATCTAATCATATCTTCTTATTATCTCACAAAATCTAGAGCAAATCTTATATTATCTAATAATATCTTAGTAAAATTTAAAACAAATCTTAATGAATCTAACATATCTAATCATATCTTATTATTATCTAACAAAATCTAGAGTAAATCTTATATTATCTAATAATATCTTAGTAAAATCTAAAACAAATCCTAATGAATCTAATCAAATCCAAGTATATCTATTTGATATTACGAGATCTAGGATTATCTTTCTAGATCATTCTTTGAATCTTGCGGCTTCCCGCCTTTTAGAGACTCGTGCCTCATTTTCGTGTTGTGAGACTTGTTAACAAGGTTAGGGCGATATCTGTAAAGTTAATAAAAATTACTCTATAACACATAGATAAAAAAAAATACTCTAATTTTCTTATAAATTGAGTTACGAATCAATATACTCTATAAATCCTAACGGTAAGCGGCCCGCTAAATGTTAGCTCCTTATTCTTATTGTTATTTTCTTCTAATTCTTCCTAGCGTCTTATTTTTTAAAAGTTCGGGGTGTTACATGTGTTGACCTCTTTATTCATTTTTTTTTTTATTCTGAAAAGTTCACCTCTGAAAATATATGATGGCAAATATATATGCTAAATTCTGATGCTCCAAAAAATTTATACCTAGATGTCCTATTAGGGATGAAATCGGTTCGGTTGGTTTTTTTTTTCTCATTACGTAGTTGACTACATACGATATAGGAGTAATCAGTTAGAAACACTATAATTATTTTGTAAGTTCACATGAAAAAGAAAAAAAATACTAATTTATCAACGAGACAATTATGAGTGAAATTTATTACTATCATTTTTTCTTATGAGAATTTTTTTACCTTTATAATTATATAAGTTTTTGGATCCACACCTCTAAATAGGAAAAATGTATGTATGCATAGAGAGAAGTTATTAATGCACCGCTCAACATCTCATTGCCCGTCTCGGTAATGGTGGGGAAAGCGATGAATATTGAGCGGTGGGCATAGGCTTTTGGTTATTAATGTTTGTTTTCATGAACAAAATGTCTAGCAACACGAATTTTTTACACAACTCCAAACACAACTGTCTCTGAAACTGTTGAATGGATGTGGCCCCATGTGCATTCAGCGGTATTGGATACAACTATGTTCGAAGTTGTGTAAAAAATTTGTGCATGTAGCATTCCTCTTTCGTATGTTTTCTTTATCAAATCCAATTAATGAATGTGTTCCTTTTTAAGACAAAAAAATATCCAAGATACAAGGGGCCAAGGGGGTAACCATGTAAAGGCTGATGAGCAAACGACAACGTTTTTGGGTGGCTGCAATTTGCAGTGCCCACCCCAAGCTACAGGGACGCGGCTCCCGTCCTTGTGTGGTAGAGAAGGTTGTTGAGCAATCAATTGGCAGTGTCCTAAGACCACTCAAATTTTTTTTCCTAAACGGCAACGCGTCCTGGCAAGGCTGGACCGGGGAAACCACTGGTTGGGTTGGCTCAAAATGAATTGGTATCAGCAAATGGGTGGTAGGTGTCCATTTGATTGGTCCTTTTTTTCCTTGTTTTTCTCTCCGGAGTTCATTTGACTTTCGAACCTCGGACCATTTGACTCTTGAACTTTCTGCCAAGGTTCTCAATAGATCTTGCTCCTTGGGAATATAAATCACATACTCACCGGACCACCGAACATTGGTGGTGTTAAAAAGAAACTAAAGTCAAACTATTTCAGTAGTTAATTTAAGGGAGCTGATAATACCAAAATCCCTTTTGTTTCTGTCAAAAGGTCCTATCAAAACTCAAGGTTGCATGATTTAATTGCCCTCTGTTACAACTATGCCCCTTTTCTCTCTCATCTTTTTTTCTCTCACTGCAAACCCATGTCTCTCTTCTCTCTCATCTCATTCCTCTTCTTTCTACTCTCTCTTCCAAATTCCTCCTATTTCTCCTACTTCCTTTGATTGAAGGCAAAAGTGGGTTACGCACCCTTTTGCTCCTACTCCCTCTGTTCCTCTAACTGTTGTTCATGTTTGATCAAGCACACCACCGTACACGTAAATCCAATTCACCATCAACCCAAATCATTTTTGTAACGATCCTGATTTTTGGTAAATAAAATTTTCATTAAATATTTGAATTTTTTTTATTTACTTGGATTGCTTTTAAAAATTCCTTTAAATTCTAATAATCCGTCATAATTAGATTTAAAACTTGTAAAATTGAATCCTTTTACTCCGGACAATCTAGTCCTTCTCCCATGACTAGTATACTTGTAAACGTACTCGTATATTTTTCCTAGTAGGTAAATAATATCTTAGAATTGTATTTCTTGACTGGAAATCCTACTAGGTTAGTATCGTTAGTCTTTAACCAATTAGTTAGAATAGCCTAATGCCCATTTAGCCTAATCACTCATTCTTAACCCTTGATGGACCATTGGAACCTTTTGTCTTTATCCATTGGACAATAATTGCTAGGGTAATCTTTATCCATTGAACGATAATTGCTAGGGTAATTGTTATCCATTGGTTAATGGATATTAGACTTGCCAAATAAGATGAAAAGACTAGTCATGTGTTCTTTCATCATTATTCTTTCACATGAGGACAACCCTAGCCATGCATTCATTCAACCCTTGGTACTTGATTCTTCATATGACTTTCTTTTGTACTTATAGATAAGTATACTTGGGACAAGAGAGAGAGAGAGAGAGAGAGAGAGAGAGAGAGCCGAATAGAGAGAGAGAGGGAGGCCGAATGGGAGAGAGGGAGAGTGAGTGTGTGCTTGTGTTTTTGGCCACTCCAACAAGTCACCTACTTACTTTTGCTTTAACCAACTTCACACTCAACCTAAGTACAAGTTGACAACCCATTTCTAGTCTTATTCTTGCACACAAATCTTAGTCTTTATCATCCTAGAATTTGACTACAAACTAGACCTAGGACGGACTAAACATGGGAAGACTACACATTAGCCTAGCCATCATTTCCTTCTTACTTGCAAGGCTTGCCAACCTAGGGTATAATTACCTAGGATATACCTAGAAAGCCTATGATCTTACTCTTTCATCCAAGAAAACCTATCCTAGACAAGACAAGGCCAAAAACCCCTCATGAAAGCCTAGAAATGAAAATGACAAGTCTTGGCATACATGAAAGACTTGATTGGACAGTTTAATGGATCAACAAAGGAGAGAGAAAGAGTGTGAGAGAGAGAGAGGGCTGGCCGGATGGTGAAGGAGAGAGGTGGAGTGTGTGCTAGTGTTTTGGACACTTACACAAGCAACCTAAATAGCCCTTAAGCCTATAAACTACTTTACAACCCATTTCTAGCCTTCCTAAAGTACATTCTAGGCTTTGATTTTGTTCTTTCTTGCAAGCAATCTCTTCCTAAGACAAGACCAGCCAAGAACCCTTCATTATGACCTAGGATATGGCCTAAAATGGAGGTGACAAGTGAAGGAAGGCTATGTCATGATAAAAGGTGTGAAATGACAATACAATGGAGCAAATTCATGGGAGAGAAAGAGAGAGATATGGCTGGCCATGAGAGGGAGAGAGAAGGCCAGGTTTTTGCTATAAATAGCACCCAAAGCTTGCCATTCAACTCACACCTTCACCCCTTGCTCAAACTTCTCTCTAGAAACCATTGTTGTCTTTCCAATCAGCTTACTGCCCTTCGTAAATCCCCAATTTTCTCCTGCTTAAGGTAGTTTTTAGAACCAACTCCCTTTGAGAAAGTTGTATAGCACTTCGAAACCTTGAAATTAGACCCAAGAACCACCCCAATCGGTTAAGAAATGAGCAAGATTTCGACGTCCGAAGTTCAGTAAAAATCTCGGAACGATCCTATTCGGCCAAATATTGACCGAGTTTCAGTCATCCAAAGTTTGGTCCAGATTTGGGAGTTTCACCACCCGTAAAATTTTTCAACTAGCTTATTCAGCCCCGACTAGTTTCGGATCAAGGTAGATTATCCTTTACTTGTTAATCCTAAGTATACGTAGGTTAATCTCTACTCATTTTTCCTAGTATAACTCTAGTTATGTTGCTTATGTTCTTGAAATAAAAGCATGATCTTGTAGATTATTCTCAACCGTTAACTCTAAGTATATTGTATGATGTTTGTATGATTGAGATGCATGAGGTAGTTTGTTCCTTACTCTTTAATCTTAAGTTTATAAAGTTTTCTCCTTACTTTAAAGGTTTGAAATGCATGATAGAAAAACGATATTTGTTTCATAAAGTACCAACTTAGTACGAAAGTATTATACTTTGATCTTTGAATTGATTAAGAGCTTAAAGGTATGTTTTGCTTACAATACTTGTGAATATTTGAAAGCATGAGTAAAGATTTCTTCAAGAGTATCCGTACGTGTAACATTATGCTAAACGTAATGCATGTTAAGTTAAGATACTAAGGATTTGTTAGCAAACTTGTTTTACTAAAACTTCGAAGGAAGTATGAACATGTTGAACAAACGATTTCTACGTCAATAAACATATGTTGTTTTGAACTTCCCACAAAAGAAGAAAGAACGACTTTTGGAAGCATGAACCGGATTAGAAATATTCGTGTTTTGATCTTTAGAAAGTTATGAGCTTGCTTACTTGTTGCTTGCATTACTTGTGGTTGTTTGATAAAGCATAAGTGGTTTCCACTCCAAAGGCGTCTGTACATGTGGCGTTATGCTTTAAGTAATAATTTGAGTACGATTAGGTGATATAGAGTTGGATGATCTTGCTAGTTTAGATTATAATGAATGATTTAAATGATTTATGATGAGAAAGTCCTGCCGCGGAATCTATGCATGAGAACGAGACACGAAAATCGAGCAAATAGAAACATGACACCTAGGGTGTGTTAAAGACAATGTGTGTTTTGAAAACGCAATGTGGCCAGACTTGCCCAATGTGGGAATGTGGTTGATATGGATAAAAAAAAGAATTTTTGAAACTACATAATGACCAAATGTGGGTGCATTATGTGAGTATGTGTGTGTTGTGTGCCAATGGGAACCCGGCGCGGCGGAACCATTGTGAGGATACTCGAGAACTCGGCGCGGCGGAACCGAGGTTGGGTGTGTGGCTTGGTTATCCGCGGAGAGGAGCCAATGCAAGTATGTGTGCCAATGGGAACCCGACGCGGCGGAACCATTGTGAGAATACTCGGGAACCCCGCGGCGGAACCGAGATTGGGTGTGTTAAATTTGATTTTCAAAATGTTGATTTGAAAGTGAAAAGGATTTTGGAAACGTTGATGAATGTGATGACACAGTCTACGACGAGTCGCGTAGGAGAAACTCAGATATCACCGACACCAACGATAGCATAGTGTATGTGGATGTGTCATTGTTAATGCTTTGTTAAATATGTATGTGTTATTCCGCTGCTTGTGCCAGAGTTGGTATGCTGCTCTTTCACTCTGATATTGGTAATTTATGGGTTAGCGGGTATGGGATTATTCTGCTGAGCTTTCATAGCTCATGGTGTTACTGTTGTAACCCTGACATATTATATCGGTGGCGACACTGGTATAATGTGTCAGACTTTGTAGATGATCAAGGTGAGCTGAACACCTTGGAGGCTTATGCAGCTGAGGAGCTGGCTAGGATGGAGGAGCAGGCAGAGCTGTAGATAGGAACCCTAGATTCCCTCCTATTGTTGAATAAAAGTACTCTTATGAGATTTGTGATGTAATAATAAGCCTGACTCTCTTTAGCTTTTCAATGATATTATTCCATTTAACGTTCCCAAAATTAGGGGCATTACAATTTTTGTTTGATCCAAGAAACAAGGATGACTTACAGCATGCCAAGGTAGAATATGGAGAGATACGAAGGCAAAAGTGGGTCACTGTCTTCCTTTGATCTAAATGACAAAAATCTATTGCTATTAGTTGTACTCTTCCTATTGTCTCCACGTATAGATTGTGGGTGAAAGAGGGATTTTTTTGCAGTGGTTTGGAATGATGGGAATCGAAGGATAGAGGAGAGAAAGCTAAGTCTTGTAGTGAGTGAGTGAGAGAGAGAGAGATCATGGATTCGAGAGACGAGCCATTCTATTGTCAATTTTGGTTGATTGGAGTAAGTGTAGGTAGGTTGTGAAAATAATTGGAAGATGAAGTGATTATGTTGACCAGAAAGGACAGTAATCTCACGACTGTGCAGTAGTCATTAGACTCAAATCTAAACAGATGATTTCAAGGGGCATTTTCGTAAAGCAAGTGATGTAGTGGAGGACAATTAAGTCATACAATGAAAGAATACCCCTTAAGTTTCAACAGGAACAAAAAGAGTTTTGGCCGGAACAAAAATAATTTTGGCATTATCAATTTCCTAATTTAATAGATTATTAGTATTTTTCAATTCCCAACAGACCACACATTGGCATGTTATGTGCATAATGTTGTTTTGTTTGTAGCATTGACTATATTGTATATATAATTGTGGGAGTTTGAGACCACACCAAATGAAAGGATCCAAAGCACCAACCTTCCTGAGATTTCTAAAATATAAACTGTGCTTCCATCCTTTCAACTGGCCTCCATTGAATGGGAATAATGTAGCTCAGTTAGATCCCGTTAGTTTTTTAATAGATTTGTGGAATTTAAGTTAATGAACTTAAAAAAATTGTGTAGCCCAAGTTTCCCCGGAGAAATCCATATCAAAGGAATTAAGACTTTTTGGGACCAAAGCAGTTTATTTGCTTAAGTTTAATACTCCTAGGTTTTTTTGAAAAATATTTATTGGGTACGTATGTAAGTAATTTAACTAACTATTTAAGCATTCCACTAACGGATGTAAGTTTTCCTTTCCCCTTCAAGGGATGTTGTTGTAATAAGTTCAAAGATTGAGGGTGCATTGTTTTTTTTTCAAAATCCTCAGGGAGGTTAGTGCAAATTACCCTAATAATTGTAGTATTACTCCCTTCTTCAATTCCATGTGCACGCGAGGACTAATAAGTTCCTGTCCAGTTTGCTCTCCTTTTTATTTTATTATTATTAGGAGTATTTCGGAACAATGATCGAAACCCTTCAACTTATAAAATTTGTTGAGTTCTTTAAGTATAGAGAAAATGTGAAAAATACATTTGTTTCAGAATTTTAACTGTTTCCAACAAGCTATCGATCAGAATTCAATGAACTCGAATTTTTTCATGTGTGAAGAAGTCAACGAGCTCTGAAAGATAAACGATTTCGATCAGATAAATGATTAAAACTGGATGGGATGGGATTGGATTGAAGCAAACTGGACAACAACGTCCGTGCGCACAAAACACACCCCCACAAGTTCTTCCTCCCAACAGCTCTCTCTCTCTCTCTCTCTCTCTCTCTCTCTCTCACACAGAGTGTCACACAAAGAAAGACACATCTCACTACCCGAAAAATCAAGAAAACAAGAGCAGAAAAAAAAGGAAGAAAATGCTCCAACAACACCTCTTCATCTCTCCATCAGACCTCCTCCTCCTTCAATGAGATCTCCCCCCACAAGAAACCCACATCCAAGAAAATGTCTTCCTCTTCCTCCTCCTCATCAACATCACCGTCCTCGCCCCTCTTCATCGCCGCCCTCATCGTCCTCTGGTACTCCTCCAACATCGGCGTCCTCCTCCTCAACAAGCTCCTCCTCTCCAACTACGGCTTCCGCTTCCCCATCTTCCTCACAATGTGCCACATGTCCGCCTGCGCCCTCCTCAGCTACTTCTCCGTCGCCTTCCTCAAAGTCTTCCCGCTCCAGCAGATCAGGTCCCGCTCCCAGCTCCTCCGAATCGCCACGCTCGGCGTCGTCTTCTGCGCCTCCGTCGTCGGCGGCAACATCTCGCTCAGGTACCTCCCCGTCTCCTTCAACCAGGCCGTGGGGGCCACCACGCCCTTCTTCACGGCGGTCTTTGCGTACCTGGTGACGTTCAAGAGGGAGGCTTGGGTTACTTACGCTGCTCTTGTGCCCGTTGTTACCGGGGTTATGATTGCAAGTGGGGTATGTTTGTAGCATTATTGATTTGAGATCATTTATTTCACTTTGGTTTTGTTGACTTTTTCCCCGTGTGTGGATTTTATGAATGTGTATTCATATGGGTGCTCGAATTTTGTTGATTCCTGGGTGGGTATTGTTAGATACTGATCTATACGTTTTATGTTATTTGATTTGCCACTTTATTTTGTTGAAGTTATTATGGTCAACATGTGACGATCCAGATCTGAAATTTTACCAAATTCGTTAATTTGTAAACTACTAAACTCCAGTGTATAAGTTGGACTTGTAACTGATTGAATGCCTAATCATGTCATTGACTCGGCTAATATTTGACACTAGATCAGAGATGCAGTGCAAAAACTACCGATGCTGTTCAGTTCCCATAATGTGGGTCATCATGGCGAACTTACTGTTTTCTGTTGATGTGAGTTTTGGAGGAGTGACGGGAACGGTTGATAATTGAAGGAAGAGGAGATGTGGATTGATGAAATTATGTACAAATGTTCTGCTAACTAAATTTATCAAGTCCTTTTTGTCCCAGCAAAAAGTGCACCGATTTTTCTTGAAATCTGCATGTAGACAGTGCTTGGTTGTAATGCAGTGTTAGTTGAGACTACAGATAAAATACAATGTTAATCCAAAGTCCAGATCAATGCTGTCAAGATGAGTATGTTGAGTAATAACTTGGGGTCATATTGATGGCTTTGGATTAGTGGATCATTTCTACTCACCTTTGATCATAAGTTATAGACTTATAGTTAGAAATATTCAAGTTTTTTGTTTCCTTTATTAGTGATTTCAATATGAAATGCTGTCATTTAGAACTTTCACGAAAATGTCTGTTTGTTCTATGAGAAAGAAAAGAGTTGGAGAATGTGGGGATTGCTGAATTTGTTAATCAAAGAGTTGAACCAAGGCAAGCAGTGCATAAAAAAAAGAGAAGGTATACCTGTATATGTATCTGGACGATGAATTGTTTCATACAAGCCTCTTCCTACTGCCATGTTTATAAATAACTGTGAAATTGCTGGTGGCTATCCCCAATCTAAAGTATGACTATCCACTCACTACACGTTGCATATTTTCATATGTATAGGTCTTAGCTCTTGAGTTCATATTCTTTGTTGCTGCCATCTGGTTGTTAGAGGAACATTTGCCCTAAAGACTATCATCTAAATGGGCTTTGTTATTTTCGATTGACAGTTTTTGGCTTTCCTAAAGAATCAAGTAGTTTTTGGTATCTATGGAGTAAAATTGAGATATTTTCTGATTACTGGCAGGGTGAGCCAAGCTTTCACTTGTATGGGTTCATTATGTGCATAAGTGCAACTGCTGCGAGGGCATTCAAGTCGGTTCTCCAGGGTATCCTACTCTCTTCTGAAGGGTAAATGCCTTAACTTGTTTCATTTATTAACTCACCATATGAGCCATGGCTTATCTTTATAAATCCTTGGATTTTATTTGTCTACTTTTCTTCAGTGTTTCTGACACTAATTGTGCTACCTGCACAAGACCTTTTTTCCATGTAAAATTTGTTGGAATATAGCCCTCAACTTATCTAAATAAACAAATCCTTATGAATGAAGGATAGTGAACAAGGGTAAAAGGATTGTTGGTGGGGGCTTTTGGGAAAGAATAAAGCTAAGGAGGGAGTATAGTGAACCAAAGGATACCAAGCATTGTTGTTCCAAATCGATTGGGGTGTGCTAGGGAATTCATGCCTTGGAAGATATTCCAAATATTAGTTTGCCTATTTGAAGAAAGGATAGGTTACTAGCTAGGTTCCTTTCCATGTCTCTAGTTTTGGCTGCAATAATTAGAACTCTTACGCTTTCATCCCTCTGCATGCCTATGCCGTTGAGACAAGCTATTTTACTGGTTTTCTGCACCCTTGAGTTTATCGTAAACACAATATATTTACTTTCTTTTTTGTTCTTTACCTTTGGTCTGTCACTTTGTAGCTGATTTGGTGGATTTCTCTTGGATAATAATGGTTGCGCAGAATTGTCTTTATGTAATCTCGCAAAGATTGGCAGGGTCTTGTGGAGGCTTATTAGTGGTCAGACAATCCAGATGAGATTTGCTGAGTTTCTTTTTGGGACATGGATTTGCAGCCTTTTTTTCTCTCACCTAAGGCATTTGTTTCGATCTCATAGCTTTTCCTTCCAGTCTAGAGCAGGCCATTTCCTCTCGACAGTCATCACTAGAAGTTTCATAAGATGGTTGGGTGGGTTTCCTACAGTTTAGATGTTTGTTGCCTTTTTGTTTGTTATTCCATTCCTTTGGACAATGAACCTGTGGCAAGTTTGATTCAGGGCCTGTTAAAACATGACTGCAGTAATATTCATATAAATTCAACCTTTTCTGATAATTCAGGAATGGCACTTACCTTATAGTGCTGTATATATAAGTGGTTGCCCAAAAATTGACAGCTTTGGCCTATTTCTGGTCAGTCGGGCTAAGATGACTCTTTGGTGACGATGTCTAGTTCTTTTCTCTTTTAGTGAGCTGACGAGTTTAACATCTTAAACTGATATCTCATGGTGAGTAACAAAACTATGCCAAGTTTCCTCCCCATTCATGGACGTTTCAGAGGTAGATTGGGTGCAATTGACATTATATGCACAACATGGCTGCCCTCATATTCGAGTCGCTAACCTCAAGGTTTATAGAGAGAGAGCAAAGTTAAGAAAGTTTGGGCTTTTACTGAAGGATTTACCTGATTGAATGATTGGTATAGAGTCCTTAAGTTTTTCTTCTCGCTTTTCCTCCATTTCTGTTAACCCAAATGGTGCATCTTGTATTTGGGAACTGGGAAGTATCCAGTTTCCATTTGGTAAATAAGCTAATTTTCTGTTACATTTTCAGGGAGAAGTTGAACTCCATGAACTTGCTGCTGTATATGTCCCCAATTGCTGTTCTAGTTTTATTGCCTGCAACACTTTTGATGGAGCCAGATGTTTTAGAGGTCACTTTATCGCTTGGAATGAAACATAGGTTCATGTGGCTACTTCTTTGCATTAATTCGGTGGCAGCATATTTGGCCAATTTGTCCAACTTCTTGGTGACTAAACACACAAGCGCGCTTACACTCCAGGTTTGATCTCTCTCTCTCTCTCTCTCTCTCTCTCTCTCTCTCTCTCTCTCTCTCTCTCTCCACCGAAGAGAAGACATACAAATTTAGCTCTTCTATTCTGAGGTTACCATCTCGTGCTTGTTGAAAAATAGGATACCAAACTGTCATACTACATTTCAAGATTCTCATCACCTAAATGTCCACAGGGTAGGGGCCATACCAGTTTGATCTCCAAATTTTTTAGGCATTGCGAAAATAAACCTGGTGCTATGATGCACGGTAAATGGTCACATTGTAGAATTTTTCTGAGAGAAAATGATGATATGATGCCAACGACAACAGTTTAGGAAACGCTTTAATGGAAGTGGATCAACAGTATCTTGGACTGCCATGGTTGATGTTGGACTCGTACGTAAGGCTTACGTTTTGAACTTGCGGAGAGCCGGAGACAAATAGGCACATATTTGATCTGTTCTTTTTTTTCTCCTCATTTTTTTTAGTTTACCAGATTAGTTCAGACAAACAAATACAATTTTGTCCAGCTGTAGTGGAGCACTAATTGCATCAATGATTAATTGAGTTCAGACCCATACTTTTGAATGTCGGTGCTGGACTGCACCTAAACCACTGGTTGATTACATGATCAAGAGTGAATCTTTACGTAAATCATAAGAATCTCTCTGTTCCAGATTCTTTGACAACAAACACGTCATAAATGTGTTGGCCGATCTTAAGTCCTTATTAAGGTCGTACGCTGTGCACGAAGCTCCTGCATCTTCATGGATGGAAATTCTGCATGGATCTTCTACGTATTAGAATTCTCCAAGCTTAACATTGTTATGTAGGTTTTTCTCTTGTTCCTCTTATTATCTGTGTCTTCACCCCTCTGGAATTATGTTGTTATCAGGTACTAGGCAATGCGAAAGGTGCTGTGGCTGTAGTCATCTCAATACTCTTGTTCAAAAATCCCGTCACTTTTATCGGTATCGGTGGCTACACAATGACTGTTATGGGCGTGATCGCTTATGGAGAAGCCAAGCGGAGATTAAAATGATGATTCGACTTGCACAAAATTATTTTCCTCTCTGATGTTCCTGATTTTTCGTCCCCAGAAAGTTGGTCTTACAAATCAGTCAAGATGTTGTTGAGAGGGACAGAGAGAGATTCATTTCACGATTGATTGTTTGTATTACTTATTTCAGCTTACGAGCATGTAATGCACACTGTTTGTGACCCATTCATCTGTAAAAGTATTAACTGTATTATCATTCATCTGTGTCTTTCCTTCTGTCTGTAGATGCCCTTGTAGGGACTCCATACCCAGCAAATGTCTTGTTCTGTTTCCAAGTTACTATCTCACGTTTTTCTTCGGAGAGAAACTTGTTCACGGCAGATATCTCACGTTTTTCTTCGGAGTCATGAAGAAGTTGTTCACGGTTCCGTGCAATCTCAACCGTCCATTTCTGTAATCAAAGGTTGGGATACGTTTTAAAACTATTTCCGGTAAAAAAATATTTTTTATCATCTCAAACACTTTTGGACGGCCAAGATTTGTCCTGTTAAAAAGTCGCTTTTCTTCGACCCTGCTATACGCACACAAAGGAGTGTGCACAGAAAACGTACATCGGCACGTGGGGTCCACTTTTGTGTCCCACACAAATAATCTAAATTGTTTGTTAATTTTAAAATAATTTTTCGAGTGTCCATCAAAAAATCAACTCGATTAATCTAAAACTGTTTGTTAATTTTAAAATAATTTTCGAGTGTCCATCAAAAAATCAAGTCAATTAGATACATGTAAATGATTAATCCAATCTTTTAAGTTTGATTCAGAACTTCGGAATATATGCACAAGTTAGGTTGGCAAGAAAGGATCTCTTTAAATCTTTGATTGGTACCGCAAAGGTTGTGTATTTTTACTAAAAGTGTACTAGCCAAGCAAATTTACAAGAGAATGCACTCGATGATTGCCAAAGAGGTATTGGGGGTTTGCTCTGCTAAACAAACCAAGTTCTTTAAGTTTGAGTTTGAGCTCACGTTCGTTCGTTAAAAACTTGTTTAAAATTAATTTGTTACATAATCAAACCTAACTTGAACATTTTTTTGAGCTCATTAAGATTTCAAGCCAAGCTTGAATAAGCTGCTACTCGGTTTGTTCGGCCTATTATGTACTATAAAAAATTTAAGCTACTTGAGATCGGCTTGTGTTTGACTTGATTAAAGCTCGTGTGAGATCAGCTACTTTTATCAAACCAATCTTGATTGGCTACTCTCTTTTTTTTTTTTTTTGCCATACAGTAAGCGATTGAATCGAGCAGCAGGATTTAAATCGAGCTTATCTGAATAAAAAACAAACAAATTCGAATGAATCTAATTCAGAAAACTTTTTTTATTAGTTTTTCTATGCTCATCGAGTTCAAAAAAAAAAATCAATGTGATCCAATAAGCAATTGAGAGAGAGTGGGAGAAAGAGAGAGTTTACATAAATCCAGCAGAATCGACTAATAGGATTTCATTCTAGCTTATCTGAATCAAGATCAAACAAAATCGAATTAATCTAATTCAGATGATCTCAAAACAAAACACAGAGAGAAAATCGCGAACGATCTAGATGCGTAAACAAAGCAAATTGACAACAAACAGAGAGAAAATCGCGAACAAAGCAAATCGATTTGTTCCGGAAATTTTGAATGAGATGCACGAAGTTTTTGTTGTTGGTTTCTAAGTTTTGATGCCTAAGGGTATCAAGGTAACTTCGTACACGTAATTAGACTTATGCCTAAATTAAAACATCATTACTCCTTAACGGAAATTTCACAAAACTTTTGGGGATCGGCTGGTAAATCTCTGAATTTTGATTAGTTGGACACAGTGCTAGCCCAGGCCTAAAGCCTAAGGTATGACCTATTTCGGCCTCGTGAGACACGCAAATTTTAACGGGCCTTGGAATATTTTAAAAACTAACAAGTATACATAATTAAACTTAGCATTTAACACAGAAAGTATATCGTTTCGTGCATTATTTTGTGAGAAAAAAATCAACGTTTGTGAAGTGGCATTTCTTAAATAAATAAAAGGAGTGTCATTCCCATGACCTATTCTAACATTGCAAGTACATTATTCTGTGGCAAAAAAGCTCCGTTCATGCAATGGCATTTCTTAAAAAGAAACAAAAAAGTGTTTTCCCCATGTTCTGTTACGTGATAAATTTCAATTTTAAATTGTGAAGCCAAAAGTTCATAACGAACAGATCTTATGACCGATTTAGGCCTCGCAAAATATGCAAAATTGAAGGGGTCTTGGAATATTTCAAAAACAAATTAATAAGCATACGTACTAAATTAAACTTAGCATTTAATATCCTACAAAAACTGTCTTTCCGCCCATGGTGACAACAGTGAGATTTCTGCCACTTAAGTTAAAAGTAAAAGTTTTTCAAGAACTTACTAAATATCAATGAGTATTTTTAATTTGTGAAAAAAGTTTGTATTTTTTCTTGAAAAAATTACATTATTTTTAACACTCCGTTTTGCGGACCAGACAAAGAATTTGGGACCGAGGGAGTATTATAGTAATTTGGACCTTAATTTTATATTGTATGACCTGCAACTAGTACATTCACATCAACTTGATCGGATATCGATAGACATATCAAAATATAAATTTTGCTTTATCATATATTTTATTTGGAGGAACGAAAAAAAAGTGCACAAAACTTACTATTGAGCATTGGAATGTAAATTCTATTCGAGGTGATTCTAACAAAAAAAACTTTTGAAGGAAAAAAAAAAAAAAAACTACTGTGACTTAATGCACAAGATATCTTTAAGGAGCGCGAAAACTGTGAGTTTTCAATACGGCTGGTTCCATTGCGACAAATATTACAGTTAAATGTATAAATAATTTAATTAGCTGGACATTGAATTTGTCAATTGCACGACTTAAACATTTTCAAAATAAGAATAAAATTGTCATTTCACATTTGGTGGTGCTAATGCCAAAATTGTTTTTGTTAGTGTCAAAATCGTTGAGCATAAAAAGCTTATATCGTGTGCAAAGTATAAAATTTTTATGCATAACAGTTTTTGCATTAACAAGAACAGTTTTGGTATTATCATTTTCCTTTTCTATTACGTGTGAGATATCTTCTATCTCATTTATATTAAATAAATGATAGGCAAATGGGGAATTCATATGAACACATCAGTTTTGTCACTCAATACGCAAGAATGCAAGATATGTTCCACTTGTACTTGGGATGAAACAATATGCCAAAAGCATGACAACAAACGCAGCAGAAAGAGGGAAAGAGATGGGCAGACAAATCATTTCTGCCCATCTCATCACATTATAGATCATTATCATCTACGATGTGATCGGCAGACAAAACTTTTTCTCGTATGTTGAATGAATCAACATATTTTTGATAAGATTTGAACTTCGATTTTAACTGCACATACATATAACTACACAACCATTGAATTAACTGCTCCAATTTGTTACCAGAAACTAGTGGTTTATAATACTAAACAAGAACTGTCAGTCAACAATTTCTTATTGTACTTACTCAACATCCTCCACTTGTCTTTGGTTGTCTCAACCATGGCACAAGACACCAAGACCAATTATAACATTAAAAAATAATGACCATACATATTAACTTGGTATCTTCCTCTTGTACTTGGAATGAATCAATTTGCCAAAAACCATGACTACAAACAAAAAAGATAATTCGAGAAACGTATTATGTGACAAAAAAGGGTGGTCCATCACACAATACATAGACGTCATTTTCATAAATCCCACATTCGTTTGAAGATTGTGATTCTTCCTATCCTTATAAAAAACGTACACGCCATTGCTTTGAGAACACGAAAATCATACTCCCTCCGTCCCTTTTTTAGAGTCCAGTATTTCATTTTGAGCTGTCCCTTATTAAGTGTCCATTTTGTAAAGTTAGTGAGTAAAAGTTGGTGAATTTTTCATTTTGCCCCTAAAAGTAGATTCCATTTTGAAAAGTTAGTGAGTAAAAGTGTAATGATGATGGGTAATTAGGAAAAGTGGATGAAAAAGTTGATCTGAAAGGTATAATGATGATGTTTTCTTAATAAGTTGAAATTATGAAGCAGGACACTTAAAAAATGACGGAAGAAGTACTACAATAGCAAGAGCAGGAAGGAGAGAGAGAGAGAGATATTCATAGCAAGAAGTTATCGTCATCCATGATGTCATGATGGCTTATGTGGTTCAAGACATTGCTCATGTTCCAAAAGCAAAATCCTACACTTTTACCCCAACTTGTTCCTTCTCTTCTTTCTTCGACGGGTGGCAAATGATGGGAAAACCCTTACTGGAAAAAGCACCACCAAAAGGGCTACCATTTATAGAAGGATGCTACTCTACTGAACTCCTGAATCTCGTAGCCCGTCAAATTGATTTCCTGAAGTTTACAACCGGGCATATTTGTAACTCGTGCAAATCAATTGAAGGTACATACATTGACTTAATAGCAAAGGCCTAGTTCAATAAATTGGTATGGTCAATTGGACCATTGAATCTGGGGGGAGACTATGATAGAAGTAAATCAAATACCCCAAAAACACAAATGTTTGGAGTGGCTTGACAAGCAAGTCCCAAAATCCGTTTTGTATGTTTCGTTTGGAACAACGGTCACAATGACCGGTGAAGAGATCAAAGGGCTTGCAATGGGGCTAGAACAGAGCAAGCAAAAGTTCTTATGGGTTTTCAAAGATGCTGGTAAAGGAGACATTTTTACCGGAGAGGTGACAAAAGAGAAACTGCCAGAAGGGTTTGAAGAGCGGGTTAAAGAAGTTGGAATGGTGGTGAGGGATTGGGCACCTCAAGTAGAGATTTTGGGGCACCCATCCACAGGTGAATTCATGAGTCATTATGGCTGGAATTCATGCTTTGAGAGTATAACTATGGGAGTGCCCATAGCTGCTTGGCCCATGCACTCTGACCAACCCAAGAATGCTTTCCTGGTTACAGACATATTGAAGGTTGGTCTGCCGGTAAACACATGGGAACAGAGAGAGGAAACGGTGACTTCATCAACTATAGCAAAAGTTGTCCAGAATCTGATCGCATCGAAAGAAGGGGAGGAGATAAGGAAGAGAGCCGAGGAGCTGGGTGCTTCCACCAGGCAGGCAGTGGAAGAAGGTGGTGTTTCACGAATGGAGTTGGATTCATTCATTGTTCACATTACTAGGTACTATGTAGGTTCATAGAATTGTCGCAACACAAACTTCATAACTCTTCTACTCCATCTCCTACTACTAATAAATCCCAATCCACCGTGTTAGCCCAACAATCTACACCGTTGGACGAGTCATCGAGAATTAGTGCGAGTCTACTAGACAATTCTTCAAGCACAATCAAAAATCTGTTGAAATTTTACCTGTAACTATGTAACAAATAGTTGTTAAGAACCACCACAAACTTATCAGAATTGTAGCTCGCTCTCTTCAATGAGAAGTTTGAACCAAGTGTCACTTACGATTTTTGGAGGGCTCTAAACCAGCCGAGCCAGGCTAAGCTTTCAAACATCTAAAAATATAGAGACAAAAACCTATATGTAATACTAAACAAGAACTATAAGTATACAATCCCTCATTGAACTTACTACGGTTGTCTCATCATGGCGCAAGGCACCAAAGACCAATTGGCATAAATAATATAGAGAGAAATATCTCGAAGACTAATGAGTATACAAATTAAGTTGGAAATAATAAGAACACATCAGTTTTGTCAATTGCGCAAGATATGTTCCACTTGTTCTTGGGATGAAACAATATGCTAAAAGCATGACAACAAACGCAGCAGAAAGAGGGAAAGAGATGGACAGACAAATCATTTATGCCCATCTCATCACATCATAGATCATTACCGTCTATGATGTGATCGGCAGACAAATCAATTATTACCGTCTGTTGTTGTTAAGCATAGATTACATCCGCTCATCACATCATATTACAAACTTTTTCTCTCATGTTAAACGAATCTAACATATTATCGATAAGATCTGAACTTCGAAAGTAACTGCACATACGTATAACTACACAACCATTGAATTAACTGCTCGAATTTTATATCACAAACTCGTGGTTTATACCAAAAAAGGCCTTTTACAAAATAAGCCAACTATAATACTACTCCCTCCGTCCCTTTTTAAGTATCCTACTTTGTAACTCCAACTTATTAAAAAGACATCATCATTATACCTTTCACATCAACTTTTTCCTCCACTTTCCCTACTTACCCATAATCATTACTCCGTTCGTCCCTTTTTAAGTGTCCTAATTCGTAACTCCAACTTATTAAAAAGACATCATCATTATACATTTCACATCAACTTTTTCCTCCACTTTCCCTACTTACCCATAATCATTATTCTTTTACTCACTTACTTTTCAAAAAGGAATCTACTTTTAGGGACAAAATAGACAATTCACAAACTTTTACCCCACTAACTTTACAAATGGACACTTATTAAGGGACAGCCTAAAATGAAATACTGGACAATAAAAAAGAGACGGAGGGAGTATTCTTTTACTCACTTACTTTTCAAAAAGGAATCTACTTTTAGGGACAAAATAGACAATTCACCAACTTTTACCCCACTAACTTTACAAAATGAACACTTATTAAGGGACAGCCCAAAATGAAATACTGGACAATAAAAAAAGGACGGATGGAGTACTAAACAAGAACTGTAAAAGTCAACAATCTCTTATTGGGTTGTCTCAACATGGCACAGGACGCCAAGACCAATTAGCATAAAAAAATACAGAGAGAGATCTCGAAGACTAATAACCATACAAATTAACTCAGTATCTATTTCCTACGGAAAAATCAGTTTTGTCACTCAACGGGGAAGGCTTGTTTCACTTGGAATGAAATAATTTGCCAAAAAACACGACGACAAGCAACAGAAAGGGGTGGTCCATCACACAATACATAGACGTCATTTTCATAAATCACACATTCGTTTGAAGATAGTTCTTCCTATCCTCATAAAAAAACGTACACGTCATTGCTCTGAGAACAAGAAAATCATACTAGAATAGCAGTAGGAGAGAGAGAGAGAGAGAGAGAGTGTTCATGGATATTCATGACAAAGATGCAAGCCATGACCACAGTAGTATTTCCATACAAGCTGAAGTGGTGGTAATAATTGTGCCATTTCCATGCCAAAGCCATCTCAACCAGCTCCTCCACCTCTCCTGCCTCATCTCCTCCTCCTACAACATACCCGTCCACTACGCCACCGCCTCTATCCACCTCCGCCAGGCCAAACACCGGTTCAATAACAAAACCCACCTCCAAAACTCCCAAGTCCATTTCCACGAATTCCCCACCCCTGATTTCGTCTCACCTTCCCCCACCCCAAATCCCTCCACCAAATTCCCCACCCACCTCCAGCCCTCATTTGAATCCTCTATCCAACTCCGTCAGCCCATGGCAGCGCTCCTCCAAAGTATCTCTGCCATGGCAAGAAAAGTTATTGTCATCCACGATGTCTTGATGGCTTATGCTGTTCAAGACATTGCTAATGTTCCAAATGTGGAATCCTACGCTTTTAGCCCAACTTCTCCCTTTTCTTCTTTCTTCGACGGGTGGCAAATGAAGGGAAAACCCTCCCTGGAAAAACCACTCCCAAAAGGGCTACCGTCTATAGAAGGATGCTTCTCTACTGAAATCCTGCATTTAATAGCCCTTCAAATTGATTTCCTGAAGTTTACAACCGGATATATCTATAACTCATGCAGATCAGTTGAAGGCACATACATTGATTTAATAGCAAACGACCAATTTAATAGGAACAAACTGATATGGTCGATTGGGCCCTTGAACCTTGGGGCAGACTATGAGAGAAGAAACTCAAATACCCCCAAAGACAAATGTTTGGAGTGGCTTGACAAACAAGCCCCAAAATCGGTTTTATATGTTTCATTTGGAACGACAACTACAATGACAGATGAAGAGATCAAAGAGCTCGCGATGGGGTTAGAACAGAGTAAGCAAAAGTTCATTTGGGTTTTCAGAGAGGCTGATAAAGGAGACATTTTCACAGGAGAGGTGACAAAAGAGAATCTGCCAGAAGGGTTTGAAGAGAGAGTGAAGGAAGTTGGAATGGTGGTGAGGGATTGGGCACCTCAAGTAGAGATTTTGGGGCACCCATCCACAGGTGGATTCATGAGTCACTGTGGCTGGAATTCATGCTTTGAGAGTATAACTATGGGAGTGCCCATAGCTGCTTGGCCCATGCACTCTGACCAACCCAAGAATGCTTTTCTGGTTACCGACATATTGAAGGTTGGTCTGCTGATAAAAACATGGGAACAGAGAGACGAAATAGTGACTTCATCAACCATAGCGAAAGCTGTCCAGAAGCTGATTGCGTCTAAAGAAGGGGAGGAGATAAGGAAGAGAGCTGAGGAGCTGGGTGCTTCCACCAGGCAGGCAGTGGAAGAAGGCGGTGTTTCTCGAATGGAGCTGGATTCATTCATTGCTCACATTACTAGGTAAATCCCAATCCACCACGTTAGCCCAGCAATCTACGCCGTTGGATAAGTCATTGAGAATAGTGCGAGACTGTGAGACAATTCTTCCTGCACAATCAAATTTCTGTTGTAATTTTACCTGCAACAATTTCACAAATAATTATTAAGAACCATCACAAACTTATCAGAATTGTAGCTCCCTCTCGTCAATGAGAAGTTTGAACCAAGTGTCACTTTGATTTATGGAGGGCTGCAAACCAGCCGAGCCAGGCCAAGCTTTAAAATGTATAAAATTAGTTGAACTTGAGCTCGGCTCATTCTCCAGTTGAGCTTGAATAATCAAGGTCAAACTTGGCTCGCTTATGAGAAATATGAGCTCAGCTCGAGCTTATATAAACAAGCAAAACTCGATCTCAAGCTCAAAAAGAAAAATCAAACTAGACTAATCCACCTCAAAAAAAAAAAAAAAAAAGAGATCAATAACCACTGCAGAAAATCTTAATTTACTAGTAAGTTTCAGTAATGACAAGGGCAAAGTTGTATAGATATCAAGCACTCAACACAAAAAATTAATGTAAAGTAGTTATACGAGTCATTTGGTACTAACTTGGTTAACATAACCTTCTCTTCATGAGCCTAGCCTATTCAAGCCGAACTACGGCATACTTGAGCACCAAAAAATTAACTAAAAGAGCCTAAAATTTTTTGCCCAAGCTCGTTCATTTAAAGAAACAGCCTAAAAGAACAAGCTGCTGTGCTACTGCTACCTACTTTTCTGATCCAAGCTTGAGCAGCTCCGTTTGTTTGTAGGTTGTAGCCTTGTTCTCTTTCTTCTATATCTTCTCTGGTTTCCCAGCTCCTATCTGAGTTGCTTTCTGTATGGGGAGGCTAGCATCATCGGTGTACTGCACTTCCTCGTTCAGACTGAAAGGGAAGGCAAAAACTCTCCAGATGCACTTGCCAAGAATAGAGTTGAAGAACTAGAACAGCTGGTGATATAAGTAATAAGTTTATCGAGGACATCTTAGGAATAGGCAACTGTGCTACCTACTTTTCTGAGACTTATGTTCTTTTGTTATGTTTAAGATCCAACAAAATCTCTTTCGCAAATGTGAACAGTCATTTAGCCAAGATTATACCTTGATACTTAATAGTGATAATCACTGTAAATGCTAGAAAGACAACTGAAAATATTTTGAATACAGAGGAGTTAAGTTACATTTTGAATTGGATTCCAGCCACTGGAATTATAAGACACATTAGGAAGGGATTTTTAGAGAAAGTACATTAACAGCATCAGCAATTGATCCTTCATTCAGAACCTACTGTCTCAGAATAGCTTTGTGAAGAAAATGAGTAACATACTTGAGCTTTTACATTATAGCTGGCATTGACAATTAAACATAGTATTGTTCAAAGCAACCAACAGATCAGGTGCCCGAAACTCAGTAAACTTTTATGACTACTCTGAATTTTATGGGGACATGTTTGGCACCCTCATGTGTTTGCCACTGGCACTCGGGGGATGCGTTAAGGCTATAAACTAATAAAGCTAACCTTCTCTCTCTAACATAGAGGTGAATTGCTGTTGTGTACGAACAATATCATTTTCAGTAATCAAACTCAACCATGACAAAATTAAACATTTAGCAATGTTATACCATGAGTATTAGCCACTTAGCCATCAAACTTACAGAAGCTAGGACCTCCAAAGATGCTTTGCCAATCCATCTCTCCTCATAACAGTGATGTCAAGGAAGGACAGGGAGCTCCACCTTGTTAAAGGAGAAGAAACTGACACGACCATGCTCAACATGGCCAAATTTCAAAGGAATGCCATTGCACTGCCTTTCAAGGTCTTCAATCTGTGATTTGGATGGTGGATGGCCACTGAGGGGACAAGACAAAATGAATTAGAGACTAACATGAAAAAACCTATATTGTTGTAACAAAAGGACCAGTTTTTCTTTTTATCTGAACAAAGAGTGCTTACCAGTTCTTAGTGCCAAAAATTGATATACGGGACAACTGCTCAAATGATTGCTCCAGTCTAATTTTAACAGCATAAAGATTCTACACAATAACTGCTTACAGAGCCATACCCATCTCCGCCTTCTTCCAATCTCATATGAAAGAAGCATATCACCAGACTCATCAATAGCCAACCGCAAGAGGCTTGGCCCCCAATACATAGGCAGTATTCCCGTACCCTTCCCCCACAAGAATCTCTCTCTCGCAATCAGACAGGCTCTAAACCTAGGCTGTATGGACAAGCTCCAGATTGTCAGAACCTATCTCAACACCACACATAACGCAGCAAAACCAAACTCATCTCCCTAGTATGCACATCCTTCTCCTTTACCATGATGATGAGACTAACCTCCATCACATAATTGAAGATAAAACCCCTCAAATGAGACCCAAAAAAGTGATTCTCCTACAGATCAAACAATTCCCAAATCTGACTTCAAGAACAAAACACACACATATCTGTGTATTGCATACTACCGTATCTCTCCTACACAAACTACTGAACAGTACTTTAAAACATACCTTTTATGAAGACCAACTTCAACAAAAGCAGAAGTTTGGAGATTCTGTTGTGTTCAATTTGAGATCTCTTCACACTAGAGTGGCTGTCATTATTCAATGGTGCTTCGAAGTGTCCCAGACCAATAAGTGCAATTACTAGAGAAATTCTGGTTAATACTCATACCAGCTTAATTCCTAGTACATCTATTCCTGATTCTGTTACATGGACTCTGAATGGCAATTGAATGTTGTCAGTAAAAATGCTTGGCAAGCTCTGAGGGAAGTGCATCCAGTTGTTCCTTGGGCTTTCATTGTGTGGATTGCCTTTATGGGTAGTGAGTAGATTGTCAACTAAGGACAGACTCCTTAGTTGGAGGTTGGGTGTGGTGGTCATGTGATCATTTTTTTTTGGCTTGCGAATACTCTCAGATTGTGTGGAACTTGCCTACTTCAATAAAATTGACAGAGCTTGCTTTGGACTGTCAAGGGAGATAGAAAAGTGCATACAGATGCAATCCCCTGTCCCCAACAGAATTTACAAATTATCTTGGCAGTTACCCTTTACTGGGTTTGGAGCAAGAGGAATAGTAGACAGTTACAAGGGAGATAGAATAGTTGTGTGCTCATATGCATAGTGTTGGAGAGTGAGCTCTAGAACCAAAAAAACCTTAACAAAACCGTGCCACGTGAATGGTACATTTTAAGCAACTACGCCTGCATTGCACGTGCATTTTCTATTAGGTTTACAAACAGATTCCTACGGAAGCACCACATAGAAACTCACATGAAAGTGAAAGCGTTATTTGGCTAGCTTCTTTCAAGGCAAGGGGAGCTCATCTGGAGAGCCGGGAATTCCTTTCTAATTCGATACTCCCTCCGTCCAATTTAATTGTCCTTTTTGGGAGTCTGTCACTTTTCAATTGATTATATCTCATAATTATAATGTTTTACGTGATTTGGAAAATATTGTATTATAGAACTAATCGAGATCTATCAAACAAGATCCATATTGGATATGAAATTCATTACCGATTTAAAGATATAACTAAATTTTTAGTCGGTTAGAATAGAACTAGGGACAATTAAATTGGGACGGAGGGAGTATTAGCTAACGGGGGTCCTCAGAAACCTCCATGAAGGACTACCACTGTTCCCAATTATGAGATCCTCCCGCCATTTCAGGGGAATGGAGCAGGGAATGCTTTTACCATCTATTGCAAGACATGGATGCCTTGGATCCACGCTTCTAGAGCTGAGGCCTTTCGGTGAAGCTGTCATTTTCAATGGAACCAGAATGAAAAATCTGCTCAAACTAAAGGGCCTACTGGCGAAATTTACATGAATTTACGTGCATGCTTGCTAGCTAGAACTAGATCATTTCTTTGAATCCAAGTATCTTCTGAATTAAGACTTAATCTTTGAGCTAGCAATAAATGGGATACAACTTTTGAGCAATAAAGGAAAATTTTCTCATGAAAATATATTTGAAAATTTAGGAAATGTGAGACACATGGGGAAGAAATTATTTATACACTCACTGCAAAAACTCAGTGAGGAAAAACAAGACAAGGGTCTTTCTTTCACCAAATGAATCCGATACATGCATCTCCCATTTTTTCAACTGAAGGCCATTTGTAGAAACGCACCAAGTCCAAGCTAACTATGGTCCAACGATTTTGTAGCATTATTCTAGAACACAATTTCATGGTCAAAGATATTTATTACCTGGTTACACACAGCACAAAACTTGGATTGCCTGGTGATGATTTTTTGAATTTGCTGTTAGGAAGGAAAACATCAAATGCAGGTCTCACTTCCTCAATCCTCATATTGTTGAGCAGCTCATTGATGAGACATGGGCCTCCACAGTTTTGTTCTGTTGTCACCTTGATCTGTGGAATTCCCACAGCTGAAGCAGATTCATTCTTAGTACCCTTCATGGTCCAAGGATTACCATGTCGCTGAACAATGTAACCTAGAGACCTCAAGTGCCTATAGACTTCAAAGGACTCCCAGCAACATCCACTGGTTGCTTTTGCAACCTTTGTATATAAATCTTCCAAGGAAATTGATGAATCATCAGCGTCCAAGACACTTAATTCCCCTCTTTCAGCCAAAAATCTAAAACAAACCAAGAAAAGCACACTGTTCAACATACCATGAAAGGCAGCATGAAAAGGAACTTTAAAATGATAAAGGTATAATCTCTAGGGTTGGATCCTAGTTCAATTGTCAAGCATGATAAATCACTGAAAGGCCAAAGCTATTGTTCGAAGACAACTTTTCCTTCAAAATACCGTAAAAAATTCTAACTTTCGAAAAGGGAAGAACACATAAAGCGTACAAATTCAAAACTATTTACTTGTGGATAGATGGCTAGAAGCAATCAGAATCTTATTCCTCTTGTTTGATAATCAATCACTGTCCACTTTGTGCTTAGATTCAGCTTATATGCATTGCTAACGAAACAGGCTGACCAATTGAAATTTAAAAAAAAAAAAAAGGAAGCAGCAGGAAGAACTAGAATGCATTGTTGGACTCAAACATTGACTTGAACACGAGACAAATTTTAGTTTCACTTTTTTCTCCTTTGAACATGAAGTCTGCACTGACCTTCAAAAAGCATAGATCAATGGGATTGTCCAAGCAGAAAACAAGATACAAGAGTATCGTGTCCAACATCGTTGGTCAAGCAAGTTCTAACTTGACTACTCCTTCCGTCCCCATTTTTAGGTCCCAGATACCACTTTTTGCTGTCCCACTTCAAAACTAGATGAGCGATATTCAATAAATTTACACTTTTACCCATCCCTTTTGAAATTAGTAGCACTAAGAAAGTAATAAAATGTACTGATTGGAGGGCAAAATGGAAAAATGAAGTGATTGTGTTCCCTTATTTAGTTGCCCCTGGACTCAAACCCAAACCCAAACCCAATTTTGCATTAAACCATGAGGGAGTAAGCTATCACCCAGGGTGGTATCCTGGGGGAGGGGCATAAATATTTGTAAGTACATAATATATTTTTCATCATCTGTTAACTTTCAGCTTTGTGTGCATACCGATGCTCTGGACTATCAATGAAGGAAACCTGGTAATGTGCACATAAATTGATTTGGGTATCTAGGCCTGCCCTCTCTGATGCCATTTGGCTTTGATTTAGGAGCATGGTTCTACAACAAAACGTCCCTGTAGCTCTTCGGTTCTTGGAGGTTTAGGGGGGCCACTATTTCAGTGGTATTCTGAGAGCAGCCACTTTGTGCATATATTGCCAAAGGTTAGGTTTGTCTCCAATCATCTCCGCCCATACTCCCAATGATTGGGGACTAGATGGGTTATGTTATGTTGTTGTAGTTGTGGTTAACTTTCAGCTATTTTTCATTTGTAGGATGTCAACACCCACGAGCAATATAAAAAGGCAATGATATATAGTTATATACATCTAGATACAGGAAAACAACAATAACACATGGAATACACTCCTACTCAGCCATTGTTCCACTAAGGTTTTGAAACACCAAAACTTGCATCATCATCCTAACTAAATATGCAACAGTCAACAACTAAAAAATTACTCTCTCCGTCCGGATTTAATAGTCCTTTTTGGGAGTTCATGTCATTTTTCAATCGATTATATCTTATAATTTATAATGTTTTATGTAATTTTAAAAACATTGTCTTATAGAACTAATTGAGATCTATCAAACAAGATCCATATTAGATATAAAATTCATTACCAATTTAAAGATATCCGGTTAAAGCAACGAACACACAATACACAAGAAATAGGCTTCTAAGTTCTAAGAATACATTCACTAACTTTGTTAACTGCTTCTACATTTTTTCCAAGTAAGGTGGTTCTGGAGATCATGACATAGGAAACAAAGAAAGTCGTTACACAACTTACAGAGTCTCTTCGATTGAGCAATACATCTTGTTGCCACGAACTATTCCTGTTGTTGTCCACATGCCACCCTTCTTCTCGACAACTTCAGTCATTCCCACCTCATCATCCCAACTGCCCCTCGAAATCTTTTTCCTAAAGGAAACACCCAATTAATGGTTATACAAACCCGTCCACAAACTTTCTAAAAAGTGTTTTCCTCAAAAGTTTTACCTAAACTGCAACTTGGGTATGTCACCAGAGGTTAAGTAATTCTCTTCATCATTTGTGTCCGGCACATAGACCTCCGAATCACTAGTTCCACCTGAAGAGTTCTCCCAACCCTCAACCTCCATTCCACTGGTATTTGATTATCTAACTCACTTGTCAACCATAAAATCAATGAACCAATCCCAGAACCTGAAATACAAAACAGCAATGAAATACAAGTATCATTGATTCATTAGGACTGCGTTGAGGTATCTACTCTACTTATAAAAAAGTGAAGCCTTAAAAGTGTTTCCCACACTTTCCACTTCTAAAAATACCCCTCAAACAAACCCTAAATAACAGACCCAGCCCAATTGGAAACAATACCACACCTTTCCGCAATGACGGAAAACACAACACGTCATTCCAAACTGTTGCGTCTCTCCAAAACCACAATCCTCTATGAACCGTGTTCTCTTCAAGCATAAGACAACTGCTGCATCCCTCACAACTCTCCTAGACCATTTGAAGAGCCTCTCGAATGTCCTTCTCCCTCTCAACTCTCCGACAGTCAAGAGTTCCCTTGAATTAGCCTCTCCCGATTCTCCTCTGTTCTAAATTCAAGACTGAATACCCTGAATACCCTCTGACAGTCAAGGGTTCCATTGAATTAGCCTCTAGATTCTCCTCCGTTCTAAATTCAAGACTGAATTATGGGGAAGAAATTACCAAAGTCATCCATTTGAAATTAAAAGTTCGCGTCGCTAGGATACACCGGTAAGTTTCTGAAAAAAAAATGTGTATTGCCCTCTCTCTCTCTCTCATGGTGAATCTACGTTGAGGCTTTTCTTGCTTTTATGTTAAATATCATGCTCAAAAGTTTGATGAATACTCATTGCACATAAGGTGTTTGATGAATTGCTTCTCTTGCCCTTCCATTTATTCCACCTGCCGATATTTGTGAGAAAAGTTCATGGAATATTCTAAGTGGATGTTTGAAATTGGGAACATACAGAGCGGATATCCAAATTGGAAAAAAAGGGAACTAATATAGCACAAATGAATCATGGTCAAATTCCAAACGACATTGTTATGAACAGCCACATACAATTTATAAATGCACAGGACATATAACAATAATGATAGAAAATATATCATTATTAACAAGAAAAAAAGAATGCCAAAATAATTTGCTGAAATATTCTATTTGGAGAGAATTAGGCTCCATTTGCCAAATAATGTTATTAACTAACTGCCGTTGTTTGGTTGCATGAAGGTGAAGTTCAATATTTTTGAAGTAAAATATCTTACCTCGGAATGGTGAAAAATTTTCCTCCTTTAAAATTGGTTTTGGGATTGGTGATGGACAGACTGTCAATGCTATAGATATATAAAAAAAACTCAGTCATACCTGTAGCGAAGTCCACAAACTCATTGACTAAACGCTCAATGTTAAAAAATACAGAGCACTTGCCAGTTTTATCAAGGAAATATCTATATAGGGAATTCCCAGAGAATTTCACTATTTTGTATGGAATAAGGAGGGCAAGTGTTGGGAAGAATTTAAAATAAGAGGTGTAAATGGACGTATCAATGGAGCTAATCCTCCAGAAGGAGAAAGATATTATTTGAGGCTTTTGCGTAACCATGTTAGAAGCCCCACATCTTTTGCTGATTTATTGATGTATATAACAGTGTGCAATGTTCATCCTTCAAAGAAGCTGCTGAAAGAAGAGGATTGCTACAATCTGATGACTGGATTAGAAAGTTTACTTGAGACTGCCTCTTTCAAAATGCCATTAGCAATTTTACGACACCTCTTTGCAACAGTTTTAGTACATTGTGAACCTGCTGATGTGCGCAAGTTATGGGATCTGCTTCATGTCTGAAGATTTCACCAGACATGAAGCCATTAGTGCTGAGGTCTGTTTGTTGAATACACTTAGAAGTGTCGATTACTTTTTGAAGGGGAGCATAAAGGATTATGACCTACCAAGCATGATGTCAAATATATGTGAAACCAAGTTTATTGGGGCGTTGTTTTTGGGTGTTATTTTCAGAAATCAAGGTATGGTCTTCAGGTTCGAATTTTGTGGTGCGCTGATGATTTATATAGGAGGGAAAAAGAGCCAAAAAGGCGTCTTTTAAAATGCCCAGCAAGGGAGGAATAGGTCGGAGGGTGACGGAGTAGTTCAAGTTAAACAATGTTCTCTAGAATAGTTTTCTTTTCTTTTATGAAATTAAAATCCATCCAGTTAAACCTTTGTTATCCTTTGCCCTTTCTCCAACCTTAGAAAACACACTTTAGGTTCATTAGGCTTTGAATCTTCAGTTTTAGGAAAACAAGGAGACCATGTGGCTCTTATTTCTGCTAACAATACATACCACCGGAAAGTCTCCTATTTCTTATTTGTCTCTGATGTAGCCTATTGTAAACCATGACTCACTGGTTACAACACAAGCGGATGTTGTAGTCCTATGCAGTAAAGACAACTTTCATGCGCACTTTATGAAAATTAATTAGGCATTGGGGATGATAGTGCCAACTACTTTTGAGAGTCTATAGTTTGACAAGGAGTGATGTAAATAAAGTAACATCCTACAATATTTCTGCTCTTTAAGTAAAGAGAGGAAATTATATGGTCTATGTAGTACAGATAGAGACTCAGACACGAAGAGGGACACACGGATACGGGACATGTCAATTCTCAGAAAATGGAGGGAGACCCAGACACAATAATTTTTTCAAATAATGTTTTTGTTATGCAAAAGTATATTATTGTAACCACTAAATATTTAGGTTCGTATTGAATGCACTATCAACCGATGATGCATGCCAACACACACGTTTCATGTTACACACCACGTGGCGCATCCGCATTTTCTTGAAGTGTCGCGTGTCCACGGAGTGTTCGACAGCAACACGGCAATCTCTATGAGTGTTGATGCTTCCTAGCGTATGGTTGAGTAGATTTTTCAAGTTTCCCAAGAAACCTTGAAACACAATGATATAAGACTGCATATGTTATGGAGAATCCTTCTTTGTCTTAAGTTGCGTGAAGACAATACTTGTTGAACGCCCATGTGCAGGTGTTTACACATGGGTTTGAATATATTATGTTGGTAGTGACAATCTGACCTATTATTGTAAGGGATGACAAAGGAGCTTAAATGTAAGAATAAAGAGAAGCATAAATTTTATCCTCTAATCTTGAAATGTTTTGATGGGCTTACATGATGCAGTGTATGCAGGTGTATTCGACAATTTTTATACAAGCACTTCAAGCGAGAGCCAATGTACTGGGTACTTGAAAGTTCTCCTACACTGGTAGAAGCAACAGATGCAACAACCTCTTGAGACTCTTTTTCTCAGCTATTTTTTCATTTCGGTGGAAGTAACAAAAGCTTCCTAGACGGGTGGAAGCAAGTGTTTACTTGATAGACAGACAGAAAGCAAGAATAAGGAGACTCGAAGGTTGAGATAACTGGGAAGGACTTTGAATTTCCTTGCGTTGGCATGTAGACATATAACTGGTGCTTAAAGCTGTTGATGTACTTTTACAACAAATTATGTTGTAATTCAATGGTGGCCCCCTATGTAGCACCGACACTCCACCAGGGGTGACGTACCGGTGTCGGACACTGAGACACGCCGGACACGCGGCCGACACGTGTCGGAGAAGTGTCCTGTTATTTTGAGCAATATTTGAAGTCCGACACTTTTCAGACACTTGACGTGTCACACACTTCTCCAGAAGTGTCCTGTTATTTTGAGCAATATTTGAAGTCCGACACTTGACAGACACTTTTGGGACACTTTTCAGACACTTTTGGCCACTCTTGGGACACTTTTTGTTGCAAGGTATAGATAATAGATGTAATGACTTAGAAAACAACGTACTACAAAGGTGAAAACAAGGCTATCTGGATATAATATTATTAACTTTTATCTTATTTGAATTTTTTTTATTCTTGATATATATATATATGTATATATGTGTGTGTGTGTGTGTGTGTATATATACGTGTCCCCAAACGTGTCATGTCCCCCATTTCTGAGAATTTAAGTGTCGGGGTGTCGGCGTCGTGTCGTGTCGTGTCCGTGCTACATAGGTGGCCCCGTTACAAGAGAATTTTAGAATGTCACGAAAAGAAATGAAACTCCTCTAAGTGTCATTCAAAAAATTGAGACGTGAGTTTGCATGGACATCTAACTTAGTTTTTTTTTTTTATCGGATATCTTAGTTAATGTCAAGATAAGTAACCAAATCTACAAACAGACTAATTCTTGATTTGATGAACTTCACGTTCAAAGCAAGTGCACCCTTACTAGTACACAAAAAAGAGACAAAACGCAGTTTCCAATGAGATTTCAGAAATTTTTTCATCATGGGGAAGTTTCATTTAAATTCCATGACATCAGCATCTCTATAAGCCACGTAACAGCAGCACCCGTAGTGAAAAGGGACCATGGGAAGTGCATCTTTTAGCCACTCACCAGAGAGCAGTTTCAGGTTATCTAGGTCTATATCGGTGAATCATAAAGGAAGGAGCAAGGTAAACAATTATCGTTTCGAATTTTCTCTTTGGTAAGTGCAGCGATGGAATACTTTCATGATTGACCTGATCCCACCTTCAGTTAGACACAGTCAATTTGCTTCACAGCTCAAGAAATTTTGTTCTCAACGGCATGGTTTTACAACTACGAAGATTTTCTCCATAAGTTACTATGGCAAAAAATATTAAGCATATCCATAAAGTCACTCTAAAGGCATATTATACAAGAGAGGGACTTCTATATAACATCTCCAACCACTTGAAGAAAAAATGCATTTTCAAAAATTGGTAAATATTAAAATCATATCCGTTCAATTTTTTTTTTTGCTGAAATTAAACGACCATGAAATTACAGGAGGCAAACTGAGTAAAAAATAGTCGCTGAATTGGCATGCAACATTGAAGTGGAAAATCTTACCCACTCAGATTTGACATACTGAAGGTTTGAAACAAATAGACAAGACAAAAAATAAATACTCTACTTGGATACGCTAATTTTTCAGAATCAAGAAAAGTTCAGACGTAGATAGGAAAACGGATTTGGAAGGAAAATCTATGCTGAACTCAATGAATAATGATAGAATAATAATCGAAATTGAAAAGTAATCTAATAATTCATGGGAAAGGAAAGAGATGTGCCTGTTGTTGTCTGGTATGGGAGGGAGAAGAGATTACCATATAAGCTGAGAGAGAGAGAGAGAGAACAGGGCGTTGGGGGGTGGGGGGTGGGGGAAGGTGGCCGGCGACCAAAACGGACGGCAACGGAACAACAAGTAAAACAGCGTCGTGGACCCGTGGTCTTTGGAAAAACAGAAATCTTCCGTCTTTATCTGACGCGCCTCACTTGATTCGCTAGTGCTATTTCCCTTCCTCAAGTTGAGGGGGCCAGCCGCACCCATTTCTAACCCTAAAAATCTTCGACAAAAGTCATCACGATGTATGTGGGGCCCATTACGGGTCCCACACAAACGATCTAAGTCATTCATTGAGCATATGATATTTTTTCAGGTGCCACCATAAAAAAAGTAAAAAAGCAAAAACAAAAAAGCAAAACTACTTCAATCAGATACCTATAAATACTCAGGGGTTGTTCGGACAAAAAATTAAGCCTAGCTTATTTTTGGCGCGAAAGCCTGACTTATTGGCTTATTTTTGGCGGGAAAGTCATTTGCTTATTTGGCTTATTGGCTCATTTTTGGCGGGAAAGCCACTTGGCTTTTTTGTCCAAACAACCCCTCAATCCAATCTTCTAACTTTTCAATCAAATTTTAGGTTAATCAAAAAAATATTTTAAATTCAATGAACGATTCGAATCGTTCATGTGAGACTCGTAGTGAGCCCCACATCGCAATCTATTTAGAATCTGTATGGATAATGTATGTGGATAGTCGAGTTGATACTGAACTTTTCTTGATTCCATTGTCAAGAATAATGTTTATGTGGGTGCATGGGGCCTACGTTGGAGTCTCTCACATGAGAGCATCCCCAATGGTGGATGGAAACCAGCTTCTATACTTAAAATACAACCTAGATGCAAAAAAAACCCTCCAATGGGGATGTAAAATGGAACAAATCGGGTGGTAAAATGGCAGAAATGGAAAAGGAGATGGATATTTCCATCCCCATTTGACTACAGCTATAATTGACAGCTCATCACCCCAACTGATTCAACCAGAATTTTGGACAGCCGGAGTTACCTGGTTTTGTCGGAAAGACGCCGGAATCTGCAAGAACACGCTGGAAACTGATTTCAGAGAGGGGTTGGATCGTCGTCGCCGTCCGAAACCCTCGTCGCCGCTTCCGAAACTGATTCAGAGAGAGCAGTCTGGTTCAGAGAGAGAGGGAGGGAGGGCGGTGTGGTTCATAGGAGGGAGGGGTCTGGTTGAGAGAGAGAGCGGGCGAGGGGGGATCCCGGGAGTGTGCTGTGCGCTGGACAGCGTGCTGCACAGCAAAACGGCGTAGTTTTGCTGCTGTGCAGCTCCTAATGTTCCAGCCAACAAGAGCTCCGTTTGGCTGCCCAAATTTCTGCAATCTCACATTATACCCACAAAATAGAGCATTTCAAATTGCAAAGTGCACTAGGCAACAAATCAAACCTAAACAATTTCAAAAGTAGCGTCTGAAATTTTTCCCAATCTTCTCTAAATACCAAATGTATTCCACTGGGCACAAATCAAAATAGAGTATTCCAAATGTATCCCAAAGTTTTAATCAACTAGGCAACAAAACAATATCAACTGGGCAACCAAAGTTCTAATCCTCCACAAATTCCTCACAACCAAAACAATTTCGCATGCTACCTCCCCAAAAATTAAGTATTCCAAAAAGAATGTCTAATGTTTATCCTTGCACATTCAATTGCATGTGTGAAAGAAGTAAGGATTATCTATGGTTTGTTTCTAAAAATATTTGAACAAAATTCCTGCTTTACCATATTGCAAATCCCTCCCTCTTCTAGAACGCAAGCGACTTAAAAGATCCTCTCGCATGAACCCAACAAATTCCTTCCCTCCTGATTGGGCACTAATGAGATCATGTGACAACTTAAGAGGTAACCCAGTATCCTCGGCAATTTCAACACTTATAGCTTGGGACTCACACAATTTTCTTTTGAGTTCTCATCATATGAACAGTTTCAGGAGTATGCAACAAGTGATTGTGGGAATCATCAAAATTTGTCACTCTCCATTTTGATGATGTTCGATCAAGCGATATGTACATAAATGCATTGCAGTTAGTTCTTGTGTCCTTTCTAGCTCGTGCTGAACTTCGGTTATCTTTTACTCCGTCCTTACTACAAACAAATTTTCTGTTAAACATCATACCATCCAATCTGCTTTTGTTATGGTAGTCTCTACGAATTCTAAACCCTATAATCCTTCCATGTTCGTTACAGAACCGAAATGCAGCAGCCTCAGACTCAAACTCCATATTAATACATGGTGTACATTCCTTTAATAATTCTTCACTATGTAGACTATGTTCTACAGACCCCTCAACTCTACCGTCGTCCATTCGAACAATAAATAAGTACCAAAATCTGCAATGAATTAATACAAAAGTCATATGGGTCAACATTAACTATTTTTTTAGAACAACAAAACCAAGATTAGTGCTTCCTAATGCTTCGGTCAATACCAGTTTATTCGATTAATTTTTTAGAACCAAAGCAAAACCCCGAGTGCCTTTTTCTTTTCTAATTTTTTAAGAGCAACAAACTCAAATAAACTAATGTTTATGACCACTAAATTTCACACACATACTCCAAGCCCTTGTTTTCTCTATTGATCCTCAGTTTGCACAATCATATTGATGACGGATGAGATGCATACCTTTTGGAGCGGTTTCGGAGACCTTCGTCGGTGGAGGATCGATCAGAGGTACAAGAAATCGAAGATGGAGAAGCAGCAACAGGAGTCCATGAGGGAAGAGGAGAAACGATTTTGGCAAGGGCAGTAAGAGTTGATGTTTTTGGCAGGAGTCGATGGTTTTGGCGGGGCAGGAGTTGGTGGTTTGGGCAGGAGTCATGTTAGGGTTTTGGCGGAAGTCAATGTTAGTGAAATTGCAGATATTTGGGCAGCCAAACAGAGCCCTTGTTGGCTGGAACAATAGGAGTTGCGCTACAACAAAACTACGCCGTTTTCCTGTGCAGCATGCTCTGCTGCGTGGACTGCACAACACACCCCCGGATCCGGGGATCGGGGGTGTGGGGGTGGGTGGGGGGTGTTTTCTGTTCGTAGAGAGAGAGAGAGAGAGAGAGAGAGAGAGAGTAAGTAAAGTTGGAATGGGATGAGAAGTTTAACAAAAAAGTAAATTGGGACAGAAGCAATTTTTTAGAGTTAAACTTTTTTTTTTTTGATTTTGAAGAATAGAGTTAAACTATTCACTAAACTAAAGTTTCAATTTTAGAGTTATTCGCAAAAAAATCAGCTCAATAAGATATTTCAAAAATATTTGGGAAAATGGCAGTTCAGGATGTGTTTTAAAAATTAATACTCGCCAAGAACATGCTGAGAATATTTGTTAATGTTGAAAATATCTTTGGCGGGTATTAATTATCAAGACACGTCATTGGCCGTCATTTTCCCAAAATATTTGTTTCAAGTTAAGTTTCACGCGGGCCTGTTCATGTGAAATACTCAAAATCCCTACACATAGTTCCCAATAAATTTTCTCTATCTATCTCTTTCCACTTATTATACTTTAAAACTTCCCTCAAAATCCAAACCGAACAAGCGGATTTTATGGATTTTGGATTTTTTTTCTTTCTTGTTTTGTATTTATTCAAATTTTTTTCATGTTTGTTAATTTTGCGTCTAACTTTTACGAATTATTGATTTGTAATGAATAAAAAAATAAAAAAATTATAACTTTTTTCCAAATATTTTTAAAAATATCCAAGATAAAAATCATTTTCTATTAGATACTATATGTTGTTATATAGAGATCATTCTCTATTTATTGCAAACATCTCTATATATATGGAGAGCCAAATTTTGTGCTCTAAAATAAAGACCCAATATTAGGGGTGACAAATTGAACCCAAACTCACCCACTAATATATAGATCCAACTCAACTCATTTGTTAGTTGGGTGGGATTGAGTCCAAAGCCATCTAACCCATTCACTAATAGATCTTAATTGGTGTGTGGCCCATGATCTCTGGTTCGAGTCTTTTCCTCTTCTGGTTCAGGGGTTGTCTAGCTTCTTCCACCTAACCTGCACCACGAAGCACGACTAAAAACCACACCGGAGGAGCCCCGGTATGGCCCTCCGGCGCAAGGATGAGAATGGTGCAGAGAGAGAGAAAGAGCTAGGGTTTTTGGTCGGGGAAGCTGTGTACCTTTTAGGGCTGCATCACTTGGTATTTATAGAACCCTCCTAACTTGCTCTCCAAGTACGAACACGTGCTCCGCACAAGCTGAGTGACGTCATTGTGATGTTACTGGAAAGATCTTTGTAACCGTTTCAGCGTGAGCTGTCCTTTCCCATGTGCTTCCATCATTACCTTTTGTAACCGTTTCAGCACGTGGAAAGCAAACGTGTCCAAGCGGGAGGGCGGCCGAGCCCATCCAAAGGCCGAGACCGCCACGGGCCGAGCCCAGCGTGGACCGCGTGCTGATCCCCTTCGTTTAGAACCGCCAGTGACGGCTACCGTATGTAATGCGTTGTCGGCAAGCGCCGACTCTGGCACAATCCGTACGTGAGGAAGCGACGGGCTTCGGCCAGGTTGCCGAGCCTGGACCTAGGTTTGGCTAGAGCATCAAGTGAACTGTGTTCGGCCTACTACAATAGCCCCTCGATCTCTGCCGACGCCGAGCACGAGGTAGGGATCGATACTAAACTCTGGCCGATCGCGGAAAATGCCGAGGATAGATTATTGATGATGGAAATGAGATCAAGCCGGACTTAACCCGTCTTTTCATCTGTACAGAGTAACCGTCAGGGGCGCCTGCTAGTGCGAGAATGCCAAGTGTCACTGTGCAGCTGGGTACGGCTGGTGAAAGGACGGTTGGCGTGGTCAAGACTCTGCGGGCTGTCACTTCAACGCCACGTGTCGCGTGCTGAGTGGACGCACGCTCGGCGGTGTAATAATGGGCGGGAAACTTGAAAACCCTAACCCCTCCTTCTATATAAAGGGCATGCGAGGAGAGAGAGAGGTTACAGACTCTCTCTCTCTCTCTAAACCTCCATCGTCAGAGCTTTGACCAACGCCTGTTCATCTTCTGGTTTTGATTTGCAGCAGATTCATCACCAAATCTCCTCGAAAACCACAGGTATGGGTTCGCTTTTCACTTCTCTATGCGTTTTTACAGTTTTTGCACGCTTTTTCTGCCATTTTTCGGGGTTTTTTGGTGTTTTTTGTCCTTTATGAACAGTGCAAGGCCTGGAGATGAACGAACTGTTCATCTTCGCCTTCAACCTGTTCTTTCGAGCACAGGCCCTCTTTGATCTTGTGCTTGGCTGATGTTTGGGTTGGCCGAGCCCCATGTAGGTAATAGAGGGTTTGGCCGACGGTAGGCTTGGCCGAGCCCCACTTTTTGGTTGTTTAGGCCGAGCCCCCGCTGAATCCCAGAGTTTCCCGAGCTTGAGTCTTCGTAGGATAGAAATGGTGGGCCAGTAGATAGCCGAGTGTAGAGATCCTTGCCTTCTGGCCGACGACGAGGCTTCTCATTCTTTTTTCGCTTGTCTTGTTTAGGTCTGGCTCACCAGGTGATAGTGATATCATCCGACTCTGAGAGCTCAGGAGACGGCTTTGAGGAACTCTTCATCCGAGAGTATTTGGAGAGATGACGCAGCCAACGCCAGACATCCTTTATAGTGTCCAACATGTCTGGTTCTAGTGGTTCAAACGCCGAGCGAGGTTACGAGTATGATGGAGGGTTCCTTACCGAACCCGAGATATCTTTCTCCCAGTCGACTCATTCTGACGCCCAACATGAATTGGGTCCTGAAGCCAAGTCCAGATTTAACTCGCAGGCCGAAGTCGCTACTTCGCGATCTGCGCCCAGCGGGGCCCCGTCCGAGGATAGGGAATTTGCCGATCTTTTCGAGAAAGGTCAGGTTTGTCCTTATGCCCACTACTTCAGTGGGCAACCCGATGAGTATGAAGACTTCTGCCGAACATACGACATCCCTAATGACGTCGTAATTAGTCAGGTAGCTAGTAATAAAATTAAGGACAAAAGGGAGCACCATCCTGAGCACATTACGGTCCCCCTCATGGCTATCTGTGAGGCTGGGCTCCATTTCTCTCTACATCCATTTTTGAGGGAGCTGTGGCCAAGTTCGGCTTGGTGCCTCATTTTTTTGCTATCAACAGTTATCGGATAGTGATGTCCGTGATAAAGCTGAAGGAACTACACAACCTCGAATTCACGGTCTCCGACCTTTTCCACACATACATCATGTCCAGGCACGGCAAGACCAACCGTAGATACTTGTCAACACGTAGTGGCAAAGAGCCCCTGATAGACGGTCTACCAGACACAGACAAATGGGCTAATTTTTACGTTGAAGTGAGTGGGAACTATGAATTCGGCGACCAGACGGTGCGGATTCATACCGTGCCGAAGATAAAAGATTTCCGAGGTTGCTTCGAATCTTCTCTTATACAACCGAGTACGATTCCCTCTGTGCTTGCTTGTTGCTAATCTTGGACGATTGACATTTATTTGCAGATCACCGAGCGATCACGAAAAGACAACAGGACTTGTCCGTCAAAAAGAACGTCGAGACGCTGAGGGCTCAAATCTGCAGAGACGCTCCTACGCTGCTGGGTTACGATCCCTCGTATAAGGGAAAGTTGAAGAGGAGAGAAAAGTCAGGGCCGAGCTCGAAGGCTGGTGGGAAGAAAAAAGTGGCTGAGAGAAGAGGCGGTGACCCTTCAATCCATCCCAGCAAAAAGGCGAAGGAACCGAGGGTAAAATTCCTGACGCTCAAGAAATCGGCGGACTTCTGGTTTCAAAGTAGCCAGCCGTCAAATTTCGAGGGTATTGACATCCCCCCTCTCCGGACAATTATTCCGCATTTTCCTGACGATATGGGCCGAAGAAACGTCGTTAAGATAAACATCAGGGACGGCGCTGTGGAAAGACAAAAAGCCGCCGTGGACGCCGAGCATGCCGCGAAGAGGCAGAAGACAACCCAAGACTTCTTCCCCGCCAAGCCCTCAACGACGCTTGCCAAGGAGAGGGACCAGACGGAGTCATCGGCTGCGGGTGGCTCCAAAGCTTTGGAGAGGGCGACGGGCTCGGGTAGCCAGGCGGTTGCTCAGGAGTTTTCTCCTTCTTATGCCATGGCCGAAGGCAGGATTATCTCCGTGAATGACAGCGTGAAGCTGGAGCCTGGCCTAGCCCCCACGATGCTCCAGGGTTTGGCGCTGCCAAACGATATGTCGAAGGTTCCGGAGGAGCTACAGCCGAGCCTGGTCCATGCCAGTGCTTACATTGTTCAGGTATTGATCGAACTCAATTTCTTTCCCAGTCCTTCGTGCATATTTCCCTCTTTTTTTTTTCTTTTTCTTTTTTTTTCACCTTTGCTGTCATGCAGGCCGGTCAGGCCGTACTTCGAGCATACAACCAAGCCAACCTCCTGACCGCCGAGCGTAAAGGCTACCACGCTGACTTGAAAGCCGAGCGTGAAAAATCGAGAAGCTATAAGGGGAGCCTTCAGATGGCGAAGACCCAGATAGCGGAGCTCGAGAAGGAGAAGGAGGAGCTGGCTGAGAAGCTTAAGAAGGCCGAGCGTGAGCTTGGCCAGACGTTGAGGAGGGAGAAAAGGAAGATGAAGGAGGTCGACCAAAAGGCATATCAAGCCGGGTATGACCGTGCCGGGCAGGAGTACATTAGGGACGCGCGGTCGATGGTAAATGACGCCGTCCAGGATCGAGTCCCCATTGCTTACCGAGCCGGCTACAAGGCTGGCGTGGCAGCTGTTGGTGAAGGGATGCATATCGATCTTGACCTGAGCAAGATCCCTGCTCCTGTGGTTCCCGAGCTTGAATTGCCATATACCGAGGAGGAGTGTGCTCCGCTCCCAGATGAGGAATTCCCGGAGAATGAGGAAGACCTCGAGGACCTCACCATTGTTGATGTTGAAGACGAAGGGGAGAAGGTTGACGAGGCTGCTGAAAAGAAAGGGGCTGTTGATGCTGCAGGTGCAGAAGTGCAGAATGCCGAAGCCGGGAATGCCACTGCTGAGGGAAATGCCAAGGCTGATGCTGATGCCGCGGCTTCAAAGGATGCTGCATAAGTTTGAATTTTCATGCGTTTTAGCTTTTTTGTTTGAAGTCGAAACTTTTTGGACTGGACGGCGCCGAACACCGGTGTTTGCCGTTTCAGATGTAATAGTCGTTGGGGGTCGGCATTGAACGATTTACCACGCCGTACCTCCAGTTAGGAGTTTCTACTACACTTGTCTTTTTTACTGCTTTGTGAATGCATGGTTTCCTTTCTTTGGGTGAATCTGTTTTGTCTTCATATCCGTGCCTGTGTATTTTGCCTTGTGAATTTTTTGAAGTCTTGTATGTTTGGATTAGATCTGTCCGTAGCCCCCACTTTGGTATAGGCTCGGCTGGGAAATAGAATGTGCTGGATGTATGCTGGCTAAAGCCGAGCCTAGACCAGAGTAGAAATGTAGTACCAGCGTAGAATAGTGACCGAATGCGAATAGGTGAGTGCGGCCAAAGTGGCTGCCCTGTTACCCAAGGTAAGATAATTGTTCAGTGGGTGGTTTGCTCACCAAAATGTGAGTGTAACCTGACTGTGGCCGACCTTATTGTCTTGCCAAGTCGAACCGAAGCCCACATTCCAGCCGTAATATGTGTTATGGGCTTGGTGGACCATATGTCCTATTTTGCTTCTTTGGGCAGTATGGCCGAAGCAGACCCTTAGGGTCGTTTGTGGGTGTGACCGAAGTCATCGTTTGTGGGTGGCTACTAGATGCCGAGAATAACAAAGTATGCAAAAAAGGTGAAAAAATGCGAAGTTATATAATTTGGGGAAAAAACTTTTGCCGAATCAAAAAGTTGAATTCCCATTAATGTGATAGAACAAGCAGCAAGTGGCCGAGGCCCCTTGTTTTTAAACATAAAAAGCAAACGGGAAAACTATCAGTAAAGCCTAGCACGGGGGTGAAGATCACATGTACGCCTTCTTGAGGTTCTGGGCGTTCCAAGGGTTGGTCAGCACCTTCCCATTCATGTCCTCCAGTATGCATGCTCCTTTGCCAGCAATCTTGATGATGCGGAAGGGACCTTCCCAGTTCGGCATAAATTTCTTTTTCTTAGTCGCCTGGACCACCTTTCGCCAAACTAAGTCGTCAGGCTTGAACTTCTTGACGCGCACACTGCGGTTATACCCTTTGGCTACTTGCTGTTGGTAGTCTGCAAGCTTCAGCCGAGCGTCATCACGCTTTTCTTCCGCGAGAATGAGTTCCTGGGCGACAGCCTCGTCATTGGTGGCAGGATTGAAAGTCTCAGTCCTGAGGGTGGGGAACTTAGACTCCAAAGGTATGACGGCCTCTATGTCGAACGTCATGGAGAAGGGTGTTTGGCTTGTTGAACGGCATGGGGTGGAGCGATAAGCCCAGAGAACCCGTGGCAGCTCTTCTGCCCACTTGCCACGTTTCGAGGTTAAGCGACGTTTGATACCGGCACAAACAGTCTTGTTTGAGGCCTCGGCCTGGCCGTTCCCTTGGGGGTACGCGGGAGTAGAGTTGAAGAAACGAATGCCGAACTCTGCTAGAAGACTCGAGAGGCCGTTCCCGACGAATTGCGTGCCGTTGTCAGAAACTATTGCGTACGGAACGCCGAACCTTGTAATTATGTTCCTCCAAACAAACCGCCGAACATCAGCCTCGGTTGTGGTTACCAAAGGTTTAGCCTCCACCCATTTGGAGAAGTAATCCGTTGCTGTGATGAGGAACTTGAAGCCCCCAGGGGCAGTTGGCAAGGCCACTTAGGTCTATGCCCCATTGGGCGAATGGCCATGGACTGGTTATGGGGGAGAGGTTTTGAGCGGGTTGCTTGGGTATTGGGGAGAACGGTTGCCATGGTCGGCATTTGCGGACAACCTCTTCGCAATCTTTCTTCATATTCTTCCAGAAATAGCCTTGACTTAGTGCTCGCTGGCATAAGGAACGTCCGCCAGAATGGAGCTCGTTGAGGATCGTTGGTACTTGCGTAGGGTGGACGACGAGTAGGTACGGCCCAGAGATTGACTTTCGATAGAGTTGGTCGCTGTCGGATAACCAGTAGTATGCAGCCTTATTCCGGATTCGGTAAGCTTCCTTTTTGTCATCAGGTAGAGTGTTGGTCCTGAGGAAGTCTACGATCTCATCCATCCAGCTTGGGCCGAGCTCGATGTTCAATACTTCGGGGGGGGGGGGTGTCAAAGCTTGGGTGACTGATGCAGCCGAAGTTGATAGTGCGGAATTCTGAAGCCTTGGAGGCCGATGCCAAACCAGCGAGAGCGTCGGTGTGGGCGTTGTGTTCCCGGCTTGTCTGCTCTATTTTGAAACCTTTGAAGTTAGTGATAAGCGCTGCCGCCGTCGTCTGATACTTCATCATTCTTGGGTCCCTGGCTTCGTAGTCCCCTAACACTTGATTCACAATCAGTTGAGAATCGCAGTAAACAACAAGGTTATCGGCTTGCATTGCTGAAGCCGAACGTAGACCTGCTAGGAGGGCTTCATACTCGGCTTCATTGTTAGTGGTGGGGAAGTCAATGATGATGGAACTTTCATGCATTGTCCCACAAGGGGAGACTAAGACTACACCCGCACCTGCTCCGTTACTGTTTGAGGCGCCATCGACGTGCAGTCTCCAGGAGTCGCCCTGAAAAGGTAGCCAGGGTTTCTCAGCATCTATTGGTTCGGCCACAGCTGGTAGAGGAGGCGTGTTGAACTCTGCTGCATCTTCAGGGGTGAGTTCGGCAATGAAGTCGGCGAGAACTTGGCCTTTGATTGCTGTACGAGGCTCAAAGTGGATGTCGAAATTGGCAAGTTCGACGGCCCACTTGGAAACTCGATTGGAGAGGTTGGCCTTTCGAACGAGGGCTTTGAGGGGGTACTCTGTTAAGACCGTGATAGGGTTTGACTGAAAATAGGGAAGTAGCTTCCTTGCTGTCGAGACGAGAGCTAGAGCCAATTTCTCCAAAGGGAGATAGCGCGTTTGTGCGGGAAGGAGTGTCTTGCTGGTAAAGTAGATGGGCAAGTCATCGGCTCCCTGTCGTCGGACGAGAGCGGAGCTGACGGCATGGGCTGAGACTGCCAAATATAGATAGAGCGTTTCGAATTCTGCCGGCTTCACTAATAGAGGTGCGGAACACAGGTAGCTCTTGAGCTCGGCTAGCGCCTTGTCGCACTCTTCCGTCCATTTGAAACTTCGCCTACTTTTCCCTTTCAAAGCATGAAAGAAGGCGTGGCATTTGTCCGAAGACTTGCTGATGAAGCGGTTGAGGGCAGCGGCCATGCCGGTGAGTTTCTGAACCTCTTTGACCGTACGTGGTGGGCGCAGGTCTGCTACAGCTTTGATCTGGTTGGGGTCGGCTTCAATACCTCGTCGGTTGACAAGATGTCCAAGAAACTTACCGGCGCTCACACCGAAGGCACACTTCTCTGGGTTGAGGCGGAGCTTGTGGAGTTTGAGGACGTCGAATACCTCTTTCAGCTCGGCAAGATGGTTACCCTCCTTCTGGCTCTTGACGACTAGGTCGTCAATATATGCCTCCAAAATATGGCCAATCTGTTCGTGGAGCATTTTGTAGATTGCTCGGTTGAAGGTGGCGCCTGAGTTTTTGAGCCCAAATGGCATGACTCGGTAGCAAAAGATGCTGTGCGGAGTGATGAAGGCGGTTTTTTCCATGTCATCGGGGTCCATGGCTATCTGATGATAACCACGGTAAGCGTCGAGGAAGCTGAAACGAGCGTGGCCGGCGGTGGCGTCGACTAACTAATCGATTTTTGCCAGGGGGAACCAATCTTTAGGACAAGCATCGTTGAGGTTGGTGTAGTCGACATAGACTCGCCACTTGCCGTTTTTCTTTTTGACTACTACCGTGTTGGAAAGCCAAGTGGGGTACTGTACCTCCTGGATTACATTGGCTTCGAGTAAGCGATTGACTTCCTCAATGACGGCGTCGGCATGCTCGGGAGCTGAACGTCGAGCCTTCTGGACTACCGGCTTGGAGTCCTTCTTGATGTTGAGCGAGTGGGAGATGAAGTTAGGATCGACACCAGGCATCTCGTTGGGCATCCAAGCGAAGACCTCCATGTTTTCTTTCAAGAATTGAAACATTTCTTCACGCTCGGCGTTGCTCAGGGAAGAGCCAAGCAAGAAGAAACGAGATCCGTCCTCATTTATGGGCATTTGAACCAATTCTTCTTCAGCTTTATCTTCGGCCTTGTGGCCGACGTCTTCGATGACAGCCATGTCCGGGACTTCAACCCATTGGACTTGTTTTGCTTTGGAGGACGTGTGTACAGCTGAGACGTAGCATTTTTTGGAGGCAACCTGGTCGCCTCTCAGATCCTCTTGTCGGCCGCTGGTGCCAATGAAGCGGACGACCTGGTGGTAAGTGGAGGCAATGGCTTGCATGCTGTGCAACCAGGCTCGGCCGAGGATGGCGTTGTACAGGCTTGGAGCATTGACGACGATGAACTCGACGGAGACGGTCCTTGAGCCGACAATGACAGGAAGATGGATTTTGCCAATTGGCCAGACGGGAGCTCCGTTGAATCCGATGAGAGGAACCTCTGTGTCTTGTAGGGCCGACTCTGGGAGATCAAGCTTTTTGAAAAGGTCGTAATACATGACCTCTGCCGAGCTGCCCTGGTCGATGAGGACACGTTTGACGTCGTGGACGCCAATTTGAACAGTGACAACAAGTGCATCAGAGTGGGGAGTTTGCACATACTCAAGGTCACGCTCGGTAAAGGTAATCGTCCATTTGGGAACAACCTGCGGATACGGTCGTTTGGATCCACAGCCGACAGAGAGTACCTGTTTAGAGGACGAGGCTTGAGTGATGTCGGCTAGGAGAGTACCTTCGAGTTCCTTTGTTACTGGACCGTGGATAACGTGTATCATCGGCCTTGGTTCGTTGGGATTGGGATTGCCGGTTGGCTGTCGTGCTGGTGTTTTTGCTCGGTCGATGTACTGATCGAGATGGCCCTGGGCGGCAAGTCTCTCAAGGAGTGCTTTGTATGGTGCGCAGGCTGTCGTGTAATGGCCGAGCTCGTTGTGGTAGGATCATTTCTTCCTTGGGTTCTGATCTGGTTGACCAATATCTGTGCCGAGCTTACCAGTTGGCCATTCGAACCACGGCTGTCTCATGATTTCTTTCAGGAATGACCAAATGGGTTCCTTGAAGTATGTGGTCTCGGCGACGTAGTCATGCACCTTCGGCTGGCACTTCTTGCCGTCTTTGATGTTGTTCACATGTTTCTTCGATTGGGGTTGCTGGGTGATGGCTGGTGCAGACAGCTGTTGGGTGGATGCGGGCACGGTCGTGACTGCGCTCGGCATCCCCTGTGCCGCCCTATCAGCGTAGAATTCTTCCAGTGCGCAAAATCGTTCGACGACACGCATGAGTCCGCCCATGCCGTGGGGTGGGCGGATGGCAAGTTCGTCAAGTATCTTACTGCCCGTTTCCAGGCCATTCTTGAATGTACGCGCAGCCCAGTATTCGTCGATCTCAGGTATTTCGTTGAAAAGCTGCCAGTAACGTTCGGCGTATTACCTGAGGGTCTCGGCTGGGAGCTTCCTCATCTGGGACAAGGACTCAGGCTCCTTGGCAGTCTTGTTGCTAGTGATGAAGCGGGTATTGAACGCGCGCTCGAGGTCGGCAAGATTCCGAATGGATCCAGCGGGCAATTTGTTGAACCGCTGGAGTCCAAGGGAGCCGAGGCTGGAGGGAAACGCCTTGCACTTAATCTCATCCTTCTGGGTACAGAGCTCGATTGTTTGGCGGAAGTGGATGAGATGGGTGTAGGCCTCACAAGTGGAGGGGTCGAATTTGGTGAACTTAGGCAAGTGAAATGTAGATTCAGGTGAAGTGTTGATTATATGGGAAGTGAAAGGTGAAACGCCGAGATCCTTCAGCTGCCTCTCGAACCCAGGACGTGGAGGTTTGCCGAGCTCATCCGTCTTCGTTCTTTTTGATTCTCGTCCTTTGGCAGTTGCTTTCCCATCGTCTCTGAGCCTGAGTTTATCCCTTAAGTCCGTTGTTGTTCGGCGTGGGCCGTCGATAGATTTCTCCGGTTCATGACGAGTTTTGTTATCGTCATGTGCCCCTTCATTTCTTACGCCCTTCCCGTGCCGTCGGTTACGGTGCTCGGCGATTTTGTTCTTGGGGGGGATCTTGCCGAGGCGTTCAGAGACGTGGCGCCTGGTCTGTACGGAATCTCGGCTTTGGTGCGAAACCGTGGTGCGAGAGAATTCCGCACGACCAGTTGAGTACGTGCTCGTGAATGACTCGGTGTCTCCCGTCCTGGTTCGCTCTTGGTAGTTTCTGAAGAATAGTGCGTTCCAGATGCGGTTGGTTGCTTATACAGAATAATTTCTCTGGCGTCACGAGTCTTTGGTGTAAAGCCAAAGCGGTCCTGCGAAGCCCGGCCTACGCCGGCGGGCGCTCGGGGTTGAGTGGTGGGCGGTGGGGGTGTGTTCTGGTTCTCTTGCCTCGCGCTCCCATCGGATCTGGATTTGGTTGGAATAACGGTCTGTTGCATGTGCTGCTTCATTTGAGCAACCTCTGCTCTTAGCGTCGCAAGCTCGTTGTCTCGTTCGTCGTCTCGACGTTGTAACAGGCGGATGTAGGACGCCGTGACTTCCTCCGCTGCTGGTGATAGCCCGGAGCTGGCGGGGATTGAGATTGACATGTGTCTCTCCGGGGGTGGAAGGATGATGTTTCCACTGGCGTCCTTGGCCCCAGAGATGGCTGCGTTCTTGAGATCGCCGCCCATTGTGGTTGGATTTGAGGTTGTTTGTGGAGGAAGGGAGAGATGTTTGAGAGAGGAGTGAGCCGTTTGAATCAGAAGCGGTTCACGTCGGGTTCACCAATTGTGTGGCCCGTGATCTCTGGTTCGAGTCATTTCCTCCTCTGGTTCAGGGGTTGTCTAGCTTCTTCCACCTAACCTGCACCACGAAGCACGACTAAAGACCACACCGGAGGAGCCCCGGTATGGCCCTCCGGCGCAAGGATGAGAATGGTGCAGAGAGAGAGAAAGAGCTAGGGTTTTTGGTCGGGGAAGCTGTGTACCTTTTAGGGCTACATCACTTGGTATTTATAGAACCCTCCTAGCTTGCTCTCCAAGTACGAACACGTGCTCCGCACAAGCTGAGTGACGTCATTGTGATGTTACTGGAAAGATCTTTGTAACCGTTTCAACGTGAGCTGTCCTTTCCCATGTGCTTCCATCATTATCTTTTGTAACCGTTTCAGCACGTGGAAAGCAAACGTGTCCAAGCGGGAGGGCGGCCGAGCCCATCCAGAGGCCGAGACCGCCACGGGCCGAGCCCAGCGTGGACCGCGTGCTGATCCCCTTCGTTTAGAACCGCCAGTGACGGCTACCGTATGTAATGCGTTGTCGGCAAGCGCCGACTCTGGCACAATCCGTACGTGAGGAAGCGACGGGCTTCGGCCAGGTTGCCGAGCCTGGACCTAGGCTCGGCTAGAGTATCAAGTGAACTGTGTTCGGCCTACTACAATTGGGTTTCAACTGGACCAAGCTAAATGACCTAATAGGCCTAGACATGACCCACCCGCCACAATAGGAAAGGGAAAAAAAATCACCACAGTTTCACTGTATCGACCGAGCTAAAAACCTCCAAAGCTATAATGACTGTCCTCTCTCTCATGCTTTGACACTCTCTCTCTCTCCCTCTCTCAGTTATTGGATCGATCAAAACTTCTTATAATCTATTTGTATTTCGTATATCAGATTAATTCCTCTTACGAAAGAACAGTTTGTAATGTTAAATGTAATAAAATTTCGTTACTAGAATTCAGCTTGTAATGCGCTTTACCAATTGTAATTGTGTTCTCCTAATTGTTTTGTTCGTTTGTTCTAAATTTTTGTTAAATTTGCCTGATTATTTTTGGATGAATCATCCATCATGATAAAAGGAGTCTAAGACGTACAAACTTATGAAAAAAAAACGAAAAAATATAATCAAACGGCAGTTTTTTTTTGTTTAAAGGGTCGTCTTACATGAATATTTTCAACATTGATTCATAATTTCATACTTTTCCGATTCCTCTCGTCGAGGCAAATAATTCAGCCTAAAAAACAATAAGCTAAACAAACAATTACAAAAAAAAAAAAAAAAACCAAAAAATTTATGGACAAAAAAGTTTTTTCCCTTCGTTTTGTCTACTTTGTTTGCCTTTTTTGAATTTTAGTTAAATTCACGTTATATTTTTGGGATTAATCATTCGTCTTGACGAGAGGAGTTAAAAAAGTAAAAAATTATGACAAAAACAAAAAAAAAAAGACGAAAAGTATCAAACAATTGTCTTTTTTAAAAAAAAAAAATATGTAATTGGGTTAATGGGCGGGCTGGGTTTGATTTTAAGGGTCGGGTTGGATATGGGTAATTGGCCTCATAACTAATAGGTTCTAAATGGATCAATATACCATTAAAGATCCAACCCACTTACAATTTGTCCAATTTGACACAAACCCACCCATTTAACACTCCTTACCCAATATAGAATATGGTTGGAGTGAACTTATTCTCTATTTTTAGAGTTATTGAACCAATATAGAGCTTGGTTGGAGTTGCTCTAAACCAAGACTTCAGCCCTTTTAAATTCTGCTAATTCGTCGGATTGGAATTTGGGCAGCTCGGCGGTTCATCTAGCTGACCCAGAACTGAACCGGCTACAATTCTTGCTACATTGCAAAAAACGAATAGATACTCATCAGTTTTTCATTTACGGAAGAGAAAATGGATTCACAATTTGCATGTTTACATGGTGGTATTTTTTAGAAATGGCAAATGGGTGGGTTTGGATGGGTTAAAATGGGTCACGGGTTAAATATGAGCGGGTCGAATACGGGTTGATAGTGAGCGGGTTTAAACGGGTTGGGTTGAATATGGGTTAGGCCATACCCAAAACCGATCCATTAACTGTTCTACCAAAAATTTCACAATACTTTACCAAGAAAAATGTTTCGAAATTTTCCATTTCCCACCATCATCTTACACAAACTTTAACGAACAGGTATCGAATTAAATTAACCAGCTTTAATTAGAACAGAAATTCATTTAAAAGGTGACGTAACATGATAAAAAGATGACACGTAACTTGCTGAAAGATTAAATGGGCATTAGGGTGGATTTGGATTAAAAAGTTGGGAGTAACTTTTTTTTGTCTTTATTTTAGAAAAAATTCACATTTTTCATTTTCCTGTCAAACTTTGTGATTTATTGATTCGATGAGACGAATCAAAAAAGTACAAAAAAATTGATTGGAACTCATTTTTTTTTAAAAGACAGTTTTTGACTTTTTTTTTTTTGTCTTTTTAAAAACATTATGAGTTTTTTAAAAAAATTACTTTTTCGATTCCTCTCGCCGAGACGAATCAATAAGTCACAAAAATTTGACGTAAAACTAACAAATGCAAAAAAAAATTCGAATAAGGACAAAAATAAAAAGTCACTCCTTACTAATTAAATCAAAATCCACCTTTTGCCATTTCATTTGAGGGTGAGTTTGCATTAAAAAGTAGTCGGTCACCTTTTTTTTTGTCTTCATTTAAATTTTTCGTATTTATTAGTTTTACGTCAACGTTTGTGATTTATTCATCTCAACGAGAGAAACTGAAAAAAAGTAAAAAACACAGATTTTGACTTATTTTTTTGTCTTTTTTTTAAAAAAAATTACATTTATAGTAATCTACAAATATATAAAGAAAGTCTAAGTTTATGCTCAGGGAAAAAATGATCGAAAACATGCATGTGAAGTCAAGTATACAAGTAGCTGGAAACGTAAAACGAATAACAAGACACGGTTGCCAGAAAAATAAGCCAATTTTAGTCTTTTAATTCCAACCCATATTGAACCCATTTTCAACCCACTTAAACCCAAATAAATATAGGTTGAACTCATATCAACCCATTATATAATATGGGCGGATTGGGTTATAAGTGGACAAATTTGGACGGGTTTAGAAATATGGGTTGAGATTGTCACCTCTAGTATTCTTATCACCAGGGTTTCTCACTCCCCGTATCTCCATTGCAGTTCTCTCGATGCAATTGCGAATGAGACTTGATTAATAGCAGATGACTGGAGAGAGGAGATTGGAGTTGGCATCCTGATCCCATCCCAAGTCTCAATTGCATTCCCATCCCTTTCAGGCTCACCAGAATAAAACCCAGCCAAGAGAGACTTTTGCTTTTGCTAAAATGGCACCAACCAATGCAGAGACTCTTATCAGACGAGAAAGATGTAAAAATGCTGAGTTTCAATTTACAAATTTCAAAGACCAACGAACAGAAAAATAAAAGTAGTAACCACAACGGACAACTGTTAAAATCACCTCTCCTCCGCCGGAAATTGACCATAAATCATATGTATTGGCCAACAAGTTTCTCTTGTTTACGCAGTAAAACAAAATACAACAGACGGCAAATGAGTACCGTAAAAACAATTCCCTACATAAAGGTCGAAAACGGAAAATAAATTACCCATATAAACAAAGTTGCCCATACAGTAGGACCTGAGAGACAGAGAGAGAGAGAGAGAGAGAGAGAGAGAGAACCAAACCATAACCAAAAACTCGGAGGAGGTTTCTTCTTCAAAGATCTTCTCACCGTCATAGACTGTTGGACTGTTTGTACAAAAGCCACTCAAGTGCAATTTGGCAATACCCCACAGCCGCGGTATTATTCACAAGCTTCGAGCAACCTTTTCATACAAATCTTGAGGCCAGTTCCTATTCAAATTGTTGGCAAGAAAATTTGCAATCTGCAAAACCCACAAATACTCGTCCATCGTGAGAATGCAAATAACATGTATAATTAAAACAGATACCAGAAGATCTGAATACTGTTGGTACACGTTTTCTTTGTAAGATTTACAATGAATAATTCAGTTTCTTGATGGCTTACACGATTTCAAAACTGGACTAAAACTGCGGAAAGGTCCAATGTTTCAGCAGACTGTAGGAACAATATCACAAATAAACACAGAACATAACATCCAAATGATACCTTCAAAACAGTTTCTTGCAGTTTAGACAATTCAAACATTTGTTTGGAATTTTCTTGCAGCACAGACAATTCAAACATTCATGTCAAACGTAGGAATGAACAATCAAATGCGAACATATATATTGGCTAGTGGGTACCCTGTTAAAAATGAAGCAAGATAAAACCACTTAACTAGGCACCGCAGACCATTCCAAGAAGGTGGCCTACCGCTATCAAAACCTCATCAACACGTGTCGGAACAAAAGACACAAGGTGTTGTTTGTTGATTGCATGGGTGGGGTGGGGAACTTGAGATCCGATGATCACGCTAACTCGCAAAACATCCAATGGGTTTGTGAAATGTATTGAGACAAACATGTATTTTATCCCTCTTCTTCTAGAGTTGTCTTGTTCACAAGTTTTACACTCTCAATCAAAGTTTTCAACTAATAAGCATAATAAAAGCTATAGATAAATCACAGGCAGCCTTTGTTAAAGGGAGAACTATAGCCGACAATATAATTGCTTATGCAAGAGCTGGTTAAGGAGTTACCATAGAGATGCTGCCCTGCTAGATGTGCTTTAAAGATAGACAGTATGAAGGCTTAGGACTCTGTGGACTGGGGCATTCTTTTTGAAGTAATGGCTCCCATGAATTTTCGCCCTAAATATGTTTTCTGGGTTAGTGCGTGACCTATGCCATGTTTTCGGTCGTTATCAATGGAGACCTTGAGGGTTTCTTTAAAGGCAAGAAGGGCTTGAAGCAAGGTGACTCTATCTCTCCACACTTGTTCCTGATTGTTATGCAAGGTTTTATAGTATCCTCAAGCAGAAGATTGTTGAAGGGCAGTTCACATTTCACCCTAAGTGTCACCCTAGATATCTCACACCTTGCATTTGTAGATGATCTCATCTTATTGTCTGGTGCTGATCTCAATTCTATAATGTGCTTAAAAGTGCTTTGGATGAATTTCACTGATATTCAGGGTTAAAACCCAATCTGCAGAACAGCTGATCTTTTCTCTGGGACGAATGAGGCTACTAAGGCTGCTATTCTAAACCTCCTACCAATTCCAGCAGATACTCTTCCAGTAAGATATCTTGGGAGTCCCTTTACTTTGTACTAGACTGAGATATGATGAATGCATTAAATTGAAAGAGAAGACAAAGCAAAGAATCATGAGCTGGTCTAACAAGTTGCTTTCTTTTGGGGGTAGAGCCTTACTAATTCAATATGTGCTCTTTAGTATGCAAAATTTTTTGTGTTCATTGTTCATCCTCAGTCAGAGAATAATGAAGGAAATTGCATTGACGTTAAGAGCCTTTCAGTGGCCAGGGGGCTGAGTTAAAGAATACAGGGGCAAAGGCGAGTTGGAGCCATGTGTGTCTTCCTAAAAAAGGAGGATTGGGTTTAGAATCTTTAAAGGTTTGAAACAGGATCACAATAAGGAAGACATTTTATGGGTGAAGTGGATTCATAGTTTTATCATTAAAATCCATAATTTCAGGTACATGAAGATTCCTCCTGAGTCCTTACTCATCTTCAACTGTGAGGAAATTATTGGGTCTTAGAGAAGAGTGCCATCATATGATGAAGCATATTGTAGGGACTGGGGGTGATACTTTTGTTTGGTTAGTTAATTGGCATCCTTTGGGCCCCTCATACAAAGTTTTGGGTAAGGCAGTGATATACTGATATACAATTTGGGGAGATCCATGTCAACTAAAGTGGAGTCCATTGTTTCATAAGGTAGATAGATGCAAATGGCCAAGACCAAGGAACAGGATCACTCAGACTCAGCATATCCAAGCTCATACTCCTAGTAATTTTTTGCACAATGTTTACAGGAATGATCAGGTAGTATGGGTTCCCTCTCCTGATGGAACTTATTCTTCAAGATTCACATGGGAGGCAATGAGACCTAAGGCAGCTTGCCACCAAGAACACGCTTTAGAGCATTAGGTCTGAACGTTTATGCTACAGTGTCTTGTGTTCTCAGCAGAATGAAAGTCATCAACATCTGTTTTTTGACTGTCTTCTCAAGGGGCATATAAAGCCATGTGTTGAGTAGGTGCATGATAAATAGAACTCCTAGGCAGTGGATTGCTGAATTGCAATGTGCAGTTCATTGCTTTGGGAAAGCTTTTAAGTCTGATGTGTTCAAACTTGTTTTGGCTGCTGCAGTGTACTATACCTGGACTCATAGATGGGCTACATAGGAATACCAGTAGATATGTATAGATTCTCAGTTGTGTAATCCAGTTGATAGGGTGGTTTTTGGTTTTGTTTGCTAACTTTGCTGAGTTCTGGGGAGCTTGTTCCCCAGTTTCTCTTTGTTGTTTGAACACACACACACACACAAAAAAGCTGACTTAGAGAATACTCCAAAACAGAACCAAGCAGGTCAACTTGGCTTTCTTTAAATAATACCAGACATAAGTATCTATTCGCATAGAATAGGCCATTGCATTTTCCGCTTTAGAAAAACTGTTTCATAACCCCAATCAGAATGCACATATAATCAGTTTGCACAACATTAGTCTAATTGAGGGACAAAAACCTTTAAAATGAACTCCACAATAGATTTATCAGGAAAAAAAAAAGGACTAAACTCCACAACAGCTGCAATCGACAATTACAGCAGACGAGCAACCAAATCAGATAATAGAAAGAGAAAGAAAGATCTACTCTCAACACTGCCAAACATACCTTGGTCCTCAAGGCACGAAGTGATCCATCTGAATCCGTGAGATTGTCCAAGCAACGAAGAGCAACCTTCAGAAGGTCTGGCACACAAGCTTGGACATGGTGAGATAAACTCTGGAACATATCATTTGCTAAATCTGGTGCTCGTGGATCTAAAGGAAGAAACGGGAGTTTGGCAACCTCCCTTAGAGCATCTAAATGACGACCCACTCTTGCCAATTTATGGATAGACAATATGGCGTCAAGCTGCATTAACACAGTTTGTTGTTCCGAAACAAGTTCTCTCTCTTGAAGACTGCATTAATATAAAGTCATATCTCAGTCAGAAGAACAACTAAAGAGAATTTACAAGCAGGAGATTATCAAGAGTAACAAAGAACCAAAATCAAAGTTATACCACGACTTAAGTAGCCATATGAATTCAGTTCCAAGAAATATGGTTGCAAGCTACAGAGCAAAATACTCTCAGGAAATTCTAAATAAAGATGTGGATATTTTGGGGCAATCAGCATGTAAAAAGTAAAACAATGCCACAAAATTTTGCCTAGTCCATATTGAAAAGCTTTTCCCGAGAGGCATCAAGTTTCTAGAATGTTACAGCGCCAAAAATGTAGTTTAAGATTCTTTTCCTTCTTTTTTCAAATGGGAAGTGGAATTAAAATTTTCAGAAGCATACAAAGACAAGCCTCCTATGAAGCACCGACACCTCTAGAGGTCGAAGTATCGGAGTGTCAGACACGGGGACACGGGGACACGGCGGGGACACGGCAGGGACACGTACGGGACACGCCACGTGGCGTGTCCCATAATTTAATTTAAATTTTTTACGGGGACACGGCGGGGACACGGCGGGGACACGGGGGGACACGGCTGGGGACACTGATGGGGACACGGCAGGGGCCAAACTGTAATTTTTGAGGGACTAAACTGTAATTTTTGAGGGGCCAAACTGTAATTTTTGAAAAAAATTGGGGGTTAAACTGTAATTTTTTAAAAAAATTCTGGGTGTCAAACTATATTTATTTATTTATATAAATATTTATTTAAATAAATAAATATACACGTGGCGTGTCCCCCGCCGTGTCCGTGTCCCCATTTTTTTAGAATTCCCGTGTCCCCGTGTCGGTGTCCGTGTCCGTGTCCGTGTCCGTGTCCGTGTCGGTTTCGGTGCATCATAGCAAGCCTCTACTAAAAGCATTCATCATAAATAAGGTGTTGACAATAACATATAACAATGAGAACAAAATAAAAATCATATTGGAAAAGTCGAGATTGAAAATACCTGACTTCAGGATAATACTTGTACGTCTGCAAAATCTCATTCCCAGAATGGAGGAGCCCAGCAGTACGGCTCTCACCGTCCAATCTACCACGTGATAGCGCACAAATTGCTTCAGAAAGGCACTTATTTATTGTGTCCAATGCCATCGCAAATGCACCAACTCTCTTCTGGATTTCTATAGACTGGGTTTTGGTAATAAAAACAAAAGAGAGAAATCGAATACATAAGGTAAGCATCAAAACCAGTGACCAAAACATTTAAGAAAGTAAATCCATATAACGGCTGCTGAGACCATTTACAACGCGAACTCATGGGAGGACACAATGAAGAAAAAGATCAACTAGATAAGACATCTATTTTAGTAAGCAACAAAATAAATGGCTTAGCAAATTATTAAGATTATAAATCCAAAGATCACATATCCTATATAGTCTATACAACAAACCACACTTAATCATTCCTTGTTTCTCCAAGAAAAAGGAATAAAAGTTGCTCATAAGCATTTTAATACTTCCGGGTGAGACACAGTAGACCATTACCACGCATAGTAGGTAGTTGCATTCTGTTTACATTATTAATGATTAGGTCATGGTGAAGCCGTCGAAAATATCCCAAAGGAAAAAGAAAAGAAGAGAAAACAGAGGGAGTACTAGCCAGTAGCCAGCTTAATTAACACTAAGTTGAAACTGGAATTTAGTCGCAATATGCCCAACTAGTCCCGGCACAAAATTCCTTTAGCATCTTCACATTTATATACTTCAGTGAATCATTACAAGAATACGAATTACTTTAGTGATGACAAACGCTTAACAAGAATATGAAAGTTAAAATTCATGTACCACATATCAAAATTTGAGCTTATCTAAGATCACATTAGATGAATCAAACGAAAAAATAGAATTGTCTTGTTGCTGATGGTGTGGGTGCGTGTGGGTGGGTTGGTTAAATATTTTCCAAATTCATGATATGATCAACAGATGAGACAGGATGTGACGGATGAGCTTACATGATGAACAAACAATTACAAATAAAAATGGCATCTAACACCTTAATAGATAATACCTCCTCTCACTAGTCACTATCTACTTTACGAAAGGTGAGAGAAAGGAAAGGATTGAACAGACTAAATAGTGCTATCCTTTTCTTGATAATGCAGATGAAGTTTTACATAAGAAAAGAAGAACAGACAGAGAAGTCGAGTCTGCATCAAGTACCACATAAAACTTAACTAAACTCACAAAGTTCTGAGCATGTCCATCAAAAATTACGAGAAGAGAAAAAACAAGATCACTAGCAATGTGTTTTCTCTTTCACTAACCAATCATAAGAGAAAGAAGGCCCATCTAATTTGAAGATAATCAAAGATCCTTACATTTAAGGAGGCATTCTCGGAAACTTCAGCACGGGACCACAACCTAAACAGTGAATCTATTTGACCAATTGAACACATCTTAAGTAGTAACCTTGCATTAAGGGGCTAGATGTGAACAGTATCAAGAATTCAACAAAAGTTGTAACTTTAGAAATAACATAAACTTTAGAAATTATGCAATCGTGCAGTTAAGCAATTAAAATAAGACAAGGAAAAAAGTTACCTTGTCATAAAGCCCAGCTTCCTGACACTGGTGAGCAGCTTCAAGCAGAAACTGTTGTCTAGTTTTTACATCAGTAAAAACCCTTTCCAGTTCACCTTCTTCTCCAGCACCTCTTGGACCAAGTAAAAGATTAATTCCTCCATCCCGTAACAACAGCTCCGTAAGGAGTTGCTTCAGCACCAAGGTTCTCTGCCTTTGCTGATCTACATTACCTCTCCCACTCCATGACAATTGGCCACCACCCACTGCAGCGGCAGCTTGCATGTAATATTCCAATGCCAACGAAAGATTTTCATGACGTAGATAGACTGATCCATACTGCCTAATTATGCTAGATGCCTCAGCAAAAGCATCCATCACCTTCAGTTTTTGCCCTGCCCCAGCACTAACAGAAAGGACACCATGGTCCGCCAGCACAATAGATATGTGCACGGCATCTACGTTATAGCCTTCATCTCCCATATCCTTGGAGAGATATAGCATGGCAGGAAGCAATTGGATGCTCAAAAGCAAAACATATGGATACACCAAAGGGTCCTTTCCATTCTTTGTGTAATACGAAGGCTCAAATTTATTAAGGTAAACCTGCAAATCATCCAAACTATAGGGTGAATATCCTTCATTCGGGACAGCAGAATTAGATCCTCCAGGATAGTCTCGGATAGCAGACAATTTGAACCACAAGAAATCCTCTATGGTGTTGAAAAGTGTAGGAAATTCTCTAAGCAGGCGGTCAATGTGCCTACGAGAACCAGATATTATTGCATATAGCAGCAACTTTTTCTTGTCATATGCAGCTCGACCAACACGATCACCCATCCTCAACAATTTCTCACACTCTTCTGAAGCAGCAGCTGCTGTCTCTGGTGATACCATTCCTCCATTAGCAACCCATTCTGAAAGCTTTGAAACAGAAAGAAAATGATTAAAACAAAATGAAGACTGCTATGTGCAGGTAATACAGAATCAGTACCTGAGGAGCAAAGTGGTGTGAAACACGAGAAGATGAGGCAACCTTCCTCGCTTCATCATAATACCCAGTTCTCAAGCAAAAGTAAATCTATTACGATGCAACAACAAGGGGTTAGTCAGAACCACAAATTTTCCCTTATATTGTTATTGCTAAGCATGGAAATTGTGCTTAGCATATAGAAAAAAACTGTTTCAATATGTATACGTCAGCAGGAGCCCAAATCACTATCATAAGCAATACAACAAGCCAGAGGCAAGGAGAAAACAATACCAAATCAAACTGCAAGTCTTACTAAGCAAACAAATTTATCATATTTCCAAAACATAACAAAGAAAAGGATTAGAACTACCAGGGTGCCCAACAGACCCAACCCCATTGCTACACTAGGTAGAGCAGAAGAGTCCAAGAATAGTACATGTAATACTGCTCTGGCGTAACAGAATACCAACCATAAAATTTGGAGGTTGGTGGAGCTAATGAAAGCTTGCTTATTCTCTTTGTGATAAACTTTAGGAATCGAAAACTCAATTTAATGAACATGTAGGATAAACTTTCATAAGTAATCAAGCTAAAGACAAAAAAGGGCCAACAAAAAGGAAGTGACCATCTTTTTGTTGCACTGTAAGATCATAGTACGCACATTAAGTATAGGTCACTCATACTCTATTAGACTGGTGATTTCACAATGAGCAGGAAAAAAAAGACTTCCTTGCACCATAGAAGTTCAAAAGAAAATCAGAAGATCAGTGGAGAAAATATAAGATAACTTCTAAATGAAGAGAAACAGACCTGCTGCCATGTCGTATCAACGGGAGGCTGCCGACAAGCTTCCCCTGCATCAAAATCTAGAACCCCATAATCCCTTAAACGAACCTGCAGAGAAAGAAATAATAACCAGCAGACATAAGAAAACAACCCAAAAAAGTAACATCATTGCCTCCCAAGATTCACATGCAAGTTCGTAGAAGTCAAACATAAAATTCAGCTGACAAACCCGAAGAAATGCATGTATTCTTTGCAAATTGCCAACAGCCCCGCCAAGAGCAGCCTATAATGAGATAACAAGCACCAGCGTCAAAATATTATTTCAAAAGGCATAAAGGCAAGGAAGTTCACTTGGTTATAGCCTATAAGGTATAACCAAGTAGATAGTTCGAAACCCCTCTAATCATAGATTTTTGAAGGAACAAATTGGACACTGCTGAATTACAAATGCTTGATAAGATGCAAACTTTATAAGGAATTTATCTACCTGAGCAGGATGACTTTGTATTGTATCTACGATATACTTCTCGTGCCCCCATTCGAGGTGGCGCCTTGCACCAATCACCAAAGACATTTTTTTTGAAACGTTCCATTGAACATTTGGGCCCTCACCCATCAGTGTCTGCCAAAAAAGTCACTTCATCAACATACTTGCATTACAAGCTTCACAAAGAGAACAATGACTAAAGAGCTACGAGTTCCAAGACAACCAATTAGCATAAGTAAAGTAGAACAGGAACCAAGCAGAAAAATTGAAGAAATACCTGAATTAGGTGCCATATTTTCTGCATCGTAACCGATTTCCCACCAGAAGCATCAAGTCCCAAACTCTCATAAGCACCCTTGAAAGCTGTAGCAGGCTAATGAGAAAACAACAATGTTTAACAGGTCACAAATCCAGCGAAAACTAAGCTTGAAGAATCAAAAAGAAAGTAAATTTTAGCAGAATAATCAATAATTCCTCCACCAAAACTTCAAGAGAACTTTGAGGCGAAGTGGGGGGTACAAATAGCATCAGCAGGATAGTGAAGTACACATTAAAACCTGCCAGCACAACTCCTATCATATACAATAATTGATATCATCAATTTGAAGATACTGCAGATCTCTAGGCAGTTACTGTATCCTTGAAATATACTTAAATCACAATCGAATCTGGCACAAACTTCATGCCAAGAAACAATAAACAGCGCCCTACCTTAAATGGTAAACCGCGCTCTCTTGCATGATTGAGATTCTTAACAACGTCAGCATAGACTGCAGCTTTTTTCTCGAGGACAGGCTTATTGGGTAGAGGTGCAATCTCCATGCTTGACTGACCAGATGAAAACTGAGTTCCAGAAGTCAAAGACATAATTTGACCCGGACGAGCACCCCCAGTATTTGAAACACCCAAATTTGTCTTTGGTAACATAGAAATCCGGCTCACACTTTGAAGGAAGTCTCGTTTTTCCTTTTGCCAATCCTCCTGCCACAACGAGTGCGACAAAACTATCAGTGACACACACCATAATCAAATACCCAGCTTTCATCTGTTAGTTAACATAGAAGTCACATTCCTCAGATCTGATGTCATTTTGGTTTACACAGCTCACATGGTGCTTCACAATATTACCACTTTTGAAAGAGCTTAAGCTTGCTCGTAATGCTCTCCATCCAATCCTAACCTTGAAATCATGAATGTATTGAGCAAGGGACACACAATGATGAAGTCCAAATCCAGTATTCCAAGAAAGCATGCGTGGAAGCAAAAATATTTTAATAGGTCCACAGGGAATCCAATTTTTATCTTCAAAACACTTTGAGATGTCAATTTTTCTCAAGCTTCATTATCTCCTATAAAAACATCCTAAAAAGTGCAGATAAGAAGGATAATCCTCACATTCAAAAAAAATCACTCTGCAATGAATGAGATAAAGAAACACTTGTAACACATTTACACCTGTAATGCTTAATGGTTCAACTGGAAATACATGAAATGAAAAGAAGATGAAAAAACTCAAACCATTGATTCAGGAGTTCCTAATTCCTATATCTACAAACAAGCAGAGGAAGAAAGAATAAGACATTTATAAACAACAAATCACATTTCTCAAACGAACTTCAGTTAACTTAAATAAACAAAACGCCTCAATAATCTTTTAAACTTTGTCAACATATCAAATAGTAACGATCTGAAAGTTTGTGTTCAAGTGAATATTCATGTCTACTCCATGCAATCTCAACAAAGTTACTGACAAAAAGAAGATTACTAAAACAGTTAACCAAAGAAGGACTAAAACACGAAGGATATCAAGGAAAATACACTAGGGATCTTATGGAGCCAATTCTGGCACACTAACCTGCAAAACTGTCATCATATAATCATTAAAGCTGCTAATGTTATCCTTTTGAGCTTCCTGAATAGCTGAAACCATTGCCATCTCATGTACCTGATGCGCACGTCACAGTTAATTATGACAACACAACTTTATACCAAGTTACTAACCATTGGAGTAAGAAGCAGAAGGTTGCGCCTGAGTGTGTAGTGTGACTGAATGCTATAAGAAGGTAGATTTGGAGATGGGAAAAGAAAATACACAAAACCAATGCGATAATAGAACTACTTAGAGAAAAAAAAACGAAGGAGAGACAAATACCACACTCTCACATATACCAGAAAAATAATCAATAATCTTCATTTTTGACATTATAAAAGCATATCTATTTATCAAGTCAAAACACTACATAATGTATTCCAAACCTTCATTCATGAACAAATTAGAAGTTCGGCTATGTCAAAATCCTAAAAATTTAAATTGGAAACTAAAGGAATTTAATAGGTAGAATCAACATGAATTTGGGAACATAATAAGCTCCAAAGTTGTTTTTTTTTAAACCTATGATGTGTTCATATGTGCCTCATCCTTTAACATGTTGTAGCAACAAAATCACTATCAAATACCTGCTGCAGATATTCTTCCACACTTGTTGCCTCGGCAGGGAAAACATCCTCAAAAGTCGTCTTGAAAAGAAAAGGAAAGAAGAAATAGGTGAGGCCAGTTAATAAACAAACAGTTTGACACAGTTTTTGAACAAAAAACTGAAGAAGAAATACTCTGCAAATGACAAATTGTTACAGCGACAAGTTTTAATGTTATTAAAGAAAGACATACTTATTTATATCTATGCATGCATGCATACGACTTCATAGAACACTGTGTGCTAAAAATCTTCATCTTAAATTCTGCATGGACAAAGTTGTTGAAACGCTCTAGGCACAGAGCTTTCAAACTGACGTAACTCTTAATCTACTTTAAAACAAGTTGTAATAATTCCCAGGACTCGAAATTAAGAATGAAGTTCAAGATACAGAAGCAATACCTTTAATTCGAAAGATTTAAGATCTCGAGCAAGTTGGTCTGCATTTATTCCTTCACGGGCCAATAGCCTGCATATAAATTACAAAAACCTTCAAAAGCAAGAAAGAATATTATTCTGTTGACAATCATCAGATGACACTCTAAAACCACATTCAGATTGATTATTAAGGAGTCTCAAAACAGTCATTACAAACCCAATCTCAAAACAGTCATTCCAAATTCTGAAGAAAACTGCGTAAGCACTTGTATTTGCCAATGTATTTCATACATTTATTGAAGGGATTGAACTAAACTTGGGACTTGGGAGAGCGAGGGGGGCACTAAATGGGGGGCGGGATTGTACAACAGTGTTCTGGTGTAAGAAATCAATCAAAAACGATAATTCGTGAACTATTCAAAGGATAGTAAAAGAGCTTGATGAATTATATGCAATTTTCCAAACAAACAAAAAAAATTACATGAACTCTCAAAAAATACATAGAAGAATACCTACGAGACATGGGACTCCTGGTGCATGGCAGGTGGAGGCCACTATGTATTTTACACTTTGCACGACAGTAGTATAGCACAACACAGTGATGGTGCATTGCTATTGATTGTCGTAAAATATCATCTCCTTCAATTGCCAATAAAACACTACCACAAACTGACAAAAGTATGTTGTAGACATTATTGGGCACAAAATTGTGATTATAGCATACCTCATTCTACATTACTATTAAATTAGTTATCTTTTGGTGGAGGGGTACCCATCTCTTCTCCTAGTTCCATCCATTCCTCCACATACAAGCATGAATATCCACACAAGTGCACTAAGCAGGGTGTGATAATCAAAAAGACCCATTGAAAAAAAAGTGCAATTGAACATGTATTTTATCTGTATCCGTGTAGAAAGAAAAAATATATATATAAACTGGCAGGCCTATAAAAAGAAATTGATTCAATATTTTTGGCATATATACCATAATTCAATCAACAGATTCGAACAACTTTTTATTAACCTTTGTATACATCATGGCATATGTGTACAGAGAGAGAGAGAGAGAGAGGAACCTAGTGGCAGCAATTGATTGAGTAGGAGCTTCAGTTCTTAGGGTTTTGGCCTTGAGCTTTTTCGACAAAGCCTCCAATTGATCTAAGTTCCTCTGAACAATAGCAATAAAATACGAGAGTTTATAGATATAATTCCTGAATACCGGCTAGAAAATGCGTTTGTTTCTTTGTTTTGTCTCCATTCATGTTTGCTCGGGAAGTAAAGTAGACGGAGAGGAAAAAGTGAGGGCGTAGTAGGGAACCTGAAGAGGAGGAAACTGGGCCGAGGGAGCGGCTTGTTCGAGAAGCTTTGAGGACGAGTGGAGAAGATCGGTCCAGCTACCCATCTCTGTGTCGCTCGCCATTCTCTTCTCCTCTCTCTCTCTCTCTCAGAGTGCAACGACAACTAGTCTTCGAACTTCGAAGCTCACTTCTCTCCAGCAGTAGAGAGTATCGAGAGCTGAATTGGAGCGTTAAAACCCTAATGAGTTTTTGCCTCTGCGAGGGAAAGCGGACTCGGGCACTTACAGGGTTGCAACCCCTCAAAACGGCACCGTTTAGCCAAATGAATAAAACTCTAGCAGGAGGTGCAAAGGAGGGGATAAAAGTTGACAGTTTATAAATGCAACTGCGAATTTACTGCATACGACCCGTTTTTTAAGTAAGAAATATTTGAACAAAAATGTCCTTAATAGAATTGACAAAAATGCCCTTAAATTTAGTACATATAATCACATCCATACAACCACACCATTACAACACAACCCACGCCTCCCTCCTATTTCATCCATTATTTTCCTACCTTCCTCCCTTCCACCATAGCTGAAACTTTGGAAAACCAGGAGCTCCCACCATTGACCTAGTCCACCTTCCACCTTCTAAATGTCACCTCCCAACTCTCAATGAAAATCTCAATTTCTTCCTCTCCCTCCTTGCTAGAGAATAAGTATTTGACCCAACAAATTAAAGTAATATGCATTTTGAACTTGGTCTTTGGGGATTAGATTCATTTGCAACCAACATGGTAGTTGAGAAGGAAAAGTTAGCCACAGATGTTGTAGCTTTGGAGCCAAAACCATAGCAAAAGCAAAGCTCATTCAATTTCTATTTCTCTATCCCGACATTATCAGATTCTAGAGTTTGATTATATTAAAAACTTTCAAACTCTAGAATCCGAAATTTTTAGAAAATATCATATTCTAGAATCCGAAATTTATAGTGAATATCAAATTGTAGAATCCGAATCAAAGATACATCAAGCTCTAGAATCTGATAATGTCGAGACATGTTCAGAATACGATATTTTCTAAAAATTTGTGATACTGTCGTCAATTTTGGCATAATTTCAAATTTTAGAATCTGACAATGTCGAGCCAGAACGAGGTTAAAAATGGAGGAGTGATTATTGTCTACAATTTTCGAATTCTAGAGTTTGAAATTTTGGCAGAATTTCAAGTTTTAGAATATGATATTGTCGTCAGTTTGAAATTTTGGTATAATTTCAAGTTTTAGAATCTGATAATGTCGGGCCAGAACCAGATTAAAAATGGAAGAGTGATGAGTTAACTCTTGCTGTGATTTTAGCTCCAAATCTACAACATCCATGGCTACCTCTTCCAAACTTCCATTTCCATTGCATAGCCTAAATTGCTTCACTAATTTCCAAACTCTTCTAGCACTAACACACAATGTAAAGCCCCGTAAATTTCAATATATATAATTTTAATGTTTTATAAATGGATAAAGGATGGATTAATGAAATAGTTATAATTGTGGGTCAAATGTGCGAGAATTGAAAAACCAAGGGTGTTGGTGTAATATGTGCATGTGTGTGTCGTGTGTGTATACCAGGTGAAACTCTTTTTTTTTTTCATTTCCTTTTCATCTCTCTCTCGTCTCTCAGCTCTCTCTCTCTCTCGATCTCTCTCACTCCCTCACCCAAAAACTCAACTCTACACTTAAAACCCACAACAATCACCCTCAACTTCATCGTTTATTTGCGTATTCGGGCTCGTATCGCGTTGGATAGAGCTTGGTGGAGTGTATTTTTGTCCAGTTTGGATTCCGAAAGTTAGGGCTCGCTCAAAACGCTTGTGTTTCGCCTTCCAAATCGAGGTAGGAAATTCTACCTCTCTTTATATGTTATTTGAGTGTATTTATGCCTTATTTGGATTTGTATTGGTTGTTATTTGGTTTGGATCAAAATCTATCATGCTGTGAAAAATCGCAAGAATTCCGGATTTCCTACCGGTAGGACTTTTTTTTTCTATCGGTAGAACTTCGTCGTTGTGATAATGTGTACCCACTGTTTTGAGTTTGTACCGGTAGGACTTGTTCCCTACCGGTAGGATTCTAAATTTTTCTCAGAATCTACCGGTACCTTTATTTTTCTACCGGTAGAATCTTGAAAGTCAAAACTGTGTACCCAATGTTCCATTTCTACCGGTAGGTCCCTTTGTCTACCGGTAGGTCATCAAAAAAATCCCCAAAATTTCCTGCGTTGCTTAGTCCCACTTTTCCTAAGGCCTTTGACATTTCAATGGTTTATTTGATTATTCTATACACATAATAAGAAAATGGAAAGTATTGCTTGTCTTCATATGCCATGTGCTGCACATTGAAATGGTCCCAATTTGTAGAATTATGGAATGAAAAGTATAAGCTTTTTAGCACGATATTGGTACACTTGAGCTTGTGAATGATGCGCGAACACTCGGGGCCCATCGACGAGTGGGTGCCTGGCCGGGGGTATCGGGATCCCATAACTGGCCCGGCAGGAGCTAATGCTCATATTGAACACTCAAGGCCTAACCTACGAGGTGGGTGCTTGGCATAGGATATCGGGATCCCATAATTGGCCCGGCAGGAGTTTCGACTCAGACACAAAAGATATGATGAGTTGAGACACAGAATGTACAAATATGATTTATGAGTTCGAATAAAGAAGGACTGGAGATATTGGAACACTCGATCGTGATAGCTATACTTCCTTCGTTGTCCTTTGATTCTCTATCATTTGATCTTTCGTCCTGCTCATTTTGCATATAGAGTTTGCGTAGACTTTTCTACTGGGCTAGTGTAGCTCAAGCTTTATATTATTTTCAGGTGCTAACCCGGAGTCATAGCTTGCATGATTGAAGTGCTCGGAGCGTGGACATTTTTTTTTGAAAGCTAATCAGGAGTTACTTATTTATCTTAATTTATTTCTCGAGAGAGATAAATTTGTAACTAAATTGTGATTCTTTTGACTTGGAACATTGTACCCGTTATTTCTCTTTTGAAACTTGATACTTATGTCAATTTGGGGCCGTTGAGCCGAAATTGTAATATTTTGGGAAAACTTTATGGACTTGGAATTATTATTATGGGAAATATAGTAATCTTTTGGGTATCCTATAGAATATCGTGAGGATTTGTTTATGGAAAATCTTTTATATTTATGTTTAAAAATTCAGGACGTGACAACTTGGTATCAGAGCCTAGGTTTAGAACACCTAGAGACCGTGGGGAGACGTTTCGTCTCATGGGTTCAAAATGTCGCGCCTTCTAACATAACTTGTGCATGCTTGTGTGACTAACATTCATGTGGTTACTTGGCATTGCATTTTCGATATTGTAGAGTGGCGTAGAGTTGTTATTGACCCGTGTTGGGAAGTTGAGGGCTTCGACCTCATAGTTATACCGTTGTGGTTAATAGTTTACCTTTCTTATATCATGTAGTATGCCTCCGAGGACGCGAGTTAGACGAGGAGGGGTTGGAAATCGGGTTGGTCGAGGCCGTGGACGTGGCCGTGGAATACCTCCTGAGGATGAGGTGAGTCAGCATGGGGAGAACCCTGGTGGGAATCTGGGGGCTGGGATCGGTCGAGGTGCAGGAGTACCTCAAGCTCAGACTCAATTCGCTAGGGACCTCGTTGCGGTACTTACGGCTGCAAATCTCTTGAACCAAGCTCCGAGGGAGAATGTCGAGGATCGAGCCATGGTAGCAATGCGGGAGTTTAGTCGTAGGAACCCTCCGACATTTGACGGGACTAGTAGTGATCCATTGGTGGCCGACCATTGGCTAACTCAAATCCATAAACTCTTCAGAGCTCTTAATATCACCGAGGACAACATCCGAGTGGGCATTGTGGCCGTTCAGCTAGTCGGGGAAGCTGGCGAGTGGTGGGAATCGGTATTGGAAAGTAGGAAGGACGCGAGAAAAGCGGCGAGGGTAGCGGCTCAAGTGGATGAGCCGGATGTTGAAAATTTGACATGGGCCGAGTTTGAGGCACTCTTTGAGGACCAATATTTTCCGAAAACTTCGCGTGACGCCATGAGGGATCAATTTGAGAAATTGGAGCAGGGTAATATGACTGTCTCAGAGTACGTACTGAAGTTCCAATCCTTGTCTCGCTTTGCTCCAGAGTTGGTGGCGACTGAGGAGAGGAGATGTCGACGATTCGAGAAGGGGCTGAATAACACCTTGAGGAGGATGGTGACTGTCCAACGTAGAACGAAGTTTTCTGAGGTTGTGGAATGCGCAAGGAGTATCGAGATACCGAAGGAGGCGCAACGAAATGGGGGAGTTTGGGAACCGCGACAACCAATCGTGGATGCAAGCTCTTCGTCGGGGAGTTTTGGTAGTCAAGGGAGAAAGAGGCCGAGGGAACCATCTCAGATACCACAGGGTAGTTCATCAAATTTTAGGCCGTCGCCTACTTCTTTTGGAAACCGGGGAGCTTTGTCTAGACCTCCGTCTGTGTGCTTCAAATGCAACCAATCTGGACACGTTCGTGCCCAGTGTCCTAACCTCTCGAAAGCTTGCTATGTTTGTGGAAAGACCGATCATCTTGCTAGGAATTGTCCTCAGGGGTCGGGGATGCGTAGTGAGTCAGGTTCCGTGCAGTAGCCGGGAACAGGGCATAGTGTTGGCCAGCAGTTCAGGGGTGCCCAGAGGCAACAGCAGCCTCATTTCCGCCAGACTACGTCGGTACAGAGTTCCGGGGTTGATAAGGGAGCGAGTTCTTCCGCGCCTACTTAAGGTTCCGGTCAGAGGGGAGGTTTTGTACAGAGTCAGGGTAACCAGGGGTGAGTTTACAACATCACTTCTGCTATTCCACCTACCACTTCTCAGGCTCCAGAGACTTCTGTCGTGAGGGGTACATTTCTTATGTTTAACTCCTTTGCTAAAGCACTCTTTGATTCTGGAGCATCGCATTCTTTCATTGCTGCATCATTTGTGTGTGCCTTGGAACTGGAAACGAAAGCTATTTGTCCTCCTTTATTCGTTGAGACACCTTTAGGGGGTAGAACACCTCTTAATCGTATTTGTCGAGATTGTGTGTTGGTTATTCGTGATTGTCGCTTCATGTTCAACTTCATTGTCTTGGGAATGTCGGGGTTTGATCTCATTCTGGGAATGGATTGGTTGTCCACCTTTCATGCTACTATCGATTGTTTCAAACGTCGGGTTCGCATTTGTCCGCCTGAGGGTCCTTGTTTTGAATTCTTCGGGGAGCGTCGGGAACCGTTGGAACCATATCTTTGTGCACCTCGAGAACGCGAGTCGATCTATTCCTTGTTGGCGAGTTTGACGTTAGATGAGGATGCCTCCGTGCGTGGGGAGTTACCCTTAGTGGTTCGCGACTTCCCGGATGTGTTTCCGGAAGAGTTACCTGGCTTACCTCCCGAGAGAGAGATTGAGTTCACAATCGATTTACTTCCCGGTACTGCTCCTATCTCCGTACCTCCGTATCGTTTCGCGCCCGCCGAATTGAGAGAGTTAAAAACTCAGTTGGAAGAACTGGAGAACCTAGGATTCATTCGTCCGAGTACGTCACCGTGGGGAGCACCGGCTCTTTTTGCGCAAAAGAAGGATGGTTCACTCCGCTTGTGTATCGACTATCGTAAGCTAAACCGAGTTACCATTAAGAACAAGTATCCTATGCCTAGAATCGATGATTTGTTTGATCAACTTCAGGGTGCAACTTGTTTTTCTAAAATCGATTTGAGATCCGGTTATCACCAATTAAGGGTTCGTAGAGAGAACATTCCTAAAACCGCTTTCCGCACTCGCTATGGTCATTATGAATTCGTTGTGATGCCATTCGGTTTGACGAACGCTCCAGCCACTTTCATGGACTTGATGAATCGTATTTTTCGTGCTTATCTCGATCGGTTTGTCGTCGTCTTTGTGGATGACATCTTGATTTATTCGTCTACGGAGGAGGAACACCAATCCCATCTTACCATCGTTCTTGAACTCTTGAGAGAGCACCAATTGTATGCCAAACTTAGTAAGTGCGAGTTTTGGTTATCCGCGGTCAAGTTTTTGGGTCACGTCGTTTCGAGAGGTGGAGTGTCCGTCGATCCGGGAAAGATAGAGTCGGTTATGAATTGGCAGCGACCGAAGAATGTGTTTGAGATCCGTAGTTTCTTGGGTTTGGCCGGGTATTATCACCGTTTTGTTCTCGACTTCTCTCGTTTAGCGGCACCGATGACTAGATTGACGCGTAAGGGAACCCGATTTGTTTGGAGTGACTCGTGTGAGACGGCCTTTCAGGAGTTAAAGAAGCGACTAACTACCGCACCGATTTTGATTGTGCCCGAACGTGGAGTTGGCTACTCTGTGTACTGTGACGCGTCTAAGGAAGGGTTGGGATGCGTGTTGATGCAAGCGGGGCGAGTAGTAGCGTATGGGTCACGACAATTGAAAACTCACGAACGAAATTACCCGACACATGATCTAGAACTTGCAGTCGTCGTTTTTGCTTTGAAAAGTTGGCGCCATTACTTATACGGTGAGAAATTTGAAGTCTTCTCTGACCATAAAAGCTTGAAATATTTGTTCTCTCAAAAAGAACTTAACCTACGTCAACGCCGCTGGATGGAGCACTTGGAGGATTATGATTTCGAATTGCACTACCACCCGGGGAAAGCAAATGTCGTAGCGGATGCGTTGAGTAGAAAACCGACACACCTTACGAGCTTAGCAATTCATAAGTGGAAAGCAATGAACGACTTGGGCTCCTATGCCATGCACTTTGAGGAAGTTCGGGAAGGGGTCACGTTGTGTAACTTGACGGTACAATCGACTTTATCGACTCGAGTAATTGAGGCTCAACAACACGATGAGGAAGCAAAGGAACTTCGTGCTAAATTCCTTAGTGGAAATGCTCAAGAAGGGTGGATGATACACGCCGATCAAAGCTTACGCTATCAAGGAAAGTTGTTCGTACCCATTTCGTGTCGGGAAGAAATTTTGCGAGAGTTTCACCATTCTCCATTAGCTGTTCATCCGGGAGGGACGAAAATGTATCACGACTTGCGTAGGCAATTTTGGTGGTCCGGAATGAAGAGGGATGTTGTGAGTTTTGTGTCCAAGTGTCTCACGTGCCAAAAAGTGAAAGCCGAACATCAATGACCTGCGGGGTTGTTACAACCATTGCCGGTGGCTGAGTGGAAATGGGAGAACGTGACCATGGATTTTGTTACGGGTTTACCGAGGTCGCCGAAGGGACACGACGCTATTTGGGTGATTGTGGATCGTTTGACCAAAACCGCGCACTTCTTGCCTATCCATGTTACCGATTCCGTAGAAACGCTTAGCCGTGTGTATATTCGAGAGATTATTCGACTTCATGGGATTCCCGTATCCATCGTGTCCGATCGAGATCCGAGAGATCACTGCACGTTTTTGGCAAAGTTTGCAAGCCGCATTGGGCACGAACCTTTTGTTTAGTACCGCGTATCATCCTCAAACCGACGGGCAATCCGAGAGAACGATTCAGATTTTAGAAGACATGCTTCGGGCTTGTGTGATGGATTTCCGGGGTAGTTGGGAGGATCACTTGCCGTTAGTCGAGTTCGTGTACAATAATAGCTATCAGTCTAGTATCGAAATGGCACCGTATGAGGCTTTGTATGGGAGACCATGTCGATCGCCCGTGTGTTGGACCGAACTGGGGGAGGCTACGCTAGTGGGACCGGATATGATTAAGGAGACCTCCGAGAGCATGAAAGTAATTCGTCAACGCCTCAAAGAAGCTCAAGAGAGAACGACCGAACAGGTTAAGGTGATTCGCCAACGATTGTTGACCGCGCAAAGTAGGCAAAAGAGTTATGCCGATCGTCGTCGTCGCCCGTTGTCTTTTAAAGAGGGGGATCATGTATTCCTCAAAGTGTCGCCGCGTAGAGGTTTGTCTCGTTTTGGGAAAAAGGGAAAGCTTTCACCGCGTTATATCGGTCCATTTGACGTTATTGAGAAGGTTGGGGAGGTTGCGTATCGTTTGGCTTTGCCACCGAGGTTATCGGGTATAAACGACGTGTTTCACGTGTCTATGTTAAAGAAGTACGAGCCGGATCCTTCACACGTATTAGAGTGGTCCGAACTCGAGTTAGAAGCCGATGCGTCTTATGAGGAAGAACCGGTCCGTATCCTAGATTCGCGCGATCAAGTGTTGAGGGGTAAGACGATACCGTTAGTGCGAGTCTTGTGGAGAAGCCAGGGTAGCGAAGAGTCGACGTGGGAAAGGGAAGATGAGATTAGAGAGAAGTATCCACACTTGTTTCCGGCATAAATACCGATGTGAGTAGTCGAGATTAAAGTGTTGTGACGTTCAACTTATCGCATGATATTGATGGTTACATTTGTTGCATATTTATGTGATGTATGACTTAGTTGAGCATGGTTATTTACATTTCGAGGACGAAATTTCTTTAAGGAGGGTAGAATGTAAAGCCCCGTAAATTTCGATATATAATTTTAATGTTTTATAAATGGATAAAGGATGAATTAATGAAATAGTTATAATTGTGGGTCAAATGTGCGAGAATTGAAAAACCAAGGGTGTTGGTGTAATATGTGCATGTGTGTGTCGTGTGTGTATACCAGGTGAAACTCTTTTTTTTTTTCATTTCCTTTTCATCTCTCTCTCGTCTCTCAGCTCTCTCTTACTCCCTCACCCAAAAACTCAACTCTACACTTAAAACTCACAACAATCACCCTCAACTTCATCGTTTATTTGCGTATTCGGGCTCGTATCGCGTTGGATAGAGCTTGGTGGAGTGTATTTTCGTCCAGTTTGGATTCCGAAAGTTAGGGCTCGCTCAAAACGCTTGTGTTTCGCCTTCCAACTCGAGGTAGGAAATTCTACCTCTCTTTATATGTTATTTGAGTGTATTTATGTCTTATTTGGATTTGTATTGGTTGTTATTTGGTTTGGATCAAAATCTGTCATGCTGTGAAAAATCGCCAGAATTTCGGATGACTTTTTTTTTCTACCGGCAGAACTTCGTCGTTGTGATAATGTGTACCCACTATTTTGAGTTTGTACCGGTAGGACTTGTTCCCTACCGGTAGGATTCTAAATTTTTCTCAGAATCTACCGGTACCTTTATTTTTCTACCGGTAGAATCTTGAAAGTCAAAACTGTGTACCCAGTGTTCCATTTTATACCGGTAGGTCCCTTTGTCTACCGGTAGGTCATCAGAAAAATCCCCAAAATTTCCTGCGTTGCTTAGTCCCACTTTTCCTAAGGCCTTTGACATTTCAATGGTTTATTTGATTATTCTATATATACACATAATAAGAAAATGGAAAGTATTGCTTGTCTTCATATGCCATGTGCTGCACATTGAAATGGTCCCAATTTGTAGAATTATGGAATGAAAAGTATAAGCTTTTTAGCACGATATTGGTACACTTGAGCTTGTGAATGATGCGCGAACACTCGGGGCCCATCGACGAGTGGGTGCCTGGTCGGGGGTATCGGGATCCCATAACTGGCCCGGCTGGAGCCAATGCTCATATTGAACACTCAAGGCCTAACCTATGAGGTGGGTGCTTGGCAGGGGATATCGGGATCTCATAATTGGCCCGGCAGGAGTTTCGGCTCAGACACAAAAGATATGATGAGTTGAGACACAGAATGTACAAATATGATTTATGAGTTCGAATAAAGAAGGACGGGAGATATTGGAACACTCGATCGTGATAGCTATACTTCCTTCGTTGTCTTTTGATTCTCTATCATTTGATCTTTCGTCCTGCTCATTTGCATATAGAGTTTGCGTAGACTTTTCTACTGGGCTAGTGTAGCTCAAGCTTTATATTATTTTCAGGTGCTAACCCGGAGTCATAGCTTGCATGATTGAAGTGCTCGGAGCGTGGACATTTTTTTTTTGAAAGCTAATCAGGAGTTATTTATTTATCTTAATTTATTTCTCGAGGGAGATAAATTTGTAACTAAATTGTGATTCTTTTGACTTGGAACATTGTACCCGTTATTTCTCTTTTGAAACTTGATACTTATGTCAATTTGGGGCCGTTGAGCCGAAATTGTAATCTTTTGGGAAAACCTTATGGACTTGGAATTATTATTATGGGAAATATAATAATCTTTTGGGTATCCTATAGAATATCGTGAGGATTTGTTTATGAAAAATCTTTTATATTTATGTTTAAAAATTCAGGGCGTGACACACAAGATGGAACACGTTCAGTAGGCTGGTGGTGGTGTGGCGTGGTGCATGGTGGACGTTGCTGTTTGTGCTGGTGGCGTGATGGTGAACGGTGCTCATGCTGGTGGTGATGTAAGGAAGAGAAGAATAAGGGAGAAGAAGATGAAGAAATTGACAACGGGAGAGAGAGAAGGGTCAAAGGGGGGGAATGGTTGAAGTTCTATTTTTTGGGGAAAAATTAAGTTCGAGTATGGAAGGGTAATTTGGGAAGATCATAGGTATTTTTGAGGTTGTATATAGGAAATTGTTATAAAATTTGGGTGTTTCATTTAGCAGATGTTACATGCAGTAAATTCACAGTTGCATTTATAAACTCCCTAAAAGTTTTCATTAGGCCCTCGTCATCGTTTCTGATTCAAATTTTAGACTGAATCGGACTACTTTGCCATGCTTGTAACCCCACGCAAGAGAGTAGATCTCACCGCCGCATCACAAGTGTGAACTCTTAGTTCAAGGGTAGATAGGCACCATTAAGAATCGCCGCCTCCGTGCAAACACAGCCCTCTGATTGAAAAAAAAAGAAGTTTCGATCATTTTCAAAATCTGTCCGAACTAGGGATGATATTTGTTCGGTTCGATCAATTTTTTGCCAATATTTCCACCGAACCAAAGCAATCGGTTTGTCAAAATTCATAATTGACACCGACTGTTGGATAAGGGAAATCGTTCGGCTTGGTGCTTCCGAGAGCAGTTCGGTTCAATCGGTTTCGTCGGTTTACCGTATGAGATTTCACAAACAACACAAAAATTGAACTTCAATGCTGCAAAGAAGACGAGCACTAACAACGACACACTCACTCACGTTTGGTCTTTTTCTTGCATCAATTGATAGCAAGCAATGACAGATCTTATTAATCTTTCAAGCGTAAAACTGAAATAAGGGACAGAGTTGGTGAGATAATCTGATCTGTGTAGTACATCGCCATTAGGGAATCAGAGAGGCTGCAGATCGTCACCATTGATGGCCGCTAGAGAGAGGGAGAGAGAGGGAAGTGAAGTCCATTATGGTGTCTATGTGATCTTTTCCTCTTCTTCTGCTTGAGAGAGAGAAAGAGAGAGGAGTAGGTAGATCAGGCCATGGCTTGATGAGTGGATGGCTGTGTACAGTTGAGAGGCTTTGTTCGGTTGTGGGTTTTGAATTGTGTTTTTGAATAAAGGTAGAGAGAGAAATGAGAGTAATGATTGTGGAGAGGTAAAAAGTAGAGAGAGATAAAGTGAAAAATGAAAGTAATTATTGAAAAGTTAGAGAGAGAAAAAGTAAAAAAGTTACTTTATCCAAAACCCTGAGTTTGGAATTCCAAACCGAACAAGGGCAGGTTTCAAGTTTAATTTAAGCGTGGGGTGGGTATGGGGAGTGAGGTCGGCGATAGGAATTGAGAAGAAGATTATTAGGGATTTTAGGGTCTGTTAGGCGCGCGCGCGTATATATATATATAATCCGGTTCCGGTGAGGGATCCCTTATTTTGTTAAAATGAGGGACTCCTCCTTCCCGATTGAATTTCAATGATCCGAGCCGCTCAAAGTGATCAGAACGTGATTTTAAGGGTCCCCGCGAGAAATCAGCAAAAAAAATGACCGGGAAGGGCTTCATCAGGCGATTTTACGAACGATTGAAAAAAGCGCTCCGGATGAAGCCCTTCACTCATTTTTGCTAATTTCTCAAGACCCTTAAAATCACGTTACACATTGAATGGTTCGGATTTTCAAAATTTGATCGGAAATGAGAGGTCCACATTTTATTAATTTTAATCCTCACTTGATCAGTCACCTATATATATATATATATATATATATATATATATATATATATGTGTGTGTGTGGCTAGGTTTCTGTATGACAAACTTTCATGCGAAAAATGTTTTTGAAAAGTTTCTTTTCTCCAATTTTCAAATTTAAATATAATGAAAATGAAAAATAATTTTTTGATTTTTTTTGCACTAAATAAAAGATCTCAATGAAATCTATCAAACAAGATCCATATTGATGGAAAAATTATTTGCGTAAACACATGATTTTTGGACTTGAAATTTATCTTCTTTTTCAAAAACCCACTTTTTCTAAAAGTGGAACACACCCTAACTCTCTGTTCGGTTTGATTCAGTTGTTTTTTTTGTAAAATCGAAATTGAACCGACTTGGAAATTTTTCAAAAAATCAAAACCGAACCGAATCGATTCAAAACTAAGAGCATCCGCAATGGGAATAATCAAAATGTGCCACGTCTGCATTTGATTATCCATTTAGTTCATAATCAAACTTAACAACTTCTACCTCCACATTGGTTATTTTTGCATTCCTAATCAAAAAAATCCCCATAATACACAATGCACATATGTCAAATCGCAAACAAGTTCCAATCACACACCCGATCACACCAAATTATTAGTCTCGATGAGACGATTCCAATGTGGGGTGTTTTTGAGTTATTGAGTTTTGAATTTGCTTATTGAATTTGATTATTGAGTTTTGATTATTGGTAAAAGTTGTTAAGTTTGGTTTTGGAATGAGTGGAATTTGATTATTTGCTAAAAGACTTGTAACTTTACTTATTACAATGTGAGGTGTTTTTTTAGTGTTGTTATTAAGTTTGTTTATCCACACTCATTTGCTTATTATAATGCGGATGCTCTAAGATAGACTGAATTAAGAAAAAAAATTGTTCGATTTTGTCGATTTTTCGGTTAAAATTATCATCCATAGTCTGAACTGAAAAGAGAACCAAAAACCATGCTTTCCGGCGACTCAACCCTGTATCTCTCAATCTCACCACACCCCTCTCTCTAGAACGTGGACATGCGAATACACAAATATATACATCCAAATTGCATAATTTGAGAGGTTGATGAAGAATTGGCCTGGTTTTCAACCTTATTCATGTGTGGTGATATAATTTTGCATAATTGAATTTGTGCAAAAATGTAAAAGTATTTTTAGATCTCTTGATAACATTCATTAATGATTTTATCATTTCTGTTTTAGAATTCTCCATCACCAAAATGATAAGTATAGTTAGAATGTAGTAGGAGTAATTACTATGCACATATAATCTAAATTGTTACAAACAATTCCTATTATCTCTACTTTATATAATAAAAAATTAAATTGATAAAATAACTACATTACACATTAAAATGATATCACACAATTAGCAAAGTATATCATATCAGTAGTTTATGACAATAATAATAGTCAAATAACACAAAATATATCATAAAGGTTATCATCCACCTAAATAATATCACATCGAGTGTCCATCACATAAATAATATCAAATTAACTAATCTGACATCAAGGTCATTGTAAGCTATGTTATCAGTTCGAGCTCATTGTAAACCGTAATAACCAGTCAAAATTACTCTATCTACTTTCAATTTGGGCCTTGGAGTTAGGTGGATTAGTGAAATTTGAAGAAGATGAAGGCGATGAAGGCGGATTGAACTTGACGAATGATTTTAAGTTTTCATACTACTACAATAAAAGATAAATATCACACTAAGAAACTTGAAAAGATCTCCAATTTACAAAAAGTGTGAAAAAGAAGTACAAGCTAAAATTTTATTCACAATTTATTTCAAAAACTGAGATTATATGTACTTCCTATCTCGGTTAGGAAAAACTTTGATTGAAGATTAAGTCTTTAATCTCACTTCTATACTATATAGTATTGTAGGATAGAGAGCCGCCGGAGTGAACAAAATTATATCTCTTATGCATTAAGATGCCTAAAATATGTACCATATTTTGTTTGTTATGAATTATTTATAGTATTTTCTCTTCATTTTTTTTACGATTGATTTTCTTTTCATTCAGTGATTGCAGATTCTTAAGAAATAGATCATACAAAATGGTTGAGCTTTGGACTTCGAGTCATCATAAATTTTTTTTTTTTAAGTGACAAAAAGGATGATGATTAGAAATCACACATATGTTTTGAATTTAAATGAAAATTTTTGTTAAAGATAAAACCCAAAATGATTATGGGCCAAAAGACATATGACCAAAATGGCGACTGTGAACAACAAACCACCTGTAAATCTAAAACAGAATATGTTAACATTGACAATATCCTCCAGACTCATCGTTTTCTTTGTGTGGTTGGTGGTAGAGTTATTGCACTGTAAATAAACCAACAGTTGGGTATTTAAATATGAATAGACTGTTCACGTCATAATCTTTTCAAATTTATTTTCTTTTGAAGCAAAATTATCAAACAATTCCGAAAATCATGGATGTGTTAGTCAATCTATTTTTATCCTGAATATAATTTCTCTTTTTTACAAATAGTCGATAAAAATTAATTGATTATCAAATGACAAACTAAAAAAGATTATTCTTTTGAAAAATGAACAATCTCACAAATTATGAGGTAGGGTTCATGAAGAAAATCATGGAATCTCTAAATCAAAGTGATCTTTTAGGATTAATTCAAAAAGGAAAGGATGTGAAGAGTTTGTGGGAGTAATTAAATTAATTCTTATTTGATTAATTCAAATTATCAATCCATTTTTTTATTGGTACGATTTTCCTTAGAAATTACTTCAAAATGGTGTTAAATCAAGCCTTAAGATTTTCTTTCTAAAACTGTTCTCATAATTATAATACGGAAAATGAATATTATATTTAGTAATAGCTTTTTAAATTTAACGATTTATGTTTTCTTTTTTTTTTTTCAAATTTGGAACATTCTCACGAATCATGGAATGTACTCTTGGAGCAATGTGATACGATTTAAATTGTAAATGAAAGAGCCATCTTAGATTTTCTTTTATAATTTATTCTTATGCTGTGTTTGATTTAGATTTTGAAAATTTTTTTGAAAAATAGTAGGGGTAATAAGTGGAGAGAGATAGAGAGAGAAATGTAGAAAGTAAGGGGAATTTAGGAGGAATCTAGGGGGAATTTTTTGAAAAATTCTTTTTGAGTTGGAAAGAGAACAAAGCATTAGACATTTGAAACTTTAAAACAAACAATAAATTAATTCTTATTGTTTTTGTTTTTGATTCAACCTCGAGGCTAATGCTTTTCTGGTTTCGGCCTCTCTCCTTGCTGCGCTTTTTCCTTTGCTTCTGTTAAAAAAAAATGCATTAGTTTGTGATGATTAGTTCAATGTTTGATGGCTCGGCATTTATTTGATGTTTGTTTTTTTTGTTTCAAACTTCCGCTATATGATCAATTTTTTCCTGAGTGGGTTAGTTTTTGGGCACTTCAATGTTGCATTACATGCCGATTGGGAGACTATTTATAACGCAGTTGGCCTTCTGTTATTTCATCATCGTTGTTTCATTTTAGGGGAAAAAGAAGTTAACGGGATATGATGATAAGTAGGGTAATGGAAATGGAAATGGAAATGGAAAAGAGAAATGGAAGAACAAGAAGAAGGAAAAATTATATATTGAACAAGGAATGGAATCGAACAATGATCCCAAACTTTGCACATTACAATTCACTACTGATCTCTAATCCACAAAAAATTGATGCAAAACTAACAAATGCCAAAAGAATTTGAATAAAGACAAAAAAAAAAAAAAACGAGTGGTTTATTTTTGGAAAAACTACCCTAACTACTTTTTTGCTTAAACCAACCAACTAACCACTTTAGCCTTAATTGCACTTAAGCTCCCAACGAATCCTGACAACCTCTCTTGCAATTAGCTGCCCATGTGTGTCTCCTGGCATCCCCTGGGCTAGAGTAGAAATGCCATCCATTTCTGGTGGTGTATCTTTCCAACGTGCATATGAAGGCCTTGTTGTCAAGGCCAAAAATAAAGCAAGAAGACCAATTGGAGACGATCAAGGCATTAGCAATTTGAAGAATATTGTACTTGGTGAGAGTTCTTTTTTTTTTGAACGGCTTGTACTGGGTGAGAGTTGTCGAGGAACCACATTGCAACATTAACCAACCTGGACTTTTCAAGTCCCATTTGAAGTCTTTAATGCCATAAACTTTGTGAAACCTTCAAGGCATCCAATTGCCTACAATGTCCACCGTTAGACTAAGATGATACGAACACAATGCTTCCCTCAGTTGCCCATATGGTGCACATCCTTGAATCATGCCATTCCATTTAGCAGAATCATTATATGGCATTTTATCGAACGCAATCCCTACAAACCTTACATCACCGAATTTAGACATGGCAGTCACCATTTGACCATTTGACTATTTGAGACACCCAACATGGATCAGTCATTTTATCAAACACTCTGCATGCAAATTCAATAAGCCTTTTCTCATATGGGTCATCTTCGAATCCATATTGCGTAACCACCATATTTTGGTTGCCGAGGACTTGGAGATTATATTATTTTTTAACGGCGAAGAAACTTTTATTAATCACAGTAAAATTACAAGAAGTAATGTTATAGAGATTAAGTGAGAAAAAAGGTCCAATAGGAATATTAGTGGAAAGTTGGCATGGAATCTTTGATTCCCGTTTGTTCTAATGGTAATGTAATCAATGCGTCCAAGAGTGGGCAACTCAAGGGTTTTCTTGGGGAGCACAAGTGTTATACGGTGGAAACCCAAAAGGGTGATAACCTGAAAATTGATAGCAGAGGTTACAAGCTTTTTGGATTTTCCTGGAGGTTTCAAGCCCCTTGGGTTTTTCCTGGTTAATGAGCTATCAATAGAGGAGGGCTTTATAAACTCTTTCGTTGGAACCATGGAGCACACAAGAAGTTCTCTCTCAATCTTGTTGGTCTTAGACTGTGGATATGGGTGTATGACTCTGGTATTATACACATCACTGGAGCACACTGAATTCGTGGGATTCTGTTAAGCAAACTCTCAACGAGGTAGAACGTCTTTGTCGATCCGACGTCGCTTCCGTAAGGTAATCCGAAATCGAACTTCCACTGTGTCAATTTCTAACAGTGGTATCAAAGCCGGTTTTAAGGTGTTCTCCTGTTAAAGTATGTATTCAACTCATGCATCTCATTTTAGAACTTGAAGCTGTCAATTCGGATGATACTGCATTTGGTTCTAAAAATGATGTTTTTCTGTATCATCTCAATTTTGCGTCAAAATTATGCATGTTGTAGTTGATAAGGCAAAGATCAGTTCTGGAAAGTTTGAATAGATATTGTGGAGCCGTTTGGCCGGAATTCGTGGTCAAAATTTTAGAACCCGTAATTTTGACCGCATATACCTTTCACGTAGATTCGATTCTTGCTACGATATTTGCATATTCTAAATCCTTGAATCGATACGAGTCCGTTGATATATCATATGCATTTTCTGGGACTGTATAGAGAGAAATCCATGAAACCCACTAATCGCTTTTTTTCCGCCAACTGTTTTATCGAGAGGAAATTGAATAGTAAGTTTTTTTAAAATAAAATAAGGCTGTGTTTATTGCTTTGCTATTTTCAAAATAGTTTATTGTCCATATCTTGCTCATATGAACTCCTTTAATGTACAGGTTTGGAACGGCCGTTTCGAAATTAAATTTTCTATGCATGAAATTTTTTTTCCCTTCCAGATTCAAGGCCGAATTTTTACTGTGTTACTGAAAGTTCATATGTTATACCCTGCTAGATATTAAGATATTTGTTTTTGAAATTGAGAAGAATTGCATGTTGAAGTCTCTGGAAAGTTTTGTAAGTTTCTCGCTGGGCATGATATGCTGTTTTCTTCATTATTTTTTAGTATCCCATGGTAATTGTTTATATCATGAATAGATATGGTTTCATGCTTAAAAAATGCCTAAAGTAGTGGAAGCTTGTTCGGTTGAGTTTGATTACTCTCGAAAACCCAAATTTTGCGCTTGATTGGATCAAATATTGACAATAGTCGCAAGTGGCGCAAGAGATGATTATAAGCTTTGCAAGTTTTTTTATCTTGCGACGTGTGAAAATTTGTTTTTGTTTAATTTAGATTGATGTGGCAAAATTTTATGAATCTCGTGTGTGTAATATCCCAATGCGCAATTTTTTTTGTAAGTGAAATGGCCTCCAAAAACATTGTTGCTGATTTGAACAAAGGTGAAAAGTTGGATGGGGAAAACTATGACATTTGGCACCGCAAAATTCAATATGTTCTGAATGAGCAGGAGGTCTTGGAGACCTTGACCCATTCTCTGACTGAGCCGGAGATAGGAGACACTGAGCAACACCTACTAGATCTTGCGGCCTATGAGACCTGGGGCAAGAAGGATCGTTGCGCACGCTTTGCCATGCTGAGCAGCATGAGCAATGATTTGCTTGATGAGTATCAAACGGCTGCTGCTATGTGGGAAGCGCTCAAAGTCAAAGATGGTGGAACATCAGCCACAAGACTTCGCGGGTTAACAATGAAGTTTGACTCGTACAAGATGCGCCCTGGTCATACAATGAAGCAGCATCTTAAGGCGATGTCTAGTATGATCCGCGAACTAAAAGTGGCTGGAAACAATCTATCTGATGAGCTGCAGGTCCAGGCAGTGATTCGCTCACTCCCTTCTACTACTGTGTGGGATAATATAAGCCAAAACTTGACACATAATGAGAACCTCAAAACCTTTGATGATGTTGAACGTTATTTAGTTCTCGAAGCTGAGCGCCAAGAGGCGGCTAAGCCGATTAGTTTGGCAAATATGGTTGAGTCAAGTTCGCACCAGGCATCTAGGCCTAAGCGCAAGTACTTTGAGATCTTTAACAAAAAGGGAGGGGCTACTGGGCCAACGCCCAAGAGGGCTAAGATCATGAAGCGCATGAGAGGTAAGCGCGGTGGTCAAAAGAGCAAGGCTAAGCTGGTTTGCTATAACTGCAACAAAGAAGGTCACTTCGCTCGTGATTGCACTGAGCCGAAGAAGGAGCGACATAACACATAGCGCGGGACCGAGTTGGATACGTGGAGTACCGTTGGATACCAAAGGGGAGTCAAGACATTAAAATGGGGAACAAAGCTAGCGTGGAGGTACTAGGCATTAGTACTTACAAGCTGGATTTGCAGGGTGGTCGCACTCTGATGCTCCATGATGTTTTGTTCGCTCTAGATATTCGGCGCAACCTTCTATCTTTAGTCACCTTGCTTAGATTGGGTTTCAATTTTGTCTTTGAGAATAATGGTGTTTCAGTTTATTCGGGAACAAGTTTTTATGGTTGTGGTTTTATTTCAGACGGTTTTATAATAATGGATATTGAATATCATGGTTTTAATAATTCAATTGCTTTATTGACTACTGACTACTTCTGATAATGTGTCTGATGATTCAAGTATATGGCATGCTAGACTAGGCCATATAGGAAAAGACAGGATGACCAGCTCACTAAAGTGTCTTTGCCAGCATGTGAACATTTTTAACAAGAAAGTCAAAAAGAAAACTGTTTGGAAAAGCCAAAAGGGCAGTTTTTCCTTTGCAATTAATCCACTCTGACATCTGTGGCCCAATGAATGTGAGGGCTAGACATGGGGCTTCCTATTTCATCACTTTTATCGATGATTTTATGCGTTATGGTATTGTTTATCTGATCTCCCATAAATCGAAAGCTTTAGATTGCTTCATGCTATTTATGAACTTGGTGGAGAATCAGTTCAACATGAGCATTAAGGCTCTCAGAACCAACCATGGTCGCGAATATTTGTCTGAATTGTTTAAAAGGCTATGTGATGAAAAAGGGATCAAACGACAATTAACAATGCCCGGTACGCTGCAACAAAATGGTGTGGCGGAAAGGAGAAATCGAACATTGTTAGAAATGGTGCCGACTATGATGGTGCAAGCAAATCTTCCAATCTCTTATTGGGGGATGCACTTTTGACTGCGGCCTAAATTCTAAACCGTGTGCCTTCCAAATCAGTGCCTTCCACACCGTATGAATTATGAACCGGCGAAAAACCTGATCTGGGAAATTTGCAACCATGGGATCGACTGGTTATGTTCATGATACTTTCATAAATATGGGAAGCTAGGTCCTAGAGGGAAGAAATGTATCTTTATTCGATACTCTGAACACTCTAAGGGCTATGTGTTTATCAGTGAACAAGTTGATGGAAGCGTAACTGAAATAGAGTCACGTGATGTGAATTTCATTGAGAATGAATTCCCAAGTAGAGGTGAGGTTGAGAAAAACTTAGAGTTTTATGAGATGGTGGATCAAGATGCTCTAGATTGCCTAGTAGAGACCATGGAAGAAATTCCTTAAGCTCCTAGGGATAGTGGGAGCAACTTGCCACCAAGTGGAAGCGTACCACAACAACCTCAGTTGTGTAGAAGCGATCGTGGAAATATTCCTCGTCGATGATTTGAGATGGAAGGGGAAGCTTTTATGATTGCTACGCATGACGATGATGAGCCACGTACAGTGCAAGTAGCTCTATCGTCGTTTGCTAAAGATGAGTGGATGAAAGCAATGGATGATGAGATGGCATCTATGAGGACTAACCAAGTTTGGGACTTGGTGTTCCTTCCGCCAGGGTGCAAAGCTATTGGGTCTAAGTGGATTTTCAAAGTGAAGCGTAAGGCAGATGGTTCAATTGAGAGTTACAAGGCTCGCCTTATGGCGAAAGGCTATACTCAACAGGAGGGGGTAGACTATGAGGACACCTTCTCGCCTGTAGTGAGATTACCTCAATTCGCCTTATTCTAGCCATCGTCGCTAATTTGGATTAATTTGGAGCTACACCAAATGGACGTTAAAACAACATTCCTGAATGGGGATCTAGATGAAGAGATCTATATGGATCAAACTGTTGGATTTGTCGTCAAAGGCCAAGAGCGCAAAGTTTGCAAGCTCAAATGGTCTATTTATGGCTTGAAGCAGTCATCTAGACAATGGTATCTTAGATTTCATTGAGCCATTCAATCGAATGGGTTTACGATGGTCGAGGAAGACCATTGTGTCTGTGTCAAACGGTCCAAGGAAAGTTTCATCATATTATCATTATACGTTGATGATATATTATTGGTTGAAAATAATATAAAGATGATTGTCGCCACCAAAGGGTGGTTGTCCTCCACTTTTGAGATGAAGGACGTGGGTGAGGCAGATTACATCCTTGGGGTTAAGATTATAAGAGATCGTTCGAAGAAACTTCTTGGTTTGTCTCAAAAGCCTTACATTAAGAAGGTCCTTGAATGATTTCACATGCATAAATGTAAGCCCATAGACACTCCTATTGCTAAAGGCGAAACCTTGTGCCGAATTAATTGTCCTTAGACTCAAGAAGAAAAGGAAAGAATGTCTCGAGTTCCCTATGCGATTTCACATGCATAAATGTAAGCCCATAGACACTCCTATTGCTGTGGGCAGTCTGATGTATGCTACGATGTGCACTTGGCCCGACATATGCTATGCAGTTGGTTTTGTTAGTAGATTCCAGTCTAATCCTGGACTTGCCCATTGAAAAGCAATCAAGAGGATACTCAGATATCTCAAAGGAACAGAAGATTACGTACTTTGCTATCAAGGTTCAAATTTGCGCCTAATCGGCTATAGTGATGCTGATTGGGGTAGTGATCTAGATGAACGCAAATTAACTTCGGGCTATGCATTTTTGCTTAACAATGGTGCAATAACCTGGGGTAGTAAGAAGCAAACCTGTATAGCTTTATTGACCATGGAAGCGGAGTACGTAGCCTGCTCGTCAGCAGTTCAAGAAGCAGTTTGGTTGCGGGAATTTTTTTAGCATCTTGGAGTTATCTCAGAAACTGCAGATCCTATTACAGTGCACTGTGATAGTATGGCAGCCCTTGCCTATTCAAAGGATCAAAAGTATCATGGAAAAACTAAACACATTGACATGCTCTACCACTACATTCGAGATATGATTGCGCAAAATGAGGTGGTCCTGAAACATGTTTCTACGAGTCATATGATCGTCGATCCCTTGACTAAGCCTATAGCTAGAGATGCTTTTCAGGCTCATGTTAGGAGTTTAGGGCTCCGTAGATTCTGATCGTTTTTTTTCTGTTTTTAGTTGACCGTTATCTGTTGGGATATTTATCTGTTTTTAATAAAAATGATGGTAGTGTTTGGTTGGGAGTTTAGTTTAGTTTAGTTTTGATAGTGGGTGGAGAGAGAAATAGGGTAATGATTGAAGATAGGGGTAATGATTGGAGAGAGATAGAGAGAGATGAGAAAGTAATAATTGGAGAAATATGGTAATGATTAGAAAAAGAAGTAGGGTAATGATTGAAACTAAACTAAAACTAAAACTAAAATTGTAACCGAACAAAGCCGATATTATTTAATAGCATTGTTATCGACACACACATTTGTCCTGTGATAAGTATGTTGACATGCTAAGATCAGCTCACTTACATGAGTGATCGCCTCTGACACTAGCGTGGTGAGCAGAGATGAGATGTGTGTATCTAAACATCGCTTTAGTTGATGCTAAGATGAGGTCTATATATTTTGACCATACATAGACAACCTACATTCTATGTAGCTTGTGATGTGCCAGATGCGAGTTTTTTATTTAATGCTTAGAGTACCGAGCGGATAGAAGACTCGGGTGAGGCGCTTAGTTGACGACTTAACCAAGATCTGTACGGTGTGAATAGATTAGACATACACTCCTTTTTTTTAAGAGAACTCCACCGTAGCATATATTTCATACTACATGTGCTGATTCGACCAGAAATGGAGGTGAATGAATAGATCCCTGCTTCATCACCGTGTGAGTCCAACGAGTCATAAAATGACTCAAATTATGCCCTTTATAACTTTTACCTATGTTGCAAGATATAGGTATCGGTGTCTGTTGCTTTAGCATGCTACCTATGATCATGATTGATTCGGTCTAAAGGGGCATCACTGGGTAAACGGCTGTACCAAAGTTAAGTGACATGAGAGGGAAGGGAAGACTATTTGATAACACATTGTAGACACCCCAATTTGGCCTAACGATTATTTCAGGTCCCACATTGGGGACCATCCCGATGGTGAAATGGATATAGTGATTGCTGATTGCCTTCTTGAGAACTTTAGGACTTTCGGTAAGAACTTTGAGCCACTTAGAGGACCCAATTCAGAGCCATATAGCCTTTCAGACAGAAATACAGAATCCTAGGAGAATCCATCTGTCGGCCGTAACATTGATCTCACGGCCTTAACATCATTTCCTCACCCGAGCAACCTGTTGCTTGAAAATCTCCCTGAGAGATCAATCTTGTGGCCGCAAGATCCATCCTTCGGCCGCCACATCATTTCCTCGGCCGCCAGATCCTTTGCCCAGCCGCCAGATTGTCCATTTTCCAGACTCTGGAACGTTCTGTCGATTGTTTGATCCAACTACACTACCTCTCCGATGCATTCGGGCCACGTTCAGAGATCACAACGAGGAGTTTGCATTGCAGTTGCAATCGTGCGTTTTGATTGGATGCAGTGAGTCACCAATTGCCTATATAAAGGGGCCTTTGGACTCCGAAAAGAGACACGAAATACATCAGATTCATACCCTCTCAAGCCAAGAAACTCTATCAACATACACTCTCAAACCCTTTCTACAAAAGCCCTAACCTCCCGAAGGCAGCCATCAATCCGACGATCAAACCCCGAAGTCTCAAACCTTAACCCTAGGGTTTTTCAAGAAGCAATCAGTCAATCCCGATCAAATCCAAAGCAATCAAGCTTCTGAGGGATCAAGGTGGTGAGGCCCAGGGGCCTCTGGTTCAATCTATTTACTGTTTTTATGCTTAATCGTAGCGTTTGATTATCTGCTAACTTTTCTGTTTGGGGTGAGGAAGAACATCAACCAGGGCTTCGATCCTTTGACCGATACATCAAATCAGTGGGATTACTCGGCCGTGACATCCATTCACCGGCCGAGTAATCGATTTCCTGGGACAGCTTTGTTTTACTGTTTTCTGATGCATGTTTCAATTACAGTCTCGGCTCACCTTATTTACTGTTTAAAGGCATAAAAACAGATTACGTGTTAGAATTAAATGAAGCATCTATATATCTTATGTTGAACGATTATGGGCTAGCCTCACGGGTAGGCAAAGAGGGGTGCCTAACACCTTCCCCTTACTGTACATTTGGCTTTCGTATCCAGAATCTCTATCTATTTTCTTAGTTTTAATAAACTGGGTGGCGACTCACTTTTAATGATAACCACAACCATGTGGCGATGTTCTTAGCCATGGGAATATCCATGATCTTGGTTTATGAAGCAAGAAACCAAACGAGCAAAACAACGATCAATCTGTATGGCGATGCCCCGTTTGGGAGGTGACTACAGTTTTTTGGCGACTCTGCTGGGGACATGAGAGCCATAACCAAAAAGTTCAACATAAGACTAATACATGCCTTATTTAATTCATTTATCATATGCATTGAGCAGGGAAGTCTCGTTGAGTTCACCTAATACCCCGGTATGACACGGGCTATGTTACCAGCAAACTCCACAGTCACTTGTACCTATCGGTATATCAAAAAGGAAATCACCCAATCGCCGCCTATGATGGGCTGGTGAGAGGACTGGTGCCCTTTGACGACGGAGCACCCTGAGACTACCTAAACCTTACATGTATTAGAAAGCCATAGAACCTATCAAACTAAGACAGGAACCCGCAGGTTAAGGAAATTTCCTGCATTTTGTTTCCAAGTTCTTCCTCACACCCTGTTGTAACAATCTCTTTCTATGCAGAAGGGTTGGGATTTTCAGCCCAAATCCTAACCCTATAACTTACAGGTATTTTTACTTTTAAAGCAGGCACAATAGGTAAGCCAAGAAAGCAACCACAGCCAATTTTATACTCTTATAACACCCGAAGCCACGCCAAACAGAGGCCGCTGTAGCCATCTCGCTTGTCATCTTCACCTGTTAAAACACCTTCACCGCAACGGTCCCAATCACTTCCTGGGACTTCGCAGTCATCTTCTCAGCAAAACCAATCATCTACCAAATTCCAAGCTTCACCAAGCAATCCTCCTATTCCCATGGCAGACGACGATGCCACCATCGCCAACCTTCAGGCTCAAATTACTACTTTGCTAGCAGAAAAAGCAGCGAGAGATGCTGAAGATGAAGAAAGATCAATGGCAAACGAGAATAGACCAGAAAATCCTGAATTGGCCAAGCAAGTCAAAGAAATAAAGCACGCCCTAGCTCGTTCTCAAAGAGACCAAATCTTGGACTTTGAAGGACTTTACCTCTTTCCAGATTCTCAACTGCCTGAGAAGTTCAAAATGCCAAACATTGAGAAATTCAACAGAACTGGCAACCCTACCAGCCATGTCCGCCATGTCATCAACACCCTGAAGCCGATGGGCCTGAATGATGAGCTCATCTCTCAACTGTTTCAGAGAACTCTCACTGGAAGTGCTCTCGATTGGTTCCTCACTCTAGAGTTTGAACACTATCATACCTGGCCAAAAATTGCCAACGCTTTCATCAAGCAATATGCATACAACATCCAAGTTGAGTTGACCACTCGAGATTTGGAAATGACCAAGCAAGAGTCAAACGAAGACTTTGTTACTTTCGTGGCTAGATGGAGGGAAAAGGCTACCAAAATGAAGAACCGCCCCTCTGAGGAAGATCAAGTAAGGATAGTCGTCAAAAATCTGCAATTCAATTATCTCAAGCATATCTACACACAGGCTATCACTTGATTTCAAACGCTTGCATGCTACTGGGCTGCAGATTGAAGAAGGACTTAAACTAGGCCTCATTGGGAAAGAAGAAACTCCTTCACCCAAGAAAACCTTCTCGACTCGTACATCTCAGGCCTCCGTCAACACCTTTAGCTCAGCCTCACCACAAGACCCTTTTCAAGCTAGCTCATCCTGAAGCTCAAACCGGCCTCGCCGTAATTTTAGCCCTCTCTACATGACTCTCTCCCAAGCCTTAACCATTCTAAGCCATCAAGGACATCTCAAACCCTTGAACAAACCATCTCCTCAGCCGCCTTATGGTCCAAACCATGACCCCAACAAGCAATGTGCCTACCATCAACATTCTGGGCATGAAACGGATAACTGTATGCGTCTTCGCCAACCGCACCATAAAGCCTCCACAACCTGATACACAAATCAAACCACCCAATACTGAACCACCCCGAAACGTCAATCTCATAAACCTATCTCACAATCCCATATACAATCTGAGCCAATACATTGTCCAAAACAACCATGCCAAGCCAACCTTAACTTTCCCAGAGGAGGATGAGTGTTTCATGCTAGAGGAAGAAGAAAAGGTTGAGTCCGATCAATCAGAAGTAATTGATCCCAACATGAGTGATGAAGAAGAGCGAGCAAAGGAAGAAAAACTAAGGAAATGGAATGAGCATTCCTGGGCGAAACATAATTTAGAGGATCCTGACATCCCATTTGTAGAAGATGACGAATGGCTACGTATCTGGTTTGAGAATAGAAAGAAGGAAAAGGAAAGGGTCATTATGATGAGAAGGCACGCCCGCTTCGAGCCCGCCCAAATAGGGGTACCCATTAACCGTCCTAAAATTCCGATGCCTTCCATTGTCTGGGAGACAATCAATCTCATAGAAAAGGTGGAGGAATTCCAAATGCAACCATGGATCAATCCCCATGATGAATGCGATTACAGCCGGTGGATAGAGGAAAGAGAAGATTTGGATTTCATATGCCCCGATCCATACAAAGCAGGGGAGAGCGACTTCAACGAAATGGAAGAGGAATACGATGATCCACTCGATGGAATCTCCTTAGCATCACTATTCAATCAAATAGAGATAACTAATTTCCTTCATAACTACACAATCAATAAGGAGGACGAAGAGGCGATAAAAGTCCAAGCTGATATTTCCATTTGGGAACTGCTTATGTCCCAAAGAGACAGTCATCGTGCAAGTTTTGAGGATGAATTCAATTCAAAGGCTTTGTTTGGCAAAGAAGAGGGTGGAAAAGAGTATAAAATTGCAAAAGACAAAGCAAAAGAGGACAACCCCAAAAGCCTGCAGTAGCTGAGGAAGTCACAACATGGCAAAGAACATAAAAAACATTGCTTTTTGCTTTCTAAATTAAACTAGAATATATTTTGGGCCCCTGCTTGGGCATTTTATTTCTAAGTGAACTCCTGTTTTATCTCTCTAATTATGCTTATTCAATGACCTTATTCTTAAATTGCAATTGCTATACACTATGATCTCTTTGCCGAACAAGAGAAACTTCAAGGAATCAAGATCTCTGTGTTACTGACAAAAGGGAAAGAGGGAACGAGCCCTGATTACTTAAACCTAAGTTTTTGCCGAGACTTAGAAAAAAGATGCTATCCCCGTGAGAACACTTAGGGTTAGCTTGCCCATTAGGAAAGTACAAACATAAGAGGAGATTCATAAAATATCCTCATCAATTTCCTTTCCAAAGGTACAACAAAACTTCTTGAGAAAGAATGCTCGTTGGGTGACCAAGTAGCCCAAACAAAAGTAAGAGCAAAGCATGCCAGAGCAAGAAAACGCAAAAATGCAGACTAGGCAAAAGTTAAGGCATTCAAAAGCTCGCTAAGGACTCAACCTCCATCAGGTAACCTAAGCAAAATTTAGAGTAAGTAAGAAGAAAAACCAAGAGTGAAAACCCAACTCCTAAAGTGGTGACTTTGGAATGTAAAAGGCCTGATTCCCTGATTGGGATACGTAGGCAATCTCACATTGAGATGCGGCCCAAACATTTGGAGAGAAGGAAAAACATCAACAGGTTTGTACTCAATCATAGACATAGCTAACCCTGCATATTGAGCTCGCAAAAGATGAGTATGCTTTTTTTTAAGGAATTGGCAACAGTAAAGGACATGAGAATTATTGTTCATCCCCTCTAACTTAAGTGTCGTTAACACAATGAGCAGAATACTTTGAAACCTCTCGAGTTTGGCAAAAAGACTACGGAACATGGCAAAAGTAGAAAGCAGAAAATCAAAACAAAGCATAAGGAGGAAGAGAAAAGAGGATGCCACTTGGCCAAAACAAAATCTACCTTTTGGAAAATCAAAGTAACGGCCGAAGAATGGATATAGCGGCCGTAACATTGATTCTTCAGCCGAGTAATCGATTCCTCGGCTAGTACTTCACACAGATTACTAATTATCTGTAAATACTTGTTCAAAAAGCCATGTTTTGACTTTCACATGCACTTAAGGGCACAAAAAGCTTTTCTCATTTCATGACAAAAGTTCAAGTACAAAATTCCCGCTGTGGTTGCTTTTACTATACAATTTTTGCTAGCCTCTTTCGCTAACTATGAACAGGAAAACAAAAATCCTAAAAGTTAGTCATGATGGCGCCTCCGAGACAGCCTCTGAGACGAAGATGGGGACTGCTCACTGGCTCCCATACCCTCCCCACCAACAGTTGGAACTCACTCAGCCTCAAGCTGCAACAAAAAGAGGATACAAGCACTCAGAATCAAGAAATAATACAAAGCAAATGAAATACATGGGAAAAGCCATACCTCGAGGATCTGAAGGCGCTGCCTCCGAACCAAAGCCTCCGCACTCTGATAAGCATGCAGCCACTCCTGCACTACCTCAGCAGTCACCTGTAAAAGCAAATTGAATGTTTCAAGCATTGAAATACCAGGTACAAACAGAGAAACAATTTCAGAAATAGGATGATACCTGTGAAACCCCAGCTGGTAGCGTATAAAGCAGGGTTGTGCAAAGAGTAAGGACCAGGCGCTCCTCCTCCCCATCATCAGAATGGAAGGAGACAAAAGAAGGGGTCCGCGGCCAAACAGGAGCAGCAGGAGGAGCTGCAACGGCTGGAGCCAAGAAAAGGCGGCAGTACTCCGTGTAGTCACCCGCCTGGAGAAGCAAGCCTACCCAATCTCTAATCCGAGCACTCTTCAAATCTTCCTTGGACATCGAGGAAGTAGACCTCATCGATGCTGGAAGAGGAGGAGGAACAAGCTGAAGCACCTCAGCACGCGGGCGCCACTGGCTGGCTACCCGATCACCTAAGTACCAGGCTTGACAAAAGGGACCCTCGAGCAAGCTGCGAGTACAATCCAGACCCTGGAACGTGCAAGAGGAGCATCCTCTGGTACGCCACCCCAAGGGTCAAACCGTACCTACAAGAGAAGATCAAATCAGCCACGATACAAAGATACGGAAATCTAAAAAACAAAGAATATAAAGAAGAAAGGTACCTGATCGACCGTCAATCGGTCCAAAACTCGCCGCCACTCAGGAAGGCTCAAAACTGGTGATCGTGGCTTCCGTTACCCCACCAACCATCGCTCGTAGCGAGGTATACAGTTTGCATCCCCATGCCTAGTCTCAGGGGGAAACTGGAGAAGGTGTTCGAAAGCCCAGAGCTAAAAAAAAAAAAAAACAGATTAACCCAAACAAGTTCAAATACCAAGAGAAGTCAAAGTAGGAAAGGAAATAGAAGAAAATGATATATACCTCAAGCACCCGGCAATGACCGTCAAGAATGGGACTCTTGTCCCGTGAGCAGGCTCCAAGATTGCCATACAAGGTGGCCAAAGCAGACGACCCCCAATTAAAATCCCTAACAATCTCCAAGTGCTGCAGAGGGGCCAGAAACTGCGTATGCACCGAACCATCCTTGTTGGCAAATAACGTTTGCTCAAGGAGGTAGAGAAGGAAAGCCCGTGTTAGCTGCTCAACACTCACCTGGGTCAGAATATCAGTCTTCATGAACGTCTTGCTGAGCCAAGAGATATCAACATGACCGCGTGAATGAAGAGGAGGCACCTTGCCCAAGAACCACTCCAGAGCCCCTGTCCGCTCCCAAAGCCTGGGATCAACTTGAAGAGGAATTCCGCCTACCCGCAAACCAGTCAGCAAAGAGAAGTCACCTGGCGTGATCGTCATCTCACTAGCAGATGGAAAGTGGAATGTGTTGGTGGTGTCCCACCATCTCTCCACCAATGAGGTCATCAACGACCAATCAACCTTCGGAAGATTGAGGCCCAGAACAAATGCCTCAAAATTAGCAGCACGTACTAACTCCCGAGCCTGCTCTGGCAGCGTCAAAAACCACTTATGCACCTCTTTGCCACCACCGCGAGCCTCCAATCTCCTATTCCTCTGCAAAGATCCATCAAAAACAAAAAGGGAGTTAATCTCATGATTGCATATAACAAGCGAAAGCTAGGGGCATCAAATTAAAAATATTTAAAAGCATGCATTGCCTAAACAGGGGGCACGATTATTTTAGTCTTTTTGAAAGCAATGTCGACCTAAACATAGGTCTCTCTCGTTTACGCCCCTGGTTGAAAGGGATTTTATCCCAAGAATGGAATTTATCTTTAAGTAATGCAAAACTGAATTCCAAACCAAAGTAAATCTTTTTACTTTTCAGGAAATTTACCGGAACATTAAGGATGCTCAAATGCTGCTCAGGCTCTTTGCGAACCACCTCGGCCTCTAGGCCACCAACAGGAGGACGGTACTGCAAGAAATCGCCATAACCCAGCCTACGCGAAGGAAGAACGTAGGTAGCAGGGTCAAACAAACCCGGCTCCTCAATCATCTCCTCGTCAGAAGAAGGATACTCGCACCTACATGAAGGGTGCGAGGACGAACCCAGAACGTCCGAAGGAGGTGTGGCCATCACCTCCAAAACAAGAGACAAAAAAAGAGAGAAAGCAAGCAACGGCGGCGGTGCCGGAGACAATGGCAGCCGGCGGCAAGAGGGGAAAACGGTGGTGGTTGACGGACGAACTTGGATGAGGGAAACAGAGAAGAAGAGAGGAGGAGAAAAAAAAAGAAAGAATGAGCTGCAAGATCGATTAAACCGAACTTAAATTGATTTTCTAACTTTTGGCGTTCTCACGGCTGAGACATCGATTCCTCGGCCGCGACATCCATTACTCGGCCGCAAGATCGATCCACCGGCCCCCTAATTAATTCCCCTCAGCAGCATCAGATCTTGCTTAATGCACCAATCTAGATAAAGTTTTGGGTCCTTGACCAACAAAATAGCCTTGGGGGCATCCCTGAGCCAATACAACGTGATCAGAACGAGCCTTGGGGGCATGCCCGAGCATAAAGGAAGCTCTCTCTCCACAAACTGCTGGCCGAAGCTCTCGCTACAGCAAATCAAGATACTCGACAGCTCTGCTATTCATCACCATCATAACTCCAAATCCACCTATAACAAAATAACAGCAGCCCCAAGCTTATTATCTCAGCAATGACGTGCTTCTTGCACCATCACCACTTCAGTAGCTCAAGCTCACTATCAAGCTATCATCTCAGCGCCTCACCTCTTATCGTAAGCTCAGCAACTCCAAGCTCGCTACCATTCAGCAGTTCGATGCCCATGATCATTATCATCAACCCTATAGCTTCGCAGCTCCATCTGCTACAGCAAGCTCCAAGCTCAGCACTATCAAAGCAATCCAACGCTTACCTCAACAGGCTCCTTGCCTATCATCTCAGCGGCTCCAAGCCCATTATCTCAGCAGCTCTACGTCTTCGCCTATCAACTCAGTGGCTTTACACTCATGCTCACTATCTATTCAGCAGCTCTACGCTTTCCACCATCAACGGCTCCACGCCAAATGCTATCAAGCAAATTCGGCGGTTCCAAGCCCGCCAACCTAACTGGCTCTAAGCCGTAAAACAATCCTCAACAGGCTCCGTGCCCATATCTATCAACTTAACAGGCTCCACGCTTATCATCTCAGCAGCTTCACGCCCATTATCCCAGTCACCTCAGCGGCTCCGTGCCCATTATCTCAAGTGGCTCTATGCCATATTAATTCTCAACAGGCTCTACGCCTGTCAACTCAACTAGCTCCACGCCGTAACTACTATTTCAATTGGCTCCATGCCATAACAATAATCTTCAGCAGGCTTTACGCCACCCCAATCAAGATATCAGCAATTCTCAAGCTCTACGCTTGAATGCTCAAAATCCAACATTTTGAATGCTCAAAATCCAACATTTTGAATGCTCAAAGCTCTTCGAATGCCCAACCACTGTGTACTGGATGCTCAAGTTCTACACTTGAATGCTCAAACTCTATGCTTGGATGCCCAACCACTACGTACTGGATGCTCAAAGTCTGTACTTTGATTGCTCGAATTCTGCCGTTCGAATGCTCAAGCTCTACGCTCCGAATGCTCAAGTTCAAAACTTGATGGAAGCTCTAAGCTTAAATCAAACACACACGCACGGGCCCGTGCACATATTGCATCACCATTATCACATCGAGTCTGCATAATCACTACCATATCTATTCACATCTAACCACCATCATCGCATATATTTTGCATATCTCTCTTATTCATGAAACAGGTCAATCCTGCAATCAACCGGCTCTATGCCTCGGTTTTTATTGATCGGTCCAGAACCTCAATCCTTTGGCTCCACGCCAAAAATTATGATGAGAAAGCTTCGCGCACAGACCATCAGAATGCAACCAGCCCAGCGCTTCGATTTTATCTCTCCAGGCTCTCGCCTTATGATCAACACCAGCTCTGCGCTTCGGTCTATCTCTCCAGGCTCTCGCCTTATGATCAACACCAGCTCTGCGCTTCGGTTCTATCTCTCTAGGCTCTCGCCTTATTATCAACACCAGCTCCGTGCTCCGGTCCCATCAAGCTCAAAAGCGCTGACTTCTCAAAAATCGGCTCCGTGCCTCGGTTCCTTCATTCCAAAGCTCCGTGCTTCAGTTACTGGCCCTGCGCCTCCCATATCTCAAAGAAACGACATCCAACTCGTCTCTGGAAGATGGCTTGGGTTCCACCCCATATCTCAAAAGTCGGCATCCGAAACATCCCCAACAGATGGCTTGGATTCCACCCCAATTACATCAATTCTTCCCAGCTCATTCGCAAGGATAGGCTACTCTACCGAGTTTCCCTCAGTTAAAATCAGGATGATCAAGAAAAGCAAACACACCTGCCGTGTATTGATCTACCCCAAAATACCAAGGACACTCTTCGCAAAAATATCCTCGGCAGCCCCGCGCTCCTTTAACTACTCTCCGCCAAAATCCTGGCTTAGTTTAAGTACGTCACACTACGGCTTTTAAAGCCCGAAGGTACATCTTCTGTCTCTAACCCTCCAAACTTTTTTCTTTTTTATTGCCCCCGAACTACGGTTGGTCTGAATTTCCCTGTGGAATACGTACGCAGCCTCCCGGCCCGACCATAACAAAAATCGTTTTCAAAAACCCTTGGAATAGTGGTTGGACCAAATTGAGTTGCTTTTACAGCTTTGACTTTTACTCAAACATGCCTCGCGATCCGTCTGAGCTCAGTCAAAGAGGGGCATCTGTGGGCATCTGTAGACTCCCCAATTTGGCCTAACGATTATTTCTGGTCCCACCTTGGGGACCATCCCGATGATGAAATGGATACAGTGATTGCTGATTGCCTTCTTGAGAACTTTAGGACTTTCGATAAGAACTTTGAGCCACTTAGAGGACCCAATTCAGAGCCATACAGCCTTTCAGACAGAAATAGAGAATCCTAGGAGAATCCATCTGCCGGCCGTAATATTGATCTCATGGCCTTAACATCATTTCCTCCCCCAAGCAACCTGTTGCTTGAAAATCTCCCTAAGAGATCAATCCTGCGGCCGCAAGATCCATCCTTCGGCTGCCACATCATTTCCTCGGCCACCAGATCCTTTGCCCGGATGCCAGATTGTCCATTTTCCAGACTCTGGAACGTTCTGTCGATTGTTTGATCCAACTACACTACCTCTCCGATGCGTTCGGGCCACGTTCAGATATCACAACGAGGAGTTTGCATTGCATTGCAATTGCAATTGCAATCGTGCATTTTGATTGGACGGAGTGAGTCACCAATTGCCTATATAAAGGAGCCTTTGGACTCCGAAAAGAGACACAAAATACATCAGATTCATACCCTCTCAAGCCACGAAACTCTGTCAACATACACTCTCAAACCCTCTCTACAAAAGCCCTAACCTCCCGAAGGCAGCCATCAATCCGACGATCAAACCTCGAAGTCTCTAACCCTAACCCTAGGGTTTTTCTAGAAGCAATCAGTCAATCCCGATCAAATCCAAAGCAATCAAGCTACCGAGGGATCAAGGTGGTGAGGCCCAGGGGCCTCCGGTTCAATCTATTTACTGTTTTTATGCTTAATCGTAGCGTTTGATTATCTGCTAACTTTTTTGTTTGGGGTGAGGAAGAACATCAGCCGGGGCTTCGATCCCTCGGCCGATACATCAAACTAGTGGAAGTACTCGACCGTGACATCCATTCACCGGCCGAGTAATCGATTTCCTGGGACAGCTTTGTTTTACTGCTTTCTGATGCATGTTTCAATTACAATCTCGGCTCACCTTATTTATTGTTTAAAGGCATAAAAATAGAATACGTGTTAGAATTAAGTGAAGCATCTATATGTCTTATGTTGAACGATTATGGGCTAGCCTCACGACTAGGCAAAGAGGGGTGCCTAACACCTTCCCCTTACTGTACCTTTGGCTTCCGTATCCAGAATCTCTATCTATTTTCCTAGTTTTAATAAACTGGGTGGCAACTCTGTTTTGATGATAACCGCTATCATGTGGCGATGTTCCTAGCCATGGGAATATCCATGATCTTGGTTTATGAAGCAAGAAACCAAACGAGCAAAACAATGATCAATCTGTATGGCGATGCCCCGTTTAGGAGGTGTCTACACACATCAACAATAATGTGGCTTACTGTCGACAGGTTATGACGCTAAAAGTAAGCGACATGATCGTAAGCACATTATGTGAATTGATGGGTTAAGCATTGCTTTGAGTATCTGTACTCGAGAGGGATTAAAAATGCTTAATCCGATGTGGTCAAATGAGTCTAGGGCATACCGAGTTTTCTTTGGGATGTTACTATACTGGTTTTATTGGCTAAAATTTAGTATAGTACTCCAAATATTTTTTTTGTAGATGCACTCGGTGGTCGCACAGTCTGTTACCAGTATGAACAAGAGTTGTAAGAGAGAACAAGAAATCCATGACTGAGTCGTGCTCACTCTGTGCGAGTAGGAGATGTAATCAATGCGCCCAAGAGTGGGCAACTCAAGGGTTTTCTTTGGGAGCACAAGTGTTATACGGTGGAAACCCAAAAGGGTGATAACCTAAAAATTGATAGCAGAGGTTACAAGTTTTTTGGATTCTCCTGGAGGTTAAAAGCCCCTTGGGTTTTTCCTAGTTAATGAGCTATCAATGGAGGAGGGCTTTATAAACTCTTTCGTTGGAACCATGGAGCACACAAGAAATTCTCTCTCAATCTTGTTGGTCTTAAACTGTGGATATGGGTGTATAACTCTGGTAGTATACACATCACCGGAGCACGCTGGATTCGTGGGATTCTATCAAGCAAGCTCTCAACGAGGTAGAACGCCTTTGCCGATCCGACGTCGCTTCCGTAAGGTAACCCGAAATTGAACTTCCACTGCATCAATTTCTAACAGGTAAAAACAGATTTGTGAATCTTCCCAAGGTGTTTTTCCCAAATGGGGTTATCTCAAATTCTGTAAACAAGATAGGAGAAGAGAATAGAAATTGAATTGGAAGAAGTGAGACTATTTTCAAGGAATCCCCTATTAAAAGCTTTTGAAATACTCCCGGATTCATAGAAGGGTGAAATGAAAAGACTCTACTATTTTGAAGGAATTCCTGATCGTCCAGATGAGCTCTTGTACTTTCATGTGATTTTCAATGTGGTCCTTCAGTAAGAATTCGATAGTAAACCTAATAGAAAATGTGTATTGTTTAGTGGTATGCATAGGAGATATAGTGATATGTGGCAGTATGTAATACACAGATATAAATTTGTGTGTGCATAATGCATATTATTTTGTTCTTGAAGTCAGATTTGGGAATTGTTTGATCTTTTAGGAAAATTGCTTTTATGAGATATGTGCTAATAACAGTCTTGAGCTTGTCCATACAGCCTAGATATAGAGTTTGTGTGATATCGAGAGAGAGATTCTTGCGGGGAAAGGGTACGGAAATACTGTCTGTACTGCTTGTCCAAACATCGTAGAAAATTGTTTGGTATGTGCTTCTTTCATACAAGTTCGCAAAAAGGCGGACTTGTATAGTCTCTGTACTGCTGTACACTATAGAAGCAGCTTTTATGCAGAATCTTTATGCTGTTAAAATTAGGAATGGAGCAATCATTTGAGCAGTTGTCATGTTTCATATTTTGGCACTTGAACTGGTCCCTTTGTTACAAGATTATATATTCTGTCGTTTTAGACTCTGATTAATTTTGTCTTCGCCTCCTCGGTGTTCACCACCACCCCAATCACAGATTGAAGGCCTTGAGAGGCAGTGCAACGACATTCCATTGAAATTCGGTCATGAGACTCATGACAAACATGGTCGTGTCAATTTTCCTTTAACAAGGTGGAGCTTCCTGCACTTCCCTAACATCACCGTTACGAGGAAAGATGCATTTGCGAAGCATCTTTGCAGGTCCTAGCTTCTGTAAGTTTGATGGCTAAGTGCTACATTTTATAACATTGCTAAATGTTAATTTCGTCATGCTAAAGTTTGCTTAACGAAAATGATATTGTTAGTGCACAGCAGCAAGTCATCTATATGTTGTTATTTTTCATTTCTCTACTGAAATATTTCCAATTAGGCAACTACTGGAAAATTTTAACTCCTGAAGGAAACCTAGACCCCCCCTTCACTAGTTTATTCTTTGGATTTTAGAGCTCTGTAATTAGATAACTTTTATATTTGGTGTTTTTTTTGACTTGTGAAACCCCAAAATAAAATCGTTAAAATTGTAGTAGCCTTGCCCTCGCTTGTAAAGTCTTAGTTTTCTAGTGATCCATGATTATTTTTGTTGTATTCGGTCAGCATTGTGTTGGTTTGACTTTCATGAGTCTATCTATGGGATAACCTCATGACTGTCGAAATGTTTACCACTAATTCATTAAAATCTAAAGTTGTTAGAGAGAAGGGCAGCTTTATTAGTTTTAGCCTTAACATTATACGTCCCCCCTAGTGGTACACACATGAGGGTGCCTAACATGTCCAAATGTATCGGAGTAGTCATAAAGGTAGACTGAGTTTCGAACATCTGATCTGTTGGTTGCTTTGAACTTTGATACCATGTTTAATTGTTGATGGCAGTTCATGTAAAAGCTTTAGTTTGCTACTTATTCTCTGAACAAAAACTATTCTGACATAGTAGGTTCTGAGTGAAGGATCAATTGGTGATACTGTTGGTGGACTTTCTCTAAAGGCCTTCCTAATTTGTCTTAGAATTTGTGGCTAGAACCCAACTCAAATGCTTTTGGTTCTCTTTTTCGCTTTTACGGTGATTATCACTCTTAAGTATCGAGATATAATCTTAGCTAAATGGCTATGTTAAGATTCCAGAAAGAGACTTTGTAGTTTGTTGGATCTGTGTTATCAAATTAAAAATCAACTGTAGGAACTAGGAACTATTTCTTTCTCTTTTCTTTTATGGAAACTTCGAAATTAAATTAAACATAACAAAAGACACAAGTTTGAAAAAAGTTGGTCGCACAGTGTAGCGGGCCGAATCCAGGCAATGGGCCAGGTGCCATGGGCAGCCCGACGTGCTGGCGCTCGTATGCGCTGGACACACATGGGTGGACACTTGGCCCAATCGTCCCTTGGAGCCCAATTAGCAAATCCAACATGGGAGCCTGCAGGGCTAACTTGGTGGATTGGGATTTATTAGAGGAGATGAAGAAGAAGAGGTACAAGGTTTGTGTTGTGATAGTTCTATGAACCTACCTAGTAATGTGAGCAATGAATGAATCCAACTCCAATCGAGAAGCACCACCTTCTTCCACCGCCTGCCTAGTGGAAGCACCCAGCTCCTCAGCTCTCTTCCTTATCTCCTCCCCTTCTTTAGATGCGATCAATGTCTTGACAACTTTTGCTATAGTTGACGAAGTCACTATTTCCTCTCTTTGTTCCCATGTGTTAACCGGCAGACCAACCTTCAATATATCTGTAACCAAAAATGCATTCTTGGGTTGGTCAGAGTGCATGGGCCAAGCAGCTATGGGCACTCCCAAAGCTATACTCTCAAAGCAAGAATTCCAGCCGCAGTGACTCATGAACCCACCTGTGGATGGGTGCCCCAAAATCTCTACTTGAGGTGCCCAATCCCTCACCACCATTCCAACTTCTTTCATTCTCTCTTCAAACCCTTCTGGCAGTTTCTCTTTCGTCGCCTCTCCTGTGAAAATGTCTACTTTATCGGCATCTCTGAATACCCAGATGAACTTTTGCTCGCTCTGTTCTAACCCCATTGCGAGCTCTTTGATCTCTTCATCCGCCATTGTAGTCGTCGTTCCAAATGAAACATATAAAACAGATTTTGGGGCTTGTTTGTCAAGCCACTCGAAACATTTGTGTTTTGGGGTTTTTGAGTTACTTCCATCATAGTCTGCCCCCAGGTTCAAGGGCCCAATCGCCCACATCTGTTTGTTAACTTTGTTCCTATTAAACTGGTCCTTTGCTATTAAATCAATAAATGTACCTTCGATTGATCTGCTCGAGTTATAGATATATCCGGTTGTAAATTTCAGAAAATCAGCTTGAAGGGCTATGAAAGTCAGCACGTCAATGGTGAAGCATCCTTCGAATGACGGTAGCCCTTTTGGAGGTGGTTCTTCGAGGGAGGGTTTTCCCATCATTTGCCACCCGTCAAAGAAAGAAGAAAAGGGTGAAGTTGGGTTAAATGCATAGGATTCTGCATTTGGAACGTTAGCAACATCCTGAACCACATAAGCCATCAGGACATCGTGGATGATGATAACCCTTCTCGTTGTGGCAGAGATTTTGTGTAGGAGTGTGGCCATTGGTTGGCGGAGGTGGATAGAAGAATCGAATGAGGGCTGGAGGTGGGTTGGGAATTTGGTGGAGGGATCTGTGGTAGGAGAAGGAGAGTGGACATCAGGGGTGGGGAATTCTTGAAAATGGATTTGGGAGTCTTGGAGATGGGTTTGGGAATTGAAACGGAGTTTGGCCTGGCGGAGGTGGGTGGACGAGGTGGCGTAGTGGACGGGGATTTTGTAGGAGGAGGAGATGAGGCAGGAGAGGTGGAGGAGCTGGTTGAGATGGCTTTGGCATGGAAATGGCACCATTATTACCACCACTTCAGCTTGTTTGGAGATACTACTGATCAGGACATGGCTTGGATCTTTGCTTTGGATATCCATGAGCTCTCTCTCTCTCTCCCTCTCCCTCTCTCCCTCTCCCTCTCCCTCCTGCTACGATTGTAGTGTCAACTTTCTTATCCTCTCCTTCCTGCTACGATTGTAGTGTCAACTTTCTTATCCTCGGAACACGAGAGTGCGTTCTTTTTAAAAGGAGAAGTAACCACCCATTTTCGTTATATCTACATAGAAGATTAAATACTGAGGCTAATTTTGTATGCTTATTAGCCTTCGAAACCTAGTGGTGTTAGAGTCAACCATAATAATTGGCAATTGCCGTTGGAGATCGTGCTTTCGATATAATATTTTTTTTTAATATGCTAATTAGTCTTTGGTGCCATGTGCCATGTGTCATATTGACTTATTTCTGAAGCGCCGGTGGGAAAAAAAGAAAAGAAAAGAAGAAAGAGCCATGTTGAGACAACCGTAGAAAGTGCAATTAGAGATGGTTGACTCGCAGTTCTTGTCTAGTAACCATGTGAGCTTCTGATACAAAATCGGAGCAGTTAGTTCAAATGTCTTGGAGTTACTTTCAGGATTCCGGAATTAGTCGAGGTTTAGGACCTCGGAATTAATCGAGGTGCGCGTAAATTGGTCCGAACATCTAGTTATGAGAAGGAAAAAAAAAATGTTGTGAAGTTATGTACAGTAGCAGTGAACTCGTGCTATCATTCACAGCAAATCATTTGCCTTCGGATACAAATGCAAAACGAAAGCTTTCACCTTTTTTAGATATCAACTTTACATCTTTAACCAATACTAAAAATGTTAACCTCAAGCGATTCTGTTCAAATTTCAACTGTTATTGATTGAAAGATGTGAAGATGTTGACCGAGGAGTTTTTTTTTTTTTTACTGGGGTGGGATTCCATGTAGGATCTCTCCCTCTCTCTCTCTCATATTAATGGATAACTTGTTAAATTATATATATTTTTGATCAGATTTAAAATTTATTGAATGATTATTCGTAATTTCGCATCCTAACTCGCAGTGGCAGAGATACCGTGAAGGTGCGCAGCCATAGGCTGATGGAGGTGGATAGAGGATTCGAATGAGGGCTGGAGGTGGGGTGGGGTATTTGGTGGATCGGAGGGATTCGGGACGGGGGAAAAAGAGAGGAAATCAGGGGTGGGAAATTCGTGAAATAGATTTGGGTATTTTTGGAGGAGGATTGTGTTATTGAACAGGAGTTTGGCCTGGCGGAGGTGGGTGGAGGTGGTGGCGTAGTGGACAAGGATGTTGTAGTACGAGGAGATGAGTTAGGAGAGGTGGAGGAGCTGGTTGAGGTGGCTTTGGCATGGAAATGGCACAATTATCACCACCACTTCTGCTTGTTTGGAGATACTACTGAGGTCATGACTTGATCTTTGTTATGAATCTTCATGAATCTCTCTCTCTCTCATATAGTATGATCATGGATCTTTGCTATGAATCTTCATGTATTATCAATTTTGTTATTGTCACAGCAACAATGAGTACATTCTTTTCATTTTTTGAGCGGCAATTTTTTTTTTAATTAATCTTTGAAGTTGTCATAAAAACTAAAATGAACAAGGAGTGATACGTCAGATTCCTAAGCAAAGTTAAGAACTATCTTGTGCCCATTCGAGACCCAAATGTAAAGTTAGAAACCAAGAAACACTCTATGGGACAAACACATTACACACATTACACCCTATGGGTCCGTTTGGATGCAGGATAAGAATTGAAGGTATTAGTTATGAAGGGGGATAAGATAGTAGGGTAGGCCCACATTGATATGATGGGGGGATTAAATAGTAATTGGCTTGGATGAGGGATAAAATGGGGGATAAGGTTGTTTTATAGTTAAAATGGAAAAGAGAGGGGTATTATCCGGGGGTATTATGTAATAACACCCCAGAACCTCCCCATAAATAATCCCCCCTCTGGGGGTATTAGGGGGTACAAGAGAATTCGGGGCTTAGCTAATACCCCCGGCAAAATGTTTCCCAAACCATGGCTTAACCATGGGCCCACAGTCTTAGGAAGGGGTATTACTAATACCCCTTTGGTAGCCCCCATCCAAACAGGCCCTATGGGACAAGCCCATAATCCTAAGCGCAAGAGTAGAGCAACAAAGAACTAAAGAAAAAAAAAACCCTAGCTGCCCAAAACCTCCAACCGACGCAGCTTGGTTGAAACAGGCCGCCAACAACCCAGACACTGCCAAACAACAACCACCACCACCACTAGAGCACCACCTGAGCCCTAATAAGCTCGGGTCCAAACAGCAGCAATGGAGAACTGATCCACTGGAGAAACACGTTGCAGACGACACCACCAAAGCAAAGAATCCCAACGCTGTTAGGCAAACCTGAGGCCATCAACAACGGCACAGCTGAGAAGAGTTAGAAAGACACCAACGATGCGTTAAAGCATAGAATGGGAAACACCTTTTTTTTTTTCTAAGCAAAAATATTTTATTAATCTTTATAAAGGATTACAAAGATTAAAAGGATCAAGGGCAACCAATCCAAACCGAAAGATTTGGTTTGGTTTTTTAGTTGTATGGTTTGGTCATAATTTAAAAAAATTAGAAACCGCGTTATATGGTTTGATTTGTGGATACACGTTCATGGTTATGGTTTTAAACCGATCTGAACCGTATAATACATATATATAATTTAATTATGATTCACCAAATAAATATGAAAGCCTTAGTTAACTACTTTCCTAGTTTTATTGATCCTATTAAATCCACCACAATATTTGTTTTTTCTTTCCTACCAAGATAATTTAAACTAAACTTCTATATATCAAACGATTTAAACCTAATCCTAATTTCCTATGATTATTAATTTATTATACACAAAAAATATCATCAGATCAGTCAACTTTCAAGACCCAATTCCTAAATTTCTATACATGAAAACCAATTTCAATTCCTATTCCTATAATTCTTTCACTACCAAGACTAATTACCCTAAATTTCTATACTTGCAAACCGTGGTTTAAAACCAAAACCGAACCTTATTTAATGGTTTGGATTGGTTTGGTTCTATGCCTTTTATGGGTTGGTTTGGTTATCCAAATTCATAATCTGTAGGTATTGGTTTGGTTCTTGGTTTACTATGAAACCAAACCAATCCGAACCATGCTCACCCCTAGGCACACTGGTAAAAGCCACCCGATATCTAAAAGAAGGCAAGACGCCAACTGAACACCAAAGAAATCAACATCCACAGAACCTCAACAGCCAAAAACCCAAAACGAGTCTCACACCTTATACCTAAGCCCCCATCCACAACAAGCCGAAAAGCCAAGCAAACAAGAAATAGCCAAAACTAAACCAAATAAATAGCCAAACCAAAACCACATAGCCACTAAGCAAAACCAAAATAAGCCAAACACCTCAAACCCGCCTAATCTTGAGTTCAAAAAGCTACTGTAGACACCCCAATTTGGCCTAACGATTATTTCAGGTCCCACCTTGGGGACCATCCCGATGATGAAATGGATACAATGATTGCTGATTGACTTCTTGAGAACCTTAGGACTTTCGGTAAGAACTTTGAGCCACTTAGAGGACCCAATCCAGAGCCATATAGCCTTTCAGACAGAAATACAGAATCCTAGGAGAATCCATCTGCCGGCCGTAACATTGATCTCACGGCCTTAACATTATTTCCTCACCCGAGCAACCTATTGCTTGAAAATCTCCCTGAGAGATCCATCCCACGGTCGCAAGATCCATCCTTCGGCCGCTATATCCTTTCCTCGGCCGCTAGATCTTTTTCCACACTCTGGAATGTTCTGTCGATTGTTTGATCCAACTACACTACCTTGCCGATGCGTTCGGGCCACGTTCAGATATCATAACGAGGAGTTTGTATTGCACTGCAATTGCAATTGCAATCGTGCGTTTTGATTGGACCGAGTGAGTCACCAATTGCCTATATAAAGGGGCCTTTGGACTCCGAAAAAAGACACACAAAATTCATCAGATTCATACCCTCTCAAGCCACGAAACTCTGTCAACATATACTCTCAAACCCTCTCTACAAAAGCCCTAACCTTCCAAAGGCAGCCATCAATCCAACGATCAAACCTCGAAGTCTCAAACCCTAACCCTAGGGTTTTTCAAGAAGCAATCAGTCAATCTCGATCAAATCCGAAGCAATCAAGCTACTGAGGGATCAAGGTGGTGAGGCCCAGGGGCCTCTGGTTCGGTTTATTTATCATTTTTATACTTAATCATAGCGTTTTGATAGTCTGCTAACTTTTCTGTTTGGTGTGAGGAAGAACACCGACCGGGGCTTCGATCCCTCGGCCGGTACATCAATCCAGGAGGATCCCTTGGCCGTGACATCCATTCACCGGCCGCGGGATCCATTCCCCTGGGACAGCTTTGTTTTGTTTTCTGCTTTCTTATGCATGTTTCAATTACAGTCTCGGCTCACCTTATTTACTGTTTAAAGGCATAAAAACAGATTACGTGTTAGAATTAAATGAAGCATCTATATATCTTATGTTGAATGATTATGGGCTAGCCTCGCGGCTAGGTAGAGAGGGGTGCCTAACACCTTCCCCTTACTGTACCTTTGGCTTCAGTATCCAGAATCTCTATCTATTTTCTTAGTTTTAATAAACTGGGTGGCGACTTTGTTTTGATGATAACCGCTATCATGTGGCGATGTTCCTAGCCATGGGAACATCTATGATCTTGGTTTATGAAGCAAGCAACCAAACGAGCAAAACAAATGATCAATCTGTATGGCGATGCCCCGTTCGGGAGGTGTCTACAGTTTTCTGGCGACTCCGCTGGGGACATGAGAGCCATAACCAGAAAGTTTAACATAAGACTAATTAACACATGCCGTATTTAATTCATTTATCATATGCATCGAGCAGGCAAGCCTCGTTGAGTTCACCTAATACCCCCGCATGACACGGGCTATGTTAGGGGTTCCAGCAAACTCCACAGTCACTTGTACCTTTTGGTATATCAAAAAGGAAATCACCCAATTGCCGCCTGTCATGGGCTGGTGAAAGGACTGGTGCCCTTTGACAACGGAGCACCTTGAGACTATCTAAACCTTACATGTGTTAGAAAGCCATAGAACCTATCAAACTAAGACAGGAACCTAAGGCTAGGGGCCTATTTGCATCTACTTGCAAAAAGTTCTTCCTCACACCTGTTGTATACATGTTTGTTGTAAAGTCTTCTTTTGCAGGTTAAACCTTAGGGGTCTTTCTAAACCGAACGGAAATGGGTAAGTTAAACTAATCTAACTAAAGCAAAAAACTTTTCAGGAAAAATGGCCACATCGCTGTTCATCTTCAATTCGTACTTTCAAATTGTCACCAAGCTGTCTGGTCTGCCCCACTCTGCAGTCAAGGATTTCGATCCCTCCAAATACATCACTCCGATAGAGCAACCAAGGCCTGTGGTAACTATCATTGAAGACAACCATATCATGTTCAACAGAACAGCCTATGAGGAAGAGACAAACGACATGATTGAAGAAGAAGGGCTAGGCAGGGTCCCAATCTATTTCTATGACCTTTATGCACTTACCGATGACTACTGGCCAATCGACGAGGTCAACAACTCTGAAGCTGAAGAGGCAAGGGAAGAAGAATCTGCTGACAATGATCCATTAGACGAAGTATCACTAAACTTACTCTTTGATGAGAGAGTCACCAACAACAAAATAAGGGTGATCCACCCCATCACAGATAGGTTTGGTAATTGGTGGGGATTTGTTGGCACACGAAGAATCGACAACAGCAACGAAGCAGAAATTGAAGCTCAACTGGAGGAGATAACGGCAATAGCAAATCAAATCGCCCTCCAAGACTTGTAGGGTGACAATGATGAAAATGCGAATCAAAGTGACAACGAAGTGCTGATGATCAACCTTGGTGATGAAAAAGACTGCTCTGAGCTGATTGTGGATGCTGAAAGAGGGGCCTACCCTAACTGGACTGTGGAACACACTTTAAAATACAAAACAAAAAATGCTGATTCCGATCTTAGCTCTGATTCCGATTCCGACTCTAGGTTAACTCAATCCGAGTCTAGCTTTTCATCTTCCCTAACTACTGAGTCTAGTGAGGAAAACCAAGTCAAAGTGCCAAAGAATAACATCTATTTTGAGTTTGATTCTGAAATGTCTTTTAACAATTTTAGCAATGAGAAGGAAAATTTAGAGTATTTCACTTTGCCTATAATTAACTGTGTGGATTCCGACAATCCGAATTTTGAGAAAGAAATTCCCAAGGAAATTCTAGAATTCATCGAAAGAGAAGAAGAAAGGCACGCTAAACCTTTTTTCGAGGAAATAATTACAGCAAACATAGGCTCTGAAAATGAGCCCAAATTGGTTAAAATTGGTGCAACACTATCTTCTCAAGAAAGTGAAAAACTAATCCTTTTGCTAAAAGAATACAAAGATGTTTTTGCTTGGTCTTACAAGGACATGTCTAGGATAGACCCTAAAATTGTTTAGCACAAAATTTCTCTTCATCCTAATGCAAAACCTATTAAACAAAAGCTAAGACGTATGCACCCTGATTGGGTCTTAAAAATAAAAGAAAAAGTCACTAAGCAAATCAACGTCGGTTTTCTCATAGTCACCGAGTATCCACAGTGAGTAGCCAACATCGTTCCAGTACCAAAGAAAACTGGAGGAATCAGGGTCTGTGTAGATTTCTGAGATCTCAACAAGGCCAGCCCAAAGGATGATTTCCCATTACCACACATAGACGAGCTCGTGGACAACACCGCGGGACATGCATTGCTATCTTTCATGGATGGGTTTTCTGGGTATAATCATATTTTGATGTCTCCCGAAGATAGAGAGAAGACCACCTTCACTACACCATGGGGAACTTACTGTTACCGAGTGATGCCATTCGGATTGAAAAATGCTACTTACCAAAGGATGGCAACCACACTACTACATGATATGATGCACAAGGAAGTAGAAGTGTATGTCGATGATATGATAGTCAAATCAAAGGAAAGTGAGAGACAATATAAAGCACTTCAAAAGTTCTTTGAGAGGATTAGGCAATACAAGCTACGTCTCAATCCTCAAAAATGCACTTTCGGGGTGATGGCTGGCAAAATGTTAGGATTTCTCATCACTCAAAGAGGAATCGAAGTAGACCCTTCCAAAATACAAGCTATCTCACCACCAAAGACGGAGAAAGAGGTAAGGAGCTTTCTAGGGAAAGTGCAGTTCATCAGCAGGTTCATTTCCAAGCTCACAGCCATCTGTGAACCTCTCTTCAAGCTGCTGAAGAAGGGTACTGATTTTAAGTGGAGCCAAGACTGTCAGCAATCGTTCGAGGCAATCAAAGAATATCTTCAGAATCCACCTGTGCTGTCACCACCCATCCCTGGGAAGCCATTGATTCTATATCTTTCAGTAATAGACACATGCATGGGATGCATGCTAGTGCAAGAAAACGACGCCAAAGTAGAGTGCACCATATACTACCTCAGCAAGAAGATGATGGACTATGAAACAAGGTATACTCTCCTGGAGAAGACTTGTTGGGGGCTAGCGTGGGCCATGAAGAAACTAAGGCATTACCTATTAGCACATCCGATAGTGTTAGTTTCTCGTTTGGATCCAATCAAATATCTTTTCGAGAAGCTAGCACTTATTGGAAAGCTAGCTAGGTGGCTATTGCTTCTAGCAGAATTCGACCTCAAGTTCATGACAAGGAAATCAGTAAAAGGAAGGGCTGTGGCAGAATTCTTGGCAGATCACCCTGTGATAGAAGCTGAGGCTGAGGACTTCATGTTCCCTGACGAGGACATCTTATGTCTCTTAGACGACACTTGGCAATTATACTTCGATGGAGGACTAAACCAAAATGGATATGGCATAGGGGTATTGTTGGTTTCCCCAAACAACTCTCATATCCCCTTGTCATATAAACTGAGGTTTGAAGTCACCAATAACCAAGCTGAGTATGAAGCTTGCATCGCTGGAATGGAGGTAGCGCTGGAACTAGGGGCAAGAAGGATAGAAGTCACTGGAGATTCAAACCTAGTAGTGTCCCAAGCAAGAGGAGACTGGAAGGTCAAACAAGATATGCTGAAACTATATCACTCTGTACTAGAGGAACTGATTCCACAATTCGATTCAGTCATCTTCACGCACACTCCCTGAGAAAGCAATAGATTTGCAGATGCATTGGCAACATTGGCCTCCATGGTCGAAATACCCTTGGGGTTCACAATGCGGCCTTTTATGATCGAACAGAAAGTCAAACCAGCATGCGAATGCACTTTCACGGAAGAAGGCAAAGATGATGGTAAACCACGGTATGAGGATGTAAAGAAGTTCTTGGAAGAAAGAGAGTATCCTCCTGAAGCCACTTCAAAAGACAAGGTGGCTTTATGAAAATTTGCCACTCGATTCGTAACCTGTGGGGGAGCATTGTATCGAAGAGCGCATCTGGGTCCCAATCAGCTTTGTGTCACGACAGAGGAAAGTCGTAAGATAATGGAGGAAATACATGAGGGAATTTGCGGGCTGCACATGAATGGGACCACAATGGCAAAGAAAATCCTGCGTCAAGGGTACTACTGGACTACAATGGAAGCCGACTGTGCTAACTATGTTTGCCGATGTTACAAATGCCAGGCTCACGCTGATCGCATGCGTATTCCACCTACGAAATTATACAGTATGACATCTCCTTGGCCATTCTCCACCTGGGGAATAGGCGTAATTGGGAGTACAAATCCGAAGGGAAAATACAAGCATTAGTTCATTCTAGTAGCCATCGACTATTTCACCAAACGGGTAGACGCAGCCTCCTATGCCACCCTTAAGGCTACTCATGTGACCAAGTTTATTTGCACCAATATCATCTATCGGTATGGAGTACCTCACGAGTTCATCTGCGACAATGGATCACACTTCAAAGGGGCAACAAAGAAGCTTTTTTCTGAATTTGGAATACAAAATCATCGGTCATCTACTTATCGACCTCAAACTAATGGAGCAGTTGAGGCTGCAAACAAGAAAATTAAGAGGATTTTGTGGAAGACTACCGACACTTACATAGACTGGCCAGAAATGCTACCTCTGGCACTATAGGGTTATCGAACAACTGAAAGAACTTCAACTGGGACCACTCCTTACTCCCTGGTCTATGGGATGGAAGCTGTCTTACCTATCAAACTAGAACTACCCTCGTTAAGGGTTCTAGTTGAGACTGGTATGATCGAAGAAGATTGGATTCAAAACCGCTACGACGAGTTAGCATTAATAGATGAAAGGAGACTGAGAGCGTTATACCATGTGCAAGGGTATCAACGCCACATCGCACGAGCATCCACAAAAAGGTGAAGCCGCGAGACTTCAAGGTGGGGGATATGGTGCTCAAAACGATCCGTCGCCATGTTTCAGACCCAAGAGGCAAGTTTAGACCAAACTAGGGAGGACCCTACCTTATCAAGCGCATACTGTCTGGAGGAGCAGCCTACATTGCAGACCTAGATGGAATGGAATTCGCAACGCCAGTCAACATCGACAAGCTGAAGAAGTATTACCCCTGAGAGATGCTCATTGGGCCGAAAACCACAAGGGTGGGCGGACCCAAGCAAAAATTAGAGCAAGTCTGCTAGGTCGAAAACCCGTAAGGGCGGCTTAGTAAAAACTAAGGCATAAATAAAACCGCTCGCTAGACTGAAAACCCGCAAGGGCGGTTTAGGCAAAATCAAGAGCACAAAAGGAGTGGAAATACCTGAGTGAACCCTAACTAAAACAAACAAACTTTGTTGGAACTACGATTATGGCCTGATTCCCTCCATGGGATACGTAGGCAATCTCTGAATTGAGATTCGGCCACTACTATCATTATCACTTCCAAATTTCTAGGTATATCCTAAAGCATGTTAACTGTCAAACCATGGCAACAACATTTTCGAAATAAAGCAACCAATGTTTTATTATTTCCAAGAAAAAAGGAAAAGCAAGCTCAAAATAATTCCCAGTCTATGAAAACTAGAATCAAATCTCTCAAAAAGCATAAGCAAAATGTCAATCTCTAGGTCCTCCTTCTCTTTGCATTTTTGTCTTGCAAAAGGTTTTTCTCTAACCAACGCTTATACGAACCTGATAGTTTGTCAGCAAAGTTCTCAGCAACCTCTTGCATTATTCGATTTGGCCATAAGCGAAGCACATTACGACAAAGGTTGGCATCATGAACCTTAGAAACAGCATACTCAGGGTCACCCAAAACCTTAACCTGTTCAGCCCCAAACTACCTTTGGAAACGAGCATGGAAATAAAAGGTAACTTGAGTGATACCAATCACTGCTACACCAAAATGGTTCATGGTACTTGCAGTCATGCTCTTTACACCATACCAGGGGCAAACCCATTGGATTCGATCACCTTTACGAGTTTCCATCCATGCTTTCCAAGCAGCTTCTGTGGGAAACTGTCTGATCACATGACGCTCCATGCAGTGATCTGAACACTAGGGCATCCACTCTGGCACATCCCACACCCTCAACTTCTCATAAAGCCATACCTATAGAAAATAAGGGAAAATTGCGAGTTGTGAGAACACGTGAGTCAAAACAAAAGAGTGACGAGCGAAAAGATAAACTTGGCAAAAGAAAAATAGGTAAAGAGCGAACCTGCAGTAACAAAGGGCTGCCTGAAAACTGGGTTGTAGGATTACCCTTTACCATATCAAGGCCTATCAAAGTCTCTGCCAACACTAAACCAGCAAAACCTACACGGTTTTCCATCCATTAGGCAAAGTCAAGCAGCATAGAGTCAGCATGGCCAGTAGAAGGTCCAAGCAAGTAGTAATGGAGAAGACAAATGCACAACGCATGAAAACACGCCTTCTGTTGAGGGATTTGACAATGAGCTTCAGCTGTACCAAAACGCTGAACAAGCTGCAGAGTTTCCAACCTTCCATTCACCATGAAAAACCTAGTTTCGTGTTTCTGAACTTGAAGCAAATCCTTTAAGAGGTTACCTCGATTAAACAAAGGAATAGGAATAATGAGACCTTCTCTATCCGAATGACCCATGATGGCTGCAAATTCCTTGATAGTAGGACACAATTCCTCTTTTCTAAATCGAAAGACATGAAAAACAGGGTCCCACAGGCTAGTGGGTGCCCGAAGAAAAGCAAAATTCCCAGGAATTTGGCGAAGGGAGAAGATGAAGTCCATACCAAAGGACTTAAAGTGCAAACGGTCGAGGTCGTTAAAGGAATTCAACCACTGATCAAGAACTGGTTGTGCCATGAAATCGTTGCTGACGAATACCATCGAGTTCGTAGAACGTATACTTATAGGCTAGGATGAGTCCTAGTTTGAATCGGAATCGGATTCTAATCCGTCATTAACCTAGTCGGTATCCCGGCCGCCACATCGATATAACGACCGTTAGATCAATTCTGCGGCCCATGAAAAAATCAAGGCTGATTCAAAGTCAACTAGGGAAGACAGATCGATCCCTCGGCCGTAGAATCGATGGCTTGGCCGCCAAAAAGACCGTTTTCCAGAAAACTTCCACGGTTCTGATTTTTCAATGTATTGACAATTTTATCATACAGAATTAGAATACACAATCATGTGTTAGAGCAGACTGTTTTTGTTTCATATAACAAAAGTTCTTTTACATCACAAGGTGAATCATCCCATATTTCCTAAACAAGCTATACATCGGTTTCCTATCGGACTAACCTATGCAAGAAAGCAAAAAGAAGGAGAAGAGGATGCCGAATTCTCTGGTGGTCCAAACACCAGAGACCAGCTACAAAAAAGAAAAGGATACCCCCGGGGCAGCGTGTACCAAAGAAGCACTGCGGTGCAGAAGAGACATCACGCAGCCCAGAAAAATCATCATACTGCGTACAAGCGCCACCCCCGAAGCTCCGCATCACGGAAGCAAGCCACCCGTGCAAGGGTCCTTAATCAAGCAGCAAGACAGAACCAAAAGCAACGCAGACTCCCTCCGCGATCGCTGGCCGCACATCGCCCATCCCCAGACCCAATGAGAACGAAGTAGAGAAAAGAAAGGGGAGAGTCCTCGGTGGAGTTCTTAGAGAAGAGAGAACGAAGAAAGGAAGAGGAGAAAATGAAAATATAACGTTGAGGCTGTGGCCTTTTAAATCACTCTGAAAACAAAGCGATTACTCGGCCGTGTTATCGATAGATCGGCCGCAATATCAATTCCTCGGCCGAAGGATCAATCTCCTGGCCTCCTGATCAATCTCCCATCAGTGCAAAGCCATTATGAAATTTTGGGTCCATGACCAACAAGATCAATGATTAAATCGGCCTTGGGGGCATCCCCAAGCAAATGCAATGCGATCAAAACCAACCTCGGGGGCATACTCGAGCGTGGAAAACATCAAAACCAACACAAGCTCCCTCTCCATATCACAAGCAAAACTCGCATTCGCTCGCCCACCAATGACTGCCAGCCCCGAACTTTTGCAGAAGCTTCAAGTTAACACACTTAACAGGCTCCAGGCCCATATTCGTCACTTTAGCGGCTCTACAGCAATCGCTCCATGATCATTCAGCAGGCTCCAAGCCCTACGGCTTTACGCTCATCTATCAAACAAGCTCCTTGCCCGTGCTACCACTCAGCGGCTCCGAGCTCAAACTCACTATCATCCAACAGCTCTAAGCAGGCTCTAAGCTCAATCTCCATCAATGGTTCTATGCAGCTCACTCAATAGGTCCAAACTCAAGCCCTGTGCTCACCATCAGCAGCTCTACGCTCGCCCAGTAGCCCCATGCCCAAGTTATTTGACGGCTTCACCGGTAGCTCTATAGCCACACAACAGCTCCGTAGCTTCATCTACTATAGCAAGCTCCGAGCTTGTCACTATCGCACTTACCTCAATGGCTCCGCGCTTATCATTCCAAAGGCTTCAAACCCATTTATCAAAACAGGCTCCTTGCCTATCATCTCAACGGCTCCAGGCCCATATCCATTATCATCAGCTCCGAGCTCATCACTATCAAACAGCTCAACGGCTCTAAGCCCATATCTACCAACTCAGCGGCACCAAGCCCATTTATCAAAACAGGCTCCTTGCATATCACCTCAACAGGCTCCATGCATGTCTACCATCTCAGCGGCTCCAAGCCCATATCCATTATCAGCAGCTCCAAGCTCGCTACCATCTCAACGGCTCCTAGCCAATCATTTCAGCGGCTCCAAGCCCACTATTTCAACTGGCTCCAAGCCATAACAACAATCTTCAGTAGGCTCTACGCCGCCCCAATCAAGATATCGTCGATTCTCAAGCTCTACGCTTGAATGCTCAAAATCCAACATTTTGAATGCTCGAAGCTCTTCGAAATGCCCAACCACTGTGTACTGGATGCTCAAGTTCTACACTTGAATGCTCAAGCTCTATGCTTGGATGCCCAACCACTGCGTACTGGATGCTCAAAGCCTGTACTTTGAATGCTCGAATTCTGCCGTCCGAATGCTCGAGCTCTACGCTCCGAATGCTTAAGTCCATAACTTGATAGAAGCTCCATGCTTAAATCAAACACACACGCATGGGCCCGTACACATATTGCATCAATTGCATCACCATTATCACATCGAGTCTGCATCATCATATCTGTTCACATCTAACCATTATCATCATATACACATTCTGCATATCTCTCTTAACAGGTCAATCTTGCAATCAACCGGTTCTGCGCCTCGGTTTTATGGATCGATCCCGAACCTCGATCCTTTGGCTCCACGCCAAAATTTATGCTGAGAAAGCTCCACGCACAGACCATCAGAATACAACCGGCTCTACGCCTCGGTTCAATCATGTTAAGCTTGAAGCTTTGACACTCAAGTTCTCGCCTCCAGAGGGCAAAGCTCTTTGAACTATCAACCGGCTCTGAGCCTCAATTCCATCAAAGCTCTAAAACCTCAGGCCCTCGCCTTGTGATCAAAACCAGCTCCGCGCTTCGGTTCTATCTCACTAGGCTCTCGCCTTATGATCAACACCAGCTCCGCGCTTCGGTTTCATCAAAAGCTCTACGCCTTAATCTTATAAACCGGCTCCGCGCCTCGGTTTCTTCATTCCAACACCCCGTGCTTAAGTTACTGGCCCTGCGCCTCCCAAGAAACGGCATCCAACTCGTCTCTGGAAGATGGCTTGGGTTCCACCCCATATCTCGAAACCAGGCGTCCAATTCATCCTCAACAGATGGCTTGGATTCCACCCCAATTACATCAATTCCTTCCAGCTCATTCGCAAGGATAGGCTACTCTACCGAGTTTCCCCCAGTTAAAGTCAGGATGATCAAGAAAAGCAAATACACCCGCCGTGTATTGATCTACCCCGAAATACTAAGGACGCTCTCCATAAAAACATCCCCGGCAGCCCCGCGCTCCTTCAACTACTTTCCGCCAAAAATCCTGGCTCAGCCTAGGTACGTTGCACTACGGCTTTTTAAGCCCGAAGGTACGTCTTCTGTCTCTAACCCTCCAAACTTTTTCTTTTTTATTGCCTCTGAACTACGATTGGTCTGAATTTCCCCTGTGGAATACATAGGCAGCCTCCCGGCCAGACCATAACAAAACCTTTTTTCAAAAACCCTTGGAATAGTGGTTGGACCAAATTGAGTTGCTTTTACATCTTTGACTTTTACTCAAACATGTCTTGCCATCCATCTGAGCTCAGTCAAAGAGGGCATCTGTAGACACCCCAATTTGGCCTAACGATTATTTCAGGTCCCACCTTGGGGACCATCTCGATGATGAAATGGATACAGTGATTGCTGATTGACTTCTTGAGAACTTTAGGACTTTCGGTAAGAACTTTGAGTCATTTAGAGGACCCAATCCAGAGCCATATAGCCTTTCAAACAGAAATACAGAATCCTATGAGAATCCATCTGCCGGCCATAACATTGATCTTACAGCATTAACATTATTTCCTCACCCGAGCAACCTGTTGCTTGAAAATCTCCCTGAGAGATCCATCCCACGGCCGCAAGATCCATCCTTCGGCCGCTATATCCTTTCCTCGGCTGCCAGATCCTTTGCTCGGCCGCCAGATTGTCCTTTTTCCAGACTCTGGAACGTTCTGTCGATTGTTTGATCCAACTACACTACCTCGCCGATGTGTTCGGGCCACGTTCAGAGATCATAACGAGGAGTTTGTATTGCATTGCAATTGCAATTATAATTGTGCGTTTTGATTGGACCGAGTGAGTCACCAATTGCCTATATAAAGGGGCATTTGGATTCCGAAAAAAGACACACAAAATTCATCAGATTCATACCCTCTCAAGCCACGAAACTCCGTCAACATATACTCTCAAACCCTCTCTACAAAAGCCCTAACCTCCTGAAGGCAGCCATCAATCCGACGATCAAACCCCTAAGTCTCAAATCCTAACCCTAGGGTTTTTCAAGAAGCAATCAGTCAATCTCGATCAAATCCGAAGCAATCAAGCTACTGAAGGATCAAGGTGGTGAGGCCCAGGGGCCTCTGGTTCGGTTTATTTATCATTTTTATACTTAATCGTAGCTTTTTGATAGTCTGCTAACTTTTCTGTCTAGTGTGAGGAAGAACACCAACCGGGGCTTCGATCCTTCGGCCGGTACATCAATCCAGGAGGATCCCTCGGCCGTGACATCCATTCACCGGCCGCGGGATCCATTCCCCTGGGACAACTTTGTTTTGTTTTCTGCTTTCTTATGCATGTTTCAATTACAGTCTCGGCTCACCTTATTTACTGTTTAAAGGCATAAAAACAGATTACGTGTTAGAATTAAATGAAGCATCTATATGTCTTATGTTGAATGATTATGGGCTAGCCTCGCGGCTAGGCAGGAGGGGTGCCTAACACCTTCCCTTTACTGTACCTTTGGCTTCCGTATCCAGAATCTCTATCTTTTTTCTTAGTTTTAATAAACTGGGTGGCGACTCTGTTTTGATGATAACTGCTATCATGTGGCGATGTTCCTAGCCATAGGAACATCCATGATCTTGGTTTATAAAGTAAGCAACCAAATGAGCAAAACAAACGATCAATCTGTATGGCGATGCCCCGTTCGGGAGGTGTCTACAGCTACAGAGAGAGAGGCATCGTCCTTGAAAACATCATCGTCTTCTGAGATATCCTCTTACTCAAAATCATCTAGAGCACGGATCCTATCGTTTAATTCTTCCTCTTGCATTTCAACAAATCTCTTCATATTATAATTCCTCCCTCCTTTAAGTTCAATACCCAAAGTTTTACCCACATCCAACATTTTACGAGCTTCCTTAAAGAACACTGAGGAATAAGAGCTCTTCTTATTATTATGCGTCAATTTATCAAACTTAGCCTCAATCTCCGGGAGATGCTTTTTCTTTTTAATTTTCCTCTCCGATCTTCTCACCCCCCTTCTCATTTTGAGGATAGCATTAGAGGATGATCTAATGCTGGGAATGTTACTCCCAACATTAGATTTTTGCCTAGATTGCTCTTCAACTACTTTTGCTCCCGGCTAGAAATAACATAATTCTCAATGTGAGAGCCCTCTCTTCTTTGACGATACTCCTCAAAAGACTGAGTGATACAATGTGAACACCTTTTCAAGGATAGGTAGAATCATAATGAGAATGATGTCTACATATTGTGCGATGGACCACCCGTTTTTATTTTTTGTACCTTTCTTGAATTAAGAAATGATTGTAATGTTTCAATAATTCATTACATTACGTTATACTTTTCCCCTCCTTATTTCTCTGCCCATCTCTTTCCCACTTTCTGCTACATTTGTTGTCATGCTTTTGGCATATTGTTCATTCCAACTATAAGTGGAAGATCACTTGTGCATCAATTGACGAAGCTGATGACCGTGTTCGTTTAGGGCCTCTAGATTCAACACCTTTTTGCGTATGGTTCCTAAAATTTTTTTTCTGTTTTTTTTTGAACGGCAATAAGTTTTCTCTGTGATTCTTACTCTCATTCCTCCATCTTTTCTTCTCCATTCGTTACACAAAACACCTCCCTCAAAACTCAAATCAAACAAATCGATGTGTTTGGAGGAAATAAATACAAAGTTAACCCCAAGTACAGGAGGACACGAGCTCTGCCTTCCATCGGAAATTATCCTGAATTTCATTTTGCAATCATTCAATCCATGCCTTGAACCGAAATTAATCAGGAATTCTCTCTTTAGGTACAGTATCAAAAAGAACAAGATCAAATTATTAGTATTTGTAATAAATAGTTTTGTTGGGGTTGGCCTGGTGGTCGAAACTTGAGGCTTAAGGATTTGTTCCATCCTAAGGTCTCAAGTTTGAAGTATCTCAAGTGATATCAACTCTTTTAGGGCTAGTTAGCTTTGATTGAGACCCTTGACCGCAAGTGGGCGTCAGATTGATCCCTTACGATCAGAGGCGGAACTATGTGAAGGCTTACGGGGGCCACTGCCCTCGCACAGTTTTGGGGTTAAAATAAAATAAAAAATCTAGTTGTTTTTTGTTTGTTAAGAGCAACTATATATTTATTTTTTGTATTGAATGTTATTTAGACATTTAAATGCTTTAGACTGTACGTTTTGAATCCTAAAATCCAACATCTCTCTGCGCACGGTCTCAAATAAGTTTTTCTCCAATTATTACTTTCATTTCTCTTTTTATCTTTCTCTGCTCATTACCCAAAAAATCTGTCTCAAAACCCAAACCAAACAAACTATTAGATTTCCGAACGTTGAAATTTTAAAATTTGTTCATAGTTCGACCCTGCGAATAAGATATCTTGGTTCCGTCCCCGCCTACGATTAGTTGAGGTGTGCGTTACCTGGCTCGGATACCTCCTAATCTCCTTGATGTTTGTATTATATTGGAGCTCAAGATTTCTCTTTATTTCTGCCCTCTTTCTTGCAACTGGAATGCAGTGAATAGAGTAGTGGTGGTGGTGTGTGTATTTTCGGATTGGAGTGGGGTGCAAAAATGGAGGGAGGGTAGTGTCGGCAGTAGCTAAGTAGGTGGTAGGTAGCAGCTAGCTGGAAGAGATAGTGTGTGGCCCGTGATCTTCGATCTGAGTCTTTCCTCCGTTGGTTCAAGAATCGCCTAGCCTCTCCACCTAGTCTGCAAAACAAACGCACGACTAAGACCAGGCCGGGGTTCCCCCGGCAAGGCCTTCCGGCGAGAGGATAAGTATGGGTGGAGAGAAAAGGTGAGAAACTAGTGTAGTGTCTAGAAGCATGTCCTCTTAGGGTTGTCATCCTTTGGTATTTATAGAGCTCCCTTGACTTGCTCTCCAAGTACGGGCATGTGCCCTGCATGAGTTGTGTGACATCATTATAACGTCACTGAACGAATCTGATAACCGTTTTGGTATGAGCTGGCACCTTCCATGTGCGCTCATGATTATCTTTTAACGTAACCGTTTCAGCACGTGGGAAGGCATGTGGCTCAGCAGGTAGCCGTGCCCCAATCGTAGCCGAGCCTCACACTCAGCCAAGCTTGAAAAAGAGATGGGTGAGTAGTGTCTGTTCATGAGCCACCTCTCTGGAGGTAGCCGAGCTCGGTAAGTTGACATACGAGTGGAGCCCGCTCGTCGACCACCTCCGCGGGTGGCCGAGCCCGGTATGTGACCTTCGCCGATGGACGCGAGGTGAATGCAACGAGGATGATGAGCAGTCCTCGGCTAGGCCAAGCCCCAATCCAGGTACGGCTACCAGTAGACTTGCATTAATTTGTCCATGGTGGGTACGAACAGCTATGTTCAGCCCGCTACAGATAGGGTTGAAATTCAACCGTTGGATGATGGTGGAGTGGGGAGGAAAAAAGTGTGGCAGCCAAGGAAAGGAAGTTGGGAGGAAATTGCCATGAGAGAGAGAGAGAGTCGGCTGGGAGGGAGAGAGACCTTTTTGACCAAGAAAGTGTGGTGGCCAAGAAAAGGAAGGTGAGAGCCGAAATTTTTTGACCACAAAATCCTATAATTTTATGTATAGCTATATCTATAGGAAAATGATAATGTCAAAATTATTTTTGTTGGTGTCAAGATTTTAGTACACAAAAGATTTGTATTATATGCAGTGTACAAGACTTTTATGCGCTGGAATTTTGACACCAACAAAAACAATTTTGGCATTATCACTCTCTCCCTCTCTCTCTCTCTCTCTCTCTATATATATATATATATATATATTTGCAATCCGTTTCAAATGAGGACTCTCGCATATTAGTTAAAATGCAAACCACCCTATTACTCCAATTTTTGGATCAAATTTTGATGATCTGATACTTGCTTGGCCAATGCACTCTGACCAACATGGAAGTGCATTTTGGTTACAGACATTTTAAAGTTTGGTCTAGCAGTTACCACCTGAGAACAAATAGAGCAAATAGTGACTTCATCCACCAATTGTGGAGTCGTAAAGTTGTTGATGGCATCAAGAGAATGGGAGGAGGTCGGAAGGAAGGCTGAGGAGATAGGCGGTGCTGCCCACCAGGCAGTGAAGAAAGGTGGTGTTTCTCGCTTGGAGTTGGATTCATTCATTACCCACATAACTAGGTAGCTAAAATAATTGCTAAGGGAACTTATTGTATTTTTTGTAGGAATTTATACCGTATTCATTCAACATAGTATGTCAATGGTATATATTTTTGTTGAAGTACAATAATTTGCGGATGAATCAGCTTTGTATCTGGTCCCGACCTGTTCCTGCAAAGACAACGTGAGAGCTAAGGTCACCGGCGTGGTGGCGTGCCAACCACCCTCCGATGCCTAAGTCAGTAGAGAATTGGTTATATGATAGGAAGATTGTGATTTACTGCTATCTTGAGCACGTACTTGAACTGGCGTTCTACTGTCACTTTTATAGGCATTTAATAGGAGGTTGAGTCCTATTAGGACTGTATTCCAGGGATTATAGGTTATCCCAACGGTGAGAGTGGAGTCCTGCCTTAGCTGGGACTCCGTACTCATTTAATCTTGGCTTGGAATCCTTATCCTTCCCTGGCCGTGTTTATCTTTGGGATCATGTATTTATCTTATCTGTATCTTTTCCATTATCTCATGGGATTGTAGTTATCTTCATCTGGGATAAACATGCTGCTTGAATGTTACTTATCCAGCCTTAGCTGGGTTTCCAAGCTGGGCCTTAACCCTTTGCCCAGCCCCGTCTTGCGGGCCCAGCTGGCTGTCCTGGTGTACTTGCTGGTGGTACCTTTCAGGGGGTCTCAGGCGGAGTTGGCTTTTTACTCCCCAGCTCCGCTTCTTTTACCGAGTTGGGGTGATCGAATCTTTCCTACTTATTAGGTACTCCCCTGTTCCTAAGCTCCAGCTCTGATCTGGAGGTTGGAAACATATACCAGCCCTGCATGGCAGTTACCACTTTTTCTTTTTTCAGAGGGTTTTAAATGCATGGGTCACTTTGTGGGCCAGGTGTCAAGATCCTCGCTGCTCTTGCGCTGGGAGGTGGACGACAAAGATTCAGGAGTGTTTATCGGGATTGATGATCTCTGTTTAAACTTCCCTGGTTCTTATCAAACTCTTTCAGAGGGACGTTTATCTCTGGCGATTTCCTGTGTGAGAGCTTCCTTCTCAAGTCTTCCTTCGTCATCGTGTTAGAGCTTGCCTCTTTTAGGTACGTTCCCCCATTCTTGCAGTTCTTCTTCTTCTTTTACACTGGATTCCCCGTCCAACGTGGAAATCCCAGACCCGACGTGGGTTGCTCCCGGGGAGTTTATTTGTGCTAGGTTAATCGGTTTTTCTTGTATTAACCTACATTCCCCCCTCATCGAGGATTTTGCACCTTACTCCCTTGTCCTCCAGAACAGGGTTTACCGAAACCTGTTTTACCTGTCGGTATGCCTTTACCCCAAATTTCTGGTAGGAACCCTAATGTCTGAGGGCTTTGTTAACTTCTCTTCGATTCTTCGAGCCGAAGAGTCGATGATGGAGGAGAAGAGTTCTTTACGTTGGGGTAGCATTGTTAGGGCTTCACCCGACAAAGGTCAGCCGAGTAGTGTAAAACCTTCGTCGCCTCCTACCCCTTCATCGAGGGGTTCCCGCGGGGTCCCAGCTTTCTCGGCCTCTAACATCCCTTCCACAATCACAAACGAAGAGCTAGCCATCCTCAGGGTTAGATACTCTATTCCACTATCTGTTTCTCTTCGGAAACCTTCTGGGACCGAAAGGGCATGCACTTTCTCTGAGAATGAGACTTGCCTCTACGTTGGCGCTTTGGAGGGAGGTTTGCGGCTCCCTTTTCCAACAGTGGCGAGGGACGTCTTGAGTTTTCTGGGTTTGGCTCCTGGCCAAGTTGTTCCTAACTTTTGGCGTCTCCTGATTGGTTGTGTGGCATTGTGGGGGGCGATCTCGGATGGTCGGATTTCTTTGACGAAGGGGCCTTTCCTCAACCAGTTTTCTGTTAAGGAGGCTCTTGGTGGTGTTGGGTGGTACTATTTTGCGAAGAGAGCTGGTGAGGGGGAGCTAGTTATAGAGCTCCCTACTGCCAGTAAAAATTGGAAAGATAAATTCTTTTTCGTTGGAGGTGACGGTTGAGAACTCCCAAATTGGGAGATTGGATCATATGTCCCTCAAATCCCAAGTGGGTGGGGGGTCCCCATCACCAATTGTAAGCTGCTTTTTTTTCTTTAATCCTTTAGCTTTGTGGGTTTATTCATATCTTAATGAACTCTTCTTGTAGACACCCCAATCCGGACCTCGGAGGGTCTTTGTTCGCCCCGATGATGAAATAGAGGAAACAATTCCTTTGCGAGCTTGAAAAAGGATTTACCTAAACCCAAAGAGAACCAAAAACCTGAAAAGCCCAGATAAAGCCCAAAAGAGCCCTGGACCGAAGGAAGAAGAGCCGTGCGGAGCAAGACTGGAGCGCACGGCACCTTGAAAATTCAAGGGTAGCCGTGCGCGGCACACTTAAACCGCACGGCACCTTGAGCAAAAAGCTGACTGGCTCAGAAAGCTGTCGGCCACGCCAGTTTGAGCCACAGCTGATGACTGGCTCAGCCGAAAATGCACTTCTGGCCCGCCCAGAAAATACCTCCACCATTTGAATTCAAAATCCTTGGCCATTTGCCTATAAATTAACCCCTCCACTCAAGGGAAAGGGGTCCCACTTAGCCCTTCTTTTGAGTCCTTTCTCTTGCCTTTCTCTTGGCTCTCTCACTCTACTTTCTCTTTCTAAGTTCTCAAACCCCCTTTTCATTACCACTTCCATTTCCAAGTCTTAAAGGATGTCATTCCCAAAAGACATTCTTTAAGAGCCTTCACTCACTCTCTTCTCATCATTGAAGTTGATCACTTATTAACTTCAAGATCCCATCACCCAAAACACCTAACCTTTACTCACATCCATACCCCCTTTGTCTCATTTAACCTCCCCCATCCACATCCGTGACGATCCATCCACATCCTTACATCCACGATCCTTGATCAAGCTCGAAACCAAAGGTATAAACTAGTTTCCTCGGACCAGATTCCGTTCTGGTCCTGCGGACTTTTCTGTCGCCAGATCTAATCCCTTTTGGTTAGATCCGACTCAAAACATATTTTCATAAAATAAAACCAACAATGTGTTGAGTGGGGAACCGCGCGGTCTGTTGATCAGACGCACGGCACCCCGACTCTCAGCGCACGGCATGATGCACACTAGTGCTATTGTGAACAGGCTGACTGGATCTGAGTTTTCCTCTGCTGTGGTTACCTGTTTTTGCTGTTTACTGTTTCTGTAGCTCTTAAAATAAGACCATATCTACAAGCCATGTTCCGGCTCTTCTAAAATCTTTTCAAGATCATCCCAAGTGATAAAAAAAAACGTTGAAAACTACTTTAAAACTACGTTTTGAGAAGGATAATGTTGTTCTTGGGATGATCTGATCGCCGTGAGGCTATTCGTAAGTTTTCAAAAGATCTACAGAGAAACTAGTGAGTTAAATGAAGTTTTGAAAGACTGCAACAGTCTGACAGCAGGGCAGGTGCCACGCACGGCATGTTGAGATGCCTCGCACGGCATCTCAGAGTGCCGTGAGCGGTACTCTGAGGCCCAACCGTTTGACGGCAGAGCAGGTGCCGCGCACGGCACCTTGAGATGCCTCGCACGGCGTCTCAGGGTGCCGCGAGCGGTATTCTGAGGTCCAAACAGTCTGTTGAATGTTATTTATTTCCATTCATTCATATCATTTTATCACGACTGTACAGTTCGCACCACTTGCACGTCAGTGTGATATATTTCCCATGTCCCTCTCCCGTTACATGCTTCATTAAAGAGTTTGATATTCCAAATAATATTGGAGATCCCCCCCTTTTTAAAACATCAAGTAGAGACCGGTCTTACCGGGCGAATGGGGTGCTTTTTAAAGAAAAACCTTCCTCATTCGTAACGTGGCTCCCGGATCCAAAATCTCAACGTTTTCGCTAGACCAAAAGCCTTTTTCAAACCACCCCTCGGTTTCTCGGGTGACCCATCTCAAAAACCCGGGTAGCGACTCTTCGAGCTAGCGCCCATTTCGGGCGCGGGGGCACACAGTGGCGACTCTGCTGGGGACGTGTTTATTCAATACTTTTTTTTTAAAAAAAAAATGTATAAAAGTATTGGATGATCAAGAGGGCCAAACTTGAAAGGTGTTTTCTAAAGGGGGATTTTCAAATATTTTTCGAAATATTAAGTTCTTTTATCCTGTACACTTTTGCACCGCACAAGCCTCGCTATGCGTGTTTCGGCTATCTTGCCCGATTTACCGGTGACAAGCTCTCCCGGAATGCCTAGCAACCCTCGACTATGATGAGCCATCGTGCTGTACGACCGTTGTCTTGCAATACACTCGACACGGGGTAGCACATCTTGGCTCTAGTCCAGGGAACCCTTTTGAGACCAAAACCAGCCTTTACACTTGTACATAGCTATAGAACCTTCCCAACTAGGGCAGGAACCCATGGTTAGGACTTATGTGTTATACCCTGTTTACGTGCTTTTTATTCCTGTACACACGCATCATTCACACACCATTGCATCTTGTGGGCTAGAGGAATAGGCTCCCTTAGAATTCTTTAGGGCCCCCCCCAGGTCAGTCTAGGAGACTTTAAATCCATGGAGTTTGTGATACCTCTGGTGTTTGCCATGCCCGAACGGCTCCCCTGGTTTGGGTCTAGCCTTAAGCATGCCCGTATCTATATTCCGGTAGCCACATTGCTTTGTCTCGGATGGTCACGATAAGGAGATTGGCTCTGGTTCCGACCCGTTCGGAATTTAACCTGCTTGACGGCACCTACCCGGGCTATCGGAAATCTTCTGTACGGACGTCTTAAGTGAGATTCGAGCCACGGTAGGTCTTAGGCCTCGTTTCTGGGAGATGGGTAGAAGTAGGGCGAGTATTTGGATTTGTCATGAGTTGCTCCCTTTTGACTTGTTACCAGTGCTACCAACATTGATCGCCTGAGAAGAAAAGAGGCTGTATCCAATTGGTTTCGTCTGTCCCAAAGACTAGTTCGCGTAGACACCCTGGAAGGACCCCCACTGTCTGAGAGGGAGGAAGAAGAATCCGTAGCCTCAGTCCCGTCCGAAAATCTTTCATCCATGTCTGACCAAGGAGACGGAATGGAGGAACTTAGGCAGAGCATGGCTAACATGGATATCCAGTTTAAACAATCCCTCGCTGGTGTTGACGCGTAACTCAAAGCCGCCGTAGCCTCCATGAAAAATGACATAAATATGATAATGGAAAGCATGCAGGAAATTACCGACAAGATTCTGATCAAAGCTTCCCTGCAATCCGAACAACCACCCAAAGTGGAGATACCAGCAGTTGACCCCAACCTGGCCGCTATCATGGATAAGATCGGCAAATTGGAAGAATCTGTCCAAGAAACCAAACGGCTTGGAAAAGGAGAAATCGATATGAGGAAACTATGCCTCTTTCCGAATGCCAAGCTGCCAGAAAAATTTAAAAGAGTGGACTTTGCAAAATTCGATGGAACCGATGACCCCAGAGCCCACCTTCAAGGGTATGTCGGATCCCTCACTATGCGCGGCATCGAAGGAGAAGCCATGGCCCAACTCTTCCACGAGTCCTTGTCTGGTCCAGCTCTGCAATGGTTCATCTCTCTCGAACCATCCAAGAAGAGGACTTGGGAAGACATCGGGACAGCTTTCGTGGCTCAATATGACTTCAATGTTGACCTGAAGATGACCACGAGAGAATTGGAGAGTACTAAGATGGGTGAGAAGGAAAGCTTTGCTGACTTTGTGAAGCGTTGGAGGGCAAAGGCAGCACAGATGCAGAATAAGCCTGACCTAAAAGAACAAATACGGATAATAACCAAGAACTTGCCAAGCTCTTTCGCGCCATACTTGGTTCTTTCTCAGGCTGCTCTGAATTTTGAAACTTTTTACGATTCTGGATTGGCTGTAGAGGAGGCTCTGCGAGACGGAACTTTGGAGAAGAAAGAATCAGGGTCCGGGTCCAAATCCAAACGGGCGTATTCAGGAAATAGCAATGTTCTCTTCGGGAACGCCAATCAGGCAGGAACCTCATCCACAAAACCTGTAGAAGTTAACCAGATTTCCGAAAAGCCAAAATCCCAGAACCGAACCTTCACCCAATTCAGCACTCCAAGATCCACTCTCCTTAAGAAGCTCACGGACATTGAGTGTTCAAACCTCTTCCGCCACCACAAACCATTCCGCCAAACCTAAACCAAAACGTCTACTGTGACTTCCACCAAATGCCCGGCCATACCACCGACAACTGCATCCGCCTCCGTCATGAAATCCAAAACCTCATTGACAACAAGGTTGTCGATACTCCACCCACAGATAAACCAAACACCATCTCAAACCCCTTGCCGCAGCATAACCCCCTTTTCCGTATCAACCAAATCACCCTAGCCGAAGATCCAAGTCTCCCAGAAACTGATTCTACCCTATCCCCTGATACTGAACCAATGCCTGTTGGTGGAATTCCCGGAGACATTGCCTTCCATTCTACCTGGGAATGGGAAGACACGTGGGGAGAACTGATTGCCGACTGGGAAGAATTTGAAGCTGCCAATTTCCAAAGAAATGATGAACCCTTATTCGAGGCCGGATGGGAGGTTGATTGGCAAAACATCCAGGCAGATCCTCTTGATGGATTCTCTTTGGGTGCACTATTCGAAAATCAAGGGGAAGAATACCCAGTCTTCCAAGATGTACCTAAATGGGAATGGGACCCGACCCCGGATGAGTATCAGCTTTTGGCATGGAATGACCCATTAGATACTTTCTCCCTGCCGACACTATTCGGAGAAAAATACCAGCTTGGATACCCACCTGAGAGGGTGATGTACAACTGGCCGGAACTCGCCCCGCTCCGCCCAGATTTCTCTCATTTTAACGACTTTGTCGTCAACAATCTGTATGACAATGTGAACCTCACCCCGTACCCAAACCTTCCTGGGTTCGAAGAGGAAGTTGCTAGCAACGGGTTTGACCCAATGGACTACCTCGTGGACGGAGTTGAATCTGAGCCATCAGTCACTTTCCCGAAAGACGCCGAAATTGCCATGATAAACTTATGGAAGGATGAACCAGCAAACTTGTGGGCCAACACTGAAGTGATTAACGTAAAAGTGGGAAACGAAGAATGGATTATTAACAAAGCCATGATGGAGGCTGAAAAGTGGACACCAGAAGATCTGTGGGATGATCTAGTTATCGCCGATCGGCCGCTAATCTACAAGATACAACTATTGGAAACAAGCGTAAAGCCCTGGCCGACCTATGGAGTGAGGAATCGGCACCGCCAGATTGATCATCTAACCATAAGCGGCCGCGTTTACCAACCTCCGAACCTCCAAGTTGGGGAACCTTCCAACCCTCCAACCGCAGAAGCCCTCTGATTCCTTTACCACTCCGGTCAAGAGCACCTTTCGACCCTTTGACCCACCGCAGGCCAAGCGACCTGAAAAGAAACCCGAAGGGATGATTAAGCGCCAACTAGAGCAAACCCATGCCAAGATGTCTGCCTGGATGTGCCGGTCCATTCCACACGCCATCGTGAAGGCCTCATCCAAGCACTCTCTCAGCTAAAGGTTCCTTCCGCTATAACTCCCGATGAGCTTGTGGCTCTGATCAAAACCATACCTATCAAACATGCCATCACCTTTACTGATCAAGACTTACCCGCCGAAGGAACTGATCACAATCGTCCGCTGCACATCACCTTGAAGTGCCATGGCAAGTCGGTTCCAGCAATCTTGGTTGATAATGGATCAGCGATTAATGTCTGTCCACTCCGTGTTGCTTACTGTTTGGGATACAAGAATAAGGACTTTTCCCCGTCAGAAGTCAAGGTCCGAGCGTATGACAACACTCGGAGAGACGTGGTTGGGACTCTCATGATTCCTATAACCTTCAGACCATATCAAAGCGGATGTAGAATTCCACGTGGTGAATATCCCCGCCTCTTTCAATCTCTTGGAAGGCCTGGCCAGATCGCCAGACATCATGGATCGTGCCTCCACACTCCACCGTAAAATTCGGCCGACCGAAACAGGAATGCTTACTATCCACGGAGACTCGGGGATTCATGCCCCCGTTGAGAACAATGCCCCACTCTTGGAAATTCAACACGGGGAAGAAGATATCGCTTTGGGAGGCTTCTCTCTAGATACCTCTCAGTCTATCTATTCAGTTAGGATCGATGATGACTTCATCATTAGCAATGTTGCCATCAAGATTATGAAGAAAATGTCCTACATGCCAGGATTGGGACTGGGAAAGAACCTCCAAGGCCCTGCGAAGTTTGAAGCTCAGGGCACTCTGATGCGCACAACTGGCCTTGGTTACTCACCCTCAAGTAAAAACAAAGTGAAAAGGGGGAACAGGCTGGAGGACTACTTTGTCAAAGAAGAAGCAAAGCAGATTTATCAGGGACAGCCGGAACCGTTTTGGGACGAGGAGACCAATACCTTCCTGCCAGGGTTTGAGATATTCGCCAACGATGTCTGGCCAGATAGTGATGAAGAAGCTGAGATTGTGGAAAAGCAGAAAAAGCTCCCCGACTGGATTGAGGTCTTTGCCATGGGTAGTCTCGCAACTCTGTTTAGGGAAGACGAATCGATGGGTACAGCTGCGGAAGCAGAAGTGCTGATGGTGGAACAAGATACCCCCGAGGATCTGACTTTGCTCATCATGGATGCTGCTGGAGAATGCGAGAACTGGATCTTCATACCGAGTGCAACTCACCATGAGTCTGAGTGCAACTGAGTGCAGAAGTCTTCTGAGTCTTCTGAGTCCGTTGAGTCCGAGTTGGTGCCTCTTGGCCCAAACTCTCAGAGTCTGTACTTCGAGTTCGAATCCACCTGTGTGTATGGTGCCCCCGAGGCCTCCGTTAATAATGAAATAAATGAATCTGATTCTGCTTACTTCCCTGACTTTGAAATAAATTGTGTCGACCCTGGTGATGAAGAGATTGGTTTCGATGGGGACATCTCCAAAGAAATTCGATCCCTAATCGACAGGGAAGATGAAAGGCATGCTCAACCTGTAAAAGAAGAAATCGTTTTAATAAATTTGAGAGATGAAGGGAGTCCCCGGGTGATCCAGATCGATTTCGCGCTATCCGCTGAAGAGCGCGAAGCCCTTGTAAACCTGCTCAAAGAATTCGAAGATGTATTTGCATGGTCACACGAAGGTATGCCCGGAATCGATCCTGAAATCGTGGAACACCGGATTCCCCTTTATCCCGATGCAAAACCAGTAAAACAGAAACTAAGGCGCATGAGACTGACTGGTGCTTAAGATAAAGGAAGAAGTCACTAAACAGATTAACGCTGGGTTTTTAATGGTAACTGAATACCCTCAGTGGGTTGCAAACATCGTCCCAGTACCAAAGAAGGATGGTAAAATAAGGGTCTGCGTCGATTTCAGGGATCTCAACAAAGCCAGCCCAAAAGATGACTTCCCGCTACCGCACATTGATGTGTTAGTTGATAATACTGCCGCCATGCCCTACTCTCTTTCATGGATGGTTTTTCGGGAACAATCAAATCCTTATGGCTCCAGAGGATCGGGAAAAAACCACGTTTATCACTGAGTGGGGGACGTATTGTTATCGAGTCATGCCCTTCGGACTAAAGAACGCCGGATCTACTTACCAGCGGGCCGCCACGGCATTGCTACACGACATGATTCATAAAGAGGTAGAGGTCTACGTTGACGATATGATTGTTAAAGCCAAAGAGCGAGAAGGACATCTGCCCGCGCTCAGGAAGTTTTTTGAAAGAATCAGGAAGTACAAGATGCGGCTCAACCCCGCCAAATGCACGTTCGGAGTCACTGCAGGGAAGATGCTTGGGTTCATGATCACCACCCGAGGCATCGAAGTCGATCCATCGAAAATCAAAGCCATCCTAGAAATGGAACCGCCGAGATCTGAGAAGGATGTAAGGAGTTTCCTCGGCAAGGTGCAATTCATCAGTCGATTCATTGCAAAGCTGACCTCGACTTGCGAACCCCTATTCCGTTTGCTCAAGAAAGGAGTGCCATTCGCTTGGGATGATAGGTGCCAGAAAGCATTCGAAGCCATCAAGGCCTACCTAAACAAGCCACCGGTATTAACGCCGCCCGTAACAGGAAAACCTTTGATCCTATACCTGTCAGTCACTCCATCCTCAATGGGATGCATGTTGGCGCAGGAAGGAGATGATGGGGTGGAAAGGGCTGTTTACTACCTTAGTAAAAAGATGGTTGGACCCGAAGAGCGGTACACTCCCTTGGAAAAGACATGCTGGGCATTTGTATGGGCTTCCAGGAAGTTGAGACATTACATGCTCGCCTATCCGGTGAGGCTGATATCTCGGATGGATCCCTTAAAATATCTATTCGAAAAACCAGCCCTCACAGGAAGAATGGCGCGATGGTTGCTGATGCTCGCTGAATTTGAATTAAAGTATGTCACCCAAAAGTCAGTGAAAGGAAGAGCTGTCGCAGAATTCTTGGCAGATTGCCCAGTTAAGGGAGGGGAGGATGCCGAATTCAATTTCCCCGACGAAGACATAATGACGGTAGCCAAGGACATTTGGCAGTTGTACTTTGATGGAGCAGCCAACCAGAAAGGATTTGGAATCGGTGTATTGCTCATCTCGCCTGATGGATCGCACATCCCGTTAGCATTCAAGCTTAACTTCGAAGTCACCAATAACTAGGCAGAGTACGAGGCTTGCATCGTGGGTATGGAGGCCGCCATTGAGATCGGCATAGAAAGACTGGAAGTCGTGGGAGATTCGAACTTGGTCGTGTCCCAGGCAAATGGTGATTGGAAAGTCAAGGAAGAAAAACTAAAGCCATATCACCATGATCTCGAAGATCTCATCCCCCACTTCACCAGGGTAACTTTCACTCATGTCCCGAGATTCAAAAATCAATTCGCGGACGCTTTGGCAACTTTGGCATCAATGGTCGAGATCCCTATTGGCATAAAGTTAAGACCGATTGTGATAGAACAGAGGGATACTCCAGTCTACCAGCATGTCATGACAATCGAAGAACCTGATGATGGTCAGCCATGGTACTTCGATATTTGGAGATATGTAGAAAGAGGAGAGTACCCCATGGGAGCAAGCAAGAAGGACCGAATCGCTCTCTAGAGGATGGCGGCTCAATACATTATCTGTGGAGGGAATCTATACCGAAGATCACACTGCGGTACGCACAAGTTATGCGTCCATGGGGAAGATGCGAAGAGGGTAATGGAGGAAGTCCACGAAGGTGTATGTGGTCCTCACATGAATGGTATAATGCTCGCTAAGAAAATCCTCAGGCAAGGATACTTCTGGACCACCATGGAAACGGAATGTGTGGAATACGTGCGAAGGTGTAGAAGATGCCAAATTCATGCTAACTCACGTATGTCCCGCCACATGAGCTGCAACAAATGACCTCACCATGGCCTTTCTCGACATGGGGAATTGACGTCATCGGAAGGATAGTGCCGGCAGCATCCAATGGTCACAAGTTCATTTTAGTAGCCGTCGATTATTTCACAAAATGGGTAGAAGCTGCTTCCTATGCCACTTTGACTGCGGCTCAAGTTGCACATTTCATCAAGCAAAATGTCGTTTACCGATACGGGGTCCCCCAAGCTTTTGTATCCGATAATGGGGTTCATTTCAAAGGACGAGCCCGAGAAGTTTTGGATAAGTTCCAAATTCAAGTGCACAAATCGACGACTTATCGGCCGCAGACTAATGGCGCCGTGGAGGCCGCCAATAAGACAATCAAAGCCATTCTGGAGAAGATCATTCAATCCGCAAGGGACTGGCATGAACAATTACCCCTGGCTCTGTGGGGGTATCGCACGTCTGTACGAACCACCAGGAGCAACCCCCTACTCTTTGGTTTACGGAATGGAAGCGGTGCTCCCATCGAATTGGAAGTCCCATCTCTTCGAACTATGATTGAATGTGAAATCCAAGAGGCGGAATGGTTGAGCAATCGATTCGAAGAACTTATGCTATTCGATGAACGCCGTTAAGGGCTCTTTACCACATCCAAGGGTACCAACGAAGGATTGCACGGGCATTCAACAAGAAAGTGAAACCAGAATTTGGTAGAAGGTGACATGGTTTTGAAGGAAATCCGGGCTCCGGTTTACCCACGAGGAAAGTTTCGACCAAAGTGGTCCGGCCGTACATTATCAAGACCATCCTTTCCGGAGGAGCCACGCGACTCATCGACTTGGACGGAAATGAATTCTCAACTTTGGTCAACCTGGATCAACTCAAGCGCTATTACCCCTGAGAGAAGCTGTCTAGGCTGAAAAACCGCAAGGGCTGGCAGTCCTAGGCAAAAATTAGAGCAAAGCCTGCTAGGATGAAAACCCGTCAGGGCATCCTAGGCAAAAGTTAAGGCATACAATAAATGAGCTCGCTAGACCGAAAACCCGAAAGGGCGGTTCTAGGCAAAAGTTAGAGCGCAAAAGGAGAGTGTTAAAACCAGAGCAAACCCTACCCTGAAGTACGTCATGACCTGATTCCTTCGCCAGGAGGATACGTAGGCAGTCTCACATGGAGACCCGGTCACAATCCATCAAAATAAAGATCCAGGTTGAGAAGGTTTGAAAAACAAAAGTCGAGAAGGGGGAAACCCTCCAAGACTCGCTTTTATTAACGCGATTACTTCTGCTACATAAGGTTGGGCAAAGCTTTCAAAACCAGAAGAAATACAACATAATGAGAAGAGGGTCCACAATTTATTCAACGGTCAGGGAAGTAGGATCGAGTCAGTTTCCTTGGGCTCCAGCCCTCGCTGCAATGTCCCTCCTAAGCCACTTTCGATAGCTCCCGCGCATCGCAACAGAAGGATAAGGATGCGCGTCAGTCACCTCGCGTGTCATCCAAAAGCGCTGGTAGTGGCAAAGAACCGAATGGCTGAAGAGAGGCAGAACCACATCCACGAGAACCTCGACAGGGGCCTCCTGCCTCAAACCTAGCTGTCGCTGGATGCGATAAGGGATGTAGAAGGTAAAAGCTCCCAAACCAGCAAGGACGACCCACTGAGGGCCCATGTAGTGCACTGTCATGGGAGGAAGATCCAGCCATCGGCACCTCCAAGCAATAGTCTCCGCTCACCGGCGCTTGAGGAAGTCGACCCACTCGACCCTGCTCCTGTCCTTAAACTCGAAGCATCGCTGAGACAGTAATCTCGCCTCATATGACCAATTGCCAGAAGGAATGGTCAGCACATTCACCTTGTCACAAAGCCAAATCTGTGGGAAGAGAGAAAACAAGTAAGAAACCGTAGAAAGCCAAGCTGAGTGTTGAGGTAAAATGAGAACGTGGGAAAAACCCGAAAAAGGAGAGCTGAGTGAGAAGCCAACCTGTAGGAGAAGGGGGCTACCACCGAAAGTCTCGGTCCCTCCAGAACGAACCTTGTCCAAACCAATCAATGTCTCGGCCAAAACCATCGGAATCACGTCCTTTCGAGCCTCTACCGAGCAGCAACGCTGACCAGCGCCGAACTAACATGACCGGCGAAGGAACTAAGAGATAGGCCGCAAGCAGCACATGCAGAGAGCGATCATGCGTCGAGTCTGATAAGTCATGTCTCCAAGATCGCCAGGAGGAGAGAATAGCTCGATAAGGCGCATGACATTAAGATGGCCATTCCTAACCAAGTAGCGAGCGACCATCACCCAACCCAAGGGTCGCAGCCAAGACCCTGTAAGCGCTCTCGCAAGACAGAGGAATGATGACCTCCTCGAACCAAAGCCCTCAAGGTACGCACGGAACTCCTCGGCGGTTGGCAGAGCTTCTGATCGCCAAACCGAAACACGTGAACCTCCGGATCCCAGAAACTTACGGCTGCCCTCAAAAGTTCGGGGCGAAGGCGGATGTTACGGAGGTACCTCATGGAGTAGAGACCGTGAGCTCAGAAGTTGAGCCAATCGACACCTTCCATCGAAGCCAACCATGGACGAAGTGAACCGGTAAGAGAAAGAGCCATTTCAAGAAGCAAAGAAAGAGGACAAGAGTTGGATGAGGTGTGGAGAATATAGAATGAGAGAGCCCGAATTTATAGGAGAGATAAAAGGACAACTTCAACTTTCAAAGAGCCTCGGGTTTCAAAAGTGCAAGTTTTTCATGATCCCAACATAGGGAAAAGCTTGGTCAAGTCCTAAAAGATTCAAAACAGACATGCACTGGCTCAGAAATGCCACTGCATGGGTCAAACCTCAACCCCCGAGCCATCTGCCTTGGGAAACAACCAAACAGTAATTTGTCAGAAAAAGTGCCTCGCACGGCACTTTGATGGGTCGCACGGCATGTTGAAACCAGAGAAATTCCACGGCAGAGTGATCAAGGTACCGTGAAGCAGAGACCCACCCGCACGGCACCTTGGCCTATCCGCACGGCACCTTGACTCTGCATTTCTGCAGTTTTTAGCAGCAACACCTCAAGATAGAATGAAGGCCCTACAAAGCACCAACCAGCACCTAAACACACTCTAACGGGTATTTGGGACTTCATGGATGTTTCGTTTCAAGATAACTCCCGGGATTCGCCGTCATGGCGCGAAAACTCGATAAAATCCGTTCCTTAAGCCATGTCAAAGTATCAAAAGTCCGTTTCGGGTCATTCCAAGTTGTTCTTTCAAGTCCTACAGGTCATAATAGTCAAAAGTGACTTAGTCCAAGTTCCGGTTCATGCTCAAAATCAAAACTCAAAAATGTCACATGTTAGAGTCGACATTTTCCTACTTTTCGAGCATACTCCAGAGGCAAAATAGAATTTCCAAGCATCATAGCAAGATTCAAAGGTCATTATTGTCTCATATTCATGTCTGGGGTTTGTTGTAAAGATGTCTATATAAAGTCTTGAATGCGGAGTCTACTTTACAACGGTTTGCTTGCCTTCTTTGATTTCTATTCCACTGTCAATATACTTCGACTGTTAATATGTCCCTCCTCACAAACCTCACATTCAACTCAGCGACTAGTTGTACAGTTCGGTTAATATTTTGGTTATTCAGTTTTCTTCGTGCAAACAAAAGGAAATTGAATAACATAAACAATGAAAGAACAAAATCTCTGTATAAATCCAAAGGCGTCCATGAATCGAAGTACAAAAAGGGGCACAATGGCCCAATGATCAATGTCCTATCTACCAAGGGCAAACAGGCGCCCTACAAAGAGAAGCACACAGGCTCCGGCAAAAGTACAAAACAAAGGAGGAGCTCAACTCTCGTCCTCGTCCTCGTCCTCGCTCTCCTCCTCGTCCTCCTCAGAGACCTCCTCCATCGCTGGAGAGCTGCTCACCTCGGGAGTGCCAGTCGCCCTGGGCACAGTGCCTCCAGAGGTAGCCTCCAGGTCGACGTCTGTGGGCTCGGGTGTATCGTCCTCGGAGACGTCGATGGGCTCGTCCTCGGTCCCTACAGAGCATCGTGTCCTCTTCGATGCCGGCTCCTCTCGTGAGCCGGCAGAGGAGACCTGTCGTACTATCAGGCAGACGGACTTCCGCCGCAACCCTCGTGTAGCCCCTCCTCTGGCCTGCAATGATATAAGCATTCATATGACATTTGCATCATAATCATAATATAAGCGGTAGAAGTAAAGCAAATGACTGAAGTTCCAGAACATACCATCGCTCCGCCAACGCGAGGCAACACCTCTGGAGGGTGGCCCATGGCGTACTGCCTCACCAGCTGCTCCAGGCCCATCATGGCCTCCGCCATCTCCTTCACGTACCCTGGAGGAGCCTGCAATGAAGGGAATTGATCAGAATATGCAAGCAGAGCAAATGTACAAAAGATTGAAAACATGTTATACCTGAGCAAGGAACCCCGGAGCCTCAACAGGAGGACGTGGCACCGCGACCAAACCAGGGACTCCCTGAGGGGTCGTCACGTCCACTGTCCAAGAAAGGACAGGGAGGCTAGCGCCGCTCGGGCCTGCGCCCTCGCCGCGACCTCTGCCACCGCGACCTCCGCCTCCTCCACTGGCTCCATCACCTCTATCCCTCTTCCTTCTCCTTCCTCCTCCAGCACCCTCTCGTGCCGCCTGCGCCGCCTCCCAAACAGCACGTATCCCCAGACCTGCCATCAGGTACTGAGAACAGTACTCCGCGTAGTCGGCAGCAAGACCAGCACCCGCCTCGAAGAACGGCTCCAACTCGAGGTCTGGCCGTGTGAACTGCTCGACCTCCCTCCGCGTATACTGGTCCGTCCTCTGCACAGCTAGGCGATCATGTCATCCACATAGACCTCGGCGTGACACTCGGTCACCCAAGTACCACTGCCAGCCGTAAGGGGACTCGAGAAGCACCCTGCCCCTAGCGACCACCCTACTCTGCGCGACGTAGGGGATCTCGAAGCGGTCCCACACCCGCCAGTGGACCTGTCATCAAGAATAAGCAATATCAAAGCGCTGTTTGAATGGAAACAAGCAATAGAAATGAAAGTACTTTGATACCTGATCAGGACGCAGCTCGTCCAGGTACAGGCGGAAGGCATCCAGCTTGCCTCTTCCCCTCTTCACGCCCTTATACTCTGTCGACCAGCGTAGGGCTCGGGGAAGTATCGTGTCGTCGGGACACGTGGTCTCAGGAGGGTACATCCCTATCACCTCGTACGTCCAAAGCTGTAATTCAAGACATGGAAGGTTAGCACAGGATATACGTTGAACGAATACAAATAGAAAGCTAACTGTTCATAAGAATGAAATATACCTCCCAGACCCTCCAGTAGCCTCCGAGGCTCACTCCCGCTCCGCGAGACAAAGAGCCCATGAAGGCGTAGCACGTCCCCAGTGTTGCACCTCCCCAGTCGAAGCGAGCGATCTCCCCAACATCCCTCAAGGCCGGGAGAAGCGAAAGGTGTACCCTATTGCGCCTGTTGGGAAACAGAGACGCACCGAGTAAGTACAACAGGAAGCACCTCGCCATCTGCTCCTCCTCCACCCTGTCAGCCGGGAGCCTCTTCGTCCAAAACCTCAAGAGCTGGGCGTACTTCGCGTCATCACCCTCCACCCTCAGCTCGTGTCCCAGCATCGCTCGCTGGAACGCCGCTTGCCTCCCTGTGGCAGCGTCAAAAGGGATAGGGTCACCTCCGACCATGAGCCCGTGATCGCCGCAAAGTCCAACGGCGTCACGGTCCGCTACCAAAAGAGAAGTGGAGGGTGTTCGTCGTGTCCCACCACCTCTCGGCCAAAGCCCTCACTACCGGGCGGTCGTTGCACGCGCCCCCAGCACCCCTACAAACTCCCCAAAGCCTGCCCGCCTCACTATCTCTCGCGAGGCCTCGAGCAATCGCTCCCAGAATGTCGGCACAGCTACCGAGCCTCCATAGCACGAGAGCGAGATCGCCTGTTGCAACAAATCAACAATATTCAATGAACAGGCATGGCATACCATACAGTGGTGTACTTAGATGCAATGAAATGGAAATACGGTGCATTGGAACTTGAAATATAGATATTTAAAAGTATACCTCGTCTCGTTGCAAAGAAAGGTGCCGCTGAGGGTCCCTCAAAACCAGAGCCTCGTCGTAAGTCGGCCTCCTCGGAGTGTAAGGGTCGAAAAGTGAAGGCACCACCACGTGCTGAAAGGGCACGTAGGCCGCCTCATCGTAGGGCCCTCGCCCCTGCAGCGCCAGTGTCGCCTCAGCCACCACAGTGGCGTGAGGAGCCATCACCCCGGCCTCCTCAGCTCGCCTCCCCTCAGCCTCCGGCTCTCTAACACCCCCGGTCCTAAACCCGGCCTGAAGATCCGCCTTACGGGCCGCCAGTAAAGCGTCCGCCAACCCAGGGTACCCCTGCACCAACTCTAACACGTCCTCCATGGACGCCGTCGCCAAGTAGTCACCCATACCTACGGGCGCGATGACCCTACACCTACGCCACTGCCCACGAACAAGGGCGGCGTATCGTCCACTACCGGCTCCACCCCCGGCTCCACCACCGGCTCGTCCTCAACGATGGGGGCTTTCCCCAAGTCAGCTCGAGACTCTCTCACGGGAGAAGCCTCCGTCTCCTCTACCACCGAGTCTAAACCACCACCACCGTGACCCTCCGTGGTCCTCTCCACAATGCTAGCCGCCACCTCCGACCGGCCCGAAACCCCAACATCACTCCTTGACTCCGTTGCACTCGGAGTCTCTGTCTCCTGGCCGTACCCAGCCAACACCGCACCGCCACCGTCGCCACCACTACTGCCGACCACCTGGGCAGCGGCCCCTTCGGCCAATGCCGGCTGTACCGAGGCCCCTGGAGTCTCTGGCTCACCCCTAACTATCACGTCAGCCCCAGGAAGGGCAAGAGACGAGGCAGCCTCGACCCGAGATGCCGTACCATCGCCAGGCGCATCTCTCGACTCCATGTTCGCAGTGTACGAGAGAGGGAGAGAGAGAAAGCAGTCGGGAGAGAGAGAGAGATGATCGAGAGAGAGGTGACCGAGAGAGAGAGAGATTATAGCCGTGGGAGAGAGAGAGACAGCAGAGACCGAGAGAGAGAGGGAAATTCGAACGTGCGAGGTGTACTGTGTACACCTCGCGTATTTATATATACCCCTCGAACCGGTTCGCTTGGAAATCAATTCTGGACCGGGTTTGCAGCAAGCCTAGCCGCACGGCACAATGGACTGGTCGCACGGCACCCTGAACGAAAATACAGTTCCCTCAGTTTACGTTACCGTGCGTCCTTAATTGGCTGCGCACGATCCGTCTCAACAGTTTGATTCTTGAGAACAGTTCGTGGCATTTTCATGTTCTATTTAATCCAGAATCGAGAGATAGATGCAACAGGATGGATGATTAGCACCTAAGATTGTAAATCGTGGTGCTAAAAATACCTTAGCTTGTGGCGTTTTTAATTATTTACCGTCGTTTTTATTTGATTTTTGCTTGTAAGGTATTTTGTTTAGTGTTTTAGGCAAAACGCCCTTAAAAGGCGTAATTTGATTGACAATCTATCTCCCAAGTGATTGCAAGCATGTTTGCCCGGAGGAATTTGTGCCCAAGCGTCCCAAGAGTGAAAGCATTGGCCGTCGGGCAAGGCGAGGGTCGTCGGGTGTCAAGGATTGAAGGCTGGCCTGAAGTTTCAGAGATAAGCTCTGCGTATCGATACGGATTTCACTCGTATCGATACGCGTGGGTTAGGATTTACATCAGAGGTTGCCGTATCGATACGGCTTTATTTTGTATCGATACGCGTCGACTACGTATTCTAGGGCCATTTCTTGTTAAGCTATACGTATCGATACACCCCTTATTTTGTATCGATACGGGGAGCCTTCGGCTAGATATTTTCTACTTTTTGGGCATTCCATTTATGGAATTTCAGCCACTTTTAGGATATTTTTAGATATTTTGGAGAGAGAGACCCCTTTTTGTATAAATATAGGTCTCATCTCTCTCATTTGATTCTAGTTCATTATTAAGCTTTAACTTTCCTCCATTAATGGTGTTTCTAGCTTTTCAAGTGTAATTTCATTGAACTCAAGTAAGTTGCTTTCGTATCGTCTTTTCTCGTTTATTAAAGTTGTAACCGTGGTTTAGCTCTTCTATAAAATCAAGTTTATTTTCAATTCTATCGGCTGGAAATGTTTTCCATCCTTAGCATGCTTTCTATTTGCTTAAATATGCGTGAGTAGTTCATTAGGCTTGGCCGTGGGGCCGTTAGCGTCTCGTGACTTGCGTTATCTTCCTTCTCTCAACTCATGGCTTGAAGTTTAGTATGAGAAACAAGATGAATTCGCCTTTATGTAACAAAACCTGTTGATGTTAACCTCCGGTGATCATATGCTCGCTCATATGGTTTCGTGAGCTATGTCTCGCGTTGTGTTTGCCAAAAGAATAAAAGAGTTCACTTGTTCTTTATGCTAAATCTCTCGTCTCTTTATTTTCTCCGCTAAACATTCCGGTTGATAGCCTAAGCCGTGCAATTCAACTGTGATTCTGTTGAGGTTAGTTTGATGGCCTAAGTTACGGGCGTTAACGAATCCATTGCCATGCCGCTTGTTTAACTTAGTCAAAACCGTTTTTCTAGTCATTTGCATAAGTATTCATCACTCTCCAAAGCAAAACCTAAAGTTGGCCGTCTTAAACGCCAAAAACCTTACACCTAAAAATCCCAGCAAGCTATTAAGACTTTCACTGTGGGAACGATCCCGGATTTCCGGTATCTATGCTGACATCGACTTAGCCCTACGCTCGGGGTATTTCAACCTCAATTGAAGGCAAGGTTGGGACGAAGCATATTTTGGCGCCGTTGCCGGGGAATTTTCTTATTCTAAGCTTATTGGGAGGTTCGACAAACCACTGTAAGTATTCCGTTTATTTTCTACTTTGTACATCGCATACTCGGCCTAGCGGATACCTCTAACTGAGCCACCCATTCGACTGGAGGTTTAACGAAGCTAGCTTGAGTATCAAGTGCCTTTTCTTTTCCTTTATTATTATTGTGCATATATCGAGGCGGCGGCATAGCCCCTCATAATTGTCTTGAGAGAGCGAGGCGGCGGCATAGCCCCTCCAGTCTGTTAGTCTTATTGCAGGGCGGTTACTTAGCTCTTAAGTTGCTTAAAACGCCAGTTCATGCTTGTGGTTTATCGAGGGCCTCGGATTTATCGTAGTCCTCGCTCCAACCGTTTGCATCGTTCTAGTTCTCCGCCTAGCATCCGACACAGCACTCTGCGGTCTTATTCTCCGCCAAGTAGCTATTCTCGGCCATACTCTCCATCAAGAATATCAATGGCGGACGAGGAAGCTCCCCCGGTTAGGTTAATGATTATTTGAATCCGGATAGGGTCACTCAACGGTCTCCAATAGTCTTTCCGCGGCCCACTACCGTTGCAAATACCTTCATTTTCAAATCAGATTATCATCGGTGCATCCCTTTCTTCCATGGCATGGACCGTGAGGATCCGTATCAACACATCCGGACTTTTGAGGAAACTCTCCAATCGTTCGTTACTGTGGATGCTCATCTTAATCAAGCAAGATTGAGGCTTTTTCCTTTCACATTGAAGGATAAAGCCAAGACATGGTTTCACTCATTGAAGCCTCAATCGTTGACTACATGGGAGGAGGTTCAAGATGCTTTCCATAAGAAGTTTTTTCCGGCTAGCCGAACGAAGCTCTTAATGGATCAAATCCAGACCTTTAAGCAACGGGATGGGGAAGTTTTTCACCAATATGTGGAGCGTTACAAGGATTTACTATCAGCGGTCCCTCACCATAATTTTGCCTTGTATCAGCTCATTCATTATTTCTACTTGGGATGCTCTCAACAAAGTAAGCAGTTGCTTGACACTATGTGCACCGGTGGGTTCATGAATAAGTCTCCCGATGATGGATGGGACTATATTGATGAAGTGGCCAAGAAGTCATTAACTTGGAGTTTTGAGGATGCGGGGGATAGAGCAATGGCAAACCAAGGTCCCGGAGGCTCCGGGAAGTTCTCTATTAATGAGCATCAAGCTATGGAAACACGGATGGAAGAATTGGCGAGGAAATTAGAGACTTTGGAATTGAAAGGGGTAAAAGAGGTCAGCGTGGTGCGAGCCGTGGAGGAGCGTTGTGTTATTTGTGAAACAACGGGTCATTCAACCGACAGCTGTTCATCTATTCCCACTCTGAGGCAGCAATATATTAACCTCAACCTTCCGATTGAGGAAGTTAGTGCGGTGAACCAAAGATTTGAGTCTTTTCCCCAGAACTTCAACCAATCTTTCCCTCAGAATTTCAACCAAGGACAAAGACAGCATCCGGGATTTCATTGGAATAATTAGATTGAGGGCAGACCATCTCAAGCTACCTCCTCTACTCAAATGCAATCATGGCGGCCTGCTCAAGGCCAGGGCCAGCCTCATTTTTCCCAAGGACCGCCCGGGTTTGGCCCGTCGGGCCCGTTTCAAGGAGCTAACCAATTCCAACCCCCACCTAGGCGATCTTTGGAGGATACTCTCCAATCTTTCATGCAATCTCAGACTAATTACAATGAGGGCAACACTCAAATGATGGGGGAATTACAAAAACAAATGGGGAAGTTAACCACGTCTATTGGGCTTCTACAGCAAGAAAGAGGCAAGTTTCCCACTCAGCCAGTAGCCAACCCACAAGGACAACTTCTTATTGGCACTTCTTCGGTACCTCCGCCCGAGCAAGCTCAAGCAATCATCACGTTAAGGAGTGGCAAAGCTGTTGACAACCGGGTAGTTATGCCGTCGGGTACACCTCCTATCGTGCTATCATCACAGTCAACAAGTTCTCCTGCACCGGATGTTAGTCTCGAGCAAGACATTGAGGAAGACGGGGAATCTCCCGTGCAAGCTTCAAAGGAAGCCGAGATCGCTCCGGAACCACAAGTTTCTCCCGTTCCGGTACCTTATCCTTCACGACTGAAAAAGCCGGTTAATCTATCAAAGCAGGCCGATATACTTGATGTTTTTAAGCGGGTCAATGTGAACATTCCTTTATTGGACGCCATCAAGCAAATCCCCGCCTATGCCAAGTTTTTGAAGGATCTATGTACTCAGAAGCGCCACCTCAGTGTGCATCATAACGTACTCCTTACCGAGGAAGCCAGCCAAGTAATCCATACAAGTCTGGCCCCTAAGTACAAAGACCCAGGATGTCCTACAATTTCAGTGAACATTGGGGGTACAAGGGTGGAGCAAGCTCTGTTGGATTTGGGAGCAAGCGTGAATTTGCTACCATTCTCGGTATACCAAGAACTCGGTTTGGGGGAGATGAAACCAACACGGGTCACTCTTCAATTGGCGGATAGGAGTGTTCGCATTCCTCGGGGAGTGGTGGAAGATGTGTTGGTCCAAGTCGGTCAATTTGTTTTCCCGGTGGATTTTGTGGTACTCGATACTTGCCCGTCGTCGACATCGCCATTATCTACTCCCGTCATTCTTGGTCGGCCATTTTTAGCAACCTCGAATGCCAATATCAATTGCCGGGATGGACTTGTAAGACTGTCATTCGGCAACATGCAAATGGAGGTCAATATGTTTAATGTCGGGGCGCAAATGGGTGATGATGATGATTGTCAGAACGTCAGCCTTGTGGATACATTGGTGCAAGAGCATGTGGATGAATTTCTATCTAAAGGCTCGTTGGAATTAGCTCTCACCTCAGAAGAGGCCGCTTTCCTTGAATCCGAAGAAATGGAATCCCTCTTTGCTTTGCTTAATGAAGATACCGGTGGCGAGGAGATTTGTGGAGTTGCACCGTGGCTTCCAAGTTTGAGGAATTGCCCCCTATTGAGCGAAAAATGCTTCCTTCTAGTGTTGAGCCGCCTAAGCTTGAGTTGAAGGCCTTACCGGACACGTTGAAATATGCCTTCCTTGGTGAGACTAATACCTTTCCGGTGGTTATTTCTTCCTCTCTTGAGAAATTACAAGAGGAAGCTTTGCTTGCACTTTTGCGGTGGCATACTAAGGCTATCGGATGGACCATTGCGGATATTCAAGGCATATCCCCTTCTCTATGCTCTCATCATATTTATTTAGAGGAGGATGTTAAACCAACACGGCAACCTCAACGCCGGCTCAATCCGATTATGAAAGATGTGGTCCGGGCGGAAATTCTTAAATTGCTCGATGTTGGGATCATCTATCCCATCGCCGATTCTCAATGGGTAAGCCCTATTCAGGTAGTTCCAAAGAAGGCAGGGGTGACCGTAGTATTGAACGACAAAGGCGAGCTTGTATCGACCCGTGTTACTACTGGGTGGCGAGTGTGCATAGACTATCGCAAGTTGAATGCCAGCACGCGTAAGGATCACTTCCCTCTCCCCTTCATCGATCAAATATTGGAGAGAGTTGCCGGCCATGCTTTCTACTGTTTCCTCGATGGATACTCCGGCTATAACCAAATCGAAGTGGCCTTGTCCGATCAAGAGAAAACCACGTTCACATGCCCATTCGGGACTTTTGCTTATAGACGCATGCCTTTCGGCTTGTGTAATGCTCCCGGCACCTTTTCAAGATGTATGATGGGCATCTTCAGTGATATGGTCGAGAAAATTGTGGAGGTCTTCATGGATGACTTCTCCGTGTTTGGTGACTCCTTCGAGTCGTGTCTTGCCAACTTGGAGAAAGTTCTAGCCCGGTGTGAGGAGAAGAATTTGGTTTTGAATTGGGAGAAGTGCCATTTTATGGTCACTCAAGGGATTGTGCTTGGGCATATCATTTCGGCTAGGGGTATCGAGGTCGACAAGGCCAAGATTGACCTCATCTCCAACCTCCCTACTCCGAAATGCGTTAAAGACATTCGATCTTTCCTTGGCCACGCCGGATTTTATAGGCGGTTTATTAAGGACTTTAGTGCAATCTCGAGGCCGCTCTGCCATCTTCTATCCAAGGACGTTCCCTTTGAATGGACTGCTTGTGAGCTGGCGTTCATTAAGCTTAAAGCTAGCCTCACTACGCCTCCCATTGTTCAAACGCCCGATTGGAATCTTCCTTTTGAGTTGATGTGTGATGCAAGCGACTATGCCGTCGGGGCGGTTCTTGGCCAAAGAAAAGACAAGCAACCATGGGTGATTTATTATGCAAGTAAAAGTCTCAACGATGCGCAAATGAATTATTCTACTACGGAGAAAGAGCTTCTGGCCATCGTGTTCGCCTTGGACAAGTTCCGGTCCTACCTAGTTGGTGCCCCGATCACAATTTACACCGACCACTCGGCACTCAAGTATCTTTTCACCAAGCAGGATGCCAAGGCCCGTTTGATCAGGTGGATCCTTCTGTTGCAAGAGTTTGACATAACTATCAAGGACAAGAAAGGGGTAGAGAATGTGGTGGCTGATCATTTGTCTCGTTTGGATTTCGAGGATCGCACTTCCCATCTACCTATTGGCGATAGTTTCCCAGATGAGCAGTTATTTGGTATATCAACGGCTCCGTGGTTTGCTGACATCGTTAACTATTTGGTTACGGGTTTACTTCCAACGCATTGGTCTTCTCATGAGCGCCGCCGGTTTTTAGCAGTGGTGAAGCATTTCTCATACGACGATCCGTACTTGTTCAAATATTGCCCCGACCAAATTATCCGCCGGTGTGTTCCCGAGTCTGACCAACGAGAAATTTTGCAATTTTGCCATACGGAAGCATGTGGCGGCCATTTCTCCGCCCGGAAGACCACCGCCAAGGTCCAACAATGTGGTTTCTATTGGCCGACTCTTCACCACGATGCCTATGCCTTTTGCAAATCGTGTGATCGTTGTCAAATGTTGGGGAGTGTGACCCGAAGGAATGAAATGCCTCAAGGGAAGTTTCTAGTTGTGGAAGTTTTTAATTGTTGGGGTATTGACTTCATGGGGCCGTTCCCGGTGTCTTTCGGAAATTTGTATATCCTCCTGGCGGTTGACTACGTATCGAGATGGGTTGAAGCCATTGCTACCCGCACTAATGATCATAAGGTGGTGCTCGAGTTTCTTAAAGAGCATATCTTGTCCCGATTTGGGGTGCCTCGGGCAATTATCAGTGATCAAGGGACGCATTTTTGCAACCGGCCATTCGCCGCCTTGATGAAGAAGTATGGCATCACGCATAAGGTCTCCACCGCCTATCATCCTCAAACCAACGGTCAAGCCGAGCTTGCTAATCGTGAGGTAAAGCGTATTCTTGAGAAAACGGTAAATCCCAACCGGAAGGATTGGTCTTTAAGGCTAACCGATGCTCTTTGGGCATATCGTACCGCATACAAGACCGTGTTAGGTGCTTCGCCCTATCGGCTTGTATATGGTAAGGCATGCCACCTTCCGGTGGAATTAGAGCATAAAGCATTTTGGGCTATTAAGCAAGTGAATTATCGTTTTCCGGATGCCGGGGTGCACCGTAAACTCCAATTGAATGAACTTGAGGAAATCCGTAGAGATGCATATGATAATACCAACATCTATAAGTCTAAGGTGAAGGTTTTGCATGATAAACATATTCAACGGAAAAATTTTGAAGTAGGTCAAAAAGTGCTCCTTTATAACTCAAAACTTCATCTTTTTCCGGACAAGTTACGTTCTCGTTGGATAGGCCCTTATGTTGTGCATAAAGTTTATTCTCACGGGGCCGTTGAGGTCATGAATCCTGTTAATGAGCATATTGTTAAGGTGAATGGGCAGCGGCTTAAGCCGTTTTTGGAACACTTTGCTAAAGAAGAAATGACGGAGGACTTGGTTGCTCCGGTTTACTTAGATACTCCTGCTATTTCCTTAGCTTAGTTGTGTTTACCCTTTTGTTTGCACGGGGAGCGAAAGCGTAACCGCTGAACTTCATTGTTTGTCGGACCCGGCCCCTTGACTTAATTGTAAGGGGTACCCTCCATTGACTTGGGTATTTGTAGCTTCGCACGCCGCTACTAAAATAAGGATCGTGTGCCCAGCTCCGGTTAGTAAGGGCAATATTTTGTTTCTTGTGCATATTGTTGCTTGTTTGCTTAGTTTCGGGTTTTTCTCACTAAGAGATTTCACCAATGCATCATTGTTTCGGTCTTTAATTAGTCCGTCTTTTGTAGTAGTGTACCGTTAATGATCCATGCTCACCAGATATGTCCCTATCGGGGGCAATTTAGGTCTTTGGGTGAGAATTGGTATTCCCGTGCTTTGGCGCAAGGCTCTGCCATGTCTCACTTTGTTTCGATCCTAGGGAACGCTGGGCTTAGTTGCTTGGCGCGGTCAAGCGGTATATTTTACTTCGGGCATGATGTAACAAATTCGACGGTCTAGTATAGCCACCCGGGTTTTATCTCTTCGGTGAGACTCGGGAAGAAAAGTATGACTCGTAAGATTGCGTGAATATCGGATGGTGTTTCTTTTTTCTTTTTTTCCTGTTTTTCTTCTTATCTCTGTGGTGCCCGGATCACATGCGCCGGGCGTTTCTAATGTCATTTGGCTCTTAGTAGGTAGTTCGAGCTTCAGTCTTTTGCAGGGTGTACATGCTACCACACCAGCCTTGGTGGATTGAATCTAACGTCGGAATGATTGCGGCATTCAGGAGCCCTAAGCATGGGTGCGATTATGTGTCGCGGTTATCAGTCCAACAAAGCTTTGACCATGATTCTGTGTGACTAGCTGTGGTTCCGTTGGAAGAGCCGAAGGAGTTGACCTTGGAAGCTGTTTGGATGACGAACGGAGCCGGTGATGCCAAAGCCTCCAACTTGGTCGAGGTATTCGGGGGTTGACATTCCCCCGTGGGTAATCTTTTTTGTTCTTTCCCTCTCCCTACTGTGATTCTCCATGCTATGAGGGCATTGCATATTTCAAGTTGGGGGGAGGGATGTATTTATGTTAATACATGTCTTTGTAAATTGTTAAATTTGGTAAGTTTTGAAATTTGGTACATTTTAAACCAAATTTTAAAATTTTCGTTTAATTTTAGTTTATCCTTCCGTTAATACAAAGTTAGTGGAGTAAAGCATCGTAGCACATGGTCATTAGTTCTTTTATTGGCAAGAGTTCGTTGTAAATATCTTTGGTGTTTTCCAACTCGCATGTTGATGAAAGAATGAAGAACGTGGTGTTGAGTGCGTTGTGAGCAAGTTTGACCCATATCCCTTTATTTTGAGCATATCGTATTCTTAGTCTAGGTATTCATCTCATGTCGTGTCTAATTTAGCTCGTTATCTACTTTAAATCATTTCGGAATCTATGGCATATTTAGGAAATGATACTAGGCCATCTTTGTTTGATTAAACCACAAAGTGTCTTGTTTTCCTTGAAAATAAAGCCAAGTTGTGTCACACTCTTCTCCATAGGGAACCGGATGTTAGGGTGGATGGTTGGAAGTTGAGTTTTTGCATTGCAATGGGCTGGCTCCAGGTGTGTTAATAGGCTCCGGGTGCGGTTTGAGGTGATATCGGGCATTGGAATGGGCAATAGGATGGCAAGCTGCATTTTCTGGAACAGAGCTTGGCGTATCGATACGCATGAAACTTGTATCGATACGCGTAGGCTACGTTGGCCATCAGTTTGATGCGTATCGATATGGATTAAGGACCGTATCGATACGCGTGGGTTATCTCGTAAATCTGCTATGAACTCTAGCCCGACCTTTTCATTCCCCCAACTCATTTTCTCTCTCTTTTCCTCCATAGCCACCCACGAACTTCAAAACCCTAACCTCCATTACCCTCATACTACCTCAAAACTCCACCAAATCTCCAAACTCTTTCATAAAACCTTCTAACTTTCGAAGAATATCAAGGGTTCTTGGTGTTTTCTGGCCGAAATCCGGAGTTTCACGTGGATCTCACTCTCTTTCTCTCCAAACCTCTCCTTTTGCAAGGTAACCCGGAAATCCCTCTTTCTCTTCGAAATTTTCATCATGTTGTCACGTAATGTGGTGGATTTTCGAGTTGTTTAGAGATTTTGTACGATATTGGACCCTAGTCCCCTTGAATTTCAGTTGGGTACTGTGTTTGGGTTTCATTTGCTTATTGCTTTAGTCTGCAAATCCGGGGTAATTTTCTACTGTGGAAGGATATTAGTTGGGACAATTTTTCGCAGTGAGATGTTCGAATTGATTTGTACTGTTCTGCTGTTGTGGGGCTATTTTTGGTTGGATGTTGATTAGGGTGGACTATAATGTGGGGGTTTTACTTTGCACATGCCCAATTTTAGTTTGTTCAAATCTTTGATTCTACCTGTTTTGTTGAAAACTTGATTTCTGGCTGTGTTTTCGGGTCGTTACCCGAGGTGTTGAGGTTTTGGGGTGTTGCTGTGTTGGTAGGTCCTCTCACGATGCCGAAGGTTAAAAGATTGGCTGCAAAAGGCAAGGCTCCGGCTGAACCCTCCGGGCAGGCGGATGATATTGTCCGGGATATGGAGGTGGAGGAGGAGATGATTGCTAATCCGGATAGGCCTCGTGCTAAGCGAAGGACGGCCGCCGAGGTGCGAGCCGCCATACAGAAAAAGTGGGAAGAAGGAATGTCGGGAAGGGGTTTCAAGAATGAGAGGCATGTGGACATTGACAATCTTGGCATCGACAATCCGTTTGTTCGCCGCATCCAAGAACAAGTCGCCGCATCCAAGAACAAGGGTTGGCCTATTACCTTGCTCCTAATCCGGGTTACAACAAAGACTTGGTGATCGAATTTTACAAGAATATGGAACTCCCGCCTCTGGAGGACGAGGGGGAAGCTAGGGCCAAGATAACTTCGAGGATTGGAAGGATTCCAATAGAGGTTACGAGGGGGTTTATCGCCAAGGTTTTGAACTATGCTCAACCGTCTCGTAAGGATGTGAATTACCGGGTGGATGAATATGTGAAGGATGAAACTACCATTCGTGACTTGTATAAAGTTCCGGGAGAAGCAGGTGTCCCTCATACACCGGGGAAATTCAAGGATGAGTATCGCCTTGTCAACCAATTCGTTCACCACAACTTCAACCTGAGGGGAACCGAGAACAAGCCGGACATTGCTGAGGGGGGTATGATTCACCCCTTCATGAATCCCGACATTGTAGTTAATTGGGCAAGGTTCATCTTTCAGAAGATGATTGACTTCAAAGCAGTGGCCCCTGCTCATACGAGGATGCCTTTTCCGTGCTTGGTGACCGCCATTTGCTTTGCTTCCAAGGTCCCGCCCTCTAAGTTTGTGGAGCGGGAGAAGCTTAATCCGGGTGATATCAACAGCTCGATTCTGACAAAGAGCATCTCTCAGTCTCGACCATCATCCTCTGCTATCCCACGTGGGTCCTACTTGACTACTTTGCCACCAAAGGGTGCAAAGTCGGCGACATGGAATAAGCTGCTGTTTTGCCAAGGGGTAGCCACTATGGGGTGTTTGAAGAAGCTCAAGAAGGAAACCCGGGACAATGCAAGGAGGCAGAAGAAGATTGACCACAAGTTGGATTGGGTTCTGAGTCGAGGTGGAAGGCAGCCTAGTGAGCCGTATGTGCCACCGCCAGAGGAGCCGGCTGAGGATAGTGATGATTTCGCTGGGGAGGAGCCATTGTTTCTGGATGACGAGTAGGGTTGGTGGAGTAGTATGAAAAGCCCTATACTTGGTCGGGGTGCAAGGTGGTTGACAGCCCACCTCTTATCCTATTTACTTTATTGTCTTTAGCTTAGTTTGGTAAGTTTTGACTGCTAGTTAGCAAGTTTTTGTTAAGGCCGTCATGTGGCCTTTGAGTTGGTAGTTGGAGTTGGTAGCGGCCAAGGGTAGTTTGACCTTGCTAGCATATGGCCGCTATCTCATTTTGCTAACCATTCTTTGATTAAACCAAGGTCATTATATGCTTAAAAGCCCTTAGTTGATCTTTAGTATGCCTTGATTCCATTTTGATTTATCGCATGATAGTTAGCTTGTTTAGTATGTGGCATGTTTTCTTTCGGCATTCAATCTTTCAATTGTGTAGTCGTAGGTTCTGTTTAATGGTGCTCTCCACTTATAAAGCACGGTATTTTTTTTGCTCCCCGTTGCTTAATTCGAGCACCTTTTTCTTTGTGGGATATGGTTACTTTGCATGTGATAGGTTATGTTATAACCTAGTATCCGTCTTTTGTCGTTGAACACTCATTTGGATACTTGTTTATAACTTATTCAATATGTAGTTGTTCATTCAATCTTCTATTGCGAGTTGTTTTGGGGTAATTAAATTGTTTTGAACTCTTGCCAATTAGGTTGTTATGCGTTGGTGCTAAGTAGCTTTCACGGAAGGACTATTATTTATGTCTTTTAGTTTGTTTTGCTGTTGCTAGGGGCTAGCAACGCTCAAGTTGGGGGGCGTGATTAGCACCTAAGATTGTAAATCGTGGTGCTAAAAATACCTTAGCTTGTGGCGTTTTTAATTATTTACCGTCGTTTTTATTTGATTTTTGCTTGTAAGGTATTTTGTTTAGTGTTTCAGGCAAAATGCCCTTAAAAGGCGTAATTTGATTGACAATCTATCTCCCAAGTGATTGCAAGCATGTTTGCCCGGAGGAATTTGTGCCCAAGCATCCCAAGAGTGAAAGCATTGGCCGTCGGGCAAGGCGAGGGTCGTCGGGTGTCAAGGATTGAAGGCTGGCCTGAAGTTTCAGAGATAAGCTCTGCGTATCGATACGGATTTCACTCGTATCGATACGCGTGGGTTAGGATTTACATCAGAGGCTGCCGTATCGATACGGCTTTATTTTGTATCGATACGCGTCGACTACGTATTCTAGGGCCATTTCCTGTTAAGCTATACGTATCGATACACCCCTTATTTTGTATCGATACGGGGAGCCTTCGGCCAGATATTTTCTACTTTTTGGGCATTCCATTTATGGAATTTCAGCCACTTTTAGGATATTTTTAGATATTTTGGAGAGAGAGACCCCTTTTTGTATAAATATAGGTCTCATCTCTCTCATTTGAATCTAGTTCATTATTAAGCTTTAACTTTCCTCCATTAATGGTGTTTCTAGCTTTTCAAGTGTAATTTCATTGAACTCAAGTAAGTTGCTTTCGTATCGTCTTTTCTCGTTTATTAAAGTTGTAACCGTGGTTTGGCTCTTCTATAAAATCAAGTTTATTTTCAATTCTATCGGTTAGAAATGTTTTCCATCCTTAGCATGCTTTCTATTTGCTTAAATATGCGTGAGTAGTTCATTAGGCTTGGCCGTGGGGCCGTTAGCGTCTCGTGACTTGCGTTATCTTCCTTCTCTCAACTCATGGCTTGAAGTTTAGTATGAGAAACAAGATGAATTCGCCTTTATGTAACAAAACCTGTCGATGTTAACCTCCGGTGATCATATGCTCGCTCATATGGTTCCGTGAGCTATGTCTCGCCTTGTGTTTGCCAAAAGAATAAAAGAGTTCACTTGTTCTTTATGCTAAATCTCTCGTCTCTTTATTTTCTCCGCTAAACATTCCAGTTGATAGCCTAAGCCGTGCAATTCAACTGTGATTCTGTTGAGGTTAGTTTGATGGCCTAAGTTACGGGCGTTAACGAATCCATTGCCATGCCGCTTGTCTAACTTAGTCAAAACCGTTTTTCTAGTCATTTGCATAAGTATTCATCACTCTCCAAAGCAAAACCTAAAGTTGGCCGTCTTAAACGCCAAAAACCTTACACCTAAAAATCCCAGCAAGCTATTAAGACTTTCTCTGTGGGAACGATCCCGGATTTCCGGTATCTATGCTGACATCGACTTAGCCCTACGCTCGGGGTATTTCAACCTCAATTGAAGGCAAGGTTGGGACGAAGCAATGGAGGAGAAAAAGGGGCTTTTCATTAAATAAAATCCGGGGTTTCCCCCGGGATCTTGCCATTACATTCAAAAAAAAAAAAAAAAAGAAGAGAGAAAGGAGAACAAAAACAACTACGGCCCTACTGCCCTCTTTTCCCCTTCTTCCTTCTCTCAACCCCGGCCTCAGTCGCTCACCCTGTCATCGGACCCGTTGGGGTTGCCCTCGGAATCTTCTGCGGACTCCTCTGACTCGCGCCCGAGAACGGAATCCGGGTCGTCTTTGTTGTCTAGTTGGTCAAAGGCGACGTCCTGCAAGTTGGACACGGCACGGCGGAGGGTGCGGATGGTGGAAATCAACCGCGCAATCTGCTCGTTGAGTTGGTCGATCTCCCCCCGAAAAAAGGCCATCTCGGCCTCCAAGGAGATCACCCGGGCTGCCAAGTCGTCGTTTGCCATGACGAGAATATGCGAGGAATTTGGAGATGTTTTGTTGGTGGTGCATGGAATGTGGCACCCCCGCACTTATAAAGACGTCCCGGCCGACGAAAGGGCACGCCTGCATTAATGGGCACCCTCAAAGCTTTCAACTGTCCTCGGAAATTGAAGGGGCGCCTAGAAGATCGAGGTGCCGTGCGTCCCTGATATTGCCCGCACGGCACCCTGGCTCAGAGGATTAATTGCCGTGCCTCAAGAATTGATCCAGTCAGCCACCTAAATCCTCTTGGAATCTCAATCCTCAGCCGTTTTGCAGAAAAGGTCTCTTTGAATATCGTGCATTGGTTACAACACCATTTGATCCCTTGGGAATTCGCCGTATTCGCCTTTTTCTCGATACTCGGGACTCGCCGTGAGCGGTCTCTGGATTTTTAGTCTGACGTCTTAAAAATTCAAAAGTCAATTTTCGCCCTCCGAGGGCTCGTCTCAAAAATTCAAAGTTCAATTTTCGCCCTCCGAGGGCTCGTCTCAAAAATTCAAAAGTCAATTTTAGACTCCTCAGGGCTCGTCTCAAAATTCTAAAATTCAAAGTCAATTTTTGCCCTGAGGGCTCGTCTCAAAAATCCTAAAATTCAAAAAGTCAATTTTTGGCCCCCAGGGCTCGTCTCAAAAATTCAAAAGTCAATTTTAGACTCCTCAGGGCTCGTCTCAAAATTCAAAAATTCAAAAGTCAATTTTCGCCCTCCGAGGGCTCGTCTCAAAAATTCTAAAAATCAAAGGTCAATTTTCGCCCTCCGAGGGTTCCTAACGTCTCAACGACTCTTCGTCTCCCGAGCCACGGCCCAGCGGGCCTAACGTCTCTTCGTCTCCTGAGCCACGGTCTAACGGACCTAACGTCTCTTTTCGCCTCGATTTTCGCCTCCGAAGGGCTCACCTCGGGTCTTTCAAACACTTTGCACACGGCACCGCAAGCACGCTTTTGCATGAGTTTGTTCTTCGAGATTTGTTTTCTCGCATTGCATTGTCCAAATCGAACTACGCTGGTCTGATCCCTATAACGGGGTACATAGGCAGCTCCCCGAGCGCGACCACCATTGTTATTTACTTGCATTTTTCGTTTTGTCTCTGTTCAAAGGCGCTAGAGCAACGGATTGGGATGCCTATTCTTTAAGCGTCACTCGTACCAAACTAATGGTATCCGAGTTACGTTAAAGAGGGACTACTGTAGACACCCCAATCCGGATCTCGGAGGGTCTTTGTTCGCCCCAGTGATGAAATAGAGGAAACAATTCCTTTGCGAGCTTGAAAAAGGATTTACCTAAACCCAAAGAGAACCAAAAACCTGAAAAGCCCAGATAAAGCCCAAAAGAGCCCTGGACCGAAGGAAGAAGAGCCGTGCGGAGCAAGACTGGAGCGCACGGCACATTGAAAATTCAAGGGTAGCCGTGCGCGGCACACTTAAACCGCACGGCACCTTGAGCAAAAGCTGACTGGCTCAGAAAGCTGTCAGCCACGCCAGTTTGAGCCACAGCTGATGACTGGCTCAGCCGAAAATGCACTTCTGGCCCGCCCAGAAAATACCTCCACCATTTGAATTCAAAATCCTTGGCCATTTGCCTATAAATTAACCCCTCCACTCAAGGGAAAGGGGTCCCACTTAGCCCTTCTTTTGAGTCCTTTCTCTTGCCTTTCTCTTGGCTCTCTCACTCTACTTTCTCTCTCTAAGTTCTCAAACCCCCTTTTCATTACCACTTCCATTTCCAAGTCTTAAAGGATGTCATTCCCAAAAGACATTCTTTAAGAGCCTTCACTCACTCTCTTCTCATCATTGAAGTTGATCACTTATTAACTTCAAGATCCCATCACCCAAAACACCTAACCTTTACTCACACCCATACCCCCTTTGTCTCATTTAACCTCCCGCATCCACATCCGTGACGATCCATCCACATCCTTACATCCACGATCCTTGATCAAGCTCGAAACCAAAGGTATAAACTAGTTTCCTCGGACCAAATTCCGTTCTGGTCCTGAGGGGACCCTTCTGTCAGCAGATCTAATCGCTTTTGGTTAGATCCTGACTCAAAACATATTTTCATAAAATAAAACCAACACTGTGCTGAGGTTGGGGAACCGCGCGGTCTGTTGATCAGACGCACGGCACCCCGACTCTCAGCGCACGGTGCGCACTAATGCTATTGTGAACAGGCTGCCTGGATCTGAGTTTTCCTCCGCTGTGGTTACCTGTTTTTGCTGTTTACTTTTTCTGTAGCTCTTAAAATAAGACCATATCTACAAGCCATGTTCGGCTCTTCTAAAATCTTTTCAAGATCATCCCAAATGATAAAAAACGTTGAAAACTACTTTAAAACTACGTTTTGAGAAGGATAATGACGTTCTTGGATGATCTGATCGCCGTGAGGCTATTCGTAAGTTTTCAAAAGATCTACAGAGAAACTAGTGAGTTAAATGATGTTTTGAAAGATTGCAACAGTCTAAAGCAGGTGCCACGGACGGCATGTTGAGATGCCTCGCCCGGCATCTCAGGGTGCCGTGAGCGGTACTCTGAGGCCCAACCGTTTGACGGCAGAGCAGCGCGCACGGCATCTTGAGATGCCTCGCACGGCGTCTCGGGGTGCCGTGAGCCGGACAGTCTATTGAATGTTATTTATTTCCATTCATTCATATCATTTTATCACGACTGTACAGTTCGCACCACTTGCACGTCAGTGTGATATATTTCCCATGTCCCTCTCCCGTTACATGCTTCATTAAAGAGTTTGATATTCCAAATAATATTGGAGATCCCCCCCTTTTTAAAACATCAAGTAGAGACCGGTCTTACCGGGCGAATGGGGTGCTTTTTAAAGAAAAACCTTCCTCATTCGTAACGTGGCTCCCGGATCCAAAATCTCAATGTTTTCGCTAGACCAAAAGCCTTTTTCAAACCACCCCTCGGTTTCTCGGGTGACCCATCTCAAAAACCCGGGTGGCGACTCTTCGAGCTAGCGCCCATTTCGGGCGCGGGGGCCCACACTTCTTTACTTTTGTAGCAAGAGCTTCATTCCCGTTGAGCCCTACCCTGGAAGCGGAGCTGCAGAAAGCTAGGAGCTACTCGGTTCATACTTGGGATTTGCTTGTGACCCCAGAGTCGTTGGCAGCTTATCTCCTGGGCCTAGAGACCACTCGTGAGGCCTTAGCACTTTTCAGAGGTAGTCTCTGTTTCTTGCCCGGTGTCGTATTTTTAGTTGACTTTTTATTGCTTCTCTCTTTCTGTTCCAGAAGAAGAAAGTGAAGACAAAGTCATGGCACTTAAAATGGACAAAGCCTTGCTGGTCCAATTGAAGGCTGAGAGGGCCAAGCAGACATTTGGAACCGTGGCCCCCAAAAGGAAAAGCTCCCGGCTTCAGAAGGAGCTTAGCGTTGATAGCTTTCTGGGAGCTGATCTTTCTATCATCCCCTCTATTGACTTAGTGGTTGAGCCGCATGTTGAGGGGGAAATGGAAAAGTCTAAGAGAAAAGCGAAAGGTACAGCTGCAGAGGGGACCCCACCAGCCAAGAAGACAAAGGCCTTAGTTGGTCATTCTGTATTAGGGAATTATCAGGAAGCCCTCGAGCGTGCTTCTGGGCTGCTTGGTGCAGCTGACAAGGATTTGATGGCAGAGATGTCTCTCCAGGCTGTGGGGGATCAAATGTTGGCGGAATTAGCCATGGTATGCCCCTTTTTTCTATTGTTGACAACTTGATTATTTGTTGTTTCTTCATCAATCCTCTATTTCTTTCTGCAAGCCACGGCTCAAGGCCGTTACCTCACTTCCCAAAGCCATAGCCTGGGAAAGCATGTGATCACCCTCACAGAGGCCAACATCCAGCTTACAAAGCAAGGTGCTTCTATGGCTGCAGAGCTCCAAAAGGTAACAAATGAGAGGGATGCAACTCTTAAATCAAAAAGGGGTTTAGAGGAGGAGAGAGACAAATGAGCAAGGAGCTGGAGAAGTATAGGACTATGGGCATGGGGATGCTGGAAAAGGTGAAGAATGCTCGCAGGGAAGCCATTGAACTCTTCCTTCAGTCTCCTGAATACCGTCAAGAGGTCACCCAGCAATATTTCAATGGGTTCGAAGCTATGAGGAGTCGGGCGGCCTCCGCTTTCCCAAACTTGGATTTCTCCAAGTTTGAGGTTGATGATGAAGACGGGCCTTCATATCTTGACGGGGAACAGAAGGGAGATGATGATAATGATGATGCGGCATCCAAAGACACATCTGTGCCGAGCTCTTCAATTGCTTCTCTTCTCCAAACTCCAGAAAAAGTCTCTCTTCCTATTGAATCTTCAATTCCAGAGGTAACACCTCCTGGCCCATCATCTGGTGATGGGCAGGCTGTCGATAGGTCCACTTTGGGCCTTTGAAAACTTTTAATCCATTTGGGGTCTGTAACTAATACTTTCTGAATACTTTCGTACTTCCGTATTTGTTTAGGAGTGGCCTTAGTTTTGGCCTTAACTCCTAGTTGGATGGCTTGGGAACTTTATTTCCTTGACTGATGGGTGATCTTTTTGGAGATCATGTTTTTGGGAGCCTTGTAAGGGCTGTTAGTTTGATGTTATGACAGGTGCCAAATTTAATTGAAAGCGTGCTTCCAGATTAAGCCAAATTTTATGGCAACTTTCTTTAGCCTTTGTGCATGTTTTAACTGCATGTTGATTTCTGCTCTTATCACAGTTTTGCCAAATAGCTACGTTTGTTTGAAAATTTGCTTGGAAATTCTTGGAAATTTTCCTAAGCCTCTTCTTTTGCATAGTTAGTTTTGCATAGTTATACTACGCCTTTAGGCCTGGAATATGTTTCTCGAGCTTATTATACTATGCCTGTCACTCCCCTAAGTGTGGTAATTGCTTGCGTCCAAGCAATTAAGACACTTATTAGTACTTCCCGTGGGATATTTAGTGGGTGAGTCATTATTCTATGGATAGTATAGCTGTGCTACACCTTTTGAGCTTGGAAATTATCCTTAAGCTTTCTAAATTGCATAGCCTTGCTACGTTTGTTGAGCTTGGAAATTTTTCTTGAGCTCTTTCATTTGCATAGCCTTGCTACGTCTGTGGAGCTTGGAAATTTTTCCTGAGTTCTTTAATTTGCATAGCCTTGCTACGTCTGTGGAGCTTGGAAATTTTTCCTGAGTTCTTTAATTTGCATAGCCTTGCTACGTCTGTGGAGCTTGGAAATTTTTCCTAAGCTGGTTATAAAGTGCATGGCTTTGCTACGTTTACTGAGGAGGTGACATTTCCCCTCTCCTAAGTATATAATTGATTGGATACTCAAATAATACACTTACCTGAATTCCCATAGGGTATTCCTCAGGTCTACCCATTAATATGTAAAGCAATACAGCTTAGCAAGACGCGTGAGGTTTGCTTTGGCATAAGAACCGTGTATATTTAAAAGGCATTCATTTCAACTGCTCGAGGTGACTGGATTTATAACTTCCCATTACTCTAAGCGGTTGAGGTGGCCGTTTTAAGTACGGTTTTTAATGGTGATCATGCTGATTGGCTTAGCAAGCGGTTAATAAACCGTTCCTTTGTGCTATAAATACCAATAGTTCTAATAAACCATTCCCCATTCCATACTCAACTTTCAAATTCATAATGGCCAATAACGAACAAATCGCAAAATTATGTCAAGAATTGCAGAGTTTAAAGGTCGCCGTGGATGGCCTTGCGGCCAAGATGGAGGCCATGACGGATTCAGTGTCCGTCATGGAGAAGACGGTCCGCATGGTGCTAATTGCCAACTGGGATCAGTTGGTGCCTTTCCAAGGGCAACCACCGTCGCCAATACCTTCCCCTCCGAGGGAGGGTGGTAGTGATTAGGTTGCTACTTTGTGGGTTTTGTCCACAAAGTTTTTATGTACTGACCGTTCGCACCTTTGGTGCGGATTTTATAAATAAAATTTAAGAATTTTATTATTGTTGCTTTATCTTTTCCTTATCATGCACACAGGAAACTTAAACCATATCATGCTCAACAGGAAATAAATTGGAACAATCTTCCCTCGTGGGGAGTTTATTGGCCACAAGGGCTAGATAAAAGAACACGTGGTCCTACTAGAGACAACTTTACTGCTAAAGCTTTATTTGAACGAAGAATGTCCTAAAAACAAACTTCAATTTCCTAAGAACAGAAATAAATCAATATTGGCAAGCACCTACTTGTAATACTTCTTGAGATGCCCCGCATTCTAGGAGTTTGGTAGCTCCTTCCCCCTTAGGGTTGCAAGCTTGTAAGCTCCAGCCCTGGATCTTCTCGGGATTGGCTTTGATACCTCTTTAAGACACCATGAAGCCCAAGAATTTTCCTGAAGATATTCCGAATGCACATTTTGTTGAGTTGAGCTTCATTTGATACTTCTTGAGGACTTGGAAGGTTTCCTTCAGATCCGTCACATGGTTTAGTGCCTTGGCGCTTTTGACCAGCATGTCGTCCATATACACCTCAACGTTGCGCCCAATTTGTTGTTTAAACATTTTGTTGACCAGCCTTTGATATGTTGCCCCTGCATTTTTAAGACCGAAGGGCATCACTTTATAACAGTAGAGCCCCCTGTCAGTAATGAACGATGTCTTCTCTTGATCTTGTTTATGCATTTGGATCTGATTGTATCCTGAAAATGCGTCCATGAAGCTTAGGAGCTCGTGCCCTGCTGTAGAATCCACCAAGGAGTCAATCCTCGGTAGCGGAAAGCTATCCTTTGAACATGCTTTGTTGAGATCGATAAAGTCTACGCACATTCTCTATTTACCATTGACTTTCTTCACCATGACCATGTTTGCCAACCAGTCGGGGTAGAGAACCTCTCGGACGGATCCTGCTTGAATGAGCTTGTCTACCTCCTTAGCTGCAGCTTCATTCCGTTCTGGGGCAAAGACTCTTTTCTTCTGCTTAACTGGGCGAACCGTGGGATCCACATTCAACTTATGGGTTATAACCCTTGGGTCAATTCCTGGGATGTCCTCATGGGACCATGCAAACACGTCCTTGTTCTTCCTTAGAAATTGTAACAGCTTTGACTTTGCTACCGAGCTCAGCCCTCTCCGACTCTCACTGTCTTGCCTGGTTGGCCCAGCTCCAGAAGCTCTTCTATGAGCTCTTCCATAGGCTCTCCTTGTTGAAGCTTCTCTTCGTCTCGAGTGTCGAGGCTTTCTATAGTCATGGTAACGTGAGCACCCCTGAGTGAGGTGACATAACATTCCCGTGCTGCTTTCTGATCTCCTCTTACGCACGCTATTCTTGCTGGCGTTGGGAGCTTTATCATTAAATGATACGTGGAGATTATAGCCCCGATTTTATTCAGGGTTGTTCTCCCCAGTATTACATTGTATGCAGAAAGACAGCTCACCACTATGAAATCTATCATTCGTGTAATCTGGCTTCCTTCCTCTCCCATGGTGATGGGTAAAGCTATTTGGCCGACAGGATAAACGGGCGTACCTGCGAATCCAACCAGCGGTGAAGTCATAGGCCTTAGCCTTTCTCTTCCAACTTTGAGCTGATCGTAAGCATGGAGGTATAGGATGTCGGCGGAGCTCCCGCTGTCTATCAGCACCCTACATGTGAGGTAGTTGGCCACGACAACGGTGATAACCAGAGGGTCATCGTGAGGAACCTGAACTCCTTTAGCGTTTTCTTCTGAGAAAATTATGGGTATTTCCTCCTTCTTCTGGAATTTACTCGGACGGCCAACTGTGTTGACTTCCAAGTGTTCCTCCATTCTTAATTTCCTCAGGTGAGCTTTTCTGGCATTGCTAGATTCCCCTCCTCCAGCAAATCCTCCATGAATGACCTTGATCTCTCCAATGGGACCCGACCGAGGTGCAGCACCTTCTCTTCCGTCTTTATTTGTATCATCCCTCCTGGATTGTTTCTGATACTTCTTTGATACAAAACGCTGAAGTCTCCCTCTCTGGATCAACTCCTCGATCTCCTGCTTTAGGTCTATGCAATCATCCGTATTGTGACCGTGGTCCTTATGGAATCTGCAGTACTTATCCTTAGCTCTTTTGTTTGGATCGGATCTCAATTTCTCGGGCCATTTGAGGTCCGGATCATCTTGTAGGTTGCTGAGGATTTGCTCTGCCGTAGCTATGAGCGGAGTAAACTGCTTGTACCAGCCCTGGGGCGGTCCTCCTCCCCTTTTAGGGGAAGTTCTCGAATCTACCTTCTTGTTCTTTGGTTCTCCTCCCGCTTTACGAGTGGAGTCTCTTCGTTTCCTGTTAGGTGGGGGAAATTCACCAACCTGTGATGGCCCTGCTTGGGGATCAAAGACATCACGGGAACGCCTTGTGTAGACAGCTTCCTCAGCATTCATGTGTTTCTGCGCTCTGAGCATGAGCTCTGCCAGGGTCTTGGGTGGTTCTTGAGATAATAGGTATAAGAACTGTCCTGGGTACAGTCCGGCTATATACGCAGTTATACTCACACTGTCGTCAGCTTCGTCTATCTGGACCACTTCCTTGTTGAACCTGGTGGTGAAGTCCCTTAAAGACTCCCATCGTCCCTGTTTGACTGTTAGAAGGTGTGTTGCTGGTTTGCCGTAGCATTGGCCAGCAATGAAGTAGCTTACAAAGTTCGTGCTAAGCTCTTTGAAACTACGTATACTCCCAGGAGGGAGTTTGTTAAACCATGCTCGAGCACTTCCCTTAAGAGTAACAGGAAAAGCCCGACACATGACTTCATCAGGAACTGCTTGCAAGTGCATCAGGGACTTGTATGTTTCCAGGTGATCCAACGGGCCCGTGGAGCCATTGAATGTTTCCAACTGGGGCATTTTAAACTTCCTTGGGAGTGGGCACCCCATGACTTCGGAAGTGAAAGGTGAATCCGTATTCTGCACCAGCTCTGCCACCGTGGCAGGAGCCTGCGCCTTGACTTGCTTCATTAACCCTTCAATCTGATTCTACATTTTGAGAATCACCCTAGTTCATGGGATGACTTCTCCAGAGGAGGCTTGCTATTCCTCTTTCGGTTTTGGCTTTCCTCCTCATTGGACTCACTTCATTCTCTGTGATTTTCTTCTTCGTGTTGACTGTGTTGTAAGTTCAAGATGCTTGGCTCTAAGATTTGCAGATGCAAAGCTGCGTTCTCCTGTATCGCAGTCTGTAACCCCTGGGTTAGTGTCTTTATTTGCTCCTGCATTTGAGCAAAATGCCTTTGGGGTCATCTGATCGCCTCCAGTCTTACTTGCTCCAGCAGCGTTAGTCGCTTCTGCTGCTTTGGCGACCTCTGCTGCCTTGGCAGCCTTTTCAGCGACCGCGGCGGCCTTGGCCGCTTCCGCGGCCTTAGCCGTTTCGGCGGCCTTGGAGGCTTTTACCGTGGCAGCGGTCTTGGTGGCATCGTCGACGCCTGTTTGTGGAGGGTCTGAAGCCATCGTTGTTCTGCTAGATCGGGTATCCACCATGCAAAGCTATTCACCGTGAAGGAGAAAGTCGCTTCCCACAGACGGCGCCAGCTGATGAATCAGCTTTGTATCTGTTCCCGACCTGTTCCTGCAAAGACAACGTGAGAGCTAAGGTCATCGGCGTGGTGGCGTGCCAACCACCCTCCGATGCCTAAGTCAGTAGAGAATTGGTTATATGATAGGAGGATTGAGATTTACTGCTATCTTGAGCACGTACCTGAACTGGCGTTCTACCGTCACTTTTATAGGCATTTAATAGGAGGTTGAGTCCTATTAGGACTGTATTCCGGGGATTATAGGTTATCCCAACGGTGAGAATGGAGTCCTGCCTTAGCTGGGACTCCGTACTCATTTAATCTTGGCCTGGAATCCTTATCCTTCCCTGGCCGTGTTTATCTTTGGGATCGTGTATTTATCTTATCTGTATCTTTTCCATTATCTCATGGGATTGTAGTTATCTTCATTTGGGATAAACATGCTGCTTGAATGTTACTTATCAAGCCTTAGCTGGGTTTCCAAGCTGGGCCTTAACCCTTTGCCCAGCCCCGTCTTGCGGGCTGAGCTGGCTGTCCTGATGTACTTGCTGGTGGTACCTTTCAAGGGGTCTCAGGCGGAGTTGGCTTTTTACTCCCCAGCTCCGCTTCTTTTACCGAGCTAGGGTGATCGAATCTTTCCTACTTATCATTTACATATCCTTGTTTTTCCTAAATTTTTGTCTCGTATTATATTTAGTACTATTTACTTGTAATTTCTTGTTTAGCTTTCGTAAAAAAAAATTAGGAGCAAGTAATCGTAATCATTCGTCTCAATGAGGGGAATTAGAAAAGTATAAAAAAATATGAACTATAGTTGAAAAAAGTGTAATGATGATGTCTTTTTAATAAGTTGAACTTACAAAACTGGACACTTAAAAAGGAGCAGAGGGAGTACCACTTGCATTCGATGGTCAAAGGATAAGCCAAAATACATTTTTCAAGATTGATTATCCATAAAAATAGAACAAAAGTAGTTTAACAAAATATCAAACTGGAACCGACGTGTTTTCCAATCTCGAAAATCGTTGAAGATTGATCGACTCAAAACTAAATTGTATCGCAATTTCCTTTTGATATATACAATCACCTGTCTGTTGGAATCAAACATTCAAGCCGATTAACTTGAGTAATATCAAGCCGATTCAATCAAAGAACAACACGAAAAGCAACAGGAGACGCCGAGTTCGTAAGTCTTAAAAAACGATGGAAGGAGAAGAAAGGGTTTTGTTTTATTTGTTCAAGATTCTAGAGTAGATACTTATATATAAAAAAAATATCAAGAGTAGAAGGGAATTTTTTTTCCCCCTGAAGTTGGGGGAGGGGGGGGCGGGCCCGTTAATACCTCCGCCCTTAGCCCGTAGTATTGTAGAATATCTGATCAATAGTCTTCAATGTTAAGAGCGATGAATTATACTATCAATTACCCAAATTTAATTGGACTTTTGGTAATTGTAACTCCACACAAGTGATCCAGTGCCGACACTATTCAAGGAAATTTAATTTTTATGTAAATTTTTCAGTGCATTTTTTGAACCTAAAGGGTTTGCTTGACCCCAAAAACCAAGGTAAAGCCGCCCCAGAGCTACCCATTGAATTGTCCGCAAATGCGTAAGCAGATATGTCACTTCTTTCATAGGAAGGAAGGCGTACACAAGGTCGAAAGGTCTTCTCTATTTCTGTTTGTTCAAAATAACACTACTCATCTTGCAAACATTAAATTACATCCGCTATGTATTTTACCAATGTTATCAAAGATCCAAGCCATGCCCTGAGTGTCAGCTCTTAAAAAGCTCAAGTGGCAGTAACAACAGGGCCGAGGAAATTAACCATCGTCGATCATCCATGGAGGTTAGTAATATCCAAGATCCAAGAAGCCATGGCTTGATCTGCTCCAACTCCAAAAAAGCTCGAGTGGAAGTCATAGTAGTGCCATTCCCATGCCATAGCCATCTCAACCAACTCCTCCAGCTCTCCTGCCTCATCTCCTCCTCCTACAACATCCCCGTCCACTACGCCACCACCGCCACCCACCTCCGCCAGGTCCAACTCCGTTTCAATTCCCAAACCCACCTCCAAAATCCCCATATCCACTTCCACGAATTCCCCACCCCTCCTTTCCTCTCCCCTCCTCCGAACCCGAATTCCTCTTCCAAATTCCCTTCGCATCTGCAGCCTTCCTTTGAGGCTTCCATACAGCTTCGCGACCCTGTGGCGGCGCTCCTCCGTGAGATCTCCAACACCACCACACGGGTCGTTGTAATCCACGACTTCCTCATGGCTTATGTGGTCCAGGACGTTGCTACCATTCCTAATGCAGAGTCCTATATCTTTAGCCCTATTTCTGCTTTGCAAAGGTCTTTCAGATTATTGAAAGAAAATAAATCTTTCCAGTCACTTGAAGAACTGAAGGGGCTATCATCTATCCAAGGAAATTGGACTCCGGAGATCCTAAACTTTTTCGCTCTTCAAGAAGATTATCAGTCGCTAGCCGCTGGAACCATATTCAACTCATGCAGATCAATTGAAGGTATTGTTCGAATAATTATAGTTGCAGTAGATATATTTTCAATGTGAGATGAAAAATAGCATTTTACTAATTAATCACTTGAGTAGTCCAGACAGCGAACTAATACCGATTTTATAGGCAATAAATGTTTTATTTAGAAAACTTGAGATAGGGAACATTAAGTTGGGGGAGGGGAGGAAGAATCTAACCAAGTGTTGAATGAAAAAAACTAGTGGATCGAGGTCCAAACACCGTACAGGCAAAACCCAAATACCTAAAGGTCTCAAAATGCCCAGAACATCACAAAGGCCTAAAATGGCCACATTTAAAAAATCAGCCCAAAATCAAGGTATGGTCCAACATGGGCCAAACCCATCCTTGAGCCCAAAACACCCTAACAGCGTCAGCCCAGATATCCACCACCACCCACCACCTCTGCCACAGCCACCAACCCGGACCGCAATCCCGTTGCTCACACAGCCGCGACACCCACGAGCTATAGGATCCCACAAGAGGCCACCAAGAAACTGTCAGTTCGGTGCTCACAAATGGCCGGGAGACCGGCAACCAAGCTTCCATAAGTTGCCGCAAGCCACTGAGCCGAGATCCACCACTAATGAGCAAAAACATACCAGCATTGCCACCCGACGCCACCAACCACAGATCTGCAAAAGCCCAGCCATCGTGAATTCACCACCTTACCGTTCCACACAAAACCGACAGGCGACAGCACCCATGAGCACAACAGAACAGGCATGGAAACCTCGCAACCTGCCTCCACCAGCCAACCTTCGCGCCAAGCCATTAGGACAAACCGGAAACTCTTAGATGTGGTTCCCGGCGGACAAACGGAGGCCAAAGAAGACGAATCAAACAAGAAAACAGCGAGCATGACAGTGAAGAGGGGAAAATACAGAGAGAGAGAGAGAGTGATGAAAGCCCAAGGGGAGAGGCCCCCACACACAACACAACACCACCCCCCCCACGGCTGAAACCCTAGCTTCCTTCTTTTCGCCCAAATAGCCTGAGATAGAGAGAAGTTGAAAAGTTCGAGTTATGTACGTGAGATGTATCCAAACTTTCAACTAGTTGCTCTGGATAACTTCAAATGCCTTCCAACTAAATATCATGGGTTTGGCCGAGTGGATGTGTCAAAACAAAGCAAGTATTAACTTCAGGGTCTCAGAATTAGTCGATGTTCGCGCAAGTTGACCCATAAATCCGACTATAAAAAAAAAGAAAAAAGAATTTCAACTTCATACCAAATTGCAATCTATTTAAGAGTACAAATCCTTTTATGTTAAAATTTTGCTTATGTTCAAATTTACTTCAGGTACATACCTAGATTTGCTGGAAAAGGAAATGAGCAGTATAAACAAGAAAGTTTGGGCAATTGGGCCACTGAATTCAGACACAAAAGGTGACAAAAGAAAATCAAATAGCCGCCAACACAGGTGTTTGGAGTGGCTTGACAAACAAGCCCCAAAATCTGTGCTATACATCTCGTTTGGAACAACAACTACAATGGCGGATGAACAGATCAAAGAGCTTGCACTTGGGTTGGAACAAAGCAAACAAAAGTTTCTTTGGCTTTTGCGAGATGCAGATAAAGGAGACATTTTTACCGAAGAAGTGAAGCGCGCTCCACTACCAGAAGGGTATGTATACTAATAGAATTTGAAGTTTCAAGAATGAGAAAATCTGATTCACAGAGGAGCCATGAATGAGGTTTGTGGAGCTCAATTTCGACCGTCCAAAAGTGTTTTGAACGATCCAGATTAAAAACAGAGCTGTTAATGAGGTTTGCGGAACTCAATCTCTCAATCTCGACCGTCCAAAAGTGTTTTGAACGATCTGGATACAAATGTTAATAGATTATTTTTAATCTGGATTGTTCAAAACACTTCTGGACGACTAAGATTGCGCCGAGCTGTGAATAAGTTTCTCTCTTCAAGAATTATTGCTTGAATTTAAAGTTTAATAGTTGTACCAAACAACCCCCGGCCCAAATTCAAAATTTCCCTGTTTAGTGGTTTTTTTTTTTCCCGTTTCTTTGTTTCTTTTTATGTAATGATTCCTTATGTGTGCTATTTTCATAATGGGGTGTCCCAATGCCAACAGGTACGTGGAAAGGGTGAAGGAATTTGGAATGGTGGTGAGAGATTGGGCACCCCAAGTGGATATCTTGGGACACCCATCAACCGGTGGGTTTATGAGCCATTGCGGATGGAACTCATGTTTGGAGAGTATAACCATGGGAGTGCCGTTACTTGCTTGGCCAATGCACTCTGACCAACCTAGAAATGCATTTTTGGTTACAAACATTTTAAAGGTTGGTCTAGCAGTTATCACCTGGGAACAAAGAGAGCAAATAGTGACTTCATCCACCATTTGTGAAGTTGTAAAGATGTTGATGGCATCAAGAGAAGGGGAAGAGATCAGAAGGAAGGTTGAGGAGATAGGCGGTGCCGCCCACCAGGCAGTGAAGGAAGGTGGTGTATCTTGCTTGGAATTGGATACATTCATTATCCACATAACTAGGTAGCTAATAAATAAATAATAATAATAATTGCTAAAAAGGAACTTCTTGTATTTTTTTAAAGGAAATTTATACCGTATCATTTAATAGAGCGTGTCAATCATATATATATAATTTTTCTTGTGTTTTATTTAGTACTATTTACTTCTTGTAATTTCTTGTGTAGCTTTCGTAAAAAAATTTAGGAGCAAGTAATCATTTGTCTCAATGATATAAATTAAAAAAGTACAAAAAAATGAACTATAGTTGAAAAAAGTTATGATTAGATGAGACTATGGAAAAAGGCAGTGTTTCGATCTCTTTTCATCATTAGTGACTATTTTTTGCTTTTGGTCATAATTTTTATTTTTTAGACTCCTTCCATCGTGATAAGTAAAGAATGCTTTAAGGTAAGTCTAACGAAACAATAATTTAGCAAGAGCAAGGCCTTTTGGTATGAGTCTCTTTAGTGAAAGTTTATCAATAAAATATGGAGATCTGGGACGGAGATGGTTAGAATCCACCCCGCCCCGTTCTGTTACCACGTTAGAATCCACCCCGCCCCGCTCTGTTGCCACCCTTACTGAACAATCTAGTATTACTAGCTAAGATGAGAAAAAACATAAAAACAAAACTGGGACATGTAGCCCTGTTGCACCATTTCCCTTCATTCTTTCATACATGCTCTTTTTGCCAGTGTGAAGCCCTACGTAAACTACTGGCCCAACAACTTAATTAGTCAATCCTCATAAAACAAGGGCCAAAATGCTTATGTCCAAAATAAGTATTTGGTTCTGATACATTGTTTTGGTATGAAATAGGTGATTACATAATATAATGTTGGGACTCATCGTAACGGCCTAAATTTTTTGATTGGATTCAAAGTTTTCTACGGAACCAATGCCCAAACAATAGAAACTCCACTTTTTCCCGATAAATGTCATTTATGTACCAAAAACCAAAAATACAGGAGGGATACAGACGAGAACAAGAAGGCCAAAGCTACCAAAGCCTAAAAACAAAACTGCCGAACTACTACCTATAAACAAGAACAACATTAAAACACACAGGAGACAATTACCTACTGAAAATCTTAGGTGAAATATTCCAAATATTTACGACACGGCCTGGAATCAGAATGTCATTGCTTGATCCTCCTCCTAGAACTAGCCATGCCTCTACCATCATCGATCCACAATAGCAGAGCAAATGGCATCACTGGTCTTGGCTTGCCTCCACAAAAAATCCTTGCATTTCTCTCAAGCCATAAATGGTACACAGCCAGCCCTAGTCAGAACAAATTCGAATAACACTGCACATATTCCATCCTTTTATGTTTCGAATAGGCGCTTAAGCAAGCTCCAAACTACATATCAATGGAATCCTCACAATCACAAATTTCCACGTAAGATTAGCCCAAATCGATCCCTCTGGAAAAAGAGCATCACTAATAGGATCCCTATCCTTTGTTACTAGTCTGACCCTGCAACGTAGCCACAGGATGAAGGCCCACCTGGGGATATTTCCTTTAAACCACACCACTGAGAACCAAGGAACCTTCAGACCTACCTCTCTTATTGCAGCCATAGCTGACTGCATAGAAAGAAAACACCATTGGCACAAGGAACCGTGTCACAGCATAAAACAAATGGAGATTTAGTGATAAATCCACTGTAAGAAACTTGTAGAGTCTGTAGTCCACCTCAATAATTTGTAGAGTCCCTAGTTCACTTGCCTAATAAGCCCACCTCCACCACCCCCACCCCTCCTGTCACATCACCACCGGAAAGTTTGCCGGTGTGTCTAAACCACTAAAACCCTATGAAACTAAAGTGCCTAAACCACTGCAAGGTAGCAGAGGCTCAAGTGGATGTGAAGCCATAACAAAGTATCCTCTCCATTGCCCACAGTGTTATTTAATTAAGGGCTTAGCAAGCCCTCAGATTAAAGAGTTTTCTCATTGTCCATGAAGAACTCGGACGCATGTTCCAAAAGTTTTTATGTATAATCAATTAATCACAAAAGTTTGGACCCATTATATTTAATTCACAAAGAGTTCATTACTGATAGCCCAGATGCATGTATCTCAGCATTGAAGCCTTATGCCACAACTTCAGAGGCTTTAAGCCCAAGCCCCCATCCTCCTAATGGGAGAAAACTTCCTTCCAACTTATCCTGGCACCTGAATACCCTAAATACGATCAAGTCCATAAGAATGGCCTCAAGATCCCCTCCACTTCTTTAAGAATCTTTTGGTGAAGAATGAATATAAAACACCAGTAAGTTTGCATACCCCGGCCATAGGACAGATTGAATCAATTGAACTCTTCCACCAAGTGAGAGATGCTGAGAAGTCCAACTCTTAACTCCAGCGAATGTCCTCTCTTTCAGCTGAATACACTCAATATAGGATATCTTAGAAGTTATCAACGGAACCTCCAAATATTTGACCGGTAAAGAAGCCATTGGGATATGCAGAATAGCTGCCAAACTAGCATGGAGAGAGGGGTTAACACCAGCCAGAAAAATAGCACTCTTATTGAGATTAGGTACGTTCCAGCCCTGAATAAACATGAAATTCCTTTAAAGCACTCTTAACAATAGTGAGAGAAGAAACATCAACTCCATATACAATGAAGTTCAGTGTATAGGTACTTGGCTTTAACAATAGTGAGAGAAGAAACATCAACTCCATATACAATGAATTTCAGTGTTCGGCACACCACCAAACACCACTTTGGCTATAGGTTCTTAAATTTGGAGCGCATTTGGCGTAGTTGGTTGAGCTTGTTTCTCAATTCAAGTTCAGTGTATGGGTACTTGGCTTTAGCTGTAAGACACTTACTCATCCTAGGCCAACTATCCTTTTGAAATGTCCCAGTATCTCATCTACCCATCATTTTCACCTCCTCCTCCATAATGTCAATAAAAATCACCTCATTTTTTGATGACCATACGGTTTTACCATCTATACCTCCCACTTCAACATCATCATCTTCAATCTTGATACTTGAATTAGCATTGGTAGCCATTTCCTATTTATAAATCGGCTCACAATTAATATGGTCTAAATTGGTAATATTATATATATTGTAACGCCCCAAATTTAGGGTACGTTAAATAAACATTTTTATTGAATAAATTAAGGAGAGTCTAGCTCATTATTACAACATAAGTCTCACAAGAGTACTTTTATTCAAAAGAGGGGATGATCTAAGGTTAACTATTGCTCCGCCTCTTCCTCCATCCTTGCAAGCTCCTCGGCTCCAAAGGCCTCCAAGGTGTACTGTTCCTGCTGCTCATCTATGAAATCTGACACATTATACCAGCACCAGTATAATATGTCAGGGTCACCAAAAAGGTAACACCGTGAGCTACAGAAGCTCAATAGAATAATCCAACCCGCTAACCCATAACTTACAACAAAGAGTCATATAAATAATTATACATGCTCATTAAACAACATAATCAACCATGATACATCCGCATTCACTATCTTGCTTACGTTGGTGTCATGCCTTTCTTGGTTTCTCCTACGCGACTCATCGTATTGTGTCACCATTTTATTTCAAAAATCATTTCTCATTCAACGGGCTACCAAGTCCGGCCACGTTACAAAATCTTGCATTGGCTCCTCTCCGCGGATAACCAAGCCCAATTACCAATGAAGCTACCACGTCCGGCTCCATTAGCAATCTACACAATGGGCTACCAAGTCCGGCCTCATTGTGGTTTTCGCAAGTCCGCACAAAGGGCTACCAAGTCCGGCCACCTTGCGGGTTTTCACAACTCACATAAGGCTACCAAGTCCGGCCATTATGTAGTCTCAAAATCCTTTTTATCCATATCAACCACTCCTTAAGTGTCATGTTTCTATTTTCGGTTCTCATGTCTCGTAATCATGCATAGACTCGTGGCGGGACAAATCACTTTAAAGTAATCTTGAAACTAAACTAGCAAGATCATCCAACTCTATATTACCTAATCGTACTCAAATTATTACTTAAAGCCACTTATGTTTTATCAACAGCAACAAGTAATGCAAACAAATATACATACATGTTCATAATCATCCTCAAGACAATAATATATTACGAAAAATCCGTTCTTTCTTCCCTTGTGGGATTTTCAAAACAACATATGGTTATTGACGTAGAAATTCATTATTTGACACTGCTCATTCTTCTTTAGTACTTTAGTAAAACAAGTTTTGCTAACTAGCTTTGATACCTTAACCGTTTAACTCATGTTTAGAAATTTACTACGCATACTTAAGGTAAGTATAATCCAAGCAAGTACATAGCATGTCCATAACCATTACTTAAAGCATAACGCCACATGTGCGGACTTGGGGTGGTAATCCACCATATGCTTTGTTATAATACCACAAGTAATACAAGCAATGGAATATAAGCTTATAGTTAAGTTAAAAGATCAACATGCGATTACTTCTCCACGACGTTATATCTTAAGTCGATTCTAATCATGCTTAATCATCCAATATTAAGTTTACTAACTATCATGCATCCAACGTTCTAAAACATAAACTATCATTATCATGCATACTAACTAACATAAGTACATATACTTTGGAGAAATGAGTACGGAAGATTCTACCTTGATCTGAAACTAGTCGGGGCCGAATAAGCTAGGTTGGAAATTCCTACGGACGGAGTAACGGCTTAGGAGGTGGCCTTTGTTAGCTTCGAAAGAGAAAGGTTTCTCTCGAAACTTGATCTTGACTACTAGACTACTACTTTTGGATCGAAAGGGTGGTCGTAGGGCGGTTTAGTGGCGGCACTAGAGGTGTTTCTTGAAGCCTAGGGAAGAACCTCAAGAACACTCAAGAACAAAGCTAAACTACAAGAATACTTATGCTTCCTAGAGAGAGAAGTTGGAGGTTGGAATGGTGTGTGTTAAATGAGAAGAATGGAGTCCTATTTATAGGCAAGCAAGGCTCTCCCTCCCCTTCATTGGCCGGCCCTCTCTCTCTCTCCAAATCCCATGGATTTTGTCATGATCCAAGTGATGTCATGCCTTGAAAGACCATCCAAAGACCTTCCTTGTTCTTCCTTCCAAACAAGGACTAGGTTTAATCTATTCTAATGGGGTTTTGGTCCAATCAAGTCCTTGGAAAATATAGGAAAATGGATTTGGTTGTCCTTTGGAGTGAAAGCACAAGAAACCCTAGATTTCATGGTACATTGTGATGCAAGAAAGTCTAGATTTGGTTTGTACTTGGATTGGCCAACAAGGATGGATTAGATGCAAGAGTACATATGCACACATCACTCTCTTTCTTCCTCTCCCATCCGAATTCTCTCTCTCTCTCTCAATCTCTCTCTCGGCCTCTCTCTCCTCCTCTCTCTCTCTCTTTGGTACATCGTACTATGTATATTTATATATATATATATATACAACTATATATATATATACAAGGACAAGATGGCCTATGCTAGGTCAATCCACTTGCACACACATATCACACACTCTCTCTCCCTCTCCATCCGAATTCTCTCTCTCTCTCTCAACCTCTCTCTCGGCCTCTCTCTCTCCTCCTCTCTCTCTCTCTCTTTGGTACATGGTACTATGTACATATATATATATATATACAACCATATATATATAATAAAAAGGACAAGATTGGGTTGACAAAGGAAAGAGTGAAGATTTAGGCTTGGAAGGATTGTACAAGATTTGAAAATGCATTTAGGACATTTAGTACATAGATTTTGTAGGAAAAGATCACTAAGGTACAATGGAAGAGCTAGGTCATTTCAAAGTACCATCTCTCTCCTTCTCTTTCCTTCTCTTTCCCTCTCTCTCTCTCTCGGGTCTCTCTCTCCTCTCTCGGCATTCTCTCTCCTCTCTCTCTCTCTCTCTCTCTCTCCCACTTGTTTGTACTATAAAAGAGTATACATATACTAATATATATATATGTACTTTGGGTTATTCATAAAATTCACATTTTTAAGTAATATAGGTTTTCTAATTATTATATTCCAATACACACATGCACATATACAATATAATATATTTTTATCTATATATATATATATATAAGTACATACATATAATATGTAAAGTCTAGTACTTCTCAATCTAGGCTAGGTATGGGAGAATCCCATATCCAATTAAGTATTCTACTTCATCCAAAGTACCATGTACTAACCTAATGTACAAATTGTATTTTAATTAAATACACACATGGCAAAATCTAGTATTTTAATCAACTTAGTACATGATTGTCAAGATGAACTATTATCCAATGGATAATACTTTCCCTAGCGGTCACTAACCAATGGGTAATAATGGCTAGGATTCTAATCTATTGTCCAATGGTTAATAAAATTCCTAACGGTTATTATCCAACGGTTAATACCAAAAGTGCAATAATTTGCAATTAAACACTAAACTAATCTAATCTCGTACTTAGGGAGATTAACCGGGGTTTACCTACTGACTAATGGGTAAAGATTACCCTAGGTCAAACGCCAAGGCAAAGCGTGAGTGTGGCCAAGGCAGCCTGGTAGCAAAGCGGTGGCCAAGCGGCGGCCAAAGCAGCCAGGTGGCCAAACAGTGGTCAAGGCAGCCCGGTGGCCAAACAGTGGCCAAGGCAGCCCGGTGGCCAACGATGACCAAAGCGGCCGGTGGCCAAGTAGCCAGCAGCGGCCGGTGGCCAAAGCGGTGGCAAAGCGGCCGGTGGCGATGTGGCGGTGGCAAAGCGACGGTAATAACGATGGCCAAAGCGACCCATAATAGCAATGTGGCGGCCTGCAAGCAAGGCGGCGGCCAAGGCGGCGTGAGCATGGCCAAGGCAAAAGCAAGGTGTGACTCGATGCCCAGGCAGAACTTGACGGCGACTCGACGCCAAGGCAAGGCGGGCGCGACAGCGAGCCGACGCCAAGGCAAGGCAGGTCCAGCCAAGTAGGATTTCCAGCCGAGAAAATAAATTCTAGGATTTTTACTACAATTACCAAGTAACTATACCAAGGTCTTAATAGGCATACTCGCCTTTAGAAAAATGACTTTAATGCCCGGGCGATGAATTCCAATCTCCTAAGTCAAAACTTAATTATGACGGATTATTTAAAATTAACAGAGAATTATTAAGACAACAAGATTAATTAAAGGATTTCCAATATAACAACGAAATTTTTATTTAGTAAAAATCCGAATTGTTACATATATATATATATATATATTTTTTTTTTGTGCAAGAAATTCAATTTTCAGCTCTTAGAATCAATATTCGTACAGCTAACATAGCGTCTATCTTGAAATTCCACTAGTTGGAATACAATTCCTGCATATAGTATCAAGTTTTGGCAGCTAGCTTTAGCATTTACTATCAAAATACAACACTTACAAAACAAGCAAAAAAAAAAAATCATTTTCCCTTTCTTTCATGCAGTGAACACAAGAGCCAAAATGTCAAAGCCTCAAATGCTTAAATCAATGCCTTTTTCACACAAGCACAAATACAATAGTGATACTTCTACACGAATTATACCAAGATCAACATACAAAGAACATCACCAGGCAATAGTACTTACCGTACGTATTCCGGTGATTGGAATCCTTGGACGCCAAGTGTGGTCTGTAGAGACCCATATTTTTCGAAAATGATTTTAGGGTTTTATAAATGCCAGAGTATTGAATAAATGAGAAAAAAAAATGTGAGTTTATTTGATTTGGGGCCCAAATGATGGGATTGTTAGTTGAGGGAGTGTGAGTGTAATTGGTTTGGGTGCTAGTATAAAAGGGGTGTGTGTGTGGTAGGAGATAAAAATCTCCCTCATCTCTCTCTCTCCAGCCGACTCTTTCCCTCTCCTTCGGCCCTTGCTCTCTCTAGCTCCATCACTCAAAACTTCACCCCAAAGCTCAAAACCCATGAAGATCAACCTCCATTCCACCCTCTAGACGTGATTTCAAGCTTGTGGTGCATTGGATAGAGCTCGGAGAGTGTTAAGAGAATATGGAAAAAGAGAGAATATGGAGAAAGTAAATATTGTATTGAATTGAATAATCATGTACATAAGCCCTACTATTTACACAAGAGGGAAATGTTCTACAATCTTCTACATTATTCTAAATATGGAGAGTACTAACTATTTAATTGAAATGTTCTACAATCTTCTACATAATTCTAAATATGGAGAGTACTAACTATTGAATTGAAATGTTCTACAATCTTCTACATTATTCTAACATCCCCCCTCAAACTCAAGGAAGTAATGTAGAGACCAACTTGAGTTTGGAAGTTGAGTCGTGGAAACGGCTTGAAGGATGAGCCTTGGTGAAGATGTCAGCTGTTTGATTAGAAGAGGAAATTGAGACAAGGTGAATGGTACCTCGAGCAACATGTTGTCGTATGAAGTGACAATCAATCTCAATGTGTTTGGTACGATCATGGAACACATCATGGTGAGCGATCTGAATAGCACTTTGGTTGTCACAGTAGAACATAGTGGAAGATGAATGAATAACACCCATATCTGTAAGAAGCCAGCGAAGCCATAATAACTCTTGAGTAGTGTCGGCAAGAGCACGATACTCAGCCTCAGTACTAGAGCGAGAAACAAAAGTTTGCTTCTTACTACGCCAAGATATGAGAGAATCACCAAGAAAAAAACAATAGCCTGTTGTGGAACGACGATCTGTAGGGTCACCAACCCAATCTGCATCAGAGTAAGCATGCAACTCTAGAGAAGAATGGATTGAGTAATGCAGACCATGAAATAAGGTGCCCTTAATATAGCGAAGTATACGAAGAACAGCAGTATAATGAGGTGACCATGGAGCTGACATGAACTGACTTACAATATGAACTGCATAGGCAATATCTGGTCGAGTAACTGTGAGATATACAAGACTGCCAATAAGTTGCCAATAAAGAGTAGCATTAGGAAGTAGGTTACCATCCAGAGGAGTGAGGCGAGTAGCTGGATCGAGAGGAGTGTCTACAGTCATGCTATCAGTAATGCCAGCACGCATGAGAAGATTAGATGCATACTTAGCTTGGGAGAGATAGTAACCATCTGAATTAGAAGAAATCTCAAGACCCAAGAAATAGCTTAGAGTGCCCAAATCCTTCATCTCAAATTGCTTGTGGAGAAAGGCTTTGAGGTCAGAAATACCATTGATATCATCTCCAGTAATAATCATATCATCGACATAGAGAAGAACAAAAATAATCCCATGAGCCGCCTTTCGAACAAAGAGTGCAGAATCATATGAACTTGAAGAGAATCCAAATGTCTGAAGAGTAGTACTGAACTTGGAAAACCAGGCTCGAGGAGCTTGCTTGAGACCATAGAGAGCACGGTTTAGTTTACACACCTTATTTGGAGGATGGATCACCCCAGGAGGAGGTTGCAAGTAAACTTCTTCTGTTAGACCACCATTAAGAAAGGCATTTTTGACATCCATCTGATACAACTCCCATTTGCGTACTGCAGCAACTGCAATTAAACTCCGAACAGAGGTGAGACGAGCAATATGGGCAAATGTCTCTTCATAATCAATACCATACTCTTGAGTGAAACCTTTTGCAACCAAATGAGCTTTATAGCGCTCAATAGAGCCATCAGAGTGAGTCTTAATTTTATAGACCCCTTTGGAGCCTATCGCAATCTTGCCAGGAGGAAGATGAACAAAATCCCAAGTATGAGTCTTATCCAAAGCCTGTAATTCTTCTTCCATTGCTTTTTGCCAAAGAGGGTTAGAACTGGCCTCACGGTAGGAGTGAGGTTCATGCTGAGAGAGGATAATAGAAAAACAATGATAATCAAGAAGACGGACAGGTATTTCTCTTACTCGAGTAAAGCGACGAAGTGGTGAATCAGGAGATAGAACTTGTTCGGAAGGCTATGTAGGTGGAGAGCTGGATGATGCAAGGGGCTCACTTGGATTAGAGCCAAGGTTTGAAGGCTCGGGGAGAGAAGAGCCAAGTGCAGGAGCAGGATCGTTGGACAAAGCAAGTACATTGGGAGAGGCTGTATCAGTTGGCTCAGAAGAAGCTGCATCAATCTCATCAAATAGCAACTCCACAAAAGGATCAGTAAAGAATGATGAAGTGGAAACAGATGGTAAATAAAACTTTGACATGGAGGAAAACATCTTATGTTCCCAAAATATGACATGACGAGAAATACGAAGACGCTTAGAAAGTGGATCCCAGCATCTATACCCCTTGTGCTCAATTCCGTAACCTAAGAAGCAACAAAGACGAGCTCGGGGTTCTAACTTTGTATGCTCATGAGGTTGAAGTAAGACAAAACAAGCACAGCCAAAGATTTTGAGGAGATCATATGCAGGCAAAATACCATAAAGACGTTCATAAGGTGATTGATTCCCAATAATTGGAGAGGGGACACGGTTGATAGTATACACAACAGTTAAAGTTGCTTCTCCCCAAAAACGTTCTAGACATGAGGAAGATATAAGAAGTGCACGAGTGGTGTCTAAAATATGTCGGTGTTTACGCTCAGCACGCCCATTTTGTTGAGACGTGCCAGGACAGGATCGGTGAGGTAGAGTTCTATTTTGACGAAGAAAGTTCAAAAATGATGTTTCTCTATATTCCATGGCATTATTAGCACGAAAAACTTTAATAGTATGAGAAAATTGAGTTTGAACCATTTTTGCAAAATCAAAGTAAATTTGTGGTAGCTCGGATCATCTACGCAAAAGGTAAATCCATGTAAAACGGGAATAGTCATCAACAAATATCACAAAGTATTTTGATCCACCCATGGTGGTGTTGGGAGAAGGTCCCCAAATATCAGAGTGAATTAAATCAAATGGGGCTGACGAAACAGAATCACTTTGGGTAAAAGATAATGCTGGTTGTTTAGCGAGTTGACATGAAAGACAATCAATATGTTCATCTTTAACCAATCCTAGATGACCATTTGAAACTAAAGTACGTAGTCGACCAAAAGAAATATGACCTAATCGAGAATGCCAAAGACCTATGGAAGTGGAGGCATTGGAGGTTACAGAACATTGTAAGGAACTCACAGATTGAACGGGAGGAACAGAAAGAGAAGACTGGGCTATAGTAGAGAGCTGAGATGGAATGTGAAGATTGATGAGCTAATATAGACGTCCAACTTTAGGGCCTGTCCCAATCGTCTTTCCTGTCCGAGGATCCTGCACCTGACAACCAGTAGAAGAAAAGGTGATCGTGAGACCGAGTTCACATAATTGACCAATAGAGCTTAGGTTCAAGGTAAGGGTAGGAACCAAGTAAGCATCAGAAAGGGACATGCTAGGAGTAGAAATAGTACCGACATGAGTAACAGGCATCATAGAACCATCAGCAGTATGAATAGATGGAGTCCGAGAATTAGTAGCTTTTGTGGAAAAAATATGTGGATCAGATGTCATGTGATTGCAACACGCAGAATCAAAGAACCATGAGGATTTACCTGAGGTGGCAGACAAAGCAATGGAAGAATGCTTACCGGAGTGGGAGAGCAATCCAGATTTAGAGAGAATCTGTGTAAATACAGACGGGAGATCACTTTTAAAAAAGCGTGTGGAAGGAGGATATTGTTTGAGGCCTTCCAAAATGGCGTGAGCATATAGCGATATGTCAAATTGTTCCATAGTAGCAAGGAACAGAGACAGTAATGTGATATTTGAATTTGTTAAGAAATAGCCCAACAAAAAAAAAACCTCTGAAATTGGACCAAACTGATTTTAGATGATCAAACCGATCTGAATGTATCGGGCTTCAGAAGGTGCGACGTGGGACAGCGAGAGTGAAGAGCACTTCTAGATTTGGTGAGTGGACGTGGCGGAAAAGTGGAATTATATATTAGACAAAGTTTAGGGCTGAATATGATATAGCAGGTGGTGGGTTTTCGACATGTGGCTTTGGTAGGGCGATGGTTTAGTTGATGGTTAATATGGTGATGACGAAAACGGTGATGAACGGGATGAATACGGTGATGATCGATAGTGACAGAGATGTCGGATGAGAAGCTAGGTCGTGAACCATAGCTCTGATACCATGTTAAGAGAATATGGAAAAAGAGAGAATATGGAGAAAGTAAATATTGTATTGAATTGAATAATCATGTACATAAGCCCTACTATTTATACAAGAGGGAAATGTTCTACAATCTTCTACATTATTCTAAATATGGAGAGTACTAACTATTTAATTGAAATGTTCTACAATCTTCTACATAATTCTAAATATGGAGAGTACTAACTATTGAATTGAAATGTTCTACAATCTTCTACATTATCCTTACAGAGAGGAGTATTCATGAAAGATTTCGAATTCAAAAGCTAGGGCTCGCTTGTTTGGGTTGGGTCTTCTCATATACGCTTTGAGGTAGGGATTTCTTACTCACTTTATATGTTTATGAGTTGATTTTGTGCTTAAATTGAGCTTTGATCGTCCTCCCTCGTTCCTTTGAAAATTTGTCAAAGGTCTGCAAAAATTGCCCTGAACTGTATGGGGATCGATCCCCTTATAAGGAGGGATCGATCCCGCTGCAATCTGGATTTTCTACCCTTGAGGGATCGATCCCTCTTGAATGAGGGATCAATCCCCCATGTCTCTGGACAACCTTTTGCCACTTCGTGTTCTCTTGATTGTTTTGATCCCCGGTTACTTCTAATCACTTTTGGACACCTCTTAACCTATTTCAAGCATGTTTAATTGAATACCTTTGGTTAATCTAAGTTACCCTTGTCTCGTTGGTCTCTCGTTAGTAAAGAAAGAATAGTAACTTAATTGGTTGTCGCTTCTAACAAAGATTGATTGTACTTGGGAATGATTGTGGTATCATGAGGTGAACGATATAGACACGTTAGGTATTGTGGCATGTTAGGACAGTCGGGGTAGCCGTGTTGGGTGTTGTGGTACGATATGGTGATTGGTGGATTGAAAAACGTACAGTAGAGAGGTTATTGATTATCATAGGTTAAAAGGTATAACGTGGGATGTTTAGTTGGACGATAGGGACTTGCCTAGAGATCCGGATGAGAGTGGGGTAACCTACACCCTCGTGAATTGTTTTGTGGAGCCTTCTAAATTCCTTGGTGTTCGTTCTTTAATATTCTCATTTAGAACCTAGTGGGTGGTGTGTCGTGGAGTCATTGTGGGTTCAGTATGTGATGTAGGGCGTCGTGATAGACTATGAGAAATAACGTGAACTTAAGAAACTTATGAATGTACAATAGGACATGCTTATGAGTTTGTAATACATTGTTGAAGATGTATGAACGATTGTGAACTTGAAAAATGATGTCTGCTTATATACGGATTGATAATGCATGTGTGTTTGCATGAGTTGTGAATTTTGAATCGAGGGTCTTGCAACGCAAGTGTGGTAATGTAAAGACTCTAGAGGGCCCGCAACGCTAGGTGTGAAAATGCGGAAACCCAGGTGGAGAGAATTCATGTGATGCAAGGGGTGGTAACACAGTTGAATGTCTTGCATGATAAAGAGAATTATGATTGACTTTGGGAGTTTGTGGTGTTGTTTGGACTATTTGTTGTTTGAGACTGTGGCTGTTGAAAAAGGGAATGAATGATTGATTCTATCAAAGTTTTATTAAAGGAAGAAATTTGAGTTTTAAAAAGAGAATTTCATCAAATATCCTCCAGTATTCTTGAGCGAATCAACGGATCCGGTATTTGTGCTCAAATCAACGGACTCCGGCATTCAAGCTTGAATCAACGGAGGTTGACCCGTATTGGTCTTGAGTTTTTCTCAAAATCGTTTGGAAACTAAAAGGAAGGTTTTACAAAATGAGGTTCTATGGTGAATGGTATTGAATGAGGGAGTTGCTTGTGGCATCCGTTTGAAAAGTCATTGGATAATTGAACAATTGTTGTAATTTGTTAGATTGACATGAGTTTAAAAGCTGCTTCTGGTCGACGTGTGAATAGTTAGAGTTATCTCTAAGACGTCTAGAATCCCGAGATATAATTTCGACAGTTTTTTGATAACACCTCTTGTATCTCTCGTTCGCTTATTGAGTCTCATTCGCGTTTGGTGCATACTTGATCACATTTTTATATAACTTGAGTATAGATTTCTCTACTGGGCTAGTGTAGCTCAACCTCTCATTTTCATGTAAAAAGCAAGGAAGTTGACGTGACGTGCATATCATGCTTGTCGGGCATGTCATTCGGAGTTATAAAAGCGGCGACATTTTGTATTTGATTTGAAAGTAGTATTTGGAAGAAATATTAATGTAAACTGAAAGATTATTTTGGTATTTGTATAACTTAAGGCTTCGAGCTAGGATTGTAATATTTGAACTTAAATTTGTGGACAAGGGAAGAAATGTAATTTGGGTATTATCGGTACTTCAGTAATGGATTTTTTTTTTTTTGTGAACGATTATTATTTATGTTGAAAATCGAGGGCGTGACATGGTCAAATACTAGTGATACTGCTCTAGAATCAAACTGCAGTAAGTGATATTAACAAAGAATTAGAAGAAATCATTTGCAATAGATGAAAGGTCAACTACCCCAATTCAATCCCAAACATGGGACTAATATTTTGGAAAATTATTGCCCAACACATATGATGCAGAATATAACCAACATAAATGAATTGATTCAGGCAAACTGGAAATTATAAATCTGCCTTGGTTACTAAAAGAGCAGTAAACCTCGGATCTTGATCAGACACAATAGACATCGAAAAACCATGGAGATGGATGATCTCCCAAATGTATAAACAGCTAAGCGTATCAACTGAATTGTTAACCTGAATAGGTAAGAAGTGAGCGGTCTTGATCAAACAATCTACTATTACCCAAATGGCGTCATGTCTGCTCGGCGACCTCAGCAAATCCATAACGAAGTCCACGGTCATGTTTTCCCATTTCCATTCGGTAACTTGCAATGGTTGCAATTCCCCTGCCGGTCATTGATGCTCTGCTTTCACTTGTTGTCATGTAAGGCACTTTGATACAAAAGTCACGACATCTCTCTCCATTTCAGACCACGAAAATTGTCGATGCAAGTCATGATACATCTTCGTCTCTCCTGGATGAACAGTTAATGGAGAATGATGAAACTCTAGTAAAATCTCTTCTCCATACGAAATGGGTACTATAACTTTCCTTAAAATCGCAAATTTTGATTGGCACGAATCATCCACCTTTCTTGAGCCTTTTCACTAAGAAATTTTGCACGTAACTCTTCTGCTTCCTTATCGTGTTGTTGCGCCTCAGTCACTCGATTCGCTAAAGAGGATTGCATAGTCAAATTGCATAAGGTGACCCCATCTCGGACCTCCTTGAAACGCAACGCATAGAACCCCAAATCTTTCATCATCTTCCACTCATGATTGCTAGACTTGCTAGGTGTGTCGGTTTCCTACTCAGGCTTAGTTTGGATGGCAAGAATCTTGAAGAGAAATGGGAATATGACACCATACTTCCATGATTCCGACATTTGAAAGGAACAAGAATAAGAATGTGATGCCACACTTATAGAATTTCCATGTTTGGGAGAGTTAGGAACAGGGTTGTGAATCTCGTTCCGTATCGGCCGGTACATACCGGATTTATGAGAAACCGGTAAGCTGACCATCTGATTTCGTTCCGGCGCCAATACCGGTGCTTACTGGTCGGTACCGAAAAATTCGGCAAATCTCGGCCGAGATGTCGTTACCGGGAATTTCAGCTGGTATTTTGCAAAGCTGGGCCGTTTGTAATTTCATCCGGTTTAGGCAAGTTCCAGCCTTACCGGCGAGTCCCGGCGTTACATACCAAAGTGAAAATAGGAGAAATAAAAGAAAAACAGAAAGAAGGGGAAGAAGACATAAAGTTATGGAGAACAGAGGGAAGAGGAAAAGTATTTCTGGAATCGATTTCTGATCAGATCTAGTCTTCTAGAGACATTCCGATGAACTTCTCCGTCTTCTTCATGCCTCTTCACTCTTCAGTCGGTTGACTCGGTTACTGCCAAAGTTTTTGGTTTTGTGGTGCAGTTATGGTGAAAATAAGAGAAATAAAAGAAAAGCAGAAAGAAGGGGAAGAAGACATGAAGTTATGGAGAACAGAGGGAAGAGGAAAAGTATTTCTGGAATCGATTTCTGATCAGATCTAGTCTTCTAGAGACATTCCGGTGAACTTCTCCATCTTCTTCACGCCTCTTTGCCCTTCGTTCAGTTAACTCGGTTCCTGCCAAAGTTTTTGGTTTTGTGGTGGAAAAATTTCAAAAAAACACCTGACCTTTCGACCGTTTATCACATAAACACCTGGACTTCAAGAAATATCAATCCCACACCTGACCTTTGGTCTTCGTCATCAAATAATCCCCTCCGTCCATTTTCCGTCCAATACTTAACGGAACGTCCATTTTCCGTCCAATACTTAACGGAGAAGTAGCAAACGGCAACGTTTCGGTTAAAAAAAAATTCTTACCACCAATTTGCAATCCTATGGAGCAGAAACGTGATTATGGGAGCCCTAGAGACAAAATTTAATTATGTCACTTTAGAATAATATGATCAGAATAAAAAGATCTTCACACCCGTTCAATGGATTAAAAATTGGAGCACTTAATTTTTTAACCATATTTTTTAATATATAAACGATCTAAAAAACTTAAGTGCTCCAATTTTTAATCCGTTTGAACGGGTGTGAAGATTTTCTTATTCTGATCATATTATTCTAAAGCGACATAATTAAATTTTGTCTCTAGGACTCCCATAATCACGTTTCTGCTCCATATGGTCCTAAATAAAGAACATATACTTAATATGAGAGGCCTAGAGATAAAAATGAATTATGACCCTTTAGAATAATATGATAAGAATAACAAGATCTTTACACCGATTCAAACGGAGTGAAAATTTGAGCACTTAAGTTTTTTTAGACCGTTTATATATTAAAAAATATGGTTAAAAAATTAAGTGCTTGAATTTTTAATCCGTTTGAATCGGTGCAAAGATTTTTTTATCGGTTAAAAAAATTTCTTACCACCAATTTGCAATCCTATGGAACAGAAACGTGATTATGAGAGCCCTTGAGACAAAATTTAACTATGTCACTTTAGAATAATATGATCAGAATAAAAAAATCTTCATACCCGTTCAAACGGATTAAAAATTGGAGCACTTAAGTTTTTTAGACCGTTTATATATTAAAAAATATGGTTAAAAAATTAAATGCTCCAGTTTTTAATCCGTTTGAACGGGTGTGAAGATCTTTTTATTCTGATCATATTATTCTAAAGTGACATAATTAAATTTTGTCTCTAAGGCTCCTATAATCACATTTCTGCTCCATAGGATTGCAAATTGGTGGTAAGAATTTTTTTTTAACCCAAACGGCGCTGTTTTGCTACTTCTCCGTTAAGTAATGGACGGAAAATGGATGTTCCGTTAAGTATTGGACGGAAAATGGACGGAGGGGGTTATTTGATGACGGAGACCAAAGGTCAGGTGTGGGATTGATATTTCTTAAAGTCCAGGTGTTTATGTGATAAACGGTCGAAAAGTCAGGTGTTTTTTTTGAAATTTTCCCTTTTGTGGTGCAGTGATGGTGTGGGTAAGTAAAGTAATACTAACAGCTGTATGTATAGCAGGAGCAGGTGCTGTACATCAGCCGTATAAAGTGTTTTTCTTTTTTTGGATTTGTAAGGAAAATAATGAATTTAAGTCAATTGTGTGGATTTTGTTGTCTTAATACATGTATTTTGTGATGAATTGCATGGTATGGAGAATTTTTTTGAGTTATAATTATATATAATTATTATGTATATTATAGCTGTGGTAAATCCGAAACGGTACCCAGTACTTGACCGGTACCGGTACGTACCCTACCAGTAAGAAAACCGGTACCCTGTTCGAAACGGTATTCAAAAACTTGGTTAGGAATATGATTGTGATTCCTGACAACAAATCAGATCAGGAATCACATTACTGAGTGGGAATCTGATTCCTCCCTTACCACATGAGAATCTTAGATTTCTGGCTTAATCAATGAAAAAAGAAAATGTTGACTTTGATAAAGTTTCAAAATAATGGATTGCTGCATAAGATTACTGAATTAATCCAAACACGTGAATGAAATCACTTCTGGTATTGTATTCCTAAGAATTTCATTCCTAAAAATCATATTCCTATTTCCACTCAATAAAATTCCTAGCAATTTGATTCCTAGTAAGCACATTCCTATTCCTATTCAAGATTCCGGTTAGCCAAACTGAGCCTCAATGCGATTGCAACCACGTTTGCCTTTCCTTGATGATATGGTAATTCAAAGTCGTAATACTCCATATACTCCATTCAGCGACGTTGTCACAAGTTAAGCTCTTTTTGGGAAAATACGTATTTCAAACTCTTGTGATCGAACACTTCTTCAACTCCTCAAATGTCGCCTGCCACGTATCATCCCAAACAAAACGAGTCCCCTTACGTGTCAACCTCGTCATAGGAGCTGCCAAACGCGAAAAGTCAAAAACGAAACGACGGTAATACCCGGCCAAGCCCAAGAAATTCCAAATCTCAAACACATTCTTTGGTCATTGCCAATTCATAGCTGACACATTAATCTTCCCCGAATCAATGGATTTCCACCTTTTGATAAGACATGACCCAAGAATTTCACCTCAGACAACTAAAACTCACAGTTGCTAAGTTTGGTGTATAAACAGTGCTCTCTCAAGAGTTCAATAACGATACTAGCTGTAAGATGAGATTGATACTCCTCCTCCGTAGGCAAATATATTAGAATGTCATCCACGAAGACAACTACGAAATAGTCAAGATAAACTCGAAAGATACGATTCATTAAGTCCATAAAAGTCATTGGTGCATTAGTCAACCCAAAAGTCATTAAATTGAATATGATGATGTAGTAACTCTTAGCAATGGTATTTTTCACAATGTAAGCAATGGAGATTATGTCTAGTCTTTTGACATTGGGATTGTAATGAGTACTTAACGTTACTGATCCTTTTAAATTCATGGTATGAATGCTTGATTTCATTTATGGGTAATTATGGAATATCTTATTTTGCTATTATAGAAAAGATGTGGGAAGGATGTGGGAAGTATGTTGAAAATCAAGAGCATGATAATAGATATTTGGACCAAGGCCTAAGTCAACTACCATTTTGGGTAAGGCTCAGGATCCAATAATTTATATTTTCTAAAGTGTGCGGTTCACTCCTCTTTCGTACTAGGAAAAAGATACCCTCAAATTAGCAGCTCAAGCAAATGATCTATTTTAAAGATAAATAAACACCCCGATCTCATCCTTCTTATTGTGGCCCTCCTCAAAGTACTCCTTAATTAACCAGATCAGGATTAACAACTCAAGTCCAAACACGGACATGCACTACTTGTAAAGTTCAATGACCCACAAGTTACAAACAAGACATTCCAATCTGATCCCAGAAAATCCAGCGCTAGTGGCTAGGTCCAAATACTCCTGTTGCTTGCGCTCTTGCCCTCCAAGGTGATGAGTCATCATCTCCAGATCCATTAGGAAAATGCCTTTCCTAGCACTATCTGGCATCTCCGGGAGAATACCCTCCACTGCAATTATCTTCCCATTGTCCGGTAGAGCTTCATAACAATTCTTTAGCAACTTCAGGCAAAGATCGTCACTCCAGTCATGAAGTACACCCTATATATAAGTGATCGAATGCATCGTCATCATCATCAATCGTATTCATTCATGAAGTAAACCCTATATACAAGTGATTGAATGCATCGTTGTCATCATCAATCGTATTCATTGTATTAGGTCAATGAATAATTGTACACACCGCAATTTCGATATTTATTATTCATTAAGAACAGTCTCGGATGCCTTCCCAATAACGAAAATGGGCAACAGTACCTGAAGAAAGTGTTGATTAATATCCAAGAACCATTTCTGTGGTACTGATGACGGTTTATGGACGGTTATCATGACAATTTACAAGAGCATTAACATATATACTGCATCGTGATCGTTAACATGCATTGACTTATATGTCCATGATTTTATCAAGAAAAAACATTCACATGTACTACTACATGCATTTAGTTAGTCTTAAATACTCCCTCCGTCTATTTTTTAGAGTCCAGTATTCTATTTAGAACTGTCCCTTAATAAATGTCCATTTTGTAAAGTTAGTAGGTAAATATTGATACATTTTCTAACTCACCTTCATGAAAATGGCATCTCCTTTTGGAACACTTTCAAACATATCTCCTCCAACATGCTCCACACCTACACGAAGAAAGTTAGGTTACCATAGCTTTTCATGAGCTAAATAAAAATTAATAACTGAATGAAGAAATAGGTTGAAAGTCATACCAGGATAGGGTTTGGCATGTTTGATAACATGGGGCAGGTCAAAATTAATAGCCCTGATATGTGGGTATTTGGAGGTGATCAATTCGAGAGTGACACCGAGGCCGCCCCCGACGTCGACCAGGGGTTTCGACTTGCTCAAAACCATTGTAGGATGACTGCAGAAAGTTCGACCAGGGTTTCGACTTGCTCAAAACCATTGTAGGATGACTGCAGAAATTTCTTAACGAAAATTGTGCTGTAGTTGACCATTGCGTTGTTTAACACCTCGTTGAACCTGGGATCAGTCCCTGGGTAGTCAAATGACTCCACCCCGTAAACCCTCATAAATGGGATCCCTCCTTCCAAAACTGCCCCTTTAAGTTCATACCTATATTGTTGAGTAAGATAATATAAAATCATATAGTATAAACTCCTTCCGTCTCATTTTGTTTGTCCATTTTTGTTGTTCATGTCGTTATATATCCCAATCTATAATGTTGTTCATAATTTTAAAAACTTTGTATTATAAACCTAATCGAGAACTATCAAACAAGATTTATATTACATATTTTTGAAGATTCATATTAGAAGATATGGACGTTAATTTGAAACTGACACAAACATAAAAAATAGATATATATATATGGGAAGGGATCCGTGGACAACCATTTGAACAACTAAAACAACAACCAATCTAAGCCATCCAATTTTAAAAGGCTTGGATGGCTGAGATTAAAAGCTTTTAATCCCCATCTTCTCTCTTACTCGATCTCCCTCCACGCCCAAACCAGAGCAGAACACCTCCCCCTTCCCTCTCACTTCTCTCGACCCACCTCCTTCCCTCCACTCCGGCCGGCCGACCGACCGACGCCGCCGGAAACCCCCCACCTCCACGACGATCCCCTGCCGCCGACGAAGCCCCTCACCCCGATCTCGAAAAAAGAACGGCGAAGAGAAGAGAGAGAGAGAGGCGATTCAAACCCAACTCAATCTGGACGACGACGAACGATTCACAGGTATCTTCTCTCTCTCTGTCTCTGACTCTCTCTCTCTCTCTCTGGTTCTTTGTATATGTAAAGGTAGGGTTTTTGTAACCCATTTCGATCTGGATTTTTGAAGACGCAGGGGATAGGGCTTTCCACAGATTGTCTCGTTGCTGCTTGAATCAGGGGTTGATATTAATCTCTAAAGGAGCTTGCAAAATCCCATCTGCTTACGCTGGTTCAGACGACCTCTGTTCATCGGTATACTCTCTCTCTCTCTCTCTCTCTCTCTCTATCTCTTGGAGGGTGCAAGTGAGATGACCGGAGCCTTCCCCCAAATTGTTTTGTTTAAAAAGAAAGAAAAAAAAAATTGGGAGCAAGTGGAAGATTTCGGCTCTCCTCCTCGTCGCCAAGGGGGCAAGTGGGAGTGTTGGTAACCCAAGGTTCCCCTCCTTGAGCCATTTATTTAGTTGTCTTGCTGTTGTTGCTGGTTGTGGTTGTTGTTGGTTGTGGTTGTTGTTGGCTGAAATTTTGGGGTGGAATTTTATGAAGGGTGAATAATGGAGATAGAGTGTGTTGATGATGTCGGTTTAGATGATGTTGAAGTAGATGATACCAAGACTGCAGATAACTTTGTGGAAGGGTTAAAAACACTGACACCGATTGTTGGGCAGTATTTTGAGACAATTGAAGAAGCACGGAATTACTATGAATGTTATGGTCGAGAAAATGGGTTTTGGATTCGTACTCGGGGTTCAGCAAAAGGACGAAATAGGTCAAATGAAGTCACTAAGGTGTATTTTGTTTGCGCAAAAGAAGGAAAATATGTTGAGAGAAAAAAGCAGGAGGGTGCCGTGGAGGGGAATGATGAGGGGAATGATGAGGGGAACGTAGAGGGGAAAGTGATGCCAAAGAAAAGACGAGAACGAAGTTGTTCAACTGCTAAATGTGGATGCAAGGCTCATATGTCGATTTTGCATGACAAATGGAGTGGGAAATGGAAAGTAACAGATTTCGATGAAAAGCACAACCACCCACTTGTGACTCCATGTAAGAGGACCAAAATGCCGTCAAATCGAAAGATGCCCAAAGCAGTTAAGGACTTGACTGAGGTATTTCATAGTGAAAAAATAGAAATTACGAAAGTTCCTTCAATTTTTGGTGGTGAAATCATTGGCTTTGATAGTAGAGATTGCTACAATCACTTGAGGAATGTGAGGCATAAAAAGCTAGACCGCGGGGATGCACAATCGGTTCTTGACTACTTTAAGAACAAACAAGCAGAGAATCCGCAATTCTTTTATGCGCTTCAATGTGATGAAGATGGGAGGGCAGTTAATTTTTTTTGGGTGGATGCTCGATCTCGGATGGCGTACGAATATTTTGGAGATGTGGTCACATTTGACACGACATATCGAACAAATAAGTACGAAATGCCTTTTGCACCATTTACAGGAGTAAACCATCACTATCAATCGATACAGTTTGGATGTGCACTTTTGCAAGACGAGACCGAGGTCTCGTTTGTTTGGTTGTTTAAGACATGGCTTGCCGCTATGGGAGGACGTCCTCCAAATTGTATCCTCACTGACCAAGACTTGGGAATGAAAGGAGCTATTGCCCAAGTCTTTCCCAACACCCGTCATCGTCTTTGTCTTTGGCATATCAAGAAGAAATTTGTTGAAAAGTTGTCACAAGTGTACTACAAGAGATCGAAATTCAAGAAGGATATGAAAAAATGTATTAAGGGGACATACAAGAAGGAGGATTTTGAAGATAGATGGATGTCAATGATGAAAGAATATGACTTAGAAAGCAACCAATGGCTTCAAGGGTTGTTTGATATTCGTGAATCGTGGGCACCCGTTTATAATCGTGCGACATTCTTCGCCGGTATGAATACTACCGGGCGTAGTGAGGGCATCAACGCATTTTTTGATGGTTATGTAAGTCACTCGTCAAATCTCCAAGAATTTGTGCTCGGATATGAGAAAGCCTTGAAGAGGATTGTGAAAAGGGAAAATGATGAAGATTATGAGACCGAACATAAGTCGCGGATTGTTAAAGACCATGAATTTTTGTTGATGGATGCGGCAAAAGTGTATACTAGAAACATCTTTAACAAGTTCAAGGATGAATGGAGTAAAGTTTTTCACTACAAAGTTGAAAATGTGGGAAATACCAATGGTTTTCAATCTTTTGTAGTGATGAAGAAGGATGATGAACTTGAAAAGTTTGAGGTGACGTTGGATTCGCAAACCTATGAGGGTAAGTGTGAATGCCAATATTTTGAGTTTGTTGGGATATTATGTGTGCACATGTTGAAAGTGTTGTTCATTAAAGACATTGATCAAATACCGGAACATTTTATTCTTCCGCGATGGAGGCAAAAGGCCAACAAATTTAGGAAAATTGATTCCCAAGGATTGGTGCATGATGACGGCAAAGATGAATCCGAGGCATTAAGACTTAGCCATATGTGTCAACAAGGTACAAAATTGGCTTGTTTGGCTGCCCCATCAAATGAGTGCTACACAATTTTCATGGAAGGTATTAATGCTTTATTCGAGAAGATCGAAAAAGTCCGTAATTTGCCTCCAATTCAAGTTTGTGATGAATCAAGGGTAGGAAACGACAAATCTACCGAGCCGTCGGCATCTCAAGTATTGCTTTTGGATCCGCACATCTCACAAACCAAGGGTAGGAAAAAGGATGTCAAGGAAAAAGCCACTACGACACAATCCAAAAGATTGAAAAGCGGCATGGAGATGTCGTTAAATAAGAACAAAAGAACGTGTCGCGTGTGCTTTAAAGTTGGACATGATAAGCGAACTTGTCCTTCCAATCCAATGAGTAAAGCGAACAAAGGTAACTCTATTACTAATCCTATTTCTCTTATTGACACTCCCTTCACACACATGTTATTTACTATATTTTTTTTTTAGCAACGGCCTTGCAAGAGGATGGAGAAGGCTCAAATGGTGACGTAGAGGAAGAGGAATTGGAAGGATCGCATTGTGACGAAGAGGAAGAGGAAGGCTCATATTAGTGGGATCCATTTTTTTTTCCCTTGAGTTGGAATCTATGTAACTTGTATGGAATTTGGGTGTAACTTGTATGGAATTTGGATGGAACTTGCATGGATCCATTATTTACTAGTCATGTTCTTCCTTATTTCTTTTTGATTCTCAACTTGTATGGAACTTGTATGGATTTTGGCCAGATTTTACTACTCCGTTAGAGAGCTTTTGTTGCATATTCTGAGATTTTTTTGTCCAATAGTTGATCCAACTTGTGATTTTACTACAAGGTAGTTTTGAAAAAATTTGGGCAGCACCTCCCTTATTTTTTGTCTAAGCCCGATGTCAAACATCTCAACAGACAATAGCAATAACACCAACAAAAACGCAGCAACAATCATTAACCCCACACAGGGTCTCCATTCACAATCAAAATTGTCTTCACAAAAGTTTTATGACACAATGCAAACATGTACAACTCCTTTAAGATTACATCAAAAGTCTTCTTTGTGCAATGACACAATGCAGATACAATCATAGAGTTGTTGTTGAGTAGACTTGATTAAAGAATCCTTCTCCGTCCTTGTCTGATTGCAATGCCCTAGTAATGACGAGGTTCAAATCGGTAAGCACCTTGTACCACTTCCAGGAGAATCCCATGTTTGTTTACGCTATCGACCTAAAACAAACATCCATGGATGAGAAACTAGACAAGAAAATAGGCAATCAAACCTAACCCGGAAAACAATATTTAACCTAATCCAATTGCTAGATACTTCTGGCTACAAAATCGGAAAGCCAAAGGCCTAAGGTGTACCTGGATAACAGTGGCATCCTTACAAGTATTGTTCTGAATCACGACTCTGCAACAAGAAGAGGCAAATCTCAGTGTAAGAACTACCCACATACTATTTTAAACTCAAAGAGGAGGACAATTAGAGAGTAATTCCAACGAGCACCTGAACAAAGAAGATTAGAAATGAAATTAAAAGCATGTTTAATGTTTTACTAGAAACCACTGAACCAAAGCCACTTTGGGCTTTGTAGTTACTGGGATTTGGGATCAACTTTCATAGATTTGGTCAATAGTATTGACATAATTGCATTATCAAGCTCAATTCAACAAAAGAAGCTTATCAATTCCAATTATGAAGGCCAGAACATAAAGGCCCTAACCTAAATTAAGGAAAGGTCCAGAACCCATGAAGATTTGTAGAAAAAAAATCCATTTTTTTTTTATGGAAATCGGAATAAAAACTAGAAAGAGAGACAGACCTTGGTGTGGTGATGGTAAGTCGGTGGGATCCATGGCTGCGTCGTTGTCGTCGTCGTCGTCTTCCCTTCGTTGCCCAGATCGAAAAACTGAAACCCAAAATTGAAAAAAACCAAAAGTTATTCTTCGAAATCGAAATCGCAATCGCACCAGAGAGAGAGAGAGAGTCAGAGACAGAGAGAGAGAAGATACATGTGAATCGTTCGTCGTCGTCCAGATTGAGTTGGGTTTGAATCGCCTCTCTCTCTCTCTTCTCTTCGCCGTTCTTTTTTCGAGATCGGGGTGAGGGGCTTCATCGGCGGCAGGGGATCGTCGTGGAGGTGGGGGGTTTCCGGCGGCGTCGGTCGGTCGGCCGGCCGGAGTGGAGGGAGGGAGGTGGGTCGAGAGAAGTGAGAGGGAAGGGAGAGGTGTTCTGCTCTGGTTTGGGCGTGGAGGGAGATCGAGTAAGAGAGAAGATGGGGATTAAAAGCTTTTAATCTCAGCCATCCAAGCCTTTTAAAATTGGATGGCTTAGATTGGTTGTTGTTTTAGTTGTTCAAATGGTTGTCCACGGATCCCTTCCCTATATATATATATATATATACATGTAGGGGAATGATTTTCACGCTCCAAAAAGAGCCTAAGGCGCTCCACCTTTTGTCTTCATTAGACAAACTTCTTGAATTACCATCTCAATCTAAAAATTAGACAAACTTCTTGAATTACCATCTCAATCTAAAACTTTTTCTCGGAAAAGTTCCGTACGTAAAAAGGTGGAGCACCTGAGGTGTTTTGTGGAGTGCGGAATCCTATAAAAAAAACTCTTCTACTTTTAGATTAAAAGGGTAATTCAGAAAGTTTGCCTAATGAAGACAAAACGTGGAGCGCCTGAGGTTTAAAAAAACGGCTGTTACGTAACGTAACCGTATTTGAGAGATCCGATACGGTTACGCCAACATTTAACGGTGTTACGATAACCAGCAACCAGCAGGCAGGAACAGAGGGAATCTCACCCTGCTCTGTTTTTCTCCTTTTTTCTGACTCCATGTGAATCAACAGAAACATTTTGTGGCTTACAAACAAACCACCAGTTCACCGTACTTCAATTATTAGCTGGACCTTCTTACAAGAAAGTGAAGAAAGAGGAGAAACCGAGAAAGAGAAAAACAGAGATGTAGGGAGAATTAAGAAACTGGGTGTTACCAAATACCTTTGATCTAGGCTGGATCGTGGACGACGATGAGTTCTGTCTTTGTAGTTTGTATATAACGAGATGTAGTGGGAAATTTATTGGTTGTGTTGTGTGTACCAACTTACTGTATACCTATACAGTAGTTTGGGAACGTAGTCCTTTATCTCTAACTAGAATTGAAAAAATACATTGCCTGGTAATAAAATTGAAAAAATAAAATTAAAAAAAATTCTAATATCAGTTTTAGTATCAAATACCAACATTATAAATCATCTATCATAGTACTAAACTACCAATCCTAGTTTGTTAGATAGTGAAAATCCATCACTTACGAAAATTTCAGCATTTATTGCCTCAAAACGTGACTTTTGATCCAATCTTACTTACAAAACTACTTCTAAAAGTCAAATATTGGTCATATATCTCTAAAAACATTCATTTTTTTTTCATTTGCTAGTGCTATAAAAAAAGTCACGGCTGCGGTCTCCAATTCCCATTACATATTGACCGATACTCCCGATATCTGGTACTTGCGACCGTGACCGTTGCGCAAACCGCGATCGCGATTTAAAACCATGGCCCTGAGGCTTTTTTGGGAGCGCGAAAATCAGCTTCCTATATGTATATGTGTGTGTGTATATATATATACACACACACGTATATAGTCATTTTCAAATGAGGAGGAAAATAAGGACCTCCTCATTTCTCCCATTCCCCATTCGAATTTCGATTATCTGAGCCACTCAATGTGTTTAAAATGTGATTTAAGGGTAGTTGCGAGAAATCAGCAAAAAATGACTGGAAAGGGCTTCATCCGAACAATTTTTGTTTGAACCGTTAGATAAAAAACAAACAAAAACTGCTCGGACGAAACCCTTCTCGGTCATTTTTTTTGCTGACGTTAAAATCACGTTATGAACACATTGAGCGGCTCGGATCATCGAAATTCTATTGGGAAAGGGAGATCCTCATTTTATTAAGTTAAGGTGGTCCTTACGGGAAGTACTGGACTATATATATATATACACACGCGCGCGTACGACTTACCAGCTTTTCATGCAGACCTTGTCCTGGACCAGACACATCAAGGGCCCTAATGAGACTCCATCTTGGTTAGGAACAAAGTATTTGGCCAGAGGGGTCAGCCCATACAACCTCTTATCCTCTAGTGCAGCAGCAGCAGTACTAGGAGTGTCATGATGATCATCAGAATGGAATTCAACGGCGGAGCATGTGAGAATGGAGTGGCTGGCCAGGACGCGTAGCATCCGATCCAACATTTTTGGTGCGTCGGGGTTGCAGCGAAGAGAAGTAGCCGGCAACTGAGATGCGATCTGAGTTTTTTTTTTTTTTTTTATCAACTTGAGTAAGATATACATTCATACATTACAAAGAGCTAAAGGATTCATAAGAAAACCCGACAATCACATATATACCTGAGATGGGGAGAGTTGTGCTGTTGGGCCTGCCTTCGCTATGATATCCTGCACTTGCAACTCTACCGCTGCCTTCATCACCATCGGCAGCACTACCGAGAAAGCCAATTCAATCGCATTCGAATAGCTACACAGCTCCTCTTCTTCGGCTCTATTACTACCATCGCCCTTCTCCACATCTTTTTTGTTGGACGTTGATAGGTCTTTTTCTTGATTCATTTGTTGCTCCATTTACTTCTTACTAGTATAAGTGTGCATGTGGATTATGGAGTACTGTGCTATTTATAGACATGGAAAAATCTTATCGGGACTCGGATCAGATCTGGTCCACTGACAGACCTAATTGAGCGGATTTAGGGTGTATTTTTTAACTAAGCCGTACTTGCGGTTAACAATTTTTTTAACTGTCGCCGACCCGTCATCATCTTAAAATGACCGGGTTTGGTTTTTTTTTTTTTTTTGCTGTTTCGACTCAGCAGGTTTGGGAAGTTGGGAAAAAAAAAAGGGATTTTTACCACTACGTACATAAAATAAAAAGTATTTCCTACCAGGTCACCTCCAATTAATGAAATATCAAAACTTTATGAAAGTACCTAAAATTCTAAACCCGGAAAGTGCCTAAACCCTAGAGTACCTTATGAAAGTGTCCAAATCCTAGGGTATTCTATAAAAGTGCCTAAACCATAGGGTATCATATGAAAATGCCTAAATCGTTGGATACCATATGAAAGTACCTAGATCGCTAAAACCGTATGATAGAAAGTGCACCTTAAAACCACTATGAAAGTGCCTAAACTTAAACTCTAGAGTTCTATGAGGAATGATACGCACATAACCAAGAGTTAGTTGACAATTAGCTGGAATAGTTCGTACGTTGGTTTTGTGAGTGGTTTTATTAGCTGGTTTTGATGAAGTGGTTTTATGAGTCGGTGGGAAAATTAGTTAGGAATTGTTGTTGTTGCTGTATAAAAGAGAGAGGGATAGATGGAGTGAGATATGCAATTGTAAAGTGAAGTCATAAGGATTAGTTGTGAATTGGGTCAAATTACCCTGCAACTGTTCTTGAATAACACAACCAATTCCCTTCGTTCTTCTCCATTCATTCTTTTTAGCTGCTTCAATTTTCAATCCGTTTGAACCGTTGCAAAAATCTTATTTTTTTTGATTATATTATTCTGAAGGATTATAATTAAATTTTATCTCTAGAGCTCTAATAATCAAGTTTTTGCTTTATAGGGTTCCAAATAAAGAGCAGATACTTAATTATGAGAGTCATAGAGACAAAATTTAATTATGATCCTTTCAAATAATATGATGAGAAAAATAAGATTTTCGCATTGGTTTAAACGGATTAAAAATTGGAGCAGTTAATTTTTTTAGACCTTTTATACATTAAGGAATATGGTTGAAAAAATATGTGCTCCAATTTTTAATTCGTTTGAACAGGTGTGAAGATTTGATTTTTCTGATCATTTTATCCTAAAGGCACTGCCCCAATTTTTAATCCGTTTGAACTGGTGTGAAGATTTGATTTTTCTGATCAGTTTTATCCCAAAGGCTCATAATTAATATTTGTCTATAGGCTCTTATAATCAAGTTTTTGCTCAACAAGGTCCCAAATAAAGAGCAGATACTTAATTATGAGAGCCCTAAAGACAAAATTTAATATTAACCTTTAGAATAATATGATAAAAAAATAAAATTTTCGCAGCGGTTCAAATGGATTAAAAATTAAAGCACTGAATTTTTTAACCTATTATTTAATTAAGTGAGAGCAAATGAAGACAAAGAGAGGTCAGAGGGAGGCATTCACGTGCATTACCCCATTTAACCCCGAAACGTCGTCATTATGGCGGGTTGCAGTTTGCAGCGTTTTTGAGTCACTGCGTCTGCAAGGACTCCGCTCCAGGTTCTATGAAAGCACCCATTACTACAATAAACGATAATGATCACTATTATTTACTGTGATCGTGTGTCATTAATCACGGTTTTAAAACCGTGATCTTTTTTGGTGTGATTGTAAGTCCTTTAGTACTTTAGATCACCGTAATAAACCGTGATGGAAATTTCAAAATGATCACACTTATTAAGTGTGATCATAAGTCTTTAATCACAGTTCTAAAACGTGATCTTTTTGGGTGATATCCATCACGGTCATAAACCATGATTGAAAGTTCAAAACGATTAGCGTGATCTTTTTTTGATTGCACCTACTGGACCATCTTGTCTTGGCATTGCTGAGTTTTGGACCCACGCACCATTGGTTGAATATCTTCCAAGCACTTACCACTAAGCTAGCCAAGAACTTCAGTTATATTAGAAAAGCAAAAATATTTATACTTACTTCCTAAAGTGAGAAAACTTTTCTTTTTCTTGAAATTTATTTAATTATTGAAATGCAATTAACATGATATTAAAATATATAAAAAAATACACACACACGCACACACACACACACACACATATATATATATATATACACACACACATTGTTAAAAATATGACAACAGATCTTTTGCCATTCAAAACTAGTTGTTGGTCACCAATGGATTTTCTTTTGGTGAAAAAATTAGTTTAAGTCAGTAAATTTAGTCGACAATAGTATTTTTAGTTGTAGTGTGTGATTTGTGTTTTCATGCAAATTATCACAACCTGCAGATTGTAACATTATGGACAAGCTTTAGATTTTTTTTATAAACTAATTAATTCACATGGATTTTTTAATTTATATTGAATTTCAATTCTAATGGTGGCTTCCCAATTGGATTTTAATCCTCTTCAGATACGGCTAAGCCAAAATAACATGATTGCTCTTTTACCTAATGTGTCAAACACTTGGAAGACATTTGAAATAACTTAGTTAATTAATTCTAGCATACACAAAAAAGAATTTCTACCATCTAAACACATAATTCAATAACTAAAGTTAGATTTTAATTAACTTAAATCCTCGATTTCCGACAAGTGTAACTTGTGTACTATCATGCAAATATCCTAACCAGATGGGGACACACGTAAGTTTCCCCAATAAACTTAAAAGGTAAGTAAAGCAAAACATATAGGTTCATCATAGCTCTATATCTCTTAGACTAGTTGTTAAAAAAATTAAGAACTTCAAAGTATCTAAAATTTAGGCTTCAATCTTTTATCTCGCCACAAGAGTCAGTATTTTTTTATCATGCCGCAAGAGTAGGTTTGTAAACGAACCGAGCAGCTCATGAGCTCGGCTCGGTTCGGCTAGACTTAGCTCGTTTAGTAAAGAGCCGAGCTCGAGCTCGAGTTTTCAGCTCGTTTACTAAACGAGCCGAGTGGAGCTCAGCTCGTACGACAAAAGCTCGGCTCGTTAAGGCTCGAGCCGAGTGGAGCTCAGCTCGTTCGACAAAAGCTCGGCTCGTTAAGGCTCGAGCTCGAGCTCGAGTTTTTCGCTCGTTTAGTAAACGAGCCAAACTCGAGCTCGCCGAAGCTCGGTTCGGCTCGTTTATACCCCTACGCAAGAGTGAGATCATTTTTAGACTTTAGTCTTTTATCTCGCCGCAAGAGTCAGCCTTTTATCACGCCGCAAGAGTGATGTACTTTTTAGGCCTCAGTCTTTTATCTCGCCACAAGAGCTAGGTCTTTTATCTTGCTTTTTTTGCGTGTCGGTGTTTTATCATGCCACAAGAGTGAGATCTTTTTCAGGTTTCAGTCTTTTACCTCGCCAAAAGAGCGAGGTCTTTTATCTCGCTCTTTTGCATGTCAGTCTTTTATCACACCGCAAGAGTGAGGTCTTTTCAAAGTTCCAGTCTTATTTCTCACCACAAGAGTAAGGTCTTTTATCTAAAATCACAGTTTTTAAAGAACTGAGATAAAATATTTTTTTTTGAGGGAGGGCAAGAGGGTAATTTCACCTACCAAACTCACCTAGGCAATTGCTGACTAGGGAGAGGTAGAAGATAAAATATATTACGTGCCACTTTTTATCTCAGCTCTTGACTTAAATTGAGATTAAAAGTTTAGCTTTCAATTTTTTATCACATGCACTTTTACTAAAATCGTGATCTTTGTGAACCACCTTGGTGTGACCTTTATCTATTATTGTATTAGTGACCTAAACTAAAACTCTAGGGTACCCTAAATTCTAGGGTATCCTAAATCTTAAAATCCTAGGGCACCCTAAAATTCTATGGTATCATAAAACCCTAAAAGTACCCTAAAATCCTAGGGTGTCTTAGAGTGACACTTCCATTAATGGTAAATGTATTTTGTAAAAAGTAGACCTAATGGTAATTAAATACTCTATTTTACCTTAATAGAAAATACTTTTTATTTTCTGTACCTAGTGGTAATAATCCAAAAAAAAAAATGTTCACTGTTTGAGCCAAAAATGGAACCAATAGCATAAAACCAGTAATAGCCCACACAAACAACATACTCCAATACTAGTAGTTCATACAAAAACCATAGTGTGGTACGGTACACTAACCTTGACAGGATAGTATTCTATTGGTTTTCAATTTACATATATAGGTATGGTGGCTCGGTCGGGTTAAATGCGGGATCTTTCCAATCGGTCCTACCGGAGTCTATTGTTTCCCAACAAATCCTTGCGCACTTGGTGCACATAATCAATTTGCCATGGGATCCTGTCCAAGCACAAGGCACAACTCTCCTTCTCTCTCTCCTCTCTCCACTCTCCACTCTCCTACATCACACGCACACTCCTCTCCCTCCCTCTCTCTCTCTCTTTCTCTTTCTCTCTCTTTCTCTCTCTCTCTCTCTCCTCTTCCTTCCATTACAATTTACAGACACGAAGTAGGTACAAACACTAAGTAGGTTAGGATCGTAAGAGAACACAGAAAGATGTATGAACACATACACTGACTTGGTATTAGACTGACTTGGTTTACAGACAGGTAGTGCTCCTCCTTTTACAGACGTAAGGAGGAGCTGATTGCATCACATAATACATCATACAAACAGTACATCATATAATTGCTACAGTACCTGCTACAATACTTCATATAATTGCCAGACTCTCACTCTTGCTACTTTACACTAAAGTCAACAACTATATTTACAACTGTAACAACACATGGCACACCTGTTACAAACAGTACACACCAATTATTTTAACATTACCGATAATACAACAACAGTACACAACAGTAAACACCAATAATTTCACCTCCTCCCGAAAAGGAGGAACAACTGGCATGAGCACATGGTCGTCACTCTGAATAATTGATGGTTTCTTCTGAATCATCTGAACTGCCTCCTCCAGAATAGACTTCAATTCTGTTAGTTAAGTGATATTGATCCAAAAGATAGCGAATATTTTGGCGCCATTCTTCTGGATATGTTTCATTGAACTTCCAATTTGCAGTTTCATAATGGAGGAGAGACAAGGGGACTTCTGCAGGAGTCAATCCATTGAGTGAACACAGTGTTTGGGTCATGACAAGATAATTTCCACTGTCGATCTGGATTCTTCGAGACTCTGGATATGCAGAGAGGAATATAGTGTGATACTCCTTTCGCCAAGTGATAGAACCATCTGGATTAGGATAACATCTGCTGTTGTTATTTGTCCAAAAAGCAAATTGAAGATTCCCGCCTGCATTGTTTGGATACTCCTGATCTTTTGTTGCCAAAAGGGGATATTTCCAAAAAGCAAGAGGAATTTCAAAAAGAAATCTTCTGGAGGATGGATCTGGTTAAACGCTGCATGTGCTAGATAAACCAAGACTGCTGGTCTATTAAAATAGACACTGATGGTATAAAAATTTACCAAATACCATAAGAGGAGGTAGGCTTCTTTTTTGAATAAAAAACACTGCGGTCATGTATTTCAAACTGGGTGAGAAAAGGATAGACAGGATGGAAAGGGAGACCGCGTATGCGACCTTCATCAAGACCATATTTGAAAATACAGAGATGTTGAAGGTTTTGACACATTTGAACACATCTAGGAAGAAGGGTTAACTCCAAAAGATGACACTAGAGGTGGACAGGGAGATTGACTGGATGGAAACAGGAAATTATGGGAAAACAACCATGAACAACTGAATAGGGTTTTGTTTTTGAAACTGGTTGATTTCTTTTTTGAGCCTTGACAGAAAATCTGGGAGGACATTTGTTTTTCCTTTTATGTGAACAGCATTAAAACTCCAATTGGAAGACCAATTTGCCCATCTGAGCAACTGTGCCTTTGGAAGGTGTTTCTGTTTGAACTTGAGCATGCTGGGGAAACTCATCATATCAGTCTCAATTAGTAAATGACGACCGATTAGATGAAATTCAAACTTCTCAATGCTCCTTTTGATTGCCAGAATTTCTTTGTAGGTAGAGTGGTAATGAAGTTCTGCTGGAGAAAAAAGCACCACTCTTATATCCACAAATTTTGCGCTTTTGGACTGTATTTTCTTCCAAGAGAACTGCTCCCCAATACAGATCAGAGGCATCTGTCTGAAGTACTCTTTTCCCATCTGAAGTTATGGTTAGTGGAGGAAGGGTTTTGGCTATGATTTTGAGGTCTTTGACAGCTTTGGTACAATGGATTGACCAAGAAGGATGATTTTTCTTTAGTAGAGCTGAGAGAGGAGTACGATATTGGACAAGGTTGGGGATGAAATCAACAATATACTTAATGTAGGGAGGTAATCCCAAACAGGTACAAAAGTGGCCCGAACACGTGGTACGTGGGGCCCCGGAGTAAATGTAATCAGAGTGTCCGCTGTGCAATACGGTGGACGGCGGTAAGGACCAGAGACACGAGAGGTCCCAGGTCCAAGATACCCGAGCGGGGGTATGGTCGAAAGAGCAAGGGAAGTTGTTGGACCAGGCGCCTGGTAAAGGGACCAGTGACATGTGAAGTTATTGGTCCAGGTAGGCTGTTCGGCAATGAGAAGGCCGAATAGGAGCAGCATTCTGGAGGAGACAGCAAAAGACACTCCAGAGGGATCCAGAAACGGTAATACCCAGTAAGAAAACGAGATCTGGAGAAGATACCCAACGAGAATGGGATGGACGACCAATTAAGGGAGGAGTTCCTAAATGGTCTATAAGGTAATATACAGTTAAGGAACGAGAATCCATGATATTCTGGGTTTCTTATACGAGAAATGAAACTTAGGGCAACGAGGTAGCCTGGACAACAAGCATATGAGGATCTATAAATATAAGCTAAACCGGGAGGTTGAGGTATGCAATTCTTGGCTGTTCATTCTATACCTATTGAGAATTAGGGTTTTCTACTAGTACGAGATATTAACTTTGGCATCGGAGGGCCTTTGCCACGAGAGGCAAAGGTGCACTCACCCTTTGTTTGTTTTACAGGATCAATTCCGGCATCGTGCTAGGGTTCCGGCGAGGAGATTGAAGTAGCCGTTAAGATCTTGTGCTATTCAAAGGCTCTTTTATTTTCCTGCACTTACAATTGGTGCCGTCTGTGGGAAGCGAAAGAGAACCCTTTGAAAAAGCGACCGTGGTGGAAGAAGATCCAAAAACCCCACTTGACCCAAACAACCAGCTGGGTGGGAGAGGTGACAAGTCCCCACCTAGCCCTCCAAGAAAGCCTGATGGTGGGGATGCAAGGAGGACCACGAGCAAGGACCGCCCCCTGACCGTCCATGGTTGTCCCAGAAACAAGGACGGAAGGACGGCCACGGAGTCCACGAGGAGGAGTAAGTCTCGCCATGGGAGAGAGTCAGTTGCACGTTCGAAAAGTGTGCACAGCAAGGAGGACATCCTGGACAGAAAGAGACAGGAAATAGAGGAGTACGCTCATCTAATTAGGAGGCGAGAATACGAGATTCAGCAACTGCAACGGATACGAGAACACCCAGAGGATTCTGGACTTTCACGAAGAAAGTTCAGAGGAGAAAGGTTGGCTGTGGCGGAGTACAAAAGAGCTTCTTCACGAAAAAGAAGGAGCATGAGTCTCACTCCAAAACGACTGAGGGCTTCTTCACAAAAAAGGAGAAGCAGGAGCAAAAGCTCTACCCCCGAGGAAGGAGGGACCAGGAAGCACCACAGGGACATATACGAGAGACCTAATTCCGATTGGGAAAGGAATGATGCCAGGGCTGCAAAGTGGCCAGAAGAGGGGACCATGTTTGCACGAGAAGCAGTGCGGAAAGCCCTTAGCAACATAGCAACTTCTCCTTTTGCAAAGAGATTGCAAGAAGCAAGGTTGCCGAGCAGGGTAAAGCACGGGACGTTTATCTTGTACGAGACCAATGTGGACCCGGTGGCACACATACAGCATTACCAGCAGGCGATGTTCATGCACGACGGCGATGACGCGATCATGTGTAAGATGTTCCCGTCCAGTTTGGAAAAGGTGGCCCTGTCCTGGTTCCATAAGTTGGGGCCGAACACGGTACGCGGATGGAGGCAGTTGGCCGAGGAATTCACTGCTTGGTTCCTGACGAGGAGAAAACCACCCAAAACTTTTGAGAGTCTCTCAGTTATGAAACAAGGAGAGAATGAGCCATCAGAGACTACGGCTGATGGAACGCATTAAACAGCACGCCAGGAACGAGGATGACATACTACGGGAAGATGGCAAGTTGGGTGCCGAGCAAGTCAAGGGCTTTGCAAAGAAGGCGGATAAGCCGGAGCCCAAGACTTACAAGGAAAGGAGGGAACATGGGCAGGCTAAGAAAAAGTCATATAAGGAGAAGCATGCCCCGAACCCAAAATCTTTCTTCTCGATAACAACGGTTTGGAAAGAACCAATCTATCGGATTCTTTATCGAATAAAGAATCGCCCATATTTTAAGTGGCCTCTAAGGTTGGAGGGTGATAAAGATGCACGGAGAGCTATGAGTCAGCACTGCAGTTACCACAAAGACTGGGGTCACATGACGGAGGATTGCGAGATGTTCAAGCAACACCTTGATGACCTGGTCTCACGTGGGTATCTGAAGGAGTTCATCCAAGAAGAACACAAGGGTGCCGAGAAAGCAATGGAGCTGGATTACGAGCAGAATCTAAGGGGCGTGATCCATATGATACATGGATTGGCCACACCTTATACGAGAAATGAGGTGAGGTTGCTCCAGAGGCAGGTAAAATACGACCAGCATGTGATGGGGTTGGGACAGAAACGAGGATGTGAAATAGAAGGATGCGACATGGGCATAGTCTTCACGGATGAGGAACTGGGAAGAGTCCAGGTGCCGCACAATGATGCTCTGGTCATAACCCTACGAATTGGGAATATGACATGGAGAGGATCCTGGTGGATTCAGAAAGTTGCACCGAGGTGCTCTACTACGATGCATTTAAGAAACTGGGGTTGGCCCAAGTGGACTTGGTACAGTCAGTAACCCCATTGGTCGGGTTCAGTGCAGGGGCAGTTTGGCCATTGGGAAAGGTGACCCTTCCTGTTCGGGCAGGAACAGTGGTGCTGAGAACCGACTTTTTAGTAGTGGACGTTCCATTTTCCTATAACGCGATTATAGGAAGAACTTGGTTACACAAGATGAGGGCGGTTTCCTCCACCTACCATCAGATGGTGAAGTTCCCAGGGTCCAATGATATTGAGCGAATAAGAGGAAATCAGAAGATAGCCCAACAGTGCTTGGTTTCCAAAATCAAGAAGGCGCCCAAGGCACAACTGGTACAAACAGCTGAGGTTACCAACCAGCCGACCATCGAGGATGTCGGAGGGAATCCGGCCGAGAAAGTGGTGGAAGGATTGAAGAAAATACAAATCAATGAGAGTGATCCTGAAAGGTATTTTCTGATTGGGGAAAACCTGTGCAAAGAAGAAGAGGAAGAGTTGGTAAAGTTTCTCAAAGAGCACGTTGATGTGTTTGCTTGGGTGCCCGAAGAGATGCCTGGGGTGGATGCAAACGTGATTTTCCACCACTTGAACGTGGATCCACAACACAAACCCGTAATGCAGAAAAAGAGACGATCTGCCGTACAGCATGTAGATGCTGTTATCGAGGAAGTCGATCGTTTGCTCGAGGCAAATGCGATACGAGAGGTGTACTACCTGGAGTGGTTGTCCAACACAGTGGTGGTGAAAAAAAAGAATGGGAAGTGGCGAGTTTGCGTCGACTTCACAGATCTAAACAAGGCATGTCCGAAATACAGTTTTCCCCTGCCCAGGATAGACCAATTGGTGGATGCAACTGCCGGGTATGGACGTATGAGTTTTCTTGACGCTTATCGAGGATATCACCAGATAGCCATGTACGGGCCCGATCAGGAGAAGACGTCTTTTATCCCACCACGAGGGCTGTATTATTAGAGTGTTACGCCCTTTGGTCTGAGGAATGCCGGAGCCACTTACCAAAGATTAGCAATGATTATGCTGAAGAAGTTGCTCGGCAAGACTATAGAGGTATACATAGATGACATGGTGGTCAAGAGCAAGGAGAAACGGGACCACATCGCTGATCTGAAGGAAGCTTTTGAGATACTGAGGGAGTACAAGCTGAAGCTCAACGCCTCGAAATGTGCGTTTAGAGTAAGTTCTGGGAAGTTCCTGGGTCACCTCACAAGCACCAAAAAAGTAGTAATCTACTACTACTAAAAACAGGGCGCCATAATTGAAGATGCCACCCAATCTCTAATATCATCATCCACTCTAACTAACCCAAAGTTGTAGTCAACAATAACAACTTGAGGGATGTGTGCAATTTTTCACATAATCTCCCACATAAGAGAAATTGGTTCAGCACCGAGGATAGACTTGTTAGTTGGGCTATGAGGGTGGATGATAGCTGCTTGTTTTGTTCTAATGGCAAGGAGTCTTACCAAAAGTTTGTTTTCCAGTGCCCTTTTGGTTTCATTTAGAATGTTAAAGGTAAAGGGATTTAAATGTCTGATAATGAGGTGTAATTGCTGCTATTGAGTACTCTATATGGATGAAGAGGAATCACTGGGTGTTTCAGAATAAGCCTGCTGTAGATCAGTTGGCTCTTAAACTTTTCAACTCTACTAGTAAAAAGAGCACGTGCATCGCTTGGCCAAGAGATGCACGTGCTCTTTTTACTAGTAGAGTTGAAAAGCTTAAGAGCCAACTGATCTACAGCAGGCTTATTCTGAAACACCCAGTGATTCCTCTTCATCCATATAGAGTACTCAATAGCAACAATTACACCTCATTATCAGACATTTAAATCCCTTCACCTCTAACAATCTAATGAAACCAATCCATAACTTCGGTTAGTCTACATAAATTTCCGGAATAAGGGTTCCTATCCCTTTCAGCAATCTAGAGAGCATAAGAGAAAGGGCACTGGAAAACAAACTTTTGGTAAGACTCCTTACCATTAGAACAAAGCAAGCAGCTATCATCCACCCTCATAGCCCAACTAACAAGTCTATCCTCGGTGCTGAACCAATTTCTCTTATGTGGGAGATTATGTGTTGAATTGATGAGTTTTTAGAAAACTCAGGTGTTTATATGAAATTTAAGAAAGGTTATGTGTTTATGTGTGATTTGTGTGAAATGTCAGGTGCCTAGGTAAAATCTATCTATATACTAAGGGAATGTAGTTGAAGCTAAAAAGCTCCCAACCTTTATTTCTAAATTTCTAGAATTTAGAGTAGAGAGAGAAAGAAGGGGGACGTGGGAGAGGGAGAGAGAAACTTAGGAAAAATTATTCTATCCACTAGCAGGGATACCGTCACGTGGTACTCCAAATTCATTTTACACCACACATGTCTTTTAGTGTACAGAATGAGACTAATGTTAGCGTGCATCGAACATGGGACCAAAATATTAGATCATATTTTTTTATCACTAGCGTTGTGCCCATTCGATACACAGGGCCGAAAAAAACTAATGTTAATTTTATCCCATGCATTGAACGGGTACAATATTTGATTTTTTTTTGTTACAAATTAATTTGATTTAATTTTTTTGAAGTAATTTAATTTGATTTAATATTTCTTGCAATCTGAGTCGTACATTGCCGAGCATGGATGATCCGGATTGGCCCAACACTTATGTTGTTCTTGAGGGACGGCAGACACCGTGGGTTCCTTTTCTTTCAACTAGCGTCGTTCCCGTTCGATGCACGGGACAAAATATTTGTGTGACTCCGTTACAAAATATCGAGCTCATACAAAATTTGTTGTTTGTCCCGTGCATCGAACGGAAACGACGCTAGTTTTCCCTTAACGGAATGTATAAACAGATTCGAAAGAAAGTAAATAGATAGGCAAACTACTTAAACAACTAGTTAAAGTAATGCGTGAGCAGATTAGAACACTAGCGTAGATTTCCGAATCTGACTTAGCTCAAAAGTTTTTCAAAACTCGCATTGGTACGTTCGGTTTGCTTCCAGACAAAAATCTCCTCGTGACACTCAATTAATAACTGAACATACCAATACATTGCATTCTTCAGTCCTGGTTTCCCAATCTGATAATCTAATATCATCTCAAACTCTACATGTCCTATGACATTATTCAGTCCTTTATTTTAATCAGAAGATGCATGTAATTCCAATGGCAATGGCCCTAGGGTGGATATCAAATCTCTAATACCCGTCAGGAATTAGTTCAAGTTTTATTATTCTATAACAAAAAGCTACTATGCATCCTACACAAATGGCACCCTTTATGCAAAAATTCTTGCTCAGACTACTCATAGTAGTAGTATAACAGTCCAAGCACAAATATGATGGGGAGATAGAGTGCAAGAAAGTGGAACCAGCAACTCACAGCGGAAGCAGTAAAAACAGACACAAAGATGCCCCAAAGACACTCAATTTGAACCATTTTGCGATGTCCTTCTCTTCTTGTTTGTGACTCTTGTAGTCTAACATATACAACATAAACACATTATCAGGCAAGGCTTTCTTCAACTGCTTAAGCAACATGGTAAAAGACTTGTTACTCCAACCACATAGGCACTTAAGGTGCATCAATGCCACAATGAATGAGAGCAATGAGAACTTTTGACACCCTAGGTATAACTCTCTCTCAGCTTCCTTCAGCTTCCTTCAAAAGCTTAAAAAACTTGGTAGTTTCTTCATCAAGATTATGTCCATCACCCAGAGGTGGATCAAGATTATGTCCATTACCCAGAGGTGGATCAAGATCAATATCATGGGCTTGAATGGGCGGAATTCCAAATGCATCACACACCATTCCTTGCATCTCATCTTGCCCATTAAAATTGCCACATCCACTATTTTCAACACCACAATTTGTAGGTTGTGATTTTTTCCCATGAAAAATTCAAACGGTGTAACTTGGAGTAAATCCATTCACGACAAGATGTTCCTTTACTAAATCTATGTTTTTTCTAGCCTAATTGTGACAGTTCTTGCATGGACATGCAATTTCTGTTTGCCGATCAAGAATGTTCTTACAAGCAATTCCATGAAATCTATAACCCCTTGTAGGTATCTTGGATCGAGCCTAGGCAAATTTATCCAACTCTTATCCATATTTTTTTCCATATACACAATTCTAGAGAAAACAAATAAAGCAAATGCATACAATACCACATTAGATACAAACTTTGACAAAATTAGTTCAACTTAAAACGGAGCATAGTTTCAACAATATGTAAATATAAGTGATGCACCAAAGTGTAGAGTGTCTCACCATACCCATGCGAGTGACAAGGAATTATAAACACATAATGAGTCTAAAGCAATCATAAAGACTATAAATTCAGTGTATGAAGATTTTTAAAATCCTAGATTATCCACATTTGAAATCTGCACATGTGAAATAACGAAATCCCAGGCCATCAACAAGTAATTAACCTTCTGCTAAGAAAATAATCTATAAATAATTGGTCAAATCTCTCTAGTTTCATAAAGGAGATAAAATGGAAAAAAAAAGATCCATTAAAAAACTAGGGCATGAGCCATAAAGGCACAAGTATCAAAATAGAGAAATACCAAACAATCTCATTGTGTCGGCATTCCAAATGAACTAATTAGATAAACTAATCAACAAGGATTAAACTAATCACAAGTATCGGTGAAATATTGCTAAAAAAATAGATACACACGGAGATTAAGAGATGACTTCACCACAGTATTATAACCAGATAGGCAGATTCAGCCTATCAACAAGTCTTTTCAAACAGAGGCTGCTATGTAAAGTTCTTCGCTTCGTAACAAACAAAATATGTAAATATAACCAGATAGGCAGATTGTATTCTAAAAAAAGATCACAACTCTGACCTTAGTGGGTATCTTGTATTCCTCCTTTTGCCTCTCGACGATCTCCACACTCCCACCTCCACAAGACAGGTTTGGACCCTTTTTCTTTTGGTGTATCCTATTTCTCTTTCTGTAAAACCATGAAAATGATCAAATCACATACTTTGTAGAAACAGAAGCATAACCCCATCCTAAAAAAACAGAGTAAGAAACCGCTTAGTTGCACAATCTAAACCCAGCTTAAGAACATGAAGTAAACAGAAAATCTAGTGCCCTTATTCAAGAGCTCCGATGTTGAGTGTAAAGCTGTTAATCAATGTCTACAAAAGCCCAAGATTTAACCTCAATATAACCAAAAATCCCAAAATCCGTCCAATCCCTAACCACAAACCCTAACTTGTCCAACCCCTAATCACAATCCCTAAATTTTATTTTATTTTTTTATCAGCAACCCTAAATCTTTTCAACCCACATTCCGTTCCCCTTCCCAATGCCTAACCCGATCCCCCCCCTCTGAACCCAACCACTGTTGAAGCCAATGACCCTGCGACCCCAACCCAAAACCCCAACTCCCTCGCATAAATACAAAAGAGAGATACAGATACAAAGAGCAAGCGAGAGAGAGAGAGAGAGAGGGAGGGAGGGAGAGAGAGAGAGAGAGAGATAGAGGAACGTACGAAGAGGAGGGAGCCATCACTCGAGAGGAGGCAAAAGGACGTAACCCTAGATGAGAGGAGCGTAATGGAACGGAAACTTCTTGGGTTGATCGGCGTCGGCGACCTCTGCAACTTCTTGAAGAGTCGTCGGCGTCGGAAACTTCACTAGACGAGTAGAGAGGCATCTGACGTAGAGAGAGGCATCTGAGGTAGAGATTGAAGGGAGATAGGGTTTTGCACGGGGAAAAATACAGCGCGGGATAGGAAAATTGGGGGTGTGGGAAAATGGCCCGTGCTATTTGCAACCACAAATTTCCTAAGCGTATTCTGTTCAAAATCTAACCCATAAATCTTATAGTAATTTCCTAAATGCAACCTAACAAATATCCATAAACTTCCAAAAATGCCCTTTCCTTCCCCCTTCTCTCTCTCTCCTGGTTCTCTTTCTCTTCTCCGCCGAAACAGCATTCCCACACCCACCACCACCACCACACCTCCACAACCGCTGCCTTCGGTCACCACAGCTCCGTCTCCCTCACTTCCACTCATCTGCCTTTCATACGTTCTCTCTCTCTCTCTCAACATCTCTGGTCAACTCAAGACAAACCCACAACTCCACCCAACTAAATCGTTGTTAAAATTACACGAGAAAATGCAGGAAAGTAAGAATTAATGTGTACGACTTTACATTAGATTCCATTCCCATGGCAAAAGGAGTAAATTGATTGATTTAAAAAATCCGGAGGAAGAAAGTTAATTGAAAAAATTTGTTCCAAATAAAGTGAGAAAAACCCTCACAACTCTCGATTCAGCGATTCACTCCTCGCCGACGAACCATGTCCCATCGCGCATTAACAAAATGCATGATGTTAATTGCGCATTTCGTGAATGCGTTATATGGAGCTAGCATTACGCATTCGGAATTTACGTTTTTAAAGGTAAGAAGCTACATTTTTAACAAAAAAAAAAAAAGACATGACGCATCTTTAAGATGCGTTATAAAGTGTTCGGATATTAGAATATGAAATTTGTAAACATTTTCAAGTTCTAAAATCCGAAATTGTCAAAGAGTTGAAGAGAAGCGGTTGCTTACTAAACCGGGGCATCTACAGCTTTATGGGTTTGGTTCTGGTTACCCTGTTCTTGTTCCATCACCAGAGAAATCCCCAAAGTACCTAACAATGCTACATACAAACGAACGTAAGCGGTAGAAGAACTATTAACTCCATGAACGAATAACTTGGCCGCCGTGGGGCACCGGTCCTGCGGGCAGAATGAAGTCTGGGGGGGGGGGCAATCTGTGGAGTTTGGTGGAGTGGTTGTCTCTACTCGGAAGAGAGGGTGGAGTCGTGGAGGTGGGTTGAATTTGTGGAAGAAGTGAGGATCCATCCTAAAATGACGTCATTTTGTATGGGGGTATTTTTGTCCGGAAGTAATTACTTTTAGAACAGGTTACGTTTAGGAAATTTGTGGTTGCAAATAGCATGGCCAGGGGAAAATTTTGGGCATGTAGTCAAAAACTACGTCGTTTTATCTTCAAGAGTTAAAAACTTAAATTGGCCGCTTCTTTCTCTGGCAAGGGCTTGTGTATTATGAACAATTACTGGGGTTTTTGGTAAGTGCCAGGAAATAAATGCTGGCAAAAGCCTATTTTCTTGTAGTGAGCCCTTTGAAACCCAAAAATCAGAGAACAAAACACACATATTAACACTTACCTTATCCACCACCCGTCCGTGAGCGTTGTTCAATCGGATCGGTTTGGATGTCGTTTGGGCGGATTTAAGCCTGTAATTTATTTTTTATAAATACCAAAAATTTAAAAAGTATAGTAGCACAATAAAACATCATATCACTCTGTATTGCCCCGACTAGCCAAGAATTTTTCGTATTGATATAACGTTGGAATCTCTATGTAAATAACAAGTAGCATGGTATATGGAGAATACCACTACTATTTTGGTGGGGCTAATAGTTTATTGTGAAGGCTTTAACTCTCTCACATTTTTTTATTTTTTACTTTAGGTGGATTGGGCAGTTCTAATCCGCATCCATCCGTCACATACCACGGTTTGGTTCACGAACGGATCGGTTTGGACGGATTGGTCGGTTTCCGCGGTTCGATTGATCCGCTGGGCAGCCCTAGCACATGGGATTGGAATAGAGAGACATGGAAAGGAAAGGAATGGCGCGCGTGGGATTCATTTTGTAAGGACCTAGTGGGCTAAAAACTTATTCGAAAAGGATCCCAAGGACTATGAAATTGAAAATTGGGACCGGCATAGCATTATCTCGAGAAACTTTATCCGCACCCAAATCAGCTCGCTTAAATTTTTTGTTTTATCTGGCCAACTCACCTCGTTCATGGTTTTAACCCGAGATTTTCGGGTTGGGTCTATCGGTGCGGGTTGAGTTAGCAGTTTGGCAGATTTTGTACACACCCTCGTGCAATAATGTCATAATGATCATTGTAGGGGTTTGATTTATCAAGATCAGGACCAAGGCTCTGGTTAGGCTCCTCCTCCTGTGGCTTCACGCTTCCGCTGCTGTGACCTGCAACATGTCACTAGGGCTTGGACAACCTAGTGACCCTCCAACGATCAAGTTAGATCTCAGGGGGGAAGTGTATAGGTCTAGGGTTAGGGTGGAATGACATACTTCTTTCAAGTGAGTATCCCTTTGTATTTATAGACCTAGGTTTACCTGGCCTCCAAGCTAGTGCGTGGAGGGTACGCTCAAGTAACCGCTTTGGTTGACGTCATATATGACGAAAGGAGCGAAGCGGTTACGGAGCACACGGGCAAGAATAATCCCAATGATTACGCCTGCTGCACGATCCTCTTGGGACCCTCATGGAGTAATTGTTTCTCTTAGGTTTCCTTGGAGATATCCGGAGGAGATACAGGGCCATTGATAGTACCGCGGCGTCCAATGGCTTAATCCCGAGTGTATAACCGAACTGTTTACCGAGGGATGAACTTGTTCCACGCTGCAAACCGAGCTTTCTCAAGATTTCAAAAACTGTGGCCAGGTCCACCGAGCTGGTAACCAGGTCTACCGAACTGGTAACCGAGGCCACTACAATAGCCCCTCAACTCTCCGGAGCGCAACATCTCCAGCCTCGGGGAGTTGATTCTTCACGAGAATCGGCACACCCTGGCCTCCAATTTTATGTGGCACCGAGGAGTAAATCCGCTTTGGAAGTCGTTCGATCGCCAGCCCCAGCCCTAGGAGCCATGCGTCAATCATCGCCGAAGCATCAAAGATAAAGGGCTGTCTCGGCACCTGACATGTTAGATGATTGGTACGAACCGTCCCATCGAGGACACGTGTCAGCATTTAAATGGCTCAGTGAGCGGCGCGTTTGTCCCCGGTTCAGACCCTTGGATGCTAACCATACTATGGGGACACGTGTCAGAGATCCAACGGCTCGGTGCACGATGCTTCGTTTCCTGCACGACCCCTCGTACGTTCCACCATAAAAACAAAGAAACAGGAGAGAGAGGGATGTTCATCCTCCAGACGAAGATGAACTGCTGCCGCCCGTTTCTTTCAACTTTTGATCGAGATTTGGAGCAATTTGGGAGTAGATCTTCACACGAAAACCAGGTATGTTGATCTTTAGATCGTAATCTCCAAGTTTTGGTAGTTTTTTTCAAACTTTTTCGTTGTTTTTGACGTGCATTGAGGCGGAGACGCCGCTTGCTGGCGTTTGGTTCGCGGCAACGCTGGCGTTTCTAGCCGTTGTTTAAGTTCTTCCCAAGCCCCAAATTCTTCCTGAGGCCTATCTTCAACCTTAGACCATAGGAGCCAGACACGGGCCCTCGATGACTCTTACCGAGGAGGGGTCTCGAAAATGACCGAGGTCTGGAGACTCCGAAGAGTGACGGCCATTTTGTCCCGAACATTAGATCCTCCAGCTTTCCCCCAGGCATGTAGCTAATGGGTTTCTGCACATTTTCCTTGTTAGGCAGGGGTGAATGGTTATTGAGCTCTCTTCGGATAGCTCCAGCAATTTCGACTCCTTTTCTATCGAAAGCATCTTTCAAGAGGTTTGGAACTGAAGGTATTACCGAACCCCGATCGACTGCATCGAATCGGTTGATTCTACCCGAGCTCCTCGAGAGATTAGTTCACTTGATCCTAGGGAAATGGAGGCCCCAGGTACGTCAGACCAAGGACCGGGGCCCTTCGCGAATGCACCCGAGGAGGTGCGGGGATGCCGAAAACCGATGAGGCCCTACTTTTACTGAAACAAATACTTTATCGACACTCCTGTTGCCTATGCCGAGTTCAAAAGGATTTACAGCATTCCACTGGACGTCGAGGTTCGGTTGATCCCTGATACCAACCCCAAAAACCTTCCGCACTGATCGGGGAACCGATCTTTCCCCTAATGGCCATCACTGAGGGTGGAATCAGGTTCCCCCTTCACCAGTTTGTCCGACGAGTGCTCCGGACCCTCAACCTTACTTCCTCCCAGCTGACGGTGAACTCATACCGAATCATCACCTGCATTATTGAACTGAGGAGGCAATTCGACCTGACCTTTGGGCTCGAAGAGCTCTTTGGTGTTTATCTGGTTGGAGTCAACCGAAAGAACGATTAGTATTATCTCTCCTACCGGACGGAACATGATACATTCCTGATTGACCACTTGCCCGATTCTGAGGTGTGGGCGAGTATCTATGTCTCGGTCACTGGGAACTTCATGTTCGGACCCGGTGAGAGCGTAGATACTATTACCACGGTCCAATTCGAGGCCGGAGCTCCTAGTGGGTAGAAATCATTCTTCGGTAAACACCCTTTATGTTTGTGCTATATCTTGCATACTCGTATTGATTTCCTTTTGTTTTGGTGTTTCATTGCAGCCAAAGGCATCGTTCAAGAGTTTCGGGACAGAGCTGTTCGTGCTCGGATTACTGCTGCCTATGCGATCCCTATCACAAGTCGGTATGCCCCTGAGTTGCTTGGGTACGTGCCCACATACACGAGCTACTTAAAGAAAAAGCCAAGACAGCAGGGAGTACCAGGTATATAAGCAATGATAACAAATCCAGAGTGGGGAGAGAAGGAGATGGATGGAACACACAGGAAACTGAGGGCAATAACTCCGGGCCTTGGGGCATTATAAGGGAGGGGATTGACCGAGAAACCCCTGAGAAGATGGAACTGAGTGGTGAGATGTCAGGTCACGGGACCCGAGAGGTGCTGAATCTCAGAAGGCAAAGACCGAGAGGCCGAGGTAGGGGCACCGTTTCAGGGACATCGGGCGCCGGGTCCTCAAGGGCGACCGTCCTTTCTCCGTAGGAGCCCCCAGAAAAGAGGGCTCGGCAAGAGGAAGGAGATGGTGGCAGAGGGAAAGAGAGAGAAACGATCCTCATTGAGGAGGAGGAACAGAGGGAGGGAAGGTGAAAGCAACCCGGTGGTGGGGAAAAGGGCAGTTGGGTCCATCCCCGGGAACTCCTGTGGGCTCCCGAGTTCCGCCATTACACGGGTCGGCTAATCCATCATGCTGACAGCGTTTCCAACCTCGGTGTGGCCTATGGGATGCTTCAGGGCTGCATTCTTCCTCGGGATGCTCAAGCTGTGGAGGGCCTTACCGAGGATCTAACCGCGGAGATTGCGCAGGCCCTCTTTGCTGTAAGTTAATTATTGTTCTGCTTTTTATTCCCTTTACTTAAATGCCCAAACTTGTAATACTTCCAATACTGTGCTGGCAGACTGGCGCTCGGGCTCTTACTGTTAACAACCGATGCAAAGCCCATGAGCAGGAGATCGAGGAGCTGAAGAAGGCCCTGGCTCAGAAGGAAGATGACTTGAAGGTGGCCCGGGAGACTTGCGACCTTTGCCTGGCGGATTTCCAGAGGTGCGACAGGGAGAGGGTGCTTACCGAGGGCAAGGGTGCTAACCGAGGGCAGGGCCACCAAGGCCGAGGAGGATGACAACAATTTGAGAGCCAACCGAGCTTGGGAGATGGAGGGTGCGCTGAAGGCGGGCTATGATGACGGCTGGGATGCGGCCGGAGCGGAATACAAAAAATAGGTCCGGGAGATAGAAAACGAGCTATTTAGGGATCGCTTTATGGACGGGCTTCGGTTCGGCCATGAGGCTCTTCTGAAGAAGCTCGATCTCCCGGAGGATTTGGAACTCCGAGCCCTACCCGAAGCGCCTCCCAAGGAACTGGTGATGCCCGAGGAAGATGAACAAATCCCTGATCCTGAAGCAGAAGCTCCTTCCAAGGGTCAAGCCGCTTCCCAGATTGCCGCTCCCACCAGCGATGCAACCTAAACTCCCCCCCCCCCATAACACTTAGGATTTTTTTTCTTTTTAGCTTTTGTCTGACTGGACGGCTCTGGACACTTGGAGTTTGTCGTTCCAGAATTTGTAAATGTTTGTTGCTACGACAGGCGCCGAACAGATAGTCGAAGCCTGATCGCATGTGATAGTTAAACAGAGCTTTAACTTTGTAGTTAACTTTAAATCTTGTGTGCCTGAATGCTTTCCTTTCCAGAATGTTGTGTTTATCTTTGAGATGCTTGTAAGAGTTTATTGCTTGTTGTTACGGTGTTGTTCCCCCTACTTCGGTAAAACTTGCAGAGTTAGTGTACAGATTTAACCGAAGCATGTACCATAGCATACTCATAAGATGTTAGCTCAGGAAAAGATGGTTTGTGAATGCACCCTGCTTTAGGCTGGTCGACCAGATAAATAGGCAAGGTTATAACTGAAGCAAAAGGTGACGATTACCGAAGCCCCTTCCAAGAGGGATCGAGTGACTTAACCCGATGCAAGTAAGAATCAACGTTGAATTTCACGTGCCCCTGCTTCAGGCTAGGTGCCTCGATCTCTTGTTGATGAGTTAGCCTAAGTGATAGACATACTCAGGGTGAGGTAGTCTGCTAGGGAATTGGGGCTAGAGTCCCGTCGTGGTGATGGCGTTGGCCAGGACGTCGGGCCTCTGCAAATCCGAGCAGTGGGTGACTATTGGTGGGTCGGTTTAAGGGGCTCGGGAGGAAGCCGAGTATCCTTAAGACAAGCAACCGAAAGTCCAAATGACCGAGGAGGCCGAGGTGACTTGGTGAGGATTTTGTCCGAGGGAAGTACCTAGGGGAGGACATAATCCCAAAGTCGAAACAAAACAGATTGAGTGAGGACAGTCCGGGTGGAAATATGTAAATAAAAACACAAGTATTGTCAAGAAAGGAGGATTCTCATTGATACTCGGGTGGAACCCTTGTTACATAGGCGAGAGCGCCCTATCACAAAATAAAAGTAAAAGCTTGTAGAGAGAAGTTGGTAGGTCTTCGGCGCCGAAGCTTGACTTAGCCATAAAACTTCTCCAGGTTGTTGGCATTCTAAGTCTTGGCAATTGGCGAACCGTCCAGTTTTTCCAGCTTGTAATTTCCCGAGCCTAGGTGCTTTAGGACTCGGAAAGGGCCCTCCCAGTTGGGCATTAGCTTCCTTTTCTTGGATTTCTCTATGACCTCCTTCCGACAAGGTCATTAGGCTTGAATGATCGGAGGCGGACACTACGGTTGTAGCCCTTGGCAACCTCTTGCTGATATGAGGTGAGCTTTATCCTTGCGTTTTCCCCCTCCTCCTCGGCTAAATCGAGGTCCAAAGCGATGGTGTCATTATTGACTTCTTCATCGAAGTTTTCAGTGCGGATTGTTGGGAGCTCCACTTGGAGAGGAATGACAGCCTCCATGCCGAAGGCCAAGGAGAAGGGAGTGCGACCCGTGGAGCGTCTGGGGGTTGTTCAGTAGCCTCAGAGTACCCTTGGTAACTCTTCAACCCATTTGCCCCAGCGTGACTCGAGCAGGCGCATCAGTCCGGCAGAGATGGCCTTGTTGGCGGCTTCAGCGTGTCCATTTCCTTGGGGGTATCCCGGGGTGGATGTGTCTCATTTGATGCCATATTCTTCTAAGAGAGCCCGGTACCTCTGCCTGGTGAATTGCTTCCCATTGTTTGTAATGATGGCGAAGGGTACGCCAAAGCGAGAGATGATGTTACGCTAGACGAAACGAACGACGTCGGTTTCCTCGATGATGACCATAAGCTCGGCTTCGACCCATTTAGAGAAGTAGTCGGTAGAGGTTAAGAGGAACTTGAATCCACCGGGAGCAACGGAGAGCTTGCCGACGATATCTATGCCCCATTGTGAGAATGGCGATGGGCTGGTGAGAGGGCTAAGGTCCCGAGCCTGCTGATGGATTATGGGAGCAAACATCTGGCACTTCCGACAATGCTTTATGAACTCTTCGGAATCTTTTTTCATTGTTGGCCATCTACCTCTGAGTGATGGCTTGGTGTGCGAGAGAGCGTCTGCCGGAGTGACAACCGCTGTCCCCGGCGTGGAGCTCTTCGCTGATGCCGGGCACTTGGTGGGGGTGTGTAACCAGTAAGTATGGACCAGTGAACGACCTTCGGTAAAGCTTGTCGTTCGGGTTTAGCCAAAAAAAGGCGGCTTTGTTGCGGAGTCGGTGAGTGTCCTTCTTGTAGGTGGGGAGGACGTCATCTTGCAGGTAGCCAATGATCTTGTCCATCCAGCTTGGGTCGAGCTCTATATTGAGTATCTCGTGGCTCAGTGCTTCAAGCTCGAAACTGGGTTTGTCAACGGAGCTGAAAGAGATGGAGCGATGTTCCAAAGTAGAGCAAGCCGAAACAAGCCCGACGAGGGTGTCGGCATGAGCGTTTTGTTCCCTGGGAATGTGTTCGACGCAAATGGCATTGAAACCTTTGAGAAGCCGAACAACGGAGCTGAGGTAGGTGCGCATTCGGTCATCCCAAGCTTCGTATTCCTTCGAAAGTTGATTGACCACTAACTGGAAGTCGTTGTAAATTACAAGCTCTTTAATACCGAGGGCCTCGGCGGTTTTGAGTCCGGAGGTGAGTGCTTCGTACTCGGCCTCGTTGTTGGAGGCCGAAAAGTTGATGGAAAGGGAGCTTTCATGAAGAATACCGGAGGGGGAGAGGAGAACAATTCCAGCCCCGGCGCCGCGGCTGTTAGAGCCGCCGTCGACATACATCTTCTAAACATCGCCATGGAAGAGTTTTCAGGCGGTGCTGGGATTCGCTTGGAGGACAGCTTCGGGGCGGGGGGGCCGGAGTGGAAGCAAGGACGTCGACTGGTGTGAGCTCAGCGATGAAGTCGGCGAGGACCTTGGCTTTGATCGCCGTCTGAGGTTGGAAGTGGATTTCATAGTTCGCGAGCTCGACGGCCCATTGGGAGATTCGGTTGGAAAGGTCCACCTTTCGGAGGAGTGACTTGAGCGGGTATTCGATAAGGACAATGATGGGGTAGGACTGGAAGTATTGGGCAATCTTCTGAGAGGCTGAGATGAGGGCGAGAACAAGCTTTTCCAACAGAAGATAGCGTGTCTTGCGCGGGGGTCATTGTCTTTCTGGAGTAGTAGATGAGTTGGTGGTCCCATCCTTCCTGTCGAACGAGGACCGAGGTTATCACGTGTGGGGAGATGGCAAGGTACAGGAACAGGTCTTCCTGGTCCCGTAGCGTGACGAGGAGTGGTGCTTTGGAGAGGTAAGTCTTCAGCTGCTATAGTGCTCGGTCACAGTCTTTTGTCCACTGGAAGCTCCGTTGGCTGCCTTTCAAGAGGGCGAAAAATGGCTGGCATTTATCGGAAGAACGACTGATAAATCGGTTCAAGGCGGCGGCCATGCCCGTTAGGCGTTGTACATCCCTCTTATTGTGGGGAGCCGGGAGTTTCTCGATGGCTAGGAGTTGAGTGGGGTTGGCTTCGATACCGCATTGGGAGACGAGATGACCAAGGAACTTACCGGAGCTTACGCCGAAAGCACACTTCTCGACATTGAGGCAGAGCTTATGTTTCTTGAGTATATCGAATGCTTCGGCGAAGTGGGTCAAGTGATCACCGGCGAGCATGCTCTTGACAACCATATCGTCAATGTAAGCCATCATGGTGTCCCCTAGTAAACACTCGAACATCTTGGTTATCATTCGTTGAAAAGTTGCCCCGGCGTTCTTTAGTCCAAAGGGCATTACGAGATATCCGAAGATTCCGTGGGGGGTGATGAAGGCCGTGTTTTCAACGTCTCCTTTGCTCATGACAATCTGGTGGTAGCCTCGGTAAGCGTTCATAAAACTGAGTCGGTCGTGGCCGGCCGTTGCGTCGACGAGCTGGTCGATTCGCGGGAGGGGGAAGAAATTCTTCGGGCAGGTGTCATTAAGGTTAGAATAATCGACACAGACGCGTCACTTGCCATTCATCTTTTTGAACACCACAGTGTTGGCCAACCACTTGGGGTATTGGACCTCTCAGATGGCGTTGGCGTTGAGGAGCCGGTTGACCTCCTCAATGACAGCTTCGAAGTGTATTGGAGAGGACCGCCTGGCCTTTTGGATGACTGGGCATTTGGTTCGGTCAATATTGAGCTCATGGCAAATGAAGGAGGGGTCGACCCCGGGCATCTCATAGGGAGTCCATGCGAATACTTCGATTTTCTTTTTGAGAAAGTCCACCATGTCGTTCCGCTCGGTGTCACTAAGTGAGGAACCGACAAGGAAAAAACGTGATCCGTCCTCGGTAATAGGGACAGTGACAATGTCTTCTACTGCTTTCTCATCGGCTGGCCTGCTGACGTCTTCCAGAACTGGGGCCTCGGGGACCTCAATGAGATTGACCCGGGAAGTCTTCTTATTGCTTCGGACTGCGTTGACATAGCATCTCTTTGCCATGATTTGATCGCTGTACAGGTCCTCCTGACTCCCGTTAGCGCCTATGAAGCGGACCACCTGGTGATAAGTGGAGGCAATACCCTTCAGCTTATGGAGCTAGGTACGACCGACGATTGCGTTATAAGGGCTAAGGACGTCGACCACCACGAATTCAATATCAAGGATCATCGAACCGGCACAGATAGGAAGAGTGATCATGCCGAGGGGCCATACCGGAGCCCCATTGAAACCGATGAGGGGGACCTCGGATGGATGTAGGTCGGTGTCCGAGAGCTTGAGGTCCTTGAACAGAGAGTAGTACATGACCTCGGCTGAGCTGCCTTGGTCTACGAGTACCCTTCAGACGTTAAATGTTTCGATGTGTAGTGTGACCACGAGGGCGTCATTATGCCGGAGCTGGACACGGTCGAGATCATTCTCGGTGAATGTGATTGTCCACTTGGATCCGTCGTCCGTTCGGGCGCGCTTTGGCTCGGGACTGACAAACATGACCTGTTTGGATAAGGATGCGTCGTTTAGCTCAGCGCGGATGATACGGGCGGCCTCGGAGTTTTAAGGACCGTGAATGACGTGGATTGTCTAGACTTCTTCCCGTGCTCTTGTCTTCTCGTGGCCAATAAGGTTTCCGAGATGGCCTCCTGCGACAAGCTGCTTTAGGTAGGCCTTGAAGGGCTTGCAGGCAGTTGTAAAGTGGCCTTTCTCGTTGTGATAACTGCATCGGACGATCGGGTTCTTGATCTTCCCATTCTCGGTGCCAAGTTTCTGGTTGGGGAAGAAGAAGAAAGGCTAATCCTTCACTTGATCGATAATCCGGTCAATGGGAACGTTGAAGACAGACTTTTCGGCATTAAAGTCGTTTGGCTTAGGTCCTTTCCTCGGGGACTGCTTAATGTTGTTGACCTGCTTCTTGGGGGTTCAAACATGTACGGGAGCTAAAGTGGCTGCCGAGACGGAGGTTATTTTGGAGCTCGCGGGCTTCTCGATGCTCCTTTCGGCTTTGGATTCGATGAGTTGGCACCATCGTTCGATGCGGGTCATGAGGTCCTTCATGGAGTCAGGTCTGTGCTGGGCAAGGTCGTCGTAGACTTGCTCGTCCTGAGAAGTGAGACCAAGCTTGAATCCTCGGGCGGAGATGACATCGTCGCAACCTTCAATTTCATTAAATAACTCCCAGTAGCGTCTGGCGTACTATCGGAGTGTTTCGTTAGGTCATTTTCAGAGGGCGAGGAGGGAGTCGATCTCCTTCTCGTGTTTGTTGCTCGTGACGAACCGAGCCATGAAGGCATCACACAGGGAGTCAAATGAAGAGATTGACCTGGCTGGTAATTGGTTAAACCATGTAAAGCCCAGGTTCTCAAGGCTTGCGGGGAAGACCTTACAGAGGAAAGCATCGTCCGAGGCTCATTTCGGAGGAAAAGAGACATGACGAGCTTGTATTGCACCAAGTGAGTATACGCCTCGGTCTTGCTGTCGTACTTGGCAAATTTGGGTTGGGTGAATATTTTTGCGGGGGGTGACCGAGTTGATCTCCCCTGTGAAGCGGAAGGTCGTGAGTCTCTTGAGTCGGGCATCGTGATGAGGTCGGATCGAACGGTTGGGATAGTCTGGACGCTCGATCGTGGGGCGCTTTTTCAGAATCAACTCGTCCAACATTTCGTACTCCTTCCTCTTTGGTGGGATGCCTCCCGATTTCTGAGGGGAGCGCTTGTGTCGGTCCTTCTTGTAGCTATCTCAAGCGTAGGGCTCGAGGCGCTCGGTGACCTGGCTCCTGTCACCTTTCTCTTTTGGGTGTGAGATGAATGGGCTTTTTGCTCGAGCGTTTTTGAGGCACTCGCGATACCCTTTTGTTTGGAATTTCAGGAGGCTGTCTTCGTCGTTGGTAACTTTGGTGAAACTAGGGGTGGGCTCGCGATGTCCCTTTCCAATCCTAACCGAGTGCGTGGAGGAGGCAGAGACATTTTCGGCGCCGAGCCTCTCGAAGGCGGATTGCTTCCTGCGAGGGTCTTTGGGGTCAGGGGAACGGGAACGTTCCCTATGCCCGGCACCTTTTTCAATTCGGCCACCATTTGCACCAAGGGGCTCGAGACGGTCTTTGACAGAGGGTCGAGACTGGTGCTCCACCAGGCGTCCCCCCTCGCGACTGCGGGAAGGGCTATGATGGCTTCTTCTTCCGCCACGGCTTCTAGAGGAATGAGATGTTGAGATCTGGAGGAAATGCTTGATCTCTGCTAGCTCGTCCCGGACGTGCTTGTCTCGCTCACGACTGTTGATAAGTCGTCGATTTTCCGTTCCAGATGGCGGATGTAGGTGTGGAGTTCAGTGGCGGCCCCTGCGTATTGTGTTGAGGTTTCAGCTTTGACTCTGATGGACATGTGGGCCTTCCCCAGAGCGTCGGCCCCGCTGGAGGCCAGATTGTGGTCTCCGAGAAAGCTGAGTTCAAGGGTGGTTTCACTAGGATGAGGATCTTCAACCTCCACCATAGTTGTTGCAGGAAGTCTGGACGGAGCTCTTTGGAGGGAAGGAGTTGAACGATTTAGAGATTGGCTGATCTCCAGCAGAGTCGCCAATTGTGGGGGTCCGATTTATCAGGATCAGGACCAAGGCTCTGGTTAGGCTCCTCCTCCCGTGGCTTCGCGCTTCCGCCGCTGTGACCTGCAACAAGTCACTAGGGCTTGGACAGCACAGTGAACCTCCGGCGAGCATGTTAGATCTCAGGGGGAAGTGTATAGGTCTAGGGTTAGGGTGGAATGACATACCTCTTTCAGGTGAGTATCCCTTTGTATTTATAGACCTAGGTTTACTTGGCCTCCAAGCTAGCACGTGGAGGGTACGCTCGGATAACCGCTTCGGGTGACGTCATATGTGACGAAAGGAGCGAATTGGTTACGGAGCACATGGGCAGGAATAATCCAATTGATTATGCCTGCTGCACGATCCTCCTGGGACCCTTCTGGAGTAACTGTTTCTCTTAGATTTCCTTGGAGATATCCGGAGCAGAAACAGGGCCGTTGATAGTACCGCGGCATCCAATGACTTAATCCCGAGTGTATAACCGAACTCTTTACTGAGGGATGAACTTGTTCCACGCTGCGAACCGAGCATTGTCAAGATCTCAAAAACTGTGGTCAGGTCCACCGAGCTGGTAACCAGGTCTACCGAACTAGTAACCGAGGCAACTACAATCATAAAATAGCTAGTTGTATACTACGTTATCTTCTTACCTCTAAGTCATCACCATTAAGAATTAGTTTATAGAAACAAGAGAAATAATGGTAGTCCGTGTGCTGCGGAATAAAAAATACGCCATTGGGCAAGCTGTACAGCTTCGTTGACCTCAATGCGCAGACCAAGAAAATTGTTGAAGAAAAGGGTGCACTAATTAGATGTCTAGTTGACATCATTAATTGGCACAAATGCAATTTGGAAATTAGTATCCAAGATGCTATGAAGTCCTATCAAAAAAAAAAAAAAAAAGAGGCTATGAAGTTTGTCAATTAAGTTGGCTCTATGCGAATACAGCGCTCATGTAGATAATTTGACATAGGCAACCGTGTGTACAGGAAGATTCGTTTTGTACCAATTTCGGGTCTCAAAAGATATTGTGAGAACCCACCTAGTCGTCCCACATCAGGAAAAATGTGGAAAAGGATATACGGAATATAAGTAAAGGCCGACCAACTACTATTAACTAGACTTGAGGTTAACCTTTTGTGCTACGTAGTTAGGCTAAGAGTTAAGCAGGTCAGCTCGAACGGGTCGTGCCAACCAGTTACTACTAACTAGACTTGAGATTAACCTTTTGAGCCACGTGGTTAGGTTAAGAGTTAAGCAAGTCAGCTGGAACGGGTCGTTATAGATAATCTGCACATTTTGATGAAAAAGACTATTGAAGTCGGAGCATGTCTTAGACAATTTGGAACAGCCTTAGAAATTGAGCGTCCCACTTTAGAGACTTATGAGATCTGGAAAAGGACAGAGACAACCATATATTCACTACATATTTCACCGGATTGGTCCATTGCCTTTCTCATTTTACTTTTGAGAAAACAAAATAGACAAAGCTTGAATTTAAGAAAGTTTGATTGAAATCCAAACATGGACACTACTTAAAGTAGTTGCACAAGTCACGAACAAAGCATTCCAATCTAGCCAAAAAAATCCAGCTCATGTGGCTATATAATTAATAACTGTTTACTATAAAGGGTCTGGATGGCTTTCCACACTTTGAACTGGTCTCCGGTCTCACAAAGATATTGTGAGAACCCACCTAGTCATCCCACATCTAGAAAAAACTGGAAAAGGATATACGGAATATAAGTACAGGCCGACCAACTACTATTAACTAGACTTGAGGTTAACCTTTTGTGCTACGTAGTTAGGCTAAGAGTTAAGCAGGTCAGCTCGAACGGGTCGTGCCGACCAGCTACTGCTAACTAGACTTGAGATTAACCTTTTGAGCCACGTGGTTAGGTTAAGAGTTAAGCAAGTCAGCTGGAACGGGTCGTTATAGATAATCTGCACATTTTGATGAAAAAGACTATTGAAGTCTGAGCACGTCTTAGACAATTTGGAAGAGCCTTAGAAATTGAGCGTCCCACTTTAGAGACTTATGACATCTGGAAAAGGACAGAGACAACCATATATTCACTACATATTTCACCGGATTGGTCCATTGCCTTTCTCATTTTACTTTTGAGAAAACAAAATAGACAAAGCTTGAATTTAAGAAAGTTTGATTGAAATCCAAACATGGACACTACTTAAAGTAGTTGCACAAGTCACGAACAAAGCACTCCAATCTACCCAAAAAAAATCCAGCTCATGTGGCTATATAATTAATAACTGTTTACTATAAAGGGTCGGGATGGCTTTCCACACTTTGAACTGGTTGTGGGCAGCATGCCCTGGAATTTTTGGATTCTAAGATGCAAGCCTTCGGGAATTTCGGTTCCTGAAGCAAGGGCCCATGATCGAGGGAGCGCGAGCGGAGAAGCAAGCGCTCGAAATACAGAGTCGCCACTCGGGTTTGAAGGTCCGACACCCAAGGAACCGTACTTCGAAGCACCTGCCGCGCTTTGATTTGAAAAAGTGATGGAAACCAGTCCGTCATAACCATATCTGGGTTCGGGAGCCAGGTTACGAGAGGGGAAGGGTTTTAAGGCAGCCCAATCCGGAGATCGGTCTCTACTAAGGTATTTTGAAAACATTGTGATTCTTCTTCTTCTTAACCAATTTTAGCCAATTGGGGCGGGGGAACAGTTAATCGGGGATTAAAACTGTAACATATTTGAAAGATGTGTTATATAGAGCATGGATGGATGGAATACTATAAAAATGGGATAAAAAACCAACCCTCTGATCAGAACAACAATATTGCATAAGGTTTTGAATTTGCCAAACACGATGGCCACCTTTGCATGCATGGATGTACATACATGCAGAGAACCATCGCGCAACAATTCACAACACTCGCGCGCGTGTTCGTTCAAACCACAGGTTGGATTTTGATCCCTTCTGGGCTCTGGAAGGACCAGTGCTCACCCAGGGGCAAACCAAGCAGTTGTATATGTACTGGAATGTAAATAATTATTACAAAGTAGATTAAACAGAAGCCAAACAAATGGAAATACAACCCCTAAACATTTGGGGTGGATAAACAGAGGCTTAAGCCTTAGTTGCAATGCAAGGGCAGCTACTGGAAGATCACGAACCGTCGCGCGAGCATCGGAAATCCACGCGCGAGTGTTCCTGACTGGACGTCCAGGAATTGCTTTGCATGTTTGGGGCTCTGAAACATACTCAGAAGCTTCCCAAAGGCATTCCAAACTAAATAAAACTGTAAAATAAGCTAACTATGGCTTTTTCATGCAATACAGTGATCTAAAAGCCCTAATATGCTTTAAAACAGTAATAACAGTATATAGAACTGAAAAACTAGGATACCCTTCCCCACTGGATTGCATCTCACAAGGACACAAAGTGTCGCGTGAGTGTTCTAAATCCTCGCGCGAGGGTTCCATGGTCACTGCTTCTGGTAACCTTGCTGACTTTAGGGCCGGCTGGTATTGATTACCAGCCTTGGCCCTGCCAGCCCCCTCAGGGATCAGAACAGAGAGCAAAACAAAGATAAGCTATACCTTTGGTTCTTGGGGTTTGAAATGCGTTTGAGCTTTGAGTTGAATTGAGGTTGCTTGAGGTGTTTATGTTGCTTTGAGTAATGAAGGAGAAAGAACAAGCTATGTTCTTGGATTGACTTTGTATCTCTTTTATTAGCTTAAAAGAGTACAAAGTAATGCCCTTTGAAAGTGGAATTCTTGTACACTCTCTTTTTTTTTGAACCCTTTAAATGGAAGCACCATGGGGGTATTTATAGTGAAAGTGGTAGAAATGGTGTATGGAGGAGAAGAACCAACCAATTTGGCTTGGTGGCCAAATTGCCTTTATGGAAAGCTTGCAAGGAGAAAGCCCAGCCAGTCCACGAGGCTGTGAAGATTACTTGGTGATTGCGCCTGAAAAAGGTGAAAAGGATAGGAGAGAACCGTCACGTGATGGTTTGGAATTGTTGTCGAGGGTTCTCCCGGCGCAGCGATGGTCAATGGTCAGCTTTATTTGTTGACCACACCTGGCAGCTTGACCCTCGCGCGATGGTTCTAAACCCTCGCGCGACAATTGGTTTTTGGCTTTTTGATGTGGTTTTTGGCAAGGTTAGGTTCAAGGGTTCTTCAAACACTCAAAGCTCAAACACTCGACATTCCCGAAGTGTTCTTGATCCGTTTCATCATCGGGGAATCAAAAACCGTAAATAAGCTAATCTGAAAACCAGATTGGGGTGTCTACAGTAGCCCCTCTTTGACGGCACTTGGAGCACCATTGACTTGGTACAAGTATCGTCAAAGAATTCTAGACACCCCTCAAGGCAATCCAGAGCAAAGCATACTAGCAAAGAGACAAGCATACTTATAGAACCTGATCGATTGAATGGACGAGCGGACCGTCGCTAGGGATGGAAGTAGAAGTGGACGAGGGTATCGCCGCTGGTTGATCAAATTTGGACAGAACAGGCTGTCGCTGTAGATCTGGACGGGACAGGCCGTCGTTGCTGGGGATCAAGCTATCCTCGGCACAAAGTATTCCAACAAACACGGGTAGGTCGTGTCAGGCAGGTTAAATTCCATCTGTTGGGAATCAGAGCCAATCTCCTTATCAAAGACCATCCGAGACAGAGCAATAAGCCTGCTGGAAGATGCACTTATGGCTAGACTGACGGTGATTGTCGTTCGGGACAGGCCAAGACGGACTCTCCTGGGGAACAATCAGTTGCGGATGAACAGACCATTGGACGATAATCTGATCATCGTCGTGGCTGAATGCGGACGATACAATGATCGCCATCGATGGATTTGACAGGACTGGCTGCCATGAAGGCGGACGGGAAGATCAATGTGCTGATTGATCAAACCGCTAAGGAACTTTGACAGGACCGGCTGTCGTGAATGCGGATGGGAAGATCAATGTGCTGATTGATCAAACCGCTGGGGAACTTTGACAGACCGGTATGCGTGAATGCGGACGGAAGATCAATGTGTTGATTTGATCAAATCGAGGAACTTTATTGGGCCGGTTATCGTGAATGCGGACGGGAAGATCAATGTCTTGATTGATCAAACCGCTGGGGAACTTTGACAGGACCGGCTGTCGTGAATGCGGACGGGAAGATCAATGTGCTGATTTGATCAAATCGCTGGGGAACTTTGACTGGACCGGTTATCGTGAATGCGGACGGGAAGATCAATGTGCTGATTTGATCAAAACCGGAGAACTTTGGCGAGACCGGTCGTTGAAACGGCTCCGCAGGATAGCATCATTTGGTTTACGAACCGAGAATTGGACAGGGGAGATTTCCATCGCATCAATGATAACAAAACCGCGAGATTGCATCGCATCCTTCGGCAAACCAAGTCGAGAGTTAGGGAGATTTCCATCGCATCCACTAACCAACGATAACAAAACCGCAGGAGATTGCATCGCATCCTTCGGCAAACAAATCATATAGCAACCATGCTGGCCATCTTCCTGCTTCAACATTTAATATACACAATATGCAATGATGTATACGAAATTGAAAATGCAAATGCAAGCTAAGGGCGGCTCCTAGGAGGACAACGACGCCTAAGGACTACCACTGAGCCTCATTATTGTACTGTCTATTACTTCTGAGATGCGCACCCAGATAGAGAGACATTGAACGGGCTGACATGCCCCAGTTGATGTAGTAACGGCATTGGGCCCACGTGCCCATTCTTTGATGCTTGGGCAAATGTGCCAGACACATATGCTTTGCTTGGCCTTGGACTGACGTGCCCTTGCTGTTCATGAGATTCCACAGCTTGTGGATTACAGGAGCTAGGGTAGCAATGTAAAAATTGCACTTTCTAGTTGCTAATATCTAATTTGCATTGACAAGTGACCTGAATTGACACAGACATGCGCACATGTACAGACTCGCCTAGCTCAAACGAAAAGGGGGAAAGAGTCCCAGGGTACAATGCGAACCCTTAGACACACAGAACACAATGAAATTTTGGGCATTAAGCGGCCAAAACTCACAACATTCCTTAGATAGGTGAAACTGACACTTACGAAAGCGCAAAAAGTACAAAAACCTGTACAAACAAAAGTGAGAAAAGTATCTCAACATGACAATTGATTGAAAAACTGGAAAAATGTCGCAAAGATGGACATAAGACGCATATGATGACTCATATAGGCCCGGACTGAAACCGACACCCCCGTGCAGTCACATTAACTCCATATGACTTGCATGGTATGACAAAACTTGGCAAAAGCCCCCGGAACAACATTCGAGGGCAGTAGTAGGCTACTGCTGGAGTTGAAAAAGCACGCACGCGAGGCTGCAGCTGCTCATACCAGACCTCGCTGAACTTAGAATAAACTGTGAGCCAATAGGCTTCTAGCATTTCGTTCTGTTTTTGATGCTTCAAATATTTTACGACTTATGCTCAGCCCGTAATAGAAATAGCAGTTTGCAATAAAATTGAAAGACAAAGGTTTTCGCCCTTCTGGTTCCTCCAATTCAGCTTGATCTGACCTTTGATCCTCTTCGACCTTTGATGTGTACCAAAACGTCAACCACGGATCCACTTTGATAGAGTGTGACCGAGTCTCAAAGAAAGACTGCCTACGTATCCCAAGCTAGGGAATCAGGTCAAAACGTAGTTCAGGCTAAGGTTCACTCGTGTGTTTACCTCTCCTTTTGCGCTCTAACTTTTGCCTAGTACCGCCCATTTGGGTCTTCGGTCTAGCGAGCTTTCGAATATTGCCTATTACTTTTGCCTAGACCCCCTTCATAGGTTTTTGGGCTAGCAGGCTGCTCTAACTTTTGCTTGGAACTGCCCACCCTTGGGGTTTTCAGCCCAACGAGCTTCTCTCAGGGAAAAGTAACTTTTGAATTGATCCAGGTTGACCAAGGTTTTGAAATTGTTGCTGTCGAGGTCGTCGATCTTTGGCCGCAGCCCCAGATACTATGGCTTTGATGACGTAGAGTCAAAAGTACTTCGGTTGGAAATGCCTTGCTCCAGGCCGTTTCGTGCACTTCCTCATTTGTGCTTGGCGGAACGCCACTGCTGCTGTTTTTGAACACGGTACGAGGCTTGGAGCCTTCTGAGCCACTGCTTTCTGGCTTGGCACCCGGTAGCAGGGGATTTGATGCTTTTTTATCTCAGGATCAACGCGAGGCGTGACTTGATGAGACCACGCCAAGACGTCGATGAATTCTTCGAGCTTATCTGATCGGGCGCAATGCTCCTCTGGGGGCAGTGCTTGGACCAACTTTGAACCGTTCGGGAGGTTATACTTGTCTTTCAAGTTTATTGAAACTACTTCTTCTTTTAATTGGTTGAGCATGCCTTTTATCTTCCCTTTCGGCGAGGGAACACATTTCCTTGGGAATGATCCCATCGAAATCTATCCCTCCGTCGCCAGGGTCGACACAGTTTATTCAAAAGCCAGCGAAGTACTTAGAAGCAAGATAAAGCATATCATAAAAACCCACGGGGTTTGCCAAGTACAGCAGACTCAAGACTTGAAACAAAAGCTATGACGTGGAGGGCCAAGAAGCACGAACTCCGACTCAAAGCTAGACTTTAGACAAACGCAAAAGACTCTGTGTCAGACTCAGACATAACGCCAATGCAAACTAGACGCAGTTTTGAAAATGCAACTGTTAAGAAGCTACCCATAGCTTCCACAAAAAGAGGTAGGATTTAGCGGGTGTCAGGCCCAAGCAACAGCACTTCGGCTTCCTCAGCTTCTTCAACCAAACCTACTCGATGCTCCTTTGATCAGTGGACCGCAGCCAGTCAGTCTTCTTCTGTGTAAGCCCCTCATCACTGTCAAACCAGATGTCGGCAGTGAAAACCTCGATTGCCCAACCTACAGCCATCATGTTAACCTCCGGTTCAGACGGGATGGATACGATGGGTTTAGGTTGATTTGCTGAGACGATATAGTGGCTAGGATTGAATATGGTGGAGTTAGGATTGATTTGAGTGGAGGTGATAGATACCTGACCAACCAGAGGGTCAGACCCGTGTTGAGGCAAAGAGTTGGAAATGATGTTGGGCTTTGGCGGAACTTGGACTGTGCCATCATCAATAAGATCTTGAATCTCATGTCGAAGACGATAGCACTTGTCAGTGTGATGGCCAGGCATTTGGTGGAAGGCACAGAAGAGGTTAGGATTGTAACCAGCAGGTAAGACCTTGGGAGGGGAAGTTGGGGTCAAAGGTTTGAGATGCCCAGACTTGACAAGTTTTTCCATCACTGCGGATAGAGATGCCTCAAAGGCAGAGAAACTCCGAGGTTGGGTTCGGGCCCGATAGCTTTGGGCATTTTGAACCTGATTGATGTCGGCTGTAGGATTAGGGGAAGCAGCAGCGTTGTCCCCATTTGTAGCCGTGCTGGCGTAATTGCTACCACCAAACAGTGCGCTACTATTTCCAGAGTAAGCCCTCGACTTTGATTTCTGAGGATTGGAAGAAGAAGACTCCCCTCTTGGCAGAACCCACTTTGTAGCGCATCCTCGATGGCCAGACCAGCGTCGAAGAAGGTTTCAAAGTTGGCGGACGCTTGAGCAAGCACCAGGTGCCTGGCATAGTCCGGCTGGAGATTGCGGGAAATGATGCGGAGTTGGTCTCTCTCGCTGGGGCGCTCAGTCATTAGAGCGGCTTTGGCTCTCCACCGCTTGACAAAGTCCGCAAAGGATTCCTTAGCTTCCATCTTCGTAGATTCTAACTCCCGAGTAGTCATCTTAAGCTGAGAGTTGTAGTTGTATTGAGCGATGAAGGCAGCCCCAATGTCTTCCCAAGTCTTCTTTTGGAGATGTCGAGCGACAGAAACCAATGGAAGGCAGGCCCAGAGAGAGTTTGAGGGAAGAGCTGAGACATGGCCTCACTTTCTACTTTGAGTAGCTTCATAGCAGCATGATAGCCATAGAGATGAGTCTTGGGATCACCGCTCCCGTCGAACTTGACCAAGTCAGGCATTTTGAATTTGTCTGGCAGTTTAGCATTAGGGTACAGGCAAAGACGATCCAAGTCTATTCTGCTTGTGCTGATATTTTCAGATTTGGTGACGGATTCCTCTAGCTTTGCCATCTTGGCCATAAGAGCAGCTATGTCACGGTTTTGAACAAGTTCCCTACCCGCAAGATTCGGGTTTGCAGCAGGCGCACGAGCCTTCCTAGGATTGGGCTGAACAATGAGACGCCCCTCGTGATTCGGATCTGGGAGCATGACAGGCTGCTCCTGGTCATCCTCATCGTCCTCGCCTTTCTCTTCGAGTGGAGGTGGAAGACGAGTGTTGACAAGGTTATTGAGACGGGTGATGTTAGCATCGGTCTGGATGGCCCTCTGCTGCATAGTGGTAATGCTGTTCTGAAGGTTTGTGAGCATGGTCTCTAGACTGAGCGGTTGATCTGCCATGACAGGTTTTGACAATGTTGAAGAAGGGGAAGCCGACGGCGTGGCTTTTTGCAAAATCGATGGCGAACCCGACTGTAGGGCAGCCAATAATGAACCTGGAGAAGCCTCCGTTGCAACTGACTGGGTTTCTAGCCTGACAAGTCTTTGAACCGGATTCTGAAGACGTTCCCAAGTAGGTTTGGCTCTTCCTTTCGGTACTCTCTTGGTCGGCGCAATGGCTATAAACTAGACAGTAAAATAAGTGGAAGCTCAGTGGTGTTCCTGCAGCAATTGGAATGCAACGTACACGTCGTTGTCGGTGTCAACCCTAGACTCTAGAACTAGAGACAAGTCTGTCTCATGATGTTCAGATGCTGCCAAAATCCTCAGATTTCTTTTCGAGGGTGTATCCTTTAAATAGATCATGCTGATCCTAAGAGATGTCAAAACAGACTAAATCTTTGGTTAATCCCTTTTGAAGATTCGACTTTGAACTTGGAACAACTCGGTATTGATGGCGTGACACCTTTACCGGGGTGGCTTCAGCGACAACGCACGTTAGCCGGGCGGTGTACGTGCTGCGCACGATAACCAAAATGACATCAATATCACGACATCAATACTTTGTGGTTCCTTGTTTTCGGTTGAATCCTCAACCGGGCATAAGCCAAGGATTTAATAAGATTTGATTTCTCGAAGTCTCGCTGACCTAAGAACTTTAAGAATTGACAACGTGCACCATCGAGATGCACGACTCTTCATCGGGTCTAGCAGCGTCCAAATTAGCATAAGACAAACTCGAAAGCGAGAGACAACCTAGAAGCCGCCCTAAACGTGCTCCTACGCAAAACAACATGTATGTGTGTACAATTCCAGAGACGAGTTTGCCTCACGAATTTCAGACGTTGCCGGAATCCTCAGAATTCTTTTTGGCGATGTGTCCCCATGTAGATCGACAGATCCTAAAAGATGTCAAAATAGACTAAATCTTCGTCTAGTCCCTTTTGAAGATTCAATTTTGAATTAGAAACAACTCGGCATTGATGACATGGCACCTTAACCTTGAACAACGTGGTGTATAGTGACAACGCACTTCAACCTGGGTGGCGCCAGTGACACAGCATCAATACTTTGTTGTTTCTAATTGTCGGTTGAATCCTCAATTAGGCATGAGCTGAGGATTTAGTAAATTTTGATTTCTCAAAGTCTCATTGAACTAAGGACTTTGCAATTGATAACGAACATTCGACAGAATGAACGACTCCTCATCGGGTCCAACAACGTCTCAGACAGCGTAAGACAAACTCGAAGGAAAGAACTGCCTTAAGCATGCTCCTATGCAAAACAATGTATGTACAGTGCATGCGATAGGGAAAGCAGTAACACATAAACAGTTACGGGGGTTAGATGCAAATACATCTTACCCTGTAGGTACCTGTCTTAGTTTGGAAAGTTCTAATGCTCTGTATATGCAAAAGGCCGGTTTTGGCTTGTAACGGGTTCCTCGGACTAGGGCCACAGATATACCTCCCGTTGTTCGCGATACGCTGAACAACAGTCAAATGGTAGCATGACCCATCATCGTCGAAGGTTGTTGGTCATTCGGGGTCCCCGGGCTCCGGTAAACCGTGCCGGATTGCCAAAACGTTCCAACGAGGCTTATCCCACATCGATGCAAATGAGAATGCTAGAAATTGATTAAGAAGAAGAAGAATCACAAAATCAAAAAGTGCCTTTTCAAATTTGGCTCACTTTATTTAGTCCATATTTAGAGGAAACTACGCAAGTGAACAATCGAAAAAGTCCCAGATTAGATTGGCCGGACACGAGGTCCTGTTAAATCACCATTCCAACCTTCGGCAGCGCGAAACTCACCATTTTGACAGACTTTTTAGGGATTGTTCACAAACGTATTAAACTCTAAGGATGGATTAATATTGGTTCGAGTATCCCCAGCAGAGTCGCCACTGTGGGCAGCATGCCCTGGAATTTCTGGATTCCAAGATGCAAGCCTTCGGGAATTTCGGTTCCCGAAGCAAGGGCCCATGATCGAGGGAGCGCGAGCGGAGAAGCAAGCGCTCGGAATACAGAGTCGCCACTCGGGTTTGAAGGTCCGACACCCAAGGAACCGTACTTCGAAGCACCTGCCGCGCTGTTTGATTTGAAAAAGTGAAGGAAACCAGTCCGTCATAACCATATCTGGGTTCGGGAGCCAGGTTACGAGAGGGGAAGGGTTTTAAGGCACCCCTCTCGCCCAATCCGGAGATCGGTCTCTACTAAGGCATTTTGAAAACATTGTGATTCTTCTTCTTCTTAACCAATTTTAGCCAATTAGGGCGGGGGAACAGTTAATCGGGGATTAAAACTGTAACATATTTGAAAGATGTGTTATATAGAGCATGGATGGATGGAATACTATAAAAATGGGATAAAAAACCAACCCTCTGATCAGAACAACAATATTGCATAAGGTTTTGAATTTGCCAAACACGATGGCCACCTTTGCATGCATGGATGTACATACATGCAGAGAACCATCGCGCAACAATTCACAACACTCGCGCACGTGTTCGTTCAAACCACAGGTTGAATTTTGATCCCCTTCTGGGCTCTGGAAGGACCAGTGCTCACCCTGGGGCCAAACCAAGCAGTTGTATATGTACTGGAATGTAAATAATTATTACAAAGTAGATTAAACAGAAGCCAAACAAATGGAAATACAACCCCTAAACATTTGGGGTGGATAAACAGAGGCTTAAGCCTTAGTTGCAATGCAAGGGCAGCTACTGGAAGATCACGAACCGTCGCGCGAGCATCGGAAATCCACGCGCGAGTGTTCCTGACTGGACGTCCAGGAATTGCTTTGCATGTTTGGGGCTCTGAAACATACTCAGAAGCTTCCCAAAGGCATTCCAAACTAAATAAAACTGCAAAATAAGCTAACTATGGCTTTTTCATGCAATACAGTGATCTAAAAGCCCTAATATGCTTTAAAACAGTAATAACAGTATATAGAACTGAAAAACCAGGATACCCTTCCCCACTGGATTGCATCTCACAAGGACACAAAGTGTCGCGTGAGTGTTCTAAATCCTCGCGCGAGGGTTCCATGGTCACTGCTTCTGGTAACCTTGCTGACTTTAGGGCCAGGACTGGTATTGATTACCAGCCTTGGCCCTGCCAGCCCCCTCAGGGATCAGAACAGAGAGCAAAACAAAGATAAGCTATACCTTTGGTTCTTGGGGTTTGAAATGCGTTTGAGCTTTGAGTTGAATTGAGGTTGCTTGAGGTGTTTATGTTGCTTTGAGTAATGAAGGAGAAAGAACAAGCTATGTTCTTGGATTGACTTTGTATCTCTTTTATTAGCTTAAAAGAGTACAAAGTAATGCCCTTTTGAAAGTGGAATTCTTGTAACCCTCTTTCTTTTTTTTTGAACCCTTTAAATGGAAGCACCATGGGGGTATTTATAGGTAAAGTGGTAGAAATGGTGTATGGAGGAGAAAGAACCAACCAATTTGGCTTGGTGGCCAAATTGCCTTTTATGGAAAGCTTGCAAGGAGAGAAGCCCAGCCAGTCCACGAGGTCTGGCTGAAGATTACTTGGTGATTAAGCTGCCCAGCTGAAAAAGGTGAAAAGGATAGGAGAGAACCGTCGCGTGATGGTTTGGAATTGTTGCGCGAGGGTTCTCCCTGGCACGCGATGGTCAACGGTCAACAGTTTGACTGTTGACCACACCTGGCAGCTTGACCCTCGCGCGATGGTTCTAAACCCTCGCGCGACAATTGGTTTTTGGCTTTTTGATGTGGTTTTTGGCTAGGTTAGGTTCAAGGGTTCTTCAAACACTCAAAGCTCAAACACTCGACATTCCTGAAGTGTTCTTGATCCGTTTCATCATCGGGGAATCAAAAACCGTAAATAAGCTAATCTGAAAACCAGATTGGGGTGTCTCCACTGGTCTCGGGTCTCACAAAGATATTGTGAAACCCACCTAGTCATCCCACATCTAGAAAAAACTGGAAAAGGATATACGGAATATAAGTACAGGGCGACCAAAAACTAGACTTGAGGTTAACCTTTTGAGCTACATGCTTAGGCTAAGAGTCAAGCAGGTCAGCAAGAACGGATCGTGCCGACCAGCTACTATTAACTAGACTTGAGATAAATCTTTTGAGCCATGTTGTTAGGTGAAGAGTTAAGCAAATCAGCTGGAATGGGTCGATATAGATGATCTGCACAGTTTGACGAAAAACACTATTGAAGTCTGAGCACGTCTTAGACAATTTGGAAGAGCCTTAGAAATTGAGCGTCCCACTTGAGAGACTCAAGATATCAGGAAAAGGACAGTCACAACCATATATTCACGACAAATTTTATCGGATTGCTCCATTGCCCTTCTCATTTTACTATTGAGAAAAGAAATTACACAAAGCTGGAATTTATGAAAGTTTGATTGAAATCCAAACATGGACACTACTTAAAGTAGTTATCCACAAGTCATAAACAAAGCATTCCAATCAAGCCAAAAAAATACAGCTCATGTGGCTATTTGATTAATAACCTTTTACTATAAAGAGTCTGGGTGGCTTTCCAAACTTTTGCCAATTCAGCTCTCACAAAGATATTGGGAGAACCCACCTTGTCGTCCCACATCAGGAAAAAATTGGAAAAGAATTTACGGAATATAAGTAAAGGCCGACCAACTAATATTAACTAGACTTGAGGTTAACCTTTTGAGCCACGTGGTTAGGTTAAGAGTTAAGCAAGTCAGCTGGAATGGGTCGTTGTAGATAATCTGCACTTTTTGATGAAAAAAGACTATTGAAGTCTGAGCACATCTGAGACAATTTGGAGGAGCCTTAGAAATTGAGCTTCCGACTTGAGAGACTCAAGATATCTGGGAAAGGACAGAGACAACCATATATTCACTACATATTTCACAGGATTGCTCCATTGACCTTCTCATTTTACTTTTGCAAAAAGAAATTAGACAAAGCTGGAATTTATGAAAGTTTGATTGAAATCAGACCATGGACACTACTTAAAGTAGTTATCCACAAGTCATAAAGAAAGCATTCCAATCATGCCAAAAAAATCTACCTCATGTGGCTATTTAATTAATAACCTTTTACTATAAAGAGTCTGGTTGGCTTTCCAAACTTTTTGCCGATTCAGGTCTCACAAAGATATAGTGAGAACCCACCTAGTCGTCCCACATCAGGAAAAAAGTGGAAAAGGATATACATAATATAAGTAAAGGCCGGCAAACTACAATTAACTTGACTTGAGGTTAACTTTATGAGCCACGTGGTTGGGCTAAGAGTAAAGAAGGTCAGCTAGAACAGGTCGTGCTGACCAGTTACTATGAACTTGACTTGAGGTTGACCTTTTGAGCCACATGGTAAGGTTAAGAGTTAAGCAAGTCAGCTGGAAAGGGTCGTTGTGGACAATTTGCACATTTTGATAAAAAAGACTATTTAAGTCTGAGCACGCCTTAGAAAATTTGGATGAGGCTTAGAAGTTGAGCGTCCCACTTGAGAAACTCATGATATCTGGAAAAGGACAAAGACAACCTTATATTCACCGGATTGCTCCATTGCCCTTCTCATTTTACATTTATGAAAAGAAATTAGACAAATCTTGAATTTATGAAAGTTTGATTGAAATCCAAACATGGACACTACTAAAAGTAGTTATCCACAAGTCACAAACAAAGCATTCCAACCCAGCCAAAAAAATCCAGCTCATGTGGCAAAATAATTAATAACCTTTTACTATAAAGAGTCTAGGTGGCTTTCAACACTTTTTTCCGTTTCCAGTCTCACAAAGATATTGTGAGAACCCACCTAGTCATCCCACGTCACGAAAAAAGTGGAAAAGGAAATACGGAATATAAGTAAAGGCCGACCAACTACTATTAACTTGACTTGAGGTGTACATTTTGTGCCACGTGGTTAGGCTAAGAGTTAAGCAGGTCAGCTAGAACGGGTCGTGCCGACCAGTTACTGTTAACTTTACTTGAGGTTGACCTTTTGAGCCATGTGGTTAGGTTAAGAGTTAAGCAAGTCAGCTGGAACGAGTCATCATAGATAACCTGCACATTTTGATGAAAAAGACTATTTATGTCTGAGCACGTCTTAAAAAATTTGGAAGAGCCTTAGAAGTTGAGCGTCCCACTTGAGAGACTAATGATATCTGGAAAAGGACATAGACAACCATATAATCACTATATATTTCACCGGATTGCTCCATTGCGCTTCTCATTTCACTTTTGAGAAAAGAAATTAGACAAAGTTTGAATTTATGAAAGTTTTATTGAAATCCAAACATGGACACAACTTAATGTAGTTTTGCACAAGCCACAAACAAAGCATTCCACTCTAGCCAAAAAAATTCAGCTCGTGTGGCTATATAATTAATAACCTTTTGCTATAAGGAGTCTGGGTGGCTATCCACACTTTTTGTCGTTTCGTGTCTCACAACGATATTGTGAGAACCCACCTAGTTGTCACACATCAGGAAAAAAGTGGAAAAAGGATATACGGAACATAAATAAAGGCCGACCAACTACTATTAACTTGACTTCAGGTTAACCTTTTGAGCCACGTGGTTAGACTAAGAATTACGCGGGTTAGCTAATACGGGTCGTGCTGACCAGTTACTATTAACTTGCCTTGAGGTTAATCTTTTGAGCCACGTGGTTAGGTTAAGAGTTAAGCAAATCAGCTGGAACATGTCGCTATAGACAATCAGCACATTTTGATAAAAAAGACTATTGAAGTCTGAGCACGTCTTAGACAATTTGGAAGAGTCCTAGAAGTTGAGCGTCCTACTTGAGAGACTCATGATATCTGAAAATGGAAAGAGAAAACCATATATTCGCTACATATTTCACCGGATTGCTCCATTGCCCTTCTTATTTTACTTTTCTGAAAAGAATTAGACAAAGCTTGAATTTATGAAAGTTTAACTGAAATCCAAACATGGAAACTACTTAAAGTAGTTATCCACAAGCCACAAACAAAGCATTCCAATCTAGCCAAAAAAATCCAGCCCTGCTGGCTAAATAATAAATAGCCTTTAACTATAAAGAGTCAGGGTGGCCTGCAACACTTTTTGCCGTTTCGGGTATCACAAAGATATTGTGAGAACCCACCTAGTCGTCCCACATCAGAAAAGAAGTGGAAAAGGATATACGTAATAAAAGTAAAGGCCACTATTAATTAACTTGAGTTTAACTTTTTGAGCCACGTGTTTAGGCTAAGAGTTAAGCAAGTCAGCTAGAACGAGTCGTGCCAACCAGCTACTATTAACTTGACTTGAGTTTAACCTTTTGAGCCACGTGGTTAGGTTAAGAGTTAACCAAGTCAGCTGGAACGGGACGCTATAGATAATCTGCACTTTTTGATGAAAAAGACTGTTGAAGTCTGAGCAAGTCTTAGACAATTTGGAAGAGCCTTTGAAGTTGAGCGTTCCACTTGAGAGACTCATGATATCTGATAAAGGACAAAGACAACCATATATTCACTACAAATTTCACCAGATTGTTCCATTGCCCTTCTCAATTTACTTTTGAGAAAAGAAATCAGACAAAGCTTGAATTTATGAAAGTTTGATTGAAATCCAAACATGGACACTACTTAAAGTAGTTATCCACAAGTCACAAACAAAGCATTCTAAACTAGCCCAAAAAATCCAGCTCATGTGGCTATATAATTTATAACCGTTTACTATAAAGTGCCTGGGTGGCTTTCCACACTTTTTGCCATTTTGGGACACACAAAGATATTGTGAGAACCGACCTAGTCGACCCACATCAGGAAAATAGTGGAAAAGGATATACGGAATATAAGTATAGGCCGACCAACTACTATTAACTTGACTTGAGGTTAACCTTTTGAGCCATGTGGTTAGGATACGAGTTAAGCAGGCCAGCTAGAACAGTTCGTGCCGACCAGCTACTATTAACCTGACTTGAGGTTAACCTTTTGAGCTACGTTGTTAGGTTAAGGTTAAGCAAGTCAGCTGGAACGGGTCGTTATATAAAATCTGCACATTTTGATGAAAAATACTATTGAAGTCTGAGCATGTCTTAGACAATTTGGAAGAGCCTTAGAAGTTGAGCGTCCCACTTGAGAGACTCATGATATTTGAAAAAGGACAAAGACAACCATATATTACAACAAATTTCACTGGATTGCTCCATTGCCCTTCTCATTTTACTTTTGAGAAAAGAAATTAGACAAAACTTGAATTTATGATAGTTTGATTGAAATCCAAACACGGACACTGCTTAAAGTAGTTATCCACAAGTCACAAGCAAAGCATTCCAATCTAGCCAAAAAAATCCAGCTCATGTGGCCGTATAATTTATAACCGTTTACTATAAAGAGTCTGGGTGGCTTTCCATACTTTTTGCTGTTTTGGGTCTCACAAAGATATTGTGATAACCAACCTAGTCGGCCCACATCATGAAAAAAGTGGAAGAGGATATACGAAAATAAGTGAAGGCCGACCAACTACTATTAACTTGACTTGAGGTTAACCTTTTGAGCAACGTGGTTAGGCTAAGAGTTAATCAGGTCGGCTAGAACGGGTCGTGCCGACCAGTGACTATTAACTTGACTTGAGGTTAACCTTTTAAGCCCAGTGGTTAGGTTAAGAGTTAAGCAAGTCAACTAGAACGGGTCATTATAGATAATCTGCACATTTTGATGAAAAATACTATTGAAGTCTAAGCACGTCTTAGACAATTCGGAAGAGCCTTAGAAGTTGAGCGTCCCACTTTATAGACTGATGATATCTGAAAAAGGACATAGACAACCATACAATCACTATATATTTCACCGGATTGCTCCATTGCCCTTCTCATTTTACTTTTAAGAAAAGAAATTACAGAATGCTTGAATTTATGAAAGTTTGATTGAGACCCAAACATGGACACTACTTAAAGTAGTTATCCGAAAGTCACAAACAAAGCATTCTAATCTATCAAAAAAAATCTAGCTCTTGTGCCTATATAATTAATATCTTTTACTATAGGGAGTCTGGGTGGCTTTTCACACTTTTTGTCGTTTCGGGTCTCACAAAGATATTGTGGGAACTCACCTAGTCGTCCCACATTTGGGAAAGAGTGGAAAAGGATATACGGAATATAAGTAAAGGCCGACTAACTGCTATTTAGTTGACTTGAGATAACCTTTTGAGGCACGTGGTTAGGCTAAGAGTTAAGCAAGTTTGCTGGAACGGGTCATTAAAGATAATATGGACATTTTGATGAACAAGACTATTGAAGTCGGAGCACGTCTAAGAAAATTTGGAAGAGCCTTAGAAGTTGAGCGTACCATTATAGAGACTCATGATATCTGGAAAAAGGACAGAAACGACCATATATTCACTACATATTTCACCGGATTGCTCTATTGCCCTTTTCATTTTACTTTCGAGAAAAGAAATTACACAATGCTTGAATTTATGATATTTTGATTGAAACCCAAACATGGACACTATTTAAAGTAGTTATCCACAAGTCACAAACAAAGCATTCTAATGTAGCCAAAAAAATCTAGCTCACGTGGCTATATAATTAATAACCTTTTACTATAAGGAGTCTGGGTGGTTTTCCATACTTTTCGCCGTTTCGGGTCCCACAAGGATATTGTGAGAACCCACCTCGTCGTCCCACATCTGGAAAAGAGTGGAAAAGGATATACGGAATATAAGTAAAGGCTGACTAACTACTATTTACTTGACTTGAGGTTAACCTTTTGAGCCACGTGGTTAGGCTAAGAGTTAAGCAAGTCGGCTGTAACGGGTCGTTAAAGATAATCTGGACATTTTGATGAAAAAGACTATTGAAGTCGGAGCACGTCTTATAAAATTTGGAAGAGCCTTAGAAGTAGAGCGTCCCACCATAGAGACTCATGATATCTGAAAAAGGACAGAGACAACCATATATTCACTACATATTTCACCGGATTGCTCCATTGCCCTTCTCATTTTACTTTTGAGAAAAGAAATTAGACAAAACTTGAATTTATGAAAGTTTGATTGAAATCCAAACACGGACACTACTTAAAGTTGTTATCCACAAGTCACAAACAAAGGATTTCAATCTAGCCAAAAAAATCCAGCTCATGTGGCTAAATAATTAATAACCTTCTACTATAAAGAGTCTGGGTGGCTTTCCACACTTTTTGTCGTTTCGGGTCTCACAAAGATATTGTGGGAACCCACCTTGTCGTCCCACATCAAGAAAAAAGTGAATGAGGATGTACGGAATTTAAGTAAAGGCTGACCAACCATTATTAACTTGACTTGAGGTTAAACTTTTGAGCCACGTGGTTAGGCTAAGCGTTAAGTTGGTCAGCTAGAACGAGTCGTGCCGACCAGCTGTAGACACCTCCCTGGAGCGGGGCATCGCGATATAGATTAATCATCGTTTGTTCATTTGGTTGCTTCCTTCATAAACCAAGATCGTGGATATTCCCATGGCTAGGAACATCGCCACACGATAGCGGCTATCATCAATACAGAGTCGACACCTAGTTTATTAAAACTAGGACAATACACAGAGATTCTGGATACGGGAGCCAAAGGTACAGTGAGGGGAAGGTGTTAGCCACCTCTCTCTGTCCAGCCATAGGACTAGCCCATAATTGTTCAACATAAGACATACCTGCTTTATTTAATTCTAACACATAGTCTGTTTAATTAAGCCTTTAAACAGTTAATAGTGAGCCAGAACTGTAATTAAAAACATGCATTAGAAAGCTGAACTAAATCAAACTGTCATAGGGAAATGGATCCCGCGGCCGGTGAATTGATGTCACGGCTGAAGGATCCTTCTGGCTCAATGTATCGGCTGAGGGATTGAAGCCCCGGTCGGTGTTCTTCCTCACACCAGATAGAAAAGTTAGTAGATAATCAAACACTACGATTAAGCATAAAAATGAGAAATAAATCAAACTATAGGCCCTTGGGCCTCAACACCTTGATCCCTCAATGGCTTGATTGCTTCGGATTTGATTGAATGACTGATTTGCTTTTTGAAAACCCTAGGGTTAGGGTTAGGGTTTGATCGTCGGATTGATGGCTACCTTTGGAAGGTTAGGGCTTTTGAAGAGATGGTTTGAGAGAGTATGTGTGCAGAATTTCGTGGCTTGAGAGAGTGATTCCACTTATTAATTTCAGAACCCAAAGGGTCCTTTATATAGGCAAAGGGATGACACACCTCAACCAATTGAAATGCATGAGTAAAATTGGAGTTAGAGAGTGATTCTAACTCTTCATGGCAATCCTTTGGCGTAGCCCGAACGCATCGGGATTTGGCTGCTAGGGTTTTATGAACGGATCAAACGTTTTGACAGAACGTTCCTGAATCTGGAAAAAGGACAATTTGGTGATCGAGCCTTAGATCTGGCGGCTGAAGGATGGATCTTGCGGCCGAGGGATTGATCTCTCAGGGAAATTTTCAAGCATCAGTTTGCTCGGGTGAAGGAATTATGTTGAGGTCATGAGATCAATGTCACGGCCGACAGATGGATTCTCCTGGGATACTGTATTTCTGTCTGAAAGGTTATTTGGCTCTGGATTAGGTCCTCTAAGTGGCTAAAAGTTCTTACCGAAAGTCCTAAGAAGTCAATCAGCAATCACTGTGTTCATTTCATCATCGAGATGGTCCCTAAGGTGGGATTTGAAATAATCGTTAGGCCAAATTGCGGTGTCTACAGATGCCCCTCTTTGACTGAGCTCAGACGGATCGCAAGACATGTTTGAGTAAGAGTCAAAGCTGTAAATGCAACTCATTTTGGTCTAACCACTATTCCTAAGGGTTTTTTTTAAAAAAGGTTGTTGTTATGGTCGGACCGAGAGGCTGCCTACGTATTCTACATGGGAAATTCATACCCACCATAGTTTAGGGGGCAATAAACAAAAAAATAAAAGGTTTGGAGGGTTAGAAACAGAAGACGTACCTTCGGGCTTTAAAAGCCATAGTGTGTCGTACCTAGGCTGAGCCAGGATTTTGGCGAAGGGTAGTTGAAGAGCGCGGGGCTGCCGGCGATATTTTTGCAGAGAGCGTCCTTAGATTTTGGGGTAGATCAGTACATGACAGGTGAGTCATTTGCTTTTCTTGGTCATCCTTACTTTGACTGAGAGAAACTCGGTAGAGTAGCCTATCCTTGCGAATAAGCTGGAAGGAATTGATGTAATGGGGTGGAATCCAAGCCATCTACTGGGGATGAATTGGATGCCAGTTTTGAGATATGGCTGGAACCCAAGCCATCTTCTGGAGACGAATTGGATGCCAATTTTGAGGTATGAGGGGCACGAGGCCAGTGACTGGAGCATGGAACGTTGAGATGAGAGAACCAAGGCGCGGAGCCGATTACACTCTTGAGGCAAGAGCCTGAGGGGTTAGAGCTTTTAAGCTTGATGGAACCAAAGCGCGGAGCTGGTGTTGATCATAAGGCGAGAGCCTGGAAAGATTGAACCGAAGCGCTGAGCTGGTTGTAGTCATAAGGTAATAATCTAAAAAGTCAAAGCTTATAGCTTTGAGGTGATTGAACCGAGGCGTAGAGCCGGTTGCATTCTGATGGTTTGTGCACGGAGCTTTCCCATCATAAAGTTTGGTGTAGAGCCAAAGGATCGAGGCACTGGACCGATCAATAAAACTGAGGCGTGGAGCTGGTTTGATTGCAAGATCGACCTGTTTCATAAGTGAGATAAATATGCAGAATATGTATGTGATGATGACAATTAGATGTGAACATATATGATGATGCAGACTCGATGTGAAAACGCAATTGATGCTTATGTGCACGGGCCCGTGCGTGTGTGTTTGATTTAAGCCTAGAGCTTCTATCAAGTTCTGGACTTAAGCATTCGGAGCGTAGAGCTTAAGCATTCGGATGGCAGAATCCGAGCATTCAAAGTACAGGCTTTGAGCATCCAGTGCGCAGTGGTTGGCCATCCAAGCATAGAGCTTGAGCATTCAAGTGTAGAACTTGAGCATCTAGTACACAGTGAATGGGCATTTGAAGAGCTTCGAGCATTCAAAATGTTGGATTTTGAGCATTCAAGCGTAGAGCTTGAGAATTGATGATATCCTGTTGATTGGGGTGGCGTAGAGCCAATTGAGATAATGGGCTTGGAGCTGCTGAGTTAATGAGATGGTGGGCGCATGAGCCGTTGAGGTATCGGGTTTTAGAGCCACTGAGATAATGGGCTTTAGAGCTGTTGAGATAATGGGCTTGGAGCCGCTGAGATGATAGATATAGGCACGGAGCCGCTGAGTAGCTTGATGATACTGAGCATGGGCGTAGGGTCGCTGAGACGGTGAATACGGGCATAGAGCCTATTGATAATTGCTACGGCGTAGAGCCAGTGAGTGAGTATAGGGTTGTTGAGATATGGAGGCAGGCGCAGGGCCGTTGAGGTAATGGGTTTGGAGATGCAGAGCAATGGGCTTGGAGCCGCTGAGTAGTGGGCGTAGAGCTATTGAATCACTTCATAGTGATGAGCTCGGAGCTGCTGAGTGAGCTTAGAGCTGTTGATGATGTAAGGAGTATGGTGTTGTTTACGTGACTTTAGGCATAGGGCTGTTGAATGAACATGGAGCTACTGCTGCGGGGGTAATGTGGGGTAGTAGGTATGGAGCTTGAGCACAGGGTTGCTGAGCGTAGAGCTATTGAATCGATTGATAGCGATGAGCTCGGAGCTGCTGAGTGAGCTTAGAGTTGCTGATGATGTAACGAGTATGGTGTTGTTTACATGACTTTGGGCATAGGGCTGCTGAATGAGCATGGAGCTATTGTTGCGGGGGTAATGTGGGTGGTAGGTATGGAGCTTGAACATAGGGCTGCTGAATAATAGCGAGCTTAGAGCTGCTGAGTTAGAGGAACCATTGAATATACAGCTATTGATAAGCTCGGGGCTGCTGAGGAGCAAGCTATGAGTCGCTGAGCTGTGGGCTTAGAGCCGCCGAGTTGTGGGCTTAGAGCCGCTGAGTGGCTGAGATGATAGGCATGAAATGGCCGAGGCGGTGGTGGTATAAAAAAAGCATGGTGCTGCGTAGAGTGAGCATGGAATTGTTGAGATAACGATCTCGGGGCTACTATGTAAGCTCTAGAGCTGCTATTGAGTAGCATTGATGAACACATGGTGCTGCTGAGCCGGTGAGTATGGTGATGAGCACATGGTCATGAAGCATGCTAGTGCTTGGCGTTGGCTGATAGTGAGCTCAGGGCTGCTAAGATGACGAGTTGTTGGGTGACTTGATGGAGATGGTAATTTTGAGGGCTCGGGGCTAACAATCCTTGGTAGTCAAGTGATCGGTAATTGTGAGCTTTGTTGTGATAGAGAGAGAACTTTGATGGTGTTTGGTCTTTTAGGGGCATGCCCCTAAGGCTGGTTCCGATTGCATTGTATTTGCTCGGGGGGGCCCCCCAAGGCTGTTCTGTTGGTCTAGGACCCAGAATACTTGAATTTGGTGCGCTGAGCAAAATCTGATGTGGCCATGGGGAATGGATCAGAGGGCCAGGAAATCAATTCCGCGGCTGAAGAATTGATGTCTCGGCCGAGGAATCGATGTATTGGCCGTGATAAAGTCAAAGGTCAGAAAATCGATTTAAGTTCGGTTTAATCGATTTCACGGCTCATATTTCCTTTTCCTCTCTTCTCCTCTACTCCTCTCCTCCGAGTCCTTCTGGTGACCACCACCGTTCGTCGCCGTCCTTCCCCTCCATCACCGTCGACCGCCATTGTTTCCGGCCATCACCGCCGGTTTCCACCACCCTCACTGCCGGTTTTGGCTGTTGTAACCGTTGGTTGTTGTCGTTCTTGCTTCCAACGGGATGGACATGCCACCCTCTGTTGATTTGCTGCCATCTTCTTCTACGGACGTTGTGGGTTCTTCTTCGCACCTTCCGTGTAGGTGTGAGTATCCTTCGTCGAATAAGGAGACAATTGAGGAGCCTGGCTTGTTTGACGCTGCTACCTACGTCCTCCCTTGGCGTAGGTTGGGTTTTGGCGATTTCTTGCAGTACCGCCCTCCCATTGGTGGCCCAGAGGCCGAGGTGGTTCGTCAGGAACCTGAGCTGCACCTGAGTGTTCTCAATGTACTGGTGAGTTTCTTGAAAAGTAAAAAGTTTACTTTAGTTCGGAGTTTTAATTTTGTATGATTTAAAAGTGAATTTCTTACTTGCGGGATGAAATCCCTTTCAACTAGGGGCGTGAACGGGTCGGAATTGTTTTGTTTAGAAAGACTAAAACAATCGTGCCCCCTGTTTAGGCAATGCATGCTTCTTCTTTTTTTTGAACGTTAATTTGATGCCCCTAGCTTTTTATTCATTTATGCAATCGTGAGATTAACTCTCTTTTGTCCTTGGCAGAGAAATAGGAGACTGGAGGCTCGCGGTGGAGGCAAAGAGGTGCACAAATGGTTTGTGACGTTGCCGGAGCGGGCTCGGGAGTTAGTACGTTCTCCTGGTTTTGAGGTGTTTGTTTTGGGCCTCAATCTTCCGAAGATGGACTGGTCACTGATGACCTCGCTGGTAGAGAGGTGGTGGGATACTACCAACACATTCCACTTTCCTTCTGCTGGTGAGATGACGATTACCCCTGGTGACTTTTCATTGCTCATCGGCCTGCGAGTAGCTGGAGCTTCTCTTCGAGTCGATCCCAGGCTTTGGGAGCGGGTAGGAGCCTTGGAGTGGTTCTTGGGCAAGGTGCCTCCTCTTCACTCCCGAAGTCTCGTCGACGTTGCTTGGTTGAGCAAGACTTACATGAAAGCCGATATTCTAACCCAGGTGAGCGTCGAGCAGCTGACATGGGCTTTTCTTCTTTATCTCCTTGGGCAAACGTTGTTTGCCAACAAGGATGGTTTGGTGCATACGCAGTTTCTGGCCCCTCTACAGCACTTGGAGGCTATAAGGGAGTTTGACTGGGGATCGTCCACTTTGGCCACCCTGTATGGCAACCTTGGAGCTTGTTCTCGGGACAAGAGTCGTATCCTTGGTGGTCACTATCGAATACTTGAGGTATACATCCTTTTCTTTTATCTCCTTTCCTATTTCGGCTTTTCCTGGTTTTGAATTTGTTTTGGTTATTCCTCTTTTTCAGCTCTGGGCTTTCGAGCATCTTCTCCAGTTTCCCCTTGAGACTAAACATGGAGATGCGAATTGCATACCTCACTACGAGCGATGGTTGGTGGGGCAACGGAAGCCACGGTCACCAGTTTTGAGCCTTCCAGAGTGGCGACGGGTTTTGGACCGTTTGACGGTTGATCAGGTATCTCCCCTTTTTGTATGTTCTTTGTCTTCGGGTTTCCATATTCATATGTTGTGGTTGATTTGATCTCGTTTTGTAGGTACGATTTGACCTTTAGGTTGGTGTACCAGAGGATGCTCCTATTGCGCGTTCCAGGGTTCTGGATCGTACTTGTAGCTTGCTCGAGGGTCCGTTCTGCCGAGCTTGGTACTTAGGTGATCGGGTGGCCAGTCAGTAGCGCCCGCGTGCTGAGGTGCTTCAGTTTGTTCCTCCTCCTCCTCCAGCGTCAATGAGGTCTACTTCTTCGATGTCTAAGGAAGATTTGAAGAATGCTCGGATCAGAGATTGGGCAGGCTTGCTTCTTCAGGCAGGAGACTACATGGAGTACTGTCGACTTTACTTAGCTTCAGCGGTTGCAGCTCCTCCTGTCGCTCTTGTTTGGCCACAGGCCCCTTCCTTTGTTTCCTTTCATTCCGATGATGGGGAGGAGGAGCGCTTGGTGCTTACCCATTGTACGACCAAGCTTTGCACATTACCCGTTGGGGTTGCTCAGGTATCTCTTTATTTTTTATTTTGTTTCCTTGCTTCATTATTGTTTCCTGCATTTCACCGTTTAAGACACTTGGTTATTTGCACAGGTGCCTGTTAAGATTGTACTGGAATGGCTAGGTGCCTATCAGAGTGCTGAGGCTTTGGTTCGGAGGCAGCGCCATCGGATTCTTAAGGTATAATTTTTTTTTCATATGTCCCTTTGCTTTGTATCCCTTCTTGAATCTGAGTATTTGCATCATTTTTCTTGCAGCTTGAGGCCGGGCGGATACTAGTTGCTAGTGGGGAGAATATGGGAGCTAGTGAGCAATCCCCATCTTCATCTCAGAGGCTATCTCGGAGGCGCCGTCATGACTAGCTTTTAGGATTTTTCTATTTTCTATTCATAGTTAGTAAAAGAGACAGGCGGAAATTGTATAGTGAAAACAACCACAGCGATGATTATGTAATCAAGCTTTTTTCATGAAATGAGAAATGCTTTTTGCTCCCCAAAATGTATGTGAAAGTCAGAACATGGCTTTTTGAACAAGTATTTGTTGATAGATAGTAATTTGTGTGAGAATGAAGCACTGGTCGAAGAATCGATTATTCGGCTGAAGAATCGATGTTGCGGCCGATATATCCATTCTTTGGCCGTTACTTTGATTTTCCAAAGGTAGATTTTGTTTTGGCCAAGTGGCATCCTCTTTTCTCTCCCTTCTTATGCTTGGTTTTGATTTTCTGCTTTTTGCTTTTGCCATGTTCCGTAGTCTTTTTGCCAAACTCGAGAGTTTTCGAGGTATCCTACTCATTGTGTTAATGACCTTCAGGTTAGAGGGGATGAACAATAATTCTCGTGTCCTTTGCTGTTGCCAATTCCTTGAAAAAGGCATACTCATCTTTTGCGAGCTCAATACGCAAGATTAGCTATGCCTATTATTGAGTAAAAACCTGTTGATATTTTTTCTTTCTCTCTAAATGTTTGGGCCGCATCTCAATGTGAGATTGCCTACGTATCCCAATCAGAGAGTCAGGCCTTTTACGTAGTTCTAAAGTCACCACCTTTGAGGTTGGGTTTTCACTCTTGGTTTTTCTTCTCACGTGCTCTAAATTTTGCTTAGGTAACCTGATGGAGGTTGAGTCCCTAGCGAGCTTCTGAATGCCTTAACTTTTGCCTAGGCTGTATTTTTGTATTTTCTTGCCCTAGCAGGCTTTGCTCTTACTTTTGCTTGGGTTGCTTGGTCACCCATCGAGCATTTTCTCACAAGAAGTTTTCTGTACCTTAGAGAGGAATTTGATGGAGATATTTTTATGAATCTCCTCTTGTGTTTGTACTTTCATGATGGGCAAGCAAACCCTAAGTGTTCTCACGGAGATAGCATCTTCTTTCTAAGTTTTGACAAAAACCTAGTTTTGTAAGCAACTAGAGTTCATCTTCCCCTCCCTTTTTATCAGTGACACAAACAACTTGATTTCCTTGAAATTCCCTTTGTTTGGCAAAGAGACTACAGTGTTTTGGCAATTGCAATATAGGAATTAGATTGTTGAATAAGCATAATCTAGAAGATGAAACAGGAATTCACTTAGTAGAAATAAAATGCTCAAACAGGGGCCCAAAACATGTTCTAGTTTTATTTAGAAAGCAATGTTTAATGTTCTTTGCCATGTTGTGACTTCTCAGCTACTGTAGCATGTCTTCTTTGCCTTTCGCAACTTTATACTCTTTTCCACCCCCTTCCTTACCAAACAGAGCCTTTGAATTGGACCCGTCTTCATAGCTTGCATGATAGCTACCTCTTTGAGACATGAGTAGTCCCCAAATGGAAATGTCAGTCTGGGTTTTCATCACCTCTTCGTCCTCCTCGTTGATTGTGCAGTCATAAGAGAGATTAGTCACTTCCACTTGGCTGAATAGTGATGTTAAGGAGATTCCATCGAGTGGATCATCGCATTCTCCTTCCCTTTCATTAAAGTCACTTTCCCCTGTCTTGTATGGATCTGGGCATGTGAAATCTAGATCTTCTCTTTACTCCATCCACTGGCTATAGTCACATTCATCGTAGGGATTGACCCATGGTTGCATTTGGAGCTCCTCCACCTTCTCTATGAGATGGATTGTTTCCCAGATGATGGGTGGTGTCAGAATTTTGGGACGGTTAATAGGTACCACTATTTAGGCAGGCTCGAAGCGAGCGTGCCTTCTCATCATAATGACCCTTTCCCTTTCTTTCTTCCTATTCTCAAACCAGATATGTAGCCATTCGTCATCCTCTACAAATGGGATGTCGGGATCCTCGAAATTGTGTTTTGCCCAGGAATGCTCTTTCCATTTCCTTAGCTTTTCCTCCTTTGCTCGCTCTTCTTCATCACTCATATTAGGATCAATTACTTCTGATTGATCGGACTCAACGTCTTCTTCCTCCTCCATCATGAAACACTCATCCTCCTCTGGGAAGGTTAAGGTTGGCTTAGCTTGGTTGTTTTGGACAATGTACTGGCCAAGATTATATGTGGGGCTGTGAGATAGGGTTATGAGGTTAACATTTTGGGGTGGTTCAGTATTGGATAGTTTGGTTTGTGCATCAGGTTGTGGAGGTTTTATGGTGCGGCTATCAATGAGGTCTTGAATGTCATGGCGAAGACGCATGCAGTTGTCCGTCTCGTGCCCAGAATGTTGATGGTAGGCACATTGCTTGTTGGGGTCATGGTTTGGGCCGTAAAGCGGCTGAGGAGATGGTTTGTTCAAGGGTTTGAGATGGCCTTGACGGCTTAGAATGGTTAAGGCTTGGGATAGAGTCATGTAGAGAGGGCTAAAGTTGCGGCGAGGCCGGTTTGAGCCTCGGGATGAGCTGGTTTGAAAAGGGTCTTGTGGTGAGGTTGAGTTAAGAGTGCTTACAGATGCATGAGATGCACGGCTTGGGAAGGATTTCTTAGGTGGAGGAACTTTTTCTTTCCCAATGAGTCCCACTTTGATTCCTTCTTCAATCTGCAACCCAGTAGCATGTAGGCACTTGAAATCTGTGATGGCCTGTGTGTAGACATGCTTGAGATACTTGGATTGCAGATTTTTGACAACAATCCTCACTTGATCTTCTTCAGAGGGGCAATTCTTCATTTTGGCAGCCTTTTCCCTCCATCTAGCCACGAAGGTAACAAAGTCTTTGTTTGACTCTTGTTTGGTCATTTCCAAATCTCGATTGGTTAGTTCAACTTGGACATTGTATGCATATTGGTTGATAAAAGCGTTGGCAATTTCGGGTTAAGTGTGATAATGCTCGAACTCCAGAGTGAGGAACCAATCGAAAGCACTTCCAGTGAGAGTTCTTTGAAACAGTTGAGCGATGAGCTTATCATTCAAGCCCATCGGCTTTAGGGTGTTGATGACATGGTGGACATGTCTAGTAGGGTTGCTAGTTCCATTGAACTTTTCGATGTTTGGCATTTTGAATTTCTCAGGCAGTTGAGAGTCTGGAAAGAGGCAAAGTCCTTCAAAGTCCAGAACTTGGTCTCCCTATGAACGGGCCAGGGCATGCTTGATCTCTTTGACTTGCTTGGCTAACTCAGGATTTTTTGGCCTATTCTCATTTGCCATTGATCTTTCTTCGTCTTCAGCATTTCTTGCTGCTTTTTCTACTAATAAGGTAGCGACTTAAGCCTAGAGGTTGGCAATAGTGGTGTCGTCGTCTACCATGGAAACAGAAGGATTGCTTGACGAAACTTGGAATTTGGTTGATGATTGATTTTGCTGAGAAGATGACTGCGAAGTCCCTGGAAGTGACGGGGACCGTTGCGGTGAAGGTGTTCTGACAAGCGGGGATGACAGGCGAGATGGCTGCAAAGATCTCTATTTGGCGTGACTTCGGGTGTTATAAGAGTATAAAGTTGGTTGTGGTTGCTTCCTTGGCTTACCTATTGTGCCTGATTTGAAAAATAGAATACCTGCAAGTCAGTAGGCTTGTATAGGGTTAGGATTTGGGTTGAAGATCCCAACCCTTCTGCACAGAAAGAGTTATTTACAATAACAGATGATACAAGGTGTGAAGAAGAACTTGGAAGCAAAATGCAAAAAATTTCCTTAACCTCCGGGTTCCTGTCTTAGTTTGATAGGTTTTATGGCTTTCTAACACATGTAATGTTTAGGTAGTCTCAGGGTGCTCCATTGTCAAAGGGCACTAGTCCTTTCACTAGCCCATCATAGGCGGTGATTGGGTGATTTCCTTTTTTATATACCACTACGTATAAGTGACTGTGGAGTTTACTGGAACCCCTAACATAGCTCGTGTCATGCCGAGGTATTAGGTGAAATCAACGAGGTTGCCCATTCGATGCATATGATAAATGAATTGAATAAAGCATGTATTACTCTTATGTTGAACTTTTTGGTTATGGCTCTCAAGTCCCCAGCAGAGTCGCCAAAAACTATAGTCACCTCCCTGGAGCGGGGCAGTGCCATACAGATTAATCATCGTTTGCTCGTTTGGTTGCTTGCTTCATAAACCAAGATCATGGATATTCCCATGGTTAGGAACATCGCCACACGATAGCGGCTATCATCAAAACAGAGTCGCCACCTAGTTTATTAAAAATAGGAAAATAGATAGAGATTTTGGGTACGGGAGCCAAAGGTACAGTGAGGGGAAGGTGTTAGTCACCCCTCTCTGCCCAGTCATTGGACTAGCCCATCATTGTTTAACATAAGACATGTACCTGCTTTATTTAATTCTAACACATAGTCTGTTTAATTAAGCCTTTAAACAATTAATAGTGAGCCAGAACTGTAATTAAAAACATGCATTAGAAAGCTAAACTAAATCAAACTGTCCCAGGAAAATGGATCCCGTGGCCGGTGAATTGATGTCACGGCCGAGGGATCTTTCTGGCTTGATGAACCGACCGGGGGATTGAAACCTCGATCGGTGTTCTTCCTCACACCAGACAGAAAAGTTAGTAGATAATCAAACGCTATGATTAAGCATAAAAACGAGAAATAAATAAAACCAAAGGCCCTTGGGCCTCACCACCTTGATCCCTCAGTGGCTTGATTGCTTCGGATTTTATTAAGATAGACTAATTTGCTTTTTGAAAACCCTAGGGTTAGGGTTTGAACTTCGGGGTTTGATCGTCGGATTGATGGCTGCCTTTGGAAGGTTAGGGCTTTTGAAGAGATGGTTTGAGAGAGTATGTGTGCAGAATTTCGTGACTTGAGAGAGTGATTCCACTTATTAATTTCGGAACCCAAAAGGTCCTTTATATAGGCAAAGGGATGACACACCTCAACCAATCGAAATGCACGAGTAAAATTGGAGTTAGAGAGTGATTCTAACTCTTCATGGCAATCCTCGGCGTAGCCCGAACGCATCGGGATTTGGCTGCTAGGGTTTTGTGAACGGATCAAATGTTTTGACAGAACGTTCCAGAATTTGGAAAAATGACGATTTGGCGGCCGAAGAAATGATGTTGCGGCTGAGGGATTGATCCCTCAAGGAGATTTTCAAGCAACTCGGGTGAAGGAATGATGTTGAGGTCGTGAGATCAATGTCAAGGCCGACATATGGATTCTCCTGGGATATTCTATTTCTATTTCAAAGGTTATTTGGCTTTGGATTGGGTCCTTTAAGTGGCTAAAAGTTCTTACGGAAAGTCCTAAGATTCACAAAAACTCAATCAGCAATCACTGTGTCCATTTCATCATCAGGATGGTGCCCAAGGTGACACTTGAAATAATCGTTACGCCAAATTGGGATGTCTACACCAGCTACTATTAACTTGGATTGAGGTTAACCTTTTGAGGCACGTGGTTAGGTTAAGAGTAAAACAAGTCAGCTGGAATTGGTCGTTATAGATAATCTGCAGATTTTGATGAAAAAGACTATAGAAGTCTGAGCACGTCTTAGACAATTTAGAAGAGCCTTAGAAGTTGAGCGTCCCACTTGAGAGACTCAGGAAATCTGGAAAAAGGACAGAGACAGCCATATATTTAGTACATATTTCACCGGATTGCTCCAATGCCCTTCTCATTTTATTTTTGAGAAAAGAAATTAGACGAACCTTGAATTTATGAAAGTTTGATTGAAATCCAAACATGGACACAACTTAAAGTAGTTATCCACAAGTCACAAACAAAGCGCTCCAATCTAGCCAAAAAAATCCAGCTCATGTGGCTATATAATTAATAACCGTTTACTATGAAGAGTCAGGTTGGCTTTCCACACTTTTTGTCGTTTTGGGTCTCACAAAGATATTGTGAGAACCCAGCTCGTCGTCCCACAACAGGAAAAAAGTTGAAAAGGATATACAAAATATAAGTGAAGGCCGACCAACAACTATTAACTTGACTTGAGGTTAACCTTTTAAGCCACGCGATTAGGCTAAAAGTTAAGCAGGTCAGGTAGAATGAGTCGTGCCAACAAGCTACTATTAACGTGACTTGAGGTTAACATTTTGAGTCACGTGTTTTGGTTAAGACAACCATATGTTCACTACGTATTTCACCGGATTGCTCCATTGCTCTTCTCATTTTAGTTTTGAGAAAAGAAATTAGATGAAACTTGAATTTATGAAAGTTTAATTAAAATCCAAACATGGATAGTTTTTAAAGTAGTAATCCACAATTCACAAATAAAGCATTCCAATCTAGCCAAACAAATCCTGCTCATGTGGCAATATAATTAATAATCTTTTACTATAAAGAGTCTGGGTGGCTTTCAACACATTTTGCCGTTTCGGGTCTCACAAAGATATTGTGAGAACCCACCAAGTCGTCCCACATCCGGGAAAAAGTGGAAAAGGGTATACGAAATATAAGTAAAGGGGGACTAACTACTATTAACTTGACTTGAGGTTAACCATTTGAGCCACGTGGGTTGGCCAAGAGTTAAGCAGGTCAACTAGAAGGGGTCGTGCTGACCAGCTACTATTAACTAGAGTTGACGTTATCCTTTTGAACCACGTGGTTAGGTTAACAGTAAAGCAAGTCAGCTGGAACGAGTTGTTATAGATAATCTGCACATTTTCAGGAAAAACACTATTGAAGTCAAGCACGTCTTAGACAATTTGGTAGAGCCTTAGAAGTTGAGCGTCCCACTTGAGAGACTCAGGAAATCTAGAAAATGACAGAGACAACCATATATTCAATACATATTTCACCGGATTGCTCCATTGCCCTTCTCATTTTACTTTTGAGAAAAGAAATTAGACGAACCTTGAATTTATGAAAGTTTGATTGAAATCCAAACATGGACACTACTTAAAGTAGTTATCCACAAGTCACAAACAAAGCATTCCAATCTTGCCAAAAAAAATCAAGCTGATGTGGCTATATAATAAATAAATTTTAACTATAAAGAGACTGGGTTGCTTACCACACTTTTTGCCGTTTCGGGTCTCACAAAGATATTGTTAGAACCCACCAAGTCGTCCCACATCAGAAAAAAAGTAGAAAAGGGTATACGGAATATAAGTAAAGGCCGACCAACTACTATTAACTTGACTTAAGGTTAACCTTTTTGGACACGTGGGTTGGCTAAAAGTTAAGCAGGGCAGCTAGAACGGGTCGTGCCGACCAGCTACTGTTAACTTGACTTGAAGTTAACCTTTGGAGCCACGTGGTTGGGTTAAGAGTGGAACAAGTCAGCTGGAACGGGTCGTTATAGATAATTTGCAGATTTTGATCAAAAAGACTATTGAAGCCTTAACACGTCTTAGACAATTTGGAAGCGCCTTAGAAATTGTGCGTCCCACTTGAGAGACTCGTGATATCTGGAAAAGGACAGAAACAACCATATATTCACTCCATATTTCACTGGATTGCTCCATTGCCCTTCTCATTTTACTTTTGAGAAATGAATTTAGACAAAACTTGAATTTATGAAAGTTTGATTGAAATCCATACTTGGACACTACATAAAGTAGTTATCCACAAGTCACAAACAAAGCATTCCAATATAGCCAAAAAAATCTCACTCATGTGGCTAAATAATTAATAACCTTTATTATAAAGACTCTAGGTAGCTTCCCACTCTTTTTGCCGTTTCGGGTCTCACAAAGATATTGTGAGAACCCACCTAGTCGTCCCACTTCCGGAAAAAATATGAAAAGAATATACAGAATATAAGTAAAGGCTGACCAACTATTATTAACTTGACTTCAGGAAAAATATGTTGAGCCACGTTTTTTGGCTCAAAGTTAAGCAGGTCAGCTAGAACGGGTCGTGCTAACCAGCTACTATTAACTTGACTTGAGCTTAACCTTTTGACCCACGTGGTTAGGTTTAGAGTTAAGAAAGTTAGCTGGAACGGGTCGTTATAGATAATCTGCACGTTTTGATGAAAAAGACTATTTAAGTCTGAGCACGTCTTAGAAAATTTGGAAGAGCCTCAGAAGTTGAGCGTCCCAGTTGTGAGACCCACAATATCTGAAAAAGGACAAAGACCACCATATAATCACTACATATTTCATCGTATTGCTCCATTGCCCTTCGCATTTTACTTTTGAGAAACGAAATTAGACAATGCTTGAATTTATTAAAGTTTGATTGAAATCCAAACATGGACACTTCTTAAAGTAGTTATCCACAAGTCACAAACAAGGCATTCAAATCTAGCCAAAAAAATCCAGCTCATGTGGCTATATAATTAGTAACCTTTTATTATAAAGAGTCTGGGTGGTTTTTCACACTTTTTGCCGTTTCGGGTCCCACAAAGATATTGCGAGAACCCATGTAGTCGTCACACATCAGGAAAAAAGTGGAAAAGGATATACGGAATATAAGTAAAGGCCGACCAACTACTATTAACTTGATTTGAGGTTAACCTTTTGAGCCACGTGGTTAGGCTAAGAGTTAAGCAGGTCAGCTAGAACGAGTCCTGCCGACCGGCTACTATTAACTTGACTTGATATTAACCTTTTGAGTCACGTGGTTTAGTTAAGAGTTAAGCAAGTCAGTTGGAACGGGTCGTTATAGACAATTTGCACATTTTGATGAAAAAGAGTATAAAAGTCTGAGCACGTTTTAGACAATTTGGAAGAGCCTTTAAGGTTGAGCGTGCCACTTGAGAGACTCATGATATCTGAAAAAGGATCGAGACAACCATATATTCACTATTTTTCACCAGATTGGTCCATTGCCCTTCTCATTTTACTTTTGAGAATAGAAATTAGAGAAAACTTGAATTTATGAAAGTTTGATTGAAATCCAAACATGGATATACTTAAAGTAGTTATCTACAAGTCACAAACAAAGCATTCCAATCTAGCCAGAAAAATCCTGTTCATGTGGCTATATAATTAATAACCTTTTACTATAAAGAGTTTGGGTGGCTTTCCACACTTTTTTCCGTTTTGGGTCTCACAAAGATATTGTGACAACCCACCTAGTCGTCCCACATCAGGAAAAAAAGGGCAAATTTTTGTAGTCGTCCCTGTAGTTTTACGGTTGTCTACATTTCGTCCCTCTAGTTTCAAAGTGCTACAATTTCGTCCCCGTAGTTTGTTTTGCGCTCCAAATTGGTAAAATCGTTAACACCGTTAACGAAACTAACGGAAAAAATATGATTAAAAAATTAAGTACTCCAATTTTTAGTTCGGTCGAACCGGTGAGAAGATCTTATTTTTTGATCATTTTATCCTAAATGGTCGTAATGAATTTTTGGCTCTAAGGCCTTTCAACGAGCATCCGAAAACTCCTTATTTAGTTTCAGGGCTCTCTTAGGGTACTCATTGAAAAGCCATAGAGCCAAAAATCCATTCTGACCATTTAAGATAAAATGATCAGAAAAATAATATATTCGCACCGTTTCAAGCGGACTGAAAATGGAACACTTAATTTTTTAACTATATTTTTTAATATGTTAATGGTGTAAAAAAAAATAAGTGTTCCAATTTTCAATCCATTTGAACCGGTGCCAATATCTTATTTTTCTGATCATTTTATCTTCAATGGCTATAATGGAGTTTTGGCACTAAGGCCTTTCAATGAGCACCCTAAGAGAGCTCTGAAACTAAATAAGGAGTTTTCGGGTGCCCGTTGAAAAGCCTTAGAGCCAAAAATTCATTACGATCATTTAGGACAAAATGATCAAAAAAATAAGATCTTCGCACCGGTTCAACCAGATTGAAAATTGGAGCACTTAATTTTTTAATCATATTTTTCCATTAGTTTCATTAACGGTGTTAACGATTTTACCGATTTGGAACGTAAAACAAACTACAAGGACGAAATTGGAGCACTTTGAAACTAGAGGGAGGAAAGTGAGACAACCGTAAAATTACAGGGACGACTACGAAAATTTGCCCGGAAAAAAGTGAAAAAGATATACGGAATATAAGTAAAGGCCAACCAACTACTTTTAACTTGACTTGAGGTTAATCTTTCGAGCCACGTGGTTAGGCTAAGAGTTAAGCTGGTCAGCTAGAACGAGTCGTGCGGACCAGCTATTATTAACTTGACTTGAAGTTAACCTTTTGAGCCACGTAGTTAGGTTAAGAGTTAAACAAGTCAGCTGGAACGGGTCGTTATAGATAATCTGCATATTTTGATGAAAAAGACTATTGAAGTCTGAGCACGTCTTAGACAGTTTGGAACAGCCTAAGAAGTTGAGCGTCCCACTTGAGAGAGTACTCATGATATCTGGAAAAGGACAGAGACAACCATATATTCGCTACATATTTCACCGGATTGCTCCATTGCCCTTCTCATTTTACTTTTGAGAAAAGAAATTAGACAAAGCTTGAATTTATGAAAGTTTGATTGAAATCCAAACATGGATATACTTAAAGTAGTTATCTACAAGTCACAAACAAAGCATTCTAATCTAGCCAAAAAAATCCAGCTCATGTGGCTATATAATTAATAACCTTTTACTATATCGAATCTGGGTGGCTTTCCACACTTTTTGCCGTTTCGGACCAAAATCTCTCGTTCGGTGTGTCGCACAACACTAGTAGGGCCAAAAACTCTTGTTCGGTGCGCTCCTTCCCTCCAAAGTGTTGTGCCGTCATCTGGAAATTGATTTGGAAAACGCCTTTCTTAGCAGCGCTATTTTGTGGCATTACTGGATCAAAGAAATTCCCTCCACCACAATTATCTTGCCATTGTCTGGTAGACCTTTATAGCAATTCTTAATCAGCAACTTAGGCAATGACCATCACTCCAATTATGAAGTATCCTCAATATATGATCGCATGCTCCGCTGTGGCCAGGTACCTTAGCTAGCTCGAATCAGTGACACCACAAGGGCGCACCACTTCAGAGCTCAGAGTGTTAGATTTTTGGCACTTTTCGGGGTTGTTCAAAAAATCCATTGGTGTTTTTGTTATATCGACTCCGTTTAATTATAATGGGTATGTTTTTAGAGGGTAGTTACTCGCTCGATGCTCCTCCCATTATCTGCGCCAAGTTGACCGCCGCGACATCGATCAAATTGCATGAGAGGTAAAAACATTACACAGCACGTCATGCATATGATGATTTTGTTACCAAGATTAGATCTCTGAAAATTTGTTTACATATCTATTTCTTTAAAAGATTTCTTTTTCCTGAATATATTATTGGGGCCTATGGATAATACGTTTTTATATATATACATATACGCCTTAAAAAAAAAAAAAGACACCCCTCTCGTCTTTACTGTGTGGGCAGCATGCCCTTGGGAAAAGGATTCCGTTCCTTTTGCGCCAAAGCGGTCCGATAGATCGAGGGAGCGCGAGCGGAGAAGCAGGCGCTCGTAAATACAGAGTCGCCGCCTGGGTTTGAAGGTTCGACACCCAAGGAACTGTATTTCGAAGCACCTGCCGCGCTATTTGACTTGAAAAAGTGAAGGAACCAGTCCGTCATAACCATATCTGGGCTCGGGAGCCAGGTTACGAGAGGGGAAGGGTTTTAAGGCACCCCTCTCGCCCAATTCGGAGATCGGTCTCTACTTAGGCATTTTGTGAAATTATTTGTGATTCGTTTTCTTCTTTAACCAGTTTTAAGCCAATTAGGGCGGGGAAATAGTTTAATCGGGGATTTAAAACTATAACATTTTGCAAGATGTGATATAAACATGATATGGATGGATGAAACAATGGAAATAGGGTAAAATCCAACCCCCTGATGAGGAATGAACCAGGCTGCACAAGGAATGAATGTGCCATACACCATGGCCACCTTTGCATGCATGGATCAACGTGCATGCAAAGCAGTCCATCGCGCGACACACTCACTCACTCGCGCGAGGGTCCTGTTTCACCACAGGTTGAATTTAATCCTCTTCTGGGCTCTGGAAGGACCAGTGCACACCCAGGAGGCAAACCAAGCAGTTTATATGGACTGAAAGTAAATGGTTAATTACAAATTATTACAAACAGGAGCCAAATTAATGAAAGGCAACCCCTAAACAGTGGGGCTGTTAAAACAAAGGCCAAGGGCCAAGTTGCACATGCAAGGGCAGTTACTGGACTCAGGAGGATCATCGCGCGAGACAGTGAATCCCTCGCATGAGAGTCCTGACTGGACTTCCAAGAATTGCTTTGCATGCTCTGGGCTCTGGTACATGTCCAGAAGCAACCCAGAAGCATTCCAACAAAGTAAATAAGTAAGAAAAGCTAGTCTATGTGTTTTAACATGCTGAGCAATGAGCTAAAAGGCCTATCATACTTCAAAACAATGAATAACATGATAAAACAAGAATACCAGCACCCCCAAACCCCGCGAGGACTGTCGCGCGAGACAGTGGACTGTCGCGCGAGTATGTGAGTCCATCGAGCGAGTTCTGCTGACTTTAGGGCCAGGACTGGTATTGATTACCAGCCTTGGCCCTGCCAGTCCCCCTCAGAGATCAGAATAAGAAAATAGTAGGTATGCTATACCTTTGGTTGAGTTTGAAAAAGTGCATGAACTTGAGTTGGAAGAGTGCTTGAGCTTTGAGTTGAGTCGAGGTTGAATGCTTTTGAGTAGTAGAAACAAGGTGTGAAAAATTAGGTGTAAGATTTTATAACCTTTTTTTCCCAACCCAAGGTGTATGGATTTCTAAGCTTTCTTGTTTGATTTTTTTGAACCCTTTAAAAAGACTAACATGTGGGGGGGGGTATTTATAAGCCAATACCTTCCATTAATGGAGACATTCTAGAATCCTTCTAATAATAGAAACATTCTAGAAACATGCCAATAATGGAAACATTCTAGAACATTCTAGAATCCTTCCATTAATGGAAAGCTTCCAGAAACCTTCCAAAAATGGAAAGTCACAGGTCCGTTGCAAATTTAACCAGCGCGCGCCGATCGAAAATCGGCGCGTGCCAGTAAGGTTCCGAGAATTTTAAAAACGTTTTGAAAACACTCAAAACTCAAACATGTCATCACTCCCGCGGTGTTCTTGATCCATTTCATCATCGGGGAATCAAATACCGTAAATAAACTAATCTGGAAGCCCAGATTGGGGTGTCTACAGTAGCCGCTCTTTGACGGCACTTGGAGCACCATTGACTTGGTACAAGTAACGTCAAAGATTTCTAGACACCCCTCAAGGCAATCCACATCAAAGCATACTAGCAAAGTAGACAAGTAAACTTAAGGAACCTGATTGGTGGAATGGACAGGCGGTCCATTGCCGGGGATGGAAGTAGAAGTGGACGATTGCATCGCCGCTTGTTGATCGAATTTGGACAGGACAGGCTGTCACTGCAGATTTGGACGGGACCGGCCGTCGTTACTGGGGATCAAGCTATCCTCGGCACAAAGTATTCCAACAAACACGGGTAGGTCGTGTCAAGCAGGTTGAATTTCATCTGTTGGGAATCAGAGCCAATCTCCTTATCAAAGACCATCCGAGACAGAGCAATAAGCCTATTGGAAGATGCACTTGCGGCTAGACTGAGGGTGATTGTCATTCGGGACAGGCCAAGACGGACTCTCCTGGGGAACAAACAATTGCGGATGAACGGACCATTGGACGATAATCTAATCGTCGTTGTGGACTGAAAAGACGATATGGCTGACCGTCGTTGATGAATTTGACAGGACTGGCTGTCGTGAAGGCGGACGGAGAGATCAATTGCTGAATGATCAAGCCGTTGAGAATTGGTTCCGTAGGAGATTGCATCGCATCCTTTGGGAAACAAATTGAGAGTTAGGGAGATTTCCATCGCATCCACTAACCAACGAGAACAAAATCGCAAGAGATTGCATCGCATCCTTCGGCAAACCAAATCGAGAGTTAGGGAGATTTTCATCGCATCCACTAACCAACGAGAACAAGACCGCAGGAGATTGTATCGCATCCTTCGGCAAACCAAATCGAGAGTTAGGGAGATTTTCATCGCATCCACTAACCAACGAGAACAAGACCGCAGGAGATTGTATCGCATCCTTCGGCAAACCAAATCGAGAGTTAGGGAGATTTCCATCGCATCCGCTAACCAACGAGAACAAGACCGCAGGAGATTGCATCGCATCCTTTGGCAAACAAATCATATGACGGCAACCACGCTGGCCATCTTCCTGCTTTCAACATTTAATGTACACAATATGCAATGATGTATACGAAATTGAAAATGCAGATGCAAGCTAAGGGCGGCTCCTCGGAGGACAACGATGCCTAAGGACTACCACTAAGTCTCATTATTGTACTATCTGTTACTTCTGAGATGCGCACCCAGATAGAGAGACATTGAACGGGCTGACATGCCCCAGTTGACGGATTTGGACTTGTGTGCCCTTTCTTTGATGCTTAGGCAGACGTGCCAGACAGATATGCTTTGCTTGGCCTTGGGCTGACGTGCCCTTGCTGCTCATGAGATTCCACAGCTTGTGGATTACAGGAGCTAGGGTAGCAATGTAACAATTGCGTTTTCCAGTTTATTGACTCTCTTTTGCAAGTGAGAATACAAAAACTAACCACTAATATCCAATTTGCATTGACAAGTGCTTTGAATCGACACACAAATGCGCGCATGTGTACAGACACGTCTAGCTCGAACGAAGGGGAGAAAGAGCCTCAGGATACAATGCGAACCCTTAGGCACACGGAATACAATGAAATTTTGGGCATTAACATGACAAAACTCACAACATTCCTTAGACAGGTGAAACTGACATTTGCGAGAGACGCAAAAAGGCACAAAGACCTGTACAAATGAAATCGAGAAAAGCATCCCGATACGACATTTGATTGAAAAAAATTGGAAAATGTCGCAAAGACGGACATAAGACGCCGATGATGACTCGTATAGGCCCGGACTGAAACCGACACCCCCCGTGCAGTCACATTAGGCCATATGACCTGCATGGTATGACAATACTTGGCGAAAGCCCCTGGAACGACATTTGAGGGCAGTAGCAGATTGCGACTGTGCGCTGCAAAAATTGAAAAAGCACGCGCAGTTTTAAGACCAAACGCGCATTACTTCAAACAAACACGTTGCGGTTGCTTACACCAGACTTCGCTGAACTTAGAATAAACCGTGAGCCTGTTAAGGCCTCTAGCATTTCGTTCTGTTTTTGATGCTTTAAGTATTTTAAGACTCATGCTCAGCCCGTAATAGAAATAGCAGTTTGCAATAAAATTGAAAGACAAAGGTTTTCCCCCATCTGGTTTCTCCAACGCAGCTTGATCTTCGATCCTCTCCGACCTTTGATGTGTACCAAAACGTCAACCATGGATCCACTTTGATAGAGTGTGACCGAGTCTCGAAAAGAGACTGCCTACGTATCCCAAGCTAGGGAATCAGGTCAAAACGTAGTTCAGGCTAAGGTTCACTCGTGTGTTTACCTCTCCTTTTGCGCTCTAACTTTTGCCTAGTACCGCCTATTCGGGTCTTCGGTCTAGCAAGCTTTCGAATATTGCCTATTGCTTTTGCCTAGACCCCCTTCATAGGTTTTCGGGCTAGCAGGCTGCTCTAACTTTTGCTTGGAACTGCCCACCCTTAGGGTTTTCAGCCCAACGAGCTTCTCTAAGGGAAAAGTAACTTTTGAATTGATCCAGGTTGACCAAAGTATTGAATTTGTTGCCATCGAGGTCGACGATCCTTGGCCGCAGCCTCAGATAAAATGGCTTTGATGACGCAGGGTTAAGAGTGCTCCGGTTGACATGCCTCGCTCTAGGCCATTTTGTACACTTTCTTATTTGTACTTGGCAGAATGCCACTGTTACTGTTTTTGAACACAACGCAAGGCCTGAAGCCTTTGGTGCTTCTGCTTTCTGACTTAGCACCCGGTAGCAGGGGATTTGATACTTTTATCTTAAAATCAACGCCAGGCGTGTCTTTGTGAGACCACGCCAAGACGTTTGATAAATTCTTTGAGTTTGTCTGACCGGGCGCAATGCTTTTCTGGGGGCGGTGCTTGGACCAACTTTGAACCTTTCAAGAGGTTATACTTGTCTTTCAAGTTTACTGAAAATTACTTCTTCTTTTAATAGGCTGAGCATGCCTTTATCTTCCCTTTCGGCGAGAGAACACATTTCCTTGGGGATTATCCCATCGAAATCTATCCCTTCGTCATCAAAGTCGACATAGTTTATATAAAAGCCAGCAAAGTACTTAGAAGCAAGATAATTCATATCATAAAAATCCACGGGTTCGTCAAGTACAGCAGACTTGAAACTTGAAACAAAAGCTACGACGTGAAGGGCTAAAAGGCACAACCTCCGACTCAGAGCTAGACTTCAGACAAACGCAAAAGACTCTGTGTCAGACTCAGACATATTGCCAATGCAAACTAGACGCAGTTTTGAAAACGCAACTATTAAGAAGCTACCCATAGCTTCCACAAAAAGAGGTAGGATTCACCGGGTGTCAGGCCCAAGCAACAGCACTTCAGCCTCCTTTGGCTTCTCGACCAAACCTACTCGATACTCCTTTGAACAACGGACCTCAGCCAGTCGGTCTTCTCCTTTGTAAACCCCTCATCATTGTCAAACCAGATGTCGGCAGTGGAAACCTCAATTGCCCAATCTACTACCATCATGTTAACCTCCGACTCGGACGGGATGGATACGATGGGTTTGGGTTGATTTGCTGGGATGATATAGTGGCTAGGGTTGAATATGGTGGAGCTCGGGTTGATTTGAGTGGAGGTGATAGATACCTGACCAACCAGAGGGTCAGGACTATGCTGAGGCAAAGAGTTGGTGACGATGTTGGGTTTGGTGGAACTTGAACCGTGCCATCGTCAATAAGATCTTGAATTTCATGTCGAAGACGATAGCACTTGTCAGTGTGGTGGCCAGGCATTTGGTGGAAGGCACAGAAGAGGTTAGGATTGTAACCAGCAGGTAATACTTTGGGTTGGGAAGTGGGGGTCAAAGGTTTGAGATGCCCAGACTTGACAAGTTTCTCCATCACTGCGGACAGAGGTGCCTCAAAGACAGAGAAACTTCGAGGTTGGGTTCGGGCCCGGTAGCTTTGGGCGTTCTGAACCTGATTGACATCGGCTGTATGGTTAGGGGAAGCAGCAGCGTTATCCCCACTTGTAACTGTGCTGGCGTAATTGCTACCGCCAAACAGTGCACTACTGTTTCCAGAGTAAGCTTTCGACTTTGATTTTTGAGGATTGGAAGAAGAAGACTCCCCTCTTGACAGAATCCCACTTTGCAGCGCATCCTCGATGGCCAGGCCAGCGTCAAAAAAGATTTCAAAGTTGGCGGACTCTTGAGCAAGCACCAGGTGCCTAGCATAGTCCGGCTGGAGATTGCGGGAGATGATGCGGAGTTGATCCCTCTTGCTCAGGCGCTCAGTCATTAGAGCGGCTTTGGCTCTCCACCTTTTAACAAAATCCGCAAATGACTCTTTGGCTTCCATCTTCGTGGATTCCAACTCTCGAATAGTCATCTTGAGCTGGGAGTTGTAGTTGTATTGAGCAATGAAGGCAGCCCCTATATCTTCCCAAGTCTTTCTCTTGGAGATGTCAAGCGACAGAAACCAATGGAAGGCAGGCCCTGAGAGAGTTTGAGGGAAAAGCTGAGACATGGCCTCACTTTCTACTTTGAGTAACTTCATAGCGGCATGGTAGCCGTAGAGATGAGTCTTGGGATCACCGCTCCCATCAAATTTGACCAAATCAGGCATCTTGAATTTGTCTGGCAGCTTAGCATTAGGATACAGGCAAAGACGATCCAAGTCAATTCCTCCTGCGCTGATCTTTTCAGTTTTGGAGACTACTTCTTCTAGCTTTGCCATCTTGGCCATAAGAGCTGCCATATTAGGATTCAAAACAGGCCTACCACCTGCCGGATCTGGGTTTACAACAAGTGCGCGAACCTCCCCAGGGTTGGGCTGAACAATAAGACGCCCCTCGTGATTCGGATCTGGGACCAAGATAGGTTGTTCCTGGTTGTCCTCATCGTCATCGCCTTCCTCTTTGAGTGGAGGTGAAAGACGAGTGTTGATAAGGTCATTGAGACGGGTGATGTTAGCATCGGTCTGGATGGCCCTCTGCTGCATGGTGGTAATGCTGTTCTGAAGGTTCATGAGCATGGTCTCTAGACTGAGCGGTTGATCTGCCATGACTTGTGTCTCGGAGGTGCTTGATGTAGAAGACGGGGAAGCTGGCGGCGTGGCTTTTTGTAAAAGCGACGGCGAACCCGACTGTAGGGCAGCCAACAATGAACTCGGAGAAGCCTCCGTTGCAACTGACTGAGTTTCGAGCCTGACAAGTCTTTGAATTGGATTCTGAAGACGTTCCCAAGTAGGTTTGGCTCTTCCTTTCGGTACTCTCTTGCTCGGTGCAATGGCTCAGAACTAGATTGCAAAGTAATTGAAAGCTCAGTGGCACTCCTATATCAGTTCATTTGCAAGAAAAATGCAATGTACATGACATCGTCGTTGGTATCAAACCTAGACTCTAGAACCAGAGACGAGTCTGTCTCATGATGTACGGACACTGCCAAAATCCTCAGATTTCTTTTCGAGGGTGTATCCTTTGAAAGGATCAAACTGATCCTAAGAGATGTCAAAACAGACTAAGTCTTCGACCAGTCCGACTTGAAGGTTCAACTTTGAACTTGAAACAACTCGGTATTGATGGCGTGACACCTTTACCGGGGTGGCTTCAGTGACAACGCGCGTTAGCCGGGCGGTGTACGTGCTTAGCACGATAACCAAAATGACATTAATATCACGACATCAACACTTTGTGGTTCCTTATTTTCGGTTGAATTCCCAATCGGGCATGAGCCAAGGATTTAATAAGGTTTGATTTTCCAAAGTCTCGCTGATCTAAGGGCTTTAGAAATTAACAACGTGCACCATCGAGATGCACGACTCTTCATCGGGTCTAGCAGCATCCTAATAAGCATAAGACAGACGCGATAGCGAGAGACAACCTAGAAGCTGCCCTAAACATGCTCCTATGCAAAACAACATGCATGTATGTATAGTTCCAAAGATGAGTTTGCCTTACGCATTTCAGACGTTGCCAGAATCCTCAGAATTCTTTTCGGCGATGTGTCCTTGAGTAGATTGACAGATCCTAAAAGATGTCAAAATAGACTAAATCTTCGACTAGTCCCATTTGAAGATTCAACTTTGAATTAGAAACAACTTGGCATTGATGACATGGCACCTTAATCTTGAACAACGAGGTGTGTAGTGACAACGCACTTCAACCTGGGAGGAGCCAATGACACGGCATCAATACTTTGTTGTTCCTTATTGTCGGTTGAATCCTTAATCGGGCATGAGTCAAGGATTTAGTAAATTTTGATTTCTCAAAGTCTCGCAGATCTAAAGACTTTGCGATTGATAACGAACATTCGACAGAATGAACGATTCCTCATCGGGTCCAACAACGTCTTAGTCAGCACAAGACAAACTCGAAAGAAAGAACCGCCTTAAGCATGGTCCTATGCAAAAACAATGTATGTACAGTGCATGTGATAGGGAAAGCAGTAACACGTAAACAGTTACGGGGGTTATATGCAAATAGATCTTACCCTGTGGGTACCTGTCCTAGTTTGGAGAGTTCTAAGGCTTTGTATATACAAAGGCCGGTTTTGGTTCGTAACAGGTTCCTCGGACTAGGGCCACAGATATACTCCCGTTGCCCGCGATATCGCTGAGCAACAGTCAAACGGTAGCATGACCCATCATCGTCGAAGGTTGTTGGTCATTCGAGGTCCCCGGTCTCCGGTAAACCGTGCCGGATTGCCAAAACGATCCAACGAGGCTTATCCCACATCGATGCAAATGATATGCTAGAAATTGATAAAGAAGAAGAAGAATCACAAAATCACAATATGCCTTTTCAAGCTCGGCTCACTTTATTTAGTCCATCTTTAGAGGAAAATACACAAGTGATCAATCGAAAAAAGTCTCCAGGTAGGATTGGCCGGACACGAGGTCCTATTAAATCACCATTCTAACCTTCGGCAGCGCGAAACTCACCGTTTTGACAGACTTTTAAGGGATTGTTCACAAGTGTATTAAACTCTAAGTATAGATTAATATTGGTTCGATTATCCCCAGCAGAGTCGCCACTATGGGCAGCATGCCCTTGGGAAAAGGATTCCGTTCCTTTTGCGCCAAAGCGGCCCGATAGATGGAGGGAGCGCGAGCGGAGAAGCAGGCCCTCGTAAATACAGAGTTGCCACCTGGGTTTAAAGGTTCGACACCCAAGGAACCGTATTTCGAAGCACCTGCCGCCGTATTTGACTTGAAAAAGTGAAGGAACCAGTCCGTCATAACCATATCTGGGTTCGAGAGCCAGGTTACGAGAGGGAAGGGTTTTAAGGCACCCCTCTCGCCCAATCCGGAGATCGGTCTCTACTTAGGCATTTTGTGAAAATATTTGTGATTTGTTTTCTTCTTTAACCAGTTTTAAGCCAATTAGGGCGGGGAAACAGTTTAATCGGGGATTTAAAACTGTAACATTTTGCAAGATGTGATATAAACATGATATGGATGGATGAAACAATGTAAATAGGGTAAAATCCAACCCCTGATGAGGAATGAACCAGGCTGCACAGGGAATGAATGTGCCATACACCATGGCCACATTTGCATGCATGGATCAACGTGCATGCAAAGCAGTCCATCGCGCGATACACTCACTCACTCGCGCAAGGGTCCTGTTTCACCACAGGTTGAATTTAATCCTCTTCTGGGCTCTAGAAGGACCAGTGCACACCAGGAGGCAAACCAAGCAGTTTATATGGACTGAAAGTAAATGGTTAATTACAAATTATTACAAACAGGAGCCAAATTAATGAAAGGCAACCCTTAAACAGTTGGGGTGTTAAAACAAAGGCCAAGGGCCAAGTTGCTCATGCAAGGGCAGTTACTGGACTCAGGAGGATCATCGCGCGAGACAGTGAATCCCTCGCGCGAGAGTCCTGATTGGACTTCCAGGAATTGCTTTGCATGCTCTGGGCTCTGGTACATGTCCAGAAGCAACCCAGAAGCATTCCAACAAAGTAAATAAGCAAGCAAAGCTAGTCTATGTGTTTTAACATGCTGAGCAGTGAGCTAAAAGGCCTATCATACTTCAAAACAATGAATAACATGATAAAACAAGAATACCAGCACCCCCAAACCCCACGAGGACTGTCGCGCGAGACAGTGGACTGTCGCGCGAGTATGTGAGTCCATCGCGCGAGGGAGTGCTAGGCCACGGTTTCTTGTATTTCTGTTGACTTTAGGGCCAGGACTGGTATTGATTACCAGTCTTGGCCCTGCCAGTCCCCCTCAGAGATCAGAACAGGAAAATAGTAGGTATGCTATACCTTTGGTTGAGTTTGAAAAAGTGCTTGAACTTGAGTTGGAAGAGTGCTTGAGTTTTGAGTTGAGTTGAGGTTGAATGCTTTTGAGTAGTAGAAATAAGGTGTGAAAAATTAGGTTTAAGATCTTATAACCTTTTTTTCCCAACCCAAGGTGTATGGATTTCTAAGCTTTCTTGTTTGATTTTTTTGAACCCTTTAAAAAGACTAACATGTGGGGGGGGGTATTTATAAGCCAATACCTTCTATTAATGGAGACATTCTAGAATCCTTCTAATAATAGAAACATTCTAGAAACATGCCAATAATGGAAACATTCTAGAATCCTTCCATTAATGGAAAGCTTCCAGAAACCTTCCAAAAATGGAAAGTCACAGATCCGTTGCAAATTTAACCAGTGCGCGCTGATCGAAAATCGGCGCGTGCCAATAGGGTTCCGAGAATTTTAAAAAAGTTTTGAAAACACTCAAAACTCAAATATGTCATCACTCCCGGGGTGTTCTTGATCCATTTCATCATCGGAGAATCAAATACCGTAAGTAAACTAATCTGGAAGCCCAGATTGGGGTGTCTACACACTTATTTTTGTTTTGGTGGAGGCGAGAAGAGTTCTTCTCTTTTGAGCAGCAACCATTGTTTCTTTTTATTATTACGTTCTTGCATTTTTTGCGTTCCTTTGAACGTTTTTGGGGTTTTTCAAGATCACGTTACACATCATTCATTCATCCATTCACTGTTCGTGGTTCTTTGTGCCGTTTGCTGCTGTGGCCGAATCTTTTGGAGATTGATTCGGAGCCGGTTGAATCCGAAGATCGGGCGTGAAGTCCGTGGTGCATCTATTGGATCTTGAATAAGCTCGGGGAGTATCGGAGATTGGCGAGAATAGGTAAAGGCTTGGGGTAAGGTTTTTACTATTTCGCAATCTGTACTTCTTTTTGATTAATAGAATAAATCAGTAGTGTTAGGCCGTGGTTTTGGCTTAGGGTTATTTAGGACCCTAAGTTTTTCTACGTAAATTGTGCGTCTCTCGTATCAATTTCATTTTACTGCACTACTTGAGTTTTGGTTTGGATTAATCGAAATAATCAACATGTTCATCTCTATTAATTTTTAATCTGTTAATCTTTATTAAAATTGGTAATTTTTTTTAACAAAATTCCTATTCACACCCCCCCCCCCCCTCTAAGAGTAGATTGAACGCTTCCGCGTAATTTCACAGAGCTTTGGTAGGAAATTATAAGTCCCTTTGAGGAGGTGTTAGGATTCTAGGATTTTGGTCCAATTTGTTTCTTCTGGATTGCTTTTATCACAATCCAAGTTTGGGTTTCAGCCCATATGGTGTTGGACCATAGGAAGAAAAGTACTATATATAGTAGTGGGCTAGTAGCTATTTGAAATTTTTTGTTGTTAGTGGAACACCTGAACTATATATGAAATTTTAAGTGAGGAAAATGCTTACAGAAAGATTTTGAAAAATATATAAGATACGTATTACGAACTAATTGAGTATTTTAAAATTTCCACCAGCAAATTGATACTCAGTCTCCGTTCCATTTTGTTTGTCCACTTCTTGATTTCTTGTCGTCCCAAATTGTCTGTCAATCTCAAAAAGGAGAGCTCTCCCATTTCCACATACCTCTACAAAATTAAGATACCTATTACGAACTAATCAAGTACTCCCTCGGCCCACTATGTTGTGCCCTTATTTCTTTTTGGGATGTCCAAAATGAAGTCCTTATTTCAAAAATTTCTAATTTTGGATGTCCATATTACCATTTTACCTATCATTTCTCCCTTCCAAATTCAAAATTTTGAACTTGATTTAAAAGGAAATTTGAGCAAATTAGATTTGTCTCCATTCTCTCAATGACATGACAAGGAAAGTTGACAAAAAATCATATGTTACAAAGGAATAAAATGGTAAAATTAGCACAAAGTCAATGTAATTATGATCTTTTCTTAAACTATGTAAAAGTCAAAATACGCGCAACAAATTGGGACGGAGGTGGTGGCGGTCTGTCGGTCTTTTTGAGTGGCAGACTGCCTCCGGTGGTGGTGGGAGGTGAAGCTCAGCGGTGATGGCTGGTGATGTTGTGTGGTAGGGTTTTGCTTGGGCTTATTTGTTTGGGCTTGTACCATGTAACCTGTGCTTTCAGGCCCTTTAGGTGTTTGGACTGTGTTCCCTCTGTTTTAATTGTTAGGCTTGTCCCAGGTATTCAGGCTTTAGGCCCTTCAAGTGTTTGGGCTTGTCCCATATTGGTGTTCCCTTGGTTGGTTTCTTGCCAATCTAGGAATTAGGTCTCGGATTGAACACTACGTTCTCGTAATGTTCCTATTAATCTTTGTATCATCTTCAAAGATTATTAAAAAAAATTTCGGTGTTCAAAAAAAATTGGGCGGAGAGAGTTTTTTAGTTTTTTTTTTTAACCCAGAAGGTATGCTTCAACCTCGAAAGTCATGGTAAAGCCGCCCCAGAGCTACCCTTTGGATTGTCGGCAAATGCGTAAGCAGATCGGTCACTTCTTTCTTCGGAAGGAAGACACAATGTATTACTATAAAATGAAGTAGTCATCAAGCTGAAAAGGTCAAAAGGTCTTCTATATATCTATTTCAAAATACTACGATCCCAGCCATGATCTCAGTGTCAGCTCTAAGACAGCTCAAGTGGAAGTAACAACAGTGCCAAGGAAGAAATCAACCATCATCATCCATGGATGTTATTAGTAATATCCAAGATCCAAGCCATGGCATCATGAGCTCCGATCCAGCTCCAAAAAAGCTCAAGTGGAAGTGATAGTAGTGCCATTCCCATGCCACAGCCATCTCAACCAACTCCTCCAACTCTCCTGCCTCATCTCCTCCTCCTCCTACAACATCCCCGTCCGCTACGCCACTACCGCCACCCACCTCCGCCAGGTCAAACTCCGTTTCAATTCCCAAATCCACCTCCAAAATCCCAATATACACTTCCACGAATTCCCCACCCCTCCTTTCCTCTCCCCTCCTCCGAGCCTGAATTCCTCCTCCAAGCTGATTATCAGTCGCTAGCCGCTGGAACCGTATTCAACTCATGCAGATCAATTGAAGGTATTGTTTGAATAATTATAGTTGCAGTAGATATTTTTTTAATTTTATACGGAAAATAGCATTTTACTAATTAACTTGAGTAGTTCAGAGTACAGCAAAGTAACACCGATTTTGAACATCATTGAAGACATGTATCCAAACTTGCAACTAGTTACTCTATAGATATTACCCCACACACTCCTCTCTCTCTCTCTCTCTCTAAAAAATTAATATTAATACTTCACATGGAGCAAGGGGTACCGGTGGTCCGGTGGGAGGGGAGCTGTTTATAGGTGACAATTCCAATGGTCATGTAGGAGTTAATAGGCAAGGGTATGAGAAAGCCTATGGTGATCTGGGATTTTGCTGTGGCTTTTGATCGTTGACACTTTTTTCAAGAAGAGAGAGGAATACCTAATTACCTTTAAAAGTGAGTCCAATAGAAGTCAGATAGATTACTTTTGTCAGAGGCACTGAACATATGTTATGCAAAATTTGTAAGATTATCCCTAGAGAGTGTCTAGCGACACAACATAGACTTGTATTGCTAGATATTTGCCTGAAATGGCAACATAGACCAACAAAAGAGACTAGATGCTCACGAACTAGATGGCGTCACAACATATGACATCACAACTTTCAGCCCCTATGTTCAGAAAATCTTGGTTTCATCCCTGGGTGCAATGGGATTTTGCTTTACGGCCTGGTGGAGATCTTGAGGTAGGTGATACAGTGATACAATTCCGGGCTGTGGCTGTTCTAGAGCTGTTCGTTGTAAGCCTTTCATTGAACCTTTGATTGGATTTCCCTCGTCTCTTCCCCCAACTTGAAGTGCCCTTTGTTAAATTTTCTCTAATAAAATGTTACTTTTACCGATAAAAAAAGACTAGTTGCTCAAGATAACTTCGAATACCTTCCAACCTAATATCATGGGTTTGGCTGAGTGAGCATGCGAAAAAAAAGTAAGTGTTTGTCCTACATGAGATCGTATGTTCGAATCCCATGGAAGTCAAACATTCAAAACCTTGGAGCCATTGGAGTGTTTGTCCGATCGTTAACTTCAAGTCTCAGAATTAGTTGGTATTCGCGCAAGTTGGACCGGACATCTGGTTATATTAAAAAAAGATTTTCAACTTCTACCAAATTGCAATCTTGAAAGAGAGAAACTTATTTCCGGAGCAGCTGCAAACAACCTATTTACGGAGCCGTACAATATCAGCCATCTGTTTCGGCAATCAATAGTCCGGATTTTAAAAAAACTATTCGTCCACCATTCGCTTCAATAATTTTTTTTAAAATTCGGACCGTCTAAAATACTTTTAAACGACCGTTATTGAGCTCCGTAAACATTTGTTTACACCTGCTCTTTAAACAAGATTTCTTATCATAATGTCTAGCACAAATCAATCCATTTATGTTAAAACTTTTCTACAGGTACTTACCTAGATTTGCTGGAAAAGGAAATGAACAGTATAAACATGAAAGTTTGGGCAATTGGGCCATTGAATTCAGACACAAAAGGGGACAAAAGGAAGTCAAATAGCCGCCAACACAGGTGTTTGGAGTGGATTGACAAACAAGCCCCAAAATCTGTGTTATACGTCTCGTTTGGAACAACTATTACAATAGCGGATGAACAGATCAAAGAGCTTGCAACAGAGCAAACAAAAGTTCCTTTAGGTTTTGCGAGATGCAGATAAAGGAGACATTTTTGCCAGAGACGTGGAGCGATATGCACTCCCAGATGGGTATAGTATTAGAATTTAAAGTCTCAAGAATCTTTGCTTGAACTTAAAGTTTCAAAAATTGTTCCCAACAACCCCCAAAATGCCCAAATTCAAAATTTTATCTTTTGCACTTTATTAGTCACGTTTCTTTCGTTTACTTAACGAGCCAAGAACTCGAGATCGAGCTCGGTTTGAGCCTTAACGAGCCGAGCTTAGCCATTTACTAAACGAGCCTCTTTAATCGAGTCGAGCCTCCTTTAACGAGTCGAACTTTTGTCGAACGAGCCGAGCTCCACTTGGCTCGTTTAGTATACGAGCCGAATACTCGAGCTCGAGCTCGGCTCGTTTACTAAACGAGTCGAGTCGAGCCAAGCCTTAACGAGCCGAGCCAAGCTAAGTAGAGCTCGCGAGTAGCTCGGCTCACTTGCTTACAGCCCTACTTTTCAACCCGCCCATATTGTAAAATGGGTTGATATGGTTTCTCATATCGACCCATATTTAAAAATGGATTTAGATGGATTAAAAATGGACTCAATATGGATTGGAATTAAAATGGGTTACAAGCTGAAGTCGTAAAGGAAAGGGAAAATTTAAAAAAAATATCTGAATTTTCAGCCAACTCTCAAAAAAATACCTGGACTTTAACTATTAACAAAAAAGCACCTGAACTTTCAATTCCGTTAACAAATACACACCTGTTGTCTCATTCTGTCATACACCTAACGGAATGAACTAAATGGTAGACTTAACCCTCATCCATTTGCAGAGAACCAAACACCAGCAAAAAAAAAAAAAAAAAATTTAGAGGGAAAAAGTACATTTTCTCCTAATGTGGACCCAATTTGGAGGGAACAAAACTCTAAACCCAAAGTTGTGTTAATAAGATGACCCTCATTTGCTCTAAACTTTGGTTTAGAAGACGTAGAAGGAGGTGCTCTTGCCATTGCATGGATCAAGGATGGTGTGGATCTTGAGAAGCAACGATTGAGGACCACCAACATACGGCATGTACATGAAAACCAATATTTTTGTTTCTATTTATGCGGTGGTTTTTTATTAAGTGGTCCAGTGCATTTGTTTAAACAAAAAAGACAAGTTTTTTTTGGGATTGTTTAAGATTAGTGCATTTCCCCTATGAGAAGGCAGATGAATGTGGTTAATTGAGAAAATGCCAGCTCAAGTGCTTGAGATAAAGTCAAGTGAAGTGCTTGATACAGGACAACCCAGTCTTCAATAACAACACAACTGCAAGGCAATGGCAAAAGGGTGCAGAACACGATTATGTGGCAAGGGATGCAGTGAACAGGATCTTTGTGTTGTTCTTTTTGTGCAAAGGCTGCTATTTTTTGAAATGTAGTTAAGCTGTGAAAACTAGAATTCTGTGATGTTTTTTTGTTGAACTTTTGTCTTCGACAAGCTATGCGAACAAGTGCAGTGCTTGTTTTTTTGTGAACTAAGGAATTTGGATAGCAACCTTTTGAAGTCCATTTTTTGTTGGTTAATTTATGTGAACAAGTCAAGTGCTTTGTCTGCTTTTAAGCCTTGTGTAAGTGAACACCTTTTGAGCCTTGGGTGATGAACAAGACAAGTTCTATGTTTGCATCAGTTTTTTCTACTGCTTTTTTTGTTTGTTGCTGTTTTTGCACCAGTTTTTTGTACTGCTTTTTTTTTTTTGCTGTTGTTTTTGCACCAGTTTTTCCTACTACTATTTTTTTGCTTCTTTTTGGCTAGTCTGGTGTTCTAATGCTTTTTTTTTTTTTTTGGCTGGTGTTTGGTTCTCTGCAAATGGATGAGGGTTAAATCTACCATTTAGTTCCTTCGTTAGATGTATGACAGAATGAGGAGGCAGGTGTGTATTTGTTAACAAAACCGAAAGTCCAAGTACTTTTTTGTTAATAGTTAAAATTCAAGTTTTTTTTTTAGAGTTGGCTGAAAATTCAGGTGCTTTTTTGAAATTTTCCCATAAAGGAAATCTCCACCTCATTGCTTACGTTGTGCTGTCGGTCCGATACCCAACACGGTCAAAGCGGTTAAGCCACGCTACACTGCAGACAGGACCTTAATTCTTTTTGCCAATTTTGTCCACGTGTCATTAATTTGCTTACTATTGCCTGAATTGCCAAAGGACCCACGATTTCCTTGCTGGAAAGTAGGGGTGTCAAACGTGTCGTGCCGTGCCGTGCCGTGCCATTCAACTTCCGTGCCAACCGTGTTACGTGCCGTGTCGTGCCGTGCCCATTTACTTAAATCGTGTCGTGCCGTGCCGTGCCATTTTCAATCGTGTCGTGTCGTGCCGTGCCCATTTACTTAAATCGTGTCGTGTCGTGCCGTGTTATTTTTCAATCGTGTCGGGCCGTGCCGGGCCCATTTACTTAAATCGTGTCGGGCCGTGCCTTTTTTAAATCATGTCGTGTCGTGTCGTGCCGTGCCCGATTAATTAATCGTGTCCCGTCGTGCCGTGCCTTTTTTGGTCGGATCGGGTCGTGCCGTGCCTTTTTTGTCGGGTCGTGCCGTGCCGTGCTTCTTCTTTCTCTTTTTTTTTTTGCCGGGTCGGGACGTGCTTGGCGGGTTGTGTCGTGCTGTGCCTTTTTTGTCGTGCCGTGCCGGTCCTTATTCGTGTGTCATGTCGTGCCATGCTCATTCTCGACCAGATCAAAAGCTATTTTGAATTGCGAGCAAAGCATCATCCTTATTTTCAGATCGTAGAAGTTTTTCTAAGATGCTAGAAACACCCTATGGTTCATCCAGTAATATCAGGCACTGACAGATGCTTAAATAATAAAGAGAAGCAACTTCTAGTATAATTTAACAAGAAGACGAAGCACCTGTGTACAAGATCTACGAAGGGTTTGGATTAGTCTACGAAGGGTTTGGATTAGTTTAACAAGATGACGTTACAGTGTTACACTAGCTTAGAAAAATCAAATCAACCAACAGGTCCACCACTACCTTACAAACATAAGTTCCAATCAGCACGTCCACCATCACTTAGAGTCTTACAAAGATAAGTTCCAATACTAAATAAGCCAGACTTAAACAGTTAAACATTCAAATACAACACCATTGAAATATAAAACAAGTTCTTGAATCTTCACTGGATCCATTCATGAATTGGTTCCATTTCCAGATCAAGCTTCTTCAAAAAAACAACACTCCCCATTTGTCCTTGCATCAAGCCATCAACCACAGAGCCCTGCCATACCAAATTCCAACTAATTAACACAGTGGAATGGCTTGATTACTCGCCCTAAAATTGAGAGACAAAGACCAAAACAACTTAACTGGGACTTTGTCTGGACTGGTTGTCTGGACTGGTTGACCTTATCACACACACACACACACTTGGTTCAACTTTAGTCATGTTTCCAATTGCACCAACTAGCCATGCCATAGCCTGCTTATAATAATATTCACACTTGGGCTCAGAATAACATCATAGCCAAAGGCCCAAATGGCCAAACGTATCAAAAGTTACCCCGCCATGGCCATTAACAACTATTTCAATAAGAAACAGACCACCATCACATATTTCAACACGAAACAGACCATATCCACCAATATATGTCAAAAAATTCTGTTCTTAGGCTCAAACGCCAGTCATAGCAGTAACAGCCTTCTACACAATAGTAAGAACAAATGACAGCAACACAACTAATGGCCGCAACAATTGAACTACCAAGTAATAGCCAAAAGTAACAGGCAGAACTACCAAGTAATAGGCAGAAGTTTCAGAAAAACAGATGCATACTACCCATAGATTTCTCATATATTTTGGCTCAGCTTTATCACACATCATTGCCAAAAGTAATCATGGCTGGCTGCAACAAAAGTTACCCCGCCAAGGCCTTAAGCTGAAAACGGGAAGGAACTCAAATATTTTGGCTCAGCTTATCACACATCATAGCCAAAAGCCCAAAAGTATTCATGGCTGGCTGCAACAAATAGAAACACACACTTGGTCTCAGAATAACAGGCTCAGAATAACATCATAGCCAAAGGCCCAAAAGTATTCATGGCTGGCTGCAATAAAAGTTACCCCGCCAAGGCCATTCAAACACACGTGGGCTCAGACTAACAGACTCAGAATAACATCAAAGCCAAAGGAACTCATATATTTTGGCTCAGCTTTATCACACATCAAAGCCAATAAAGAATAAAGAATGCCACATGGAGGTAAGTGGCAACGTTAAGATGCCATTAAGGCCAACGTTAAGTTGCCATTAAGGCCTTCATACGTTGGCATTAAGGCCTTCATAAGTTGCCTAACTGTACCTTTCAAATGTTAGTTTGTTTTTTTTATCAATACCATATTTATCTTTGAAATTTCCAACTTTATGGAAATGCATGCCAAAAGAGGGGATTTACAAAAGTTGAATGTAGCCCACTGGCCCAGAACAGTAGAGCAGCATAACAGTGAAAATAGTGGCTGCAGATCACAGCAGCAGCAGTCAGTCAACATTACAAAAGCATTACCCAAAGCAAATGCTCATCATAACTAAGTAAAGTAGACAGCAGCAAACGTGGTGGACAGCAGCTATTTTGCTATCATTTGCTATCAATAAGCAGTAAACAGAGCCCACAATTGAAGAACCAAATGCATATCAATAAGCAGCAATAGGAAAGTTCTCATAATGAGCTACATCCACATCAGGCAGCCTTTAAACAGCAGCAACCTGGAGACGTTAGAAAAACAGCAACAGCAGAACAACACAAATGGAGGCTGCTCTGATGGTAATCAAGTATCATAGCAAAAGCAAGCAGCAGCAGCAGTATATAGCAATCGGATACAAGGCCAAAACCAACCTAAACAGTCACCATTTTTCTTAAGCTGAAAACTGGAAGGAACTCATATATTTTGGCTCAGCTTTCACACATCATAGCCAAAAGAACTCATGCCCAGAAAACTGTAATAATTTAAACACACTTGGGCTCAGAATAAAGAATGCCACATGGAGGCAAGTGGCAACGTTAAGTTGCCATTAAGGCCTTCATAAGTTGCCTAACCGTACCCTTCAAATGTTAGTTTTTTTTTTTATCATCATAGCCGATAAATGGTTACAGTTTCTTGGGCATTTGGTAACAGTACACACACACACTGACTGATGTATAAAGAATAGCATCACCTGGAAGTTGCAGCAACGTTAAGTTGCCATTAAGGCCGTCATAAGTTACCAGCAACATCACATTAGTAGTGCATCTCCCCTAATCATCACAATCTATATCAGAGTCTGAAAAATAATCTCTTAATTCATCTTTGGCTGATTTTTTTTGAATTCCAAGACGTGCATCCTCCCAATCTTTTAAGCATAGGAGACAATCCAAAATGTCTGGAGCTAGTCTACTCCGCTTCTCATCCAACACTCTCTTACCTGCACTAAAAGCAGATTACCATTCAACAGAACAGACAGGAGCTGTTAGTACATCACGTGCCATGATGGAAAGAATGGGAAATGTCCTATCATTTTTTTTCCACCAGTGTAAGATATCAAAATTTTCTAAGTTGTCATTTTCGGTAAGATGCTCTATCTCTAAATATTTAACAAGTTCAGAGCGTGAACTTGCACTTTTACCTTTCTTGGAAATGAGAGACCAGGATGGGTCCTTACTATTTGTAGATGGTAAAGGAACAGTAGTAGTACTCGTAGTCGTAGTAGTGCTTGCAAACTTAGACTCATAAGAAGCATATAAATCAGTCAATAGCGAATCCACTTCAAGACGAGAAGGTAATGTAATCATTAAATTATCAGAAATTCCTTCTAAGAGCATATTAACAGCTTCTAACTTAATTCTTGGGTCCATTACTGCAGCTACAATAAATATTTTTGGCATGTTCTCAAAATATTTCCTGAATTTTGATTCCATTTCAATACAAGCAGCCATGAAATTTGTTTCTGTTCTATAAGAATTAAAAGTGAAACTGATATTATACAAGTGATTAAGCACAAGACAAGAAGTAGGATAACGAACACCCGAAAGAGCACAGGTAGCAACATAAAATACTTTCAAAAATTTCATGAACTCAAAAGCAATTTTCCAATCAGAATCAGTTAAACCACAATCAGACCTGGCGTTAACAAAAGCAGTAATCACAGCAGTGTGTTTCCTACAAGAGTTTAACATAATATAGGTTGAATTCCAACGAATTTTCATATCAAGTTTTATTCTTTTTGGTTTGACGTTGTAAATCTTACACAATGCCTCAAAATCTTGTCGCCTAACTCCGGAAGTAGCAATAAAAAGAAGAGCAGTTCTAATTTTTTTTAGTTGTGGTGCTATAGATTCCAAACCATCTTGCACAACCAAGTTAATTATATGGCATACACAGCGCATATGAAAAAATTGACTAGAACGCAAGTTTGGCATATTTACCTTGAACAATTCAATTGCAGCGGTATTAGCAGTATGATTATCAAACGTAATATTGAAAACTTTATCAACAATTTCAAACTCCCTAAAAACAGCACTTATACTTTGAAAAATCTGATTAGCATTGTGAGGGTGCTCCATTAAACGAAAAGCAATAATTCTTTTATTCAAAATCCAACTAGAGTCTATATAATGAGCAGTCACACAAATATAACCAAGATCATTTACACCAGTCCACATATCAGAAGTAAAAGAGATTGTACTATCAAACTTTTTAATTTCAGTTATCATTTCTTTTCTAGTTTTTCCAAAAGCTCCCAAACAATCACTTCTAGTTGTATTTCTAGAAACTTTAGAAAATTCAGGATTAAGATAATTCTTCACAAAATATTCAAATCTAATATCATCACCAAAAGTAAATGGTTGTTCTGCTGCAGCTACGTAACGGGCCAATCCCTCTCTCATTTTAGGTTTCGAATATTGAAATTTTGACAAACCACCACTTGGTCCACTACTGCCTAGTCTGCCTTCTTCTAAATCTTTTTTATGCTTGTTTTGAAAATGTCTATCAGTAGACCCTGTGCCATGGTTACTATTGCAGCTAAAATCACTACCACAATAATTGCATACAGTTCTCTGTCCTATATTAATACCATTTTTATCTATGAAATTTTCAACTTTATGGAAATGCTCCCATATATATGAAGTGAGGCGAGTCCTTTTTGCCCCACCAGTACCTGTAGAAGTAGAACCTGCTGCAACAGTGTTTGAAGCAGCTACACCTACGGAATCCGTTTGCGGGGGTGAAATTGAAGGAGTTGCTCCATGTTCATCATGAGATGACTCAGAGTCAGCGTGATCACATCCCCCTAAATGTATCTGGTCAGGATCCATCTGTAAAAAACACAAAGAAATCCATCTGTCAATGTTCTCTGTTATACGAAACCAAACAAATAATATTTGTTCTCTGTCAAAATATGATTTCATTTCCAGTAGCTCAAGTCAAGTGAGAATACCAATGAGGCAGTTTCTGTGACTTACAAATATGAAAGATAATGGGACACGTGCAGAATACGTGTGTTTAAACCTTAGAATCTGCAGGGGCAAAAACCACCTCGGTTAAGCAATTCAATAAGCTCTGCTAACTAAAAAGAAACTCAATATTTAGCCTGGTTTCGTTACACCTCAGGTTTGGCATCAAAACCAGGTTAGAGGTATCCACCAAGCTAAATACGAGCTACTAACACACAAAGATCAAGAAAAATGTAACCAAGCCAGAACACACACACACAAGTACTATTTGTTCTCTGTCAAAATATGATTTCATTTCCAGTAGCTCAAGTCAAGTGAGAATACCAAGGAGGCAGTTTCGGTGACTTACAAATATGAAAGATAATGGGACACGTGCAGAATACGTGTGTTTAAACCTCAGAATCTGCAGTAAAATGCTTTCTAAACCTCAGAAACTGCAAAAAATAGCATGGTAACAGCAGAGTATAGCATTCTAAACCTCAGAAACTACAGAAATGCAATTGTGTTGCACATAGATGGCATATCAACTTCAGTCATGTTTCAAATTGTCTGCAGGGGCAAAAACCACCTCGGTTAAGCAATTCAATAAGCTCTGCTAACTAAAAAGAAACTCAATATTTAGCCTGGTTTCGTTACACCTCAGGTTTGGCATCAAAACCAGGTTAGAGGTATCCACCAAGCTAAATACGAGCTACTAACACACAAAGATCAAGAAAAGTGTAACCAAGCCAGAACACACACACACAAGTACTGCAATACTCAAAAATCATTCTTTTGAAAGCATTTTTCAGAAACTGTTTTAGAAAAACAAAAACACTCTTTGCAATTGCATCCTTCTCATTTTCAACAGAAATGAGAAACATTTGTTGGAAAAATACATCGGCAGCAGGTAACCCCCATACTTTCATGATTAAAAGCTAAATGAAAATTTAGCTAAGAAAATACTGGCCATTGTACAGAACACAACATGTGCAAAAACAGGTCTATATGGTTTCCTTCTTAAAACCAACTTAACCCCACACCAGTGTCCATTCTATTCCTATTTCTTTTCTTTTTTCAACACTCCCACACGCATTTAAAACACTTATCCAAATTGTGTCATCACAAGCAACTATAGACGATACTGCAAAAAGATGATAGCTGGTCGGAGTCAGATCTAGGGTTTAAGAGAGAGACGATACTGCAAAAAGACGATACTGCAAAAAGATGATAGCAACTACAGACGATACTAAAACATGTTATACGCCTAAGTGATCGTTTAAGAGAGAGAGAGATATACCGACAAAAAGACGCTTGAACCGCTGGTCGGAGTCAGATCTAGGGTTTGGACCACTGAATGGCAACGGCAACAGCAAACTCAGATGAAGTCAGATCTAGTTCTGGATCTAGATTCTAGGTTTCACTTGAGTCGGGTCGGTAATCGGTATTGACCGTGGTGTGTGTCAGTGTGTGTGGCTGCTCAGATCCGATGCGAGTGTGAATCGTGTGATTGAGAGCTATGGAGCTCTACACCAGTCACCGTCGCACCGACTCACCGCCGGAGACGTTGAGAGAGAGAGAGCAGAGAGCCGTTGAGGACCAGAGAGAGAGAGAGAGGCAAAGAGCCGTTGTGAGAGAGAGAGAGAGTCAGAGAGTGAGAGGTGAGAGACGGAGAAAGAAACTGAGAGTGAGAGAGAGAGCTGTCTGCCCTAGCAGCCGATTGCTTTCTATATATACCCCAGATGGGTGTTATTGTGTACATATGTCACACCCCAATCTGTGTGCACCATGTCACCAAATAGCGGAAAATTATCGTAAAGTCCTATAATGCATCACTCGAGGACCGCCCGATCTATTTTTTAAAAATCGGAACCGTCTATCTTTTATGTGAGAGTGATTATATCATTCTTGCAAAAAATGAAGTAATTTGGTTATTGTTATATACTTGATTGTTCATAACATTGATTTTTCTATTAATGAATATACGTCCCGATGAAGGAGTTTTTAAAACCCGATAGACCCAAAAATTGGTGAGAGTCATTAAAACATAGAGAATAACAAAATGAACGGAATGGATCGTCATATTTGTTTTGTAATCGTGTGGCTAACGTACATTAGACTATAGCAGAATACCTTAGTTCATAACCAACTAAATTCAATATATAGATTTGAAAGGTAGCTGCATACTCTTTTTTCCGAATGTTCGATCTAAACCGTTACGATTTAACATCTTATCAAATTTATCATTCTCACCTGAATAGATGATAATCGAATGTCGGAAACCACATGATCGGAACACATTCGGTGCTTCTACAGGCATTAAAGTCCTATAATACACTACTTAAGGGCCGCCTATGTTATTTTTTTAAAATCGGAACCATCTAACTTTTATGTGGGAGGGATTAGATCATTCATGCCAATAATCAAGTAAAATGCTTATCGTTACATAATTGATTGGACGTAAAAAGAATTCAATCAAACAATGAAGCAGCGTGCCGATGAAAGAGATTTCAAAATCCAACGCAGGAAAAAATTAGATCTCATGATTAAAACACTAAGCACAATAAAATGAACGCATTGAATAGTATTGATCGTCGTGATTGCATTGCGATTGTGTGGCTACTGCTTGATGGTCTTGTTTTTATATAATAGAGCTATATATTATATATTAATGTTTCAAATTCATAACACAAGTTAATTGGTGGCATAGTGGTTTGATTGTGTATAATAGAACCAAGGGACTTGAGTTCAAGTCCTAGTATGGCCAATTCCTTTTTGGTTTTTTTTTAGTTTTTTCCCCTTATTTTTACTATGTATTTCTTTCTTATTTTTAGTTTCAGATTTTTTTTCTTATTTCTCGTTAGATCTAGGGTTATACGACTATTGCACATTTTCTTTCGTATTAAATTACTCTTGCACCAAAAATATTTTCATAAGTTTTTTAATTTTACTTGTTATCTTGTAATGTTAAATTTACAAACCAATTGTCCAAAGCCTATTCACTAACAAAAACAAAACAAATATTTTTACGAATAAAATTTGATAATTTTTAAAGGTAAAAAATGATTTTTAAAAAACATGATTTTTTAAGAAATAGTTTTTAAAACTAAATATCTTAGTTGTAAAGGTAATCAAATATTTTTACGAATAGAAATTGTTTAGTTTTTTATAAACTAAAAATTTGGCTTATTTATTTATTTTTGTTTTTCCATGCCCGTGTCGCCCGACTAGAACCGTGCCCGTGTCGTGCCGCCCATGCCCGTGCCCGGCTAAACCGCGTCGTGTCGTGCCGTTCGCTCAACTTTCGTGTGCGTGCCCGCGCCCATCAAACCCATGTCGCGTGCGGCTCGTTAAACCCGTGTCGTGCCGCGTGCCCGTTCAACTACCGTGTCGTTCCGTGCGCCCGCGTGCCGCTAAACCGTGTCATGTAGTGCAGGCCAGGCCAACTTCCGTGCCGCGCTCGTGCCGTGCCCGCCCGCCCCGTGCCAGTTCGCGTGCCTACTAAAACCGTGTCGCGTCGCGGCCGCGGAAGACCGTGCCGTGCGCTCGCGTGCTCACTTAGGCCGTGCGTGTCGCGGCAGACGACGCGTCGCGTGCCGCGGTCACATTTAACCGTGTCGTGCCCGTGTCGTGCCGTGTCGGCACGGCACGTTTGACACCTTTACTGGAAAGGATCTCCGCGAAACGCTGGCTATTGACACGTGGAGAATACAATGTATGAGTCCGAAGCAATTATTATTCAACAAACACACTTATACAAACGTTCATATTTTTTGTGGGGTTCACACACACTATTTCTATTTTGTGTGAATCCCAGTGTGAATGTAAGTGAATTTGTGTTAATATTTGCATAAGTATTTTTGGTTGTAGAATGGTTGGAGTCCGAAGTCCCTAAGTGTAATGCTTAGGTGAGAAAATAAAAAGGAAAATGGGTCGGGTCGGATTTGGGTATGACTTGACCCATATTCGTCTCAATATGTTTCAAGCTGCCTACTATTGACACCAATTCAGTATGAGACAGGCTCACAACAGTTCATTTCATTTTCATTATATGCCATCATATGCCCATTTTTAGGTTGGGACCACACCAATCCAAGGACCACTTGGGGCTAGAAATGGACTTGAAACCTAATTTCTTTGGAAATTGATTTCTACACCACTCTTTTTACCACATACACTTCCTTTTTTTTTTTTTTGTCTTTATTTAATGTGAGTTTACTCTATTGCCCCTCAATGTGTCCAGAAGTGAACTTATGAAAGGATAAAAAGGTAAATTCACATGAATAATGACAAAAAGGGGAGTGTAGAAGTCAATTCCCATTTCTTTTTTCAAATTATGTCATGATGTTCATACTATGTATTTTAAGGTTGGCCTTTCAACTTTCAGGTTGGCGACAATTATGGTGGGCCTAGTAGGACAAAGTCTAGAACAAAGTTACCTATGAGAAGGCAGATGAAGGTGATTAATTGAGAAAATGCCAGCTCAAGTGGTTTAGATAAGGTCAAGTGAAGTGTTTGAGACAGGGCCAACCTAGTCTTCAATAACAACACAACTGTAAGGCAAGAGCAAAAGGGTGCAGAACATGTTCATGTGGCAAGGGATGCAGTGAACAAGACATTTGTGCTGTTCTTTTTGTGCAAGGGTTGCTATTTTTTTGGAATGTAGTTAAGCTATGAGAACAAGAATTCTATGATGTTTTTTTGTTGAACTTTTGTCTTGGACAAGCTAATGTGAACAAGTGAAGTGTTGGTTTTTTTGTGAACTTAGGAATTTGGATAGCAACCTTTTGAAGTCTATTTTTGTTGGTTGGCTTATGTGAACAAGTCAAGTGCTTTGTCTGCTTTTGAGCATTGTGTAAGTGAACAACTTTTGAGCCTTGTGTAATAAACAAGACAAGTTCTATGTTTGCACCAGTTTTTTATACTGTTTTTTTGCACCATTTTTATTGTACTGTTGTTTTTGCACCAATTTTTTCTATTGTTTTTTGGCTAGTCTGGTGTTCTATTGCTTTTTTTTTTAGCTGGTGTTGGTTCTCTGCAAATGGATGAGGGTTAGTCTACCGTTTAGTTCCTTATGACAGAATGAGACGACAAGTGTGTATTTATTAACGGAACTGAAAGTCCAAGTGCTTCTTTGTTAATAGTTGAAGTCCTTGTGTTATTTTGAGAGTTGGCTGAAAATTCAGATGTTTGTTTTAAAATTTTCCCTGCAGCAAATCTCCACCTCACTGCTTACGTTGTGCTGTCGGTCCGACACCCAACACGGTCAAAGTGGTAGAAAATTGCTTTTTCCCCCCTGACATCCCCCCCCCCCCGCCAGGCCCCACTCCTCCTTTTCCCTTTCTACCCCCGGCCCCCCTCCTCTCTCTCTCTCTCTCTCTCTCTCTCTCTCTTCCATTTTATTTTTTTGTTTTAAATGGTAATAACTTTTTTACAACTTATTTATTTAAAATAAATTTTATATTTTTGAAATCTACTCAACGAAACCTATCAAACGAGCCTAATATTGATGGTGAAATAATGGAAAATGAAAGAATTATATATTTTTGTGGTAGTTTAAACGGTATAAAGAGGTTGGAAAATTAAGTGTTCCAAAATTAAATCCGTTTGAACGTTGATTAACCCTAAGAAAGTCGTAGGGTTAATTTTTTCTTTCCAATTTGGTTTTTTTATTATTTTTATTCAGGGTTCTTTTATTCTTTTTTTACCGTTTGGTTCTTTTTCTTTATTTTTTCCTTTTCTTTCTTTGTTTCCAATTTGTTTTTTTTCATTTTATTTCCTTTTCTTTCTTTTCAGTTTGATTTTATTCTAAATTGCCATAATGAATTTTTTTGATGATTTTATTCTAAATGGCGCGAAAAATTTATTACGACCATTTTATGATGAAATGAAAATTGAAATAATTATTTTTGTAAATATTTTTTTTAATATATAAATAACAAAAAAAAATTGGACATTTGGTCAATTTTGGGTTTGGGGTCGGGGGGCCGACCAACATTTTTTGGGTCCTTTTGTCAATCCTGGGGTTGGGGGAGGGGGGCCAACCATATTGGGGTCCATTTGTCAAGATTGGGGTTGGGGGAGGGGGGCCGACCAACCATATTAGGGTCCATTTGTCAATATTGGGGTTGGGGAGGGGCCAACCATATTGGGGTCCATTTGTCAAGATTGGGGTTGAGGGAGGAGGGCCGACCATATTGAGGTCCATTTGTCAAGATTGGGGTGGGGGGCCGGCCATATTGGGGTTGGGGGGGGGAGAGAGGTTCTCATTTTGCTATAAATAGAACCATTTGTCAAGATTTAGAAGTCACACGTTGTGAAAAATTCACCACCCGACCAGCCCCTCGATCCAAAAAAATTAGTAGTTTAGTCAAAATTTAGTTTCGAGAGAGAAAGAAAGTTTTTACTTTTCTCTTTCGAAGCTACCGTAAGACGATTGTGGAAAATTCTTGCCGGAACAATGGATGAGTACAACATTTCAATTTCAGATAGTTGGTCTTTTGAGAATGATGTTCGTAGTGAGGACAGCATCTCTCACAATCGTCGCGATTATACACCCGAATTTACCACCGACCAGGTTAGTTTTTACTGTTATTATTTTGCATATTCGTTATTTATGCTAAGACTGGTTAATGTTGTACTTATACATATTCTTTTTTTTTATATAGATTTTTGAAAGTAGAGAAGATATGTTAACTTGGGCTCGGAGCGTTGGTTTAAAATATGGTATTATGGTGGTTATTTTAAATTCTGCTAATTTAAAAGGCGGCAAGCTGCCGAAGTGCATTCTTGGTTGTGAAAGAGGAGGAAAGTACGAACGGCCACGGTATCTGGTTGAAGGGCAATCCTTGCAAAGAAACACTGGAACTAAAAAATGCGATTGTCCATTTCAGCTACGAGGTATACCAGAACCTCCATACGGTATCAGGTGGGGGTTAAAGGTTGTTAATGGTGTCCATAACCATGAGATAGCAAAACACATTGAGGGCCACGGGTACCCGTCTAGGCTAAAACCAATAGAGAAACAATTTGTGGCCGACATGGCCAACAGCACCGCGCCTCGTGAGCTGCTTAATATTTTGAAGGAAAAAGACCCGTCAAACACTACGGGCATCAAGAGCATTTACAACGCTATTTTTAAAAACAAAGTAACCAAACTGGATGGTCTAACTCCTACTCAGTATGTCATAAATCAATTACTTAAGAAAGATTACCTCCATCAATTTCTTACAAATCCAGATACCAACGAAATCATAGATATTATTTGGGTTCATCCTATGAGCCTAGAGCTATCTGTCAACTTTCCATCCGTATTGATCATTGACGCCACGTACAAGACCAATGAGTATCGAATACCACTATTGGAGGTTGTGGGTATCACATCCACATGGCGAACTTACTCGCTTATGTTTGCATATCTTAGTAACGAGAGAGAAGAGACACTGACATGGGCATTGGATACCTTAAAAAACGGGATGCTTCAAAAGGGGGCATCGTTGCCATTGGTATTTGTTTCAGATCGGGATTTAGCACTTATGAACGCAATTGAAGCATGTTTCCCCACGGCACGGCACATCCTATGTATTTGGCACATAAATCAGTGCGTCGTGAAGAACTGCAGCCGTCTGCTTGGTCCTGAATGGAAGCGTTTTCTCATGTCATGGCACTCGCTTATCAATTCATCTACACATTCGTCTTTCGAACAGAAGTGGCAAGCCATGTGCGACGATTTTCGCCAATTCCCGAATATCATAAATTACCTGTGGCAAACGTGGTTAAGGTCGTACAAAGAGCGATTTGTTTCAGCATGGACAGATACTTGTATGCACCTCGGAAGCAATTCAAGTCAAAGGTATAATTGTTTTTTAACTTTACTAGTAAATTTTAATTTTTTTGCATTTCTCTAGTACACAAACGAATATTTTTTGATACTTTATTCTATTACAGGGCAGAGTCTGCACATTCGAGACTAAAGCTATATTTGGGGGATACCATGTCATCACTACAAACATCTTTTGATAAAATAGACAAGATGTTGAAAACTCAGTTCGGGGAAATTAAGAAGTCGTTCGAGAAATCATTGCACATTCCACGTCACAAACAAATACATGACGGCATTTTTGATCAGGTAAGGTGTCGCATTTCATTAGAGGCAATGGAGTTCATACATGATCAGCTAGAAAGCGGTTTAGATATATCCCCCCAAATATTCGGCTATTGCAACTGTACGATCAAAATCACACACGGATTGCCATGCATGCACGATCTTGCATATTATCGTTCCATTTCAACTCCAATTCCGCTATGCAGTATCCACGCTCATTGGACTAGGTTGTCTATGCATGCAACCGAGTTTAATGAGGACGGAACACGACCCGATAGGACATCTCAGGTCGTTGAGATATTAGATGGGATGGATCCACGTATGCGAGAGCATATCATAGACAGGATTATCGATATGGCAGATCCATCTCGTAGCACAGTTCGACCTCCATCATACAACACAGAACATAGAGGCCGACCTGCAGGTAGAGATGAGCAAAGTACACGTCGCATACCTTCTTCCTTAGAAGCATCCACTTCAGGATCAAGGACTACAACATCGCGAGTGAGAGGGAGAGGGAGACGTGGGAGGGGTTCAGGAGTTCGCAACACTCAATTTACAGTCCCACCCATTCCTGATTGCTACATTCAGCGATTACCTCAGGCTTTTCAGTGTTATATTTCCCACATTGTGGATGTGCTTGGTGATGGTCATTATGGATTCAGAGCGATAGCTGCACAAATCTGGTATGGTGAAAATGGTTGGTTTCGAGTACGACAAGAGCTTATTGAAGAGATTCAACAAAATCATGATTTATACAGCGCGGTTTTCCCAGCAGATGATTGGCCAAACCGTCTAGTAATCTTACTGAATTGGTTCGAGCATACGGCACCAGACAGCCATTGGATGGAGGCTATGACTTTAGGAATTGTCATCGCAACAAGGTACAACCTTGTACTGCATACATTTGATGCGGATGTTTACGGTTGTTTTACTCATTTGCCATTGAGGTCTCCTCCAGTTCCACTAGAATACCGCCGGGAAATTGCTATTGCCCGTGTTAATAACAATCACTTCGTACAAGTTTTCTTACAACCTCAATACCCTCTACCGCCCATCCCAATATGGTGGGAGAGGAATGCATTGGACGAAGCTATAGGATGGGCTGCCGGTTATGAAGCACGTTTGCTATTGTGGTATGAAGTAATGGGTATAAACCCGCCAGGAGCAGCATTTGGAGGAGATATTGATTAAAATTTATGTTTTTTATTTTTTTCATGTTTTGACAATATGTACTCAATTATAATAAAATGCAATTTTGTTTAAATTTAGAGATAATTGCCTTTATATCCCTTCGACTTATCTTGAAAGTTCAACTTAGTCCTTTTAGTTTCAATTTCACCCAAATAAACCTTCGATTTGCAAATTTAATTCAATGTGATCCTTCCGTTAGCCCCGTCTGTAATTTGGACGGAAAAGCACCATGTGCCCATCACGTGACCCACCCCCAGGGGCATATTTGCCATTCCCCTCCCTCCACTCTCTCTGTCTCTCCCTCTCTCTCCTACCATCTGTTTGACCACTCTCTCCCTCTCTCTCCTACCATCTATTTGCCCATTCCCCTCCTTTCTTCTTACTCCTTCAATCTCTCTCTCTCTCTCTCTCTCTGCAACAACACAAACTCAGAACTTGCAGGAAATTAGACCTCCAAAACCAAAACACAGTTGCAAATGCGTTGATTTCGCAGATCTAGACACCAAAATCACTCCCTTTCCTAAAAATTACAGTACTCCAAAGCACACCCAGTTGGTGAAACTCTGCTTCCCAACCCAATTGCTAAAATACTAAAGAAACCCAGAATGATTAAAAAGGTCAAAGCAATTTGTGAACAAGACGAAGGAAGGGGGAAGTCAGCAACATAAGCCTCATGCAGGTAAAAATGGAAACCCAGCAATATAAGCTGATAAGCAACATAATCCTAGTTATATAAAAAATAAAAATCTAACTCTACTATTGAAACCCACAAGAAACCACATTAAAAATCTAACTCTACTATTGAATCTCGATCGGAACGACGGCGTCCGGGTGGTACAGCTTCGCCAGGCTACTGTACGCCGTCTTGATCTCCGTCAACGACGCATTCCTCTTCACTCGCAACACCTCGTACAGGCTCCCTCCTCGTTGCTGTTGCTGATTCCTCGGTTCCAATGACGGAGCCGTTTCGGGATACACGGCCTTACACGGTGGCCGGCGGTGAGGTGTTGCACGCCGACACATCTCTGTACATAGTTAATTGTACGGCGATGGGGGTGCTCTTTTCGTTGAACCGGGTGGGGTGCTCTTTAGTTTGGGTTTTTCGGTGGGTGGGCAAATAGATGGTAGGAGAGAGAGGGAGAGACAGAGAGAGTGGAGGGAGGGGAATGGCAAATATGCCCTTGGGGGTGGGTCACGTGATGGGCACATGGTGCTTTTCCGTTCAAATTACAGACGAGGGCCAACGGAAGGATCACATTGAATTAAATTTGCAAATCGAAGGTTTATTTGGGTGAAATTGAAACTAGAAGGACTAAGTTGAACTTTCAAGATAAGTCGAAGGGATATAAAGGCAATTAACTCTTAAATTTATTATTGTTCATTACAAGTTATTTTTCTTATTCATTGTTAAGAAAAATTAATTTACTAATTAAAAGAATATAAATTTCATTGAAATTACAATTTTAGTTAACCAAAAAAAAAGGCTGTAAATAGGAAAAGAAACAAATAAAGAAAACCAGAAAGAAAAAAAAGAAAACCGGGGGGAAAAAAAACAGAAAATCGGAAAGAAAAAAAGAAAAAAGGGGGGAAAAACCGGGGGAAAAAAAACCGCAAAGGAAAAAAGAAAACCGGGAAAAAAAAGAAAACCGAAAAAAAAAAAACATAAAATCGGAAAAAAAAAAGAAAACCTAAAAAAAAAAAACATAAAACCGGGAAAAAAAAAAAGAAAACCGAAAAAAAAAAAACATAAAACCGGAAAAAAAAAAGAAGAAAACCCAAAAAAAACAACATAAAACCGAAAAAAAAAGGATGATTTAGAGTGTAATTATTGAGAATAGCAAAGAGTAATTTGGAAAAATGAGGTGGGGTCCAGGGGGATGTCGGGGGGGGGGGGAAAAGCAGTGCTCAAAGTGGTAAAGCCACGCTACACGGCACGGCAGACAGGTCCTAAATTCTTTTTGCCAAATCTGTCCACGTGTCCAGAGCAATTATTATTCAGCAAAAACAGTTACACATATGTTCATATTTTTTGTGGGGTCTACACAGGCTATCTCCATTGTACGTGGATCTCAGCGTGAATGTAAGTAGATTTGTGTTATTTCATCCGTTCTTTTTTAAGTGTTCTGTCTCATAATTTTAATTTATTAAAAAAAATATCATTATTAGACATTCCACATTAACTTTTTCCTCTACTTTCTCTAATTACCTATCATCATCACATTTGTACACACTAACTTTTTAAAATGTAATTTATTTTTAGGGACAAAATAAATAATACACCAACTTTTACCCACTAACTTTACAAAATGGACATTTATTAAGGGACAATCCAAAATGAAATACTGGACTCTAAATAAGGGACAGAGAGAGTAATATTTGTGTAAGTATTTATGATTGTAGAATTATTAAAGTCCGGAGTCTCTTAAGTGTAGTGCGTAGGCGAGAAAATGAAAGGGCAATAGGTTGGGTCGGGTTTGGGTATGGCTTAAACCATATTCGACTCAATCTATTTCAAACCGCCTATTATTGACCCATATTCGATCTGCTCATATTCAACTCATGACCCGTTTCAATTCGCTCGTTTGTCACCTCTTCTATATAATATAAAAACCCTAGGTGTGATGCATAATGTTTTCTATGTCTGAGGCCTATGATTCTTTTCTATATCTATTGTTCACATGCACTATTCACGATCCCAAAACATCCCCTTCTTTTGTATTTGAGCATCCTTAATCCTCTTTAAAATTCTGTACTCCGTCAATTATATCGGATTGAAGCTAAATTTTAAAATGTTGTCACTAACCAAATTTTGAGGCGTTCTCATTGAAGGGAAATTCACATGTCCAACTGGTGCGTTTGTCTAACTGACATAAAGTAGGGAAGCATGTACTCCGTAAAATATTGTTAGGAGTCAGATCCGTCGGAGGTTCTTCCGTGTGTAGGTTCAATCCGTTGGAAAGTATCCACAGAATCCACACCAAAATGACTCATATTCACTTAAATGACTAAGCGTTGTAATTAGTGGTGAGCTACCTAATTATATATTAAGGTTCAACCCTATTTTAATTATCCGATGTAAGACTTAGTTCTTCACACATGTTCCTAACAATTTGCCCCTCATGTGAACCATGCATTGGGCTTAGGTAACCTCGATTTGATCCATTGGACTCACCCTTAATTCTTGATCTATTATCATGCATTGGGCCTAGCTCCCCCTTGATTTGACCCATCAGACTCCCAACAAATAGTATCAGAGCCGATGACTGACAATCTATAGGCGAAAAATCCATTGCAACTCTCGATGGAGCAGGAAAATTCCTAATACATGCGGCAGGTGGCCGGTAGCAAGGTGGCTCTTATGGAGTCCGTGCGTTAAATAAGCCCAGGTTTGGACATGATATTGGAGAATGATAATAAATCAAAAATTAAGGGGGAGTCAAACGGATGGAATTGAGGAGGAGGTAGACCCAATGCATAGTTCATGAGGTGGCGTCAGTGAATTTTAATACTCCGTATTCAGATTTCACATTGTCTTTACCAGGGAAAACGTTTGCCCAAATCTATGTGGCGTAAGAACATAGGTATACGTCGGCGGGCTGGCAAATGCGTAAAGAGATGCCTCTTTTTTTCCTTTAATTTTAAATAAGCTAGCTGAAAATGATTAACTATTCAGCATTTCCGGAGTACCATGTGATATTGTCTACATAGTATTCCCAATTGTTTATGTGGCAATAATTATCTAGAAAGAACATTATCGCTCATTTTTGTTGGGAGGTAGGAACACAAATGACACAAATTGTAGTAAACGATATTTTATTTGCAGGTTCACCTGGTACTTCAAAAATACCCGATAATTGGCCTTGAAGAAGTCAAAAGATCTTCTCTATTTCTAGTACCTTAAATAACACAACTCATTTAAGTAACTTTGAACATCATCTATGGATGCCACCAATATTATCCAAGACCCAAGCCATGGTGCTCAAGTGGAAGTGATAGTAGTGCCCTTCCCAATGCATAGCCATCTCGACCAACTCTTCCTCCGCCTCTCCTGCCTCATTGCCACCCACAACATCCCTGTCCACTACGCCACCACCACCGCCACCCACCTCCGCCAGGCCAAACTCCGTTTCAATTCCCAAAACTGTGGGCAGCATGGTTTGGGAAAGAATTCCGTTCCTTCCCAAAGTGGCCTGGAAATCGAGGGAGCGCGATCCTGGAGAGGCAAGTGCTCGGAATACAGAGTCGCCACTCGGGTTTAAAGGCCCGATACCTAAGGAACCGTACTTTGAAGCACATGTCGCGTTGTTTGATTTGAAAAAGTGAAGGAACCGGTCCGTCATAACCATATCGGGGTTCGGGAGCCGGTTACAAGAGGAGAAGGGTTTTAAGACACCCTCTCGCCCAATCCGGAGATCGGTCTCTACTTAGACATTTTGTGACAATATTTGTGATTCTTCCTTTATTAATCAATTTTTAGTCGGTTAGGGCAGGGGAACAGTTAATGGGGATTAAACTGTAACACGTTTGCAGGATGTTATCAGTACAGCATGAATGGATGGAATATTTGGACAATAAATGGAATAAAGTCCAAATTAAACTGTGATTAAAACATCAAAACAGTGTCTTGAATGAACTTGACATGAACAATGGCCAACTTGCATGCATGGATCTACGTGCATGCAAGCCAACCATCTCGCGACAAAGCCATACACTCGCGCGAGTGTTGATGCCTCACCAATAGTTTGAATTTTATCTCCTTTTGGGCTCTGAAAGGACCAGTGCTCACTCAGGACAAACTAAGCATTTTATAAGCAACTAAACTACACAGTTTTAAACAATTCTAAAGGGCTATAGAGCCACAAAATTACTAAAACACCCCTTAAACAATGAGGGGACAAAACAGAGACCAAAGGCCTAGTTACCCATGCAAGGCCAGCCACTGATCGGGGACAGACTGGCCCGCGATATTGCTCTCTGGCTCGCGATGGTGGCGCTCTGGCGCGCGATGGTCGCGCACTGGCACGCACGAGACTGATCCATTTAACCAGTGTTTGGTTTATATGTTTCTGGGTTTTGGGACATATCCAGAATGATCCCAGGGGTACTCCATAGCAGCAGAAACACATATTGAACTAAGACTAACAGTTTATACTAAGGAAAACAGTAAATTGGTTTTTAGGATGCATACAGTGATCTATATACAAAGTAAGACATAAAACAACAAAGCACCTGTCCCCATGCTGTCCTGCGCGTGCACCCTCAAAGTGGCGCGCACGTATGTGGCACTATCGCGCACGGGTCCTAGCTTGCTACTACGGTTTTGAAGCCTTGCAAACTTTAGGGCCAGGACTGGTATTGATTACCAGTCTTGACCCTGCCTGCCCCCTCAGGGATCAGATCAGAGAGCAGAACAAAGGCAAACTATACTTTTGGTTCTTGAGGTTTGAAAGGTATTTGAGCTTTGAGTCAAGGTTGAGATTGATTGAGGTGTTTGAGTTGTTTTGAGTAATGGAGGAGAAAGAACAAGCTATGTTCTTGGGAGCTTAGGTTGTAACCCTTCAAAAAAACCTTGGATTTAACTAACCAAAATAATCCACCAAAAACCAACCACACTTTAAATGGAAGAAGCATGGGGGGTATATATAGGGAGACATGAGGTAGGTATGGTGGCAAAGAGAGGAGTTCAGCCAGTTCACGAGGCTGGCTGATATTACTTGGTGATTAAGCTGCCCGGCTGAAAAGGTGATGGGGACAGGCTTGGACCGTCGCGCGAGCATTGCGCTCCGACGCGTGATGGTGGCGCTCTGGCGCGCGATGGTCAACAGTCAAGCTTTGACTGTTGACCACACCTGGCAGCTTGACCCGCGTGCGATGGTTCTAAACCCTCGCGCGTTCCAATTGGGTTTTTGGCTTTTTGAAGTGGTTTCGGCTAAAATAGGTTCAAGGGTTTTGCAAATACTCAAATCTCAAACACTCAACATTCCTGGGGTGTTCTTGATCCGTTTTATCATCGGGAAATCAAATACCGTAAGTAAACTAATCTGGAAGCCCAGATTGAGGTGTCTACACAAACCTACCTCCAAAGCTCCAACATCCACTTCCATGAATTCCCCACCCCTCATTTCCTCTCCCCTCCCCCTAATCCCAAATTTCTCCTCCAAATTTCCTTCACATCTCCAACCTTCCTTTGAAGCTTCAATGCACATCTGCCAACCCATGGCAGCGCTCCTTCGATTATTCCCTTGAAATAAAACGGTCACCGCCAAGCGGGTTGTCGTAATCCACGACTTCCTCATGGCTTATGTGGTTCAAGACGTTGGTACCCTCCCCAATGCAGAGTCTTATATGTTATGTGCTATTTCTGTTTTCCACTTTTTACTTAGAGAAATGAAGGACTAGAATTCAGTCCAAGTACTACTTGATCAAGAACTGAAAGGGATACCATCTCTTGAAGGATGTATAGCACTCTGGAGTTCCAAAATCTTATATCTCTTCAAGGATGTACGCGTACAGAACACTATGTCACGAGTTTGGTTTTTATCCTCTCTCATTTTTAACATAAAATTTTGGAATGTTTTCCATAAAATGATTTTAAAAACTGCTCTTCGGAGTCTCGAACTCCCAACCTGTGGTTTCTAAAGGCTTGCACAACCACATCGCCATTGAACTACAAGTTTGGCTATTTTTTTTATCGAATAACTAATTAATATACTAAAAAATAAAAGGCCCTGATGAATCAACTTTGTCTTCGGCTCTGACTTGATCCTACAAAACAAATCAAGAGCTCAAGTCACTGGTGTGGTGGCGTGCCAATCACCCTCCGATGCCTAAGTCAGTAGAGAACTTGCTATATGGTGAGAGAATTGAGATTCTCAGTTATCAGTAGTCTGTACCTTTATTGGAGTTCCACCATTTTATTTATAGGCATCTTGATAGGAGGTTGAGTCCTTGTTGGACTATATTCCGGGGATTTCGGATCATTTCGCCGAAGGACATGGAGTCTTGCCTTGGCTGGGACTCCACACTTATCCGACCTTAGCCTTGAATCCTTATCTATCTATGATTGTGTCTATCTTTGGCATTGTACGCTTTATCTTGTCGTCACCTTTCCTTTATCCCTTAGGATTTAGGTTTCTTAGTGTTGTATCTTTAGTTGAGATAAGTATATTCTGTGAATATTACTTATCTTGCCTTAGCATGGGACCAGAGCTGGCCCTTTGGTATCATGACAGCTCCGTCTGAAGAGTGGAGCTGGCATCTCCTGACTTTGTAACAGGTAATACTCCCCCAGGGGTCTCAGGCACGACTGGCTCCTACTCCCCAGGTTCGTATTCCTAGCAATGCTGACCTTCTTAGGTCTACCCTACTTATCAGGCCCCATTTTCAAACTCCGTCAAGGGCCTCGGAAATCTCAGGGCCGGGCTTGGCTGGGAGCTGGAATTATATTCAACTCATGCAAGTCATGTAATATCCCAAAATTTTTAATAAATAAAAATTTTGTGATATCATTTCAAAAATCATTTTCTTTGTTAATAATTTTTTTTATTTTATTAAATTGATTATAGTTGATTAATTAGTTGATAAGTTAATTAGTTTGAGTAAATTTGAATCGGGTGTATTAATATTCGCATAAAAAAATTAATTTTTGACCGCCATTAGTCTAAAAATATTTTGTTTAATTTACGATAATATTTTCAATTTTTTCCGAAATCAAAAATCGGACCGCCAAACACCGCAAGACAGGTTTCCGCAATCGCAAGAAATAATCGCACGTTTCTACTTGCACCAGCACCTTCTATCTTTCTCAAACCCCCACCGACAGATTTGTTTAAAAAAAAGAAAAGAAAAACAATTTCCAACTCAACACACACCCACATTATACACACTCATTATACACATACCCCACAGCAATTAAGTTTCTCCAATTACTCTCCCACCTTTCTCTTCTGATTTTTTGCAGAGAAATCACTCCTCCCATACCACCCCACGCCCATTAATTCCACCAATTTCTCTCCCTTCCCTATAAACTTTACATGCACACATACACCACCTCTCATACCCGAAAATCACAGCACACATTCACACATTCACCTCCTACTAGCTCTTATCCACACAGAGAGAGAGCGCACCTCTCAGCACCACCACCTCCTCCATAACCACCGAACTGCCACCCCACACCACTCGAACCCTGGTACTTCGAAAATACCCAATAATTGGCCTTGAAGAAGTCAAAAGATCTTCTCTATTTCTAGTACCTTAAATAACACAACTCATTTAGGTAACTTTGAACATCATCTATGGATGCCACCAATATTATCCAAGACCCAAGCCATGGTGCTCAAGTGGAAGTGATAGTAGTGCCCTTCCCAATGTATAGCCATCTCGACCAACTCCTCCGCCTCTCTTGCCTCATTGCCGCCCACAACATCCCCGTCCACTATGCCACCACTGCCACCCACCTCCGCCAAGCCAAACTCCGTTTCGATTCCCAAACCCACCTCCAAAACTCCAACATCCACTTCCATGAATTCCCCACCCCTCATTTCCTCTCCCCTCCCCCCATCCCAAATTCCTCCTCCAAATTTCCTTCACATCTCCAACCTTCCTTTGAAGCTTCAATGCACCTCCGCCAACCCACGGCAGCTCTCCTCCGCGAGGTCTCTGCAACCGCCAGGCGGGTTGTCGTAATCCACGACTTCCTCATGGCTTATGTGGTTCAAGACGTTGGTACCCTCCCCAGTGCAGAGTCTTATATGTTTTGTGCTGTTTCTGCTTTCCACTTTTCTCTTAGGGTGCGTTTGGTTGGATGGAATGGAATGTGAATAGGAATAGAATTAAGATTGGAATAGAATTGGAGGAATTGAGAATGGAATAATCATTTCCATTCTCATGTTTGGTTGTACTTGGGAATAATCATTCTCATCTCCAATGGAATAGTGTGGCAATAGCAATTTTTGGAGTGGCAATAGCAATTTTTGGAGTGGCAATAGTAATTTTGGAGTGGCAATAGCATTTTTTGGAGTGGCAATAGTAATTTTTGGAGTGGCAATAGTAATTTTTGGTGTGGCAATAGTGAATGTTGGAGTGGCACTAGTAATTTTGGAGTGACAAAGAAATGGAATAACAATTCCTTAGTTTTTTGGATGGAATGACAATTCCTTTACTAAGGTGAATAGTGATTCAATTTGGAATCATCATTCCATTATTCAATGGTGAACCAAACATTGGAATAAGTAAGTCATTGGAATAATTATTCCATTCCAACCTTGATTCCATCCAACCAAACATACCCTTAGAGGAATGAAGTACCAGAATTCAGTCCAAGTACTACTTGACCAAGAACTGAAAGGGATACCATCTTTTGAAGGATGTAGCACTCCGGAGTTCCAAAATCTTGTATCTCTTCAATATGATTTTCTCTCACTAGGAGCTGGAATTATCTTCAACTCATGCAGGTCAATTGAAGGTACTGTTAGACAAACTATATTTCTCTGGATGAATTTTTTTACAAGAAAAGGTGAAATTTGGATCTTCAAGAAAAAAAAAAAATTCGGTGTCAAAGTAGGCAGGCCCCAACTAGTTACTCTAGATGAATACTTTGGGCCTGTTTGGAATTTAAGGAAAGAAAAGAAAAAGAGAAGGAAAATGGGAGGAAAAATTTACTATTCACTAAAATTGAAAATTTTATTTCCTTTCCTCTTTTTCTTCACCAAACACTAGAAGGGAAATTTTATTTATTTTCTTTCTTTTTCTTGAGTTCCAAACAGAGCCTTATTTTGATTTGTATGAGGACACAATACGTCCAGATTCTAACTCTAAATAAGACAAATCAAATAATAAGACGAGAAAACATAACATACCCTTTATTTGGCATTCCAATCAAATTAACCACCAACTTCATTACATATCCTTTACACGCCTTTTCACGTGTAGCCATAGTCTTCTTCACATGCGGGCCAAACACATGCACATATTTAATTACTCCAAGTTGGCGGTGATGTTCGAATACATGATCTATTTTTTGCTCTGACACCAATGTGAAAATTTTATATCTAACCCAAAAGCTTAAGCTTTTGGATGCCTTGGTGGCAGACCCGACTCTGAGTTTCAGAGGTCCAAAGCGAGGTTTGAAAATAGGGCCTTTTATATTTGTCTATATATTTGTTTTTTGACATAAGATGCAAAGTCTCATTGTGGTTCAGTGACACTACAATTGAAATATCTCCTTTGTGCCTCATGTCACAAGTTCAATTCTCAACACTTTCATCTTGAAACAATTTCTGTACAAAGTTCAAATTTGTCCGTCCAAAAAAGTGTATGAAGAAAGTTTCAAACGCATGATCTTGTGGATAAACAAGCAAATCTTACCATCGTACCAGAGCCGCCGATTAGCTAGATATTTGACATATTTATGTTGTGTTTGGATGAATTTTTGAGAAATCTTTATGAGAGTAATGATTGAAAGTAGGGGTAATGAGTGGAGAGAGATAGAGAAAGAAATGAGAATAATGATTAGAGATAGGGGTAATAAATAGAGAATAATTATTGAAAATAGGGATAATGAGTATTTTTTGAGTTGGAAAATATTTTTCAAAAAGGGAAACGAACAAGGCATTAATATTTAATATATTCTGCCATTTGGTGGCCTTGTAATTGGGCCAAAAACTAAAGGTCTTAGGCGGTCGCCTGGTGGGCCTATGCCCTGCTTGGTGATTACATCTAACAGCTTTGAGTGATTATGATTCATGATTTTGCTTTGTGAATGTTTATTCACCCGTTCCGCCAAAGTTTTTATATTTTACGTACTTATTTTTCGCTTTACGAGGCATGTCATTCTTACAATAATATATAACCTTTAATTCAAAAAAATAAGTCCTTATTTCCCTTAGCGGAAGGGGCCTTTGTGTCTCTGCAAAATAATTTCTCGATCGCACAAATAGGCACAAAAGCCATTTTATTAATCTCTGCAAAATAATTTCTCACTCTCATTTTTGTATTCTTCCAAAATTTGCAACAGGTACGTACATTGATTTAGTGGCAAAGATAATGAATAATAGAAGCAAGAAAATTTGGGCAGTTGGGCCATTGAATCGTGGCAAAACGAGTGACAGAAGAGAGTCAAATAGCCGGCACAAGTGTTTGGAGTGGCTTGACAAACAAGTCCCCAAATCCGTGTTATATGTCTCGTTTGGAACAGCTACTTCAATGGCGGATGAACAGATCAAAGAGCTTGCGATTGGGTTAGAACAGAGCAAACAAAAGTTCATTTGGATATTGAGAGATGCAGATAGAGGAGACATTTTTGCTGGAGATGTGAAGAGAACTCAACTGCCAGAAGGGTATTCTTGAAAATTTGTTCCAACCCCCTGTGGGGTTTTTCTTTGTTTTTGGTTGGTTTTTTTTTTTCCTGGTCTATTTTTTTTTCGGGCTCGTCTCGAGTATAAGATACAAAATTTATTTGGGAAAAAAAATTGGAGTGGGTTGGAGTGGTTTAATACTATCAAATAAAAATATAGGGTATGGATTGAAGATACTCTAATGACATGACTACTAAGAAACAAAGGATATATATGACTTCACCTACGAGTAGTTCTTTTTGTAGGGGTTCGATTTATCGGGATCAGGACCGTGGCTCTGGTAAGGCTCCTCCCTCTGTGGCTCCGCGCTTCCGCCGCTTAGACCTGCAGCAAGTCACTAGGGCTTGGATAGCCCAGTGACCCTCCGACGATCAAGTTAGATCTTAGGAAAGGAAGTGTAGATCTAAGGTTAGGGTAGAATAGCATACCTCTCTCAGGCGAGTATCCCTTTGTATTTATAGACCTAGGTTTACTTGGCCTCTGATGAATCAGCTTTGTATCTGGCCCCGACCTGTTCCTGCAAAGACAACGTGAAAGCTAAAGTCACCGGCGTGGTGGCGTGCCAACCACCCTCCGATGCCTAAGTTAGTAGAGAGTATGATATTTGGTGAGAGAATTGAGATTTATGAGCGTTAATTGGACGTACCTTAGCTGAAGCCCTACCGTTACATTTATAGGCATTTCGTCGGAGGTTGAGTCCTAATAGGACTGTGTTCCGGGGATTTATTGTTTATCCGAACGGTGACCGTGGAGTCCTGCCTTAGCTAGGACTCCATACTCACCTTATCTTGGCCGGGATTCATTATCCTTTATTGGCCGTGATCATCTTTAGGATCGTCGTGTATATCTTATCTACAGTTCGTCCTTTATCCCACGGGGGATATCTCTCATAGGGATAAGCATGCTTCATGAGCGTTACTCATCCAGCTCTGGATGGGCTTCTAGCCTGATCCTTAGATCGTGGTCTAGCTTCGGATGACGGAGCTGGACCTTAGACTTCAGCTCAGCTCCGTCTTGAGGACTGAGCTGGTCTACTTGATGGGCTTTCTGCGGGCGGCAAGCGAAGCTGACAGCTTTACTCCCCAGCTCCGCTTCTTTTTCCAGGCAAGGCTCTTCAGGTTTTTCCCTACATGTCAGGTACTCCCCTGTTTCCAAGCTACAGCTCGGGTTTGGAGGTTGGGAACATACAATAAGGTTGCATGGCGGTTACCACTTTTTACTTTTGTGGGCAGTTTTAAATGCGTGGGCCAGGTGTCTGAATCTCGACTTTCCTGACGCTAGGAGGTGGACGATGGCGATCGAGGAGGTATTCTCGGGATCGATGCTTATCGCTTAAACTCCTCATTTACTCTGATCATCCTTTCATTTAGGGAAGTTCCAGAGTTCATAGAGGCGATTCTTGCTGCGACTTCTTCCCGTGATTTCTCCTTCGTCGTTGCGCCTAGAGCCCACCTCCCTTAGGTACGCTTCCCTCTGCTTGCTGTTCTTCTTTTCATGTTAGATTCTTCTTTTCCTGGTATAGGGATTCCGAACCCCGTGTGGGCTACTCCTGGGGAATTTATTTACGCTAGGGTAGCCGGGTTCGCCTCTGCCAACCCTGTCTCTCGCGTCATTGAAGGCTTTGCACCTTATTCCATTGTGCTTTAGGACAGGGTTTTTCGGGATCTTTTTGAACTATTAGTCTCTTCATCTCCACGATCACCCGCCGGAACCCTAATGTCAGAAGGTCTTATCGATTTTTCCTCGATTCTCCAAGAAGAGTCGATGGTGGATGAGGAGACCCCATTACACCGTGGTAATGTGGCTAGGGCCCTGTTTCATGTGAGTCAGTCCAGCGGCGCCGAGTCTGCGTCTCCTCCTTCTTCTTCGAAGGGTCCCCGTAGGGTTCCCACTTTTTCTACTTCTACCATTCCTTCTACAATTACAAACGAGGAGTTGGCAGTTCTTAGGGTTAGGTTTTCGATTCCCTCCTCTGTAACCCTTAGGAAGCCCTCCGAGCTTGAGCGAGCCTGTTCTTATATTGAGAACGAAACATGCGTTTATGTCGGGGCCTTAGAAGGAGGTCTTCGGTTACCCTTTCCTGCCGTGGCTAGGGAAGTACTAAGTTTCTTGGGTTTAGCGCCGGGCCAAATCGTTCCCAACTCATGGCGTTTGCTGATCGGTTGTGCTGCTCTTTGGGGAGCCATGTCTGATGGTGTCACTCCTTTGACGAAAGGTCCTTTCCTCAACCAATTCTTGATTAAAGAAGCCCCTGGAGGCACAGGTTGGTATTATTTCACTCATAGACCTGGAGGAGGAGAATTGATTACTGACCTTCCCAATGTTCATAAGAATTGGAAGGATAAATTTTTCTTTGTTGGAGGAGATGGTTGGGAACTCTCGAGTTGGGAAATTGGGTCCTACACCCAGCGTGTCCCCAATAGATGGGGGGAGCCCGTTGCAAGTTGTAAGTTGTAGCTTCCTTTTCCCTTTTGGATACTATCACTAGTTTTTTTATTCCTAAGGGTTTTTGCTTTCCTGTCGTGCAGCTCGTGCCTTGTTTCCATTGACCCCTGCCACCGAAGCGGAACTGAAATCGGGCTGGAACTACGAAATTCATAGCTGGGGTTTGCTTGTGTCTCCAAAATCCTTGGCTACCTATTTGCTGGGTCCGGAAACATCTCGTGAGGCCTTAGCTCTTTTAAGAGGTATTCCTTGTTTTCACTTAATTGTTGATCCTCCTACTGACTATCTCATTGTTTTCACATTTTTATTTTCAGAGGAGGAGAGTGAAAATAAAGAGATGGCACCAAAAATGGATAAGAATCTATTGGCTCAACTAAAAGCCGAGCGGGCAAAACAATCACCTAGGGGCGTGGCTCCAAAAAGGAAGAGCTCTCGTCTCCAGAAGGAGCTAAATGTTGATAGCTTCCTAGCTGCTGATCTTTCAAAAGACCCTACTCTTGACTTAGTGGTTGAGCCGTCTGAGGAGGGAGGTGCCGAGTAACTAAAAAAGAAGGGGAGGGGTCCGGCCGTGGATGGTGCCCCTTCCAACAAGAAGATGAAAGTTCCCGTTGGCCCTTCTACACTAGGCAATTTCCAAGAAGCTTTAGAGCGTGCTTCTGGTCTGCTGTTAGCAGCTGATGAGGATTCAATGGCGAAGATGTCTCTCCAGGCTGTGGGGGAGCATATGTTGGTCGAACATGCCATGGTAAATTCTCATTCCACATTTTTCTATAGTTGGATTTCGTGATCACTTCATTGTTAGCCCCTTCCTCTGTTAGGCCATGGCCCGCGGTTGGTTCCTTGCTTCTCAGAGCCAAAGTTTAGGGAAGCAAGTGGCCACACTTACCGAGACCAACATGAGGCTTTCTAGGCAAGGTGCTTCCATGGCGGCCCAGCTTCAGAAAATGACAGATGAAAGAGACGCTGCCCTGAAGTCAAAAAGGGGTTTAGAGGAGGAGAGGGATACCGCTGTGGTGATTGCCCGAAGCCTGGAGCAGAAGATTCTTGATTGGGACAAAGAGGTGGAGAACTACAGGGCCGCGAGCTTGGGGATGCTGGAGAAGGTCAAGAATGCTCGTAAGGATGCCATCGAGCTCTTTCTGCAATCCCCTGAATACCGTCAGGATATTACCCAGCAATATTTTGATGGTTTTGAGGCCATGAGGAGCCAGGCAGCAGCTGCTTTCCCAAGTTTGGACTTTTCCAAATTTGAGGTTGATGATGAGGAAGGGCCCTCGTGTGTTGACGGAGGGCAGAAGGGCGAGGACGAAGGCGATGACGTGGCGTCCAAAGATACTTCCATTCCCAGCTCTTCCATTGCATCCCTCCTTCAAACTCCAGAGAAAGTCTCTCTGTCACTTGATCCTTCAAACCCTGCTGCAACACCTCATGGGCCATCATTTAGTGATGGTCAGGCTATTGACGGCTCCTCGCTAGGCCTTTGAATGGCCTTTTTAAAAACTTTCTTTCAATTTGGGCCTGTAGCTAATACTTTTTAATACTTTCGTACTTTTGTGTTAGCTTAGGAGTGGCCTGTTATTTTGGCCTTGGCTCATGCTTGGATGGTTTTGAAACTTTGTTTTGTTGATGAAGACGGGTGGTCTCTTTGAGATCAGGTTTTTGGGAGCCTTGTAGGGGCTGCTGGTTTTAGTAATATGGCAGGTACCGGATTTTAGCCAAAAGCGTGCTTTAAGCCAAATTTTATTGCATATTTTAACTGCATGCTGATTTCTGCCTTTATCACAGTTTAGCCAAATACTTGTATTTGGTCTATTCTGAATTTTCCATTGCATAGCTGTGCTACGTTTGTTTGAAAATTTGTTCGCTCGAATAATTTAACCATGAGGTCGGAAATTTTCCTTAGCCTCTTCTTATGCATAGTTATGCATAGTTATACTATATCTAAGCCTGGAATATGTTTCTCAAGCTTATTATACTATGCTTGTTACTCCCCTAAGTGTGTTAAGGGCTTGCGTCCAAGCCATTGAGACACTTATTGATACGTCCCGTGGGGTATTAAGTGGGTGAGTGGTGATTCCGTAGATAAAGTAGTCGTGCTACACATATTGAGCTTGGCAATTTGTCCGGAGCTCTATGGTTTGCAAAGGTGTGCTACGTCTTTTGAGCTTGGGGATGTCTCCTGAGCTGTTTAATGTGCATAGCCGTACTACGTCTTTTGAGCTTGGGGATTTCCCCTAGGCTTTGTAATGTGCATAGCCTTGCTACGTCTATTGAGGAGGTGACATTTCCACTCCCCCAAGTATATAATTGGTTTGATTTCCAAAAAATTAATACACTTACTTGAATTTCCATAGGGTATTCTTTACGTCTACCAAATAGCACTGTAAAGTAATACAGCTTAGCAAGGCGCGTGAGGTTTGCTTTGGGATAAGGACCGTGCATTTCCAAAAGGCGTTCGTTTCAACTGCTCGAGGTGACTGAGATTGTAACTACCCATTACTCTAAGCAGTTGAGATGGCTATTTTAAGTGCGGTTTTTAATGGTGATCATGCTGATTGGCTTAGCAAGCGGTTAATGAACCGTCCCATTATGCTATAAATACCAACAGTTCGTGTTTAACCACTCCCCATTCCACACTTCTACTTCATAATGGAAAACAGCGAAGAAATCTACAAGTTATGTCAAGAATTGCAGAGTTTGAAGGTCGCCGTGGCTAGCCTTACGGCCAAAATGGAGGCCATGACGGAGTCAGTCTCCGTCATGGAGAAGACGGTCCGCATGGTGCTGATAGCCAACTGGGAACAGTTGGCAGCTTTTCAAGGGCAGCCACCGCCGCCAGTTCCTTCCCTTCCAAGGGAGGGTAGTAGTGATTAAGTTGCGACTTTGTGGGTTTTATCCACGAAGTCTTTTATGTAATGGGTATCCACATCTCTTTAGAGGTGTGGATTTAATAAAATTTAAGGATTTTATTTTTGTCGTTGTATCTTTTCCATATCATGCATACAGGAAACATAAAGCATATCATGCTTCAACAGGAAATAAACTCAAACACCTGTCCCTCGTAGGGAGTGTATTGGCCTCTAAGGCTGGATAAAAGAGCGCATAGTCCTAAAACAACTCAAGTACTAGAGCTTTATTTAAACGAAGAGTTCTCTAAAAAAACAGCTTCGATTTCCTAAAAACAGAAATAACCGAAAATTGACAAGCACCTACTTGTAATATTTCTTGAGGTGCTCTGCATTCCACGAATTTGGTAACTCCTTTCCCCTTAGGGTCGCAAGTTTGTATGCCCCGGCTTTGATATGATGCAGGACCTGGTAAGGTCCTTCCCAATTCGGGCCAAATTTGCCCACCTTTTTCCCTGTAGGGTCAACTTTCCTTAGAACTAAGTCACCAGCCTGAAAATCCCTAGGCCTAACTTGCGCCTCATGATACTTGATCATTCTTTGTTAGTAGACTGCTACTTTGGTCATTGTCGTATCCCTTCTTTCTTCCAAGAGATCCAGCTCGGCCCTGAGATCTTCCAGGTTTTCCTGCTGGTCCATGCTGGCCGTTCTGTAGTTGAGGAGTTCAACCTCAATTGGAACTACAGCCTCAGCCCCAAATGCAAAAGAATATGGAGTTTCTCCTGTTGCAGTTCGGGGCGTTGTACGATATGCCCATAGCACATTGTAGAGCTCGTTTGGCCATGCACCTTTGGCTTCTCGCAGCCTCTTCTTAATTCCTTTCTTGATGGTTCGGTTTGTTACTTCCACTTGGCCATTGGCTTTCGGATGAGCTTTGGATGCAAAGTGCACATGTATTCCCTTGGAAACACAGCAGTCTTTGAACTGGGCATTGTCAAATTGCTTTCCCCTGTCTGTAACTATCACTCGTGGCAAACCAAAACGGCTAATAATGAATTTCCACAAAAAATCAATTGTTACCTCTGCTGTAATTGTGGCCAATGCCTTGGCTTCGACCCATTTTGTAAAGTAGTCTACAACTATGATGGCATGCTGGACCTGCCCTGCTGCCATGGGAAGTGGGCCAATTAGGTCTACTCCCCATTGGCCGAATGGCCATGGCCCTTTCATTGGGGTTAAAACCGTAGGTGGCCCACGAATGACGTTTGCGAAGAGTTGACACTTCTCACACTTCTGAACCATCAGGTTGCAATCCTTCTGCATGGTTGGCCAATAATATCCCAACCTGAGAAGCTTATAAGCTAGCATCCGGCCCCCTTGGTGGTCCCCACATACGCCTTGGTGTACTTCCTCCATAGCTCATGTGGATTCTGCCACTGTTAGGCATCTCAGGTATGGCAGCGAGAAGCTTCTCCTGTACAACACATCTCCCATCATCAGGTATTTTGCAGCTCTAATCCTGAGCTGCCTAGCTTTGACCTTGTCATCTGGTAACGTCCCATTCATTATATAATCGACTATAGGAGCAGTCCATGAGTTGCTGTAGTCGATGGCTTGTACTTGTGGACCTGGGGCGAAGATACTGGGGAGCTCTAAATATCGGACTGAGGCATTCCGTGGAATAGTCTCTTCCCTGGTTGTGGCCAGCTTTGACAGGTATTCTGCTTCAACGTTATCTTCCCTGGAAATTCTGATAATGTTAAAACTTTGGAATGTTGCAACCAGGGACTTTACTTTGTCCAGATACTTCTGCATTACTTCTTCTTTCACAGTGTACTCCCCCAGGACTTGTCCCACGACTAACTGCGAATCACTCTTGGCTAGCACATGGCTAGCACCCATGGCCTTGGCCAATTCCAGTCCCACGACGAGGGCTTCATATTTCGCCTCATTATTGGTTGCTTTAAACTCAAACCTAAGGGCATAGCTCAGGCGTTGCCCTTTTGGGGATGTTAAAATCAGACCAGCTCCGCTTGCCTCCCTGGTCGTTGATCCGTCAACCTGGAGAATCCATGGCTTGGGATCCTCTTTGGGATGCTCCTCACGGTTTCGGATACGTATACTCGCTAGAAAGTCTGCCAAAGACTTATGCCTTGATGGCGATCGAGGCTTGTACTATGTCGAACTCGCCAAGCTCTATTGACCATTGGATTAACCGGCTGATGTCTCTGGGCAATGGAGAACCCTTCAAGTGGCTGGTCCATGAGCACTTTGATGGGGTGAGCTTGGAAGTAGGGCCGTAGCTGGCCGCTATCACCATTGCAAAAGCTATCTTCTCACGGGATACCGCTCGGCTCCTCTTAACGCCTGGCCGTGTAATACACGGAGTTACGTCCCTGTTCCTCGTGTCGGGACCGCACCGACGGGCGTGGGGAGAAACAAAGAAGGTATAGGAAGAGATCCTCTCCATCTTGCGTTCTGCTTAGCGGGGGTGAGGCAAGGTACTCCTTCAATTGATTGAAAGTTGCTTTGCAGCAGTCCATTCAAAGGCTTTTTCAAAACCTTGAAGAACATTTGGCACTTATCTCAGTAGCTCGTGAGATGAACTCGCCAGGGTCGCTACGCGTCCCCGTTTGTTGGACCTCTTTAATATTCTGGGTTGGGCGCATGGTGAGGATGGCCTGGATCTTCTCAGGGTTGGCCTCGATACCTCTTTGAGACACCATGAAGCCCAAGAATTTTCCTGAGGATATCCCAAATGCGCATTTTGTTGAGTTGAGCTTCATTTGGTATTTCTTGAGGACTTGGAAGGTTTCCTCCAGATCCGCCACATGGTGTAGTGCCTTGGCGCTTTTGACCAGCATGTCATCTACATACACCTCTACATTGCGCCCAATTTGGTGCGTAAACTTTTTGTTGACCAGCCTTTGATATGTCACGCCGGCGTTCTTAAGACCGAAGGGCATCACTTTATAACAGTAGAGCCCCCTGTCGATGATGAACGACGTCTTTTCTTGATCTTGCTTAAGCATTTGGATCTGATTGTACCCTGAAAATGCGTCCATGAAGCTTAGGAGTTCATGCCCTGCTGTAGAGTCTACCAAGGAATCAATCCTTGGCAGCGAAAAACTATCCTTTGGACATGCTTTATTGAGATCGGTAAAGTCAACGCACATTCTCCATTTTCCATTGGCTTTCTTTACCATAACCACATTCGCCAGCCAGTCGCGGTAGAGAACCTCTCGGATAGATCCTGCTTGGACGAGTTTGTCTACTTCTTTAGCTGCAGCTTCGTTCCGCTCCGGAGCTAAGACTCTTTTCTTCTGCTTAACTGGACGAACCGTGGGATCCACATTTAACTTATGGGTTATGACCCTTGGGTCAATTCCCGGGATGTCCTCGTGGGACCATGCAAACACATCCCTGTTCTTCCTTAGAAATTGCAACAGCTCCGTCCTTGCTACTGAGCTCAGTCCTGCTCCAATTCTCACTGTGTTGCTAGGTTGGCCAGGCTCCAGGAGCTCTTCCATGAGCTCTTCCACAGGTTCTCCTTGTTGAAGCTTTTCTTCATCTCGAGTGTCGAGGCTTTCTATAGTCATGGTAACGTTAGCGCCTCTGAGTGAGGTGACATAACACTCCCGTGCTGCCTTCTGATCTCCTTTTACACATGCTATCCCTGCTGGCGTTGGGAACTTTATCATCAAGTGATATGTGGAGATTATTGCCCCGATTTTATTCAGGGTTGTTCTCCCCAATATTGCATTGTATGCGGAAGGACAGCTCACCACTATGAAGTCTATCATTCGTGTAATCTGGCTTCCTTCCTCTCCCATGGTGACAGGTAGGGCTATTTGCCAACAGGGTAAACGGGCGTACCTGCGAATCCCACCAGGGGTGAGGTCAGAGGCCTTAGCCTTTCTCTTCCAACCTTGAGTTGATCATAAGCATGGAGATACAGGATGTCGGCAGAGCTTCCACTGTCTATCAGCACCCTTCGAGTGAGGTAGTTGGCCACGACAACGGTGATAACCAAGGGGTCATCGTGAGGAACCTGAACCCCCTTGGCATCTTCTTCTGAGAAAATTATGGGTATTTCCTCCTTCTTTTGGAACTTGTTTGGACGACCAACCGTGTTAACCTCCAAGTATTCCTCTGTCCTTAATTTCCTCAGGTGAGCCTTCCTGGCATTGCTGGATTCTCCTCCTCCAGCGAACCCTCCATGGATGACCTTGATCTCTCCTATGGGAGCCGATCGAGGTGCAACATTATCTCTTCCGTCTTTGTTTGTATCATCTCGCCTGGGTTGTTTCTGATACTTCTTTGATACAAAACGCTGAAGTCTCCCTCTTTGAATCAACTCCTCGATTTGCTGCTTTAGATCTATGCAATCATCCGTGTTGTGACCGTGGTCCTTATGGAATCTGCAGTATTTATCCTTAGCTCTTTTGCTTGGATCGGACCTCAACTTTCCAGGCCACTTGAGGTCTGGATCGTCTTGGAGGTTGCTGAGGATTTGCTCTGCCGTAGCGATGAGCGGAGTGAACTGTTTGTACCGGCCTTGGGGCGGTCCTCCTCCCCTTTTAGGGGAAGTTCTTGAATCTACCTTCTTATTCTTCGGTTCTCCTCCCGTTCTGCGGGTGGAGTCTTTTCTCTTTCTATCAGGTGGTGGGAATTCTCCAACCTGTGATGGCCCTGCTTGGGGATCGAAGCCATCACGAGTACGCCTTGCGGAAATAGCTTCCTCGGCGTTCATGTGCTTCTGTGCTCTAAGCATGAGCTCCGCCAGGGTATTAGGTGGTTCTTGAGACAAAAGGTATAGGAACTGTCCTGGGTACAGCCCGGCTATGTACGCAGTTATACTCACGCTGTCATCAGCTTCATCTATCTGGACCACCTCCTTGTTAAACCTGGTGGTGAAGTCTCTCAATGATTCCCATCGTCCTTGTTTCACCGTCAGAAGATGTGTTGCTAGTTTGCCGTAGCGTTGGCCGGCAATGAAGTAGCTTACAAAGCTTGTGCTAAGCTCCTTGAAACTACGTATACTCCCAGGAGGGAGCTTATTAAACCATGCTCGGGCACTTCCTTTGAGGGTAACTGGAAAAGCTCGACACATGACTTCGTCAGGGACTGCTTGCAGGTGCATCAGGGACTTGTACGTTTCCAAGTGATCCAACGGGTCCGTGGAGCCATTGAATGTTTCCAACTGAGGCATCTTGAACTTCTTTGGAAGAGGGCGCCCCATGGCCTCGGACGTGAAGGGTGAATCGGTATTTTGCACCAGCTCTTCCACCGTAGCAGGAGTCTGTGCCTTGACTTGCTTCATTAGCCCTTCAATCTGATTCTGCATCTTGAGAATCACCCCTAGTTCACGGGACGATCTCTCCAGGCGGGGCTTGCTATTCATCTTTCGGTTTTGGCTTTCCTCCTCACTGGACTCGCTTTCTCCTCTGTGATTCTCTTCCTCATGTTGACTGTGTTGTAAGTTCAGGATGCTTGGTTCAGAGATCTGTAGACGCAAAGCTGCGTTCTCCTGCATCGCGTTCTGTAACCCTTGGGTTAGTGTTTTGAGTCGCCTCCCGTCTTACTTGCCCCGGCGGCGTTGGCCGCTTCTGCTGCTTTAGCTGCTTCCGCTGCCTTGGCAGCCCTCTCCGCGACGGTGGCGGCCTTGGCTGCTTTTGCAGCCTTGGCCGTTTCAGCGGCCTTGGCGGCTCTAACCGCGGCGGCGGTCTTGGTGGCGTCGTCGACGCCCGTTTGCGGGGGGTCTGAAGCCATCGTTGTTCTGCTAGATCGGGTATCCACCATGCAAAACTATTCACCGTGAAGGAAAAAGTCGTTTCCCACAGACGGCGCCAGCTGATGAATCAGCTTTGTATCTGGCCCCGACCTATTCCTGCAAAGACAACGTGAAAGCTAAAGTCACCGGCGTGGTGGCGTGCCAACCACCCTCCGATGCCTAAGTCAGTAGAGAGTATGATATTTGGTGAGAGAATTGAGATTTATGAGCGTTAATTGGACGTACCTTAGCTGAAGCCCTACCGTTACATTTGTAGGCATTTCGTCGGAGGTTGAGTCCTAATAGGACTGTGTTCCGGGGATTTATTGTTTATCCGAACGGTGATCGTGGAGTCCTGCCTTAGCTAGGACTCCATACTCACCTTATCTTGGCCGGGATTCATTATCCTTTATTGGCCGTGATCATCTTTAGGATCGTCGTGTATATCTTATCTACAATTCCTCCTTTATCCCACGGGGGATATCTCTCATAGGGATAAGCATGCTTCATGAGCGTTACTCATCCAGCTCTGGATGGGCTTCTAGCCTGATCCTTAGATCGTGGTCTAGGATGACAGAGCTAGACCTTAGACTTCAGCTCAGCTCCGTCTTGAGGACTGAGCTGGTCTACTTGATGGGCTTTCTGCGGGCGGCAAGCGAAGCTGACAGCTTTACTCCCCAGCTCCGCTTCTTTTTCCAGGCAAGGCTCTTCAGGTTTTTCCCTACATGTCAGCCTCCAAGCTAACGCTTGGAGTGTATGCTCAGGTAACCGCCTCGGGTGACATCATATACGATGAAAGGAGCGAAGCAGTTACGGAGCACATGGACAGGAGTAGTCCCAATAATTACGCCTGCTACACGATCCTCATGGGACCCTCCTAGCGCAACTGCTTCTCTCAGGTATCCCTGGGAAATACCGGAGCAAATATAGGGCTGTTGATAGTACCGTGGCATCCAGTTACATGTTCACGAGCATATAGCCGAGTAGTATACCGAAGGGAAAAATCCTACCCGGCTGTCGACTGAACCCTCTTAAGACTTCGGTTCACACCAAATGGCGAGGTTACTGAGCTCGGTAACCGAAGCCACCACATTTTGTACCTCTTATTTTGCTGTGTTTTACGTTACTTTATTATGTCTTCTTTGCTTTATCATTCATGTTAGATTATTTTCATGATTCATGCATTTCAAATGCTCATAAGTCCTATCTTTATCATTTTTTTTGGAATTATGTGTGTGCTGTTTTGGTAATTTATTGTCTGAATGCCAACAGGTATGAGGAAAGGGTGAAAGAGTTCGGATTGGTGGTGAGGGATTGGGTGCCCCAAGTGGAAATTTTGGGGCACCCATCCACAGGCGGGTTTATAAGTCATTGCGGCTGGAATTCATGTTTGGAGAGCATAACCATGGGAGTGCCCATAGCTGCCTGGCCAATGCACTCTGACCAACCTAGGAATGCTTTTTTGGTTACAGACATATTAAAGGTTGGTGTGGCAGTTAACGCATGGGAAAAGAGAGACGAAATAGTGAATTCATCCACCATAGCAAGAGATGTGAAGAGTTTGATGGCATCAAAAGAAGGGGACGAGACAAGGAAGAGGGTGGAGGAGATAGGCAGTGCCACTCGACAGGCGGTTGAAGAAGGTGGAATTTCTCGCTTAGAGTTGTATTCATTCATTGCCCACATAACCAGGGAGTAAAATAATTCATGAATCGAAATTTATAGAAATTTCATTCTAAATAGATTCAAAATGGTATTTTGAGATTTTTGTGTTTTTACTTAGTGAAAGTCAGTATTGTTAATCGTATGAGGGTACAAGGTGCCTACTACTTGGCAACCACTTCACTGGCATATTTTGATGTTTATTGAGGCACACTAGTTGATGTTTTAATTGCTGTAAAAGTAGTAATATGCTACCAGAAAGGCATATCATTTGGAATGAAAATCTCTTTAAAAAAAGTCCATTTATATAGCATCCTCCTTTTTTTTTTTTCCCTCGGCAAAAAGGAATTCGGATGTTATCTATAAAAACTTACTAGATTCGGTGACTTTATGATTAGCCAAACTGATGCAACATGTTCTACTCCTTCAGCTTCCCCTTAACCTCCCTCGATCAGCTTCATCATAATTCCAAATCTAGCCCAACCTTGGACAGGAGTAGAGTTCCAAGTATCTTCAATGATCTGGGAGTACTACTTCAGATTAGATAGCCAATCAATGAATCTAAAAGGCTTAGCCCTTAGTCCTTGACGGGCTAGCTCATCTAAAATTGTGCGTGATTGGGCAACGATTTGAAACACTTTGTTGCAGTATTTGACACGACACGCATGAGACAACAGGAATCTGTCCAACCTACCAAGAATAGCAACATCTTGGCAGCTGATCCAAGTACACTTCCTTCCTAACATACGCAAGTCTATTAATTCCATATCGTCGATAAAGTGTCTCATATGTACCTCCTTCAATTAATTATTAGGCTTAACTAAAAATATTAGGATTATATTCATTTGTAAAATTGGATATAGCCAAATATATACATGAGTGGAATTATTGCTGGTGTAACAATAAAAAAATAAGTCATGATTAGTACAGTTATTAAAAATATTACTAAGATTACCAAATTGATAATTTACGTGTTTAAATAATTACTCACACGTTTTAATAACGTCAAGGCATCAGCCAATCATAAAATATTTTGTGATTTATTACTCGCACATTATTAATTGATTGACTTGTTATCTCATAAAAATGTACTATGCTCTGAGTTAGTTTTTTATTTATTTATGAATAACATTATACGTGCTAGATCGGATTTAGGTGCACGTGCACTGGGTTGTTTATAATGAGAGAAATTATAAAGTTAATGCTATTGTCAATGGAAAAAGGAAAACTGAAGAAAAGTTGTGGGCTTAGTAGGACCTTAAGGGTGGCCTGATAGGACCCTGTATTAATCGGGGGTAGCCTAGTAGGACCTTGAGGGTAGCCTGAAAGACTCGGTATAGCTAGGGTGGCCAAGCAAGACCTCAGGGGTAAGCTAATAGGACCTCAAGTATTGGGGGTAGCCTAGCAAGACCTTGATGGCAGCCTGATGGATCTAGAATTGTGAGGGTGGCCAAACAGGACCTCAGGGGTAGCCTGACGGGACCTCAGGTATTGAGGGTAGCCTAGCAGGACCTTGAGGGCAGCCTAATGGACTTAGAAGTGTGAGAATAGTCTACTAGTACCTCGTGATATTGAAGGTGGCAGGACGTTTAAAATATGTTCAACGAAATAATGAGTTCTAATGCGATGGATACTATGGTGCACGAATGATTATGAAATATGAGATTCAATGAAAAAAAGAAGGTAATTTAAAGGCTTGCTAATGGATTTATTTATTTAATGGTTGTCGTTCTATTATTTTCATATGAAATTTGATAAAACTGCTTAGCTGTAAAGTAAGGGGTTGGTAGGGTTAGGATTATTCTACTGAGTAAATTATCACTCATGGATACGTTTGTATTCTGGTAAATCGATTGCTTCGGCGATCAATTTGCCAGAGTGTGCAGGATTCAATAGTGGAGCAGTTTGACATAAGAGGAATATTAGGGGCGGAGACCGAGTATGCTTGGGATCTGTATCAAGACTAGAGTCACTCTGAAATTATTTCAATAAAATGCCAGATTTTGTTAAGGCTAAATAAGTTTTTTTTTTTTATCGAGTCAATATCTTCAAGGAGAAGTCAATTCAATGCTTGTCAGACCAATGTTTACCTTTGAATAAAAGCTTAGTATTTTCAATTTTGGTTGAAATAAAGAAATCCCTATGTTGGTACATCCATGTATATTTGGATGCCTAAAAAAATCTTTTTCAAAAAATAATAATTAATGCTGCCGATATTCGTTTAAAATATCAGGGCGTTACAAATAACCAATCAAAACTATTCTATTATACTTAAAAGAGAGTGGGGGAAGAGATATCTACTTTCAATTTGGGCCCTGGAGTTGGTGGATTTGTGAAATTTGAAGAAGATGAAGACTATGGAGGTGATTGAACTTGATGAATGATTTTAAGTTTTCACACTACTACAATAAAAGATATATAATAGCACACTAAGAAACTTGAAAAGATCTCAATTTTACAAAAAGTGTGAAAAAGAAGTACTCGCTTGATAAGTAGCAAATAACCTCCTAAGGTCAGCCCAGGCCAGGAAGCCCAGCATGACACGAAGGGCCATGTAGGGGACCTAAGTGACGCGGAGCTTAGCTTGAAGAGCTGAGCTCAATGACTAGCCCATGGGCAAAGGTCATCCCAAACCAAAGAGCTCACGAGCACAGCCCTAAGGGCTCAGGCTAGAGTCCCAAGAACATGGAATCTAGGCTATAAGAGCTAGCCTCTATTAACCAGCTCAAGGACGGAGGCCAGCTCACGAGCATAGCTCATAGAAGAATATCGAGCTCAGCTCACCAGGTGAGCTCGGCAACGATGGCAAACCTGCAACTAGAGGCTTATAAAACACTCCACGGTAGAAGTTCGTACAGTCTATGAGACGTACTCATAGAACAGCCAAGGCCTTATATTGTCCAAAGAGATAAGGCCGCGAGTCTTAAAGGATAATCACAGAGATTCGTCCACCATTAGGACTCCTAACCTTGATAAACAATCATAGAGTTCATAGGTGAAGGGACTCCTCAAACCTGATAAGGATCAGGGGAGTCCTAAGGTGATAAGGACACTCCAACACCTATCTATATCCGCCATGAACGGATGAGACTTAAGAGTCCAATGGTGAAAGGACTCCTCAAACCTGATAAGGACCAGGGGAGTCCTAAGGTGAGGAGGACACTCCAACACCTATCTATATCCGCCATGAGCGGATGAGACTTAAGAGTCCTAAGGTGAAGGGACTCCTCAAACCTGATAAGTATCAAAGGAGTCCTAAGGTGAGGAAGACACTCCAATACCTATTTATATCCGCCATGAGCGGATGAGACTTAAGAGTCCTAAGGTGAAGGGACTCCTCAAACCTGATAAGTATCAAAGGAGTCCTAAGGTGAGGAAGACACTCCAATACCTATTTATATCCGCCATGAGTAGATGAGACTTAAGAGTCCTAAGGTAAAGGGACTCCTCAAACCTGATTAGGATCAGGGGAGTCCTAAGGTGAGGAGGACACTCCAACACCTATCTATATTCACCATGAGCGGATGAGACTTAAGAGTCCAAACGTGAAACGACTCCTCAAACCTGATAAAAATCAGGGGAGTCCTAAGGTAAGGAGGACACTCCAACACCTATCTGTACCCGCCATGAGCGGATGAGACTTAAGAGTCCTAAGGTAAAGGGACTCCTCAAACCTGATAAGGATCAGGGGAGTCCTAAGGTGAGGAGGACACTCCAACACCTATCTTTACCTGCCATGAGCGGATAAGACCTAACAGTCCAAAAGTTAAGGGACTCCTCAAACCTGATAAGGATCAGGGGAGTCCTAAGGTGAGGAGGACACTCCAACACCTATCTTTACCTGCCATGAGCGGATAAGACCTAACAGTCCAAAAGTTAAGGGACTCCTCAAACCTGATAAGGATCAGGTGAGGAGGACACCCTAACCCCTATCTTTACCCGCCATAAGCGGATGAGACTTAGGAGTCCCAGTCCCAAGGGATTCCTCCCAAGATGCCTATATAAAGACACCACCTCCATAAGAGAAAGGTACGCAACGTAATGCAAACACTACACAACTCATACTCGGTCCAATATCTCGACTGACTTAGGCATCGGAGGGGCGATGGCGATAGCCACGCCGGTGCCCATAGTTTACTGTGTTTGTTTTGCAGATCGTTAATCGAGCACCTCAGACGCCATTTCATCCGCTGGAGGACTACGTGGGCGGTTGAGGAACCCCTCCTCCAGAGGTGACCAAAAATCGCTTCATCATCGCTAAAATTTTAATCACGATTTATTGCAAAAATTGAGATTATATGTATGATGAATAAGCTTTGTCGTTAGCTCTAACCTGATCTTGCAAAACAAAGCAAGAGCTCGAGTCACCGGTGTGGTGGCTTGCCAACCACCCTCCGATGCCTAAGTCAGTGGAATACTTGTTGAATGGAGAGAGAATTAAGATTCTTGATAGTGAGGTGCGTACCTTTTATTGGGGTTCTACCGTCATATTTATAGGCATTTTGATAAGAGGTTGAGTCCTTATAGGACTGTATCCCGAAGATTTCGGATCGTCTCATTGAAGAGTGTGGAGTCCTAACTTAGCTGGGACTTCATATTCATCTTGCCTTAGCATGGAATCCTTATCCGTCATTGATTGTGTTTATCATTGGCATCTTATGCTTATCTTATCGACGTCTTTCCTTTATCCCTTAGGATTTAGGTTTCTCAGTGTTGTATCTTTATTGGGATAAGTATATTCCCTGAATATTACTCATCTTGCTTTAGCTTGGGACTAGAGCTGGTCTTTAGATCTTATTCCAGCTCTGTCTGAAGAGTGGAGCTGGCATACCCTGACTTTCTCATAGGTAATGCTTCCAAGGGAGGTACAAGCAAAGCTGACTTCTACTCCCCAGGTTCGTATTTCTAGTAGTGCTGACCTCCTTAGGTCTACCATACTTATCAGGTACTCCTCTGTTTCTGAGCTCCAGCTTTTCTCTGGAGGTTGGGAACATTGGTAAGACCTAAATGGCGGTTACCGCTCTTTTCCCTTTGCTGAGGGTTTTAATTGTGTGGGTCACTTCATGGGACAGGTGTCGAAATCCTTGCTACTCTGGTGCTTAGATGTGAACGACGAAGATTAAGGAGTGTTTCTCGGGATTGATGCTCAGTGTTTAAGCTACTTCTTGCTTTGATCAATCTCTAGCAGAGAAGCATTCGAATCTACTGAGGCGATTTTCTCCGTGAGATCTTTCTTCGTCATTCTCCTTCGTCGTCCTGTTAGAGCCCGCCCCCTTTAGGTACGTTCCTCTTTCTTGGCTGTTCTTTCTTCTCTTTTTAACCTGGATTCTCTTCCTAGTGTAGCGATTTAAGGCCCAATGTGGGCGGCTCCAGGGGAGTTTATCCATGCTAGGTTGGTCAGTTTTGTTTTCGTCAACCTTCACTCTCCCATCATGGAGGATTTTGCCCCTTATTCCATCGTGCTTCAAAACAGGGTCTTTCGGGACCTCTTTTTCCAGTCTGCTAACTTGTACCCTAGGTTCTCCATAGGAACCCTAATGTCTGAGGGATTTATCAATTTTTCCTCTATTCTGAATGTTGAGGAGTCGTTTGAAGAGGAGGAAGTGTCGATGCACCGTAGTGGCAACATTAGGGCTTCGTCCGATAGAGGTCAGTCGAGAGGTGTTAAATCCTCGTTGCGTCCTGCATTTTCATCGAGGGGTCCCCGTAGAGTTCCCATTTTTTCTGCTTGCAACATCCCATCTATGATCACGAACGAAGAGTTGGCCATCCTTAGAGTTAGATACTCAATCCCAGCCTTCGTTTCCCTTTGGAAGCCTTCTGGGTCTGAACGGGCTTGTACCTTCGTTGAGAATGAGACTTGTCTCTATGTTGGTGCCCTAGAAGGAGGTTTGCGTCTGCCCTTTCCCACTGTGGTGAGGGGTGTCTGGAGTTTTCTTGGTTTGGCTCCTGGCCAAATCGTACCCAATTCTTAGCGCCTCTTGATAGGTTGTGCAACGCATTGTTGGATGGGCAGACTCTTTTGACGAAGGGACCTTTTCTCAACTAGTTTTTTGTTAAGGAGGTGTTAGGTGGTATTACTTTACAAAAAGACCTGGTGAGGGGGAGCTAGTTACAGAGCTCCCTGCTGTGAATAAGAATTGGAAAGATAAGTTCTTTTTGTTGGCGGTGATGGTTGGGAGCTCCCTGGTTGGAAGATTGGGATGTATACCCCTCGGATCCCCAGTAGGTGGGGTAGTCCCATCACGAATTGTAAGCTATTGCTTTTCTTTAATCCTGTAATTTCATGGATTTTGTTCCTTATCTTTATGAAATTTTTTTGTGCAGCTTGAGCTCCATATCCTCTGAGCCCTGCCTTAGAAGCCGAGCTTCAACAAGCTTGTAGCTACGCGGTCCACAGTTGGGAATTACTTATAACTCCGAAATCGTTGGCCACTTACTTGCTGGGCCCAGAGACCACTCGTGAGGCCTTAGCACTCTCTAGAGGTAATTTCTATTTTTTATTTTGCGCCTTGCTTTTAGCTGACTTTTACATTGCTTTCATTTCTTTTCTTTTTAGAAGAAGAAAGTGAAAATAAAGACATGGCACCGAAAATGGACAAAGCCTTGCTGGCCCAACTCAAAGTTGAGAGAGCAAAGCAATCATTTGGGGCTGCAGCTCCAAAAAGGAAGAGCTCTCATCTCCAGAAAGAGTTAGATGTTGACAGCTTTCTGGATGCCAATCTTTCGAGTGACCCTACTCTTGACTTAGTGGTTGAGCGAATCACCAAAGAAGAGGCTGAGAAATTAATCAAAGAGAAAGGCGAAGGGAACAGCTATGGAGGGGTCCCCTGCTGCCAAAAAGTCCAAGGCTTTTGTTGGCCCTTCTGTATTGGGTAACTACCCAGAGGCTCTTGAGCATGCTTCTGGGCTGCTAAGCGCAGCCGATAAAGATCTATGGCCAAGATGTCTCTCCAGGCTGTGGGGGACCAAATGTTGGTCGAGTTGGCCATGGTATGCTCTTCTTTTCTGTTTTAACAATTTGTTTTGATTGTTTGTTGTTTCCTTCATTGATTCTTTCTCTCTTTTTGCAGGCTGCAGCTTGTGGCTGTTATGTTACCTCCCAAAGCCATAGCCTCGGGAAGCAAGTGGTTACCCTTACTGAGGCCAATATGAGGCTTACAAAGCAAGGTGCTTCTGTGGCGGCAAAGCTTCAGAAAGTGACAAATGAGAAAGATGCTGCCCTCAAATCACAGAGAGGCTTGGAGGAAAAGAGAGACGTTGCCGTGGTTACTGCTCAAAGTTTGGAACTGAAATTTCAGAGTGGGTTGGCGAGATGGAGAAATACAAGGCCATGAGCTTAGGGATGGTAGAGAAGGTGAAAACTGCTCGCAGGCATGCTATTGAGCTCTTCCTGCAGTCCCCTGAGTACCGTCAAGACATAACCCAGCAATATTTTGATGGGTTTGAAGCAATGAGGAGCTGGGCAGCCTTGTCTTTCCCAGATTTGGATTTTTCCAAATTTGAGGTTGATGATGATGAGGGGCCCTCAAGCCTAAATGGGGGACGAAAGGAAGAAGACCAAGCTGATGATGCGGCATCCAAAGACATAACCATCTTGAGCTCTTCGATTGCATCCCTTCTCAAAACTCCAGAAAAGGTCTCTCTCTCTCTCTCTATTGAAGTTCAAACTCCGATAGCAACACCTCCTGGCCAATCATCAGGTGATGGGCAGGCAATTGACAGTTCCATTCTTGGCCTTTGAATGGCCAAAAATACATTTAATTTGTTGGGTCTGTAACCTTAATACTTTTAAATACTTTCATACTTAACTGTTTTTATTTGGGAGTGGCTTTTTGGTTTGGCCTCTACTCCCACTTGGTTGGCTGACTTTGAATCTTTGTTCTTCTTGATGACTGATGGGGATGATCTCAATGAGATCATATTTGGTGGCCTTTTAGAGGCTGTTTGTTCTGATAACTTGAACATGACAGGTACAGGTTCAATGAAAGCGTACTCTCACTTTGAGCCAAGTTATGGCGGATCCAACAGTCTTTGTGCATGTTATAATTGTGTTATGCATACTGACTTTTGTGGATTTTATCAATTCTTGCCCCTATTATAGCTATACCAAGCACTTGAGCTTAGTCTTTTGCTAAGCCTGTATACCTGTACTATACCAGGTTTTGAAGTTAGAAATTCTATTATGAGTTTCTTTCATTTCATAGCTGTGGTATGTCTTTGAACTTGGAAATTTTTCCTAAATTTCTTTTATTGCATAGCTTTGCTATGTCTTTGAGCTTGAAAATTTTCCTAAGCTTCTTTTATTGCATAGCTGTGCTACGTCTTTGAGCTTGGAAATTTTTCTAAACTTCTTTTATTGCATAGCTGTGCTACGTCTTTGAGCTTGGAAATTTTCTTAAGCGGGGTTTGTAGTAGTCCTACTCCCCTAAGTGTGTAAATTATTTGCATCGAAACAATTAATACACTTATTTCAATTTCCCGTAGGATATCCCTCAGGTCTGATTAGAATTCCGTAGAATATTATATTTGTTTAAACATGGGAAGTTGACCCTTAACGTCCAAGTCCTTTTGCATTAAGTAAAAGCAGTCGTTTCAACTGTCCGAGGTTATCGGCTATGTAACCTCCTATTACTCTAAGCAGTTGAGGTGGCGGTTTTAATTTCAGCTTTGAATGAAATCATGCTGATTGGATTAGCTAGCGATTAATGAACCGTCTGGAGCTTGTGCTATAAAAGCCAATAGTTGTGATAGATCACTCCCCATTTCATAACCAGTATCAGAGTTTTAAATGGCTAACAACAATTGAGTGTCCGAGTTATGCCAAGAACTGCAGAGCCTGAAGGCAGCCATCAATGGGCTGTCTGTGAAGATGGACGCCATGGCAGAATCACTTTCTGTCATGGTGAAGACCATCCGCATGGTGCTGATAGCCAATTGAGACCAATTTGAAGCTTTCCGGGGGCAACCAGTGCCTCCCATTCCTTCCATTTCTAGGGAGGGTGGTAGTGGCTAGGTTGGAGCTTTGTGGGTTCTACCCACAAAGTGCTTTATGTAAAAAGTTTTCCGCACCCCTAGAGGTGTGGATTTTATTAATAAAATTTGAATAATTTTATTTCTGCTTGTCATTTCCATATCATGCATACAGGAGATACCGAACAGTCCTCCCTCATGGAGAGATTTATTGGCGTCATTTCCATATCATGCATACAGGAGATACCGAACAGTCCTCCCTCATGGAGAGATTTATTGGCCACAAGGGCTAACAAACGAAAAGAACACGGAGTCCTAATAATATTTTCATTGCTAAAGTTTTATTGAAAATAAAAAGTTTCCTAAAAACAAAAATAAGATTCCACTACAAGTACCTACTTGTAATACTTCTTGAGATGCTCTGTGTTCCTTGAATTGGGCAGCTCTTTTCCCCTTAGGGTTGCAAGCCTGCATACACCAGCCATGACATGGTGCAAGACCTGATATGGTCCTTCCCAGTTTGGGCCAAGCTTGCCCACCTTCTTTCCTATTGGGTCAACTTTTCTTTGGACTAGGTCACCAGCTCGAAAATCTCTTGGCCTAACCTGTGCTTCATGGTACTTGACCATTCTTTGTTAGTACACGGCCACTTTGGTCATTGCTATTTCCCTTTTTCTTCCAAGAGATTCAGCTCAGCCCTGAGATGTTCCTGGTTTTCTTGGTCATCCACACTCGCGGTCTTGTAATTGAAGAGCTCAATTTCAATCGAGACTAGCTTCAGCCCCAAATGCCAGAGAATATGCAGTTTCTCCAGTTGCAGTTCGGCGTGTTGTATGGTTTGCCCATAGCACATTGTACAGCTCATCTGGCCAAGCTCCTTTGGCCTCTCGTAGCCTCTTTTTGATTCCTTTCTTGATAGTCTGATTTGTGACCTCCACTTGTCCATTAGCTTTTGGGTGAGCCTTGGACGCATAATGTACGTGTATCCCCTTGGAAGTACAGTACATTTTAAACTGAGCATTGTCAAATTGCTTTCCTTGGTCTGTGACTACCACTCGTGGTAACCCAAATCGAATAATGATTAACTTCCATAAGAAATCAATTGTAACCTCTGCTGTGATCGTGGCTAATGCCTTAGCTTCAACCCACTTTGTAAAATAATCCACAACTATAATGGCATTCTGGACCTAGCCTGCTGCCATAGAAAGTGGGCCGATTAGGTCTGCTCCCCATTGGGCAAATGGCCAAGGTCTTTTTATTGGAGTCAGGGCTGTGGGAGATCCATGAATGATGTTTGTGAAGCGTTGACACTTTTCACACTTCTGGACCATAGAGTTGCAATCCTTTTGCATACTTGGCCAATAGTATCCCAACCTAAGGAGTATGTAAGCTAGCATGCAACCACCTTGGTGATCCCCACATACTCCCTGGTGGACCTCATCCATTGCTCGTGTAGATTCTGCCGTAGTCAGACATCTAAGGTATGGTAGTGAGAAACTTCTCTTGTACAGCACATCTCCCATCATCAGGTATTTTGCAGCTTTGATCTTGAGCTGCCTAGCTTTGACTTTATCGTCTGGTAACGTTCTGTTTGCTATGTAGTCAACTATGGGACCTGTCCATGAGTTACTGTAGTCAATAGCTTGTACCTGCACGTTTGGGGCAAAGATACTTGGTAACTCGAAATACCGCACTGGTGCATTTTGTGGAATAACATCTTCCTTGGCCGTGGCCAGCTTTGCCAAATAATCAGCTTCAATGTTCTTCTCTCTTGGGATCCTGACAATATTAAAGCTTTGCAGCTTTGCAACTTAGGCCTTCACTTTATCCAAGTACTTCTGCATTACCTCTTCCTTCACTGTGTATTCTCCTAGGACTTGTCCTACAACCAACTGTAAATCATTTTTGGCTAACACGTGGTTAGCACCAACGGCCTTAGCTAGTTACAATCCAACCACAAGGGCCTCATATTCAACCTCGTTGTTAGTCGCTTTGAACTTAAACCTAAGCGCATAGCTCAGGCATCGCCCTTTTGGGGATGTTAAAATCAAACCAGCTCCGCTTGCTTCTTTGATTGCCGATCCATCAACCTGGAGGACCCAAGGTTTAGGTTCTTCTTTGGGGAGCTCTTCAGGTTCTGGATATGTGTATTCTGTAATGAAATCTACAAGCACGTGTGCTTTGATGGCAATCCGAGGCTTGTACTCTATATCATACTTGCCAAGCTCTATTGACCACTTAATTAATCGGCCTGATGTTTCTGGGCAATAGAGAATCCTTCGAAGTGGTTGATCTGTTCGCACCTTTATTGAGTGAGCCTGAAAGTATGGCCGTAGCCGTCTAGCTGCTATGACCATTGCAAAGGCTATCTTTTCAGCTCTGGGATATCTCAACTCAGCTCCTCGCAATGCCCTGCTGGTGTAGTATACTGGGAGCTGTGTCCCTTGCTCTTCCCTGATCAAAACTGCACTAACGGCATGGGGGGAGATAGCAAGGTACAGAAATAGGTCTTCTCCTTCTTGAGTCCTGCTAAGCAGTGGTGGGGATGTCAAATACCCCTTCAGCTGGTTGAAAGCGGCTTCCTATGTAGTTGTCCATTCAAAGGCTTTTTTTCAAAACCTTGAAGAATGTTTGACACTTATTGGTTGCTCGTGAGATGAACCTGTTTAATGCTGCGACATGTCCTGTTAGCTTCTGGACCTCCTTGATGTTCTGGGGTGAGTGCATGGTGAGTATGGCCTGAATTTTTTTAGGGTTTGCTTCAATGCCCCTTTGGGATACCATGAAGCCTAAAAACTTTCCTGAGGAGATTCCGAAAGCATATTTTGTTGAGTTAAGCTTCATTTGGTATTTTCTGAGGATCCCAAAGGTTTCTTCCAAATCTGTAATATGTCTCGTGCCTTGGCACTTTTAACCAGCATATCATCCACGTATACTTCTACATTGCACCTAATCTGTTGTACGAACATCTTAATGACCAATCTTTGGTACGTCACCCCTGTGTTATTAAGACCGAAAGGCATTACTTTGTCGCAATATAATCCCCTATCAGTAATGGATGAGGTTTTCTCTTAATCTCCTTCATGCATTTGAATTTGGTTATACCCTAAAAATGCATCCATGAAGCTGAGGAGCTCATGCCTAGCAGTGGAATCTACCAAGGAGTCAATCCTTGGCAGGGGAAAGCTATCCTTTGGACACGCTTTATTGAGGTCGGTGAAGTCTACACACATCCTCCATTTGCCATTGGCTTTCTTCATCATAACTATGTTGGTAGCGAACTTCTCGGATGGATTCCACCTGTATGAGCTTGTCTACCTCCTTGGCCGCAGCTTCGTTTCTTTCTGGAGCGAATGTCCTTTTCTTCTGCTTAACAGAGCGTACCGTGGGATCCACGTTTAATTTGTGAGGTATGACCCTTGGGTCAATTCCCGGGATGTCCTCATGGGACCATGCAAAGACATCTTTGTTCTTTCTCATGAATTGTAACAGCTCTGCTCTTTCCACCGTGCTCAATCATGTTCCCATCCTTACTATCTTTCCTTGTTGCCCTGGTTCCAGGAGCTCTTCTACGAGCTCTTCCACGGGTTCTCCATGATGGAGCATTTCTTCATCTCGTGTATCAAGACTTTCTATGCTTATTGTGGTTTTAGCTCCTCTAAGTGAGGTGACAAAACATTCCCGTGCTACTTTCTGGTCTCCCCTTATGCAACCAATTCTTTCTGGTGTTGGAAACTTTATCATCAAGTGATACGTGGAGATTATTGCCCTAATTTTATTCAGGGTTTTTCTGCCCAATATTGCATTGTATGTTGAAGGACAGTCGACTACTATGAAATCTATCATGCGTGTAATTTGACTTCCTTCTTCCCCCATAGTAATTGGTAAGGCTATTTGACCAGCTGGATAAACAGGCGTACCTTCAAATCCAACTAGAGGTGATGTCATATGCCTTAGCCTTTCTCGTCCAACCTTTAGTTGGTCATATGTGTGGAGGTAGATGATGTCGTCTGAGCTTCCGCTGTCAATCAGTACCTTGTGTGTGAGGTAGTTTGCCACGACAATGGTTATAACCAGAGGGTCATCGTGAGGGATCTGAACTCCCTTGATGTCTTCTTCTGAGAAAATAATGGGTATTTCTTCCTTTTTCTGGAATTTACTTGGACGGCCAACTGTGTTGACTTCCAAATGTTCCTCTGTCCTCAGCTTCCTTAAATGAGCTTTCCTAGCGTTGCTAGACTATCCCCCTCCAGTAAATCCTCCATGGATAACCTTGATCTCTCCAATGGGACCTGACCGGGGTGTCGTGCCATCTCTACCCTCCTTGCTTGTATCTTCCCTCCTGGATTGTTTCTGATACTTCTTTGTTATAAAGCATTGAAGTCTTCCTCTTTGGATCAGATCCTCGACCTACTGCTTTAGGTCAATACAATCGTTTGTATTGTGACCATGATTTTGTGAAATCTGCAGTACTTGTCCTTAGCTCTCCTATTAGGATCAATTCTCAGCTTCCTGGGCCACTTGAGGTTCGGTTCGTCTTGTAGGTTGATAAGGATTTGTTCTGCTGTAGCTATGAGCGGAGTGGACTGCTTATTCCTGCCTTGGGGCGGACCTCCGGCTCCTCCTTGCTTTGGGGAAGATCTTGAGTCTACCTTCTTGTTTTTTGGTTCGCCTCCCGTCTTGCAAGCAGCTTCTCTCCTCCTTTTATCTACTGGAGGGAATTTGCCAACCTATGATGGTCCTGCTCGGGGATCAAAACTGTCACATGAACGCCTTCCGTGCACAGCTTCCTCTACATTCATGTGCTTCTGAGCTCTGCCAAAGTTTTGGGTGGTTCTTGAGATAAGAGGTATTAAAATTGTCCCGAATATAGTCCAGCTATATACGCAGTTATGCTCACATTATCGTCGACTTCATCTATCTGAACCACCTCTTTGTTGAACCTAGTGGTGTAATCCCTTAATGACTCCCATCTTCCTTGCTTCACCGTCAGGAGATGTGTTGCTGATTTGTCGTAGCGTTGACAAGCAATGAAGTAGCTTACAAAGCTTATGCTAAGCTCTTTAAAACTTTGTATGCTTTCCGGGAGAAACTTTTTTGCATACCGGGTATACCATCCTCTTGGTATCCCTTTCCGTTTCGTTTCTCATTTTTCGGTCATTTATCGATCACATTTGGATGATCGGCACCGTTCATTTTGTAGAGTTCGGCGAGAACCTTAATCAAACCAAAAATCTTGTTCATCAAATTTTATTAGGTACATGATCGGCACACGTGAAAATTGAAGAAATCAAAATTGGGTCCAAAAAACACACTGAATCTGAACCCAGTTTTGGTTTTTTTTCCATTTTCATGTGTGCCAATAATGTATCAAATAAAGTCCGATAAACACAGTTTTTTGTATGATTAAAGTTTTCGTCGAACTCAACAAAATGAACAGAGCCGATCATCCAAATATGATCGAAAAATGGCCGAAAAATGAGAAACGGACTGGAAGCGATACCAAGGGGGTTGGTATACCCTGTATACATAAAAGTTTCTCGCTTTCCGGTGGGAGTTTATTGAACCATGCTCGGGCACTTCCCTTGAGGGTAACTGGGAATGCCCAACACATCACTTCATCTGGTACTGCTTGGAGATGCATCAGAGACTTGTATGTTTCCAAGTGATCTAATGGATCTGTGGAGCCATTAAACGTCTTTAACTGGGGCATCTTAAACTTTCTCGGGAGAGGCAGCCCCATGACTTCGGGTGTAAAAGGTGAATCCGTGTTCTGCACTAACTCTTCTACCGTAGTAGGAGTTTGTGCTTTGATATGTTTCATCAACCCTTCACTCTGGTCTGGCATTTTGAGTAACACCTCTTGTTCATCGGGTGACCTTTCTGGGGGTGGTTTGCTATGCTTTCTTTGATTTTGGCTTTCCTTTTCACTGGATTCGCCGGCTTTCCTTCTCACTGGATTCGCCTTCTTCCATGTCTTCTTCTTCTTCATGTCGACTATGTTGTAGGTTTAGGATGCTTGGTTCTGAGATCTGCTTTCGAAGATTTGCATTTTCGTGCATTGCTATCTGTAACCCTTGGGTTAATGTCTTTATTTGCTCTTGCTCTGAGCAAACGCTTCAGGGGTCATCTGATCGCCTCCAATTTTGGTTGCTACGGCGGCCTTGGCCGCCTTTGCTACCTTAGCAGCTTTTACGGCGGCAGTGGCGGCCTTGGCAGCTTTTGCAGCCTTGGCCGTCTAGGTAACCTTGGCTGCAGCGGCGGCCTTTGCGGCGTTGTCGACGCCCATTTGTGGGGGGTCTGAAGCCATTGTTGTTTTGCTTGATCGGGTCTCTACCATACAAAACTATTCACCATAAGGAAAAATTCGTTCCCACAAACGGCGCCAGCTGATGAATCAACTTTGTCGTTAGCTCTGACCTGATCCTACAAAACAAAGCAAGAGCTCGAGTCACCGGTGTGGTGGCTTGCCAACCACCCTCCGATGCCTAAGTCAGTGGAATACTTGTTGAATGGAGAGAGAATTAAGATTCTCGATTATGAGGTGCATACCTTTTATTGGAGTTCTACCGTCATATTTCTAAGCATTTTGATAGGAGGTTCAGTCCTTGTAGGACTGTATCCTGAAGATTTCGGATCGTCTCATTGAAAAGTGTGGAGTCCTGCCTTAGTTGGGACTTCATATTCATCTTGCCTTTGCATGGAATCTTTACCCGTCATTGATTGTGTTTATCATTGGCATTTTATGCTTATCATATCGATGTCTTTCCTTTATCCCTTAGGATTTATGTTTCTCAGTGTTGTATCTTTATTGGGATAAGTATATTCCATGAATATTACTCATCTTGCTTTAGCTTGGGACCAGAGCTGGTCCTTAGATCTTATTCCAACTCCGTCTGAAGAGCGGAGCTAGCATACCCTGACTTTATCACATGTAGTACTTCCCAGGGAGGTACAGACAAAGCTGACTTCTACTCCCCAAGTCTGTATTTTTAGTCGTGCTGACCTCCTTAGGTCTACCATACTTATCAATGTACTTCCTTATTGGTTAGGAAAAAACTGTGATTGAAAATGAAGTCTTTAATCTCACTTCTATACTATATAGTAGTATTGTAAGATAGAGAGCCACCGGAGTGACCAAAATTATATCTCTCATGCATTAAGATGTCTAAAAGTTGTACCACGTTTTGCTTGTTATGCATTATTTGTAGCATTTTCTATTTATTTCTTTCCACGACCGATTTTCTTTTCATTTGGTGATTGCGGATTCTTAAGAAATAGATCATACAAAATGGTTGCGCTTTGGACTTGGAGTTATCATAAAAAAGAATTTTTTAAGTGACAGAAAGGATGATGATAAAAAATCACACCTATGTTTCAAATTCAAATGAAGTTTTTTGTTAAAGATAGAACCCAAAATGATCATGGGCCAAACCAACTATGACCAAAATGGCGATTGTGAACAAGAGACCACCTGCAAATTCAAAACAAAATACGATAACATTGACAACATCCTTTGGACAAACTTGGGGTTGGTGCTATGCAGTGAGATGCACAACACCATGCTGCGCACCTCCAAGCCATCGAATCGTGTATCCGACGGCTCTGATTTTATCTCGACAACAACAATCGAGAATAGTTCAATCCTAAGATGAGATCCGAGCCACCGGATGCACGAGCCGTCAGCACGGTGCTGCGCACACCACTGCACAACACCACCCCCCATTCCCTCTGGACTCATTATCTTCTTCGTGTCGTTGGTGGATGGAGTTATTGCACTGTGAATAAACCAACAGTCGGGTATTTAAATATGAATAGACTGTTCGCATCATAATCTTTTCGAATTTATTTCCTTTTAAAGCCAAATTACCAAACAATTCCAAAAATCATGGATGTGTCAGTCAATCCATTTTTATCTCTAAATATAATGTCTCTCGTTTTCAAATAGTCAATAAAAATTAATTGATTATCAAATGACAAACTAAAAAAGATTATTCTTTTGAAAATTGAACAATCTCACAAATTATGAGATAGGGTTCACGAAGAAAATCATGGAATCTCTAAATTAAAGTGATCTTTTAGGATTAATTCAAAAGGGAAAGGATGTGAAGAGTTTGTGAGAGCAGTTAAATTGATCTTTATTTGATTAATTCAAATTATCGATCCAATTTTTTCTTGGTACGATTTTCCTTTGAAATTACTTCAAAATGGTATTGAATCAAGCCTAATTAAGATTTCCTTTCTAAAACTGTTCTCAGAATTACAACATGAAAAATGAATATTTAGGGTGCGTTTGGTAACATTTTCAGTTTTTAATTTTTTATTTTTAAGAAACTAGAAGTAGAATCAGGTTTATGTTTTTATAAAAACAAAAACAAAAGATATGTTTGGTAATAATTTTTGTATATTAGTAAAAAATAAAAACACAAAACATGTTTGGCAGTAGCTAGTATCATTTTGTTTTTGTTTTTTTTATACTTCGAATTGGATAGAATTAGAGGAAACCAAAAAATAAGCTACTTTTGTAACCCAAACCTACTTCCGCACTCATTTTATATTGTTTAACATAACTTTTCGAAATCCACTCATCTCATAAATAAGCTTAAGCTTGAATAATTTTTAAAGGCTCGATAGGTTTTCAATGAAGCTTGAATGACTAACCGGCTCGTTTCATTAAGTGTAATTTGATAATTCACGAAACAAACAAATCCGAACAATTTCTACGCTATGGTTGCAATCTGTCTGTATTCAACATTTTAAACTAAGCATTTTTCCAGTCACACCTTCGGAGATTCAGCTTCCGTTAATAGCTTGTATAGGCCGACCCACAATTAACTTCTGGAGAATGAGATTAACGACTTCTTCCTGCTTCCAATAGGAAAAACACAAACCCAAATTTATCGAGATCGTTCCTGAAATCACAAAATTCGCCCGAAGCAATTATTCTATCCCCTCTTCAAAACTTCAATCAATGGCGGAATTCTCAGTGCCACCCTTCTCTATCTCACCAGTTGCGGCTCTTCAGTTTCCCCGTAGCTCCGTTGTCATTGAAGTCCACAAATGATATATATATATATATATATATATATATATATATATATATAGAGAGAGAGAGAGAGAGAGAGGCGTAGAATCTGTAAGATATAGGTGGTTGAGAGAGAGAGAGTACCAGAGGGATGGTGAGTCATGGGGAGCGACGCAAATACGGGAGAGTCGGGAGGCGATCGGGCTTATGAAAATGAAACCGACTTGTTTTAAAAACAAGGGAAAACTCGAAATGTGTGTTTTCACAATTTATGGAAATTTTGAAAACGTTTATAGAAAACAAAAAATTAAAAATAACTTACCAAACGTACTTTCTGTTTTTGTTCTAAAAAATGTAGAAACGAAAACCAAAAACTGAAAATAAAAAGGTTACCAAACACCCCCTTAGTAATGGCTTTTTAAATTTAACGATTTATGTTTTTTTTTTCAAATTTTGTACATTCTCACGAATTATGGAATGTACTCTTGGAACAATGTGATACGATTTAAATTGTAAATGGAAGAGCTATCTTAGATTTTCTTTCATAATTTATTCTTAGACATTTGAAACTTGTAAAACAAACAAAAATTAAAAATAGTTTATATATATATACATAGTAAGTGAACAAGACATAATCAGAGTAAATCAGGCGGCTGAGCCGACCATCAACAGAAAATTTAAACAGTTAGTAAGGCGGCTGGGCCGACCATGAACAATCAAAACATACATTAGGTGGCTGAGCCAACCATGGAGAATTATGAACAAAATATCAAAACATCAGTTTAATAGATAAAGATCAGTGCGGATCAACTCATCAGTGAACATTACCAGTAACATACTTACTGGTTTAACAGGGGGAGGAGGAGAACCTCCGTGACTGAGGGGAGAGAGAGAGAACTTCAATTCAGAAGTTTAACATTTAGAAAGAAGAGAGAGAAGAGAGAGAATTAGATCCTGGTCTAATTCGGGATGTTTTTTCCAGAGGCAACTCTATCCTTTTATAAATGAAGGATGAGGGCCATACAATTATCAAAAGGTTCATTGTGAACCTTTTGGACCTTTTACTTTCGGTGGAAAAGTAAAACAGCAGGTGAATGAACAGTGTCAGCATGTGGATGAATAGTACCGTTGTCGGCTGGATGAACAGTAAAAAAGTGAACAGTGGTTTTACTATTCATCCTTTTAATAGGCTGGTAAAAGATGTGCCAGCTGTTGAGCAGGTTTGTGACTGGGACTGGCGTTGAGGTGGCCAGTTGTTGAGATGCATCAGTAGTTTAACCAAGATGGTTAGTATTCCATCATATTATCGAGGTTATGTAATTCTTCAGAGGACAAGTTATTCCAATAATCATCATCATCAATATCTGGAGTGACAGCAGGTGAATCTTGTTGAGCATCGGCAAGTCGATCTTGATATGCCTTCACTAATATTTTATTTTGAGTATGATAGATAAATGGAACTTCTTGAATAGGTTCAACAGAGCGAATCTTCTGGATTGAATCTTCACAAATCAAATAGTTTAATTTGGGGTCTGTATAAACATGGAGATCATCACTGAGATCAATTTCTCCAAGTTTAGTAGCAATTGAGTAAGCCCTGTAATGGCGTATTTGACTGCGGATTGATTTTGAACAGGGCCAGGGTTCCTCATCTCCAACAAGGTGAATAGGAAGATGGATCCTACTGAATGGCCAGTTGACTGAGATATGCATGATGTGTTGGGCTGGAATAATGTTCCCAGTCCAAGTCCATTCAGGCATTTTACTTTTGATCAGAACTTGGCATCGCAAATCTCCATATTTAGCAAATAGGTTTAAAATGGAGACAGAAAGTTTTCTACCAAAATTATCAATCTGCTCCGGATCAGAGAAAATAACTTGTCTTAATAGTCCATGATCCAATAGGGTCATTGGAGTGATTTCAATTAATTTTTTATTATATTCAACATTAATATTTTTGAAATGCTGCATATCTATGCAGGCACGTGGAATACTATATATTAAATTGCAGGGACAATCAAATCTGTGCAATGGATAGTTTGAGCAAATAGGATTAGTTTTTGGGCAAATAACCCTATCTTGGTCTTTATTGTAAAGAGTTTCCCAAGATATTTCCAAACCAGGAGTAGATTTAGTAGATAAATCAGTAAGTAATTGGAATAAAAATTCCTGAAAATAGTGGCCGTCCCTTTTAGCCATATTTTGAATATCTTTGACTAAATCAACAGGAAAATCCTGTGGGAAAACAATTTGATTTTTTAATGAGACAGGGATCTTAGGAAGACCCTGTAAGAGATTAGAGAAATAGTTCCTCATAGAGGCAATATGCTTAGCATGATCCCTACATCTAGGGTCTCTGGGGTTAATCACAAGAAGCTCACGATCACTCGCGGGTCTATGCTCACTTTTCTGTTCTCTCAATGAGAAACACTCCTTTTTAACATTTTTAAAATCATGATGCATGATATGCAGTTTAGCCTGTGTTTTAATATTTTCTTCAAGTAGGTTTGAATATTTAACAGATAAATGATGTAACTCAGAGGCCATTGAGGCGTAAGCATTATCATTATTTTTTAGCAGTGAATTTTGTTCACAAAAATAATAATTTAGGCAATTTAAACCATTAATAAATTGTTTATTATGACGATATTCCCCACATAGGTTCCAAAGAGCATCTAGGAGACACTGTTGGGTTTCGTCTATATTTTGCAAATGGTTTAATTTATTAAATTGAAGGCTGGATCCTTCAGGGAGGACTGGCAAACTGGTTGAGCCAAATCTCAGGCTGTTGTACGTCATCTGTAGATAAAGCAGAATGGTTAATAGAGTAATTTTGTAATTGCAACAAATCATTTTGATTAGGTGCAGAAAGTAATTCAAAATTTATTTGTTGACCAGAGAAAGTAGAAGTGATTTTATCAAAATTAACTGTAAATGGGTAGAGTAGATAAATAAAAGGCATTCCTAAAATGACTTTATCAGTTAGATTTTTAACTAAAACAAATGATGTTTTAAAACATACTTCATTTTGGCAAATATTAACTGTAGGTAATTTGTGACTAATTATCATTTTACTGCCATTAGCAGAGCTTAACTTTTCAGTTGTTTTTTGATAATATTGACTAGGTATTAATTCTTCTTGAATACAATTTAAATCTGCTCCAGTATCAATTAAAGCAGTAATATTTAACACAAAATCATCAATTAACAATTTGACTTGTGCATGCCATTTTTGAACAAAAATTTGGTTAACTAAATTTAACCGAAGATCATCCTGGGTATCAAGAGATGGTAACTCAGGATTACCTTTGTCAACAGATTCATCAGAGGATTGACTGCTTAACCTAACATATTTTTTATTTCTTTGTTTCCATTTTGGAAACTGTGATTTTAACAAATTGACTTCATTTTTCAATATTTCAATATCTAGTTGCAAATCCTGCAGAGTGATTACTTTAGTAGTTTTTTCAAACCTTTCCAAGGTTGTATGCAGATTTACAATAGGTTTATTATAAATAGGTTTTTGACTTTGTTGAGTAAAAACTTGTTTTAATTTTTTAATATATTGTTGCTTTAATACAATATCATCAACTTTACTAATGAGATCAATGAACAATTCTTCTTCAGATAATTCTTTATTAAGCACATTTATTTTCCTACAACAATTATCAGTACATCCTATCTTAATTTGATCACTATTAGAATCATCACTAATAGAATGATATTCTGAAGATTTAGTAGTTTCACTATCTTCTGAATCATCTAAATTTGACATTTTAAAAATATTTAAAATTTTTTGTTTATCATCATCAGATATGAATAGTTGACTAATTTTTTCCTTAACCTTGCATTGGGATTTATAATGTCCCTTTTTACCACAATTAAAACAGGTAACATTGGTTGGACCAGTTTTCTTTTTATCAGGAGAATCAGTTTTCTTTTTATCAGGAAAATTAGTCTTTTTATTAGAAGATTTAGGTTTATCATAAAACCTATCTTTAGAAGGTTCAGGTTTAATCTTTTGATCATGCTTTTTCTTTTCAATCTTTTTCTTCCTGCGAGATGGTGCTACGGGGGGTAGACCATATTGTTCACAGAAGTTACCAAGCTCATATTTAGCTTTATCTTTATCCTTTTGACTCTGTTTAGCAATTTTCATATCAATACACATTCTTAATCCTTCTTTTTGAATAGTACTAACTATATCACCATAAGTTAATTTATCATATTCAATAGTTCCAGTAGGTTGACTAAGAACATCTCTAATTTTGTGGGCAAATAAGCTGGGTAAACCATTAATGAATTTTTCTTTCCAAAAAGATTTAGTACAATCATCTCTTATCATGACTCTATAGATGAATACATCTTTGTACCATCTAAAGTCACTCAGAGTTGGACAATGTAAATTGCTTAACTGGTCATGAATCCTAGAGGTAATATTACTAGGCTGACCAACAAAATGTTTAATAATTGTGTAAATCAGGGTATTGACCCCATCTAAGATAACCCTTTCTACAGTTCCCATTTCATGATCGAAAATGGGCATTCCATTATTATCAGTTTGAACAGCATGTTTAATTTCTTGTCTGTTAGTACTAGTGAGATACTTGTCCCACCAGGCTTTTAGCATTCCGGTAAAACCAGAAGTTAACAAATCAACAATTTGCGCTTGATCAAGATCAGTATTACTAAGATAACTATTAGCAGCCATAGACATATGATTTAATTTTTCTAAAATTTGATGTTCACTTAGACCATCAATATTCCATTCATACAATTTACTAGAAGAAACAGAAAATTGATTAGCAAGATTATTTTCTTCAAATTGTAAATCAGGAGGAGTAGGTCTAGAATACCAATTTTTGGTAAGACTAGTTGGATTAGCAGTTGGGTAAACCAATCGTTTAATGTTACCTGGATTACCTGGTTGACTAGTAAATTGTGCTTGGAGATTGGAGATCTTATCGTCAGTGGATGAGGGTTGACTAGAATCATCATCTGCTTGGGTTAATACAGCTACTTGAGTTTTAACAGGTTCTGATTTAACAATTAATTTTTGCAACATATCTTTAATTTTTTGAATATTTTTATCATAATTTAATTTAATTTGTGACCTTTTTTCAGGCAACAATATCAAAGGTTTTTCAATAATTTTACTAGATGATGGTATACAATTGGTCTCGCCTTCATCAATCTTAGTTTCAATTTTATCTAATTGTTCACCAATGACTTTCAAACACTGCTTAGTATAATTAACTTGCTCAATAATTTATTTGCAATCAGATCTTTCACTAGGCAATTTGAAAGGAGAAGCAGTTATACTTTATCCTTTATAATCAAGAATAATTGGTTCTAGGGGTGGATGACCAGAATTTATAATAGTATTATCAGATTTTCTCCATTTAGATTTAGTAATAACTTTTAATTCAGTGTGATTAATTGTTTTACTAATCTTTTTACTAGGTTTATGAAACTTTAAATAACTGGAGAAAGGAAGTTCAACATCCTTCTCTTTCATAAACTGTTACCATTTAATAATTAACTCTTCGTCTGAGAGTTCTTCTTTAATAGAAGAAAGTGGTTTAGTGTGTTTAACAATATTATTTTTTCTAGTAATATTTCTTACCTCCATTATTAAATTTTTTAACAAAGTTTGTTTATCAATTTGTTTACTAGGTGGTTCTATTTCCCTTAGGGAAGGAAGAGAGTAATTATTATATTTATTATAAGAATAAGAACTTTCAGCATGATTATCATAAAAATATCTATATTTATTACTTTCAAAAATAGACTTAGTATCATCATTATTATGATTAAATTCATGATCTTGTTTATCAAAATTTACTATGTCAGAATTATCAAATGACTCATAATTATCATAAGCAGGTTGAGTATCATAATTATTATTATTATATATATATATATAAAGAAGTTTAATGAGCATAAACATGGCTTGATAGAACTACAAAAATATAACTATAGTGTAATGACCATAATTTTGTCCTAATTTTTTTCGAATAAAAAATTTACATTTTTATTTTGAATTTTATTAAATAATTAAACTGACTAGTATCTATCAATAATTTTTTTAACCCATATGTTATAATAATACAAAAATTTTAATAAGTTAAATTATAATTGTAAGGACCCGTATTTTTGAAAATTAATAAAAGGTGTATTTGCTATGATAATGGAGGAAAATGTGGGATTTATTGAGTTTAAATGAGTTGGGGTTAATGTGATGAAATTGTTTATAGGATGGTGCAAGTGCAATAGGTGTTTATATGAGTATATATATGAATGGGTGTGTGTGTAAAGGAGTATTTTCACTCCTCTCCCTCTCTCAATCTCCCGATCTCTCTCCCTGTCGGCACTCTCTTTCTCTCTCTTCCTCCAACACCCAAAATGCCACTCAATCACTCAAAACCCACATAAAACAACCTTCAATCGTTCACCTCCATGCGTATTAGAGCTCGTATCCCATTGGGTTTAGCTCGGAGAGAAGTTTTCTTGCTCGGTTTTAACTTTGGAGTTCTAGGGCTTGATCGATCTCTTTGGGTTTGGCTTTGGTAATTGAGGTAGGGATTCTTGCTCATTCTATGTGTTTATGAGTGATTTTGTGCTTTGATCGTGCTTTGAATCATTGTGTTTCGTCGTTGTGCTTGCCCTTGAAAATCTACAAAATCGCTGCTCGAAACGTTGTGGTATCGATACAACATTAAGTGTTGTATCGATACTACAAGGTTATCTTTCTGGGCAACGAGTGTTGTATCGATACAACTTTAAAGTGTATCGATACCAGGACCCTTAAGTTCAATTTTGCTCTTGATGCTCCCGCGTCAATTGTTTTGACTCCCGATCACCTCTTACACTTTCTAATCACTTCCAAACTTGATTGTTCATATTTCAAATGATTCGTTGATCAATCTAGCATCTTGAACTCTCGTGGTACAAAAGAAACGTGTCGATTCCTATGAGTAAGGTGTCCCGTTGTCGTCTATGCATTTGAAGGTTTAAGTGGATATTATGTCATGTTTATGAATGATGTAGATTCGTCGTTGGTTGAGCATGAGGTTATTAAGGAATGTGGAATGGAAAACATGAAATAGAACGATATAACGAATATGAAGAAAGCCACGGATCCACTATAAGGTGTGATACCGGAAACGGGACGCACGGGATCCCAAACGCCCTAAAGTGCCCAAGAAAGCCACAGATCCACCACACAGTGTGATTCTAGAATGAATACTGGACGCATTGGGTCCCAAATACTCAGAAATGAAAATCGAGAACACTCGACATAATGAAAAAGGAGAACTTAGAGATTATTAAGCGACGTGAATATGAACGGTGTTGGTTATCAAGTCTTATCCTTTTATTCTTGTTCATGTGGAAAACTTTCTTGTTGTTGATGTTCTTCTCGGTGCATTATCTACCTCATATGCATATAGTTTGAGCAAAGATTTCTTTACTGGGCTAGTGTAGCTCAACCTATTATTATTTTCAGGTACCTCTCAGGGACATTCATATGGAGTGCTTGCTGTGCATTTAACCATAATTTTGAAAGCTAACACTGATGAATTACCATGGTGTAGACACCCCAATCTGGGCTTCCAGATTAGTTTACTTACGGTATTTGATTCCCCAATGATGAATCAGATCAAGAACACCTCGGGAATGTCGAGTGTTTGAGCTTTGAGTGTTTGCAAAACCCTTGAACCTAACCTAGCTGAAACCACTTCAAAAGGCCAAAAAACCAACTGGAACGCGCGAGGGTTGAGAACCATCGCTCGAGGGTCAAGCTACCAGGTGTTGGTCAACAGTCAAAGCTTGACCGTTGACCATCGGGCGCCAGGGCGCACCCTCGCGCGATAGACTGGAACCATCGCGCGATGGTTCAAGCTGTCCCCATCACCTTTATCAGCTGGGCAGCTTAATCACCAAGTAACTCTCAGCCAGCCTCGTGGACTGGCTGAGCTCCTCTCTTTACATCACCCAACCTTTCCAAAGGTGGGAATTTGGCCACCAAGCCAAACCAACCCTTGTTTGGTTCGTTATCCCTCCTCCATACACCATTTCTACCACTCCTTCTATAAATACCCCCCCATGGGTCTTCCATTAAAAGGGTTAACAACTTAAGGTTCAAGTTTTTCATACACTTTGGGTTAGGAAAGAAAGGGTACAACATCTTACACACCATTTTCACACCTCAACCAAGCAAACATTTAAGAACAAAGCTTGTTCTTCCATCTCAACTTTTTCAAACACTTCAATCAAGTCTTCAAAACTCAAAGCTCAACACCATTCAAACTAAAAAAAAAGCCAAAGGTATAACCCCTCTGTTCTGCTTACTGTTCTGATCCCTTAGGGGGGCTGGCAGGGTTTCAAAAACCGTTGTGGTGGGAACCAGCCCGCGACGGTCCCATTCTAGCGCGCGATACTCTATGGTCGTGCGCACAGGACCGCATGGGGATTGGTGTCCTACTGTTTTACGCCTTACTATATATATAGATCACTGTAAGCTTGCTAAAAACCAATTTACTGCTTTTCTTAGTTTAAACTGCTAGCTGTATTTTCAATATGCATTTCTGTTACCGTGGAGTACCCCTAGGATCATTTTGGACCTGTCCCAAAACCTAGGATGAGCAAAACCAAACACTGGAAGGTTGTCCCATACCCTTACGCGCTGCACCCAAACCCGCGCGCGATGGTCAAATGGAGCGTTGACCATCGCGCCAGGGCGCAGCCGTCGCACACTAAAGCGCGACCATCGTGCGCCGGGGCGCACCGTCGCACGACAGACTGGCTCCGTCACGCGACAGTATGCTTCTGACCAGTGATTGGTCTTGCACGGGTAACTTGGTTTTAGACCGTTATTTTGTCCCCACACTGTTTATGGGGTGTTTTTGTTAATTTTTAGGGCTTTTCCAGCCTTTAAATTGTTTAAAACTGTGTAGTGTAAATACTATAAAATGTTTGATTTGTCCGGGGTGTGCACTGGTCCTTCCAGAGCCCAGAGGGTTTGAGAATAAGAGCTGTGGGCTTAGGCTTACTAGCGCGCGCATGTCTTGTAGTAGCGCGCGCAGGTGTGATCAACATGCATTGACTTGATCAATGCATACTGGTTTCTTCCTGCGCACGACACTCCAAAACAGGGGCCTTCCAATTTGTTTAAATCCCACAGCAGTCTGTTCTCATTCTATACTAACTGCTCGTCCATGCCATCTATCACATCTTGTAAACTGTTACAGCTTTAATCCCCATTAAACTGTTCTACCGCCGTAATTGGCTAAAAATTGGTTAATAAAAGAAGAATCACAATGTTTTCACAAAAATGCCTAAGTAGAGACTGATCTCCTGATTGGGCAAGAGGGGTGCCTTAAAACCCTTCCCCTCTCGTAACCTGACTCCCGAACCTAGATACGGTTATGACGGACTGGTTCCTTCACCTTTTCAAATTAAACAGCATGGCAGATGCTTCAAAGTATGGTTCCTTGGGTGTCGGACCTTCAAACCCGAGTGGTGATTCTATATTCCGAGTGCCTGCTTCTCCGCTCGCGCTCCCTCAATTATAGGCCCTCGCTTTGGAATCCGAAAATTCCAAGGCATGCTGCCCACACATGGCATCTTTTGTAAAATCCTTTTGAAGATGTAATCATAATTTCAATTATAGTCTTTTGACTTACTCTCTTTGGATTATTGTCTAAGAACTTAGGGTCGGAGTGCCATTATTATAAACTTTTAGACGTGATTGTTCTTTTGGATGAATTATGGAAGCATTTCGGGGTATTATGAAGTATTATTGTGATGGACTTCTATTGGAAATGCTATTATTATTATGTTTAAAACCTAAGGCGTGACAACTTGGTATCAGAGCATAGATTTAGAATACCTCAAGACCGTAGGGAGACTTAGTATCATAGGTTCAAAAAGCATTTCATCTTTTACATGACATGTGTGTGCTTGTGCGATCGACATTCATGGAACTATGTGGCATTACATTTACCTTATCGTAGAGTGGCGTAGAGTTGTTAACCCGTGTTGGGAAGTTGGGGGTTTGACCTCAAAGTAAATATGTTGCAGTTGATAGTTTTCTCTCTTAATCCTTGTAGTAAGATGCCTCCAAAACGCAGTAATAGGCGGGGTGGAGCCGGACATAGGGGTGCTCGTGGTCGTGGTCGTAGCTGCGGTCGTGGCCGTGCAGAACCTTTAGAAGACGAGGCTAGCCAGCATGGGGAAGCTTCGCATGGGGATGCGGCATTGGGGGCCAGACTGGATCCGAGGGCAAAGAATGTTCAGAACCACCTTACTAGGGATATTGTCGCAGCACTTGCAGCCCCTAATCTTGTACAACCTCGTCCTAGGGATAATGCAGACAGTCGGGCCTTAGTAGCCATGTGCGAATTCTGTCGTCTAAATCCACCTTTGTTTGATGGGGCAAGTAGTGACCCTCGTGGCCGACCATTGGTTGGCGCAAATCCGTAAGATTTTCACAGCTCTTAAGATTATCGAAGATGACCTGCAAGTGAGTATCGTGGCCGTTCAACTTGTCGGAGAGGCTGGTGAATGGTGGGAGTCTATTTTAGAGGGTAAGAAGGATGCGAGGAGGGCAGCTAGGACCGTGGCTCAGGCAAATGAGCCAAATGTTAAAAATTTGAGACGGGTCGAATTCGAGGATCTATTTGTGAATCAGTAGTTTTTGGGCTCATCCCGTGACCGATTGAGGGATCAATTTGAGAAGCATGAGCAGAGTGAAAACAATTAGTGGAACGATACAATAAAGGTTATTGGTAGGGCGAGGAGGATGTTGCTGAGTAGATCCTCGAGGCCCAGGCAGATATCAAGGCCGTGCAACATAATGAGAGCTTTATGCTCGGTTACAACAGGGGTCTCGACAATGCAGGGGTTGAACCCGAAGATGAAAGAAGGACCTTGGTTGAGGTGCCTCCCCTAATGACTGCCGGAGCCAAAGCTACAGAGCCAACCATTAGTGCCCCCGAAGCCGCCAATGATCAAGCTCCTGCAGAGAATCAAGTGCCGTCTCCATCAGCCACACCATCTCCCGATGCTTGAGACTTAGAAGTTTTAGTCTAAGATTTTTTGACTTTGAATATTAAATTTGACATGGTCGGCGCCGAACAGTAGGCCTTGCCATACTGCTGTTTGTAACTAATACAGGTTTTTGAGGGTGGCATCGAACGATCTACCACTGCCACGCCTCGATAGGTTTATGAATGCTTGAGGGGATGGCACCGAATGATGCACCACCAGCCAAGCCCCTATTTATTTGGTTATGAAATTGTGAAAAATTCGCATAAGTATTTTCACTCGGATTACCTCCTGTCTTGCATTCGGATAGCTTATTTTCCTGTCATACTATGCTCAAGTGTTATTGTTTACTTGTTTAGCTAAAGATGCAAAAAATATTGAAAAAAATTTCACAAGCCTTTTGTTCAAGGTTTACCCATATAGTAGCCCCCTACCTGAGTGAATTGCCAAGGAAAAAGCAGGAATTCAGTAAGGCAGATGAATGGGTAAACGGAGCAAAAATGCCAAGCCCCAACATACAAACCAAACAAGAAGAAAAAAGGCTACGAGAATTTCACCACAAAACCATCGAGTGTTACAGGACTTCATTTGAAGAGGCTAGAAAAGTGCCAAGCGTGAAAGTACCTTAGCCCGAAGGCAAACCAATATTCCGAATGAAGGATTACTGGGCGGAAGTAACGTTGCCCGAAGGCAAACCAATATCCCGAACGAAGGATTACTGGGTGAAAGTGCCTACACCCGAAGGCGAACCAATATCCCGAACGAAGGACTATTGAGTGAAAGTGCCTGTGCCCGAAGGCTATGATTCGGATTAGATATTATTCCCAGCAAACCAAACGTCGATCCGACTAAACACAAGTAAAAAAAGAAACAAATTTTCATTAACAAAACGCTCGAAGGCTTACAAGGCGAATGAGTGTAAAAAGCAAAAATCAAAACGAGGGGGAACGGGAGGACACCGAGACTATCCATGGAACTTCTAAAGTTTTTGGGTATTCTAGGGGTTAGCGATCAGCGTGCCATCGAGTTTGTAAACACCATGGCCAATCTTCTGCACCACACGGTAAGGGCCTTCGTAGGGATCCTTGAACTTCGTTAGCTTGCTTGCCTTAACAACCATCTGAAGGACAAGATCACCGATGTTAAATGGATGAGCCCGAATGTTCTTGTTATAGCCCCTAGCCACTTCTTGTTGGTATGCAGCGTGACGAAGATTGGCGTTGGCACGAAGCTCTTTAGCAAAGTCCAACTCGGCACCAACAAGAGCATTGTTCTCCACCGGATTAAAATTCTCCGTTCGAGCCGTGGGAATCAAGGTAGCCAAAGGGAGGACGACTTCCATACTGTGGGCAGCATGCCCTGGAATTTCCGGATTCCAAGATGCAAGCCTTCGGGAATTTCGTTTCCCGAAGCAAGGGCCCATAATCGAGGGAGCGCGAGCGGAGAAGCAATCGCTCGAAAAAATACAGAGTCGCCACTCGGGTTTGAAGGTCCGACACCCAAGGAACCGTATTTCAAAGCACCTGCCGCGCTATTTGATTTAAAAATGTGAAGGAACCAGTCCGTCATAACCATATCTGGGTTCGGGAGCCAGGTTACGAGAGGGGAAGGGTTTTAAGGCACCCCTCTCGCCCAATCCGGAGATCGGTCTCTACTTAGGCATTTTGAAAATGATTGTGATTTGTCTTCATCTTTAACCAATTTTAAGCCAATTAGGGCGGGGGAACAGTTAATCGGGGATTAAAACTGTAACACAATTTGCAAGGTGTGATTGTATTGAGCATGGATGGATGGAACGCTATGAAATAATGGGATAAAACCCAACCCTCTGATCTACATCAAGAACACCGCACAAGGTTTAGGCATGCCAACACCATGGCCAACTTTGCATGCATGGATCTCCGTGTGCATGCAAAGAACCATCGCGCAACAATTCTAAACCCTCGCGTGTTTGTTCCCACCACAGGTTGAATTTTATCCCCTTCTAGGCTCTGGAAGGACCAGTGCTCACCCAGGGGGCAAACCAAGCAATTTTATATGTACTGGAATGTAAATAATTATTACAAACAGAGTGAATGGAATTGAAACACAACCCCTAAACATTGGGGGTGAATAAACAGAGGCTTAAGCCTCAGTTGCCATGCAAGGGCAATCACTGGAAAAATAGAGAACCATCGAGCGAGACACAAGAACCCTCGCGCGAGTGTTCTTGACTTGACTTCCAGGAATTGCTTTGCATGCCTGGGATTCTGAAACATACTCAGATGCATCCCAAAGGCATTCCAAACCAAACACAACAGCAAACTAAGCCAAACTATGTATTTTAGCATGCATCACAGTGAAAGTATGCTTAAAAACAGTGAAAATATATAAAACTCAAAGGCGAACATCCCCTTCCCCACGTGGTTTATTCTCACACTGACAGAAATGTCGCGCGAGTATGGAGAACCATCGCGCGAGGGTTTGTTGTCCACGGTTTCTTGTAACTTTGCTGGTTTTAGGGCCAGGACTGGTATTGATTACCAGCCTTTGGTTCCTTTGAGTTTGAATTGTGTTTGAGCTTTGAATTGAATTAAGGTTGAACAAGGTGATAGAGCTTGGAAAATAAGTGTATGAAGGTGGCTAGAGTGGTGAAATACCAAGTGTATTAAAGGTTGTGTAGCCTTTTGAACTTGAACCTTGGTACTTTCTTCTTTTTTTCTCTTGAACCCAAGATTGTTAACCCTTTTTTTTGGAACCCTTTAAATGGAAGCACCATGGGGGTATTTATAGGAGGAGTGGTGGAAATGGTGTATGGAGGAGAAAGAACCAACCAATTTGGCTTGGTGGCCAAATTGCCACTTATGGAAAGCTTGCAAGGAGAGAAGCCCAACCAGTCCACGAGGTCTGGCTGAAGATTACTTGGTGATTAAGCTGCCCAGCTGAAAAAGGTGAAAAGGACAGGAGAGAACCGTCGCGCGATGGTTTGGAATTGTTGCGCGAGGGTTCTCCCTGGCACGCGATGGTCAACGGTCAACAGTTTGACTGTTGACCACACCTGGCAGCTTGACCCTCACGCGATGGTTCTAAACCCTCGCGCGACAATTGGTTTTTGGCTTTTTGATGTGGCTTAGGCTAGGCTAGGTTCAAGGGTTATTCAAACACTCAAAGCTCAAACACTCGGCATACTCGAGGTGTTCTTGATCCGTTTCATCATCGGGGAATCAAAAACCGTAAGTAAGCTAATCTGAAAGCCAGATTGGGGTGTCTACAGTAGCCCCTCTTTGACGGCACTTGGGGCACCATTGACTTGGTACAAGTAACGTCAAAGAATTCTAAACACCCCTCAAGGCAATCCAAAGCAGAACATAGTAAAGTAGACAAGCATACTTACAGAACCTGATCAATTGAATGGACGGGCGGACCGTCGCTAGGGATGGAAGTAGAAGTGGACGAGGGTATCGCCGCTGGTTGATCAAATTTGGTCGTAACAGCCGTCCGCAGATGTGGATCGACAGCCGTCGTTGCGAGGATCAAGCTATCCTCGGCACAAAGTATTCCAACAAACACGGGTAGGTCGTGTCGGGGAGGTTAAATTCCATCTGCTGGGAATCAAAGCCAATCTCCTTATCAAAGACCATCCAAGACAGAGCAATAAGCCTGTTGGAAGATGCTTGCGGCTAGACCGAGGGTGATTGTCGTTCGGGACAGGCCAAGACGACTCTCCTGGGGAACAAACAATTGCGGATGAACGGACCATTGGACGATAATCTGATCATCGTTGTGGCTGAATGCGGACGATACAATGATCGCCATCGATGGATTTGACAGATCGCCGCCATGAAGGCGGGCCAGGAAGATCAATGTCGATTGATCAAACCGGGAACTTTGATAGGACCGCCGTGAATGCGGACGGGAAGATCAATGTGCTGATTGATCAAACCGCTGGGGAACTTTGACAGGATTGGCTGTCGTGAATGCGGACGGGAAGATCAATGTGCTGATTGATCAAACCGCTGGGGAACTTTGACAGGACCGGCTGTCGTGAATGTGGACGGAAAGATCAATGTGCTGATTGATCAAACCGCTGGGGAACTTTGACAGGACCGGCTGTCGTGAATGCGGACAGAAAGATCAATGTGTTGATTGATCAAACCGCTAGGGAACTTTGACAGGATCGGCTGTCGTTGAAACGGCTCCGCAGGATTGCATCCTTTGGTTTACGAACCGAGATTAAGGAGATTTCCATTGCCTCTGTTGATAAATTGAACCAAAACCGCAGGAGCTTGCATCGCATCCTTGGGCAAACAAATCGAGAGTCAGGGAGATTTCCATCGCATCCACTGACCAATGATAACAAAACCGCAGGAGATTGCATCGCATCCTTCGGCAAACCAAATCGAGAGTTAGGGAGATTTCCATCGCATCCACTAACCAACGATAACAAGACCGCAGGAGATTGCATCGCATCCTTCGGCAAACAAATCATATGACGGCAACCATGCTGGCCATCTTCCTGCTTCAACATTTAATATACACAATATGCGATGATGTATTCGAAATTGAAAATGCAGATGCAAGCTAAGGGCGGCTCCTAGGAGGACAACGACGCCTAAAGACTACCACCGAGCCTCATTATTGTACTGTCTGTGACTTCTGAGATGCGCATCCAAATAGATAGACGCTGAACAGGCTAGCATGCCCCAGTTGACATAGTAACGGCATTGGGCCCGTGTGCCCATTCTTTGATGCTTGGGCAGATATGCCAGACACATATGCTTTGCTTGGCCTTGGGCTGACGTGCCCTTGCTGCTTATGAGATTTCCATAGCTTGTGGATTACAGGAGCTAGGGTAGCACATGTAAAAATTGCACTTTCTAGCCGCTAATATCTAATTTGCATTGACAAGTGACCTGAATTGACACACAGACATGCGCACATGTACAGACTCTCCTAGCTCAAATGAAAAGGGAGAAAGAGTCCCAGGGTACAATACGAACCCTTAAACACACAGAACACAATGAAATTTTGGGCATTAAGCGGCCAAAACTCACAACATTCCTTAGATAGGTGAAACTGACACTTACGAAAGTGCAAAAGGTACAAAGACCTGTACAAACAAAATTGAGAAAAGCATCTCAACATGACAATTGATTGAAAAACTAGAATAATGCCGCAAAGATGGACATAAGATGCAAATGATGACTCATATAGGCCCGGACTGAAACCGACACCCCCGTGCAGTCACATTAAGTCCATATGACTTGCATGGTATGACAAGACTTGGCGAAAGCCCCTGGAACGTCATTCGAGGGCAGTAGCAGGCTACCGCTGGAGTTGAAAAAGCACGCACGCGAGGTTGCTCATACCGCACCTCAACTTAGAATAAACTGTGAGCCATTAGGCTTCTAGCATTTCGTTCTGTTTTTGATGCTTCAAATATTTTAAGACTTATGCTCAGCCCGTAATAGAAATAGCAGTTTGCAATAAAATTGAAAGACAAAGGTTTTCCCCCTTTTGGTTCTTCCAATGCAGCTTGATCTTTGATCCTCTTCGACCTTTGATATGTACCAAAACGTCAACCATGGACCCAATTGATAGATTTGTGACCAAGTCTCGAAAAGAGAGTGCCTACGTATCCCAGGCTAGGGAATCAGGTCAAAGCGTAGTTTAGGCTAAGGTTCACTCGTGTGTTTACCTCTCCTTTTGCGCTCTAACTTTTGCCTAGTACCGCCCAGTCGGGTCTTCGGTCTAGCGAGCTTTGAATATTGCCTATTACTTTTGCCTAGATCCCCTTCATAGGTTTTTAGGCTAGCAGGCTGCTCTAACTTTTGCTTGGAACTGCCCACCCTCGGGGTTTTCAGCCCAACGAGCTTCTTTCAGGGAAAAGTTGCTTTTGAATTGATCCAGGTTGACCATGGTATTGAATTTGTTGCCGTCGAGGTCGATGACCTTTGGCCACAGCCCCAAATAGAATGACTTTGATGACGCAGAATCAAAAGTGTTTCGGTTGGAAATGCCCTGCTCCAGGCCGTTTCGTGCTTGGCGGAACGCCGCTGCTGCTGTTTTTTGAACACGGTACGAGGCTTGGAGCCTTCTGAGCCACTGCTTTCTAGCTTGGCACTAGGTAGCAGGGGATTTGATACTTTTTATCTCAAAATCAACGCCAGACGTGTCTTTGTGAGACCACGCCAAGACATTTGATGAATTCTTTGAGTTTGCCTGACCGGGCACAATGCTTTTCTGGGGACAGCTTTGAACCAATTGAACCATTGGGAGGTTATCCTTGTCTTTCAAGTTTATAGAAACTACTTTTTCTTTTAATAGGCTGAGCACGCCTTTTGTCTTCCCTTTCGGCGAGGGAACACATTTCCTTGGGGATGATCCCGTCGAAATCTATCCCTCCGTCGCCAGGGTCGACACAGTTTATTCAAAAGCCAACGAAGTACTAAGAAACAAGACAATGCATATCATGAAAACCCTCGGGGTTTGCCAAGTACAGCAGACTCAAGACTTGAAACAAAAGCTACGACGTGGAGGGCCAAGAAGCACGAACTCCGACTCAGAGCTAGACTTTAGACAAATGCAAAAGACTCTGTGTCAGACTCAGACAAGACGCCAATGCAAACTAGACGCGGTTTTGAAAATGCAACTGTTAAGAAGCTACCCATAGCTTCCACAAAAAGAGGTAGGATCCAGCAGGTGTCAGGCCCAAGCAACAGCACTTCGGCTTCCTCAGCTCCTTCGACCAAACCTACTCAATGCTCCTTTGATCAATGGACCTCAGCCAGACAGTCTTCTTCTGTGTAAGCCCCTCATCACTGTCAAACCAGATGTCGGCAGTGAAAACCTCGATTGCCCAACCTACAGCCATCATGTTAACCTCCGATTCAGACGGGATGGATACGACGGGTTTAGGTTGATTTGCTGAGACGATATAGTGGCTAGGATTGAATATGGTGGAGTTAGGATTGATTTGAGTGGAGGTGATAGATACCTGACCAACCAGAGGGTCAGACCCGTGTTGAGGCAAAGAGTTGGAAATGATGTTGGGCTTTGGTGGAACTTGAACCGTGCCATCATCAATAAGATCTTGAATCTCATGTCGGAGACGAAAGCACTTGTCAGTGTGATGGCCAGGCATTTGGTGGAAGGCACAGAAGAGGTTAGGATTATAACCAGCAGGTAAGACTTTGGGTGGAGAAGTTGGGGTCAAAGGTTTGAGATGCCCAGACTTGACAAGTTTCTCCATCACCGCGGACAGAGATGCCTCAAATGCAGAGAAACTCCGAGGTTGGGTTCGGGCCCGGTAGCTTTGGGCGTTTTGAACCTGATTAATGTCGGCTGTATGATTAGGGGAAGCAGCAGCGTTATCCCCACTTGTAGCCGTACTGGCGTAGTTGCTAGTGCCAAACAGTGCACTACTATTTCCAGAGTAAGCCCTCGACTTTGATTTCTGGGGATTGGAAGAAGAGGATTCCCCTCTTGGCAAAATCCCACTTTGCAGCGCATCCTCAATGGCCAGGCCAGCATCAAAGAAGGTTTCAAAGTTGGCGGATGCTTGAGCAAGCACCAGGTGCCTAGCATAGTCTGGCTGGAGATTGCGGGAAATGATGCGGAGTTGGTCTCTCTCGCTGGGGCGCTCAGTCATTAGAGCGGCTTTGGCTCTCCACCGCTTGACAAAGTCCGCAAAAGACTCCTTAGCTTCCATCTTCGTGGATTCTAACTCCCGAGTAGTCATCTTGAGTTGAGAGTTGTAGTGGTATTGAGCGATGAAGGCAGCCCCAATGTCTTCCCAAGTTCTTCTTTTGGAGATGTCGAGCGACAGAAACCAATGGAAGGCAGGCCCTGAGAGAGTTTGAGGGAAAAGCTGAGACATGGCCTCACTTTCTACTTTGAGTAGCTTCATGGCAGCATGATAGCCATAGAGATGAGTCTTGGGATCACCGCTCCCATCGAACTTGACCAAGTCAGGCATTTTGAATTTGTCTGGCAGTTTAGCATTAGGATACAGGCAGAGACGATCCAAATCAATCCCTCCTGCACTGATCTTCCCGGATTTTGAGACAGCCTCTTCTAGCTTAGCCATCTTAGCCATAAGAGCTACCATATCAGGATTCAAAATAGGCCTACCACCTGTCGAATCTGGCTTTGCAACAGGTGCGTGAACCTCCCTAGGGTTGGGCTAAACAATGAGACGCCCCTCGTGATTCAGATCTGGGACCATGACAGGCTGCTCCTGGTCATCCTCATCGTCCTCGCCTTCCTCTTTGAGTGGAGGTGGAAGACGAATGTTGATAAGGTCATTGAGACGGGTGATGTTAGCATCGGTCTGGATGGCCCTCTGCTGCATAGTGGTAATGCTGTTCTGAAGGTTTGTGAGCACGATCTCTAGACTGAGCGGTTGATCTGCCATGACTTGTGTCTCGGAGGTGCTTGATGCAGAAGACGAGGAAGCTGGCGGCGTGGCTTTTTGCAAAAGCGACGGCGAACCCGACTGTAGGGCGACCGACAATGAACTCGGAGAAGCCTCCATTGCAACTGACTGGGTTTCTAGCCTGACAAGTCTTTGAATCGGATTCTGAAGACGTTCCCAAGTAGGTTTGGCTTTTCCTTTCGGTACTCTCTTGCTCGGTGCAATGGCTATGAACTAGACAGTAAAATAAGTGAAAGCTCAGTGGTGTTCTTGCAGCAATTGGAATGCAATGTACACATTATCGGTGTCAACCCTAGACTCTGCAACTAGAGACGAGTCTGTCTCATGATGTTTGAACACTGCCAAAATCCTCAGATTTCTTTTCAAGGGTGTATCCTTTAAATAGATCAAGCTGATCCTAAGAGATGCCAAAATAGACTAAATCTTTGGTTAGTCCCTTTTGAAGATTCGACTTTGAACTTGGAACAACTCGGTATTGATGGCGTGACACCTTTACCGGGGTGGCTTCAGCGACAACGCGCGTTAGCCGGACGGTGTACGTTCTTAGCATGATAACCAAAATGACATCAATATCACGACATCAATACTTTGTGGTTCTTCATTTTCGGTTGAGTCCTCAATCGGGCATGAGCCAAGGACTTAATAAGGTTTGATTTCCCAAAGTCTCGCTGATCTAGGGACTTGAAAAATTAACAACATGCACCATCGAGATGCACGACTCTTCATCAGGTCTAGTAGCGTCCAAATTAGCATAAGACAAACTCGAAAGCGAGAGACAACCTAGAAGCCGCCCTAAACATGCTCCTATGCAAAACAACATGTATGTGTGTACAGTTCCAGAGACGAGTTTGCCTCACGAATTTCAGACGTTGCCGGAATCCTCAGAATTCTTTTCGGCATGTGTCCTTGAGGAGATCGACAGATCCTAAAAGATGTCAAAATAGACTAAATCTTCGTCTAGTCCCTTTTGAAGATTCAACTTTGAATTAGAAACAACTCGGCATTGATGACATGGCACTTTAACCTTGAACAACGTGGTGTATAGTGACAACGCACTTCAACTTGGGTGGCGCCAGTGACATAGCATCAATACTTTGTTGTTTCTTATTATCGGTTGAATCCTCAATTAGGCATGAGCTGAGGATTTAGCAAATTTTGATTTCTCAAGGTCTCATTGAACTAAGGACTTTGCGATGACAACGAACATTCAACAGAATGAACGACTCCTCATCGGGTCCAACAACGTCTCAGACAGCGTAAGACAAACTTGAAAGAAAGAACTGCCCTAAGCATGCTCCTATGCAAAATGACATGTATGTACAGTGCATGCGATAGGGAAAGCAATAACACGTAGACAGTATATGGGGTTAGATGCATTTAGATCCTACCCTGCAGGTTCCTGTCTTAGTTTGGAAAGTTCTAATGCTTTGTATATGCAAAGGCCGGTTTTGGTTCGTAACGGGTTCCTCGGACTAGGGCCACAGATATACCTCCCGTTGCCCGCGATTCGCAGAGCAACAGTCAAATGGTAGCATGACCCATCATCGTCGAAGGTTGTTGGTCATTCGGGGTCCCCGGGCTCCGGTAAACCGTGCCGGATTGCCAAAACGATCCAACGAGGCTTATCCCACATCGATGCAAATGAAATGCTTGAAATCGATTAAGAAGAAAAAGAATCACAAAATCACAAAATGCCTTTTCAAATTTGGCTCACTTTATTTAGTCCATCTTTAGAGAAAACTACACAAGTGAACAATTGAAAAAGTCCCAGATTAGATTGGCCGGACACGAGGTCCTGTTACATCACCATTCCAACCTTCGGCAGCGCGAAGCTCACCGTTTTGACAGACTTTTAAGGAATTGTTCACAAGTGTATTAAACACTAAGTATGGATTAATATTGGTTCGATTATCCCCAGCGGAGTCGCCACTGTGGGCAGCATGCCCTGGAATTTTCGGATTCCAAGATGCAAGCCTTCGGGAATTTCGTTTCCCGAAGCAAGGGCCCATAATCGAGGGAGCGCGAGCGGAGAAGCAATCGCTCGAAAAAATACAGAGTCGCCACTTGGGTTTGAAGGTCCGACACCCAAGGAACCGTATTTCGAAGCACCTGCCGCGTTATTTGATTTAAAAATGTGAAGGAACCAGTCCGTCATAACCATATCACGGTTCGGGAGCCAGGTTACGAGAGGGGAAGGGTTTTAAGGCACCCCTCTCGCCCAATCCGGAGATCGGTCTCTACTTAGGCATTTTGAAAATGATTGTGATTTGTCTTCTTCTTTAACCAATTTTAAGCCAATTAGGGCGGGGGAACAGTTAATCGGGGATTAAAATTGTAACACAATTTGCAAGGTGTGATTGTATTGAGCATGGATGGATGGAACGCTATGAAATAATGGGATAAAACCCAACCCTCTGATCAGAACATCAAGAACACTGCACAAGGTTTAGGCATGCCAACACCATGGCCAACATTGCATGCATGGATCTGTGTGCATGCAAAGAACCATCGCGCAACAATTCTAAACCCTCGCGCGAGTGTTTGTTCCCACCACAGGTTGAATTTTATCCCCTTCTGGGCTCTGAAAGGACCAGTGCTCACCCAGGGGGCAAACCAAGCAATTTTATATGTACTGGAATGTAAATAATTATAACAAACAGAGTGAATGGAATTGAAACACAACCCCTAAACAGTGGGGGTGAATAAACAGAGGCATAAGCCTCAGTTGCCATGCAAAGGCAATCACTGGAAAAATAGAGAACCATCACGCGAGACATAAGAACCCTCGCGCGAGTGTTCTTGACTTGACTTCCAGGAATTGCTTTGCATGCCTGGGATTCTGAAACATACTCAGATGCATCCCAAAGGTATTCCAAACCAAACAAAACAGCAAACTAAGCCAAACTATGTATTTTAGCATGCATCACAGTGAAAGTATGCTTAAAAACAGTGAAAATATATAAAACTCAAAGGCCAACATCCCCTTCCCCACGTGGTTTATTCTCACACTGACAGAAATGTCGCGCGAGTATGGAGAACCATCGCGTGAGGGTTTGTTGTCCACGGTTTCTTGTAACTTTGCTGGTTTTAGGGCCAGGACTGGTATTGATTACCAGCCTTGGCCCTGCCAGCCCCCTCAGGGATCAGAACAGAGAGCAGAACAAAGGTAAGCTATACCTTTGGTTCCTTTGAGTTTGAATGGTGTTTGAGCTTTGAATTGAATTGAGGTTGAACAAGGTGATAGAGCTTGAAAAATAAGTGTATGAAGGTGGCTAGAATGGTGAAATACCAAGTGTATTAAAGGTTGTGTAGCCTTTTGAACTTGAACCTTGGTACTTTCTTCTTTTTTTCTCTTGAACCCAAGATTGTTAACCCTTTTTTTTGGAACCCTTTAAATGGAAGCACCATGGGGGTATTTATAGGAGGAGTGGTGGAAATGGTGTATGGAGGAGAAAGAACCAACCAATTTGGCTTGGTGGCCAAATTGCCACTTATGGAAAGCTTGCAAGGAGAGAAGCCCAGCCAGTCCACGAGGTCTGGCTGAAGATTACTTGGTGATTAAGCTGCCCAGCTGAAAAAGGTGAAAAGGTCAGGAGAGAACCATCGCGCGATGGTTTGGAATTGTTGCGCGAGGGTTCTCCCTGGCACGCGATGGTCAACGGTCAACAGTTTGACTGTTGTCCACACCTGGCAGCTTAACCCTCACGCGATGGTTCTAAACCCTCGCGCGACAATTGGTTTTTGGCTTTTTGATGTGGCTTAGGCTAGGCTAGGTTCAAGGGTTATTCAAACACTCAAAGCTCAAACACTCGGCATACTCGAGGTGTTCTTGATCCGTTTCATCATCGGGGAATCAAAAACCATAAGTAAGCTAATCTGAAAGCCAGATTAGGGTGTCTACACATACCATAAGACATTGAGAACGACGTTCGTCCAGTTGATTGTCGTGGGGTAGTGCGATAGGACCACAAAACATGATGAAACTCGTCGACCCACTTACCGAGCTTACGATCCAAACATCGCTTGATCCCCCGAGTGATGGTCTTGTTGGAAGCCTTGGCCTGGCTGTTGCCTTGGGGATAAGCAACGGGCGATTTATGGATCGTGATGTGGAGCTTCATGTAGAAGGTTTTGATGGCGGCTGAACAAACTGGGAACCATTGTCAGAAAGGATCGTATAGGGCACATCGAACCTTGAAATGATGTGCTTCCAAATGAAGCGCTCCATGTCTCCTGCCGTAGTCTTGACCAACGGTGAAGCCTCCACCCATTTAGTGAATAAATCGGTGGCAGTAAGCATGTACTCGAATCCTCCAGGTGCCTGCGGCATTTTGCCGACAATGTCAAAAACACGACCGCAAATGGTCACGGACTAGAAATCATTTTAAGGAGGAAGGCGGGCTGGTGGACGAGTGATGCTTGCTTCTGACACTGAACACAACGCTTTATGTACTCTTCTGACTGCTTAACCATCTTTAGCCACCAATAGCCTTGTGTCAACGCTCGTTGGGCCATTGTTTGTCCTTCCAAATGTGCCCTACAGCTTCTAGAGTGGAGTTTATCCAAGACACTCTTCACTTGCTTTTCATGAACAACACGCAAGTCAGGGCCTATGAACGTTCTTCTGTATAAATTGTCGTTCAGATCATGGAAGTAGTTTGCAGCTCGGCAACAGATTTTGTGCGCCTCTCGCCTGTTCGGTGAGAGAACTTGATTCTGATTCTTCAAGTAGGCAATTATCGGATCTATCTGGCTCGAACCGAGTGTGATTGCAAGCACTAAACAAACGAAGGGTTCAAAGCTCGATGATTCTAATTCATCAAAAATGATTGAGCGACTGCCCAAGGTCTTGTATACCGAAGCAAGACCTGCCAAGGCCATTGTGTTCTCAAGCTATCCATTCTACCTCTTCGCGGCCAAATCGGGCCAGAAGGGTGAGAACATGACTGACATAGGCATTCATCCACTCATCTTTGGCTTGGTAATTGTCATTAAGATGGCCCATGATAAGCTGAGAGTCGCAGAAGACGTGGACCGAGTCGGCTTCCATCTAAAGGGTGAGTCGTAGACCAGCGATGAGGGTTTCATACTTGGCTTCATTATTCATTGCAGGATACCCAATGGAGACAACACTTTCATGAACAGTCCCACTAGGCGAAACCAAGACAATGCCAGCTCCCGCTCCATTGACGTTTGAAGCCCCATCCACGATCATTCACCAGGCATCTCTTGAAAAGCACTTCCATTCTTTCCTTGGCCTTTTACTGCCCAAGGTAAACCGAGCGCAAAGGGACTCTAGAGGAGGATTACTCCATTCGACATGGGCCTCTTCATCAGCAAGGAGTTCTTCCTCCGCAGCAACTGCCAAGGCATTGGCCTCATCCTGCAAACCTGGAGTAAGCTCGGCAAAAAAGTTGACCAGAGCTTGGCCCGTGATGGCAGTTCTGGGCTCAAACTGAATGTCGTAATTTGCAAGGTCTTGAGAAAACTTCAAGATTCTACTTGAGGAGTCGGTCTTCCGAAGCATAACCATGACAGGAAACTCAGTAAGGATCACAATCCTATGGCATTGAAAGTAGGGCAAAAGGCTTGTTTTAGCTGCAACAAGAGCCAGTGCCAACTTTTACATAGGCAAATACCTTGTCTGAGAGTCCATCATCGTTTTGCTGGAGTAGAAAATTGGCAGATGCTCTATCCCTTCGTTCCAAAGGAGAACAACGCTCGTTGCATAATCTGAGACAACAAGGTAGAGGTACAAGCCTTCATCGGGTAAGGGTGTGACAAGGAGTAGAGCATGGGAAATGTATTCCTGTAATGACTGCAAAGTCAGCTCACATTCCTCGGTCCATACGAACCTATGTCGACTAGTCTTAATTGCCTGGTATAAGGGTTGGCAGAGATCTCCTGAGCGCCGGGTGGACCGATTCAACGCGGCCACCATTCCCGTGAGTCGTTGCACTTCCTTGATTGTCGTTGGGGCTTAGAGGTTCTACACGGTAGTGAGTTGCGTGGGGTTGGCCTCTATCCCTCGACGGCTCACCATGTAACCAAGGAATTTACCCGAACCTACTCTGAACTCACACTTCTCAGCATTCAGACGAAGCCTATGTTCCTTCAGAATGGCAAAGATTTTGCCTAGGTCCTGAAGGTGATCCACGCCGAGCTTGCTCTTGCAGACCATGTCATCAATGTATGGTTCCATGGTTTTTCCGAGCTTGTCGAAGAACATTTTGGTAACTGCTCTTTGGATGGTAGCCCCGGCATTCTTCGAACCGAACGGAACGACATTATAACAATACGTCCCATGCGGAGAGATGAATGCAGTCTTCTCTTGATCTTCTTCTGCCAAGGCAATCTGGTGATAACCTCGGTATGCATCCATAAAACTCAATCGCTCGTATCCCGCGGTTGCATCCACCATCTGCTCAATCTGAGGGAGAGGGAAGCGATCCATCAGACCGGCGTCGTTGAGGTTTATTTAGTCAACGCAAACTCTTAACTTACCATTCTTTTTTGGAACGACAACAAGATTAGCGAGCCAAGTTGGGTACAAGATTTCTCGAATAGCCCCTGCCTTTAGCAATTGATCTACCTCCATCATCACTGGCTCCACGTGCACAGCCGCCGAACGACAAACCTTCTGGACAACCGATTGTCTGTTTGGGTCAATGTTAAAGAAATGAGAAGCGAACGAGGGATCTACGCCCGGCATTTGTTGTAGGGTCTAAGCAAACACTTCGATGTTTGCTTTGAGAAAATTAAACATCTCCATTCGCTCGGTCATGTCCAAAGAACTGTTTACGAGAAAGAATCGTCCTTCGTACTCAGTAATTGGCATCCTCACAAGCTCTTCTGTCGAGCGTTGCTCGGCTAGTAACCCAACATCTTCAAGAACAGGGATATCTACTGTCTCAACATGTTGCACCTTCAGGAAGCTCGGCTTGGTCATCACAGTATTGAAATAACACTTCTTGGATTGAACTTGATCTCCGCGGAGGCTCTCTTGCCGACCGTTCCATCCAACAAACTTCATGACTTGGTGGAGGGTGGAGGCGACTGCCTTCATACCATGGAGCCAGGTTCGACCAAGGATGATGTTGTAGGGGCTAGAAGAATTAACCACAACCAACTTAACCTCCATCACTCGGGAGCCAGCTCGCACGGGAAGTGTAATCAAGTCGAGCGGCCAAACAGGGGCGCTTGTGAAACTGACGAGCAAAGTTGTTGCAGTTTAGAGTTGTTTTGGTAAAAGCCCCAGACTCTCGTACGTGGAATATATAGAAGGGCATTGGTATGAGGAGTCTGGACACCGATAAGATCTTTGGAAGTGAAAGTGATAACACAGTCGAGGTCCGGATCGATCCATTTTTGCTTCAGAGTATTGCCAACATTGCAAACAGACAAAGCAGCAACGACTCTATCAATTTCAGAACGGAGTTCGGCCTCCTTTCCTTCGGATACTAGACCTTGGATCATGCAGACAATATTCCAAATGACCGGCAGAGTAGGAAGAATTGGGTTCTTCCGAGTGTCGATCCATTGGTTGAGGTGCCCGACCGCGGTAAGTTCCTCCAAATATCGCTTGAATGGTTGGCATTGGGTGGTGTAGTGATCACGCTCTTTGTGGTACATACACATCCCAGTACCGCTTCCTGCCGTCCCCAAGAATCCCGTCGACCAAACAAAAAATGGTAGCTGACCGATGATGCTCGGAAGCTTGTAAATGGGCTCGGTGAACATCGTTTACTCGGCCACATATTCTTTTGGCCTTGGCTCCCATTTTGCCTATTGCTAAGGTTGTTGCTGTTGTGGATGTTGTGGAGGCCGATTTTTGTTGTTCGGCTTACTAGGGCCTTGGCTAGTGCCGCTTTGGCCACTCTGCCCTTGACGAACGTTGACCACCTGCTTTTTAGCTGTAGTAGTGGCTTTTGGAGGTTCTGAGGCCTTCAGAGCATGGTGCTCGGCTACTGCTTCTTCGTGGATGCAATCCTTCTCGATAATAACCATGAGCTCTCCCATAGCCTTCAGTGGATTTCTGAACAGATCATGGAACATAGCCGAGGTATGATCTAGTCCATTCATGAATGACTCGGCGGATATGCTCTGATCACAGTCGGGAATGAGGTTATAAACTTCCCAATAACGTTCGGTATACAATCGAAGAGTCTCTGCTGCCGTCCTTCTAATGTTGACAAGCATGGACAGTGTCTTCGACTGGACGTTGCTTGTCACAAAGTGCTTCGTAAACTCCAATTCCAGCTCGTTGAAGCACTTGATAGATTTGGGCTTCAGCTGATTCTACCAAAGCATGATTGGCTAGCTTAGTGTGAGAGGGAAGATCTTGCACATCATAGCCTCGATGAAGTTGTTAAGGCTCATCGTTTGTCAAAACCGACAAACGAATGCGACAACATCCTCCTTGGCCTCATAGCGCTTGAGCTTTGGCATGATAAATTGGTTCGGCAGTCGCTCCTGCTAGATAGCATCAACAAAGGGTGAAACCTTGGCCTTTCTGAGCTTTGAATTATCAACAGGCACAGGGTCAAATTGAGCGACGAAAGGCAGTACATCCACACGAGGATCGGGAACTTCCCTATGCTCTTGGTGATGGTGTCGTGGCCATTCAATCCGTTCCCGATACCGTTGACTTTCTCCTCCCGATGGTTCTGGGGCCTTACCTCTTGAGCCCCCTAAACGAGCTCCCCGAAGATTGGCCCTTCTATCCATTGGCTGATACACGGTCGGCAAGCCCGTGAACTGATCATATAAAATGATTGTGTTATCGTGATCCGAGTGTCCATCCTTGCCTGAAGTTCGGTGTCGACCACGTGAACCTTATGAATGTCGACTATCGTGATGACGCTCGAAAACTGACTTCGAGTGCCCAGAATGCTCTGGTTGGCCACTCGTGTGCGTGCGTCGAGGTGGATTATTCATATCCATGGGCTGTTTCCCTTCCCTTGGTCCCAAATGCCATTGTTAGGCGTGATGTGTATTGCCAGAAGCGCCCGTTCTGTTGGTGTTGGTTGTTGAACTTGTGGTGGAAGACCTCGAGCTCTCGGCATGGATGACGCTCGCCAGCCATGGACGAGAGCTCGTCAGTTGTATTCTTGGAAAATGTTCAAGCCGTTCGAAAACGGTTCGATGCTCGAAAGTCATCGGTTCGGAAGTTGGTGCTTGGCGTGATTTCCTGCTTCGTTTATGTGCTTTCTTTGGACGGCTTGGTTCTGCAGGGTGGTCGTGGGTAGGTGTAACGACCATGCCACCGTCCCAATCTTCAAGCCATTGCTAGAGTAGAGCTATGACTGATGCTTGGAGCTTTTGTTCCACCAAGACGATGTCTAGCTCGGTCTGAGGGAATGAAAGTTGACGAGAAACTGGCAGAATGGTCCTCGCAGCTTGGCTAGGTTCGAGATTGAGAGACCCATACCCAGCCAACCTGAGGGTAAAGTTCTCTGGCCCTGGTGGTAGAAGACGATGAGTCATACCTTTAGGTGATGAGGAACGAAAAAGAAGAGAGGAGAAGTTCTGGTGTTGAAATCAGATCCACCGTGTGTTACGGAAAACTGTTTCTTCCCTGGTAAAGTCGCCAATTGTGGGGGGCTGATTTAACCTTGAACCTTCTGGACCTTATCTTCTTGTCGTTGAATCGTCGAGGAATGACGTTGTGTTCCGAGTACCTACAAACTGGAGGGGTGTGTTCCTTCGGGAAGAAGCTCCAACGTACAAGTCATAAGTGGAAAAGGAAGAAGAAGCTTTAGTAAGAAAATATGCTAGGAGAAAGAAGAGTGTAGATGTGAGTGTTCCAAACCCTTGCCCTAGAAGGGGTACTCTTCTATTTATATGCAAAGATGTAGAGTGCTGAACAAGTCGGTTCTGCTTCCCACGCGCGTTGCCACGCTCGAATGACGTCACATGTCAGTCATTTAATGAGCGTCGCTTCCCTGGATTCGCAGAGTCGCAATAGTCAATATTAGGCACGTCACATCAGGCAGAGATGTCACTTCGGTTATCAGAGAAGACAACTTGCGTATCAACGGAAGCTTCTAGAATGTTCCATAACTGCGGTGTCTGAACGCCATCCCAAGTGGAACTATCACCGAATGAAATATGTCCCACCGAGGATAAACAACCACCACCGAACAATAAAAGGACCACCGAGCGAGAAGACTTCAATGAGTGATAGTTATGCTTATATACCGAACGAGACGAGTACCTTAACGTTCGGAGGAACACTTGAGGCTCGGCAAGACGCCCGGGGTCCGTCTATCGTAAATTATTTGATGAACTATCACTGGATAATCTGAATAATGTGTTCTTGACATTACAATCTTCTACTCCATCTGTCCCTTTTTAAGTGTCTTGCTTCGTAATTCCAACTTATTAAAAAAACACCATCATTATACCTTTCACACCAACTTTTTCCTCCACTTTCCTTACTTACCCATCATTATTACACTTTTACTCACTAACTTTTCAAAATGGAATCTACTTTTAGGGGCAAAATAGAAAATTCACCAACTTTTATCCACTAACTTTACAAAATGGACACTTATTAAGGGGCAGCCCAAAATGGAATACCGAACTCTAAAAAGGGACGGAGAGAGTATGATACAATCATACAAGCAACTGGGACTTCTACATCAACTACCAATTGCCACACATTGGGAAACCCCAATTAATGAGAGATGGTGTTCTTCCTTGTCAACTTGAATGTCCCAGTGACATTGTGGATAATGCAATGAATTACCTACTCCAATAGTAAGCATAATCTAAGGTGAGTTCCTTTTCATTTTTTGAGAGGTGGTGTTTTCCTTTGTTTTCTTGTTTTATTTTAATTTCCTAATCCATTTCTATCGTTATAATCGGAAAGTATCATGAGCAGATTGATTTTCAGTTTTTTCCAGGTCAGCTCGAAAGATTTTTGAAGAGTTCTTTAGTCAATGAAGTTGGTTTCGAAGTCATCCAAGCTGAAGACCTATTTTTGTGAATGATCTTTTCAATTTGGTGAATTTTATCCCAAGCGTGATAGGAAATGGAGTAGTGCAGTAGAGAAGTGCATCAGAAGATTCAAAGTTGCGGAGAATTTTGTGTTTGGGAATTTTTATGTTTTTGTCTTAAGTGTAATTAATGGACAATGGAGTAAATGAAGACACGCTTTTGTGAATTTGTCCCATGTGTAGGAAGAAATGGAGGAATGCATTTGCAATGTTCTAATTGGTTGATAGTTTATTCTCCAGGAAGATCTTTAATTGGCAAAATGCTTGTTTTTTTTTATGTGAGATATTTGGTCTATTGATTTGTTAATTCAATAATTTAGAAGACAAGGGCAAAAAAGTGAAAGCGACACAATTTGTTCTTAGACTTTCAAAAAGTATGTTTGTGGACCAAGAAACACAGACGGAGGGAGTAACAAATACCTAAACGATCAGATGGACTCCAATCAAGCAGTGCCGGCCTCGATATTTGGGTTGCCCAAGCTTAAATTTGGTTGCCCACTTACAATTAACTGATTAAGTCATGATAAATAAAATGACATACAAAAAGTAAGAAATAATGTTACATTACTAGTGCTAGCCCGTGCCTACGGCACTATGCATTCCGGTTGGAAAGAGATGGCAGTTGTGTGATTTAGGTGAAAATCATGGGTACTTAAACGGGAAGTGGAACGATACACTACAGCTTTTGGATCAAATGAATCTAAGCCGTTCCAACAACTTGTCCCCACACTCTTCTGTTTTATAATAGAGATGCTTTTTGATTTAAATTGTATTATAAATTCAAAATCAAAATAAGGTGTTTTTAAAAGTATAATTACTCTCTCCAATAGTAGTGAATAAATAATTATTTCAGTCAGAGCAAAGTATCACAAAAAAAAAAAAAACTAACGATCAAAGTTATTCATTTGCATGATTAAAAGATTTAAAAAGTGGTTGCTCATCTACCAAAAAATCACCAACATTATGATTACGTTGATTGCATATTGGTATCCACTCCAAATAACAAAATTTAAAAACTCATAAATAAGCAAACAAACTATATTCTTACAACTTTTAAATTAGTAACGATTATACATATTCAATCCAAAATTATACATCAAATATTTGCTAAACAAACAAATCATCAAAAGGACAAGAATTCGAATTCAATCCTGTCCATTGGTAGACCTATATAATTCTCTTCAATTTTCCTTGCTGATATGAGCAATAACTTTGTCGACACAAATAAATTTGCATAGATTTGTGCACAATTTTTTTGTGGGGGCCATTTTTTGGTCTCATACAAATGATCCGATCCGTTCATTAATTCTAAATATTTTTTGAGGGACCCTGTAAAAAACTAGCTCAATAGAATTTTAATCAAGAATTTTTCTTTAAGTGCTCGATCCAATCTTACAATTTTTCAATTAGAATTTTAATCAAGAAACCAAAATCTGATGGGGAAACCCAACTTTCATTTGATAATACCTAGCTTCGATATTGGCCCCTATTCCTTCGAAGTGGCCATGTTCACCAAGTTAGATTCGATTGAATCCAAAGATATCTACGTACAAATATGGAATCAAAGATTGATTGAGTAATAGTAAAACCATAAAATTAAATCTAATTTGCAAAATAAAATCACGCGCTAAAATTAGAGATTAAATTCTTTACACCGCCAGTGTAAACATTTGTTTCTTTCAAATCAATTATATTATGCCACGTCGCCATGTTTTATTGATTGGGACCACTGTTTTTCAACGTGAGGCAATGTAATTTATTTGGACGAAACAAATGTTTACACTGGCGGTGTAAAGAATTTATTCTCCTAAAATTAACACCTATTTCATGGAGAAGCAACAAGATCTAACAAAATTCTTTACCCAGAAAAAAAAAATTTCAAGCAAAAATCAACTCCAATGAGAGAGAGAGAGAGAGATTTCTGACCTCAATTAGTGAATAGAATAGAACGTCGTTCTGTTCGGAAAACAGTAGATAAAGTGCTACAACCCTGAGATTAAGGCTCTGTTTGTTTTCATGTCAAATGTTTTTCATGTAAAATATTTTATCAGAAAATAAATTTTAAAGTGAATGAAGACTACAACAAAGTAAAAGGCTTTGTTTGTCTTTTTTTAGATTTGAAATTATCAAATTTCCCTTTAAAGTGAATGAAGACTACAACAAAGTAAAAGGTAATTTAGTAATTTTCATATAGGATAGAAAAAAAAGTGGAGTGCCATGGCTAAATGTGAAATGCCAAAATCCCTGTCCTAAGAGAATGGCAATTCTATTATATTTCCGTACCAAACTATGAGGATGAACACAAGTCACTCTTTATAAATAGGTTAGGTTTCGATAAAGAAGTTAAGTAGTAAGTAATTTTGCCTTTATTCAGTAATTTTTTTTTGTATTTGTTTGTTGAAAATTGATTTTCACATTTTCCTTTTATCCAAGTGCATTCTTTTTTTCTTTTCTTTTCTTTTCTTTTTTTTGGTCTCTATTCATGTAGGATTACAAAACTACCATTCATATATTTTTCCTTCACACATGAAAATGGTAATCATGTAATTTCACATCACTACAAAAAAAAAAAAAAAAGAGTGCATTTGGATAAAAAGGGAGTGTGAAAATCAATTCACTTAGTATTTGTTTTGTCTAAAACTTTTGTGACTTATTGATTTGTCTCGTTGGGAGGAATCGTAGAAACAAAAAATTAGGATCGAAACCCATAATATTTTGAATAAAGATCAAAATAAATCAAAAAGACAGTTATTTTTGTCTTTCTAAGAAAATTATGGGTTTTGATCAATTTTTTTTTACTTTTTTGATTCTCCTTGACGAAACGAATTAATAAGTTACAAAATTTGACGTAAAATTAACAAATACAGACCGATAAAAAAAATGAAAAAAATTAAATAAAAATAACAAAAATGCTACGGACCCATAAACAACCCATAATCCTTCGTGGAACCCCTTGGTGGATCCCACCCACGGACTCCTCCACAATTTTTAGAGCAATTTTGTTCATCCTCGTGAGAGTATGCTCATTCCGTGTCGTACTAGAATAATCGGAACCACTCATTTTATTTGAATTCATTTGTTAGGAGACTACACAAACATTCAGCTTGATCATATTTCGGCAAGTGTTGGATCTAACAACTTCCTGCATGAAACACTTATGGATATTCGATTAAGCTGAATTTTATCATGATCTTCTAACAAATGAATCATGAAAAATTGAACGGTTTTGATCAACAAATTAGAATACGAAATAAGCATACTCTCACCGAGGGAAACAAAGCGAGGATGAACAAAATTGCTGTCGCATTCCAACCCACCTAACGCACCAAACTCATCCAAATTCTTCCCTTCTTTTTCTTTCCGGCCAAAGAACAGGCGCGGCGTTTTAGAACCCCCCCCCCCCCCCCCCCTCTCGATCTCGACGAGAGAAGTTTAAACTTCGGCTGATCTCCACTTTATCCTGGTTCCGTCATCATCTCCCTCCGTTTAAATTGAATTTACTGCGTTCTCGATTCCAAATCAAACACTAGTGTTTGCTGTGGCGGTATTGTTTTTGTTTTTGTTTTTATTCAACCTCGTGTTAGCAATTTTATGTTGGTGGGCCTACATAGATCATAAAATTAAACATTGTATGTTGTCGAATAAGGCTTGAGTGATGTCGGTATTACCCATTAAGTTGTGATCGTTCAATTAATGTGACCCGGGTAATGGACACGTCTCTATTAGCACGTATTTGGGTCATATCACGTGCGTTAAGTGGTGCGGGCTTATTTTATATGTAGAGACCAATTAAAGGGCCCAATATGGTTCCATCTATTATGATGGGCTATGATGGAACCGGGGCTTATAAATATGTGGTCTCTTTTCTCATATCATCCCATCGTGTATGAGATTAAGGTCATGATCAAGAGAAGGGCTTTGGAGGCGGAAGACCAATAACCACAGAAAGGTTTTCATCCTCCATAGCGACAGGTACGCATCCGGTAATTTCTTTTCTTCAATGGTTTGACATGAGATCTTGGGTTTAGGGTTTCTTACGAAATCCTACAAGTGATATCAGAGTCTCTTGTCAGATTATTGAGGAAAATATAAAATTTTCCTCGTGGTGATTCATGAAACTAGTTGAATCTATATATTACTTTCTGCTCTATGATAGTAACATCACCTATTAAGAGTTGAGCAGAAATTACAGAACTGGCCATGACTTTTAACGGGTTTGTTTAAGTTTTTAAAAGCACCGTCATGTTCGAACACTTCGGTTTTATGTTTGGACACGTACTGGCGATCATGTTTGTGTATTACGATATTAGTAATAATACTAATATTTATGCAGGACATGAAATCAAACCCACATGTGAAAGTCTAGATCTCAATTAGCAACATACTCCAACAGTTAAAGTTTTTTAATCGTTAAATGGTTAGTTGATCGAAACCATTTTTTTTTTCCTTTGGTATAACGATGCTTACTGGAAATAAATTACGGGATTCAATTTCAATGTTTCAGTTTTATATGCTGCTATTGAGATGTGGTTCATGGCCAATAAAGTTTTGCTAGTTTAAATAAGGAAACTTAAAGAATTAAATCGGGGCATAAAGTTAATCCCACAATTCATACCCGATACTTGGGAAAGTCAACGTGATATACTGATCGCCTAAGTGGTCTCTATTACAATGATTTTCTTGGGTTTGAAGGTAAAAGTTTTGAGTTGCATAAAGTTACGTTTAAATCCATGCGGGTAGTGATCGGCCCAAAGAAAGGTTATTATTTGGCCGGATTTTAAACGGTATAAGGTAGTTGATTTTTGAATAATATAGTTCTAGAATTTGCCTATGCGTTCAATAGTCGGCCCAAAGGAAGGCTTTTGATTGGCCAGGCCCAGTTTATATTATTCATATTAACTAACCTTATTAGTGAGGACCACTTGCATGTTGTAATTACTGTCCAAAGACTTGGTTATGATGATGCGTTAGGTTTCTCGAAAGGGTCCACCATTAAAGACACAAATATCAAATTTTATTTTATTTGTCTAATTGTTTGCCCATACAATTAGACCAAGTTTTGCATGATAATTATATTCAAGTTCTCTTATTTTTATCATTGCACTAAAGTAGATGGATATTTGTTAATTGTGAGCGTTTCTTTTATGTTATTGCTATATCTGCCATTTTGAACAACATTCCAGTTTTTACGGGTTCCAACTTTAAAAAATGGGAAGAGCATGTCACAATTCATTCTCATGACTATTTGGGCATTAAGAAAGAAAAATTAAACCCTAAGATTAAGGAAACTGCAAATGCTGGGACTTCACAAACAACTGTGCAACAGAAACAGGATAAAGGTGTTCCCTGTTTCTTTTGCAAAAGGACTGTTGGTCATGTGAAGAAGGATTGTTCCAAATATCACAAGTGGCTCGCAAAGAAAGGTAATCAATTTAGTTTTGTTTGCTATGAATTTAATTTAGCTGAAGTACCACCCAACACTTGGTGGATAGATACGGGTGCAATTATCCACATAAGTGTGTCTATGCAAGGTTGTTTGAAGAGTCGAACACCCAGTGATGCCGAAAGGTTCATTTATATGGGAGACGGCAATAAAGTTTGTGTTGAGGCAATTGGAGTCTATAGACTTAAATTAGAATCTGGTTTTTATTTGGATTTGGATGAGACTGTTTACGTACCATCATTTAGAAGGAATTTGATTTCTGTTTCCTGTTTGGACAAATCCGGTTACACTTGTTCATTTGGAAACGAAGGTTTCAGTCTTTTCCAAAATTCAAATATTATTGGTACTGGATCTCTAGTTGATAGTCTATACAGGTTAGATTTGGATGCCTCTCACTTAAAGTTTTATGAAACCTTGCATGTTGACAAATATGGTACGAAGCGAAAATTGATTAATGAGAAATCCTATGTATTGTGGCACAAGCGTTTGGGACATATCTCGAGAGAGAGAATTGAAAGGCTTGTGTCAAGGGAAATTCTTGATCCCCTTGATTTTTCAGATTTCAAAATCTGTGTTGAGTGTATAAAGGGGAAGCAAACAAACATAAGGAAATTTGGTGCCAAAAGGAGTTTAGACGTTTTAGAAGTGATACATACCGATATCTGTGGTCCATTCCCTTCGGCTTCTTGGAATGGTCAACAGTATTTTATCACTTTTACAGATGACTATTCTTGTTATGGGTATCTATATTTGATACATGAAAAATCACAGGCACTGGACGTATTTAAGGCCTATAAAGCAGAAGTTGAAAATCAACTTAATAAGAAAATTAAGACCGTTAGATCTGATCGTGGTGGTGAATACTACGGTAGATACGACGGATCAGGCGAACAACGTCCAGGACTTTTTGCGAGATACTTGGAAGAATGTGGCATCGTACCTCAATACACCATGCCAGGGACACCACGTCAAAATGGTGTATCTGAGAGACGAAATCGAACCCTTAAGGATATGGTTAGAAGTATGATGTCTAATTCTTCTTTACCAGATTCCTTGTGGGGAGAAGCCTTAAAGACTGCAGTTTATATTCTTAATCGAGTACCCAGTAAAGCAGTAGCTAAGACCCCATACGAGTTGTGGACTGGAAAGAAACCTAGTCTTAGGCATTTCCATGTCTGGGGTTGTCCAACTGAGGCTAGGCCTTATAGGCCTAACGAAAGAAAATTGGACTCAAGAACTGTTAGCTGCTATTTTATTGGATACTCAGAAAGATCAAGGGGTTTCAAGTTTTATTGTCCTTCCACAAATACCATAATTGAGACGGATAATGCCAAATTTATTGAGGATGTTGAAAGTAGTGGGAGTGCACAACAACCCAGGAATTTTGAATTTGAGGAGGAACATGTTGAGTTTCCTATGATTCATGTTGACACTGATGATGTGGTCACACCTGTCTTAGTACAGGATGCGGATACAAACCACCAAACTATTCCTGAGTTGTCTCCTACTAATACAGAAGAACCCCAACAAACTCAATTGGAAGTGCCAAGGAGATCCAATAGGGAGAGGAGATCAGCGATTTCAAGTGATTATATCGTTTATCTCCAAGAACATGAGTTTGATATAAGATTGGAGGATGACCCCATATCTTTCAGTCAAGCCAAACAATGTGTTAACTCCCTAAAATGGATGAATGCCGTATTGGATGAGTTAAAGTCTATGAGTGACAATGACGTTTGGGATCTTGTCGAATTGCCTAAAGGTGTCAAGCCCGTTGGTTGTAAATGGATATTTAAAACCAAGCGGGATTCAAAGAGTAATATCGAAAGATATAAGGCACGTCTTGTTGCTAAAGGCTTTACTCAAAAGGAAGGCATTGACTATAAAGAGACTTTCTCTCCGGTATCATCGAAAGACTCTCTCAGAATTATTATGGCACTTGTAGCTCATTATGATTTAGAGCTTCAGCAAATGGATGTAAAGACTGCATTTCTTAATGGTGACATTGAAGAAACCATATATATGGTGCAACCAGAAGGTTTTGAGACAAAAGAATCAAAACACATGGTCTGCAAACTAAGGAAATCCATTTATGGCTTAAAGCAAGCATTCCGTCAATGGTATCGGAAGTTTGATCAAGTAATTTCCTCTTTTGGTTTTAAGAAAAATGCTATGGATCAATGTGTCTATCATAAGATCAATGGGAGCAAATTCATTTTTCTAGTATTATATGTAGATGATATCTTACTGGCAAGCAGCGATATAGGATTATTGCACGAAACTAAGAGATTTCTTTCAAAGAATTTAGAAATGAAAGATCTTGGTGATGCATCTTTTGTGATAGGCATACAGATTCATCGTGACACAGATCACGTGGTATAATTGGCTTGTCACAAAAGACTTATATCGATAAAGTGCTCGGTAGGTTTGGCATGTAGAATTGTGCACCATGTGATGCACCAATTGCCAAAGGTGACAAAATGAGTTTGCTCCAATGCCCAAAGAATGACTTGGAAAGAAAACAAATGGAAGACATCCCTTATGCATCAGCAGTGGGGAGTCTTATGTATGCTCTGGTTTGTACGCGTCCGGATATTGCGTATGTGGTTGGAATGCTTGGCAGATATTTAAGTAATCCAGGCATGGATCACTGGAAAGCAGCAAAGCGCGTTATGCGATACTTGTAAAGAACAAAAGATTATATGCTCACATATAGGAGATCTGAACATTTGGAGATCATTGGATATTCAGACTCTGATTTTGCTGGTTGCCTCGATAGTAGGAGATCCACTTCTGGTTATGTTTTCATGCTAGCTGGAGGAGCTATATCTTGGAAAGTGTCAAACAGACACTTATAGCTTCCTCTACCATGGAAGCTGAATTCATAGCTTGCTATGAGGCATCAAATCAAGCGATATGGTTGCGGAATTTTATCTCAGGGCTTCATATAGTGAGTAATGTTGAGAAGCCACTAAGGATTTATTGTGATAATAAAGCTGCTGAACTGTATTCTAAGAATGACAAGAGTTTGTCAAAGTCAAAGCATATTGACATCAAGTTTCTTGTCGTAAAGGAAAGAGTTCAGAATCATCTTATATCAATTGAGTACATTAGCACAGAACTCATGATTGCGGATCTGCTTACTAAGGGCTTACCACCTAAAGTGTTTAAGGAGCATGTTGCTCGTGCAAGAGTGGTTAGTTCTAATGAAGTATTTCATTAGTGGGAGTTGTGCTACTCATATGGTTGATTATTTGACATTTGTAGTGATCACTTTCAGTTTATTGATGATTCTGAAATAAAGTTGCGTATTTTTCAAATTGTGGTTATACATGAGGTTTTGAAAATATGCATGATGCAGGAATTCTATTGAGTTATAAAGTTGGACCAGTTGGAAACAGGCATGATAAAGGATCACATTGCATGCGTTTTCCATGCTACATATCCGTACTTGATCTATGTCGTTGAATACATAGGTATTTGTGACCATGGATAGGTCTTGTCATGATAAATATGGCAAAGGCCACCATGATCCTATATTTATGTTTTCAATGGACCAGATTGTTTTGAGATGACACTCATAAATTTCGACAACAATTGTGACCATGGATATGTCTTGTCATGATAAATATGGCAAAGGCCACCATGATCCTATATTTATGTTTTCAATGGACCAGATTGTTTTGAGATGACATTCATAAATTTCGACAACAAAAGTTTGAGCTCCTAAAGTTTACAATGTCTAATATCAGGATGACCTATGTGGCCCAAGTGGGAGATTGTTAGCAATTTTATGTTGGTGGGCCTACATAAATCATAAAATTAAACATTGTATGTTGTCGAATAAGGCTTAAGTGATGTTGGTATTACCCATTAAGTTGTGATCGTTCAATTAATGTGACTCGGGTAATGGACACGTCTCTATTAGCACGTATTTGGGTCATATCACGTGCGTTAAGTGGTGCGGGCTTATTTTATATGTAGAGATCAATTAAAGGATCCAATATGGTTCCATCTATTATGATGGGCTATGATGGAACTGGGGCTTATAAATATGTGGTCAAGGTCCCCACTCCAAACCCTAGTCTCTTTTCTCATATCATCCCATCGTGTGTGAGATTAAGATCATGATCAAGAGAAGGGTTTTGGAGGTGGAAGACCAATAACCACAGAAAGGTTTTCATCCTCCATAGCGACAGGTACGCATCCGGTAATTATTTTCTTCAATGGTTTGACATGAGATCTTGGGTTTAGGGTTTCTTACGAAATCCTACACCTCGAGGCTAATGCTTTTCTGGTTTCGGCTTCTCTCCTTGTTGCGTTTTTACGCTTTTTCCTTTGTTTCTGTTAAAAAAAGAAATGCATTAGTTTGTGAAGATTAGTTCAATGTTTGATGGCTCGGCATTTATTTGATGTCTGTTTTAATTTTGTTTCAAACTTCCGCTATACGATCAATTTTTTACTGAGTGGGTTAGTTTTTGGGCACTTCAATGTTGCATTACATGCCGATTGGGAGACTATTTGTAACACAGTTGGCCTTCTGTAATGTCATCGTCATTGTTTCATTTTAGGGGAAAAAAAAGTTAACGGGATATGATGGAAATGGAAATGGAAAAGGAAAAGAGAGATGGAAGAACAAGAAGAAGGAAGAATTATACTCCCTCCATCCCTTTTTAAGTGTCCTACTTCGTAACTCCAACTTATTAAAAAGATATCATCATTATACTTTTCACATCAACTTTTTTCTCTACTTTCCTTATTTACCCATCATCATTACTCTTTTACTCACTCACTTTTCAAAAAGGAATCTACTTTTAGGGACAAAATAGATAATACACCAACTTTTACCCACTAACTTTACAAAATGGACACTTATTAAAGGACAGTTCAAAATGGAATACTCGACAATAAAAAAGGGACGGAGGGAGTATTGAACAAGGAATGGAATCGAACAATGATCCCAAACTTTGCACATTATACAATTCACTACTGATCTCTAATCCACACAAAATTGATGCAAAACTAACAAATGCCAAAAGAATTTCAATAAAGACAAAAAACAAAAAAAACAAGTGGTTTATTTTTGCAAAAACCGCCCTTACTACATTTTCCGCTTAAACCAACCAACTAACCACTTTAGCCTTAATTGCACTTGAGCTCCCAACGAATCCTGACAACCTCTCTTGTAATCAGCTGCCCATGTGTGTCTCCCTGCATCCCCTGGGGTAGAGTAGAAATGCCATCCATTTCTGGTGGTGTATCTTTCCAACCTGCATACGAAGGCCTTGTTGTCAAGGCCAAAAATAAAGCAAGAAGACCAATTGGAGACGATCAAGGCATCAGCAATTTGGAGAAGATTGTACTTGGTGAGAGTTTTTTTTTTTTTTTGAACGGCTTGTACTGGGTGAGAGTTGTTGAGGAACCACATTGCAACATTAACCAACCTGGACTTTTCAAGTCCCATTTGAAGTCTTTAGCCATAAACTTTGTGAAACCTTCAAGGCATCCAATTGCCTACAATATCCACCATTAGACTAAGATGATACGAACACAATGCTTCCCTCAGTTGCCCGTATGGTGCATATCCTTGAACCATGCCATTCCATTTAGCAGAATCATTATGTGGCATTTTATCAAACACAATCCCTGCTAACTTGACATCACCGAATTCAGACATAGCAGTCACCATTTGACTATTTGAGAGACTCAACATGGATCAGTGATTTTATCAAACACTCTGCATGCAAATTCCATAAGCCTTTTCTCATATGGGTCATCTTCGAATCCATATTGCATAACCACCATATTTTGGTTGCCAATGACTTGGAGATTATTATTATTTTTTTAACGGCGAAGAAACTTTTATTAATCACATTAAAATTACAAGAAGTAACGTTACAGAGATTAAGTGAGGAAAAAGGTCCAATGGGAATACAAGTGGATAGTTGGCATGGAATCTTTGATTCCTGTTTGATATTCTAATGGTAAAAGCAGATTTTTGTGAATCTTCCCAAGGTGTTTTTCCCAAATTGGGGTTATCTCAAATTATGTAGACAAGAAAGGAGAAGAGAATAGAAATTGAATTGGAAGAAGTGAGACTATTTTCAAGGAATCCCCTATTAAAAGCTTTTGAAATACTCCCGGATTCATAGAAGGGTGAAATGAAAAGACTCTACTATTTTGAAGGAATTCCTGATCATCCAGATGAGCTCTTGCACTTTCATGTGAATTTCAATGTGGTCCTTCAGTAAGAATTCGATACTAAACCTAATAGAAAAGGGAAATTTATATAAATGGTCCTCCTATTTTCATTCGAGTTTCATTTTCGTCTTTCAAGTATCAATTACAACTTTTTTGACCTTCAAGTTTGGTTTTCGTACTAAATTGGTCTAATTGATAACTTTTGTCAGCCAAACTGGACGGAAAAAATCAGATTGAGGGCAGACGTCATCAATTGAACCAACTTGGTACGGATTGCAACGTCCAAACTGTCATCAATCTTATTTTTTCCGTCCAATTTAGTTGATAGATGTTATCAATTGGACCAACTTGGTACGAAAACCAAATTTGAAGGTCAAAAAAGTTGCAATTGATTCTTTAAGGACGAAAATGAGATTCGACTGAAACTAGGTGGACCATTTCTATAAATTTCCCAATAGAAAATGCGCGTCTTTATAAAATTGTTCAGTGGTATGCATAGGAGATGTAGTGATATACGGCAGTATGTAATACACAGATATAAATTTGTGTGTGCATACTGCATATTATTTTGTTCTTGAAGTCAAATTTGGGAATTGTGTGATCTTTTAGGGAAATTGCTTTTATGGGATATGTGCTAATAACAGTCTTGAGCTTGTCCATACAACCTAGATATAGAGTTTGTGTGATATCGAGAGAGAGATTCTTGCGGGGAAAGGGTACAGAAATACTGTCTGTACTGCTTGTCCAAACATCGTAGAAAATTGTTTGGTATGTGCTTCTTTCATACAAGTTCGTAAAAAGGCGGACTTGTTTATGTCTCTGTACTGCTGTACACTATAGAAGCAGCTTTTATGCAGAATCTTTATGCTGTTAAAATTAGGAATGGAGCAATCATTTGAGCAGTTTTCATGTTTCATATTTTGGCACTCGAACTGGTCCCTTTGTTACAAGATTATATATTCTGTCATTTTAGACTCTGATTAATTTTGTCTTCGCCTCCTCAGTGTTCACCACCATCCCAATCACAGATTGAAGGCCTTGAGAGGCAATGCAACGACATTCCATTGAAATTCGGTCATGAGACTCATGACAAACATGGTCGTGTCAATTTTCGTTTAACAAGGTGGAGCTTCCTGCACTTCCCTAACATCACCGTTATGAGGAAAGATGCATTTGTGAAGCATCTTTGGAGGTCCTAGCTTCTGTAAGTTTGATGGCTAAGTGCTACATTTTTAAACATTGCTAAATGTTAATTTCTTTATGCTAAAGTTTGCTTAACGAAAATGATATTGTTAGTGCACAGCAGCAAGTCTCACCTATATGTGTTTGGAGTTTTTTATTTTTTAGTTAAATGTTTATTCTATATTGTTATTTTTCATTACTCTGCTGAAATATTTCCAATTAGGTCACTACTGGAAAATTTAAACTCCTGAAGGAAACCTAGACCCCCCATTCACTATCTTATTCTTTGGACTTTAGAGCTCGGTAATTAGATAACTTATATATTTGGTGTTTTTTTTTGACTTGTGAAAACCCAAAATAAAATCGTTAAAATTGTAGCAGCCTTGCCCTTGCCTGTAAAGACTTAAGTTTTCTAGCGATCCGTGATTATTTTTGTTGTATTCGGTCAGCATTGCGGTGGTTTGACTTTCATGAGCCTATCTATGGGATAACCTTATGTCGAAGTGTTGACCACTAATTCATTAAAATCTAAAATTGTTAGAGAGAAGGTCAGCTTTATTAGTTTTAACCTTAACGTTATACGTCCCACCTTGAGGTACACACATGAGGGTGCCGAACATGTCCAAATGTCCAAATGAGTAGTCATAAAAGTAGACTGAGCTAGCTTCGAACACCTGATCTGTTGGTTGCTTTGAACTTTGATACCATGTTTAATTGTTGATGCCAGTTCATGTAAAAGCTTTAGCTTGTTACTTATTCTCTGAACAAAAACTATTCTGACATAGTAGGTTCTGAGTGAACGATCAATTCACTACAACAAAAAACACCAATGGTGACACCCTTTAATACCTTTTGGTGACAAAAAATTGGTGTTGACACAGATTATACTCAACGGTGACAAACAATTTTACTGATTGTCACTGAAAACCTTTGGGTGGCCAAGGTAAATAATGAGGAGATTTGGTGACAAAATATTTGTCACTGAAGACATGTTTCGGTGACAAGTATAAAGTTGTCACCGAAAGATCTGAATGAGGAGATTTGGTGACAAAATATTTGTCACTGAAGACAAATGTTGGTGACAAGTAAAGTTGGAGGAGGGTTGTGTTATTGAACAGGAGTTTGGCCGGAGGTGATGGCGTAGTGGACAGGGATGTTGTAGGACGAGGAGATGAGTTAGGAGAGGTGGAGGAGCCGGTTGAGGTGGCTTTGGCATGGAAATGGCACAATTATCACCACCACTTCAGCTTGTTTGGAGATACTACTGAGGTCATGACTTGGATCTTTGTTATGAATCTTCATGAATATATCTCTCTAGATCTCTACTATAGTATTATCAAGGATCTTTGTTATGAATCTTCATGTATTACTGTATCAATTTTGTTATTGTCACAGCAACAATGAGTGCATTCTTTTTTTTTTTTTTTTTTTGAGTGGCAAATTTTATTTATTTATTTATTAATCTTTGAATTGAAGTTATAAAGACTAAAAGGAACAAGGAGTGATACCTCAAATTCTTAAGCAAAGTTAAGAACTATGTTGTGCCCATTCGAAACCCAAATCTAAGGTTAGCGACCAAGAAACGCTCTTTGGGACAAACACATTACACCCTATGGGACAAGCCCATAATCCTAAGCACAAAAGCAGAGCAACAAAAGAGAACTAAAGAAAAAAAAACCCCTAGCCACCTAAAACCTCCAACCAACGCAAATTGGTCGAAACAGGCTGTCAACAATCCAGACACCGCCAAACAAACACCACCACCACTGGAGCACCACCCGAGCCCTAATAAGCCCGGGTCCAAACAGCAGGAACTGAGAACTGATCCACTCGGGAAACGCACTGCAGACGGCACCACCAAAGCAAAGAAGCCAACACCGTTAGGCAAACCTAAGGCCATCAACAACTGCACAACTGAGACAAGCCGGAAAGACACCAACGACGCGTTAAAGCATAGAACGGGAAACACCTTTTCAAGGATAGGTAGAATCATAATGAGAATGATTTTTACATATAGTGCGGTGGACCACCCATTTTTATTTTATCGTACCTTTCTTGAATTAAGATATGATTGTAATGTTTCAATAATATATTACATTACGTTATACTTTTCCCCTCCTTATTTCTCCGCCCATCTCTTTCCCACTTTTTGCTGCATTTGTTGTCATGCTTTTGGCATATTGTTCATTCCAACTATAAGTGGAAGATCACTTGTGCATTGAGGAAGCTGATGACCGTGTTAAACACCTCAAATCTCAATCTCATAGTTCCCGATCGAATTTTTATGATCCGAACCGTTCAATGTGTGCAGAACGTGATTTTAAGGGTATCCACGAGAAATCGGCAAAACAAATTACTGGAAAGTGCTTGTTTTGAGCAGTTTTTAATTGAACCGTTCATTAAATCTAAAATAAAAACTGCTCAGATCAAGCCTTTCCCAGTCTGTTTTTTTGCTGATTTCTTACAGGCACCCTTAAAATCACGTTCTGATCACATTGAGCGGATCGGGTTACAAACTTGAGAGGTGGATTTGGTGGATTACAAACATGCTATCGTGGATCTTAGACCAATTTTTTAAAGGGGGCGGTTCCGGGGACAACAAATTTGACAACAAAAAACAACACAAATCTCAATCTCATAGTTCCCGATCAAATTTTTATGATCCGAACCGTTCAATGCGTGCAGAATGTGATTTTATAGGTACCTGCAAGAAATTAGCAAAAAATATGACCAGAAAGTATTTGTTTTGAACAGTTTTTAATTGAACTGTTCATAAATCTAAGCTAAAAACTGCTTAGATCAAGCCCTTTCCGGTCCTTTTTTTGCTGATTTTTCGTGGGTATCCTTAAAATCACTTTCTGATCACATTGAGCGGCTCAGATCATTAAAATTTGATCAAGAACTATGTGTTGTTTTTTATGTTGTCAAATTTGTTGTCCCCGGAACCGCCCCCATATATATATATACTAGAAATAGTCCGTGCCTGAAGGCACAGCACATCACAATTTTGAAGATGACTAAAATGAATTATTGAGGAGTGTGTAATTTTCTTTCTTGGTCGAGGAGTGTGTAATTTTGGCCAAAATAAAATAATCAAAAACAAAAGCTACAGACATCAACAGATTCAACACCAAAGAAATGAACATAGCATAGACGGGCATCAAAATGCACGCTCCCTTTCTCTACTTTTAAAGAAAAAACAAATTCTCTACATCTAATTAACGGAAAGAAAAAACAACACTGACCAACCCCAATCATTTTAGGAAGGAAAAAAAAGTTAAAGGGAAAGAGTACATTACGAAAGAAAGTTATTTAATTGGTGGCCGCAAAGTTGCTCAAAACAATATGTTGCACACCCAACTCGGGGCCCTTTTTATTCCCATTTTCACTTCCCCAAAAAGAAAAGATATGTCCAAAACTGGTGGTACAAACATGAGTGATGGAGGGTGACTATATTCAAAACGGTAGTGTTAAATCTCTTGGCATACCTGGTTAGCTCTTACTAAAAAAGGACTGAGCTACTCAGATTCTTTTATGTGCTATATAGAAAATAAAACAAATATAAGTTAATCTACCGTAGGTGGAGTTATGTCTTCCTTGTCCACTCATTTTTCCAATCTATAGTTGGTTGTCATGATAATATTGTACACTCATTAGGAAGATGATAAAAAAAACTGCAAAATCTATACATAGTGTTGCTCAGGCAAAACTTAAAGTCCTCTAATCCGAAAGGGATTTATATCTTATATTTGCAACTAATTTGTCAACACCATATAAATACCCAAAACCTAGCTTTCCAATCAAAAGCCTAACTTGAATACAATTTTTTTTAAGTTAAACTAAATGTAAAAACAACAAAGATCGGAGTAGCCAGAGTTTTAAGGTATCCTCTATGGACACCAAAATCATTCAAAGCCGAAATACAAATCACCACCAATTTGAGTTATGGGTTGAAGTGGTTGCAGCATGGAGAAATCAATGTAGCGAGGCCGCGGGAGATGGGGGAAACCTGAAATGGATAACAAATAGAAATTAAGGTAACTACATTGCTTGCCCGTGCCTGAAGGCACGAATCAAAGAATTCGTCATTCAACATGATTTCAAGTGACCTAAGCTAGGAGTAAACTGATCGTCCCTAAAGGCACCAACCAACATAATTTTATCATCGCAAAAAATCATTTACTCATACCATTGACTACATCGACTAATAGTATAACTCTTCAAAAGCCATAATATTAACATACTCGAGCTTTAAGTCAAATCAACAATCCAAGTCAATATTGTCCGTGCCTATGGCATTGCAACAATGGTCCAATGTTGGCACTGACAATGCTCTAGAGAGCACAATATGAACTCTACATAAGTCCTACATATCACCTGAAGTTAGCCAATGCAAGTTTCTTAGTAGTAATAAAGTACATTCGAAGTAAAATCACATCTCATTCAACTATGGTGAACAAAATGAGCTACAAACTAATGTCACAAAAATGAAATCAAAAGATCACAATCATAATTTTTGTCAAACATCAAATTCTAGTAATCCATGTCAAAGAAAATAGAGAAAGGAAGGTATGAAAAACTAGAAGTTAACTTCTGAGAGGAAAACAATGCAGTTTTTGTTTCTTACCATATGAACTTGCAAGATGTACAAAATAGAGTCCATTCAATATTCAAGAAAATATAGTCTCTTCAAATGCATAGATATACCTAAATCATGCATCTAAGAGATACCAATACATTCAACTTGATACTACTCTAAAACATAAGAAGTTTACAAATTGATCTTAGTAATGGTGCGTCAAAATGAAATCTCAAAAACATGAAATGGAAAACCGTGGCAGGGAAAAATAAAATGGTAGAAAAAGATTTTATCTAAGTAATGAACGTGTTTCCTAGAAAGTCTATCAAATTAAATTTCAAAGACAAAAATATAAAAATCTCATATAAGAAACAGTTTATACACCAAGAGTTTTTCTTTTCCCACAACATGTCAATAGTAAAACAATGATAGACCCGAACTCATCTAGCTTTCCGTATAAGTGAATTGTACCAACCTAACTACATAAGTGAATTTTTTTGGTATGGACCCAATTGACTCCTTAAGTTTTCTATATTGAACACACAACGCAAAAAAATTACTATGGCTATATTGACGGCAAATTACTGTGGCTATATTGACTCCTTAAGTTTTTTATATTGAACACCCAACCCCAAAAAATTACTTTAAAGCCAATTCCTCTGATGGGGTTGTACCAGAATCGCGACTCCTCATATTCTTTTTTTTTTTTTTTGTCAAACGGAAAGTGCAATTCCTCATAGTCAACCTTTGGTCTTCGGTTTATTTTTTCGATCTCATCGAAAATTTAGTGTGGATAGAGAACAAAAAACTAATTTTTTGATTCACAGCTATTTCAAAAAAAAAAAAAAAGAGAACAAAAGAGTCATATCTATCTGTGGTGAGAGAACTAGAGAGAGGGCGAGAGTCAGGGAGACGGGAAAGAGAACCAGAAAAAAAACGTTTAAGGAGAGAGAAAACAGGAAATAAACAATGAGAATAAATCATTCAGCATTCATTATTATTGAGAATAAATTCGACCTAACTAAAATTCATTATCCAAAATTCTTACCATTTAACACCAATTGATCCCTTTAGAATTCGTTCACCAGCATTTAATATCAAAAATCCTTAGCATTCAACGCAAATTGTTCTCTTTAAAATTTCAATAAGTCTAGGTACATTACACCATCCACTACATTTTTTGTAGAGTCCACCCGGGGTCCCAAAAAAATACAAAAAAATGTTCATAAATTGTAAAATAATATATTATGGGGCCCTGTAAAAAATCAGCTCGAACAGATATCGATAAGTATTATTTATTAATTCGTAGGAGCAAAACTGTGCAGTTGAGCAATTTCGCACCTACAAATCAAGAAATAATACTTATCGATATCTGTTGGAGCTAATGTTTTATAGGGGCCCATAAAATATTATTCTAAAATTTATGGACATTTTTTTTGTATTTTTTTGGGACCCGGGATGAGGCCCACAAAAAATGTAATAGATGATATAGTGGATGGTATGTAGCATCTTTCATTATGTTTAAACCATTACCAAAAATGAAAAATCTTACCAAAATTGAAAAAAATCATTACACTACCATTTATTCCAGAAAATGCAAAGTATTTACCAAAACGCCAAGGGTTGAATAAAGGGTGGAGATTTGTGCAAAGAAATGAGTGTTAAGCCAACGGTCAAGATTTATGTAGAAAAAATATGTGGGTGATGAATCAGCTTTGTAACTGGCCCCGACCTGTTCCTACAAAGACAACGTGAGAAATAAAGTCACCGGTGTGGTGGCGTGCCGACCACCCTCCGATGCCTAAGTCAGTAGAGAATATGATCTTATTGGGAGAATAGAGGTTCACAAGTGTTAATTGGTCGTACCTTAGCTGAGACTCTACCGTCACTTTTGTAGGCATTTTGTGGGAGGTTGAGTCCTAGTTGGACTGTGTTCCGGAAATCCTTTGGTTATCCGAATGGTGATCGTGGAGCCCTGCCTTAGCTAGGACTCCATACTCACCTAATGTGGTCGGGGATCACTATCCATTGTTGGCCGTGGTTATCTTTGGGATCATCATATGTACCTTATCCATATCTTCTCTTTTATCCCATGAGGGATAAACCCAACGGGAATAAGCTTTATGCATGAGCATTGCTTGTCCAGCCCTGGCTGGACTTCTAGGCTGATCCTTGGATCGTGGCCCAGCTCGTCTGGCGGAGCTGGACCTTGGGCTTCAGCTCAGCTCCGTCCAGAGGACCAAGCTGGCTTACTTGCTGTCCTTCCTGAAGGTGGGGGGCGAAGCTGATGGCTTTACTCCCCAGCTTCGCTTCTTTCTGGCCGGGCTCTTTAGGTTTTCCTACTTATCGTGTACTCCTGCTCCCAAGCCGCAGCTTTGTTTTGGAGGTTGGGAACACTTACCACTATTGCATGGCGGTTACCGCTTTTTCTTTTGGGCAGCTTTAAATGCATGGGTCACGTCAGGCCAGGTGTCTTAATCCCGACTTTCCTGATCTTGGAGGTGGACGACGGCGATCAAGGAGCTATTCTCGGGATTGAGGCTCATCGCTTGGACTCCCCTGTCTGCTTAAATCATCTTCTTCATTAGGGGAGTTCCAGAGTTCGTGAAGGCGACTTTTGCTGGGAAATTTTTCCGTGATTTCTCCTTCACCGTTGCGCTTAGAGCCCACCTCCCCTAGGTACGCTCCTGTTCTTCTTGTTGTTCTTCTTCTTTCATGTTAGATTTTTCTTTTCCTGGTATAGGGATTCCCAACCCCTTATGGGCTACTCCTGGGAAGTTTATTTATGCTAGGGTAGCCAGTTTCGTCTCTGTCAACCCGGCCCCTCCCGTTATAGAAAGTTTCGCACCTTACTCCATTGTGCTTCAGGACAGGGTTTTTCGAGATCTTTTTGGGTTATTAGCCTCCTCACACCTACAATCACCTCCCGGAACCCTAATGTCGGAAGATCCTATCGATTTTTCCTTTATCCTCCGAGAAGAGCCGGGGGTGGATGAGGAGATTCCGTTACGCCGTGGTAACGTGAGTAGGGCTCCGTCCTCTATGGGCCAATCTGTTGGTGCTAGGTCTACGTCTCCTTCTCCTTCGAAGTGGCCACGTAGGGTTCCCCCTTTTTCTGCTTCTGCCATTCCTTCTACAATTACAGACAAGGAGATGGTCGTTCTCAGGATTAGGTTTTCGATTCCCCCCTCCGTAACCCTTAGGAAACCTTTTGAGCTTGAACGAGCCTGCTCCTATGTCGAGAACGAAACATGCATTTATGTTGGGGCCTTAGAAGGAGGTCTTCGATTACCCTTTCCCGCCGTGGCTAGGGAGGTGCTGAGTTTCTTGGGTTTAGCGCCGGGCCAAATCGTTCCCAACTCATGGCGTTTGCTGATTGGTTGTGCTGCTCTTTGGGGAGCTATGTCCGACGGTATTACTCCTTTAACGAAGGGTCCTTTCCTCAACCAATTCTTGATAAAAGCAGCTCCTGGGGGTACAGGTTGGTATTATTTCACTAAGAGACCTGGAGAGGGAGAATTGATTACTGATCTACCGAGCGTTCACAAAAACTGGAAAGATAAGTTTTTCTTTGTTGGAGGAGATGGTTGGGAACTCCCAGGTTGGGAAATTGGGTCCTACACCCAGCGTGTCCCCAATAGATAGGGGGAGCCCGTTGCAAGTTGTAAGCTATAGCTTTCTTTTCCTTTTTGAATATTATTACTAGTTCTCTATTCTTGAGGGTCTTTGCTTTCTTGTCATGCAGCTCGTGCCTTGTTTCCGTTGACCCCTACCACCAAAGCGGAACTGAAATTGGCGTGGAGCTACGAAATCCATAGCTGGGATTTGCTTGTGTCCCCAGAATCCTTGGCCACCTATCTGCTGGGTCCGGAAACATCTCGTGAGGCCTTAGCTCTTTTAAGAGGTATTTCCTGTTTTTACGTGATTGTTGGTCTTTCCGCTGACTTTCTCATTGTTGTCGCATTTTTCTTTTCAGAGGAAGAGGGTGAAAACAAAAGTATGGCACCAAAAATGGACAAGAATCTGTTGGCTCAACTAAAAGCCGAGCGGGCAAAACAGTCACCTGGGGGTGTGGCTCCAAAAAGGAAGAGCTCTTGTCTCCAGAAGAAGCTAAATGTTGATAGCTTCCTGGCTGCTGATCTTTCAAAGGACCCTGCTCTTGACTTAGTGGTTGAGCCGTCTGAGGAGGGAGGCGCAGAAAAGCTAAAAAGGAAAGGGAGGGGCCCAGCTGTGGATAGTGTCCCTTCCAACAAGAAGATGAAGGTTTCTGTCGGCCCTTCTATGCTTGGCAATTTTGAGGAGGCTTTGGAGCGTGCTTCTGGGCTGCTGCTAGCAGCTGATGAGGAGTCAATGGCAGAGATGTCTCTTCAGGCTGTGGGGGAGCATATGCTGGTTGAGCATGCCATGGTAAATTCTCATTCCACACCTTTCCATAATCGGATCTTTGTAATCATTTTACTGTTAACCCCTTCCTCCGTTGTTCAGGCCATGGCCCGTGGTCGGTTCCTTGTTTCCCAAAGCCAAAGCTTAGGGAAACAGGTGGCCGCTCTTACTGAGACCAATGTGAAGCTCTCCAGGCATGGTGCCTCCATGGCCGCCCAGCTTCAGAAAATGACAGATGAGAGAGATGCTGCCGTAACGTCAAAAAGGGGACTGGAGGAGGAGAGGGATACTGCCATGGCGACTGCCCGAAGTCTGGAGCAGAGGATCCTTGATTGGGGCAAAGAGGTGGAGAATTACAAGGCCGCGAACTTGGGGATACTGGAGAAGATCAAGAATGCTCGTAAGGATGCCATCACTCTCTTTCTGCAATCCCCTGAATACCTACAGGACATTACCCAGTAATATTTTGATGGCTTTGAGGCCATGAGGAGCCGGGCAGCTGCTGCTTTCCCAAATTTGGACTTTTCCAAATTTGAGGTTGATGATGAAGAGAGGCCCTCGTGCATTGATGGAGGGCAGAAAGACGAGGACGAAGGTGATGACGCAGCGTCCAAAGATGCTTCTATTCCCAGCTCTTCCATTGCATCCCTCCTTCAGACCCCAGAGAAAGTCTCCCTGTTACTGAATTCTCCGGATCCTATTGTAGCATCTCTTGGGCCATCATTTGGTGATGGCCAGGCAGTTGATGGCTCCTCTCTAGGCCTCTGATTGGCCTTTTAAAACATTGGTTTTGTTGGGTCTGTAACTAATACTCTCTGAATACTTTTCGTACTCTCGTACTAGCTTAGGGGTGGCCTTAGTTTTGGCCTTTGTTGGTTTGAAAACAATATTTTCTTGACAGTTGGATGATCTTTTAGGATCATGTTTTGGGAGCCTCATAGGGGCTATTGATTTCAATACTATGGCAGGTACTGGATTTTAGCCAAAAGCGTGCTTTAGGCCAAATTTTATTGCATACTCTAACTGCATGCTAATCTCCGCCTTTATTACAGTTTAGCCAAATACTTGTATTCGGTCTATTCTGAATTTTTCGTTGCATAGCTGTGCTATGTTTGCTTGAAAAGCTGTTTGCTTGAATAGTTTAACCGTGAGGTTGGAAATTTTCCTTAGCCTCTTGGTTTGCGTAGTTATACTACACCTTTCTAACACCTTTCTCACACTTATTATACTATGCCTGTGACTCCCCTAAGTGTGTTAATTGCTTGCGTCCAAACAACTGAGACACTTATTGATACATCCCGTGGGGCTTTAAACGGGTGAGTCGTGAGACCGTGAATGAAGTAAGCGTGTTACATGATTTTGAGCTTGGAACTTTTCCTGAGCTGTTTAATTTGCATAGCTGTGCTACGTCTTTTAGCTCGGGAATTTTTCCAAAGCTGTTTAATTAGCATAGCTGTGCTACGTCTTTTAGCTCGGGAATTTTTCAAAAGCTGTTTAATTAGCATAGCTGTGCTACGTCTTTTAGCTCGGAAATTTTTCCAAAGCTGTTTAATTTGCATAGCTATGCTACGTCTTTGAGGAGGCGACATTCCCACTCCCCTAAGTATATAATTGATTTGATTTCAAAAAATTAATACACTTACTTGGATTTCTGTAGGGTATTTTTTAGGTCTACCAAATAGCACTGTAAAGTAATACAGCTTAGCAAGACGTGTGAGGTTTGCTTTGGGATGAGGACCGTGCATTTCAAAAGGGCGTTCATTTCAACTGCTCGAGGTGACTGGGATTGTAACTACCCATTACTCTAAGCGGTTGAGATGGCCATTTTAAGTGCGGTTTTTAATGGTGATAATGCTGATTGGCCTAGCAAGCGGTTAATGAACCGTCCCATTATGCTATAAATACCAACAGTTCGTGTTTAACCACTCCCCATTCCACACTTTTTCTTCACAATGGCAAACAGCGAAGAAATCTACAAGTTATGTCAAGAATTGCAGAGTTTAAAGGTCGCCGTGGCTGGCCTTACGGCCAAAATGGAGGCCATGACGGAGTCAGTCTCCGTCATGGAGAAGACGGTCCGCATGGTGCTGATAGCCAACTGGGAACAGTTGGCAGCTTTTCAAGGGCAGCCACCGCCGCCAGTTCCTTCCCCTCCAAGGGAGGGTAGTAGTGATTAGGTTGCGACTTCGTGGGTTTTGTCCACGAAGTCTTTTATGTAATGGGTATCCACATCTCTTTAGAGGTGTGGATTTAATAAATAAAATTTAAGAATTTTATTTTTGTCGTTGTAACTTTTTCTTATCATGCATACAGGAAACATAAACCATATCATTCTTCAACAAGAAATAAACTCAAACAACTGTCCCTCGTAGGGAGTTTATTGACCTCTAGGGCTAGATAAAAGAACACATAGTCCTAAAACAACTCAAGTACTAGAGCTTTATTTAAACGAAGAGTTCTCTAAAAACAGCTTCGATTTCCTAAAAACAGAAATAAACGAACATTGATAAGCACCTACTTGAAATATTTCTTGAGTTGCTCTGCATTCCAAGAATTTGGTAACTCCTTTCCCCTTAGGGTCGCAAGTCTGTATGCTCCGGCTTTGATATGATGCAGGACCTGGTAAGGCCCTTCCCAATTCGGGCCAAGTTTGCCCACCTTTTTTCCCGTGGGGTCAACTTTCCTTAGGACTAAGTCACCTGCCTGAAAATCTCTGGGCCTAACTTGCGCCTCATGATACTTGATCATTCTCTGTTGGTAGACTGCTACTTTGGCCATTGCTGTATCCCTTCTTTCTTCTAAGAGATCCAGCTCAGCCCGGAGATCTTCCAGGTTTTCCTGTTGGTCCATGCTGGCCGTTCTGTAGTTGAGGAGTTCAACCTCAATTGGAACTACAGCCTCAGCCCCAAATGCAAGAGAATATGGAGTTTCTCCTGTTGCAGTTCGGGGTGTTGTACGGTATGCCCATAGCACATTGTAGAGCTCGTCTGGCCATGCACCTTTGGCTTCTCGTAGCCTCTTCTTAATTCCCTTCTTTATTGTTCGGTTTGTTACTTCCACTTGGCCATTGGCTTTCGGATGAGCTTTGGATGCAAAGTGCACATGTATTCCCTTGGAAACACAGTAGTCTTTGAACTGGGCGTTGTCAAATTGCTTTCCCCTCTGCTGTGATTGTGGCCAATGCCTTGACTTCGACCCATTTTGTAAAGTAGTCCACAGCTATGATGGCGTGCTGGACCTGTCCTGCTGCCATAGGCAGTGGGCCAATTAGATCCACTCCCCATTGGGCAAATGGCCACGGCCCTTTCATTGGGGTTAAGACTGTAGGTGGCCCATGAATGATATTTGCAAAGAGCTGGCACTTCTCACATTTCTGAACCATTAAGTTGCAATCCTTCTGCATGCTTGGCCAATAATGCCCTAACCTGAGAAGCTTGTAGGCCAACATACAGCCTCCTTGGTGGTCCCCACATACTCCCTGGTGGACTTCCTCCATGGCTCTCGTAGATTCCGCCATAGTCAGGCATCGTAGGTATGGCAACGAAAAGCTTCTCCTGTATAGCACATCTCCCATCCTCAAGTATTTTGCAGCCCTGATCCTGAGCTGCCTAGCTTTGACTTTGTCAACTGGTAGCGTTCCATTCGTTATGTAATCAACTATGGGGGCGGCCCACGAACTGTTGTAGTCGATGGTTTGCATCTGTGGACTTGGGGCGAAGATACTAGGGAGCTCCAAGTAACGGATTGGGGCATTTCGTGGAATGGTCTCTTCCCTAGCCGTGGCCAGCTTTGACAGGTAGTCTGCTTCAACATTATCTTCCCTTGGAATTCTAATGATGTTAAATCCTTGAAACGTCGCAACTAGGGACTTTACTCTACCTAAGTACCTTTGCATTACTTCTTCTTTCACTGTGTATTCTCCCAGGACTTGTCCCACGACCAGCTGTGAATCACTTTTGGCTAGCACGTGGCTAGCTCCCACGGCTCTGGCTAACTCTAGTCCCACGACGAGAGCTTCGTATTCTGCCTCGTTGTTGGTTGTTTTAAACTCAAACCTAAGGGCGTAGCTCAGGCGTTGCCCTTTCGGGGACGTTAAAATTAGGCCAGCTCCGCTTGCTTCCCTGGTCGTCGATCCGTCAACCTGAAGAATCCAAGGCTTGGGATCTTCTTTGGGGAGCTCTTCTGGTTCCGGATACGTGTACTCTGCTAAGAAGTCTGCAAGCACCTGTGCTTTAATGGCAGTCTGAGGCTTATATTCTATGTTAAATTCTCCAAGCTCTATTGACCATTGGATTAACCGGCCTGACGTCTCTGGGCAGTGGAGAATCCTTCGAAGTGGCTGATCTGTAAGCACCTTGATGGGGTGAGCTTGGAAATAGGGTCGTAGCCTTCTAGCTGCTATTACCATTGCGAAAGCTATCTTCTCAGGCCTGGGATACCTCATCTCGGCTCCTCGTAATGCCCTGCTGGTGTAATACACTGGGAGTTGCGTCCCCTGTTCCTCCCGTATTAGGACCGCGCTGACGGCGTGAGGAGAAACAGTAAGGTACAGAAAGAGATCCTCTCCCTCTTGCGTCCTGCTTAAAAGTGGAGGCGAGGCGAGGTACTCGTTTAATTGGTTAAATGCTGCTTCTTCTGTGGCAGTCCATTCAAAGGCTTTTTTCAAAACCTTGAAAAACGTTTGGCACTTATCTGTAGCTCGTGAGATAAACCTACTCAGGGCTGCAACTCGTCCTGTTAGCTTCTGGACCTCTTTAATACTTTGGGGTGAGCGCATGGTGAGGATGGCTCGGATCTTTTCAGGATTGGCCTCAATGCCTCTTTGTGACACCATAAAACCCAAAAATTTCCCTAAAGATACTCCGAACGCACATTTTGTTGAATTGAGCTTCATTTCGTACTTCCTGAGGACTTGAAAAGTTTCCTCTAGGTCTGTTACATGGCTTAGTGCCTTGGCACTTTTGACCAGCATGTCATCCACATAGACCTCTACATTGTGCCCAATCTGTTGCTTGAACATCTTATTGACCAGCCTTTGATATGTTGCGCCCGCGTTCTTAAGTCCGAAGGGCATCACCTTGTAATAGTAGAGCCCTCTGTCGGTGATGAACGACGTCTTCTCTTGGTCTGGCTTGAGCATTTGGATCTGGTTGTAGCCGAAAAATGCGTCCATGAAGCTTAGGAGTTCATACCCTGCTGTGGCATCAACCAAAGAGTCGATTCTTGGTAGTGGAAAGCTATCCTTTGGACATGCTTTGTTGAGGTCAGTAAAGTCGACGCACATTCTCCATTTTCCATTGGCTTTCTTTACCATGACCACGTTCGCCAGCCAATTGGGGTAGAGAACCTCTCGAACGGACCCTGCTTGGATGAGCTTGTCTACCTCCTTGGTCGCAGCTTCATTTCGTTCCGGAGCAAAGACTCTTTTCTTTTGCTTGACTGGACGGACCGTGGGATCCACGTTTAATTTATGGGTTATGAACCTTGGGTCAATTCCCGGGATGTCCTCGTGGGACCATGCAAACACATCCTTGTTTTTCCTTAGAAATTGCAACAGCTCCTTCCTTGCTAACGAGCTCAGCCCTGCTCCGATTCTTACTGTTTTGCCAGGGTGGCCTGGTTCCAGGAGCTCTTCTATGAGTTCTTCTACAGGTTCTCCTTGTTGAAGCTTTTCTTCATCTCGAGTGTCGAGGCTTTCTATCGTCATGGTAACATTAGCACCTCTGAGCGAGGTGACATAACACTCTCGTGCTACTTTCTGATCTCCTCTTACACATGCTATCCCTGCTGCTGTTGGGAACTTTATCATCAAGTGATACGTGGAGATTATTGCCCCGATTTTATTCAGGGTTGTTCTCCCCAGAATCGCATTGTAAGCAGAAGGGCAACTCACCACTATGAAGTCTATCATTCGGGTAATCTGACTTCCTTCCTCTCCCATGGTGACCGGTAGGGCTATTTGGCCAACAGGATAAACAGGCGTGCCCGCAAATCCAACCAGGGGAGAGGTCATAGGCCTTAGCCTTTCTCTTCCAACTTTCAGTTGGTCATAAGCGTGGAGGTACAAGATGTCGGCAGAGCTTCCGCTGTCTATTAATACCCTTCGAGTGAGGTAGTTGGCTATGACGACGGTGATAACCAGTGGGTCGTCGTGAGGGACTTGAACTCCCTTTACATCCTCTTCTGAGAAAATTATGGGATTTTCCTCCTTCTTTTGGATTTTACTCGGACGGCCAATCGTGTTAACCTCCAGGTATTCCTCCGTCCTTAATTTCCTCAAGTGAGCCTTTCTTGCATTACTGGATTCTCCGCCTCCAGCAAATCCCCCATGAATGACCTTAATCTCTCCAATAGGTCCTGATCGAGGTGCAGTGTCATTTCTTCCATCCTTGTTTGTATCATCCCGCCTGGGCTGTTTCTGATACTTCTTTGACACAAAACGCTGGAGTCTCCCTCTTTGGATCAGCTTCTCGATTTGCTGCTTTAAATCTATGCAATCATCTGTGTTGTGACCGTGGTCTCTGTGAAATCTGCAATACTTATCTCTAGCTCTCTTGCTTGGATCGGACCTCAACTTTCCAGGCCATTTGAGGTCTGGATCGTCTTGGAGGTTGCTGAGGATTTGCTTTGCCGTAGCTATGAGCGGAGTGAACTGCTTGTACCGGCCTTGAGGTGGTCCTCCTCCCCTTTTAGGAGAAGTTCGTGAATCTACCTTCTTTTTTTTGGTTCCCCTCCCGTTTTTCGGGTGGAGTCTCTTCTCTTTTGTCAGGTGGCGGGAATCCTGCTACCTGTGATGGCCCCGCTTGGGGATCGAAGCCATCACGGGTTCGCCTTGCATAAACAGCTTCCTCGGCGTTCATGTGTTTCTGTGCTCTGAGCATGAGCTCCGCCAAAGTCTTGGGTGGTTCTTGGGATAAGAGGTATAGGAACTGTCCTGGGTACAGTCCGGCTATATATGCAGTTATGCTTACGCTGTCATCAGCTTCATCTATCTGAACCACCTCTTTGTTAAACCTAGTGGTGAAGTCTCTCAACGATTCCCATCGCCCCTGTTTCACTGTTAGGAGATGCGTGGCCGGTTTGCCGTAGCGCTGGCCAGCAATGAAGTAGCTTACAAAGCTCATGCTAAGCTGCTTGAAACTTCGTATACTCCCAGGGGGGAGTTTATTGAACCATGCTCGGGCACTTCCTTTAAGGGTGACAGGAAAAGCCCGACACATGACTTCATCTGGAACGGCTTGCAGGTGCATCAGGAATTTGTATGTTTCCAAGTGATCCAACGGATCCGTGGAACCATTGAATGTTTCCAACTGGGGCATCTTGAACTTCCTTGGAAGGGGGCGCCCCATTACTTCGGAGGTGAAGGGAGAGTCTGTATTTTGTACCAATTCTTCCACCGTGGCAGGAGTCTGTGCCTTGACTTGCTTCATTAGCCCTTCAATTTGATTTTCCATTTCGAGAATCATCCCTAGTTCATGGGACGACTTCTCCAGGGGGGCTTGCTATTCCTCCTTCGGTTTTGGCTTTCCTCCTCGCTGGACTGGTTCCCTTCCCTGTGATCCTCTTGTTCATGTTGACTGCGTTGTAGATTCGGGATGCTTGGCTCTGAGATCTGTATACGCAGGGCCGCGTTTTCCTGCATAGCATTCTGTAACCCTTGGGTTAAGGTTTTGATTTGCTCCTCATCGAGCAAATACTTCGAGTCATCGATCGCCTCGCCCTACTTGCCCCGGCGGCGTTAGCGCTCGCTGCCTTGGCGCTCGCTGCCTTGGCCGCTTCACGCTGGCAAAGCCTTTTTCAACAGGCGTAGCTGCCTTGGCGGCTCCTTGGTCTCGGCGGCTTTAACCACGGCGGCGGTCTTGGCGGCGTTCGACGCCCGTTTGCGGGGGATCTGAGGCTATCATTGTTCTCGCTAGATCGGGTATCCACCATGCAAAACTATTCACCGTGAAGGAGAAAGTCGCTTTCCCACAGACGGCGCCACCGATGAATCGCCTTTGTTCCGGCCCCGACCTGTTCCTACAAAGACAACGTGAGAAATAAAGTCACCGGTGTGGTGTGTCGACCACCCTCCGATGCCTAAGTCGCAGAGAATATGATCTTATTGGGAGAATAGAGGTTCACAGTGTTAATTGGTCGTACCTTAGCTGAGACTCTACCGTCACTTTTGTAGGCATTTTGTGGGAGGTTGAGTCCTAGTTGGACTGTGTTCCGGAAATCCTTTGGTTATCCGAATGGTGATCGTGGAGCCCTGCCTTAGCTAGGACTCCATACTCACCTAATGTGGCCGGGGATCACTATCCATTGTTGGCCGTGGTTATCTTTGGGATCATCATATGTACCTTATCCATATCTTCTTCTTTATCCCATGAGGGATAAACCCAACGGGAATAAGCTTTATGCATGAGCATTGCTTGTCCAGCCCTGGCTGGACTTCTAGGCTGATCCTTGGATCGTGGCCCAGCTCGTCTGGCGGAGCTGGACCTTGGGCTTCAGCTCAGCTCCGTCCAGAGGACCAAGCTGGCTTACTTGCTGTCCTTCCTGAAGGTGGGGGGCGAAGCTGATGGCTTTACTCCCCAGCTTCACTTCTTTCTCCTGGCTGGGCTCTTTAGGTTTTCCCTACTTATCAGTGGGCCACCACACCGTCGCGATTTGTAATATGGATATATATATATATATATATATATTAACGGCAATATGTTTTCTCTGTGTTTCTTACTCTCATTCCTCTATCTTTCCTTCTCCACTCGTTACTCAAAACACCTTCCTCAAAACTTAAAATCAAACAAATCTATGTGTTCGGGGGGGAAATACGAAGTTAACCCCATGTAAAGGGGGACACGAGCTCTGCCTTCCATGGAAATTATCCTGAATTTCATTTTGCAATCATTCAACCCACGCATTGAACCGAAATTAATCAGGAATTCTCTCTTTAGGTACATCATCAAAAAGAACAGGATCAAATTATTAGTATTTATAATAAATAGTTTTGTTGGGTTGACCTGGTGGTCAAAACTTGAGACTCAAGGGTTTGTTCCGTCTTAAGGTCTCAAGTTTGAAACATCTCAAGTGACATCAACTCTTTTAGGGCTTGTTAGCTTTGATTGAGACCCCGGCCGCAAGTGGGCATCAGATTGATCCCCTACGATCAGAGGCGGAACTATGTGAGGGGGCCCCGCGCAGTTTCGGGGTTAAAAAAAATAAAAATTTTTGTTGTTTTTTGTTTGTTAAGGCAACTATATATTTATTTTTTGTATTGAATTAATATTATTTAGACATTTAAATGCTTTAGACTATGTACTTTTTGAATCCCAAAATCCAACATCGATCTCTCTGCGCAAGGTCTCAAATCAGTTTTTCCTCTAATTATTACTCTCATTTCTCTTTTCATCTTTCTTCGCTCATTCTCCAAAAAAAATCTCCTTCAAAACCCAAACCAAATAAACTATTAGATTTCCGAACTTTAAAATTTCAAAATTTGTTCATAGTTTGGCCGCACGAATAAGATATCTTGATTCCGAATAAGATATCTTGGTTCCGTCCCTGCCTACGATTAATTGAGGTGTGCGTTACTAGACTCGGATACCACCTAATCTCCTTGGTGTTTGTATTATATTGAAGCTCAAGCTTTCTCTTTATTTCTCTCCTCTTTCTTGCAACTGGAATGCAGTGAATAGAGTAGTGGTGGTGGTGTGTGTATTTTCGGATTGGAGAGGGATGCAAAAATGGAGGGAGGTGGTGTCGGCAGTAGCTAAGTAGGTGGTACGTCGCAGCTGGCTGGAAGAGATAGGGTTGAAATTCAACACTTGGATGATGGTGGAGTAGGGAGGAAAAAAGTGTGGCAGCCAAGGAAAGGAAGTTGGGAGGAAATTGCCATGAGAGAGAGAGAGAGAGAGTCGGCTGGGAGAGAGAAGACCTTTTTGACCAAGATTTTTTGACCACAAAATCCTAGTATAATTTTATGTATAGCTATATCTACAGGAAAATAATAATATTAAAATTATTTTTGTTGATGTCAAAACTCTAGTACACAAAAGATTTATACTATGTACAGTGTACAAGATTTTTATGCGTTGGAGTTTTGACACCAACAAAAACAGTTTTGGCATTATTATTACCTTATCTATGTGTATATATATATATATATATATATATTTGTAGTCCATTTCAAATGAGGATTCCCTCGTATTATTCTTATTTTTTGATCAAATTTTGATGATCCGAACTGTTTAAAATTTTTGAATGGTGATTTCATAAAGTAAGACCGGGAGGAGATAAGGAAGACAGCTGAGTATGACATAAAGTAGGTGAATATATAAAGAAGAATAGTCAAGATACAAGCCAGGAGGAATTTTTCAATGCTGAGCGGGTATTGCCCAAGTGGCACCTGCTCGGTGAATCCGAGCCGTCTGATATACTTTTTAACGGTTCGGATTAAAACACTCTCTCTCCTCTCTTCCAAACATTCTCTCTCTCTTTTTTTCTCTCCAAATTTGAGCCGTTCAAAAAGAAAATGGATGGCTCTGATGGTCGAGTGGGCATCACATGGTACCCGCTCGGCACTGAAAATTTTTTCCCAAGCCAGGCCCGGAGTGTCAGCTCCAAGAAAGCTCAAGTGGAAGCAATAACAGTGCCAAGGAAATTAAGCATCATCATCCATGGATGTTAGTAATATCCAAGATCCAAGAAGCCAAGGCATCATGAGTTCCAGCTCCAAAAATGCTCAAGTGGAAGTGATGATAGTGCCATTTCTATGTATGCAAAGCCACCTCAACCAACTCCTCCAACTCTCCTGCCTCATCTCCTCCTACAACATCCCCGTCCACTACGCCACCACCGCTACCCACCTCCGCCAGGTCCAACTCCGTTTCAATTCCCAAACCCACCTCCAAAATCCCAATATCCACTTCCACGAATTCCCCACCCCTCCTTTCCTCTCCCCTCCTCCGAACCCGAATTCCTCCTCCAAATTCCCTTCACACCTGCTACCTTCCTTTGAGGCTTCCATACAGCTTCGCGACCCCGTGGCAGCGCTCCTGCGTGAGATCTCCAACACCGCCACACGGGTCGTTGTAATCAACGACTTCAACATGGCTTATGTGGTTCAGGACGTTGCCACAATTCCTAATGCAGAGTCCTATATCTTTTGCCCTATTTCTGCTTTCTTTATGTCTTTCATATCATTGAAAGACCACGAATCTTTCCAGTCACTTGAAGAACTGAAAGGGCTATCAACTATCCAAGAAAATCTACCTCCGGAGCTCCTAAAATTTTGCACTCTTCAAGCTGATTATCAGTCGCTAGCCGCTGGAACCGTATTCAACTCATGCAGATCAATTGAAGGTATTGTTTGAATAATTATAGTTGAAGTAGATATATTTTTAATTTGATACGGAAAATAGCATTTTACTAATTAACTTGAGTAGTCCAGAGTACAGCAAAGTAACGCCGAGTTTGAACATCATTGAAGACATGTATCCAAACTTGCAACTAGTTGCTGTCGATAACTTCGAATACCTTCCAACTAAATATCATGTTTTGGCCGATTGGACATGCGTAAGCAAAGTAGGAGTAAATGTTTGTCATCAATGAGATCAAATGTTCGAATACAATCATTTCAAACATTGGGGCAACTGAAGTGTTTGTCCGGTCGCCAGTTGAAGTGTTGGTCGGTTGTTAACTTCAGGTCTCAGAATTAGTCGATGTTTGCACATCTTGACCCAGATGTCTGGTTATAAAAAAAGAATTTCAACTTCATACCATATTGGAATCTTAAAATATAGTACAAATCCTTTTATGTTAAAATTTGCTTGTGTTAAAATTTACTACAGGTACTTACCTAGATTTGCTGGAAAAGGAAATGAGCAGTAGAAACAAGAAAGTTTGGGCAATTGGGCCATTGAATTCAGACACAAAAGGTGACAAAAGAAAGTCACATAGCCAACACAGGTGTTTGGAGTGGCTTGACAAACAAGCCCCAAAATCTGTGCTATACGTCTCGTTTGGAACAACAACTACAATGGCGGATGAACAGATCAAAGAGCTAGCACTTGGGTTGGAACAGAGCAAACAGAAGTTCCTTTGGGTTTTGCGAGATGCAGATAAAGGAGACATTTTTGCCGGAGACGTGGAGCGATCTCCACTGCCAGAAGGGTATATATACTAGTATTAGAATTTGAAGTTTCAGGAATTATTGCTTGAATTTAAAGTTCAAAAATTGGCCCAAATTCAAAATTTTCCTTTACGGAGGGCTTTTTCCTCATTTTCTTGTCACACTCTTTTCCATTTTACTTTTTTTTTTTTTCTCCGTCTGGTGTAATTTTTGGCTCTTGTTCTGATACATTTACATTCCTATATTTAGTCCTTTGCGCTTTATTAGTCACGTTTCTTTCCTTTTTAATGGCTCTAGTTTTGATGCGTTAACAGGTACGTGGAAAGGGTGAAGGAATTTGGAATGGTGGTGACGGATTGGGTGCCCCAAGTGGACATTTTGGGACACCCATCAACCAATGGATTTATGAGCCATTGCGGATGGAACTCGTGTTTGGAGAGTATAACCATGGGAGTGCCGATACTTGCTTGGCCAATGCACTCTGACCAACATGAAACTGCATTTCTGGTTACAAACATTTTAAAGGTTGGTCTAGCAGTTACCATCCGTGAACAACAAGAGCAAATAGTGACTTCATCCACCATTTGTGGAGTTGTAAAGATGATGATGGCATCAAGAGAAGGGGAAGAGATCAGAAGGAAGGTTGAGGAGATAGGTGTTGCCACCCGTCAGGGAGTGGAGGATGGTGGTGTTTCTCGCTTGGAGTTGGATTCATTCATTGCCCACATAACTAGGTAGCTAAATAATTGCTAAGGGAACTTAATTGTTCGTTGTTGTTGTTTTTTTTTTTTTTTTTATTGAGATTTTTAGCACTAGATACATAAAACCGCATTTTAATTCCCATTACGAATTAGTAGTTTATAGAATAAATAGTGGTAGTCCGTGTGCTGGGGAGTGGAATGCGCCATTGACATGCTGCAGAGCTTTGTTAACCTCGATGCGCAGACCATGGAAGTTATTGAAGAAATGGGTGCACTAATTAGATGTCTAGTTGACATCATTCATTAATTGGCACAAATGCAATTTGGAAGTTAGTGTCCAAGATGCTATATAAAGGCTATGAAGTTTGTCAAGTTGGCTCTTTCCGAATACAGCGCAGTCAGTGCTTATGCGGGTACAGATTTGACATATGTAATTGTCCGTACAGACAGATTCGTTTTGAACCAGTATCGAGTTTCACAAAGATGATTTGCTCATTTTGTTTAAAATATTTTGTTCATGTAGACTTGACTCTCATTTTAGCCCATGCTGGGTACGGAAGCTTTAATTTCAGGGGTTCAATAACCTCCTCCCACCGTTGCTCAAAATCATTTTTTCTTGAGTACGTAGTTGTATCGACAGATTATGGTTTCATGCTACTTAGCTAGAAATTGAAATGTAGGTGGAAAAATGTATGCATATTATTGGCAGAGATTTCCAACAACAGAATTTGAAACACTAGACAAAGATCCTTCATGATGATATCGCTGATGGCGATGTAGAACACGTAGAGGTCTAATTTCATGATTTATTGGACCGGTTGAAGCCTCGGAAGCCCAAGCGATACTTAATTGCAAATTATTCAATTTGGTGGGCTGACTTAAAATCGCGTTGCGGTCAATACTCACGACCATAAGTCATGATTGATGGTGGAGTTTGGCCTAATTCATCCGTTTAGGCCTTCAATTTGATATTTTTGCCGTTTTAGGAAAGTTTTAGAACGTTAATAACTCTTAGTCGGTAATTTCTTTTTAGTTGATTCTTTTTTTGGAAAAGTCTTGTTTTTCTTTCCCGTTTGCAATTTAGGTATTTTCCCCAATTTTTAGGATTATATATTTTTTGGCTTTATTTTTGGGGTTTCGGGGTTACACTTATCAATACAACTTCTGAGTTTTCTCTCATTCTCATGGATCCGAGTTTATTACTTCATTCAGATTAGTGCACAGCTAATCTCTTATCCATTCCATTGTGTCAGATGGGTAAAATTTGGAAGAACCTTAGAAGTTGAGCATCCCACTTGAGAGAGTACTCATGATATTTGGAAAAGGACAGAGACAACCGTATATTCACTACATATTTCACCGGATTGCTCCATTGCCCTTCTCATTTTACTTTTTAGAAAAGAAATTAATTAGACAAAGCTTGAATTTATAAAGTTTGATTGAAATCCAATTAAACATGGACACTACTTAAAAATATTATCCACAAGTCACAAACAAAGCATTCCAATCTAAGGCCAAAAAAATCCAGCTCATGTGGCTATGTAATTAGTAACCTTTACTATAAAGAGTCTGGATGGCTTTGCCACTTTTTTCCCGCTTCGGACCAAAATATCTCGTTTGGTGCCTCGCACAACACTAGTAGGGCCAAAAACTGTTGTGTTGTCGTCTGGAAATTGATTTGGAAAATGCCTTTTGTAGCAGCGCTACTGTATCTTGCATTACTAGGAATTTCCCTCCACCACAATTATCTTGCCATTGTGTGGTAGTCCTTTATTGCAATTCTTAATTAGCAACTTAGGCAATGACCATCACTCCGATCGTGATACTCAGCCTCCGTCCCATTTTATTTGTCTTGACTTTTTATTGTCCCGAATTGCCTGTCAATCTCAAAAAGGAGAGCTCTACCATTTTCACATACCTTTACATAATTAAGATACGTTTTACAAACTAATTTAGTATTTTGTTGAACCCTGAAGGTATGCTTGAACCTCCGAAAATCATGGTAAAGCCGCCCCATGATTGTGGGCATTTATGGGTCAATTCTTTCTTGGGAAGGAAGATGAAATGTTACTACGTCCGATCCGAAATGTTTGTTCGATCTACAAAATATGAGGACTAAAAAATAATGTAGAGAATTTTTTTAAGAAAAAATTCAAATTTTTCTCAAAAATTAAAAGAACTCATCGATACCTAATGAATGATTGAAAAAAATATTGGCCTTGTTCGTTTGGTAACTTTGGGTATTTTAGTTTTGGTAGTAGGTGGAGAGAGAAATAGGGTAATGATTGGATGAAGGGGTAATGAGTGGAGAGAGATAGAGAAAGAAATGAAATTAATAATTGGAGAAATAAAGTAATGATTGAAGAAAAATATAGGGTAATGATTGAAAAACAAAACTAAAACAAAGTAAAGTATCAAAACGAACAAAGCCATTAATTTTTTCTTGCAAAAATTGTATTATTTTTACTTCCTCATTTTACGGACCGAACAAATATTTTGGACATAGACATCAAGCTGAAAAGGTCAAAAGGACTTCTCTATTTCTATTTCAAAATAACAGCAGTGCCAAGGAAATTACCCATCATCATCCATGGATGTTGGTAATATCCAATTAGATCCAAGCCACGGCATGAGCTCCAGCTCCAAAAATGCTCAAGTGGAAGTGATAGTGGTGCCATTCCCATGCCATAGCCATCTCAACCAACTCCTCCAACTCTCCTGCCTCATCTCCTCCTCCTACAACATCCCCGTCCGCTACGCCACCACCGCCACCCACCTCCGCCGGGTCAAACTCCGTTTCAATTCCCAAACCCACCTCCAAAATCCCTATATCCACTTCCACGAATTCCCCACCCCTCCTTTCCTCTCCCCTCCTCCGAACCCGAATTCCTCCTCCAAATTTCCTTCACATATGCAGCCTTCCTTTGATGCTTCCATACAGCTTCGCGAACCCATGGCGGATCTCCTCCGTGAGATCTCCAACACCGCCACACGGGTCGTTGTTATCCACGACTTCCTCATGGCTTATGTGGTTCAGGACATAGCCACCATTCCTAATGGAGAGTCCTATATCTTTAGCCCTGTTTCTGCTTTCAATATGTCTTTCAGATTATTGAAGGATAATAAATCTTTCCAATCACTTGACGAACTGAAAGGGCTATCAACTATCCAAGGAAATAAAACTCCGGAGATCCAAAAGTTTTTCACTCTTCAATCTGACTTTCAGTCGGTCGCCACTGGAACCATATTCAACTCATGCAGATCTATTGAAGGTATTGTTTGAATAATCAAAGTTGCAGTAGATATATTTTTAATAGAAATTGATTTTCGCGCTTCAATTTTTACTGATGCGCTCCACTTTTAACGTGAAACTACTTGTATCTTTATAAATAAAGTGGAGTTTCATCAATAAAAAGTGGAGCTTGAAAATAAAAATTCATCTTTAATTTGGTACGGAAAATAGCATTTTACTAATTATCTTGAGTAGTCCAGAGTACAGCAAAGTAATACTGATTTTAAACAGATGGATTTCACCCAAGTGGGTGATGAAGAGATGTATCTGTTGGATTTCACCCAAGTGGGTGATAGAAGTCAAGGCCGGGCAGCCTTTGTAGACTTCATGCCATGCCCAAATCCTGAGAAATCTCAAGCGTGACAGAGCATTAAATGCTCGTCTATTTTCTTTTCTCCCTGCCTATATAAGTGTATTGAGGGCTGAGAGGGAGCGTGTGGAGCTGAGATCTGAGCTTGAGGGGTGAGGCTGAGTGTGGGAGAGTCGGTTATGGCTCTCTCGGTAAGGTTCTTCATGTTTTGTATATGTTTGTGAATATATACTGAGAAATGGAGTTTTCCTCTGAATCCGTGCCTGAGTTGTAACGATCCTGATTTTTGATGAGTACAAATTTCGTTAAAAATTTGAAAATTTCATTTTGTTGACTAGGAATCCTACCTTTCTTAGGATAATTTTATTCCAACCAATTAGTTAGCCAAATCAATTGGATTCCAAACCTAGTTAAACCTCTCTAACCATTTTTGAACCTTATGACCTGATGAATCAGCTTTGTATCTGGTCCCGACCTGTTCCTACAAAGACAACGTGAGAAATAAAGTCACCGGTGTGGTGGCGTGCCGACCACCCTCCGATGCCTAAGTCAGTAGAGAATATGATCTTATTGGGAGAATAGAGGTTCACAGGTGTTAATTGGTCGTACCTTAGCTGAGACTCTACCGTCACTTTTGTAGGCATTTTGTGGGAGGTTGAGTCCTAATTGGACTGTGTTCCGGAAATCCTTTGGTTATCCGAATGGTGATCGTGGAGCCCTACCTTAGCTAGGACTCCATACTCACCTAATGTGGCCGGGGATCACTATCCATTGTTGGCCGTGGTTATCTTTGGGATCATCATATGTACCTTATCCATATCTTCTCCTTTATCCCATGAGGGATAAACCCAACGGGAATAAGCTTTATGCATGAGCATTGCTTGTCCAGCCCTGGCTGGACTTCTAGGCTGATCCTTGGATCGTGGCCCAGCTCGTCTGGCGGAGCTGGACCTTGGGCTTCAGCTCAGCTCCTTCCAGAGGACCAAGCTGGCTTACTTGCTGTCCTTCCTAAAGGTGGGGGGCGAAGCTGCCTAGCTTCGCTTCTTTCTCCTGGCTGGGCTCTTTAGGTTTTCCCTACTTATCAGGTACTCCCCTGTTCCCAAGCTGCAGCTTTGTTTTGGAGGTTGGGAACACTTACCACTATTGCATGGCGGTTACCGCCTTTTACTTTCGTGGGCAGTTTTAAATGCATGGGTCACATCGTGGGCCAGGTGTCTTAATCCCGACTTTCCTGATCCTTGGAGGTGGACGACGGCGATCATGGAGCTATTCTCGGGATTGAGGCTCATCGCTTGGACTCCCCTGTCTGCTTAAATCATCTTCTTCATTAGGGGAGTTCCAGAGTTCGTGAAGGCGACTTTTGCTGGGAAATTTTTCCGTGATTTCTCCTTCACCGTTGCGCTTAGAGCCCACCTCCCCTAGGTACGCTCCTGTTCTTCTTCTTTCATGTTAGATTTTTCTTTTCCTGGTATAGGGATTCCCAACCCCATATGGGCTACTCCTGGGGAGTTTATTTATGCTAGGGTAGCCAGTTTCGTCTTTGTCAACCCGGCCCCTCCCGTTATAGAAAGTTTCGCACCTTACTCCATTGTGCTTCAGGACAGGGTTTTCCGAGATCTTTTTGGGTTATTAGCCTCCTCACACCTACAATCACCTCCCGGAACCCTAATGTCGGAAGATCCTCTCGATTTTTCCTTGATCCTCTGAGAAGAGCCGGGGGTGGATGAGGAGATTCCGTTACGCCGTGGTAACGTGAGTGGGGCTCCGTCCTCTATGGGCCAATCTGTTGGTGCTAGGTCTACGTCTCCTTCTCCTTCGAAGTGGCCTCGTAGGGTTCCCCCTTTTTCTGCTTCTGCCATTCCTTCTACAATTATAGACGAGGAGTTGGCCGTTCTCAGGATTAGGTTTTCGATTCCCCCCTCCGTAACCCTTAGGAAACCTTCTGAGCTTGAACGAGCCTGCTCCTATGTCGAGAACGAAACATGCATTTATGTTGGGGCCTTAGAAGGAGGTCTTCGATTACCCTTTCCTGCCGTGGCTAGGGAGGTGCTGAGTTTCTTGGGTTTAGCGCCGGGCCAAATCGTTCCCAACTCATGGCGTTTGCTGATTGGTTGTGCTGCTTTTTGGGGAGCTATGTCCGACGGTATTACTCCTTTAACGAAGGGTCCTTTCCTCAACCAATTCTTGATAAAAGAAGCTCCTGGGGGTACAAGTTGGTATTATTTCACTAAGAGACCTGGAGGGGGAGAATTGATTACTGATCTACCGAGCGTTCACAAAAACTGGAAAGATAAGTTTTTCTTTGTTGGAGGAGATGGTTGGGAACTCACAGGTTGGGAAATTGGGTCCTACACCCAGCGTGTCCCCAATAGATGGGGGGAGCCCGTTGCAAGTTGTAAGCTATAGCTTTCTTTTCCTTTTTGTTTGGGCTTAAAACGGCTCAAGGACTGAGCGGGCGTGCCAGGACTTGTCGCGTACCAACGTAAAGGACTGGGTGTCCCTTTTCTGACTTCTAGATCTGTGCGGGCGATAGTGCTGCAAACCTAAGGGCTGGATTGCAGTTTGGTTCGTGGTTTGCCACAACGAAGTGGACTTAATAATTTCCTAACCGTGTAGGAAAAGAAGTAGCACCGTAGAATTACTTTACTATGTCGGAATAATAAAGTAGGGGGTGAGAGAGAGATATGAATAACTTTATTATGTTGCGTAATAATAAAGTTGGGGTACAAGAGAGATAGAAGCTTGAGTTATTTGGTGAAATAATCGAGTACAAGTGAGGAAGTAGAGATAATTTGCTTCGCAGTGAAGGCTTTGGTTTGTAAGCGTTGAGCTTGATTTGGTGTGGGAACCCCTTTTTTGTCTTGCAAACTTGTATTTATAGGCAAATAGCGCACTGGTACAGGTCTGAGCTCAGCTTTCCGCCCTCATCACGAGCTGCCATGTGTCCCGAAGAGGCTCCGGATGTTGCCACGTGTTCAAAGTAACTACCCACTAAAATGCTTAGTGGGATCATGGGTAGTTACTGGACGTTAAAGGAAATTACCCATGTGCTAATTTCAGATCATGGGCAGTTAATGGGATAATGGGCCTATTTCCGTGGGTAATTGGCAACCCCTAGCCATTTTGACCAAGTCAAATAGCTCTTTTCCAGCCAACAAATCGTTACCCACCTTCCACTTTTCATGGGTCACATGGGTAATTGGCCATTTAAATAATTAACTGGCCTAATTGTCTATTTCACCTACAAAACATGCTTCCAGGTGCATAATCCACGCTTACGGGCCATGGGTTCTCGAACAGATCAAAAATGCACAAGGCCTTATTCTCATTGGGCCTCGTAAATAATTTCTCACAGTATGGCCCATGGCCCATGATCTCAATCTCTAGTCCAGAAAATAGACTAAAAATTAATTGGGCCCAGCCAACATGGGTTTGGCCCAATTACTTTTGGTCCAACAGGCCTTCAATTCACGACCCAATTTAATTGAACTTCAATCAAATGGTCGTCCAACGCTTGCCCAGGACTGGGTGCCAAAAACGGGTGTAAACACTTTTTGAATATTATTACTGGTTCTCTATTCTTGAGGGTCTTTGCTTTCTTGTCATGCAGCTCGTGCCTTGTTTCCGTTGACCCCTACCACCGAAGCGGAACTGAAATTGGCGTGGAGCTACGAAATCCATAGCTGGGATTTGCTTGTGTCCCCAGAATCCTTGGCCACCTATCTGCTGGGTCCGGAAACATCTCGTGAGGCCTTAGCTCTTTTAAGAGGTATTTCCTGTTTTTACGTGATTGTTGGTCTTTCCGCTGACTTTCTCATTGTTGTCGCATTTTTCTTTTCAGAGGAAGAGGGTGAAAACAAAGGTATGGCACCAAAAATGGACAAGAATCTGTTGGCTCAACTAAAAGCCGAGCGGGCAAAACAGTCACCTGGGGGTGTGGCTCCAAAAAGGAAGAGCTCTCGTCTCCAGAAGGAGCTAAATGTTGATAGCTTCCTGGCTGCTGATCTTTCAAAGGACCCTGCTCTTGACTTAGTGGTTGAGCCGTCTGAGGAGGGAGGCGCAGAAAAGCTAAAAAGGAAAGGGAGGGGCCCAGCTGTGGATAGTGTCCCTTCCAACAAGAAGATGAAGGTTTCTGTCGGCCCTTCTACGCTTGGCAATTTTGAGGAGGCTTTGGAGCGTGCTTCTGGGCTGCTGCTAGCAGCTGATGAGGAGTCAATGGCAGAGATGTCTCTTCAGGCTGTGGGGGAGCATATGCTGGTTGAGCATGCCATGGTAAATTCTCATTCCACACCTTTCCATAATCGGATCTTTGTAAGCATTTTACTGTTAATCCCTTCCTCCGTTGTTCAGGCCATGGCCCGTGGTTGGTTCCTTGTTTCCCAAAGCCAAAGCTTAGGGAAACAGGTGGCCGCTGTTACTGAGACCAACGTGAAGCTCTCCAGGCATGGTGCCTCCATGGCCGCCCAGCTTCAGAAAATGACAGATGAGAGAGATGCTGCCGTAAAGTCAAAAAGGGGACTGGAGGAGGAGAGGGATACTGCCATGGCGACTGCCCGAAGTCTGGAGCAGAGGATCCTTGATTGGGGCAAAGAGGTGGAGAATTACAAGGCCGCGAACTTGGGGATGCTGGAGAAGATCAAGAATGCTCGTAAGGATGCCATCGCTCTCTTTCTGCAATCCCCTGAATATCGACAGGACATTACCCAGCAATATTTTGATGGCTTTGAGGCCATGAGGAGCCGGGCAGCTGCTGCTTTCCCAAATTTGGACTTTTCCAAATTTGAGGTTGATGATGAAGAGGGGCCCTCGTGCATTGATGGAGGGCAGAAAGACGAGGACGAAGGTGATGACGCGGCGTCCAAAGATGCTTCTATTCCCAGCTCTTCCATTGCATCCCTCCTTCAGACCCCAAAGAAAGTCTCCCTGTTACTGAATTCTCCGGATCCTATTGTAACATCTCCTGGGCCATCATTTGGTGATGGCCAGGCTGTTGATGGCTCCTCTCTAGGCCTCTGATTGGCCTTTTAAAACATTGGTTTTGTTGGGTCTATAACTAATACTCTCTGAATACTTTTCGTACTCTCGTACTAGCTTAGGAGTGGCCTTAGTTTTGGCCTTTGTTGGTTTGAAAACAATATTTTCTTGACAGGTGGATGATCTTTTATGATCATGTTTTGGGAGCCTCATAGGGGCTATTGATTTCAATACTATGGCAGGTACTGGATTTTAGCCAAAAGCGTGCTTTAGGCCAAATTTTATTGCATACTCTAACTGCATGCCAATCTCTGCCTTTATTACAGTTTAGCCAAATACTTGTATTCGGTCTATTCTGAATTTTTCGTTGCATAGCTGTGCTATGTTTGCTTGAAAAGCTGTTTGCTTGAATAGTTTAACCGTGAGGTTGGAAATTTTCCTTAGCCTCTTGGTTTGCGTAGTTATACTACACCTTTCTAACACCTTTCTCACACTTATTATACTATGCCTGTGACTCCCCTAAGTGTGTTAATTGCTTGCGTCCAAACAACTGAGACACTTATTGATACATCCCGTGGGCCTTTAAATGGGTGAGTCGTGAGACCGTGAATGAAGTAAGCGTGTTACATGATTTTGAGCTTGGAACTTTTCCTGAGCTGTTTAATTTGTATAGCTGTGCTACGTATTTTAGCTCGGGAATTTTTCCAAAGCTGTTTAATTAGCATAGCTGTGCTACGTCTTTTAGCTCGGGAATTTTTCCAAAGCTGTTTAATTAGCATAGCTGTGCTACGTCTTTTAGCTCGGGAATTTTTCCAAAGCTGTTTAATTTGCATAGCTGTGCTACGTCTTTGAGGAGGCGACATTCCCACTCCCCTAAGTATATAATTGATTTGATTTCAAAAAATTAATACACTTACTTGGATTTCTGTAGGGTATTTTTTAGGTCTACCAAATAGCATTGTAAAGTAATACAGCTTAGCAAGACGTGTGAGGTTTGCTTTGGGATGAGGACCGTGCATTTCAAAAGGGCGTTCATTTCAACTGCTCGACGTGACTGGGATTGTAACTACCCATTACTCTAAGCGGTTGAGATGGCCATTTTAAGTGCGGTTTTTAATGGTGATAATGCTGATTGGCCTAGCAAGCGGTTAATGAACCGTCCCATTATGCTATAAATACCAACAGTTCGTGTTTAACCACTCCCCATTCCACACTCTTTCTTCACAATGGCAAACAGCGAAGAAATCTACAAGTTATGTCAAGAATTGCAGAGTTTAAAGGTCGCCGTGGCTGGCCTTACGGCCAAAATGGAGGCCATGACGGAGTCAGTCTCCGTCATGGAGAAGACGGTCCGCATGGTGCTGATAGCCAACTGGGAACAGTTGGCAGCTTTTCAAGGGCAGCCACCGCCGCCAGTTCCTTCCCCTCCAAGGGAGGGTAGTAGTGATTAGGTTGCGACTTCGTGGGTTTTGTCCACGAAATCTTTTATGTCATGGGTATCCACATCTCTTTAGAGATGTGGATTTAATAAATAAAATTTAAGAATTTTATTTTTGTCGTAACTTTTCCTTATCATGCATACAGGAAACATAAACCATATCATGCTTCAACAGGAAATAAACTCAAACAACTGTCCCTCGTAGGGAGTTTATTGGCCTCTAGGGCTAGATAAAAGAACACATAGTCCTAAAACAACTCAAGTACTAGAGCTTTATTTAAACGAAGAGTTCTCTAAAAACAGCTTCGATTTCCTAAAAACAGAAATAAACGAACATTGATAAGCACCTACTTGTAATATTTCTTGAGGTGCTCTGCATTCCAAGAATTTGGTAACTCCTTTCCCCTTAGGGTCGCAAGTCTGTATGCTTCGGCTTTGATATGATGCAGGACCTGGTAAGGCCCTTCCCAATTCGGGCCAAGTTTGCCCACCTTTTTCCCCGTGGGGTCAACTTTCCTTAGGACTAAGTCACCTGCCTGAAAATCTCTGGGCCTAACTTGCGCCTCATGATACTTGATCATTCTCTGTTGGTAGACTGCTACTTTGGCCATTGCTGTATCCCTTCTTTCTTCTAAGAGATCCAGCTCAGCCCGGAGATCTTCCAGGTTTTCCTGTTGGTCCATGCTGGCCGTTCTGTAGTTGAGGAGTTCAACCTCAATTGGAACTATAGCCTCAGCCCCAAATGCAAGAGAATATGGAGTTTCTCCTGTTGCAGTTCGAGGTGTTGTACGGTATGCCCATAGCACATTGTAGAGCTCGTCTGGCCATGCACCTTTGGCTTCACGCAGCCTCTTCTTAATTCCCTTCTTTATTGTTCGGTTTGTTACTTCCACTTGGCCATTGGCTTTCGGATGAGCTTTGGATGCAAAGTTCACATGTATTCCCTTGGAAACACAGTAGTCTTTGAACTGGGCGTTGTCAAATTGCTTTCCCCTGTCTGTGACTATTACTCGCGGCAAACCAAAATGGCTAATAATGAATTTCCACAGAAAATCAATTGTTCTGGACCTGTCCTGCTGCCATAGGCAGTGGGCCAATTAGATCCACTCCCCATTGGGCAAATGGCCACGGCCCTTTCATTGGGGTTAAGACTGTAGGTGGCCCATGAATGATATTTGCAAAGAGCTGGCACTTCTCACATTTCTGAACCATTAAGTTGCAATCCTTCTGCATGCTTGGCCAATAATACCCTAACCTGAGAAGCTTGTAGGCCAACATACGGCCTCCTTGGTGGTCCCCACATACTCCCTGGTGGACTTCCTCCATGGCTCTCGTAGATTCCGCCATAGTCAGGCATCGTAGGTATGGCAACGAAAAGCTTCTCCTGTATAGCACATCTCCCATCATCAAGTATTTTGCAGCCCTGATCCTGAGCTGCCTAGCTTTGACTTTGTCAACTGGTAGCGTTCCATTCGTTATGTAATCAACTATGGGGGCGGCCCACGAACTGCTGTAGTCGATGGTTTGCACCTGTGGACTTGGGGCGAAGATACTAGGGAGCTCCAAGTAACGGATTGGGGCATTTCGTGGAATGGTCTCTTCCCTGGCCGTGGCCAGCTTTGACAGGTAGTCTGCTTCAACATTATCTTCCCTTGGAATTCTAATGATGTTAAAGCCTTGAAACGTCGCAACTAGGGACTTTACTCTACCTAAGTACCTTTGCATTACTTCTTCTTTCACTGTGTATTCTCCCAGGACTTGTCCCACGACCAGCTGTGAATCACTTTTGGCTAGCACGTGGCTAGCTCCCACGGCTCTGGCTAACTCTAGTCCCACGACGAGAGCTTCATATTCCGCCTCGTTGTTGGTTGCTTTAAACTCAAACCTAAGGGCGTAGCTCAGGCGTTGCCCTTTCGGGGACGTTAAAATTAGGCCTCCGCTTGCTTCCCTGGTCGTCGATCCGTCAACCTGAAGAATCCAAGGCTTGGGATCTTCTTTGGGGAGCTCTTCTGGTTCCGGATACGTGTACTCTGCTAAGAAGTCTGCAAGCACCTGTGCTTTAATGGCAGTCCGAGGCTTATATTCTATGTCAAATTCTCCAAGCTCTATTGACCATTGGATTAACCGGCCTGACGTCTCTGGGCAGTGGAGAATCCTTCGAAGTGGCTGATCTGTAAGCACCTTGATGGGGTGAGCTTGGAAATAGGGTCGTAGCCTTCTAGCTGCTATTACCATTGCGAAAGCTATCTTCTCAGGCCTGGGATACCTCATCTCGGCTCCTCGTAACGCCCTGCTGGTGTAATACACTGGGAGCTGCGTCCCCTGTTCCTCCCGTATTAGGACCGCGCTGACGGCGTGAGGAGAAACAGCAAGGTACAGAAAGAGATCCTCTCCCTCTTGCGTCCTGCTTAAAAGTGGAGGCGAGGCGAGGTACTCCTTTAATTGGTTAAATGCTGCTTCTTCTGTGGCAGTCCATTCAAAGGCTTTTTTCAAAACCTTGAAAAATGTTTGGCACTTATCTGTAGCTCGTGAGATAAACCTACTCAGGGCTGCAACTCGTCCTGTTAGCTTCTGGACCTCTTTAATACTTTGGGGTGAGCGCATGGTGAGGATGGCTTGGATCTTTTCAGGATTGGCCTCAATGCCTCTTTGTGACACCATAAAACCCAAAAATTTCCCTGAAGATACTCCGAACGCACATTTTGTTGAATTGAGCTTCATTTCGTACTTCCTGAGGACTTGAAAAGTTCCCTCTAGGTCTATTACATGGCTTAGTGCCTTGGCACTTTTGACCAGCATGTCATCCACATAGACCTCTACATTACGCCCAATCTGTTGCTTGAACATCTTATTGACCAGCCTTTGATATGTTGCGCCCGCGTTCTTAAGTCCGAAGGGCATCACCTTGTAACAGTAGAGCCCTCTGTCGGTGATGAACGACGTCTTCTCTTGGTCTGGCTTGAGCATTTGGATCTGGTTGTAGCCGGAAAATGCGTCCATGAAGCTTAGGAGTTCATACCCTGCTGTAGCATCAACCAAAGAGTCGATTCTTGGTAGTGGAAAGCTATCCTTTGGACATGCTTTGTTGAGGTCAGTAAAGTCGACGCACATTCTCCATTTTCCATTGGCTTTCTTTACCATGACCACGTTCGCCAGCCAGTCGGGGTAGAGAACCTCTCGAACGGACCCTGCTTGGATGAGCTTGTCTACCTCCTTGGTCGCAGCTTCATTTCGTTCCGGAGCAAAGACTCTTTTCTTTTGCTTGACTGGACGGACCGTGGGATCCACGTTTAATTTATGGGTTATGAACCTTGGGTCAATTCCCGGGATGTCCTCGTGGGACCATGCAAACACATCCTTGTTTTTCCTTAGAAATTGCAACAGCTCCGTCCTTGCTAACGAGCTCAGCCCTGCTCCGATTCTTACTGTTTTGCCAGGGTGGCCTGGTTCCAGGAGCTCTTCTATGAGTTCTTCTACAGGTTCTCCTTGTTGAAGCTTTTCTTCATCTCGAGTGTCGAGGCTTTCTATCGTCATGGTAACATTAGCAGCTCTGAGCGAGGTGACATAACACTCTCGTGCTGCTTTCTGATCTCCTCTTACACATGCTATCCCTGCTGCTATTGGGAACTTTATCATCAAGTGATACGTCGAGATTATTGCCCCGATTTTATTCAGGGTTGTTCTCCCCAGAATCGCATTGTAGGCAGAAGGGCAACTCACCACTATGAAGTCTATCATTCGGGTAATCTGACTTCCTTCCTCTCCCATGGTGACCGGTAGGGCTATTTGGCCAACAGGATAAATAGGCGTGCCCGCAAATCCAACCAGGGGAGAGGTCATAGGCCTTAGCCTTTCTCTTCCAACTTTCAGTTGGTCATAAGCGTGGAGGTACAAGATGTCGGCAGAGCTTCCGCTATCTATTAATACCCTTCGAGTGAGGTAGTTGGCTATGACGACGGTGATAACCAGTGGGTCGTCGTGAGGGACTTGAACTCCCTTTACATCCTCTTCTGAGAGAATTATGGGAATTTCCTCCTTCTTTTGGATTTTACTCGGACGGCCAACCGTGTTAACCTCCAGGTATTCCTCCGTCCTTAATTTCCTCAAGTGAGCCTTTCTTGCATTACTGGATTCTCCGCCTCCAGCAAGTCCCCCATGAATGACCTTAATCTCTCCAATAGGTCCTGATCGAGGTGCAGTGTCATTTCTTCCATCCTTGTTTGTATCATCCCGCCTGGGCTGTTTCTGATACTTCTTTGACACAAAACGCAGGAGTCTCCCTCTTTGGATCAGCTCCTCGATTTGCTGCTTTAAATCTATGCAATCATCTGTGTTGCGACCGTGGTCTCTATGAAATCTGCAATACTTATCTCTAGCTCTCTTGCTTGGATCGGACCTCAACTTTCCAGGCCATTTGAGGTCTGGATCGTCTTGGAGGTTGCTGAGGATTTGCTCTGCCGTAGCTATGAGCGGAGTGAACTGCTTGTACCGACCTTAAGGTGGTCCTCCTCCCCTTTTAGGAGAAGTTCGTGAATCTACCTTCTTGTTTTTTGGTTCCCCTCCCGTTTTTCGGGTGGAGTCTCTTCTCTTCCTGTCAGGTGGCGGGAATCCTGCTACCTGTGATGGCCCCGCTTGGGGATCGAAGCCATCACGGGTTCGCCTTGCATAAATAGCTTCCTCGGCGTTCATGTGTTTCTGTGCTCTGAGCATGAGATCCGCCAGGGTCTTGGGTGGTTTTTGGGATAAGAGGTATAGGAACTGTCCTGGGTACAGTCCGGCTATATATGCAGTTATGCTTACGCTGTCATCAGCTTCATCTATCTGAACCACCTCTTTGTTAAACCTAGTGGTGAAGTCTCTCAACGATTCCCATCGCCCCTGTTTCACTGTTAGGAGATGCGTGGCCGGTTTGCCGTAGCGCTGGCCAGCAATGAAGTAGCTTACAAAGCTCGTGCTAAGCTGCTTGAAACTTTGTATACTCCCAGGGGGGAGTTTATTGAACCATGCTCGGGCACTTCCTTTAAGGGTGACAGGAAAAGCCCGACACATGACTTCATCTGGAACGGCTTGCAGGTGCATCAGGGATTTGTATGTTTCCAAGTGATCCAACGGATCCGTGGAACTATTGAATGTTTCCAACTGGGGCATCTTGAACTTCCTTGGAAGGGGGCGCCCCATTACTTCGGAGGTGAAGGGAGAGTCCGTATTTTGTACCAATTCTTCCACCGTGGCAGGAGTCTGTGCCTTGACTTGCTTCATTAGCCCTTCAATTTGATTCTGCATTTCGAGAATCATCCCTAGTTCATGGGACGACTTCTCCAGGGGGGCTTGCTATTCCTCCTTCGGTTTTGGCTTTCCTCCTCGCTGGACTCGTTCCCTTCCCTGTGATCCTCTTGTTCATGTTGACTGCGTTGTAGATTCGGGATGCTTGGCTCTGAGATCTGTATACGCAGGGCCGCGTTTTCCTGCATAGCATTCTGTAACCCTTGGGTTAAGGTTTTGATTTGCTCCTGCATCTGAGCAAATACTTCTGGAGTCATCTGATCGCCTCCCGTCCTACTTGCCCCAGCGGCGTTAGCTGCTTCCGCGGCCTTGGCCGCTTCCGCTGCCTTGGTAGCCTTTTCAGCGAGGGCAGCGGCCCTTGGCGGCTCTGCAGCCTTTGGCTCGCGGCTTTAACCGCGTGTAGAATTGGCGGCGCTGCCGACGCCCGCTTATGGGATCTGAGGCCATCATTGTTCGCTAGATCGGGTATCTACCATGCAAAACTATTCACCGTGAAGGAGAAAGTCGCTTCACAGACGGCGCCACCGATGAATGCTTGTATCTGGCCCCGACCTGTTCCTACAAAGACAACGTGAGAAATAAAGTCACCGGTGTGGTGGCGTGCCGACCACCCTCCGATGCCTAAGTCAATAGAGAATATGATCTTATTGGGAGAATAGAGGTTCACAGTGTTAATTGGTCGTACCTTAGCTGAGACTCTACCGTCACTTTTGTAGGCATTTTGTGGGAGGTTGAGTCCTAGTTGGACTGTGTTCCGGAAATCCTTTGGTTATCCGAATGGTGATCGTGGAGCCCTACCTTAGCTAGGACTCCATACTCACCTAATGTGGCCGGGGATCACTATCCATTGTTGGCCGTGGTTATCTTTGGGATCATCATATGTACCTTACCCATATCTTCTCCTTTATCCCATGAGGGATAAACCCAACGGGAATAAGCTTTATGCATGAGCATTGCTTGTCCAGCCCTGGCTGGACTTCTAGGCTGATCCTTGGATCGTGGCCCAGCTCGTCTGGCGGAGCTGGACCTTGGGCTTCAGCTCAGCTCCGTCCAGAGGACCAAGCTGGCTTACTTGCTGTCCTTCCTGAAGGTGGGTATATATATATATATATATATATATATATATATATATATATATATATATATATATATATATATATATATATATATATATATATATATATATATATATATATATATATATATATATATATATATATATATATATATATATATATATATATATATATATATATATATATATATATATATATATATATATTAACGGCAATATGTTTTCTCTGTGTTTCTTACTCTCATTCCTCTATCTTTCCTTCTCCACTCGTTACTCAAAACACCTTCCTCAAAACTTAAAATCAAACAAATCTATGTGTTCGGGGAGGAAATACGAAGTTAACCCCATGTAAAGGGGACACGAGCTTTGCCTTCCATGGAAATTATCCTGAATTTCATTTTGCAATCATTCAACCCACGCATTGAACCGAAATTAATCAGGAATTCTCTCTTTAGGTACATCATCAAAAAGAACAGGATCAAATTATTAGTATTTGTAATAAATAGTTTTGTTGGGTTGACCTGGTGGTCAAAACTTGAGGCTCAAGGGTTTGTTCCGTCTTAAGGTCTCAAGTTTGAAACATCTCAAGTGACATCAACTCTTTTAGGGCTTGTTAGCTTTGATTGAGACCCCGGCCGCAAGTGGGCATCAGATTGATCCCCTACGATCAGAGGCGGAACTATGTGAGGGGGCCCCGCGCAGTTTCGGGGTTAAAAAAAATAAAAAATTTTGTTGTTTTTTGTTTGTTAAGGCAACTATATATTTATTTTTTGTATTGAATTAATATTATTTAGACATTTAAATGCTTTAGACTATGTACTTTTTGAATCCCAAAATCCAACATCGATCTCTCTGCGCAAGGTCTCAAATCAGTTTTTCCTCTAATTATTACTCTCATTTCTCTTTTCATCTTTCTTCGCTCATTCTCCAAAAAAAATCTCCTTCAAAACCCAAACCAAATAAACTATTAGATTTCCGAACTTTAAAATTTCAAAATTTGTTCATAGTTTGGCCGCGCGAATAAGATATCTTGGTTCCGAATAAGATATCTTGGTTCCGTCCCTGCCTACGATTAATTGAGGTGTGCGTTACTAGACTCGGATACCACCTAATCTCCTTGGTGTTTGTATTATATTGAAGCTCAAGCTTTCTCTTTATTTCTCTCCTCTTTCTTGCAACTGGAATGCAGTGAATAGAGTAGTGGTGGTGGTGTGTGTCACTACTACAATAAAGCATAACAATCACAGCTATACGCAGTGATAGTTAGTCTTCTATCACACTCCTCCTACCGTGATAGATATGGGTGTGATAGTAAATCAGTCTCTTTTATCACGGTTTTAAACCGTGATTGAAAGATAGAAACCATCACACCCAAAAAGCGTGATCTTTTCTTGGAAAAACCGAGATGGAAACTCCATTGCGTGTTCTTTGCCCCGTTTTTTATCACACTCTTCTTGAAAAACCGTGATTGTTTGTAAATAACAATCACCACCAAAAACTGTGATCTTTCATGTCTAAAATATGAGATGAAAAATATGAAAAGATCACGGTTTTCGTCAAAAACCGTGATTAAATGTTCTTTATCATCACACTCAAGAAATGTGATTGAAAGATGCATCTTTTTTTTTTTTTTTGTACATTTAAAAAATGCCCAATAATAAATACACGTAAAATATGTATTTAGCCCGTAACAATCTTCTCCAAAACAAAAGACATAGCAATACGAAATATGCATAACTGATCATATTGCATCTTGCACAAAACATGTCATCGATAGAAACATCGTGCCGGAAAGCCTACATTGAATTAATCTAACATCAATCAAATTTCAGAAAATGCATAAAAAATGCAGAACAAAAGCTTAACAATAAAAAGGACAAAGAAAACTAATTGAACCACAAGCATGGAGTTATGTCCTAAACTACAACGAATTCTTCATTCTTTGAGGCCAATTTCAAGCACTTCGTCATTCTCGGAAGCCAATTTCAAGCACTTCATCATTTTTGGAGCATGCCTAAATCCACTAGAAAACAAAAAGTAGCAGCATCAAGAACTCCAATGCCTAAATCCAACAGAAAACAAAAAGTAGCATCATCAAGAACTCCAAAGAAAAAAGTAGCAGAAAACACATCTTTATAACCAAACCATGACAACTGACTGAACCTTGAAGTTCTCAGTTCAGATGTCTCTTTGTCCACCAACAGCACGCCCACATAAAAAAATTCACAAGGATCAAACAAGTCCAACTTTTTTTTTTGAACTGCTCAAACATGTCCAACTTCTGAATATATAACAGCAAACTCAAGATTTTGATACCCAACTATGATTTGCATCACTGCCTAAGTCAAGTAATGTGCATGCATGGGCGTGAGAAAAGTGTGAAAGCACCTTTTGAGAACATCCTAAACTATTAAAATTCATGAGAGCGAGAGCAAAGAGTCCTATCGAAGAATTATGTGACCTAAATCGCTGCACACAATCTTCATAGCAAATGCCAAAGAAGTCATCTGAAGGCATTTCAAGCAAATAAGAGAAACCAGCAATAAAATGTTCTGGCATTCAATTACCCACATTACCAATGCCCAGACTTAGCCCATAAACCCAGATTTCCATCCTTGAAGGTGAAGTTACTGAGATTTCAAAAATCAATTAACGATATATAAGGGAAAGTATTCCACACCTAAATTTGGCAGGGTTGGTAAGACAATCTTAACCTAGTCACCTAGAAGATACGAGGTATCAGAAAAACCTTTCCGATTTATATTCTCTTGGCAGATAAGCAGCTAGATTAATTTCAAGAACAAAAGTCATTACAATGAAGCTCATCCATCCAGTTTTGATCAGCCCAGATTTTGTCCATTGTAGGCCAACCTAAGACCCACAAGGACGACCTGAATCATTCATCTCGTGTCCCTTGTCGACAAGGTTATCCATGCCAAAACTTCGTTTGGTCGGACATCATTGATAGATATATGAACAAAACCTAAAATTGCACACAGAAAAACACACCCGAGCAAGCTGACAGACACAAGGGAATAATACACACCTACCCTAGAAAGCACATTATGATTAAATCTGTTATGCAAATAAAAACAACCATCCTTCAAATATTACGTCGGGATTTTATACCAAACAGTGAATGCTTCGGCAAATAGCTAAGAGTCTTACATTGGTGATGCTCTTTTGACATGGAAAGCTCTAACCCCGAAACCGCTGAAAACACTGCAAACATGCCAAACAAAATCAAACAGTTCTCAGTTACCAAAATCCCAACTTCCAACCTGTTGAGAAGAAAGGGGGAAAAAAAAACAATAATATAATCTCCGATTCTCCCATACCAGATATTGCAGGTGTACGGACTCCATCTCCAATAACCATACAAGTTCCAATCAAAGCCAAAACAAGCAACACCCTTTGCAACGCTCTATGTTTCTCCAATGTTGATTTTAGGCTCGAACCGGGGCTCTTATCTCCAACTTTCTTATACTCCGATAGCTCCTCATCAGCTAGCTGGCAATTGGGCAAAGTACTAACCCGGGCGTGGTGGCATAGCAAAGAATACAAAGAAAAAGTACCCCCTTCACCATTATCATCAGCTCTAAGCACTATAAACACGTACTTAAGCAGTGGGATAAGGGTTAATGTCCAGAAAACAAAAGACAACACCCCATATATCTCCTCATTAGACTCTGAATGCTGAATGTCCTCTGCAAATGTGCTTTTGTATACATACAAAGGTGAAGTAGCACCACCGAAGGTCTACCATTTGTTGGGACTACTTATCAATTGAGAAGATTACTACGTAATGGTTTCAACAGCATGTAATAAGGTCCAATACCTCTTGACATCTGAAGTTTTTCTCTTTTTTTTTGAACGTCTTGACATCTGAAGTTGCAACAAGAAAAAGAGGCCTAAAGGAGTGACAAACAGAAGTTGCAGCCAATGTCTCAAACTCAAACAGTTGGTTTTGACCGAATGTCTTTAGTCTCTTCAGAACTTGAATGAGAAGACATTAAACATCTTTCTATTTTTGTCAACTGCTTCGTTGGTAGGATGTACCATGGTGAGAAAAAGAAAGATGCGGACAAAGAGGAAATTTCCATTCCACTTTACTTTCACTACATTTGGAGAAAGTTGCGAACAAACTGAATGATGACAGGTATTCTACACAATTCCATCTCCCAACTTATCTCCATCTTCCTCCGTGAACACACGCGCGCGTGCGCGCGCACACGCACGAGAAAAGAAAGATAACTTTCACTCCATTCGTTATTTCCTTTTTCTCATCACTATTAGGCAACCCCAAAAAACCTTTACAGCCATGAGCCACCTGAAGTGCATGACGCAATAGTTTTTACACAGTAGGCCGGTAGCCAAACTCCATCCCACCCTTCTAGTTGTTATATCCAAAATGTGTTTTATACAAGATTTCTATACCATAAAAGAAAAGGCAGCAAAAATTGGTGTTAAATATGCCTACCTACCCTGATTACATCTTGAACCAAAAAAAGAAAAGGTCCCCTCAATCTATTTTTACCAAATTAGTCACAATCTGGAGCCAATATAGTAATAGAGTCACAAACAAACAAGTCATCATAAAAAAACCATGAAAAAAGGAAACCAAAATATAAACAAATATAAATCATCTCCTCGATCTTTAAAGCTTGCACAAGATCTAAGACTAGAAGGGGCATATGTAACAGGAAAACATGATCAATAGTAAGACAAGGACACATTTACTAGCAAAAAGCCCATAATTACCGTAGAGACTCAAACTTTGGACACAAAACATGAAGATCGGTGACTCTACATTTGTGTATCATCAAAATGAAACAAAACCCTAAAACCCAAACTTAAGCATTGCGAGGAAAAGCTGAATGTACCCGATTGCTTGTCTAACTGTATCGAAAGATCCAGACCCAAGAAGAAGAAGGTACCGTTTTCGCTGGATAATCGCTCAAGGTACATTGTCGAAAGAGATCACATAGAAGCATTAGAGAGTTTGCTTGGTGGAATCACGTGAGAGAAATTGTCTTCATCCATCTCGACGGAAACAGAGTAAGATATCAGCCCCAAATTTAACCACAATAACCAAAAATCCCTAATCCCACAAACCCTAACTCAACCCATATCCCGTTCCCCTTCCCCGCCCCTAACCCGATCCCCTCCCTCTGAACCCAACCGCGGTTGAAGGCAACGACCCAGCGACCCCAACTCCCTCGCATAAATACCAGAGAGAGAGAGAGAGAGAGAGAGAGAGAGAGCGCGTACCAAGAGGAGAGAGCAGCAGATGGAGAGGAGCCGCAGACGAAGAGGGAACCCTAGATCGAGAGTAGATCGCTTGTTCTGGAAGAGCGTACGTGAATAATGAAGGAACGATGGTTTTGATATATATTTCAAAAACGCCTAAATGAGTGCCAGGTGAAAATTTAGATCGCGCGGCTAAACGAGTAATTTTTTTATCACGGTTTTTTTAGACTTTTTATCTCGCCATAAGAGTGAGGTCATTTATCTTACTTTTTCCGCGCTAAAGTTTTTTTATCACGTTACAAGGGTGAGATCTTTTACCTTTTACCTCGCCACAAGAGCGAGGTCTTTTATTCCGCGCTGAAACCCGCTTTTTATCACAGTTTTGGACTTAAACTGAGATAAAAAAATTTAAACACCACTTGTTATCACGCTTTTACTAAAAACCGTGATCTTTATAAATCTCCTTAGTGTGGTATTTATCTATTATTGTAGTAGTGTGTATTTTCGGATTGGAGAGGGATGCAAAAATGGAGGGAGGTGGTGTCGGCAGTAGCTAAGTAGGTGGTAGGTCGCAGCTGGCTGGAAGAGATAGGGTTGAAATTCAACACTTGGATGATGGTGGAGTAGGGAGGAAAAAAGTGTGGCAGCCAAGGAAAGGAAGTTGGGAGGAAATTGCCATGAGAGAGAGAGAGAGAGTCGGCTGGGAGAGAGAAGACCTTTTTGACCAAGATTTTTTGACCACAAAATCCTAGTATAATTTTATGTATAGCTATATCTACAGGAAAATAATAATATCAAAATTATTTTTGTTGATGTCAAAACTCTAGTACACAAAAGACTTATACTATGTGCAGTGTATAAGACTTTTATGCGTTGGAGTTTTGACACCAACAAAAACAGTTTTGGCATTATTATTACCTTATCTATGTGTGTATATATATATATATATATATATATATATATATTTGTAGTCCATTTCAAATGAGGATTCCCTCGTATTATTCTTATTTTTTGATAAAATTTTGATAATCCGAACCGTTCAAAATTTTTGAATGGTGATTTCATAAAGTAAGACCGGGAGGAGATAAGGAAGAGAGCTGAGTATGACATAAAGTAGGTGAATATATAAAGAAGAATAGTCAAGATACAAGCGAGGAGGAATTTTTCAATGCTGAGCGGGTATTGCCCAAGTGGCACCTGCTCGGTGTATCCGAGCCGTCTGATACACTTTTTGATGGTTCGGATTAAAACACTCTCTCTCCTCTCCTCCAAACATTCTCTCTCTCTTTTTTTCTCTCCAAATTTGAGCCGTTCAAAAAGAAAATGGACGGCTCTGATGGCCGAGTGGGCATCACATGGTACCCGCTCGGCACTGAAAATTTTTTCCCAAGCCAGGCCCGGAGTGTCAGCTCTAAGAAAGCTCAAGTGGAAGCAATAACAGTGCCAAGGAAATTAAGCATCATCATCCATGGATGTTAGTAATATCCAAGATCCAAGAAGCCAAGGCATCATGAGTTCCAGCTCCAAAAATGCTCAAGTGGAAGTGATGATAGTGCCATTTCTATGTATGCAAAGCCACCTCAACCAACTCCTCCAACTCTCCTGCCTCATCTCCTCCTACAACATCCCCGTCCACTACGCCACCACCGCTACCCACCTCCGCCAGGTCCAACTCCGTTTCAATTCCCAAACCCACCTCCAAAATCCCAATATCCACTTCCACGAATTCCCCACCCCTCCTTTCCTCTCCCGTCCTCCGAACCCGAATTCCTCCTCCAAATTCCCTTCACACCTGCTACCTTCCTTTGAGGCTTCCATACAGCTTCGCGACCCCGTGGCAGCGCTCCTGCGTGAGATCTCCAACACCGCCACACGGGTCGTTGTAATCAACGACTTCAACATGGCTTATGTGGTTCAGGACGTTGCCACAATTCCTAATGCAGAGTCCTATATCTTTTGCCCTATTTCTGCTTTCTTTATGTCTTTCATATCATTGAAAGACCACGAATCTTTCCAGTCACTTGAAGAACTGAAAGGGCTATCAACTATCCAAGAAAATCTACCTCCGGAGCTCCTAAAATTTTGCACTCTTCAAGCTGATTATCAGTCGCTAGCCGCTGGAACCGTATTCAACTCATGCAGATCAATTGAAGGTATTGTTTGAATAATTATAGTTGAAGTAGATATATTTTTAATTTGATACGGAAAATAGCATTTTACTAATTAACTTGAGTAGTCCAGAGTACAGCAAAGTAACGCAGATTTTGAACATCATTGAACACATGTATCCAAACTTGCAACTAGTTGCTCTTGATAACTTCGAATACCTTCCAACTAAATATCATGTTTTGGCCGATTGGACATGCGTAAGCAAAGTAGGAGTAAATGTTTGTCATCAATGAGATCAAATGTTTGAATACAATCATTTCAAATATTGGGACAACTGAAGTGTTTGTCCGGTCGTCAATTGAAGTGTTCGTTCGGTTGTTAACTTCAGGTCTCAGAATTAGTCGATGTTTGCACATCTTGACCCAGACGTCTGGTTATGAAAAAAGAATTTCAACTTCATACCATAGCGGAATCTTAAAATATAGTACAAATCCTTTTATGTTAAAATTTGCTTGTGTTAAAATTTACTACAGGTACTTACCTAGATTTGCTGGAAAAGGAAATGAGCACTAGAAACAAGAAAGTTTGGGCAATTGGGCCATTGAATTCAGACACAAAAGGTGACAAAAGAAAGTCACATAGCCAACACAGGTGTTTGGAGTGGCTTGACAAACAAGCCCCAAAATCTGTGCTATACGTCTCGTTTGGAACAACTACTACAATGGCGGATGAACAGATCAAAGAGCTAGCACTTGGGTTGGAACAGAGCAAACAGAAGTTCCTTTGGGTTTTGCGAGATGCAGATAAAGGAGACATTTTTGCCGGAGACGTGGAGCGATCTCCACTGCCAGAAGGGTATATATACTAGTATTAGAATTTGAAGTTTCAGGAATTATTGCTTGAATTTAAAGTTCAAAAATTGGCCCAAATTCAAAATTTTCCTTTACGGAGGGCTTTTTCCTCATTTTCTTGTCACACTCTTTTCCATTTTACTTTTTTTTTTTTCTCCGTCTGGTGTAATTTTTGGCTCTTGTTCTGATACATTTACATTCCTATATTTAGTCCTTTGCGCTTTATTAGTCACGTTTCTTTCCTTTTTAATGGCTCTAGTTTTGATGCGTTAACAGGTACGTGGAAAGGGTGAAAGAATTTGGAATGGTGGTGACGGATTGGGTGCCCCAAGTGGACATTTTGGGACACCCATCAACCAATGGATTTATGAGCCATTGCGGATGGAACTCGTGTTTGGAGAGTATAACCATGGGAGTGCCGATACTTGCTTGGCCAATGCACTCTGACCAACATGAAACTGCATTTCTGGTTACAAACATTTTAAAGGTTGGTCTAGCAGTTACCATCCGTGAACAACAAGAGCAAATAGTGACTTCATCCACCATTTGTGGAGTTGTAAACATGATGATGGCATCAAGAGAAGGGGAAGAGATCAGAAGGAAGGTTGAGGAGATAGGTGTTGCCACCCGTCAGGGAGTGGAGGATGGTGGTGTTTCTCGCTTGGAGTTGGATTCATTCATTGCCCACATAACTAGGTAGCTAAATAATTGCTAAGGGAATTTAATTGTTCGTTGTTTTTTTTTTTTTTTATTGAGATTTTTAGCACTAGATACATAAAACCACATTTTAATTCCCATTACGAATTAGTAGTTTATGGAATAAATAGTGGTAGTCCGTGTGCTGGGGAGTGGAATGCGCCATTGACATGCTGCAGAGCTTTGTTAACCTCGATGCGCAGACCATGGAAGTTATTGAAGAAATGAAGAAATGGGTGCACTAATTAGATGTCTAGTTGACATCATTCATTAATTGGCACAAATGCAATTTGGAAGTTAGTGTCCAAGATGCTATATAAAGGCTATGAAGTTTGTCAAGTTGGCTCTTTTCGAATACAGCGCAGTCAGTGCTTATGCGGGTACAGATTTGACATATGTAATTGTCCGTACAGACAGATTCGTTTTGAACCAGTATCGAGTTTCACAAAGATGATTTGTTCATTTTGTTTAAAATATTTTGTTCATGTCGACTTGACTCTCATTTTAGCCCATGCTGGGTACGGAAGCTTTAATTTCAGGGGTTCAATAACCTCCTCCCACCGTTGCTCAAAATCATTTTTTCTTGAGTACGTAGTTGTATCGACAGATTATGGTTTCATGCTACTTAGCTAGAAATTGAAATGTAGGTGGAAAAATGTATGCATATTATTGGCAGAGATTTCCAACAACAGAATTTGAAACACTAGACAAAGATCCTTCATGATGATATCGCTGATGGCGATGTAGAACACGTAGAGGTCTAATTTCATGATTTATTGGACCGGTTGAAGCCTCGGAAGCCCAAGCGATGCTTAATTGCAAATTATTCAATTTGGTGGGCTGACTTAAAATCGCGCTGCGGTCAATACTCACGACCATAAGTCATGATTGATGGTGGAGTTTGGCCTAATTCATCCGTTTAGGCCTTCAATTTGATATTTTTGCCGTTTTAGGAAAGTTTTAGAACGTTAATAACTCTTAGTCGGTAATTTCTTTTTAGTTGATTCTTTTTTTGGAAAAGTCTTGTTTTTCTTTCCCGTTTGCAATTTAGGTATTTTCCCCAATTTTTAGGATTATATATTTTTTGGATTTATTTTTGGGGTTTCGGGATTACACTTATCAATACAACTTCTGAGTTTTCTCTCATTCTCATGGATCCGAGTTTATTACTTCATTCAGATTAGTGCACAGCTAATCTCTTATCCATTCCATTGTGTCAGATGGGTAAAATTTGGAAGAACCTTAGAAGTTGAGCGTCCCACTTGAGAGAGTACTCATGATATTTGGAAAAGGACAGAGACAACCGTATATTCACTATATATTTCACCGGATTGCTCCATTGCCCTTCTCATTTTACTTTTTAGAAAAGAAATTAATTAGACAAAGCTTGAATTTATAAAGTTTGATTGAAATCCAATTAAACATGGACACTACTTAAAAATATTATCCACAAGTCACAAACAAAGCATTCCAATCTAAGGCCAAAAAAATCCAGCTCATGTGGCTATGTAATTAGTAACCTTTACTATAAAGAGTCTGGATGGCTTTGCCACTTTTTTCCCGCTTCGGACCAAATTATCTCGTTTGGTGCCTCGCACAACACTAGTAGGGCCAAAAACTGTTGTGTTGTCGTCTGGAAATTGATTTGGAAAATGCCTTTTGTAGCAGCGCTACTGTATCTTGCATTACTAGGAATTTCCCTCCACCACAATTATCTTGCCATTGTGTGGTAGTCCTTTATTGCAATTCTTAATTAGCAACTTAGGCAATGACCATCACTCCGATCGTGATACTCAGCCTCCGTCCCATTTTATTTGTCTTGACTTTTTATTGTCCCGAATTGCCTGTCAATCTCAAAAAGGAGAGCTCTACCATTTTCACATACCTTTACATAATTAAGATACGTTTTACAAACTAATTTAGTATTTTGTTGAACCCTGAAGGTATGCTTGAACCTCCGAAAATCATGGTAAAGCCGCCCCATGATTGTGGGCATTTATGGGTCACTTCTTTCTTGGGAAGGAAGATGAAATGTTACTACGTCCGATCCGAAATGTTTGTTCGATCTACAAAATATGAGGACTAAAAAATAATGTAGAGAATTTTTATAAGAAAAAATTCAAATTTTTCTCAAAAATTAAAAGAACTCATCGATACCTAATGAATGATTGAAAAAAATATAATTTTTTCTTGCAAAAATTGTATTATTTTTACTTCCTCATTTTACGGACCGAACAAATATTTTGGACATAGACATCAAGCTGAAAAGGTCAAAAGGACTTCTCTATTTCTATTTCAAAATAACAGCAGTGCCAAGGAAATTACCCATCATCATCCATGGATGTTGGTAATATCCAATTAGATCCAAGCCACGGCATGAGCTCCAGCTCCAAAAATGCTCAAGTGGAAGTGATAGTGGTGCCATTCCCATGCCATAGCCATCTCAACCAACTCCTCCAACTCTCCTGCCTCATCTCCTCCTCCTACAACATCCCCGTCCGCTACGCCACCACCGCCACCCACCTCCGCCAGGTCAAACTCCGTTTCAATTCCCAAACCCACCTCCAAAATCCCTATATCCACTTCCACGAATTCCCCACCCCTCCTTTCCTCTCCCCTCCTCCGAACCCGAATTCCTCCTCCAAATTTCCTTCACATATGCAGCCTTCCTTTGATGCTTCCATACAGCTTCGCGAACCCATGGCGGATCTCCTCCGTGAGATCTCCAACACCGCCACACGGGTCGTTGTTATCCACGACTTCCTCATGGCTTATGTGGTTCAGGACATAGCCACCATTCCTAATGGAGAGTCCTATATCTTTAGCCCTGTTTCTGCTTTCAATATGTCTTTCAGATTATTGAAGGATAATAAATCTTTCCAATCACTTGACGAACTGAAAGGGCTATCAACTATCCAAGGAAATAAAACTCCGGAGATCCAAAAGTTTTTCACTCTTCAATCTGACTTTCAGTCGGTCGCCACTGGAACCATATTCAACTCATGCAGATCTATTGAAGGTATTGTTTGAATAATCAAAGTTGCAGTAGATATATTTTTAATAGAAATTGATTTTCGCGCTTCAATTTTTACTGATGCGCTCCACTTTTAACGTGAAACTACTTGTATCTTTATAAATAAAGTGGAGTTTCATCAATAAAAAGTGGAGCTTGAAAATAAAAATTCATCTTTAATTTGGTACGGAAAATAGCATTTTACTAATTATCTTGAGTAGTCCAGAGTACAGCAAAGTAATACTGATTTTAAACAGATGGATTTCACCCAAGTGGGTGATGAAGAGATGTATCTGTTGGATTTCACCCAAGTGGGTGATAGAAGTCAAGGCCGGGCAGCCTTTGTAGACTTCATGCCATGCCCAAATCCTGAGAAATCTCAAGCGTGACAGAGCATTAAATGCTCGTCTGTTTTCTTTTCTCCCTGCCTATATAAGTGTATTGAGGGCTGAGAGGGAGCGTGTGGAGCTGAGATCTGAGCTTGAGGGGTGAGGCTGAGTGTGGGAGAGTCGGTTATGGCTCTCTCGGTAAGGTTCTTCATGTTTTGTATATGTTTGTGAATATATACTGAGAAATGGAGTTTTCCTCTGAATCCGTGCCTGAGTTGTAACGATCCTGATTTTTGATGAGTACAAATTTCGTTAAAAATTTGAAAATTTCATTTTGTTGACTAGGAATCCTACCTTTCTTAGGATAATTTTATTCCAACCAATTAGTTAGCCAAATCAATTGGATTCCAAACCTAGTTAAACCTCTCTAACCATTTTTGAACCTTATGACCTGATGAATCAGCTTTGTATCTGGCCCCAACCTGTTCCTACAAAGACAACGTGAGAAATAAAGTCACCGGTGTGGTGGCGTGCCGACCACCCTCCGATGCCTAAGTCAGTAGAGAATATGATCTTATTGGGAGAATAGAGGTTCACAGGTGTTAATTGGTCGTACCTTAGCTGAGACTCTACCGTCACTTTTGTAGGCATTTTGTGGGAGGTTGAGTCCTAGTTGGACTGTGTTCCGGAAATCATTTGGTTATCCGAATGGTGATCGTGGAGCCCTGCCTTAGCTAGGACTCCATACTCACCTAATGTGGCCGGGGATCACTATCCATTGTTGGCCATGGTTATCTTTGGGATCATCATATGTACCTTATCCATATCTTCTCCTTTATCCCATGAGGGATAAACCCAACGGGAATAAGCTTTATGCATGAGCATTGCTTGTCCAGCCCTGGCTGGACTTCTAGGCTGATCCTTGGATCGTGGCCCAGCTCGTCTGGCGGAGCTGGACCTTGGGCTTCAGCTCAGCTCCTTCCAGAGGACCAAGCTGGCTTACTTGCTGTCCTTCCTGAAGGTGGGGGGCGAAGCTGATGGCTTTACTCCCTAGCTTCGCTTCTTTCTCCTGGCTGGGCTCTTTAGGTTTTCCCTACTTATCAGGTACTCCCCTGTTCCCAAGCTGCAGCTTTGTTTTGGAGGTTGGGAACACTTACCACTATTGCATGGCGGTTACCGCCTTTTACTTTCGTGGGCAGTTTTAAATGCATGGGTCACGTCGTGGGCCAGGTGTCTTAATCCCGACTTTCCTGATCCTTGGAGGTGGACGACGGCGATCATGGAGCTATTCTCGGGATTGAGGCTCATCGCTTGGACTCCCCTGTCTGCTTAAATCATCTTCTTCATTAGGGGAGTTCCAGAGTTCGTGAAGGCGACTTTTGCTGGGAAATTTTTCCGTGATTTCTCCTTCACCGTTGCGCTTAGAGCCCACCTCCCCTAGGTACGCTCCTGTTCTTCTTGCTGTTCTTCTTCTTTCATGTTAGATTTTTCTTTTCCTGGTATAGGGATTCCCAACCCCATATGGGCTACTCCTGGGGAGTTTATTTATGCTAGGGTAGCCAGTTTCGTCTTTGTCAACCCGGCCCCTCCCGTTATAGAAAGTTTCGCACCTTACTCCATTGTGCTTCAGGACAGGGTTTTTCGAGATCTTTTTGGGTTATTAGCCTCCTCACACCTACAATCACCTCCCGGAACCCTAATGTCGGAAGATCCTCTCGATTTTTCCTTGATCCTCCGAGAAGAGCCGGGGGTGGATGAGGAGATTCCGTTACGCCGTGGTAACGTGAGTAGGGCTCCGTCCTCTATGGGCCAATCTGTTGGTGCTAGGTCTACGTCTCCTTCTCCTTCGAAGTGGCCTCGTAGGGTTCCCCCTTTTTCTGCTTCTGCCATTCCTTCTACAATTACAGACGAGGAGTTGGCCGTTCTCAGGATTAGGTTTTCGATTCCCCCCTCCGTAACCCTTAGGAAACCTTCTGAGCTTGAACGAGCCTGCTCCTATGTCGAGAACGAAACATGCATTTATGTTGGGGCCTTAGAAGGAGGTCTTCGATTACCCTTTCCCGCCGTGGCTAGGGAGGTGCTGAGTTTCTTGGGTTTAGCGCCGGGCCAAATCGTTCCCAACTCATGGCGTTTGCTGATTGGTTGTGCTGCTCTTTGGGGAGCTATGTCCGACGGTATTACTCCTTTAACGAAGGGTCCTTTCCTCAACCAATTCTTGATAAAAGAAGCTCCTGGGGGTACAGGTTGGTATTATTTCACTAAGAGACCTGGAGGAGGAGAGTTGATTACTGATCTACCGAGCGTTCACAAAAACTGGAAAGATAAGTTTTTCTTTGTTGGAGGAGATGGTTGGGAACTCACAGGTTGGGAAATTGGGTCCTACACCCAGCGTGTCCCCAATAGATGGGGGGAGCCCGTTGCAAGTTGTAAGCTATAGCTTTCTTTTCCTTTTTGTTTGGGCTTAAAACGGCTCAAGGACTGAGCGGGCGTGCCAGGACTTGTCGCGTACCAACGTAAAGGATTGGGTCCCTTTTCCGACTTCTAGATCTGCGCGGGCGATAGTGCTGCAAACCTAAGTTGGATTGCAGTTTGGTTCGTGGTTTGCCACAACGGTGGACTTAATAATTTCCTAACCGTAGGAAAAGAAGTAGCACCGTAGAATTACTTTACTATGTCGGAATAATAAAGTAGGGGGTGAGAGAGAGATATGAATAACTTTATTATGTTGCGTAATAATAAAGTTGGGGTACAAGAGAGATAGAAGCTCGAGTTATTTGGTGAAATAATCGAGTACAAGTGAGGAAGTAGAGATAATTTGCTTCGCAGTGAAGGCTTTGGTTTGTAAGCGTTGAGCTTGATTTGGTGTGGGAACCCCTTTTTTGTCTTGCAAACTTGTATTTATAGGCAAATAGCGCACTGGTACAGGTCTGAGCTCAGCTTTCCGCCCTCATCACGAGCTGCCATGTGTCCCGAAGAGGCTCCGGATGTTGCCACGTGTTCAAAGTAACTACCCACTAAAATGCTTAGTGGCATCATGGGTAGTTACTGGACGTTAAAGGAAATTACCCATGTGCTAATTTCGGATCATGGGCAGTTAATGGGATAATGGGCCTATTTCTGTGGGTAATTGGCAACCCCTAGCCATTTTGACCAAGTCAAATAGCTCTTTTCCAGCCAACAAATCGTTACCCACCTTCCACTTTTCATGGGTCACATGGGTAATTGGCCATTTAAATAATTAACTGGCCTAATTGTCTATTTCACCTACAAAACATGCTTCCAGGTGCATAATCCACGCTTACGGGCCATGGGTTCTCGAACAGATCAAAAATGCACAAGGCCTTATTCTCATTTGGCCTCGTAAATAATTTCTCACAGTATGGCCCATGGCCCATGATCTCAATCTCTAGTCCAGAAAATAGACTAAAAATTAATTGGGCCCAGCCAACATGGGTTTGGCCCAATTACTTTTGGTCCAACAGGCCTTCAATTCACGGCCCAATTTAATTGAACTTCAATCAAATGGTCGTCCAACGCTTGCCCAGGACTGGGTGCCATAGCTTTCTTTTCCTTTTTGAATATTATTACTGGTTCTCTATTCTTGAGGGTCTTTGCTTTCTTGTCATGCAGCTCGTGCCTTGTTTCCGTTGACCCCTACCACCGAAGCGGAACTAAAATTGGCGTGGAGCTACGAAATCCATAGCTGGGATTTGCTTGTGTCCCCAGAATCCTTGGCCACCTATCTGCTGGGTCCGGAAACATCTCGTGAGGCCTTAGCTCTTTTAAGAGGTATTTCCTGTTTTTACGTGATTGTTGGTCTTTCCGCTGACTTTCTCATTGTGGTCACATTTTTCTTTTCAGAGGAAGAGGGTGAAAACAAAGGTATGGCACCAAAAATGGACCAGAATCTGTTGGCTCAACTAAAAGCCGAGCAGGCAAAACAGTCACCTGGGGGTGTGGCTCCAAAAAGGAAGAGCTCACGTCTCCAGAAGGAGCTAAATGTTGATAGCTTCCTGGCTGCTGATCTTTCAAAGGACCCTGCTCTTGACTTAGTGGTTGAGCCGTCTGAGGAGGGAGGCGCAGAAAAGCTAAAAAGGAAAGGAAGGGGCCCAGCTGTGGATAGTGTCCCTTCCAACAAGAAGATGAAGGTTTCTGTCGGCCCTTCTACGCTTGGCAATTTTGAGGAGGCTTTGGAGCGTGCTTCTGGGCTGCTGCTAGCAGCTGATGAGGAGTCAATGGCAGAGATGTCTCTTCAGGCTGTGGGGGAGCATATGCTGGTTGAGCATGCCATGGTAAATTCTCATTCCACACCTTTCCATAATCGGATCTTTGTAATCATTTTACTGTTAACCCTTTCCTCCGTTGTTCAGGCCATGGCCCGTGGTCGGTTCCTTGTTTCCCAAAGCCAAAGCTTAGGGAAACAGGTGGCCGCTGTTACTGAGACCAACGTGAAGCTCTCCAGGCATGGTGCCTCCATGGCCGCCCAGCTTCAGAAAATGACAGATGAGAGAGATGCTGCCGTAAAGTCAAAAAGGGGACTGGAGGAGGAGAGGGATACTGCCATGGCGACTGCCCGAAGTCTGGAGCAGAGGATCCTTGATTGGGGCAAAGAGGTGGAGAATTATAAGGCCGCGAACTTGGGGATGCTGGAGAAGATCAAGAATGCTCGTAAGGATGCCATCGCTCTCTTTCTGCAATCCCCTGAATATCGACAGGACATTACCCAGCAATATTTTGATGGCTTTGAGGCCATGAGGAGCCGGGCAGCTGCTGCTTTCCCAAATTTGGACTTTTCCAAATTTGAGGTTGATGATGAAGAGGGGCCCTCGTGCATTGATGGAGGGCAGAAAGACGAGGACGAAGGTGATGACGCGGCGTCCAAAGATGCTTCTATTCCCAGCTCTTCCATTGCATCCCTCCTTCAGACCCCAAAGAAAGTCTCCCTGTTACTGAATTCTCCGGATCCTATTGTAGCATCTCCTGGGCCATCATTTGGTGATGGCCAGGCTGTTGATGGCTCCTCTCTAGGCCTCTGATTGGCCTTTTAAAACATTGGTTTTGTTGGGTCTATAACTAATACTCTTTGAATACTTTTCGTACTCTCGTACTAGCTTAGGAGTGGCCTTAGTTTTGGCCTTTGTTGGTTTGAAAACAATATTTTCTTGACAGGTGGATGATCTTTTAGGATCATGTTTTGGGAGCCTCATAGGGGCTATTGATTTCAATACTATGGCAGGTACTGGATTTTAGCCAAAAGCGTGCTTTAGGCCAAATTTTATTGCATACTCTAACTGCATGCTAATCTCTGCCTTTATTACAGTTTAGCCAAATACTTGTATTCGGTCTATTCTGAATTTTTCGTTGCATAGCTGTGCTATGTTTGCTTGAAAAGCTGTTTGCTTGAATAGTTTAACCGTGAGGTTGGAAATTTTCCTTAGCCTCTTGGTTTGCGTAGTTATACTACACCTTTCTCACACTTATTATACTATGCCTGTGACTCCCCTAAGTGTGTTAATTGCTTGCGTCCAAACAACTGAGACACTTATTGATACATCCCGTGGGGCTTTAAATGGGTGAGTCGTGAGACCGTGAATGAAGTAAGCGTGTTACATGATTTTGAGCTTGGAACTTTTCCTGAGCTGTTTAATTTGCATAGCTGTGCTACGTCTTTTAGCTCGGGAATTTTTCCAAAGCTGTTTAATTAGCATAGCTGTGCTACGTCTTTTAGCTCGGGAATTTTTCCAAAGCTGTTTAATTAGCATAGCTGTGCTACGTCTTTTAGCTCGGGAATTTTTCCAAAGCTGTTTAATTTGCATAGCTGTGCTACGTCTTTGAGGAGGCGACATTCCCACTCCCCTAAGTATATAATTGATTTGATTTCAAAAAATTAATACACTTACTTGGATTTCTGTAGGGTATTTTTTAGGTCTACCAAATAGCACTGTAAAGTAATACAGCTTAGCAAGACGTGTGAGGTTTGCTTTGGGATGAGGACCGTGCATTTCAAAAGGGCGTTCATTTCAACTGCTCGAGGTGACTGGGATTGTAACTACCCATTACTCTAAGCGGTTGAGATGGCCATTTTAAGTGCGGTTTTTAATGGTGATAATGCTGATTGGCCTAGCAAGCGGTTAATGAACCGTCCCATTATGCTATAAATACCAACAGTTCGTGTTTAACCACTCCCCATTCCACACTCTTTCTTCACAATGGCAAACAGCGAAGAAATCTACAAGTTATGTCAAGAATTGCAGAGTTTAAAGGTCGCTGGGCTGTCTTCGAAGATGGAGACCATGGCAGAATCTCTTTCTGTTATGGAGAAGACGGTCCGCATGGTGTTGATAGCCAATTGGGACCAGTTGTAGGCTTTCCGAGGGTAACCGGCGCCGCTTCCTTCCCCTCCAAGGGAGGGTAGTAGTGATTAGGTTGCGACTTCGTGGGTTTTGTCCACGAAATCTTTTATGTAATGGGTATCCACATCTCTTTAGAGGTGTGGATTTAATAAATAAAATTTAAGAATTTTATTTTTGTCGTTGTAACTTTTCCTTATCATGCATACAGGAAACATAAACCATATCATGCTTCAACAGGAAATAAACTCAAACAACTGTCCCTCGTAGGGAGTTTATTGGCCTCTAGGGCTAGATAAAAGAACACATAGTCCTAAAACAACTCAAGTACTAGAGCTTTATTTAAACGAAGAGTTCTCTAAAAAAACAGCTTTTCCTAAAAACAGAAATAAACGAACATTGATAAGCACCTACTTGTAATATTTCTTGAGGTGCTCTGCATTCCAAGAATTTGGTAACTCCTTTCCCCTTAGGGTCGCAAGTCTGTATGCTCCGGCTTTGATATGATGCAGGACCTGGTAAGGCCCTTCCCAATTTGAGCCAAGTTTGCCCACCTTTTTCCCGTGGGGTCAACTTTCCTTAGGACTAAGTCACCTGCCTGAAAATCTCTGGGCCTAACTTGCGCCTCATGATACTTGATCATTCTCTGTTGGTAGACTGCTACTTTGGCCATTGCTGTATCCCTTCTTTCTTCTAAGAGATCCAGCTCAGCCCGGAGATCTTCCAGGTTTTCCTGTTGGTCCATGCTGGCCGTTCTGTAGTTGAGGAGTTCAACCTCAATTGGAACTACAGCCTCAGCCCCAAATGCAAGAGAATATGGAGTTTCTCCTGTTGCAGTTCGGGGTGTTGTACGGTATGCCCATAGCACATTGTAGAGCTCGTCTGGCCATGCACCTTTGGCTTCTCGCAGCCTCTTCTTAATTCCCTTCTTTATTGTTCGGTTTGTTACTTCCACTTGGCCATTGGCTTTCGGATGAGCTTTGGATGCAAAGTGCACATGTATTCCCTTGGAAACACAGTAGTCTTTGAACTGGGCGTTGTCAAATTGCTTTCCCCTCTGCTGTGATTGTGGCCAATGCCTTGACTTCGACCCATTTTGTAAAGTAGTCCACAGCTATGATGGCGTGCTGGACCTGTCCTGGTGCCATAGGCAGTGGGCCAATTAGATCCACTCCCCATTGGGCAAATGGCCACGGCCCTTTCATTGGGGTTAAGACTGTAGGTGGCCCATGAATGATATTTGCAAAGAGCTGGCACTTCTCACATTTCTGAACCATTAAGTTGCAATCCTTCTGCATGCTTGGCCAATAATACCCTAACCTGAGAAGCTTGTAGGCCAACATACGGCCTCCTTGGTGGTCCCCACATACTCCCTGGTGGACTTCCTCCATGGCTCTCGTAGATTCCGCCATAGTCAGGCATCGTAGGTATGGCAACGAAAAGCTTCTCCTGTATAGCACATCTCCCATCATCAAGTATTTTGCAGCCCTGATCCTGAGCTGCCTAGCTTTGACTTTGTCAACTGGTAGCGTTCCATTCGTTATGTAATCAACTATGGGGGCGGCCCACGAACTGCTGTAGTCGATGGTTTGCACCTGTGGACTTGGGGCGAAGATACTAGGGAGCTCCAAGTAACGGATTGGGGCATTTCGTGGAATGGTCTCTTCCCTGGCCGTGGCCAGCTTTGACAGGTAGTCTGCTTCAACATTATCTTCCCTTGGAATTCTAATGATGTTAAAGCCTTGAAACGTCGCAACTAGGGACTTTACCTAAGTACCTTTGCATTACTTCTTCTTTCACTGCGTATTCTCCCAGGACTTGTCCCACGACCAGCTGTGAATCACTTTTGGCTAGCACGTGGCTAGCTCCCACGGCTCTGGCTAACTCTAGTCCCACGACGAGAGCTTCGTATTCCGCCTCGTTGTTGGTTGCTTTAAACTCAAACCTAAGGGCGTAGCTCAGGCGTTGCCCTTTCGGGGACGTTAAAATTAGGCCAGCTCCGCTTGCTTCCCTGGTCGTCGATCCGTCAACCTGAAGAATCCAAGGCTTGGGATCTTCTTTGGGGAGCTCTTCTGGTTCCGGATACGTGTACTCTGCTAAGAAGTCTGCAAGCACCTGTGCTTTAATGGCAGTTCGAGGCTTATATTCAATGTCAAATTCTCCAAGCTCTATTGACCATTGGATTAACCGGCCTGACGTCTCTGGGCAGTGGAGAATCCTTCGAAGTGGCTGATCTGTAAGCACCTTGATGGGGTGAGCTTGGAAATAGGGTCGTAGCCTTCTAGCTGCTATTACCATTGCGAAAGCTATCTTCTCAGGCCTGGGATACCTCATCTCGGCTCCTCGTAACGCCCTGCTGGTGTAATACACTGGGAGTTGCGTCCCCTGTTCCTCCCATATTAGGACCGCGCTGACGGCGTGAGGAGAAACAGCAAGGTACAGAAAGAGATCCTCTCCATCTTGCGTCCTGCTTAAAAGTGGAGGCGAGACGAGGTACTCCTTTAATTGGTTAAATGCTGCTTCTTCAGTGGCAGTCCATTCAAAGGCTTTTTTCAAAACCTTGAAGAACGTTTGGCACTTATCTGTAGCTCGTGAGATAAACCTACTCAGGGCTGCAACTCGTCCTGTTAGCTTCTGGACCTCTTTAATACTTTGGGGTGAGCGCATGGTGAGGATGGCTTGGATCTTTTCAGGATTGGCCTCAATGCCTCTTTGTGACACCATAAAACCCAAAAATTTCCCTGAAGATACTCCGAACGCACATTTTGTTGAATTGAGCTTCATTTCGTACTTCCTGAGGACTTGAAAAGTTTCCTCTAGGTTTGTTACATGGCTTAGTGCCTTGGCACTGTTGACCAACATGTCATCCACATAGACCTCTACATTGCGCCCAATCTGTTGCTTGAACATCTTATTGACCAGCCTTTGATATGTTGCGCCCGCGTTCTTAAGTCCAAAGGGCATCACCTTGTAACAGTAGAGCCCTCTGTCAGTGATGAACGACGTCTTCTCTTGGTCTGGCTTGAGCATTTGGATCTGGTTGTAGCCGGAAAATGCGTCCATGAAGCTTAGGAGTTCATACCCTGCTGTAGCATCAGCCAAAGAGTCGATTCTTGGTAGTGGAAAGCTACCCTTTGGACATGCTTTGTTGAGGTCAGTAAAGTCGACGCACATTCTCCATTTTCCATTGGCTTTCTTTACCATGACCACGTTCGCCAGCCAGTCGGGGTAGAGAACCTCTCGAACGAACCCTGCTTGGATGAGCTTGTCTACCTCCTTGGTCGCAGCTTCATTTCGTTTCGGAGCAAAGACTCTTTTCTTTTGCTTGACTGGACCGACCGTGGGATCCACGTTTAATTTATGGGCTATGAACCTTGGGTCAATTCCCGGGATGTCTTCGTGGGACCATGCAAACACATCCTTGTTTTTCCTTAGAAATTGCAACAGCTCCGTCCTTGCTAACGAGCTCAGCCCTGCTCCGATTCTTACTGTTTTGCCAGGGTGGCCTGGTTCCAGGAGCTCTTCTATGAGTTCTTCTACAGGTTCTCCTTGTTGAAACTTTTCTTCATCTCGAGTGTCGAGGCTTTCTATCGTCATGGTAACATTAGCACCTCTGAGCGAGGTGACATAACACTCTTGTGCTGCTTTCTGATCTCCTCTTACACATGCTATCCCTGCTGCTGTTGGGAACTTTGTCATCAAGTGATACGTGGAGATTATTGCCCCGATTTTATTCAGGGTTGTTCTCCCCAGAATCGCATTGTAAGCAGAAAGGCAACTCACCACTATGAAGTCTATCATTCGGGTAATCTGACTTCCTTCCTCTCCCATGGTGACCGGTAGGGCTATTTGGCCAACAGGATAAATAGGCGTGCCCGCAAATCCAACCAGGGGAGAGGTCATAGGCCTTAGCCTTTCTCTTCCAACTTTCAGTTGGTCATAAGCGTGGAGGTACAAGATGTCGGCAGAGCTTCCGCTGTCTATTAATACCCTTCGAGTGAGGTAGTTGGCTATGACGACGGTGATAACCAGTGGGTCGTCGTGAGGGACTTGAACTCCCTTTACGTCTTCCTCCGAGAAAATTATGGGAATTTCCTCCTTCTTTTGGATTTTACTCGGACGGCCAACCGTGTTAACCTCCAGGTATTCCTCCGTCCTTAATTTCCTCAAGTGAGCCTTTCTTGCATTACTGGATTCTCCGCCTCCAGCAAATCCCCCATGAATGACCTTAATCTCTCCAATAGGTCCTGATCGAGGTGCAGTGTCATTTCTTCCATCCTTGTTTGTATCATCCCGCCTGCGCTGTTTCTGATACTTCTTTGACACAAAATGCTGGAGTCTCCCTCTTTGGATCAGCCCCTCGATTTGCTGCTTTAAATCTATGCAATCATCTGTGTTGTGACCGTGGTCTCTGTGAAATCTGCAATACTTATCTCTAGCTCTCTTGCTTGGATCGGACCTCAACTTTCCAGGCCATTTGAGGTCTGGATCGTCTTGGAGGTTGCTGAGGATTTGCTCTGCCGTAGCTATGAGCGGAGTGAACTGCTTGTACCGGCCTTGAGGTGGTCCTCCTCCCCTTTTAGGAGAAGTTCGTGAATCTACCTTCTTGTTTTTTGGTTCCCCTCCCGTTTTTCGGGTGGAGTCTCTTCTCTTCCTGTCAGGTGGCGGGAATCCTGCTACCTGTGATGGCCCCGCTTGGGGATCGAAGCCATCACGGGTTCGCCTTGCATAAACAGCTTCCTCGGCGTTCATGTGTTTCTGTGCTCTGAGCATGAGCTCCGCCAGGGTCTTGGGTGGTTCTTGGGATAAGAGGTATAGGAACTGTCCTGGGTACAGTCCGGCTATATATGCAGTTATGCTTACGCTGTCATCAGCTTCATCTATCTGAACCACCTCTTTGTTAAACCTAGTGGTGAAGTCTCTCAACGATTCCCATCGCCCCTGTTTCACTGTTAGGAGATGCGTGGCCGGTTTGCCGTAGCGCTGGCCAGCAATGAAGTAGCTTACAAAGCTCGTGCTAAGCTGCTTGAAACTTCGTATACTCCTAGGGGGGAGTTTATTGAACCATGCTCGGGCACTTCCTTTAAGGGTGACAGGAAAAGCCCGACACATGACTTCATCTGGAACGGCTTGCAGGTGCATCAGGGATTTGTATGTTTCCAAGTGATCCAACGGATCCGTGGAACCATTGAATGTTTCCAACTGGGGCATCTTGAACTTCCTTGGAAGGGGGCGCCCCATTACTTCGGAGGTGAAGGGAGAGTCCGTATTTTGTACCAATTCTTCCACCGTGGCAGGAGTCTGTGCCTTGACTTGCTTCATTAGCCCTTCAATTTGATTCTGCATTTCGAGAATCATCCCTAGTTCATGGGACGACTTCTCCAGGGGGGGCTTGCTATTCCTCCTTCGGTTTTGGCTTTCCTCCTCGCTGGACTCGTTCCCTTCCCTGTGATCCTCTTGTTCATGTTGACTGCGTTGTAGATTCGGGATGCTTGGCTCTGAGATCTGTATACGCAGGGCCGCGTTTTCCTGCATAGCATTCTGTAACCCTTGGGTTAAGGTTTTGATTTGCTCCTGCATCTGAGCAAATACTTCTGGAGTCATCTGATCGCCTCCCGTCCTACTTGCCCCAGCGGCGTTAGCTGCTTCCGCGGCCTTGGCCGCTTCCGCTGCCTTGGCAGCCTTTTCAGCGAGGGCAGCGGCCTTGGCGGCTCTGGCAGCCTTGGCTGTCTCGGCGGCTTTGGCGGCTTTAACCGCGGCGGCAGTCTTGGCGGCGTCGTCGACGCCCGTTTGCGGGGGATCTGAGGCCATCATTGTTCTGCTAGATCGGGTATCCACCATGCAAAACTATTCACCGTGAAGGAGAAAGTCGTTTCCCACAGACGGCGCCAGCTGATGAATCAGCTTTGTATCTGGCCCCGACCTGTTCCTACAAAGACAACGTGAGAAATAAAGTCACCGGTGTGGTGGCGTGCCGACCACCCTCCGATGCCTAAGTCAGTAGAGAATATGATCTTATTGGGAGAATAGAGGTTCACAGGTGTTAATTGGTCGTACCTTAGCTGAGACTCTACCGTCACTTTTGTAGGCATTTTGTGGGAGGTTGAGTCCTAGTTGGACTGTGTTCCGGAAATCCTTTGGTTATCCGAATGGTGATCGTGGAGCCCTGCCTTAGCTAGGACTCCATACTCACCTAATGTGGCCGGGGATCACTATCCATTGTTGGCCGTGGTTATCTTTGGGATCATCATATGTACCTTATCCATATCTTCTCCTTTATCCCATGAGGGATAAACCCAACGGGAATAAGCTTTATGCATGAGCATTGCTTGTCCAGCCCTGGCTGGACTTCTAGGCTGATCCTTGGATCGTGGCCCAGCTCGTCTGGCGGAGCTGGACCTTGGGCTTCAGCTCAACTCCGTCCAGAGGACCAAGCTGGCTTACTTGCTGTCCTTCTTGAAGGTGGGGGGCGAAGCTGATGGCTTTACTCCCCAGCTTCGCTTCTTTCTCCTGGCTGGGCTCTTTAGGTTTTCCCTACTTATCATGACCTTTATGAGCTCTCCTAATTTCTAGGTAAACCCTTTCACCTTATGAATCTTTCTACACCCTAGTTGAACATTTCCAACCCTAGACTAGAAAATCATTGCACTCTCATGAGTAGTCATTTCAAGACTTTATTTCTCATCATCACTTTATTTCTCCTTCCTACAAGTAACTCTGGCATACATATACATATATACATATGTATATCACCCTAAGAACTTTCTAAAAAGACTACTTTGAAGCCTTACTCATTCTTTTGCATTGACAAGTCATTTTCAAAGGCCAAGCCAACCCTTTAATCATTTCACTTTTTATTGACTTGTCATTTTTTCCACTCATGACAAACAAGGCCATCATTATACTTTCATAGTCAAATCACTTTCCTAGAAAGAGCATTGTTCTTTCTCTCCATTGAAATGTCACTTTCGAAAAGATATTTCTTCTAAGAACACTCCTTCTCATCATTTCCTCTTTAACCATTGAACAATATTTCGTAGGGTAACTTTTATCCTTTGGGTAATAGAATTAAGACTTGCCAAAATCCAATGAGTACATAAATTAGAACCCTTCATCATGCCTGAACTTGTCATGCATGCAAGCCTAGAAATCCTACTTGGCAAGTAGAATTAGTTTCTAACCAATTGGTTAGCAAAACCTAAGTACCACTTGACTTAGTTATACCTTTTCCTAACATTTATGAACCATAAGACCAAAGGTAGTCATCATTATGCTTCCAAAAGTAGTATTCCTAGCCTTACCATGCATGCAAGTCTAAGATTAAATAGCCCTAACCCTAATTACCCACCAAGTTACTTTCCTAGGTTCCCTAAGTACATAAATATATATGTAAATATATATACACACACACACATATATATATATATATATATATATATAGGTATATATACCCCATAGCCGAAGCATGCCTATATATGCATAGGTACACTTTCTAGGATAATTATTACCCAATGGACAATGTTCTTATCATTGGAAGCCACCTTTAATCATTACCCTTTCCTCTTAGGCCTAATAAGACTAATTAGTACCTAAGTATACTTAGCTATATATATAGATACACACACACACACACTTTCTAGGAAATGAATTAACCTTTGGGCAATGACTAGCATTGAAAGCTTTGACATAATCAATACTCTTTCTCCTAGCCTTATAAGACTACTTAGACCTAAACCTCTTAGTCTTACATATATATATATGGGAAATAGGAAGAGAGAGAGAGAGAGAAAGGAAGGTGCATGTGTGTGCTTGTGTTTTTACACTTACACAAGCTACCCCATTAGCCTCAAGCCTATGTACCATATGACAACCCAATCCTAGACTACTTCAAGCACAAAATTTAGCCTTTAATCAATGTAGAACCTAGCCCTCAATCACCCTAGATTTTGACTACAACCTAGACCTAGGATTGACTAAACATGGAAGGCTATTCTCTTAGCCTAATCATCCATATCTTTAGACTTGTAAGACTAGTATCTAGGCTAGTATCACCTAGGATTGACCTAAAAGCATTAGAAAATCTGCATGATTGCTTAGCCTTACACCTAAGTTGGATTGACAAGGCATGGTGTGCTTGAAAGGCTTGATTTGACAAGACAATGGAGCAAATCCATGGGAGAGAGAGAGAGAGAGAGAGAGAGAGAGAGATATGGCCGGCCAAGAGAGGGGAGGGAGAGCCCAACATTTTGCTATAAATAGGACCCCTCACTTGCCATTCAACTCACACCTCCAACCTTTCAACTTCTCTCTCTAGAAATTCTTGTGTTCTTGCTTTGTTCTTGAAGTTTTTCCTTTGTTCTTGAGTTTCTTCAAGAAACTCATCCAAGGCCGCCACTAAATCGCCACTCGACCACTCTCTCGATCCAAAAAGTTTAGTAGTTAGGTCAAAGTTTAGTCTCAAGAGAAAGATCTAGCTTTTCTTGTTCGAAACTACCGAAGGCTTACCGTAGGAAGTCACCCCGTTCATTAGCCGACGTAGTTACTCTTTTCGTAGCTGCCTTGCCGCCAAGAAGTAAGGTAGAGTCCCGTATACGTTATTCCTAAGTATAAATAGAAATATGTATATTATATGTTGCTTGTATGTTTGAAATGTAAGTGTAATTAGTAAACTTATTTTTCTAAAGGAAATATGAACATGACAAATAACTCGACTTATTTTTCGAAAAAACATATGCTGTTTTGAACTTCCCTAAAAGGAAGAATGAATGGATTTTGGAAATATAAATTTGATTGAAAGTATTCGTATTTTGATCTTAAGAACGGTTGTGAGCATGTATATGTGATTGCTTGAATTACTTGTTTGATGTGTGATAAAGCATAAGTGGTTTTCACTCTAAAGGTGTCCGTCCATGTGACACTATGCTTAATATTGTGTGCTAAATGTTCGAGCATGATTTCGTGATAATATGAGCTTGGTAATTAATATAGGGTTGGATGGTCTTGTTGGTTTAGTTTCAAGATTACCATGAATGATTTATGTATACTTGCGTCAAAAGTCTTACTGCGGAGTCTATGCATGAAAATGAGATACATAAATTGAGAAAGTTAGAGACATGACACCTAGGGTGTGTTAATGACAAGATATGCTTTGAAACCGTAATGTGGCCGGACTTGATAGCCCATTGTGCGTATGAAAACCTGCGAAGTGGCCGGAATTGATAGCCCATCATGTGGAATGCGAAAATCGCAATGTGGCCGGACATGGTAGCCCATTATGTGTATGAAAACCCGCAATGTGGCCGGGCTTGGTAGCCCTTTGTGTGGATTTGCGAAAACCGCAATGTGGCCGGACTTGGTAGCCCATTGTGAAGATTGCCAATGGGGTCGGACGTGGTATCCTCCTTGGTAATATGGCTTAGTTATCTATGGAGAGGAACCAATGCAACTTTTGTGTGCCAATGGGACTGGACGTGATAGTCTCATTGGAGGTGTGGCTTGGTAATCCGCAGAAAGGAGCCAAGAAAGAAAAATGTTGTGAAATCGCAATGTGACCGGACGTGGTAGCCCATTGTGTGTGTTGCCAATGAAACCGGATGTGGTAGCTGTAGGATCAAGCACTTACCATCTTACCAAAACCCACAGGTAGTGGTAAATGCGCAACTCTATTTCCTTATACCATAGCGTAGCAGGCCTCAAGTGCCACGGTTCGACCCGTGTGGGCAGGATGCCCCCCCCCCCCGCAAGAAGCATGCCATCCAGAGGAGTCAAACCCGCGACCTTGGCTCTGATACCACTTGTAGGATCAATCGCTTACCATCTTACCAAAACCCGTAGGTAGTGGTTAAGGCACAACTCTATTTCCTTATACCATAGCGTAGCAAGCCCCAAGCGCCACGGTTCGACCCGCGTGGGCAGGATGCTGGCCCGCGACCAATAGTAGCCTCATTGGTAGCGAGGTTTGGAATGCTTTTCGAAATGTTGATTTGGTGATTGAAGGGTGAAAATAGTGACATGGTTTACGAGATATCGCATAGGAGAAACTCAGATTTCACAGACACCAACGTTGGTAGAAAAGTGAATGTGGATGTTTCATTACTAACTGCTTAACCAAAAGATGGTTGAACATGCATGTGCTATTTAGAAACCGCTGATTGTACATGAGCTAGTATACTACTTTGCACTGTTATTTGTAATCTAAGGGTTAGTGGGTATGAGATTATTCTTCTGAGCTTTCATAGCTCATTGTGTTACTGTTGTAACCCTGACATATTATACTGGGGGCGACATCGGTATAATGTGTCAGATCTTGTAGATGAGCAGGATGAACTCTACACTTTGGAGGCTTTCGGAGCCGAGCAGCTGGTTAGGATGGAGGAGCAAGCGGAGCTGTAGATTGGAACCCTAGTTTTTCCCCTCCCTTTGTTTAATAAATGTAGCCTTGTAGGAATTATGGTATAATAATGAGCCAGACTCTATTTAGGTTTTTCAATAAAATGTTTATTTAACGTTATCAAAATTTAGGGCGTTACATGAGTTGTGTGCGTGAGTAACCTCCGATCCCAAGAGTATCCAAGTTGCAAATCCTGGGGGTACTAGAGTGTTTGTCTTGGTCCAAAATTGGTCGATATTTGCACAAATTGACCTGACATTTGGTCATAAAAAAAGAATTTCAACGTCATACCAAGTCGCAATCTTGAAATATAGCATAAGTACATTTATGTTAAAGTTTGCTTGTGTTAAAATTTGCAACAGGTACGTACCTAGATTTGCTGGAAAAGGAAATGAGCAGTAGAAACAAGAAAGTGTGGGCAATTGGGCCGTTGAATTCGGACACAAAAGGTGACAAAACAAAGTCAAAAAGCCAACACAGGTGTTTGGAGTGGCTTGACCAACAAGCCCCAAAATCTGTGCTATACGTCTCGTTTGGAACAACTACTACAATGGCAGATGAACAGATCAAAGAGCTTGCACTTGGGTTGGAACAGAGCAAACACAAATTCCTTTGGATTTTGTGAGATGCAGATAAAGCAGACATTTTTATCGGAGGCGTGGAGCGATCTCCACTCCCAGAAGGGTATATATACTAGTATTAGAATTTAAAGTTTGAAAAAGAGAAACACTTCTTTACAGAAGTTTCTGTAAAGAAAGTTTACGGAAGTGAATCACTGCCATCCAAAAGTGTTTTGAACGGTCTAGATTTTAATGAAACTTTTCCAGGAAAAGTTAATTGTGACCGGTCATAATTGAAAACGAATCTCAGACATTGATTGTACGAATGGACGGCTGAGGTTGCGCCGCTCTGTAAACACCACGTTCACGGAGCGGCCGTCAAAAAGTCTATCTTTCAAAAATCATTGCTTGATAAAGTTCCAAAAATTGTTCCAAACAACGTACCCTCCAAGATGCCCAAATTCAAAATTTTCCTTTTCAGTGGTTTTATTTTTCAATTTTCTTGTCGCACTTTTTTAATTTCCATTGTACTTTTTTTTTTTCTCCCTCTGCTGTAGTTTTTGGCTCTTGTTCTGATACATTTACATTCCTATATTAAGTCCTTTGCGCTTTATTAGTCAAGTTTCTTTCTTTTCTAATGGCTCTTTGTTTTGATGCATTAACAGGTACGTGGAAAGGGTGAAGGAATTTGGAATGGTGGTGACGGATTGGGCACCCCAAGTGGACATTTTGAGACACCCATCAACAGGTGGATTTATGAGCCATTGCGGATGGAACTCGTGTTTGGAGAGTATAACCGTGGGAGTGCCGATACTTGCTTGGCCAATGCACTCTGACCAACCTAGAAATGCATTTCTGGTTACAAACATTTTAAAAGTTGGTCTAGCAGTTACCACCTGGGAACAACAAGAGCAAATAGTGACTTCATCCACCATTTGTGGGGTTATAAAGATGTTGATGGCATCAAGAGAAGGGGAAGAGATAAGAAGGAAGGTTGAGGAGATAGGCAGTGCCACCCACCAGGCAGTGAAGGAAGGTGGTGTTTCTCGCTTGGAGTTGGATTCATTCATTACCCATATAACTCGGTAGCTAAATAAATATTGCTAAGGGAACTTATTGTATTTTTTTTTAAAGGAAATTTTTAGCGTATTCATTCAACATAGCGTGTCAATGATATATATTTTTACTGAAGATTAATGGACGTATCCTTGTTCTTTCTAAATTATTGGTCAGGTATTTTATTTAGTACTATTTACATCTTGTAATTTCTTGTTTAGCTTTCGTAAAAAAAAAAATTAGAAGCAAGTAATCATTCGTTTCAATGAGAGAAATTATAAAAGTAAAAAAACATAAACTATAGTTGAAAAGTGTTATGCTTATACAAGATTATGGGAAAAAAAGGCAGTTGTTTCAATCTTTTGTCATTTTTAGTGATTTTTTTTCCCCTTTTTTTGTCGTAATTTTTGTCTTTTAGACTTATTCTGTCGAGATAAGTAATGAGTGCTTCAACGTAAATCTAACAAAACAATAATTTAGCAAGAGCAAGGCCTTTTGGTATGAGTCTCTTTAATGAAAGTTCATTAATAAAATATGGAGATCTGGGACAGAGATGGTTAGAATCCACCCCGCCCTGTTCTGTTGCCACTTTGAACAATCCAGTATTACTAGCTAAGATTTTTGATTGGATTCAAAGTTTTCTACGAACTTCATATCAAAGAAATCCTCACAAATCACATATTTCCTCGTAAGATTAGCGCGTCCAAATCAATCCCTCTAGAAAAAGAGCATCACAAATAGGGTCCCTATCCTTCGTTACCAGTCTGACCCTGCAACGTAGCCACAGGATGAAGGCCCACCAGGGGATATTTCCTTTAAACCTCACCACTGAGAACCAAGGAAACTTCGAACCTCCCTCTCTTCAGATTGCAGCCATAGCCATCAGCATAGAAAAAACACCATTGGCACATGGTACCGTTGTCACAACGAAAGACAAATCAATGTTGAGAGAAGGGATAAAACAGTTCATTATCTCTTGGATGGCCGCAATTAATTATTGACCATTTCCACTCACCATGCATAGACCATTTCCATTCACTATTTAAGATAATAGAAGAGGCTTTTGCAAGGTAAGAGCGCGCTCCCAATATTCCTAACAACTGCATCCCCAATGTCTAGCAGAGGCTCGATCAAGTGGGTGTCAACCTAGCCATAACAAAGTATATATCCTCTCCACTGCCCACAGTGTATTTAATTAAGGGCTTAGCAAGGCCTAAGATTAAAGAGTTTTCTCATTGACGTCCATGAAGAACTCGGACACACGTTCCAAAAGTTTTTATGTATAATCACAAAAGTTTGGACCCATTTAATCCACAAAGAGTCAGCTTCGTTACTGATAGCGCCCAGATGCCTGTATTTCAGCATTGAAGCCTTATGCCACAACTTCAGTGGCTTTAAGCCCAAGCCCCCTTCCTCCTAAGGGGAGAAAACTTCCTTCCAACTTATCTGGGCACCTGAAGACCTTAAATACGATCGAGTCCGTAAGAAAGCCCTCAAGGTCCTCTCCACTTCCTTAAGAATCTTTTGGGGATGATTGAATATAAAACATGTTGGAACTTGAGTGTATTTGTAAAACATGTGTTTTTCTCTAGTCCCACATTGGGAAGTTACAAAACCTTCATCTTCCTTAAAAGACTATGTACACTTGTGTGTTTGTAAAAGAGGACCCAAAAAGAGGTCTCGCGCGCTCAGGAAAATGGGCGGCAATTTGGAAAACTGATTCGGAGACCAGTTAACCGGGTGCACGTCTAAATTGCGCAGGGGGGGTGCAAATCCGGGATTTGAGTCTCGCTCACATACACGGTTAAGCTCACGTTTTGCTAAAATTCTGAAACGATTTTTCAGTCAATCAAATCTTTTCCAAAATGGAATTTCGTGGCTGATTAAGAACATGAAAAAAACGTTTGCTAAATCAAAGGGATTTGATTGTTTGCTGATTAACAACGTTTGCTAAATCAAAGGGATTTGATTGTTTGCTGATTAACAAAAACGTGTGTATTAATCAGAGGGATCTGATTAAGGGATGATTTCGGATAATCACATAATCAAAGATTTGATTTGATTAGATTATGGGCTGATTAAGAAAAACGTGTGCTAAATCAAAGCGATTTGATTTGATCTGATTTTTTGTTTCCGAAAATTCAAGCTCAACTTGCCCTATAAATACAGCACTTTGGAATGGGTTTAAAAACACATCAAAAACGGCTCTCTCTTCTTCCCCCAAAAACAGTTTTCTGAGTTCGAGCATTAGGTCGAGTGTGTTCTTGTTTTCGGTTTTTCTCCTGTGCAGAGAAGGCCGAGCAGAGGAAAGAATTCTGGGCTGTTTTATCCTAGGGACGGCGGGGCAACGACGAACTGCTTGCACAATCTGGGCAAAGCCGCGAAACGTCTTAAAGAGAGCGACCTAGTCCGCGACTCAACCCCGCAGTACAACTTCGAATTGGTAATCTGTTTTCAGTTACGAACACTTGAGGTAATCCGTTCCTTGTTCATAGCAGTTATTTTCAACAAAACACCAGTAAGTTTGCATACCCCATAGGACATCTTGAACCCATTGAAGTAGTACTCTTCCACAAAGTGAGAGATGCTTAGAAGTCCAACTCTTAACTCCAGCGATTGTCCTCTCTTTCAGCTGAATACAGTCAATATAAGATAGCTTAGAAGTTATCAATGGAACCTCCAAATATTTGACCGGTAAAGAAGCCATTGGGATAGGTAGAATAGTTGCCAAACTACACTACTACAAAATGATATAAAGATCACGGTACAAATACTAAAAAGATCTCACTTTTTGTAAAAACGTAATAAAATGTTATGGACTATAATTTTAATCTCAGTTATATGAAAAAACTAAGATGGAAAGATTTTTTAATCTCAGTAATCTAAAAAGTGAGATCGTAACTTGAAGAATAGATCTCATTCTCAAAAAACTGAGATTATAAATGAAAGAATATATCTCGTTTCGAAAAAAATTGAGATGAAAAGGTTTTTTATTTTTAGTAATCTAAAAGTGAGATTGTAACATAAAGAATAGATCTCATTTTTGAAAAACTGAGATTGTACATGAAAGAATATATCTCATTTCAGAAAAACTGAGATAAAAAGAACATTTAATCTCAGTCATCTAAAAACTGAGGTCATAAGTCAAACGCATATGTTATATATTAGATATTTCAGTTATATATTGAAAAGTGTGTGTGGTGTAGTTGGTTAAAGCTTCTATGTAAAACTCAAGAGACTAAGGTTCAAAACCCAACAGAAGAAATAGAGTAGGATTTTTTCCCTTAGGAAAACACCACTTTTAATCTCAGTTTTTTCAAAAACTGAGATTATTTCTCTCTAAACAACCACAGTTTTATAATAAAACTGAGATGTTAAGCTATTAAAGGTCACAATTTTGTCATTTTAATCACAGTTTTTATTTTTTTAGTCACGCTTACAGAGTTTTAATCATAGTTTTTATCCTGTGGTTAAAAGATAGAGAATTTTAGTTACGCCTTGATAGACCACGGTTTTGAATGCGAGATTAAAAGTAAAAGATCACATCAGATGACTGAGGTCTTTATCTATTTTTGTAGTTGTGCTAGCATGGAGAGAGGGGTTAACACCAGCCAGAAAAATAGCACTCTTACTAGGAGTATTTCAGATTAGGTTCCAGACCTCTTGATATGATTCACATTATCTTTCTTTCTTTCTTTTTTTTTTTTTTTGATCCGATTCACATTATCTATTCACAAGTTATTCTTTGAATCTTCAGAGAATTAATGAAGAAGATACATGTTCAGAAAAGAAAGGAAACAACTTAACACCAGGCTGAAATTTAGCCACTAATCAAGTGTAAATTGGTAAACTGCAGGATACTAGCACATCGCTTATTTCTCTCCTGATTTTACTCTTTCCTTTATTGTATTGATTTGTAAACATTGTATCTTCCTTGTATACAGAATTCTCTATATAAGTTGAATACTAGAATGGACCCGCTCTTACATTGTGAGAAAGGGGTTTTCTACTGATTCAATTCCTCTTTATGGTATCAGAGCCATAGAGCAACCCAATCCTATCTTCTTCTTCTTTATTGTTTTTCTACCCCTTCTTCTCCTTTGTAATCGCCTCACCATAAGAATGTCTACAGGTTCTTCAACCACTGTTGTTGGACGTTACCCTTATCCTTGTCAGATTAACGTGGCAAATTTTGTCTCACTTCGCTTAACCGAAACAAATTACTTGCTCTGGAGAACACAGATCCTCTCATTGATTGAAAGTCAAGATGTTTTAGGCTTTGTTGATGGAGGAGAACCAATGCCGAGTCGTTACATACAAAATTCTACTGAGAAAGAGAAAGCTTCTACCGAGAAAGAGAAAGCTCTAAATCATGATTTTCAGGCGTGGGTGATGACGGACAGATTGGTGAAGGCTTGGATCACCAGTACTCTGTCTGAGGAAGTTTTGGGGCTCGTGATAAGCACCCAATAATGTAGATTCTTGGTGCTTAAGTCCTTGGTTTTGTAGTATTTAGTTCATAAAGTTAATGTTTATAGCAATATTGCACGTAAGGTAGGTTTTTGTATGTTTCAGGTAAAACGTGCAAATAAGGCGCATTTCAATGCCATGGACGGCCCAAGTGCTTCCAAGTACCCGAAGACCCTGTCGGCCCCTTAAAATCTGTCTAAGTATGGAAAAATGACTTTCTGAAAAAGTTTCGATTTTCGAGATAAAAAATGGCGGTAATTGATCCTTGAATTTTTCTAAGAGTAACTACAAAGTTACAAGGTTTTATTCGAAGAGCAAGGTCATGTTTTGAGCCATTTTCTCTCGAGAAAAACGTACAGTTTTCCATTTTACACTAAAAGTGGGGGGATGACATTTAGATTTAAATGGAATTTTAAAATTCTGGTAATGCCATTGTTTCCAAATTGGGGGGTACTTTCTTATTTTCATTAAACAAAATTAAAGTAAAGAAAAAGTAAAAGAAAGGTTTAAAATGTAGTCTTTACTTAAATTTAGAGAATGAAAATAAGGTTCTGAGAAGCTGGAAGTTGTTTGAAGCCTGCCTGAATTCTGCAATTTCTGAAGAATGGTATCGATTACAGGGATGGATGTTATCGATTACTTGCTTCCCAAAATGAAGGTTATCGATTACTGAAGACAAGGTAATCGATACCTGTGCAAGATTCTGGTCCACAAAGAATCCAGATCTGAGGGTATCGATTACAACATGTTGAACGTATCGATTACTGTGTGCACGAAGCAAGGGAAAGCAGAAAGGTATCGCTACCTTTGGCAGATGGTATCGATTACTTGTGGCGGCCAGAAGATATTTTTCCTGACTTTTCAACTTTCCTTTTATGGAAAGTTTCCTTTTATGGCGTGCTTTTGGGATATTTTGGGGACATTTTTGTCCACTATTTGGCTGATTTTCTAAAGCCTATAAGTACCTTTGTAAGCCATTATTGGCCATTAGCTAGATAGATGTAGATTTTTATGATTTAAGTCTTTTATTTCCTAAGAACTCCATTGTTAGTCTTTCAAGCTTTTCTTGTCATTTCTTTCAAGAACTCAAGTAAGTTTAAGAGTTTTGATGTTTTCTCGTTTGTTAAATGTTGTAGCTACTAGTTGGATCTTCATTTAAATCAAGTTCATTTCGTTTTTATCGGTTAATCATGTTTTCCTTCCTTAGCATAATTTCTAGTCTTTTTCCAATGCGTGAGTAGTTAATCGGTTTGGTCTTGCGGTGAGGTTTACTCTATGAATTAGTCAATCAAATGGTTTCGCTTAAACTTTAGCTCGTTTTCAATGTGTTGAATGAATTAAACCCATGATTTCTTGCATCGATCATGGGATTGGTGGCTTCTTTGATCAATGAAGTCTATCACCCCATGCTACGCGCTTGATAATCCTACGCGTGCGAACGATCCTTTTTCGTCTCTCACTTGCGTTAAATGAGTTCAGTTTGAATTAATGCATTGAATTGAGTTACAAGTAGTCTTCAGTTTTTAATGCTTTTAGTGGAATCCGGATGGTTTCGGTCCACTCATTAGTTAGATGAAGAAACCATTTGAATGGCTAAGCCGTAGGTAAACCAATCCCTCTTGACTCGACCATCTTAGTATCATTTATTTCCAAGTTTAAATAGCGTCATTCAAATCGAATATTGAAGTTGGCGGTCTTAAACGCCGGAAACCTTACAATACCTACAATCCGAACAAGCTATATTTGAGCTCCCTGTGGATCGACTCGAACTTTCTCGCTATACTATGCAAATCGTTAGTCATGGTCCGGTTTATAAATAATTGAATTTGACGGCTGTTTGGTAAACTTCAACGACTACCGAAAGGACCTAAGCAAATTTTGGCGCCGTTGCCGGGGAATTCTTATTTTAGCTTATTTGGAGGTTCGACAAACCATTGTAAGTATCCCACTTTATTTTATTTTGTGCAACTTGTATATAGTCTAGCGGATACCTCTAACCGATCTTCATATCAAACCTGAGGTGTAACGAAGCTAGATTAGGTATGGATTGCCTTTTCTTTTATTGTTGCTATAACGTGGTGGTGGCATAACCCCACGGAACTGTTTTGAGAAAGAGGTGGCGGCATAGCCCCTCTAGCCTGTTTACTTTATGTCTTATATATCTAATAGAATGGCGGCGGCAAATGGGGAAATAGCCCCCATGCCTATGTGGGAATACTCTTATCCCGATCATGCTTATCCCAAGACTTTGCGGGAGTACCTTTGTCCTGATCACACTTTCACGCCCCCTTGCATAGCCACTCATGATTCCAATGTTTTTAAAAGTCGTATGACCATTTCTAATTGGCTTGATCTTAAGAACCAAATTCAAACTTTTGCCGAAAGAGAAAATGAGTCATTTTATGCATGTTGGGGAAGATATAAGGATTTGTTCAATGCAGTCCCGTATCATGGCTATAATAATTTCCAAATCGCTAACTATTTTTATGATGGACTTTCTCAAAAGAGTCATGCTTTCATAGATGTGTTGTGCGATGGAAACTTGTTTGATAAAGACCCCGTTGCAGCCTTAGATTTCTTTGATCGAGTGGCTCAAACTTTGCAATCTCGGGTTTTTGTTAAACATTGTCCAGAGTCCACCTCAAATGCCATGGACGAGGGTATTGAGCCGCCTATCTTTGTTGAAGATGTTAGCTTAGCTTATGAAAGCTCCGCAGAGTCTGAATGGAGTGATGAGCCTAATGATGACCCTATTGTCCAGTGTTTTCCCCCCGTTGATCTCCCTCTATGTGATGATCTAGGGGAGAAACTTCTCACTGTTGCAGAGATGGACGTAGAGGTAGATTATTTGTATTCTTTATTAGAAGAGCAAGACAAGGCATACGAGACCAAGTGTGGGTCTCCTACCCTTGAGGATACAAATTTTGATGCGAGGGCAGATGAGCAAATAGAGTCGCTTGTCGTTAGTGAAAGCTATATGCCTTTTAAGGAGTCATTACCGATACTTGCACTGAATAATCCATTAATCTTGGCTCTAGATGGTGCCACCCCTCCTACTGAGTCTCCACTTGTGCAAGAGTTTTTAAATGTGGAACGGATTGATTTTCTTGGAGTTGATGACTTTGATTTTCTTTCTCATGCTTACATTGTGGAATTTCTCAACAATTTGAAAATTGATTTTGTTTGGGCTATGCACTTGGTGGAACTCAAGTTTATGGAACGAATTCGGCAATTGCTCTACTCAAAATATCTTTTCTTGTGGAATGGCCGAGTTCAATGTTTGGCAAACCGTGCAGTGTGGCATGCTATGTTCATACTATTGGTTTTTGCAGGCATGTTGCATATTCAAAGCCCTCGTGTGGCTGAACACTCTATCTCTCCTTCTTTCTCTCCCTCTTTCTCTCTTTTCTCTTTCTCTTTTGATGGTCCGGTATAGCCACCCATCTCTAGCTCACGCAAGGGATGGGGAGAAAAGTAGTACCCGTGCAATCGCGTGACGATTTGGTTTCATTAATTCACCCTCTCCGTGTTATTGTCTTCATGCTATGAGGACATAGCATCGTTTAAGTTGGGGAGAGGGATATATATGTTATATATATGTTCATGAGACTTGTCTCATTTTTCTGCTTTTGGTAAAATTTTTAAATTTTTTTTTTTTGCATGCAATCCTCCCTTGTTAGCAGTAATTTCTTATGCTAGATACTTTGGTTATGCTCTTTTCGTTTCAATAATGGCTTCAGTAATGCATCTTGTGAAAGCCGTTTGTGTTTAACCTACATGCATGCATAAATTTGCCAATTCATGAATGAGTCTCGCCACGGGCTTAATTTAGTTAGTATTCTCTCTTAGGGTGAATTTCCACATTGTACATAGATAATAGCTTTTGACATGTTTGAGTAGTTTAATATCTTGCATGCATCTTTAAGAGTTGTTAACGTGCTTAGGAAATGATTTGAGGCATTTTTGTTTGATTAAACCACATAAGAGTCACATTGTCCTTATTTTGAACCATAGTCCGAGTCTCTTCCATTTGTCAAACCTAGGTAACCGGATGTTTGGAGGGTTATGTGGAAGTGTATTTCAATGTTTCAAGGAGGTTTGGGGGTGGTGTGAATGTGATTAGAAGTGGTTGGAATGTAAAAAGGCGAAGAGTTGGTACATGATTTCCTATCTCTCCTCTCCCACTACAAAAGCTAAAGCACCAAATGTTCATCTCCCTCTCCAAAGTTCTCACAAATTGGCCCTTCAATCTCTCTCACTACAAATCTCAATTCAAATGACCCAATTCCTCAAAGAAAAGAAAATCAAAGAAATGCTATGAAAGAGCAAAATTGAATTTGAAATAGGGTTGAATACTATGATGAGAGGATTCGTGTGACCTTCGGGCTAACATACATTCCGGATGAGAAAGACTTCAATGGAAAGGGGGAGCTCAAGGCTCAATACCATAAGGAGCCGGATGAGGATGACGACTATGTGTGGTTGTGTCGGTGGTAGAGTCTTTTTATTGTTTGTTTATATCGTATATAGTAGTTGACTTACATTTCGGTGAAAGCATGTTGTTTATTGCTTTCGGTTAGATGTAGGGGTGAGGCAGCGGCCATTTTGGGTAGTGTAACCTTGTACTAGCATAGGCCGCCGCCACTTTTGCAGTTTTTCCCTTTCTTTGCTAACCTCGGTCATTATAAGCTTAATGAAGTCCTTTAGTGATTCATTGCACGTTAATCATTCTTGTTATGCATGCGTTATATTCGACGTACTTAGTCATGTAATCACATGTTGATTTTGGTTGCTTGTGGAAGCAACCCATCGGGGGGTTGCTTGTCTTTTTGTTTCGTCGGCGAGCTTGTTCATGTTTGGGTCAAGGCATGCATTCACGTGGGTTGCATGATAGTGCTTAACGGATGTTCTTTCTCTCGCCAATCTTTTGTAGAATGAGCATATCCTATGTATCTTTTATTTTAGGGCTTTAGGTTTTTAATTTTGTCGCTTAGGTTATCTTTTGTCGTTTTAGTTTTGTTTGCTAGGGACTAGCAAAGTACAAGTTGGGGGGTGTGATAAGCACCCAATAATGTAGATTCTTGGTGCTTAAGTCCCTGGTTTTGTAGTATTTAGTTCATAAAGTTAATGTTTATAGCAATATTGCACGTAAGGTAGGTTTTTGTATGTTTCAGGTAAAACGTGCAAATAAGGCGCATTTCAATGCCATGGACGGCCCAAGTGCTTCCAAGTATCCGAAGACCCTGTCGGCCCCTTAAAATCTGTCTAAGTATGGAAAAATGACTTTCTGAAAAAGTTTCGATTTTCGAGATAAAAAATGGCGGTAATTGATCCTTGAATTTTTCTAAGAGTAACTACAAAGTTAGAAGGTTTTATTCGAAGAGCAAGGTCATGTTTTGAGCCATTTTCTCTCGAGAAAAACGTACAGTTTTCCATTTTACACTAAAAGTGGGGGGATGACATTTTGATTTAAATGGAATTTTGAAATTCTGGTAATGCTATTGTTTCCAAATGGGGGGTACTTTCTTATTTTCATTAAATAAAATTAAAGTAAAGAAAAGGTAAAAGAAAGGTTTAAAATATAGTCTTTACTTAAATTTAGAGAATGAAAATAAGGTGCTGAGAAGCTGGAAGTTGCTGAGGAGCTGTGTGCTGAAGCTGAAGCCTGCCTGAATTCTGCAATTTCTGAAGAATGGTATCGATTACAGGGATGGATGTTATCGATTACTTGCTTCCCAAAATGAAGGTTATCGATTACTGAAGACAAGGTAATCGATACCTGTGCAAGATTCTGGTCCACAAAGAATCCAGACCTGAGGGTATCGATTACAACATGTTGAAGGTATCGATTACTGTGTGCACGAAGCAAGGGAAAGCAGAAAGGTATCGCTACCTTTGGCAGATGGTATCGATTACTTGTGGCGGCCAGAAGATATTTTTCCTGACTTTTCAACTTTCTTTTTATGGAAAGTTTCCTTTTATGGCGTGCTTTTGGGATATTTTGGAGACATTTTTGTCCACTATTTGGCTGATTTTCTAAAGCCTATAAGTACCTTTGTAAGCCATTATTGGCCATTAGCTAGATAGATGTAGATTTTTATGCTTTAAGTATTTTATTTCCTAAGAACTCCATTGTTAGTCTTTCAAATTTTTCTTGTCATTTCTTTCAAGAACTCAAGTAAGTTTAAGAGTTTTGATGTTTTCTCGTTTGTTAAATGTTGTAGCTACTAGTTGGATCTTCATTTAAATCAAGTTCATTTCGTTTTTATCGGTTAATCATGTTTTCCTTCCTTAGCATAATTTCTAGTCTTTTTCCAATGCGTGAGTAGTTAATCGGTTTGGTCTCGGGGTGAGGTTTACTCTATGAATTAGTCAATCAAATGGTTTCGCTTAAACTTTAGCTCGTTTTCAATGTGTTGAATGAATTAAACCCATGATTTCTTGCATCGATCATGGGATTGGTGGCTTCTTTGATCAATGAAGTCTATCACCCCATGCTACGCGCTTGATAATCCTACGTGTGCGAACGATCCTTTTTCGTCTCTCACTTGCGTTAAATGAGTTCAGTTTGAATTAATGCATTGAATTGAGTTACAAGTAGTCTTCAGCTTTTAATGCTTTTAGTGGAATCCAGACGGTTTCGGTCCACTCATTAGTTAGATGAAGAAACCATTTGAATGGCTAAGCCGTAGGTAAACCAATCCCTCTTGACTCAACCATCTTAGTATCGTTTATTTCCAAGTTTAAATAGCGTCATTCAAATCGAATACTGAAGTTGGCGGTCTTAAACGCCGGAAACCTTACAATACCTACAATCCGAACAAGATATATTTGAGCTCTCTGTGGATCGACTCGGACTTTCTCGCTATACTATGCAAATCATTAGTCATGGTCCGGTTTATAAATAATTGAATTTGACGGCCGTTTGGTAAACTTCAACGACTACCGAAAGGGCTTAAGCAGCTGGCCGTTGGTCTCGTCACATCACGAGAGGTATGGGACGCACTCCACACTTCATTTGCTCATGACTCTCAAACACGGGAGTTTGAACTCAATTGTTCACTTCAAAGTTTGACTAAAGATGGTCGAACCATTTCTGAATATATTCGTTCATTCAAAACAATTTGTGATGAACTGAATGCCATTGGGAAACCTGTTTCGGATAAAAATAAAGTTTTCCAATTATTGCATGGTCTTGGACCTAAATATGCTAATTTTACTACTACCATGTTGAAACCACCTATGCCATCGTTCAATGATTTGATTCCCATGTTACACAACCATGAGTTGCGTAACAAGAAGATTTTCAAGGAAGAACCCGTGCATACCATGGCATTTGTGGGTCATCAGCAGAATGGTGGCGGTCCTCGATTTAATGGTGGACGGAACAAGAATTGGAACCAGAGGGGAAACACACAAAATGGATAGTATCAGACCTTCTCCTCAAAAGGGAAAGGTTTTGTCCAAACTAGTCCACAAGTTGGACCAAGAAAACCTCATGTTACGACAGAATCACCCCAAGGGAAAAGTAAGACGCAGGAAAATCGCCGTAGAGGAGCTATTATATGTCAAATCTGTGACAAAGGGGGGCATGATGCACTTCATTGCTGGCAGCGTTTTAATCATGCTTATCAACCTCATAAAGTACCACAAGCCTTGGCCGCAATGACTTTAGAGAGTCCTATAGATGAGGATTGGCTTCCCGATACTGGTGCAACATCCCACATGACAGGTAACCGAGATAAACTCTTCAACCTCACTTCTTATACGGGGAGAGATTATGTGATGGTAGGTAATGGTGAGAAACTTAAGATAACACACATTGGTGATGCTCAATTACCTGCTAAGCATAATGACATATTGCTGCATGATGTGTAGCTTGTTCCAGATATAAAAAAGAACTTACTATCAGTTTCTCAATTAACCTCTGATTTACCTTGCTACTTTGAATTCACATCTGATGGTTTTGTTGTTAAGGAACAGAAAACCAACCGAGTGATGGCAAAAGGGAATAAAAAAGGTGGCCTGTATGTGTTGGACGGAACGGAAAAGAAAGCCTTGTTTTCTGCTAGATTTCGTACTACTTCAGAAGATGTGTGGCATCAACGACTTGGGCATCCGCAGGATAAAGTTGTTAGTTATCTAAATTACAAAAATATGATCAAGGTTAACGCATGGAATGCAAAACCTCATATTTGTTCTAGTTGTGAACTCAGTAAAAGTCATAAGACGCCATTTTCTCTTTCTCCAAGTTGTTCAATGGAGCCTCTTATTAAGGTGCACTGTGACCTGTGGGGACCTGCCCCAGTCCGATCTGTTCAACATTTTCGTTACTTTGTTCTCTTTGTTGATGACTTTTCTCGGTATGCATGGCTGTATCCGTTAAGGAGAAAATCAGATTTTTTCCAATACTTTCTCCTGTTTCAAAAAATGGTAGAGCGTCAATTTGAGAGAAAAATCAAAATTTTTCAATCCGACAGAGGAGGAGAGTTTCAAAAGTCTGAGTCTCATGCATTTATCAGAAAATGGCATAGTGCACCAGATGTCATGTCCTAAGACTCCAGAACAGAATGGTGTAGTTGAGCGAAAACATCGACATGTGGTGGAGCATGGTTTAGCATTGCTTTTTCATGCCGATGTCCCGAAGAAGTATTGGGTTGATGCTTTCATGACTTCGGTATTTCTCATTGATCGAACACCATCAGAAAAATTAAAGATGCAATCACCTTTCTCACTTTTGTTTGGGAAAGAACCAAATTACTCCAGCTTGCGAGTATTTGGCAGTAGATGTTTTCCTTGTCTCTGAGAATATGCAAAGAACAAGTTTGAACCCAAATCATTGCCTTGTGTTTTCCTTGGTTACAGCAAAAAACATAAAGGATATAGGTGCATATATCCTCCAACAGGTCGGATTTTTATATCTCCACATGTGGTTTTTCATGAGATTTTGTTTCCCTTCAAGAAACCTACTGATTTGTTTGTTGCAGCCGCAGATGAAGGTGATCTTGCAACATTTTCTGATTGGGTACAAGCTACACAGAATGATTTTGCCGTCTCTTGTGGTCATGAACCGTTCACAAGAACCCAAATGATGTCCCCTGATCCACGAAATCTTGATTCTAATTTAATCAGTCCCACTCCTTTAGCTTTGCAATCTGAACCCATCCTAGACCCACATGCTTTAGAAGATGAACAAAATCCAAATCTATTTACATCTCCTTCTCCATGTCATGATCAATCTGAGTATGAGATTGAACCAGATAGTATTGTGCCCAACATATCTGAAGACACCAACCACTCGTCACCTCAAACCTCAAATTCTTGGGGTTGACCCAACACCAGTCACAAACCCCTTACCAACCCCTTCAACCAATCCACACCAAATGATAACAAGAGCCAAAAACCAAATCTTTAAACCAAACCCCAAGTATGCTCTTCTTACCCACATCAAGTCTGATGTTCCCTTAGAATCCAAAAATATTCGGTCAGCTCTAAATCATTCTGGTTGGTATGCAGCCATGAAGGAAGAATTAGATGCCCTTGCTGAAAATGATACCTGGGATTTAGTTCCACGAACATTTGATATGAATGTGATTGGTTCTCGTTGGGTACACTACAAGGAATAATACATTTGCCGGCGTTTAGATAACGCCGTTAGAGACCCGTTAAACGCCGTCAAATGTTTGGCGGCATTTAATACCAAGCGCCGGGGACACGGCCGCCATCATATATTGCCGGCGTACGCTGGGTAGAAGTTTTGCCGGCGCTTTTAAAAATGCCGTTTACAAGGTTCAGCCGTTACCATCCGCGTCCGTCAAGTTACGGAGATGTCATGATGACGTCGTACGCCAACGTTTTATAAAACGCCGGAATCAACTTTTACTGTAGGCCCAAACAATGTTAGAAAGGCCCAAACAATGTCGGACCTCCATTTATCACTACAACACGAAAGGGCTATAGCGAGAATTTAGTTTCCTGGCCAAAGCACTTGATTTCCTCGCAAAACGAATTAGCGAGGAAAAATTTCCTCGCTAAAACCTTGTCGCAAAAGGCTTTAGCGAGGAAAAAAAAAATTCCTCGCCTATTCCAACACAATTGCGACGAAATTTTTCCTCGCTAAAATAAATCCAAAAAGTAAACGAACTCTCCGCGTTTTTTGCCACTCCCAGCACTCGAACTTTAGGTCTCTTGTATATGAAACCTAACACCTATCCACTGCACCACTTTGCACTTCTGTGTGAAATTGTGAACTTTTTTTTATATATTATGTTTTTGCATCTCTTTCACCTTTCTAAATTAGTTTCTTGAACATTAATTATGGCCTTTCAACTTTTTGTACTCTTATAGTGTTTAAAATTTATTTGAACAAATTTAATTTTTTGCTAGAACAACAATTTTTTTTTGTTGAAACATGTTATATTCGTATCCGACAACAACTTTTGAAGGACTAATAATATATGTCATTATTCTAATTTTTTGATGGAATTATCCTTAGCTTTTATGGAATGAGATTTTTGTCGTCATAAGCTAGCTCGAGATATATTTTAATATCAGATTATGAATGACAAGTTTCATCATTGTTATTTTTTAATTTTAAGAGTAAGTTTGACCTTTTTCTGTCTGCCAAATACAAAGGGTATTATAGATTCGTAATTATTTTTTAAAGCTTTTTTCATCATTGCTATAATAATATGAACAAAATTTGTAAATACTCAGATTAGATCATCCTAAAAGCACTAAAGACAATACTTTAAAAAAAAATTCATCTTTAATGAAATTTTTAAAATTTTAAATTACCCAATATCTCTCTCTCTCTCTCACACACACAATATGTATATGTATATAAATGAATGCCATTAGAATCACCTAAGTTGTTTTAAATAAAAATCAATAACGGTTCACACAAAAAATTCTTTACAGCATGAATGCACAATAGATATGAAATTTTTTTTTTTTTTGTGACATAGTGTATTTTATGTAGATGTTTTGAAAATATATTTGTGATGATCTAATTAACTTCGAGATATTTTCAATACGACATCATTTCAAGATGTTTTTAACTTTATTATCTTTTGTTGAGTTTTTCATTACTATGGAATAAATCCTCAATACCTACACTTCAATATATCTTTCATTGATAATTAGAATAAGAAAAGTGACAAATATGAGATTTTTTACCAATTCAATGTGATTGACGAGGAAACTATATTTTTTTCCGTTTATTACTTTAATTTTTATTTTAATAAATTTGATAATGGTATTGATCTATGTAGTTGATTATGTCTTACCATTGTGATATTACAATTATACATATGAACATAATTTATGTATATATAAAAAATTAATAAGTCTTAAAAAAAGGCGAGGAAATCAGATTTTCTCGCTAAAAGCTTACATTTGGCGAGGAAAATCAGATTTCCTCCCAAAATGTAAGCTTTTGGCGAGAAAATCTGTTTTCCTCACAAAATGTAAGCTTTTGGCGAGGAAATCTGTTTTCCTCGCTAGAAACGGTCTTTTAGTGAGGAAATCTGTTTCCTCGCAGATAATGTACTTTCAGTGACGAAATTCAATTTCCTCGCCAAATTTCCTCGCTATAGCCCATTCGTGTTGTAGTGTATTTAGGCCAGAAAACTAGAATTCTATTATATTTAACCATCAATTTCCATTTTATAAGTTTTACTGCTTTTTTTTTTTTTTAAACGGCAAAAATCTTATTAACAAGGCTTGATAATGGGTACATCAAGAGAGAGAAGAGGGGAAAGAAAAGGGGGTAGAGTTGGGGAGAAAATTCCAATGAGTGCTAGGTGGGGAGAAAATTCCAATGAGTGCTAGGTACAAAATTCCACAACTAACATCCAAAGGCCATAAATATCAACTATTAGCCGAAATCATCCGTGTAATTGCAACCAATCCATCCAAGAACTAGGAAACACCATCCAAAGACGCCAAACTGACACAGGACATAAGACTTAAGGCTCCAAACTGATAGAGGGCACAAGACACCGAAAAAAAGAAAAAGGACACAAAAGAAACAAGACAAACAAAACCAAAACAAACAAGAGGCTATATATGAGGCCTCCTTTTGCTCTTGCTCTTATTCATTGTCTTTGATTGGGCAACCTACACACAAACAAGAATTCTCAGTTAAGGCTGCTTTTATGTTCATTCATGCATAAAGAATTGTCAGCTAGGTTATCGGAGCCTAGCTGGAAAAAAAAAAAAAAAAGAAAGAACCACGGCTCCTGCTTAAATAACCTCTGCTTATGTGATACATGCATGCAATTTTACTCTAAGGTTATTAATCTGCTTAAACGGGATATCACTCACCTTTTGGTGACTCGACGAGGAGGTAAACTCGTGCAAGTTTTGTTGTGGTCGTGACATTGAGTGGTGACCCCAAGCAGCCTCCCGTGCAGCAGGCCCTCCCCCTCCCCTGGTCACCAATTGAGACTCCAAATGCTCCATCCTTGTTTGCTGAGCTTGAATGGTAGTGGCTTGCGCTTGAATAGTAGCATCCATTTGTGTACGCATAGCAGCCATTTGCTTCTCCATCATCTCTTTCATTTGTGTCTCAAATTGGACCCGGTACAGTTGAAACTGCTCTTGCATTTGTGCTTGAAATATATGAGTTTGCTCTTGTGATCGCCGATATCCACCTCCAAAGACATCTTTGATAGAAGGGCCTAATCCAAATGTTCGAACACGGCCAGGTTGCTCAGGCCCATAACTTTTACAAAGATATCCTCATCTATGCATGTGGATTCAGTAGAAGATCCCTCCATTTGCGTTGAGAGCTCCGTCATTTGCGTCTACAAACACTGCATAAAATAAAAGGATAAATGCATATAATATGGCTTACAGAATACCCCGCCTGTTCAAAAAAAAAAAAAAAAAGAATACCCTGCTTGTCACTTTCATCAAGAACCAACCAATTTGTATAGCTTGCCAAATGCTCCAAAGCATTCAATTCAAATCCACCATATCACTAACAGAATTTCATAAAAGAAACAATTTTTTGCATGGACCAACTGCCAACATAATCTAAGTAAGAACTTTCAATTATTAGTAGGCTAATCACATGTATGAAGTATGAACTTTCAATTATTAGATTCAGATGCAGAATAAAAAGGACACTAATACATACCATGACCTCATTAACCGCATCACTTGCCACCGAGCCCTCTTTCAAGAATGCAGCCTTCCACACCTGCATGCGACTTGCGGGAACCCCTTTGTTCCTATTTGTCTCCTGCAATTAGGTATGCAGTAATTAGTTAGTAAACAGGGAATATATTATTTGTGTTTTGCAACAAAAGGAAAAGTTATTGATACCTCTAGTCGAACAACAGCAAATGGCTTTCTCCCTGTTTTGTGATGCAGTGTCTTTTTCTTCCGAATTCGTTTATTCTTCTTAGCTTTCTTCCGTGCTTTCCGAGTGCCCCAATAGTAGACCAAGGCTCGCCACTGATGCTCGTGTACCCTTTCAGGTCGATGAGCTAACCTATCTGCATCATTAGTAAAGGCCCTATAGTGCGACTTTTTTACTGTAGTACATTTCCACTCTCTCCATTTCTTCCCCGTTGAAGACATTAATATTCGCTTCATAGAATCATCTGCATCGGTATTTGCCTGCATCATGGGGTAAGATAATAACCAAGTTGTCTTCAACATTCATCTGAGTTGAACAAAAACAAAAAGCTAATTTGTGCAGACAAAAATCTCATTTGTGTTACCTTTATCTCCCTCCAAATTCGCTCTTTGTTTTCTTTTGGAACATAATGCCAGCTTTTATAAGTGAGTGGTAAAAGACTTCCATCGCGAGCTAAAACACCCAAATGAGAAGCAAGAGGTGTATGTCCTTCAACTGTCTGGTTTAACTCATTGGGAACTATATGTAACATTCCACCACCAGTATTCCAATCACCATGCATCCATGTTGGGCCTCTTGTTTGCCTTTGTGTGGATTGGGATGAAGTAGAAGCTATGCTCATCAAATAAGGAAAAGATGTCACATATTACACATACAGATTACACAAAGAAGTCTACTGAAATAAGGGGACTAGCTAGCTAGCTTATTTTCACCACAAATGAAAAAGATATTAAAATTTTGACTTACCATTTGAAGCCGAGCTATGATCGGGTCTCGTAGCAGGAAGACTTCCAAGGGGGTACCATGTTGTTGGTGGATCAGGTATGTTATAAGGACTATCATCCAGACTTGAAGAACTTTCAGAACCTGACTACTCAGTCTCACTAGAAGAACTTTCCGAACCTGACTGCTCATTCTCACTAGAAGAACTTTCAGAGGCAGAGCATCGAGTCTGTGAGATTCGTTTTGACATAATACCCTGGACGACAAAAATCAACATGCATATTCAAGTGTAAAATTAACAGGATACTATTCATTTGGAGTGATCAACGTAGCATATGTAAAATTAACACATCTGTAATTCCAACAAAGTACCATCTTAACCAGCTTTCACCTCAATATAGTAACAAGGCTTTGTTCCTATCATACTCATAATCATTTTTCACTAGATGATAACTATAATATAAATAAATAAACATAAATATGCAACTTCCATCCAGAACTAACTCCATATCAGCATCTAATTCAGAATCCATAGTTGCTTCATTAACAATTACTCCATCCAACTCTTGCCTAACCCAGTTCACGTCTCCCTCAGAAAAGAATAGACTTGCATGTACATCTTCATGGACAAACCCCTCCATAGTTGCTTCACCAACAGGTTGTTCGCCACACACCTCGTACAAGTCCCTAGGTTTCATCTTGACTACCACATTCCAGTCATCTTCGACGAGATCTTGAATATAGAAGATTTGTTGTGCCTGAGATGCTAAGACAAATGGTTCATCCTGCTATTGATTCTTCGTATATAATAGATGCTTGAAATTAACAAGTGTGAAGCCAAAATCATCATGCTCATGCTTAAGTCCCTTGTTATTATCAATTCAATCGCACTTGAATAACACATACCTACAATCATATGAATAGTACAATTCAACAATATCCATCACATATCCGTAGTACGTCACCTCACCCTCCACAGGATTCAACCTGTTTGTTAAAAGAGTAACAAATTTTAAAGTTAACTAAATCATTTTGGAAATTCCAAAGAATCCTATAATAAGTGTAACATACATGAGATTTGAACCATTTGGAAAATTCCTCGTTATGGCAGCGATCAACATCATAATCTTTGAGATGATGATGTGTCCTTCTAATTAATTTACGATGTTCCCTAGACAATCAACGTAAGTTTAAAGTGCATTAGCATTACAATTGGATCGGAAAAAGAAAGAGAATTAAATTGGGGGTATAGAGACACTTACTCCCGATAAGGGACAATTGCAATTGAGTTAGACAACACATATCGATGAGCTTGTACTCGTGTTATAGTATTTAGCACAAATCCGTTTCCTTTTCCTAAACCACGACCCATTAAGACCTCCGGGTTATCACTCACATCATTATTCCTTACTGGTCGATGCAACTTTGACTCAACACCATGCAAGTACCTCGCGCAAAATGTCATACATTCTTCGACCAAGTATCCTTAAGCAATAGAACCTTCTGGATTGCTTTTACTACGCACATAGGACTTAAGTGTCCTAAGATACCTACAAGTAAATAGACAAACCCATTCAAGATAAAGCATTGATATGACATGAAAGACAAAAAAAAAAAAGTTTAGGATAGAACCTCTCTACAAAGTACATCCACCGGTATTGCACTGGGCCCGCAATCTTGGCCTCCTCAACCAAATGAATGGGTAAGTGCTCCATAATGTCAAAAAAGGATGGAGGGAAAATTCTCTCAAGTTGGCAAAGTGTAAGTGCAATTTGGGATTGTAGACTGTCGAGTTCCTCCACTTCTAGTGTTTTTGAGCATATTCGGCTATAGAAATTGCTCAAATCAATCAGAGGTTTTGCCACATATTTTGGCAAAAGATTTCTCACCGCCACTGGAAGTAGTTGTTGCATTAGTATATGACTATCATGACTTTTCAACCCGAAGAGGGTGCCTTTTTTGAGATTGACACAACGTGAAATATTGGATGCATAACCATCTGGCACTTTGAGGTTCTTCAACATTGTTAAGAACAAAGTTTTCTCTCTACTATCCATGGCAAAGCATGCATGTGGCAAATAAAACTTATTATTACCAGCAATTATGGGGTGAAGTGCCTTTCGCATTCCAATGTCTACCATGTCACGTCGAACATTTAAATGGTCCTTTCCTTTTCCATCCACGCCCAATATTGTCCACAATATATTATCACAAACATTCTTCTCATTATGCATTATATCAATATTATGGCGAATCAAGTTAAACTCCCAAGTAACCAATTCAAAGAAAATACTCTTCTTCTTCCAATTATCAGCCACTTTGTCATCCCCTTTTTCTGTTCTTCGCCTCTTAGTAGATTTTTGAGACACATCATTCTCCACCAATTTGTTATCGAACCTAGATCCCAATTGTTTCAAAACATCAGTCCCTGATAGTCGAGTAGGAAATGAGTCATATTCAATAGTTCCATCAAAAGATGCAGCATCTTTTCGAAATTTGTGGTCCATACTCGACCATCGTCGATGCCCCATGTAACACATCTTTCGACTATTACACAAGTACCGATGCCGAGTTTGTACATTACAAGGAGGACAAGCTAGAGCACCTTTTGTGCTCCATCCCGACAACATTGCAAGGGCAGGAAAATCATTCATTGTCCATAGGAATAATGCACGCATCCGAAACATTTGGTTACTTTCTGCATCATAGGTGTCCACACCAATTTCCCACAATAGCTTTAGCTCATCCTACCACAAGGCGCAAATATGTATCAATTTTATCTCCAGGCCCATTAAGTCCATCAATGAGCAAGGTCAGAAATATATACGGTTGCTTCATGCACAACCACGGTGGCAAGTTGTATGGCGTTAGAATAACTGGCCAAACACTGTAAGATGTACTCATTGACTTGAACGGATTGAATCCATCACTTGCTAAACCAAGTCTAACATTGCGAGGCTCACAAGCAAAGTCTGGATACAGATTATCATAGTGTTTCCAAACAGGAGTGTCAGCAGGATGTCTCATTTTTCTGTCATTAGTTCGGTCAGCTGCATGCCATTTCATCAATGAAGCTATTTCAGATGTCATGAACAATCTTTGAAGGCTTGGAATCAACAGAAAGTATCTAACAATCTTGTGTGGGATCTTTTTTTGCTTCTTCTTTGTTTCAATCTCATCTTTCTCAAACTGTTTGTATCTAGGATGATGACACACTATACAATTATCCCTATCAGCGGTATCTTTCAAATACAATGAACAATCTTTTGGACATGCATCTACCTTGTGGTAATCAAGACCCAAGTCCTTAAGGAGAACTCTAGTTGCATAAAAGGACTTGGGTAATGTGTCACCCTCAGGGAATGCCTCCTTCAATCGCTCAAGCAACATTGTGAAAGACTTGTCAGTCCAACCAGAAAGGGTCTTTATATGAAGAAGCCGAGCAATGAATGACAAGGTTGAAAACTTTGAACACCCTGGATACAACTCTCTTTCAGCTTCCTTCAACAAACTAAAGATTTTTTTTGTTTTCTCATCTGGACCGTAGTTACTACTAAAACCTGTCGTGTCATCTGTAGGAGGAACAAATGGGGGAATTCCAAAGGCATCATAAAGCAGTTCATGCATTTCATCACCCTCGTATGAGTCACTCTGCCCTTTATCCTCAGTACGAGCTACAGGAGATGCTACAAATTCGCCATGAAAGATCCAACACGTGTAACTAGGTAGAAACCCATCTATCATTAAATGTTCACCTAGTACCTCCTTTTTTACTAATTTGACGTTCCTGCACTTCTTACATGGACACATGATTTCATTTGAATTAGATTGATTCCACATGCATACTTTACAAAATCCTTCACTCCTTGAATGTATGCTGGGTGCAACCTAGGAAGACTTATCCACCCTTTGTCCATTTGTGTTTGTCAACTGTTTTTTTTTTCACACGAAAAAACAAGCATCGCAATATCAAACAACTTGACTTCAAATCACACAAAAATAAACAAACAAATCAACAATGTGGACTGACTCCTCCAAAAATCGATCTCATACTCCAAAAATCAAACAAGTCAAACATTTGAATCATGAAAAGCTAAGGATCCAGAGAGCATAACATTAAACATTCCCAACAATTTTGATGAGAGAACATGAAACATGAGAATTCGATGAGGCAAAAGCACAGAATATTACCGAAAATGATGTTTGAGCTGAGATACAATTGTGTTTACACTCAATCAAGCACGGTGAAGAGAATCTAAAGTCAGTACATCTGCATACAAAAACAAACTCATCATTTCCTATCCGAGGCTTAAAGGACCTAAAAACAAAATCTTAGGCAAAATCAGTACAAATTCATTTCGAAACCTTCCAAGAGAATAAATCCCTACAAAAATCAGTAGATTAGCAAAATCGGAAAATACTAACCTAACCAAATCGGTAGATCTTCAGTTCGACTACAAAATCTCTAACGAAACTTGACGAAAAGGAACCGAATCAGTTTAGCCATACAAAATCTCAAAAATCGAAAGCCTTACGAAACCTAATCGAATCGGAAAACAGAAACCTAACAAAGTCGATCGGAATACCTGACAAACGGAGAAACTAGCAAAATCATGAAAGAGAGTGATCAATCGACAGAAGGAGATAGTTAACATCGGAATACTTTCATCTAAATCAATCGGAATACCTGAGAAACGGAGATCGATGAGAGAGAAAGGAGAAAAAAAATATTGATGGAGAGAGGAGTGAGAGACGAAGCAGTGGGAGAGTGGATCTGAAACGTTGTTCACTCTTTTGGCGTGTTATCTGCCTTGTTTTAACGCTTTTCCTTATTTTGCCGTTCGGTAGTGTAGTAATGAAGCTACAGCCAAGAAACGACGTTAAGGTATTACTCGGCGTTTTAATAAATGCCTTGATAGTTGGCAGAATATGGCGCCTTAAAAAACGTTGGCTTAGCAGCGTCGTTTAAAATGCATTTTCTTGTAGTGGTATTCAAGCCTAAGCTAAAGTCTGATGGAAGTTTGGAAAGATTAAAGGCGCGCCTTGTTGCTAAAGGAGACAATCAAAAAGAAGGGATTGATTTTTTTGGAAACTTTCAGTCCAGTGGTGAAACCCAGAGGTATTCTAACTGTGCTTACTGTTGCAACCGTGAAAGGCTGGCACATTCGGCAATTAGACATGAAGAATGCCTTCTTACATAGCGAACTTCTGATTCCTGTGTACATGGAACAACCACCTAGGTTCGTCAACCTCTCTAAACCATCCCATGTTTGTCTCTTGAAACGTTCCTTGTATGGTCTCAAGCAAGCATCACGTGCTTGGTTTGATAAATTTAGCTCCTTCTTGTTGAGCCTTGGTTTTTGTTGCAGCATGGCAGACCCATCATTGTTTGTGAACAAATCCAATTCTGGGGTCCTAATACTTTTGCTTTATGTTGATGATATCATTGTTACAGGTGACTCAACTTCTCAAATTGAGTCTCTTATTGAGATTTTGAGTCACAAATTCGCAATGAAAGACCTTGGACCTCTTCATTATTTTCTTGGGATTGAAGTCCACGACAGATCAGATGGTCTACTTCTTACTCAAAGTAAGTATGCGCGTGATCTACTAGAGCGAGCCAATATGGCTTCTTGTAAACCAATCTGTACACCCATGGTTTCAAAGGTTTCATCCCAACATGGTCTCACTAATCCTTATCATGATCCACACATTTTCGAAGTCTAGCAGGAGCTCTTCAATACCCACGATGACTAGACCGGACCTTTCATTGTCTGTTAATATGATATGTCAACATATGCAACAGCCATCCATTGCTCACTTTCAAGCCATGAAGAGAGTTCTTAAATATGTTAAAGGGACGATTGGATATGGCCTCAAAATCCTCAAAAATAGTCCTCTTGAATTGTATGCCTTTTCTGACTCGGATTGGGCAGGGTGTCAATCGACACGACGCTCTACTACTGGTTTTTGCACATTTTTGGGGGCTATTGCTTATCATGGAGTGCTAAAAAGCAAGCAACGGTTGCTTGATCTAGTGCAGAGGCCGAATATCGGGCTATGGCTCCACTGCAGCTGAGTTAACTTGGATTTCTTTTATCTTACGAGATCTTGGAGTATCTGTATCTCAACCTGCAACTTTATTTTGCGACAACATCAGCGCCTTACACATGACCATTAATCCTATTTTCCATGCACGAACAAAGCATATTGAACTGGATTATCACTTTGTTCGCGAGAAAGTTGCCCTCGGTTCACTTGTTACTCTATATGTATCTTCCAAGAATTAGTTGGCTGACATTTTCACGAAGCCCCTGCCCCGCGCTTCGTTTCATGATTTGCGGATCAAACTTGGTTTGTGGCCTCTTCCCCTACCAAGTTTGGGAGCCTAATGAAGAAGATACATGTTTAGAAAAGAAAGGAAACAACTTAACACCAGGCTGAAATTTAGCCACTAATCAAGTGTAAATTGGTAAACTGCAGGATACTAGCACATCGCTTATTTCTCTCTGGATTTTACTCTTTCCTTTGTTGTATTGATTTGTAAACATTGTATCTTCCTTGTATACAGAATTCTCTATATAAGTTGAATACTAGAATGGACCCGCTCTTGCATTGTGAGCAAGGGGTTTTCTACTTATTGATACGGCCCTTTCGGTAGTCGTTGAAGTTTACCAAACGGCCATCAAATTCAATTATTTATAAACCGGACTATGACTAACGATTTGCATAGTATAGTGAGAAAGTCCGAGTCGATCCACAGGGAGCTCAAATATAGCTTGTTCGGATTGTAGGTATTGTAAGGCGTTAAAGACGGCCAACTTTGTGATTTACTTCAAATAACGAAATTAAACTTGGACTGAAACTAAACTAAGATGGTCGAGTCAAAGGGATTGATTTACCCACGACTTAGCCATCAAATGGTTTCTTCATCTAACTCATGAGTGAACCGAAACCGTCCGGATTCCACTAGAAGAATTAAAAGCTGAAGACTACTTGTAACTTAACTCAAAGCTCTAATTCAAATTGAACTCATTTAACGCAAGTGAGAGACGAAAATAGATCGTTCGCACGCGTAGGATAATCAAGCACGTAGCATAAGGCGATAGACTTCATTGATCAAAGAAGCCACCGACCCCATGATCAAAGCTAGACATCATGGGTTTAATTCGTTCAAAACCTTGAAATTAAGCTAAAGTTTAAACGAAACCATTTAAACGACTAATCCATAGAGTGAACATCACCCCATGACCAAACCTATATACTACTCACACATAACACAAAGACTAGAAATTATGCTAGGAAAGGAAAACATGATTAACCGATAAAAGCTTAAATAAACTTGATATTAGTAAGAAACTCAACCGTAGCTACAACATTAATGAACAAGAAAACAATAAATGACTAATACCTTAAGTAGTTCTTGAAGGAAATGCTAAGAAAGCTTGAAGAACAAAGCTATGGAACCTTAGAGCAAAAAACTAGAAAACTTAGGCCTAAACTAACTCATGCCCCATAATGGCTTACAAAGGTACTTATAGGCTTTACAAAATCAGCCAAAGAGTGGACAAAAATGCCCCCAAAATATCCCAAAAACCATCCAAAAGTGAAAACTTTCCATAAAAGGAAAGTTGAAATATTCAGCAAAATGTGCTGGTTGACGGGCAAAAGGTAGCGATACCTCAAAAACAAGGTAGCGCTACCTTCCTCATCTTTGGCCACTGGAGTCCAAGGTAGCGCTACCTCCAAAACGAGGTAGTGATACCTTTGCCTTGTTTCTGCAGAATTGGTTCAGCTTGGACTCATGCCTTGGCTTGACCCGACGGCTCTTCGATGCTTGATTATATGATCAACGGGACTTGACGGGAGTATGCCATGGGGCCTTGATCTCACGGATACCCTCGAGAGCCATCCCTTAAGCATTAGGCCTCGCTTGAAACTCTTTGGCACGCTTCATGACATGGATGGCCAACGGCCAATCTTCGGGGCCTCGCTTAGCACCATTAGGCCTTTTTACTCCTAGTACATCACGAAACATCACTTGGCCTTTAAAACTGCCTTGTTAGCACGTTTGACCTGCAAAGCTTACAAAAATACCTTACAAGCAATAATGAATAAAAACGAAGACTTAAATAAATAAAGGCCACAAATTAGAGGATTTGAGCACCAAGATCATGCGATCTTGGGTGCTAATCACTTATTCAATTCCTCTTTAAGAATGAAGACAGAGTTGTATGAAATGCAAAACCCCCCTTTATAAGTTAACATAATTTACATAGTAACAAATACTTCCTCCGTCCTAAATTACTTAGCTCCCTCCGTTCCTAATGAGAGTCCATGTTACTATTTTGGAAACTTCGAAAAATTGTTTATATCTTGGGTAGCAATAATGCCACGAGTGTTTTTTATGCTGCCACGACTGTTTTGTACAATTTGACAATTATACCCCTCTTCTTGGAAAAAATATTCCATGCTTTCCATGCTCTTGAAAGTGAACCGAACTCTCATCTTTCTCTCTCTAGTAGTACATTTCTTCTGCCTTCCTCACCTTCTCACTCCTCACATCGTCCTCTGCCTCCCTCGAAGTTTCCACCCCGTATTTTCATCTCTTTCTTCTCTAGCTTTGGGTTCCAGCGATGACCTCTATTGCCAATATTTAATCGACGGGAACCATCTCTTTTTTCTCTGGCTTTGGGTTCCAGTGACGACCTCTATTGCCGATAATTAATCGACGGGAACGACCATCGTCGAGAATGGAAATTATGAAACTGTGTTCATACTCCTTGTTCACTGTGGTCTCCATACTTCCCCTGTTCCCCATGGAGCCCAAAATCTCCACGTTTGCTGGCTTTGAAATTGTCTTGCTATTTCAACTGCACCCTTTAAATAGGTCACCTGTTCAACCAAAAAAACTACACCCTTCGAAATAAGTAAAACCCCTGGGATCGATGTATCGTGCCATTGGAGTTTTGATTCACGTGAAATATCGGCCGAACAAATTTACGACGAACCTTTAATTGCTACCACGAAACAGACTATCAGATGCTCATGTGATTTTAGTCGTCGATTTGAGGCGGGTTTGGATTACGATTGCTGGTTTGAAAAAATTCGAAACTTCGAAAGATGGAAATCGGTTGAAAGGAAGTGGTCTTTGCCGTTAGGTGAGCCATCTTTGCGACTGGAAATGGTGAAGATGAGAGAGAGAAGAAAGTGAGTTTTGGCCTTGGGAAAGTGCCTAGGAGAGAGAAATTGTCCGTAGAATTCTGTATGTGATTGTGCACCCAAGCATGAGGATAAAATTGTCTAATAGTACAAAATGTCGTGGCAGGAGCAAAATCTATCGTGGCCTTATCACTTGCCTATATCTTTCAATCTATTATAATATTTAAAATATTTAATTTATATCTTATTTGATAGGTCTCAATTAGTTTTATTGAACAAAATTTTTAAAATCATATTCCATTCGTCCCTAAATAAATGTCCATGTTACTATTCAGGACATTTTTAAAAATCATTTATATCTTCCAAATTATATTATTTTTTGTATGCAATATGAATCTTAATTGATAGATCTCAATTAGTTCTATTAGAATTTTTTTTTTGAAATTATAAAAAAAATGGTATAAATTAAAAGATATAACTAATTTTAAAAAATTTGGGAAAAATGAAACTAAACATTTATTAAGGGACGGAGGGAGTAAAAAATATCATAGTAAATTGAAAGATATAAATAAGATAAAAATAAAACGAAAAGGTCAAAGTAAACTCTCAAATAGAAACGGGGGGAGTATCTCTTTAGGGGAACCGTGCTTTTTGTACTAAAAATTAATGTGTTTATGAGAATTTTCGTTTTGAAAACAATTACACCAATTTATTCTTTCTCAATGAGATGTTTAAATTGACGTATAAATCTGTGAAAAAGAATTCATGCTTATAATGCACGGTTTCAAAAAAAAAAAAGGGAAAGCAATTTGGGACGAGGAGTAACCAACAAAATATTGGACCAAACTCAAGCTATTGAAATATAGGAAATTCAAAACGATGCGCTCCGTTATTGCATAGATTTTTTCAAAGTTTTGAAATTTTAATTTACTATGTCGTAGTTCCAGAGTTTTCTTTTGTATAGGTTAGAAATAATATATACCATCTCGTGGTGGGCACGCAAATAAAGAAAGGATTTGAGTGGAAAACCTAGACGGAACGGTTCCCCATTCCATGTATGAGTTTTATCATGTGAAATTTGACAGCTGAATGAACCCACCAAGGACTTACTGATATCCAAATGGGGCGTTGATTTTTTGTGGAAATTTTGAAAAACATTTTAAATAAATTGAACGGCTCCGATCATATGCGTGGGACTCCAAAATGAGTCCCTCACAAAACTTGTGTCAACTTTTGTGTGAGATAGAAAGAGAGAGAGAGAGAGAGATCGATCTCAGATCAATGGCCATGAGAAATTATGTAAAGACTCGTTCATTTTTTAATCTCCTTGATATTACTATATTCGATTTAACCCAAATTTTGATGTGTTGTTTGTAAAAGTGAAATTTGCATATTTAACGGGTGCGAGTCTCATGTCACATAAAGTAGGAAAGTATATAGTATGCTCTAAAAACAGTGAGTCTATTCATTAGTCAAATCAATTTCTTACTTTTTTATTGTTATTGTGCTACCATTGACTTCTATCACTTATTTTTTAGAAAATATTTAATTTTAATTTTAAGGTTTCACATGGTCACACTCTTTGCCATAGAAAACGTTTATTCAAACATGAGCGGCGTAAGTGAATAGGTCATATATGTTGGCAAATGCGTGATAAAAATTACGTACAAAACTAGCTAAAAGATTGAAAGGGTCTTCTCAATAAATTTATTGGTACGGACAAGCATGCACCGATGAATATATTGGCGGACGGAGTCCACTTTCATGTTCGGATCTACTAATTACATTAACCACATGGACTTATTAGTTGTATTTGATCGATGTCCTATTCATTCAATATTGTTCGTAGACATATAATAGGATATGAAGTTGTTGATATGTTCATGCCTTGTTCTAGACCATTGGGAGAGGCTAGGAATTAATGGTCATTTACATGTAACATGTTGTGAGCCTATAAATTTTTTTTTTTTTTAACAGAGAAGCAAAAATTTTATTGATAAGAAAAAATGGTTACAGAGCAAAGCTTAAGTTAGCAAGAAACCATCAGAGCACTCAATGGCCCAAGCCCAGATCACCAGAGGGGTCTAAATGGGTATACTATTAATTGTGATTTTTTATTGCTAATTATAAATTTAGCCTTCTATATTTTACTGTTAATTTACTGTCACGCCCTTGATTTTCAACATAAATAATAAACCATTTCGATAAAAAGGTCCTCAAATGTCATAAGAAATACTCCAAAAGAATTTCTCACCTGACTAATTTACAAACAAAGCTCCCAAGTTTAGAGAATTACATCCATGGCACCCGGTCCAAAATAACTTAAATACAAGTACGAACAGGTTTTCTTCAAATTTACAAACGGTTTAGTCAAAAGAAATTTCCAAGTTAGTAGATACATTGCCATCTTTAACCAAAGGATAATTATTACAAAGAAGATTAAGTAATTGATGAAACTAACAAAAAAAAAATGTCTTCCACATTGAGCACACGATGCAATGCATGCTACCGTCCAGCTTTTAACCTGAAAAGAATGATTTTGAGCTACACTAGCTCAGTAGAGAAATCTTTAAACAAAGCTATATGAAAATGTGACGAGGTATGCATCTAGAATGAATGAGTTCCAATAAACGGATATGAGATACGAAGGACACCACAAAGAACCGACAAACCTTGACTACGAAACTCTATACATCTTAAAGATAACCCTAACCATCCACACGTCAATTAGAAGCAGCATTAGGACTCATATCAATCAAACAAATAACAACAATAGTTCAACCATCTAATAATTTTCCGAACGAATGCCACAAACACCTTCTCATTTCATACCATCTACCGTAGGGCCTCATTCATAAAACTTTCCCATTTGAATTTCCAAAACAATTTCAAGACAACACAAGACCACCACGGGTCAAGCTCCGTTGATTCGCTCAAGAATACCGGAGGATTTTTAACTCAAATTGCTTTCTTTAATAAAGCTTTGATAAAATCAACCTTACATTCTCTTTCCCGACAATCACACTCCCAAGCAACCTTTAATCCAAACATCAACATAGACCTCTAAGGTCAATCAAAATTCTCTTCATCATGTGAGACATTCGACTGTATCACCACCCCTTGCGAACAATACAGTGAATTTTCTCCGGCGAGACATTCAACTATATCACCACCCCTTGCGTACGATATAGTGAATTCTCTCCACCTGGGTTTCCGCACTTCCACCCCTTGCGTTGCGGGCCCTCTAGAGTCTCCGCACTACCACCCCTTGCGTAGCAGGACCCTCACTTCAACATTCACAACTCAAGCAAACATAAATGCATTATCAATCCAAATATAAGCAAACATCATTTTCCAAATTCACATTCTTTCATACATCATCAACAACGTATCACAACTCATAAGCATGCCCGATTGTACATTGATAAACACTTTAAGCCCACGTTATTCCTCTAAGTCTATTACAACGCCCTACGCCACGTATCGAACCCACAACGACTCCCCGACACACCATCCACTAGGTTCTAAACGGGAATCATATAGAACAAGGACATGAGTAACAATACTACCCCTCGGATCACTAAACAAACTCATTTCTAATCGTAATATTCACCATTTAACTCATAACAGCACGTGGTATTCCAATCAACCTTGCGGTACAGTCTCCAACCAACAATATCAACATCATACTCTAACGAGTGCCAAGAGACAACCACGAACAACGAGTCATTAAGACACAAGCAACCATACTCGAGAGTGACTTCAACAGGTTTTAATCATATAAGGAATCATAACACAGAACGAAACAATCTTAGAAATAGCCAACCGATAATGACAGCTCAACACACCTCTACTCAAATGGTCATAACTTTCTGTGTACTAAGAGTTTTCAGGTGATTCTAGTGGCAAATGAAAGCTGACTTCAACACCTTCGAATCGACATAACATTTTCGTGAAACGGACTTCGGACGAAGAAGTTATGGCCGTCTAAAGTTGGGCTGAAACTCAAAAACGGGCTAAAATTCTCAGATTCGACCGAAACGTAAAACCCAACCTCAAGCACAAAACAAAGCACGATCTAGGCACATAAACATCACATAAACGCATAACAAGAGTAAGAAATCCCTACCACAATGGGTTTTGAGCAAAACCCTAAGTCTACCGAAAGTTAAACGCTTGAATCCTCCAAAAATAAGCTCCACCCGATCTTGGATACAAGATCTAGAACAAATACAACCCAAAAACGCGATAAACAAGCAAAGTTCAACAAGTAATCGAGAGGAGAGAGAGAGAGAAACGTGATAGAGCATCAAAGAGGAAGATCAAGAACACAAAACTTACCATTTGTTCACAAAACATGAGATTCAAATGAGTTTGAGGGAGGAATCCCTTAGATCTCGAAGATTTGAGGTAGAAATCGAGAGATTTGAGCGAGATTGGAGTTGGGTAGGTGAGAGGGGGGTTTTCAGATCTGTTTTCGTGGCCCAAGGGTGTGAAAAATGGTAAAGTAGGATATTTATAGTGTCCCAAAAAGCGTGCTGAAAAAGTGCAGAAAACACAGCATGTTCCGGTACGGGAAAAAAGCTGTACCGGTTCATGAACCTTCAAAATGCCAAAAACACAACTTCTGGACATCATGAACCGGTACGGAAAAAAAGCTGTACCGGTTCAAGCTGGCAAGAAAAAAAAAATTTTTGCAACGGTCGCCGAATCAAACCCCACTTGCTACCAACACTTCCAAACATCAATACAACTTCAAAATACAATTTTCCACATATTTAAACGATTAAAGAAAATACAATAATTCACGAGTCTCTACATTCTATCCTCCTTAAAGAAATTTCGTCCCGAAATTTACAGTTCAAGCCAACTAAGCTCACCCATCGCAATATATAGCTCTATGCCACATTTCTAAAATCTAACGGTATGCTCCTACCACTCATCAATCAATCTCGTATGCCTACGATGCACTCCGGTTTCTTCCCAAGGACCACACCCACCTCTAATCGCTCTCCTGAAGTCTCAACCTTCACAGACACTCAAATTCTAACACTCATTCCATGATTCAATAACTTATACTATCTCATATCCCAAATCCAGATTTAATGCTCCCCTTTTCTCAGTCAATGCCAACTATCAATCTAGAGAACCCCAAATAACCTCTACGTATCCCAATACAACTCAATCTTGAAACCATTCATATAAACTCTCAGATCCACCATTCTTCTTACTACAAGCCATTAACCACTCCTAACTATGGGTTGACATATCAGGAGGTCCTTTTTGCATCTAATTCTTTAATCGTATCGCACATCGAAGTAGCAATGACTCAATATATACACATGGAGTTAAATTCTACTCTCTTCAAACTTTGTGCCCCCTACGGCTATTAAAAGAAAGGACACACGACAGATTTTAACAAAAATTTCATCTCCTCATAGCACACATACCCCACACCTCCGAGTCTATTCTGAATCATATACAAAAAACAAACCACGCATACCGAAATTTCATAACGAGTCAAACATGTAGGTTAAAGCTAAATTGCAATAAATTTCATATACAAAACATTTCAACAAATTAACCAACCGTACCTTTTTAACCGCTTACACAGCACCAACATATTCACGCGTTAACAGACTCACTCTGTATCCAACGAACTACCAAGTATCCAACACTTCACAATTTGTGGCTTCAAAAAGCCCAACAGTTATCTCATTCTGTCAAATCTCACAATGCCTTACACAACGTCTATTCACTTTACCGATCTCAAGCATTTTCATTCATTTAGTCAAAGCAAATCACATAATTCTCAAATTCATAATCTCAAACATTACATCACAGATACACGTATTATCAATTCTAATTATTCCTCTATTCCAACAACATTGCTTCCTAACAACATGTCTATACTTCTCGTTATATTTTAAGACTCCAACTACTTCATTACTTAAGGATTAATCTCATTCACACCAATAATCTCTAACGGTTCCACTCACCACACGCTTCACAGCTCACAATTTTCCCCTCAACCAAGTAATCATGTCAATCTCGATATCCCTTAAAGGTGTTCGTCACTTCTACACTTAAGCTCAAGAACAACAACTTCCATTACCACCACCATCTCTGCTATCACTACTATCTTTTAATCTTTCTTAAACAGACTCATCCTCTCAATGGCACACTTGAACATGTCCTATACTATCATTAGTCTAGCTTACATACTTGGTTACACTCCACATACGATCTCTACACTCCAATCCTTCAACTTACAATATATTATTCCTCCACATGCCTATACCTTCAAGGTTCCTACCATTCCTACTCAGGTCACCATTTACACCTCGCCTCATTGTCAGCCTCATCAATTCACATTCGTATCACCCTTACTTTAGGTAGGTCTCTTACCACTCACTTACATCAATCACTGGGCTCAAGTCACATTGACCTACGTTACCTCAAGTCTTGTTGTCCCTCTTACAAGATTCCTATATACAGCCATCTATAACTCTTATCAAGCCTAGAGATCTAGCCCCTATACACAATCCTAGTGTCCAATTGACTTTCCGAGACTTCCATTTAGAAGGAGCGGTGATCAAGCGCCTCTTCCAACTGAATCTCATCGGTAGTCGCCTGGGTGTCCATAAGACACATACTGTATCTAGACACCCTACCTATAACTCTCATCTTCCTATGTCAACCTCAGATACTTACGACCTTCTACGAAGGCTCGACTTATCTTATCTATACTTAATATCATTACCTCGATGACTACCATAACAACAACAAACCAAAATCACTACCATGACAAAACGTCATCCCTTCACACATTTAAGTTACTCTCTGGTTCGATCCTCTGGCTATGACACATCTCACTCACTTTCTGGACAAACTATGTTCCAATCACACCTTACTTCACATAAAAAAAAATTACTTAAAGTATTTAAAATTTAACAAGTAACCTACACAATCCAAATAAAACACATCAAGTACTTAGCTCACAAATCTTACTGACAGTCTAACACTTCTATTACATACTAACAAATATCATCTCTCACGTGTCAACCTCGCCACTATGCATAACTACCACCATCCTTCACGACTTTTCAGCTCTTCTAAAAGGCATCTTACCATATGGAATCCAATAACAAGACTACCAACAGAAACCACAACAATAACAACAACCACTGCTACACCTCCTACGTACAGGCCAGACTTCCATTCTTCCCGAACACGGGTCACCAGCATTCCACCTAACAGAGTAAACGTAAATACAAAGCCACATCTTTGAACAAACGTCGGTCATGCTAGCACATACATGTTTTTGTTAAAAATATGCAATGACTTTTGAATCCATGAGACTAAAAGTCTCCCCACGGTCTCAAAGTATTCAAACCTAGACGCTCTTATGCCAATTTGTCACGCCCTCGATTTTCAACATAAATAATAAACCATTTCGATAAAAGGGTCCTCAAATGTCATAAGAAATACCCCAAAAGAATTTCTCACCTGACTAATTTACAAACAAAGCTCCCAAGTTTAGAGAATTACATCCATGGCACCCGGTCCAAAATAACTTAAATACAAGTACGAACAGGTTTTCTTCAAATTTACAAACGGTTTAGTCAAAAGAAATTTCCAAGTTAGTAGATACATTGCCATCTTTAACCAAAGGATAATCATTACAAAGAAGATTAAGTAATTGATGAAACTAACAAAAAAAAAATGTCTTCCACATTGAGCACACGATGCAATGCATGCTACCGTCCAGCTTTTAACCTGAAAAGAAGGATTTTTTGAGCTACACTAGCCCAGTAGAGAAATCTTTATAAAAGCTATATGAAAATATGACGAGGTATGCATCTAGAATGAATGAGTTCCAATAAACGGATATGAGATACGAAGGACACCACAAAGAACCGACAAACCTTGACTACGAAACTCTATACATCTTAAAGATAACCCTAACCATCCACACGTCAATTAGAAGCAGCATTAGGACTCATATCAATCAAACAAATAACAACAATAGTTCAACCATCTAATAATTTTCCGAACGAATGCCACAAACACCTTCTCATTTCATACCATCTACCGTAGGGCCTCATTCATAAAACTTTCCCATTTGAATTTCCAAAACAATTTCAAGACAACACAAGACCACCACAGGTCAAGCTCCGTTGATTCGCTCAAGAATACCGGAGGATTTTTAACTTAAATTGCTTTCTTTAATAAATCTTTGATAAAATCAACCTTACATTCTCTTTCCCGACAATCACACTCCCAAGCAACCTTTACTCCAAACATCAACATAGACCTCTAAGGTCAATCAAAATTCTCTTCATCATGTGAGACATTCGACTGTATCACCACCCCTTGCGAACAATACAGTGAATTTTCTCCGGCGAGACATTCAACTATATCACCACCCCTTGCGTACGATATAGTGAATTCTCTCCACCTGGGTTTTCGCATTTCCACCCCTTGCGTTGCGGGCCCTCTAGAGTCTCCGCACTACCACCCCTTGCGTAGCAGGACCCTCACTTCAACATTCACAACTCAAGCAAACATAAATGCATTATCAATCCAAATATAAGCAAACATCATTTTCCAAATTCACATTCTTTCATACATCATCAACAACGTATCACAACTCATAAGCATGCCCCATTGTACATTGATAAACACTTTAAGCCCATGTTATTCCTCTAAATCTATTACAACGCCCTACGCCACGTATCGAACCCACAACGACTCCCCGACACACCATCCACTAGGTTCTAAACGGGAATCATATAGAACAAGGACATGAGTAACAATACTACCCATCGGATCACTAAACAAACTCATTTCTAATCGTAATATTCACCACTTAACTCCTAACAGCACGCGGTATTCCAATCAACCTTGCGGTACAGTCTCCAACCAACAATATCAACATCATACTCTAACGAGTGCCAAGAGACAACCTCGAACAACGAGTCATTAAGACACAAGCAACCATACTCGAGAGTGACTTCAACAGGTTTTAATCATATAAGGAATCATAACACAGAACGAAACAATCTTAGAAATAGCCAACCGATAATGACAGCTCAACACACCTCTACTCAAATGGTCATAACTTTCTGTGTACTAAGAGTTTTCAGGTGATTCTAGCGGCAAATGAAAGCTGACTTCAACACCTTCGAATCGACATAACATTTTCGTGAAACGGACTTCGGACGAAGAAGTTATGGCCGTCTAAAGTTGGGCTGAAACTCAAAAGGCTAAAATTCTCAGATTCGACCGAAATGTAAAACCCAACCTCAAGCACGAAACAAAGCACGATTTAGGCACATAAACATCACATAAACGCATAACAAGAGTAAGAAATCCCTACCACAATGGGTTTTGAGCAAAACCCTAAGTCTACCGAAAGCTAAACGCTTGAATCCTCCAAAAATAAGCTCCACCCGATCTTGGATACAAGATCTAGAACAAATACAACCCAAAAACGCGATAAACAAGCAAAGTTCAACAAGTAATCGAGAGGAGAGAGAGAGAAACGTGATAGAGCATCAAAGAGGAAGATCAAGAACACAAAACTTACCATTTGTTCACAAAACATGAGATTCAAATGAGTTTGAAGGAGGAATCCCTTAGATCTCGAAGATTTGAGGTAGAAATCGAGAGATTTGAGCGAGATTGGAGTTGGGTAGGTGAGAGGGGGGTTTTCAGATATGTTTTCGTGGCCCAAGGGTGTGAAAAATGGTAAAGTAGGATATTTATAGTGTCCCAAAAAGCGTGCTGAAAAAGTGCAGAAAACACAGCATGTGCCGGTACGGGAAAAAAGCTGTACCGGTTCATGAACCTTCAAAATGCCAAAAACACAACTTCTGGACATCATGAACCGGTATGGAGAAAAAGCTGTACCGGTTCAAGCTGGCAAGAAAAAAAAAAATTTGCAACGGTCGCCGAATCAAACCCCACTTGCTACCAACACTTCCAAACATCAATATAACTTCAAAATACAATTTTCCACATATTTAAACGATTAAAGAAAATACAATAATTCACGAGTCTCTACATTTACACTATTAGTAGTTTAGGCTTTTATTTTTTACTGTTAATTAACACTGTTAATTATGAATTTAGACTATTAATTATGAACCTACACTATTAATTATAAATTAAGACACAATTAAATGAATATTGAAAAATAAAAAACTTTTTTACTTATCATCTCACATGAAATATTGGCCTCATTAGATAGATCTTTATGAGTAAATTTCAAAAGATATAAATTTCTTATAAAATAAATACGTACAAAAAGGTTATAAAACATTATAATATTTCAAGTATTGAAAATAGAAAGGAGAGAAAAGAGAGAGAGGAGAGGTCAGTCAAATACGGAAGAGAGAGAGGAGAAAGAGAGGGGGGGGGGGGGGGGGAGAGGAGACCATTGTGTGGGGATGAGAGAGGAGAGAGAAAGAGAGGTAGAGAGGGAACAACGCGCGTGAGGGGGGGAGAGAGAAGAGAGCGTGTGTGGAAAAAGATTTGGTGGTAAAGTAATTGTGCGCAATGACATAGTAGGGCATAATTCACTCACATGGGACCGGCTAAGAAGAAGCCCAACCCAAAGTGAAAATGATGGGCCGGTCCTATTTTTGTAGATTGTGGCTTAACAAGTCCAGCCCCCATAATTGCATTACCCTACCCCCCCTGCGCCTCTACATCCTCTGCCGCATTTAATGGTCCTCTCCCTTCCCCCATGTCACTTTCTTTCCCTCTTTTTCCGTCCCGCTCTCCCTTAATTTTCCTCTTTTGCCAGTTACAATAGTAATATGTTTGACTTTACTTTCAATCTCTCTCTCTCTCTCTCTCTCTCTCTCTCTCTCTCTCTCTCTCTCTCTCTCTCTCTCTCTCTCTCTCTCTCTCTCTCTCTCTCTCTCTCTCTCATAAAATGGGTATAACTTTTATTTTTAACATCCAAATTTGGCAAAAAAAAAATTTGAAATCTACTCGACCACATCTATAAAACAAGCTCCATATTAAATGTGAAATTATGTTTCCAAGAAAAAAAAGATTTTTTTAAGGATTCTATTTTTTTTTCTTTTTCACACTAAAATTTATATTTTTTATTTGGTAAAAATTAATTTTGTTAATTATGAATTTAGATATAAATTAACACGATTAATTATTAAATTTATACTATTAATTGTGATTTACTGTTAATTATAAATTTAGCCTTCTATTTTTTACTGTTAATTAACACTATTAGTAGTTTAGGCTTTTATTTTTTTACTGTTAATTAACATTGTTAATTATGAATTTTGACTATTAATTATGAACCTACACTATTAATTACAAAATAAGACACAAGTAAATGAATATTGAAAAATAAAAAACTTTTTTACTTATCATTTCACACGAAATATTAGCCTCATTAAATAGATCTTTATGAGTAAATTTCAAACAATATAAATTTCTAAAAAAATAAATACATACAAAAAAGTTATACAACATTATAATATTTCAAGTGTAGAGACTCGTAAATTTTTCTATATAATTTTAATGTTTCATAAAAAAGATAAACGATGGTTTAATATAGAAAATATGGTTGTGGGTTAATGTGCAAGGATTTGGGAAATGTGGGTGTTAGTGCAATATGGTGTATATATGTGTGTGGTGTGTGGCAGGGGATTTTATTTCCCATTTTCCTCTTCCTCTCACTCTCGACTCTCTCATCTCTCTCGGCTCTCTTGCTCTCTCTCTGTCTCTCTCACCCAATTCCAAAACCCGAACTAACCAACCTCCAATCCATCCTTTACTGGTGTATTGGAGCTCGTACCTCGTTGGATAGAGCTCGGTTCGGTGTATTTTGCTCGGTTTGGATCTTGGAAGCTAGGGCTTGCTTGTTTGAGTTCGAGTTTCGTTCTTCGACTTCGAGGTAGGGATTTCTCACTTCTATTATATGCTTATGTGTTGATTTGGTGTTTGAATCGTGCCCTAGATCGTTGGTTTTGTTGTTGGAATTGTTCGCGTGAAATCTGAAAATCGTGCGCTGAAAACACAGGTCCTACCGGTAGAAACGTTGTCTAATAGTGTCATTTTGTGAAATTCTGGTCTCCTACCAGTAGGAGGTTGTGTCCTACCAGTAGGTAATGAAAAAAATTGGTCTCCTACCAATAGGAGATTGTGTGTCCTACCGGTAGGTAATGAAAAATCAGCATTTTTAAAAAAACTTCAAATGGGTATAACTTTTTCAACCGAACTCTGTTTGCAGCAAATTTTATATCGAAATTCATGTACCGGAAATCTACTTTCCAATGGTGGTGGTCCCATCTCCTAATTCTTAACCTATAAGGTTTGGTAGCCAAAATAAGATAGACATGTTCGTGTACGTTATGTATTTTTTATTTCCCATGAATCGTTGAGTGAGACACGGATGTTCTTAGGTTCGCCTGAGTACATAATTGAATTGTTAGATGAGGCTAGTGGTATACTTAAGGCTTTGTAGTGGTCGTTGGGTTCTGTATGAGCCTATTGATACCGAAATGGGAGTTTAGAGAACATAATGAATATAGGCGGGCGAAGGTTGTGTGTCCTGACATGCGATGTGAAAGACGAACACCTAGGACACTTTACTAAGTTAAACAACGCTTGGTGTAAATACGGGAGACTTTTCCCTCACAATTGACGTGTGGAACATCTCTTGCGTAGCTTGTACGGTTTAAAGAGGTACTAGGATGGAATCCATGAATCGTTATGAGTAAGTGTCCTTGTATGTAGAATATGTACAAGCTTAAATAGTGATATAAGAAACTAATGGCGTAATGATAACGAGTTGATTGAGGTAGAATTTATCCGTACTACTATATGAATAAGTCTTCGTTGTGATTTCACTATATGTGATTGAGATCAATGACTAATTAATTGTAAAGCGTGTCTGAGGAATTGTGGTATGGTGACCTATGATATGTGACTTGAATTAGCTCTTTCAATGAGGGTGGTACTAGTAGGGGGATATCAGGATCCCTTAAATGGCCCGGCAGGAGCTTTTGCTTATGACACAGAACGATAAGAAAATTGTGACACAATGTGAATGAAAAAGGGCTATCCTTGTGAAAGTGTGAATGGTATGAAAGATATTGGCATTGCGATTCTTTGATTATGATAGTTTCATAAGTCAAGATATCATATTAGTGATTTGAAATAAGATGAGGGCCAGTGGTAGTCATGAGAGAATCGTATAGACAGTAAGTCCTCGTGGTTGAACTAGGTTGTGGTGTGAAGTCACGGTACCTCATTTATGTCGTTGACGTTGGGACAATTAAATGTCGTGTTTTGTTTCTCCCTTGAAATACCGTACTTCGCTTTAGTTATTCATTTTACCTGCCATCTCATTTGCATATAATGGTTGTGTAGATTTTTCTACTGGGTTAGTGTAGCTCAACCTATCATTTTTCAAGTATGAACCCGGAGCAGTAGCATGGAGCGGAGTGCATGCATTCATGTGCATAATTTTGAAAGAAGTGGTAAAGGAGACTCATGGACATTTTGGTGAAACATGTTTTGGGAATGTAATAGAACCTTAACTCTATTTCTTTTAATGATGTAATATATTCAAACTTTTGAAGTTGGATATGTAATTTAATGACTAGAATAGGTGAACTCTTTTGGGGTATTATGTAAGATAATGAGAGGAGTTTTATTTATGAAAAGCTATCTTTATTTATGTTGAAAATCGAGGTGTGACATCAGTATTGAAAATAGAAAGGAGAGAAAAGAGAGAGAGTAATGGAGAGAGAGGAGAGGCCAGTCAAATACGGAAGAGAGATGAGAGAGAGAGGAGAGAGAGGGGAGGGGAGGAGACCATTGTGAGGGGATGAGAGAGGAGAGAGAAAGAGAGGTAGAGAGGGAACAGCGCGTGTGAGGGGAAGAGAGAGGAGAGAAAAAGGGAGGGAGAGAGCTTGTGTGGGAAAGATTTGGTGAGAAAGTAATTATGGCAAGGACCTAGTAGGGCATAATTCACTCACATGGGACCGGCTAAGAAGAAGCCCAAACCCAACTACAACAATTAAGACTAAAACAACGAAATCCAACCCAAAGACTAAAAGGCATAACCTATAGACAATACAAGCTTAGCTCCACCAACTCATAAACAACATGAGCCAGCCTAAAAATTGATGGCGTTTGAGATATGATTGATGAACGAAATTTTAGAAATATCTGCAACTTTAAGCTTTTAAGATTGTGTGATGCAATCCTCTTTCTTTAGTGTGATCAACGTTAAAGAAACCCTAGGGGTGATGCATAATGTTTTTCTACGTGTATGATTCTTTTCGATCTACATCTATTGTTCACATCTATTGTTCACATGCACTGTTCACAACCCTATCCTTAATCCTCTTCAAAATTCTGTTCTACGTCAATTATATCGGATTGAAGCTAAGTTTTAAAAACAGTTCAAAAGAAAAAGGGAAATAATTTTCACATTTCTTTTTTTGATTATGGCACTCTATTTTGTCATCTTTTAGTGAACCTTTTGTGTGAATTTTTTTTTACTAAAAGATAACAAAAGGAGTGCCATAGTAAAAAAGAGTGTGAAAATCATTTTAAAAAAAAAGAAGCTAAATTTTAAAATATTGTTACTAACCAAATTTTGAAGCGTTCTCATTAAAGCGAAATCCACATTTCCAATGGGTGCGTTTCTCATCTCACATAAAGCAATTAAGCAAGCATATAATATGGTTGGGAATCGAATTGCCAGAGTTTTGGCCTTGTTGGTTTTGATGTTTTAACTTTATTTTTCAATCATTACCTTATTTCTTCAATTGTTAATTTCATTTCCTCTTTATCTTTTTCCACTCATTACCCTTCCCTTCAATCATTATCTAATTTCTCTCTCCACCCACTACCAAAACTAAAATACCCAAAGTTACCAAACGAACAAAGCCTTTTCCATGTGCACATAGGCCCAATTCATTAGGGAGTACCCGCAGAGTCTACACCATATCGCCTAGACCCAATATATATTGACTGACTCATATTCACTTAAACGGATGAGCCTCATAAGTGGTAAGCAACCAAATTGTATATTAAGATCCAACCCTTATTTCTGTTTATCCGATGTAAGATTCGATCTTTCACACATGTTTCCAACAATCTCCCCCTCATGTGAACCATGCATTGGGCTTAGCTCCCCCTCGATTTGATCCATTTGACTCCCCTTTAACTTCTATTACCATGCATTGGGCCTAGCTTTCTTTCGTTTGAACCATCAGACTTCCAACAAGCGGTATCAGAGTCGACGGCTGACGATCAATAGGCGGACTCTCCTGAAAGCATTGGTGGTCGTGGGCTTGCACGGAGACTCTCGGAGGAGCAGAAAAATTCTTGTAACTGTCGATGGAGCTGGGAAATTCCTAGTGCGTGTGGCATGTGGCCGGTAGAAAGGTGGCTCTCATCGCTTATGGTGGCTCTCGAAGGAGCGGGCACGGTAAATAAGTCCGGGTTCGAACACGGTATTGAAGAATGATAACAGATCAAGAATTAAGGAAGAGCCAAATGGATCAAATCAAGGAGGAAATAGGCCCAATGCATGATTCACACCTGAGGCATAAGTGAATTTTAATTTTAAGATTTCACATTGTCACTCTTTACCGGGGAAAACGTTTGTCCAAATCTGTGTGGCGTAAGTGCATAGGTATATGTCGGCCGGCATAGGTATCTGTGTCTCTTTTTTTCTTAAATAAGTGATAAGACTGCTAATAAACTAGCTGAAAAGGATTAATATATTCAGAGTATGACAGCAACAATTATATAGCAACTGTTGGGTGGTAATAAGACAATGAGTGACGCACATTATGGGACGACGATATTTTACTTACAAGATCCACGTGATACTTCGAAAATATCCAATAATTGGCCCTGAAGAAGTCAAAAGATCTTGATCTCTATTTCTAGTACCCGAAATAAGACAACTCATTTAGGTAACTTCGAACATATCATCTATGGATGCCACCAATATTATCCAAGATCCAAGCCATGGCGCCCTTAGGAGTGGCCTTAGTGTCCCCTCCAAAAATGCTCAAGTGGAAGTGATAGTAGTGCCATTCCCATTGCATAGCCATCTCGACCAACTCCTCCGCCTCTCCTGCCTCATTGCTGCCCACAACATCCCCGTCCACTACGCCACCACCGCCACCCACCTCCGCCAGGCCAAACTCCGTTTCGGTTCCCAAACCCACCTCCAAAACTCCAATATCCACTTCCATGAATTCCCCACCCCTCATTTCCTCTCCCCTCCCCCCATCCCGAATTCGTCCTCCAAATTTCCTTCACATCTCCAACCTTCCTTTGAAGCTTCAGTGCACCTCCGCGAACCTGCGGCAGCGCTCCTCCGCGAGGTCTCTGCGGCCGCCAGGCGGGTTGTCGTAATCCACGACTTCCTCATGGCTTATGTGGTTCAAGACGTTGGTAGCCTCCCCAATGCAGAGTCTTACATGTTTTGCGCTGTTTCTGCTTTCCACTATTCTCTTAGATTTCAGAAGGACCAGAATTCTGTCCAAGTACTACTTGATGAAGAACTGAAAGGGATACCATCTCTTGAAGGATGTAACACTCCGGAGTTCCGAAACTTTATATCTCTTCAATATGATTTTCTCTCACGAGCAGCTGGAATTATCTTCAACTCATGCAGGTCAATTGAAGGTACTGTTAGACAAACTATATGTTTCTCTAGCTGAAAGTTTTTACAAGAAAAAAGTGAAATTTGGATCTTTAAGAAAAAAAAAAGAACACTTTGGGCCTGTTTGGTCGTCTTTGCTTAGTTTGATTTGTATGTGGACACAATACGTCGAGATTCTGAACTGGGGATGGTGTTTTGCGCATCTTGGCCATTTAGTTCGGCAATTAATAGTTCAAATTAAAAACAAACTTTTATCAGTGAAAGATAATTATTATCGGTCAAAGTTAAAAAATATCTCTTAACCATTGATTACCGAGATTAACGATCCGGATGTGTACAGCAGGATGCCGCGCAGTACCTCCCATATTCTTGCTCTAAACAAGACAAATCAGATAATAAGACAAGATAACAAAACATACCATTTATTTGGCTTCCAACCAAATTAACCACCAACTTCTTAACTCACATCCTTTCCACGCGCTCTCACATTGTAGCTATGCTCTTCTTCGTAGGCGGGCCAACCACATGCACATATTTAATTATCAAGTAGGCGGTGAAATTCAAACACATGATCTATTGTCTGTCCTACTGCAATGTGAAAATTTTATATCCAACCTGAAAGCTTAAGCTTTTAGATGCCTTGGTGGCAGGCCCGACCCTTAGTTTTTGGAGGCCAAAGGTGAGGTTTGAAAATGGGGCCGCTTATATTTGTCCATATATTTATTTTTCAACATAAGATGCAAGAACTTATTGTGGTTCAATGGCACAACAATTGAATTATCTCCCTTGTGCTTGATGTTGCGAGTTCAATTCTCAGCACTTTCATTTTGAAACAAAGTTCAAATCTGTCCATCCAAAAAAGTGTATGAAGTAGGTCTTGAACGCATGACCTTGTGGGTAAAACAAGCGTATCTTACCACTATATTAGAGTCGCCTATTAGCTAGATATCCGATATATTTAATACTTAATTTAATATATTTTGCTATTTGGGGGCCTTGTATTTGGGCTGAAAACTAGAGGTCCTAGGCGGTCACCTGGTGAGTCTATGTCTAGGGCCGGCCATGCTTGGTGGTGACTAATCGAATAGCTTTGAGTAGTTAACTTATTATGATTCATAAAGTTTGCTTTGTGAATGTTTATTCGGGATATTTAGTATCACTGCAAAATAGGCACAAAAGCCACTTTGTTCTTCTACACTTTTTCAGCGAAATGATGCTAATGAATTTGTTAAGCTCAACGACATATATCCTCCTTCCTCAATCTTTCTTTTCTTCTTAATTTGATCGGGACTATAGTCTCATACTCATTTTTGTATCTTCTAAAATTTGCTACAGGTACTTACATTGATTTATCTGCAAAGGAAATGAACAGCAAAAACAAGCAGATTTGGGTAGTTGGGCCATTGAATCATGGCACAAAAAGTGACAGAAGAGAGATCTCAAATAGCCGACACAAGTGTTTGGAGTGGCTTGACAAACAAGTCCCTAAATCCGTGTTATATGTCTCCTTTGGAACAACTACTTCGATGGCGGATGAACAGATCAAAGAGCTTGCGATGGGGTTAGAACTGAGCAAACAGAATTTCATTTGGATATTGAGAGATGCAGATAAAGGAGACATTTTTACCGGAGATGTGAAGAGAGCTCAACTGCCAGACGGGTATTGTTGAAATTTTTAATGTTTTGAAAATTTGTTCCAACCCCTTGTGGGATTTTTTATTTTTCCTTTGGTTTTTGGTGGGGTTTTTTTTTTTTTTTTTTGGGCTCGTCTCCAGTATAAGAAACAAAATTTGGATAATATTTGGCGAAAAAATCTGATTCCTTATTTTAAGCTCTAGTGTACTTTCTTAAATTTAGTATGCCTCTGCCCAAGGTGATCCGATTATTTCAAAATTTTGTTGAAAAAGGAGGAATATTTGTAGAAGGCAAATGTTGTTTTGGGTTAATACATACTATACAGGTTCCAACTAAAGCATTTACCGGAAATCCTAAAGGCACCGACTATTAGTGCACCCCCGTCATGCAGGGTCCACTCCGAGTTCCGCACGGATGATCCGAGCCGTTCAATAATTATTTTTCATTTATAAAATAAATTTTCAAATCCTCGATTTATGTCTTCCAATTTGTAATCTTGCGTATGAATGATTGGATCACTTGTGTATATAATATCCACAAATCCTCTATTTTTGTCTCTAAAATGACTTCATGAATAAAAAGCCCTTATTTTGATACTCTCATCATGAGGATATGATTGGTATAAAAATTTATTATCAAAAGCTGACAAGGACAAAAATGTCATATGACAAGGTGGATAGTGCTCTAGAGACGATCCTCTATATTTTCTCTCACCCTCTAAAAATGGTGAATCAAAATCAATACTCTCAAATAGAGGAGGATTGATAGGATGGTTGGCTAGAGTGGTTTAATACTCTCAAATAGAGATATAGAGTATGAATTGGAGATGCTCTAATGACATGACTACGAAGGATACGACTTCACCTTTGAGTAGTTTTTGAGCTCTTATTTTGCTGTGTTGTATGTTCTTTTATTATGTCTTCTTTGCTTTATCATTCATGGTAGATTATTTTCATGATTCATGCATTTCAAATGCTCATAAGTCCTATCTTTTTTCTTTCTTTTTAGGATTATGTGTGTTCTGTTTTGATAATTTTCTGTCTAATGCCAACAGGTATGAGGAAAGGGTGAAAGAATTCGGATTGGTGGTGAGGGATTGGGTGCCCCAAGTGGAAATTTTGGGGCACCCATCCACACGAGGGTTTATGAGCCATTGTGGCTGGAATTTATGCTTGGAGAGCATAACCATGGGAGTGCCCCTAGCTGCTTGGCCAATGCACTCTGACCAACCTAGGAATGCTTTTTTGGTTACGGACATATTAAAGGTTGGTGTGGTAGTTAATGCATGGGAAAATAGAGAGGAAATAGTGAATTCATCCACCATAGCAAGAGCTGTGAAGAGTTTGATGGCATCAAAAGAAGGGGAAGAGACAAGGAAGACGGTGGAGGGGATGGGCGGTGCCACTCGACAAGCGGTTGAAGAAGGTGGAATTTCTCGCTTAGAGTTGTATTCATTCATTGCCCACATAACCAGGGAGTAAAATAATCCATGAATCAAAATTTATAGAAATTTCATTCTAATTAGATTCAAAATGGTATTTTGAGATTTTTTGTTTTTACTTGGCAAAAGTCAGTATTGTCAGTTGTATGAGGGTACAATATGCCTACTACTTGGCTACCACTTCACTGGCGTATTTTGATGTTTATTGAGGTACACTAATTGATGTTTTAATTGCTGTAAAAGTAATATGCTACTAGAAAGGCATATCATTTGGAATGAAAATCTCTATTAAAAAAAAGTCCATTTATATATATAGCATCCTCCTTTTTTTTTCCCGGGCAAAAAGAAATTCGGATTTATCTATAATAACTTAATAGATTCGGTGACTTTATCAGTAGCCAAACTGATGTAACTTGTTCTACTCCTTCAGCTTCCCGCTAACCTCCCTCGATCAGCTTCTTCATAATTCTAAATCCAGCCCAACCTGGGACAGGAGGAGTAGAGTTCCAAGTATCTTCAATGGGATTACTTAAGATTAGATATCCAAGCATCAATAAATCTAAAAGGCTTAGCCCCTAGTCCTTGACGGGCTCATCTAAAATTGTGCGTGATTGGGCAACGATTTGAAACACTTCATTGTAGTGCCCATTGAAGGAACTTAAATTTGACACGACACGCATGAGACAACATGAATCTGTCCAACCTACCAAGAATAGCAACATCTTGGCAGCCGATTCAAGTAAACTTCCGTCCCAACATACACAAGTTTATTAATATTCCATATCGTCGATAAAGTTGATAAAGTGTCTTATACGTACCTCCTTCCAACTTAGAGTATCCTATCATGTCCCCTATGGATCCAATCTCAACTCTCATTTAAAGTCACCCCCTATATACAATGGCACATCAAATTTGCTCTTAAGATAATGAATTATTTTATGGGAAAATTTCAAAAAAACACCCGAACTTTCAGCCAATTCTAAAAAAAACACATGGACTTCAACTATTAACAAAAAGCACCTGGACTTTCTGTTCCGTTAACAAATACACACCTGCTGTCTCATTCTGTCATACACCTAACGGAAGGAACTAAACGATTGACTTAACCTTCATCCATTTGTAGAGAACCAAACACCAGCAAAACAAAAAAGCAATAGAACACCAAAATAGCCAAAAAGCAATAGAAAAAATTGGTGCAAAAATAGCAGAAAAAAAAAAAGTAGAAAAAACTGGTGCAAAAACAGTAGCAAAAAAAGCAGTAGAAAAAACCGGTGCAAACGTAGAACTTGTCTTGTTCATTGCACAAGGCTCAAAAGCTGTTCACTTACACAAGGCTCAAAAGTAGACAAAGCACTTGACTTGTTCACATAAGCGAGCCAACAAAATATGGACTTCAAAAGGTTGCTACCCAAATTCCGTAGTTCACAAAAAAACCAGCACTTCACTTGTTCACATAGCTTGTCCAAGACAAAAGTTCAACAAAAAAACATCACAGAATTCTTGTTCTCATAGCTTAACTACATTCCACAAAAATAGCAGCCCTTGCACAACAAGAACAACACAAAGGTCTTGTTCACTGCATCCCTTGCCACATCATCATGTTTTGCACCCTTTTGCCCTTGCCTTGCAGTTGTGTTGTTATCGAAGATTGGGTTGGCCCTGTCTCAAGCACTTCACTTAACCTTGTCTCAACCACTAGCTTGAGTTGGCATTTTCTCAACCACCTTCATCTGCCTTCTCAAAGTTAACTTTGTCCTAGACTTTGTCCCACTAGGCCCACCATATATAGTTATTGCCAACCTGAAAGTTGAAACGCCAACCTTGAAATACATGGTATGAACATCATGACATAATTTGAAAAAAGAAATTTGTCTCACCACTAGTGAGGTTTCAAGTCCATTTCTGGCCCCAAGTGGTCCTTGGACTGGTGTGGTCCCAACCTGAAAATGGACATATGATGACATATAATGAAAATGAAATTATGATGGCATATAATGAAAATGATATGAACAGTTGTGGGCATGTCTCATACTAAATTGGTGTCCACAACCCTCCTTGCAGGTCCTCTCTTTGTACCCCCACCAACCCTCGTTGTAGGTCCATTGTTACCTTCCACAGGTCCTTTTACTGGTGTGGTCCCATCAGCATTGGTGTCCACAATTGGTGCCTACACAATGGCATTTAAAAAAGTAAACAAATAGGTAAAGAATTAACTGCAATAATAATGGAACTCAAGTATATGATGACAACTCAACTAACCTTCTTGCAGCCCCTCTTATTATGCCCTTGGTCACCATAAATACTGCACGTCATCTTGGTTCCCTTTCTGGCCTACCAGCTCTCCTGCACACATCTGGTGGCAGCAACTCTTGGGTAATGGTTGTAGTCCATAGTCCTTTGCCATTTATAGGAGACAACATATTCCTATAGGTCTTCAAATAGGTCTCTTTCTTATAACATATGTGGACATGATCAAGTGGGTCTTTATCAAAATGGTTGTAGGCTACCACTGCATGGATACATGGTATGCCACACAGATCCCATCTCCTGCACCCACATATTTTGTTCCTCAAATCAACCTTGAACTGTGCATAGGGATTACTGATCTCATACTTGCCATTGCCTGTATATGTTGTAAGGGAAATGTTAGGGACGCATCAATGCGTCACACCCCAACCACACCTCTCTCACATGCATGTGTAGAAATTTTGCAATATATATATATAGGGGTGTTCATGAAAACCGTCCGAACCGTAAAACCAGTCCGATCCGGACCGGACCGTTCTATTTGGTTCGGTTCTGCGGTTCTGTGGTCAGGTTATGGTTCCAAAAAAATAAGAACCGTTAATTTTGGTTTGGTTACTAGTTCTCAATTAAAGAACCGTGGTTAGAACCGAACCGGACCGTTTATAACTAATATATATAATTATATAAAAATAAATATATGTGTAGAGATTGGTCTACTTTTTGAACATGGAAGAAGTTAGTGCTGCTGATTTAAGTGATGTTTTTGGCATTGGAGCTACTGTTCTTTAGTTTAAGATGTGCTGCTATATTTTATAGTTTATGATATAGGTTTAATTTTAGTCCTAAATATAATGGGTCATTAATGTTTTTCTATTGCTGAATTTAATTATTTCACAAGTGGTTTTGGCTACTTTAGTGGTGGTTTCTATTAATATTTTTCGGTTGAGTGTCAAATATTTTGTGAACCATATTGGATTTTGATTCTTAATAAAATGTCTATTATTATTTTATGAGTTATTTGATGCTTTAAATTTTTAATTTTATGAATTTATATTTTTTGAATAAGTGTTTAGATGCTAATTGGATAGAGCCGGAACCGAACCAGAACCGGACCGGTTTTTCGGTTTGGTTCTGGTTAGGTTCCACACATATATTGGTTAGGTTCTGGTTCTTAATTTCCTAGAACCGTTGGAAATGGTCCGGTTACTGATTTTCTAGGGAACCGGACCAATCCGGACCGTGTACACCCCTATATATATATGCTAGGAACCCGCTAGGGACCCACATGTATATGAGAGGGATGTGATTGAAGTGTGATAAATTGATGTGTCCCTAACATCTCCCTTGTTAACCTCTATGGGCAAACCATGAAAATTGTTGAAGAAATGGGTGCACTAATTAGATGTTTAATTGACATCATTAATTGGCACAAATGCAATTTGGAAATTAGTGTCCAAGATGCTATATAATGGCTATGAAGTTTGTCAATTAAGTTGGCTCTTTCTAAATACAGTGCTCATGCGGATACAAATTTGACATATATAACCGTACATATAGATAGATTCATTTTGAACATATACAGTGCTCTCGGGTCTTACAAAAATGATCCGCTCATTTTGTTTAAAATATTTTGTTCATGTAGACTTGACTCTCATTTTAGCCCATACTGGGCACGAAAGCTTAAATTTCATGGGTTCAATAACCTCCTCCCACCGTCTCTCAAAATATTTTTTTCTGGAGTAGTTTCATCGACAGATTATGGTTTCATGCAACTTAGCTAGAAATTGAAATGTAGGTGGAAAAATGTATGCATATTATTGGCAGAGATTTCCAACAACAGAATTAGAAACACTAGACAAAGATCATTCATGATATCGTTGATGGTGATATAGAACACGTGGAGGCCCTTTTTTATGATCTATTGGATCGGTTGATGCCTTGGAAGTCCAAACGATACTTAATTGCAAATTACCCTATTTGACAAAATTTGGACGAGCTCGGATCGAGCCCAAACTTGGTGGGCTAACTTAAAATCTCGCTGCGGTCAATACTCATGACCAGAAGTCGTGATTGATGGTGGATTTCGGCATAATTCATCCGTTTAGGTTTTCAATTTGTTATTTTTGCCGTTTTAGGAAAGTTTTAGAATGTTAATAACTCCTCAAAAATGATACTCACACAACCGTTGTGTGTGTTGTGTAATAAATTTCAGCCGTCAAATGTGTTTGGAATGGTCTGGATTTACTCAAACTTTTCTCTCCTTGGAAATCTAGGCCGTCCATACACATCTGGATGGTCGAAATTTGTTACACAACACACACAACGGTTGAGTGAGTATCATTTTTGATAACTCTTAATCGGTAATTTCTTCTTAGTTGATTATTTTTTGGTGGGACGATGATATTCGCGCTCTAAGATTTACTGTAGGTGCTTCACCTTTTTGTTTTTTATACTGTGATGTTGCTGGCAACATCACAGTATATTTTGTTTTTACATTGTGATGTTGCCAGCAACATCACAGTATAAAAACAAAAAGGTGGAGCGCCTCCAGTAAATCTTGGAGCGCAAAAATCAGTACCCTTTTAGGGGAAGTTCTGTTTTTTTTTTCCATTTGCTATTTTCTCCAATTTTTCAGGTTTATATATTTTTCGGCTTTATTTTTTGGGATTTAGGGTTACACTTATCAATACAACTTCTGAGTTTTCTCTCATTCTCGTGGATTTGAGTTTATTACTTTATTCAGATTAGTACACAGATAGGGGCCATTTAGGAGCTTACTTTTTGGCTTTTCATTTTTAACTTTTTGACTTTTTGGCTTTTTGACTTTTTGGTCAGAATATGTGTTGCGCCCCAAATCCGGGAGCATGACCGGCCGTGTACCATGAAGCAATCATGGGACACAAAGCCTAATGAAAAACATTTTTAGCAACTTGAAACAAATAAAAAAAAATAGGGTATTTTATTAAAGCAAGATCTGCGACTTAAACCAATATTTTCCCTTAACAAATGGCGTGATATCTAATACTTTCCAATCTCCAAATTCCACAATGAACTGCCAACATATAAAAGTGCGGAAGCGGTTTGACACGATAAAAGAAATAAAAATGCAAGCGTCCTAGAGGTCCAAACACAAGGTCCTGACAATGCCGCAGAGTCCACTACAATGCCCCATGCACTAACCTGAAAAAAAAAGGTGGAATAAATCCGTCAGCTAACGAGCTCAGTGAGTAGTTAAGAATGCTAAGGGTGATAATACAAAGTGGCATACTTTTGAACGAACGATAAGGAGGGTTCCAAAGAAATGGTGTCAAATTAAGGAAGGTCGAAGGTTCAACGAATACTGTCACAAACCAAATGTTCAGCAAAGGGATCAACAGTTTAACAAATAGTATCCACAAGATAAATAACGGACTAACAAATAACAACAACAATAATAATTGAATCACCACAATAATTATACCAAACAATGAGTCCAATAATATCCGAACGACGAACAACGATAACGGAAGTATAAACCAGAGTGGGAGCCATAATCACCAATTACCAAATACCAAATGCCAACTATTTTCTCAAGGCTTAACCCGTTGGATCCAACACCGTACTTAGAGTCACCACAGGATGGCGCCTGGGACATTTTCCCTAAGCCGATCCGGAATAGGGTCACAGGGTATTTCACAAGTCTTTTCCCTATCCGTTGAGCACTAGAGTCACAGGGTATTTCACAAGTCTTTTCCCTAGCGGCCAAAGTCACCACGATATCTCACGGGTCTTTTCTTTGGACTTTAATAAATATAAACATAGTCCATGGTCCCAAACACAAATTGAACAACGGCGAGCCGGAGGCACCTGCACCAGGATTATTCCCCGTGCCGTTGCAAAGTCACAATAATATTATGGAGTCAATAGATCAACGACAACAAAAATAGGGCAATCAATCAATCATAATTCTATCAATGAACCTTGTATGCCAAAGAGGTACGTCAAGGGTCAACAAACATGAGTACAATGAATAAGAATAATCTTTTTCGGATCAACGATTAAACGAACTGTCAAGAAAAGATAGGCTCAAGAGGATAGGCTCAAGAGAATTCCAAAAAAAAGAGATCACATGTTTAACCACTCACCTCGATTGGATAGATAAATCGCGAAATGCAATATTGCTCGAGTACTCTGCTAGTCTGAACAAAAAGAATGCATGTACGAAAATCAATTCAATGAAATTAACTACTCTAGTTACCAGTGAAAATAATAACAATAGAGGAAAGTCCACTTTCACCCTCTGTGGTTATCGCCATGTGCGGATACACCCCCTGTGGTTTAAAAGTGTGCACATAACCCCCTGTGGTTTTCAAATTGTGCGGATAGACCCCCTGCCGTCGTATTTTCCATCCATTTTAACGGAAACAACATTAAAAGACCGTTATACCCCCCATCACGTCCCTTGATTCTTCATCTTGTTTAAATCTAACCACACCATCCCGTATACCAAAAATTGAATCCAAACCGTTGATAGTATAAATTTTGATGAGTACTGCGTCTATGCCAAAATTCAAGTCAATCAAAAAATGAAAAGCTTATGGTCAAATCGATTTTGTTATGAAATTAAAATTTCAAATTTGAATTTAGTACAAGTTAGATCACTGGGTTATTGATGCCTGATCGAGATGATTTTTTTACAGAGATACTCTATTCTTTATTTAATACATTATGAACGACTCAGATTACATTCTAGAGGTGTGTGAGATACACCTCCGTTAAAATGGATGGAAAATATGACGGCAGGGGGTCTGTCCGCACAATTTGAAAACCACAGGGGGTTATGTGCACACTTTTAAACTACATGGGGTGTATCCGCACATGACGATAACCACAGGGGGTGAAAGTGGACTTTCCTCATAACAATATAGTTACTACTAATATTGACTTCCCTTAACTAATCTCCAGGATCAGCCGATCAGCCCCAAGGGTTACTCTCACAATTCTCTAATATCGATACACGCACACACCACACATGCATACAGATTCCTAGTATACTAATATTTATACATATCCTCACACTTGTAAACCCAGCACAACACACACTACAATCAGCACACATGCGCACAACCTGATCGATCACCATTGCCGCCCCCCTTTCCTCTCTCCTCCGCTCACTCGGCACCACCAAACAAAACCCCACTGTTCCCAAATCAAAGCCCCTAATTCTATGTGTTTACATAACCATAAACTATATACTCAGCAAGGAAGAAAAAGATATGATGAAAACACCAATCCCAAAACTTTCGACCCAGTCTCAACTGCGGCTGCTCTTTCACGCTCTCCTCCCCAACATACGGAATAAAATAACCCTACTTCTCAAACGTTTTCTCACCCTAATAAACTGCCCACGTTCACACTTAAAACTTATCTTGTCTAATTACACAATCAACCCAACATCATTCTTCACATTAACTAATGACTTGCGGGAACCCATTCCCAGTTTAACCAAACTTAGGATTTTAAGCGATACATGTAATGATGCCAAAAATAAGTAGCCCAACATAATTTTTTTTTTTTAGTAGAAAGTTTGAAAAGAAAAATGAAAGATTTAATTATTTGCGTCAATAATAATAATAATAATAATATTATTATTATTATTATTATTATTATTATTATTATTAACTAAAAAAGTGGGACGTCACATCGTAACACCCCGTCCCACATCGGAAGTTTACATAGATGATCTTGGGCGTATAACAAACCTTGCGGACTACTACTAGTACCTTGTGCTTAAGCTTTTGGGCCATGTGGTGTGGTTTGTGGATCAAAATTAAGATATTGGGCTAGTAGTCTGCTTGGGGCATTACAGGTGGTATCAGAGCCATCCATGTGCACGACCATGTGGGCCTTTGAGTTTGGTTTGATTTGGTTGTTGGTTTGATTAGTCTTGGTGATTATAGTGCTCAACCCCTCGCGAGGGCGCGAGGCTATAAAATTGGGGAGATTGTAACACCTCATCCCACATCGGAAGTTTACATGAATGATCTTGGGCATATAACAAACCTTGTGGGCTACTACTAGTACCTTGTGCTTAAGCTTTTGGGTCATGTGGTGTGGTTTGTGGATCAAAATTAAGATATTGGGCCAGTAGTCTGCTTGGGGTGTTACAATATGGTTTGAATCTGGTTGAGTATTTTGAAGCCTACTTTTTGACTTTTCATTCTTAGTTTTTTGGGTTTTTGGCTTTTTGGATTGTGGTCAGAATACATTTTGAATCCGGTAGTATTTGGATGAATATGTGCAGAATGTATTTCTTTATTATTGTATAAAAATACAATAATATTTTTTATTAATTGAAATTGAAATTTATACAATTTAATCGAAATAAGAGAACGATTAAGTTAAGGAATCACTAAAATAATAAATAAGATTAAAAAAATCACACAAACTTTATTATTAGGAACTACCAGCAGATGGTTGACGAAGTTGGTTTATGGTAGAGCTGTTTTTTCACATTTGAAGAAACCAATATATATGGTTAGGCATGCATTGCTGTACAATATGGACCTATTCTTTTTGACTGGAAGCTTTATGCATTATTGAACGTAAAAGAACGTAAAATGGGCAAAATACCTCAAGTGCACCTAACTTCTTCAAGGGCACTTTCGTAAAAGAACATAAAATGAGAAAATGAAAATGGGAAAAACACCTCTAGAGCACTTTTGACTTCTGCTCTAGATAAGCAAAATGGGTTGGCCCTTTTTGCCAACACTTGGAAAAAAATAGAGGAGCCAAACACTTAAAATGGAAAAATCTGAAAATGAGGAAGAACTTGAAAAATGTGTTCTCCAAACACATTTGCAAAATGAGGAATCAAACAATCAAAATGTGAAAATGTAATAATGAAAATGTGAAAATGAGTTAATTAACCAAACACCCCCATAGTATCAAGTTTTGGCAGCTAGCTTTAGCGTTTACTATCAAAAAACAATACTTACAAAACAAACAAACAAACAAAAATAAAAATTCATTTTCCCTTTCTTTCATGCAGTGAACACAAGGGCCAAAATGTCGAAGCCTCAAATGCTTAAATCAATGCCTTTTTTCACAAAAGCACAAATACAATAGTGATACTTCTACACGAATTATACCAAGATCAACATATAAAGAACATCACCAGGCAATAGTACTTACCGTACGTATTCCAGTGATTAGAATCCTTGGACGCCAAGCGTGGTCAAATACTAGTGATACTCCGGATAGGTCCCACGAGGATCGTGCAGTGGGCGTAATCATTGGGATCATTCCTTCCCATGTGCTCCATAATCGTTTTATTCCTTTCGTTATGTATGACGTCACCCGAAGCGGTTACCCGGGCTTACCTTCCACGCGCTAGCTTGGAGGCCAAGTAAACCAAGGTCTATCAATAGAAAGGGATACTCACCTGAGAGAGGTATGCTATTCAACCTTAACCCTAGATCTGCACCTCTATCCCCGAGATCTAACTTGTTGGAAGGTCACTGGGCTTCCACAGCCCTAGTGACTTGTTGCAAGTCCAGCGGCGAAAGCACGGAGTTGCGGAGGAGGAAACCTAGCCAGAGCCACAGTCAAGATCCCGATAAATCAAACCCCTACACCCAATATCAACTTCCACGAATTCCCCACCCCTCATTTCCTCTCCCCTCCTCCGAACCCGAATTCCTCCTCTAAATTCTCTTCACATCTCCAGCCTTCCTTTGAGGCTTCCATATTGCTTCGCGACCCCGTGGCGGATCTCCTCCGTGAGATCTTCAGCACCGCCACACAGGTTGTTGTAATCCACGACTACTTCATTGCTTATGTGGTTCAGGACGCTGCTACCATTCCTAATGCAGAGTCCTATATCTTTAGCCCTGTTTCTGCTTCCCATAGGCCTTTCAGATTATTGAAGGATAATAAATCTTTCCAGTCACTTGAAGAACTGAAAGGGCTATCATCTATCCAAGGAAATGTAACTCCGGTGATCCAAAACTTTTTCGCTCTTCAAGTTGATTTCCACTCGCAAGCCGCTGGAACCAGATTCACTATATACAACTCATGCAGATCAATTGAAGGTATTGTTTGAAGAATTATAGTTGCAGTAGATATATTTTTAATTTGATACGGAAAATAGCATTTTACTAATTAACTTGAGTAGTCCAGAGTACAGAAAAGTAACACAGATTTTGAACATCATTGAAGACATGCATCCAACTTGCAACTAGATCTCCCTTCTGACGCCCCCCCCCCCCTCTCTCTCTCTCATAAACGCTCCCTTCTCTCTCTCTCTCTCTCAAAAATTAATATTAATACTTCACATGGTGCAAGGGCCAAGGGGGTACCAGTGGTCCGGTGGGAGGGAAGCTATTTATAGTTGGCGATTCCAATGGTCATGTAGGAGTTAATAGATAAGGGTATGAGAAAGCCTATGGTGGTTGGGATTTTGCTGTGGCTTTTGATCTTATAGTTGTGAACACTTTTTTCAAGAAGAGAGAGAAATACCTAATTACCTTTAAGAGCGAGTCCAATAGAAGTCAGCTAGATTACTTTTGTCAAAGGCACATAACATATGTTATGCAAAAATTGCAAGATTATCCCTAGGGAGTGTCTAGCGTCACTACAGACTTATATTGCTAGATCGACCAACGAAGGAGACTAGATGCCCATAAACTAAATGGCATCACAACATATGGCATCACAACGTACTCTGCCTTTTTCTTGTTGTTCATATTTCAACCCGTGCTTACGAAATCTTGATTTCATCCCTGGGTGCAATCGGATTTTGCTTAATGGCTACCTTGGTGGAGAGCTTGAGGCAGGTGATACAGTGATACGATTCCAGGCTGTTGCTGTTCTAGAGCTATTGGTTGTAAGGCGCTTTTCAGAGTAGGTGGTGGATGTTTGATCTAGTGTGGCAATGGCCGTGTCAGTTGTTACTGTTGTTGTCTACCGGAAGCTGCGATGTGACGGCCGTGGGGTGTTGTTGGCGTGGAAATAAGGTTAGGGCTGGTGAATCCTTTGGGCTGGGCTTGGCCCATTTATTGTTCGGGCTATTTTTTGGGGTTTTTTTTTCTGTTTAGGGTTTGGCCCTATGGCTGTTTGGACTTAGCCCATTAAAGTGTCTGGGTTTCGGCCCAACTGGTGTTTTGGGCTTGGCCCATTGGTGTTTGGGCTTCAGCTATTTAGGTTTTTCATTCAACCATTGATTGGATTCCCCTCCCCACTTCTCCCAACTTGATGTGCCCTTTGTTAAGTTTTCTCTAATAAAATGTTATTTTTTTCGATAAATTAAAAAGAGACTAGTAGCTCAAGATAACTTCGAATACCTTTCCAACTAAATATCATGGGTTTGGCCGAGTGAGTATGCAAAAGGAAAATGAGTGTTTGTCCTCCATGAAATCGTATGTTCGAATCCCACGAAGGTCAAACATTCAAAACCTTGGAGCCACTGGAGTGTTTGTCCGGTTGTTAACTTCAGGTCTCAGAATTAGTTGGTATTCGCGCAAGTTGAACTAGACATCCGATTATATAAAATAAAAAAAATAAAAAAGATTTTCAACTTCATACCAAATCGCAATCTAATGTTAAAACTTTGTTACAGGTACTTACCTAGATTTGCTGGACAAGGAAATGAATAGTAGAAACAAGAAAGTTTGGGCAATTGGGCTGATAAGTAGGAAAGACCTAATGAGGTCAGCCCGGTAAAAGAAGCGAAGCTGGGGAGTAAAAAGCCAGCTCCGCCTGAGACCCCCTGGAAGGCGTCACCAGTAAGTACCTCAGGGCATCCAACTCGGCCCGCAAGACGAAGCTGGGTTAAGGATTAAGGCCCAGCTCGGAAACCGAGCCAAGGCTGGATAAGTAATGCTCAAGTAGCATGTTTATCCCGATTAAAGATATCACTCTAAAGAACTATAATCCCATGAGATAAAGAAGAATATGTGGATAAGATAGACATAAAATCCCAAAGATAAACACGGCCAATAAAAGATAAAGATTCCAGGCCAAGATTAGATGAGTATGGATTCCCAGCTAAGGCAGGACTCCACACTTACCATTAAGATAACCTACAATCCCCGAAATACAGTCCTATTAGGATTCAACCTCCAATCGAATGCCAATAAAAATGACGGTAGAACTCCAGCTAAGGTACGTGCTAAATTACCCGTGGTGAATCTCAATTCTCCTATATACAGCAAATTCTTTACTGACTTAGGCATCGGAGGGTAGTTGACACGCCACCACACCGGTGACACTAGCTCTCACGTTGTCTTTGCAAAAACAGGTCGGGACCAGATACAAAGCTGATTCATCAGCTGGCGCCGTCTGTGGGAAACGATTTGTTTCCCCATAATTTTTCTCCAACCCAGACGGTATCTCAAATTGTAAAGATTCAAAGGACGACGATAATCACAAAGGAGTCGTGATCTAAACCAATGTCGTGGCGAGTTGATCAACGAGATAAGATCTTTACATAATTATGCTAATTCTTGTTTCGATCTTTAATATACTGTACCAATGATGGTTTTTGTCAACTATAGCTATGGCCGCAGTATGTTGGCTGTCTCTATGGAGGAGTATTTATTAAAGAAAAGCACTCATACAGCATCTTTTTGACTCATCTCTCATGATTTGGTTGCAAGGACTGACCAATAGAAATCAGGGCTTATAAATTTCGAACGGCAGAGGTGGAATGCAAAATGTCACAACGGCCGGCACATAAAATATCAAAGAAATTGAAGGCAACCCAATTTTGAAGAACCAAGGTTCAATGGCTGACACCCATTTCTATTCAGTTTTACAAACATATTTTACTATGGGATTTTGAAAGAATGACTGCACTCCACCTGTTCGACAAAAAGAAAAGGAGAGAGCCACGGCTCTTGGTAATTTTGTCCCTAATAGATCTTCTACGTGAAGTGGCAAGGTTATTGCAAGGATAAATTGAACCCGATCCCTTCCACACCAAGGTTTCAATGTAAAAATTAATGCCCCAACAGCCGGTGCGTACAATATCAAAGGAATGAAAGCCAATTATTCACAAGCCACGGCTTAATGAAGAACACTGCTACGACATATAAAGAAATTTATCGGACCTTAGCTAGCGCTGTCATTGGTTGTCACCCACCACAGGCTCATACAGAAACGATGCAAATAACGCATCCATTATCTTTGGAAATTCTGGCCCAAGCATTGCTGCTCCCTTATTTATATTGGAGACGGCAAAGGAGACAAATCCAACTATGAGATAAGTACTCCCCCATGTTTTATATGTTCAATTTTATCACTATTAATGTGGCAGTTCTGATTTTCCCATGAGAGTTTATGCAAGTTCTTTACGTTGCATCTATGTACACAGTGCATATTTATTCTCCCAACTACCAGACATTTCATCCTTTGCAAAGGCACAAAATGATATTTTAACCACTCATGGTTATGGCTTATTATCAGCCAATAATTAATCACCCCACAAAAATGGGCAGACTCGAATATCATGCATATTCCAGTCATATTTAAGCAACCTATTGAGTGTTCGGATTACGAATCCAACTTCAAATTAATACAACTTGGGTTCTATTCCTAATGATTTTTTATGTAGTTCAAAGACCATTGTAGGAATGCTACAAAGATCTCACGCCGATCAATGCGCATACGAACAAAAAATCGAGGCCCATCAGCCCCGAATGGTGAACCGACCAAGTGAGGCATCAACAGCCTTAACATGGAGATATTTTAAGAGTAACTCCACCCATACTTATCTATTTATTTATCCTTCAATTGCGGTTTGCGATTTCCTCTACATACTAGCAAATCTGTCTAATGAGTAAAAACTCTACAAAAGGGCTCCTAAATTTTTCCACGAACATCTTAATGGTGGAAAGGACCACGACCGAAATGCATATGCTAATATCCTAGGCCTTACAAATCTCTGAAGCAGCCCTATTGCATTACAGTATATTGCAATCATGACATAGTAATGTTAATTGCCATGATTTTATATGGGCCAATTATAATTTTCTCTCCAACATTGATGGAGATGCGCGCCCGATCCCAGGAGAGTCATCATATGATCATACTTGTATGCCATGGCTTGTTTGTATGTGCCAATTACAACCAGAATTGCCTAGCGCAAAGGATTTATCTCCCGAGGACATAAGAAATTTATTCAAGTGTTATATTGACTGTTATCTTTTTCTAAGGAAAACTGATTGCAGAGTTCAAAAATAAAAATTACACTCAGCTTTGTTCAGAGTAGATTAAATTTCATGCACACATGTCGCTCACGGGCAATTCCGAGCCTAATTATTGGCGTCAAGTTGATAATAATAATTATCCAATGATAGGATAAGTTTTACTTTAACCTCATCATCTTGGTTAATTACCGCTTACTAAGAGCAGAGCATGTCCCCATGTTGGAATATCGCTCACAAAATCTTGTGAATTATTATTAAGAATTCACATTCAAATAAATCTGCTTAGCAAGAGAACTCTAGAGATCTACTACTCTAGATTAAATTCCTGCCCTACGTGGGCCACGGCCAACGGACCTTACTCTCACTCTCTTTTACTAAAAGCTTGTAGCAACGAAAAAGTTTGGTTGCAAAGCCAATTGTGTTTGGCAACTTCTAGTGAGATCACGGTCAGCGTGTTTTGAAAGAAAATTTAGCCTTGGCTCTCACCGACTAGTACAGTTCATGACGTATACAACGACGCTAAAGTTATTAATGAGATAAGTCTCGCGTGTACTCACTTTGATGAATAGGCTTGGCATAAAATTCATCCTAATTTCACTCCCTTATTGGACATTTGCATATGCATAAGTTGTCTTTTTCTGAGAAAAACAGATAAGAATGCTCACAGAGGAGTCAGACTTGTTCTCAACTTTTTCGATCAAGAGTAAATATCGAGCACATCGGAAGCCGTTTCATCCGCTGGAGAATCAGATGGACGGTTGAGGAACCCCTCCTCCGGAGGTGACCCAAAACCGCTTCATCATGGGCCATTGAATTCAAACACAAAAGGTGACAAAAGAAAGTCACATAGCCAACACAGGTGTTTGGAGTGGCTTGACAAACAAGCCCCAAAATCTGTGTTATACGTCTCATTTGGAACAACTATTACAATGGCGGATGAACAGATCAAAGAGCTTGCACTTGGGTTGAAATTAACAGGGCAAACTGAAGTTCCTTTGGGTTTTGCGAGATGTAGATAAAGGAGACATTTTTGCTGAAGACATGGAGCGATCTCCACTCCCAGATGGGTGTAATATTAGAATTTAAAGTTTCAAGAATCATTGCTTAAACTTGAACTTAAAGTTTCAAAAATTGTTCCAAACGACCCCCAAGATGCCCAAATTCAATATTTTAAGTCTTTTGCGCTTTATTAGTCACGTTTCTTTCTTTTTTAATGGCTCATGTTTTGATACATTAATAGGTACGCGAAAAGGGTGAAGGAATTTGGAATGGTGGTGAGAGATTGGGCTCCTCAAGTGGACATTTTGGAACACCCATCAACCAGTGGGTTTATGAGCCATTGCGGATGGAACTCATGTTTGGAGAGTATAACTGTGGGAGTGCCGATACTAATGCACTCTGACCAACCTAGAAATGCATTTATGGTTACAGACATTCTAAAGGTTGGTCTAGCAGTTACCATCTGGGCACAAAGAGAGCAAATAGTGACTTCATCCACTATTTGTGGAGTTGTAAAGATGTTGATGGCATCAAGAGAAGGGGAAGAGATCAAAATGAAGGTTGAGGGGATAGGCGGTGCCACCCACCAAGAAGTGAAGGAAGGTGGTGTTTCTCCTCTTGGAGTTGGATTCATTCATTACCCACATAACTAGGTAGCTAAATAATTGCTGAGGGAACTTATTGTATTTTTTAAAGGAAATTTATTCCGTATTCATTCAACATAGCGTGTCAATGATACATGTTTTTATTGAAGTATAATAATGGACGTATTCTCGTTTTCTTTCTAAATTATTGGTCTGGTATTTTATTTAGTAGTACTATTTGCTGCTTGTAATTTCTTGTTTAGCTTTCGTAAAAAAATTTAGGAGCAAATAATCATTCTTCTCAATAAGGAGAATTAGAAAAGTATAAAAAAAATTTAAAAAAAAAAAACCTTGACTATAGTTGAAAAAAGTTGTGGTTAGACGAGACTATGGAAAAAAGTCAGTTGTTTCAATCTCTTTCATCTTTAGTGACTTTTTTTTGCTTTTGCTAGTAATTTTTGTTTTGTAGGATTCTTCTATCAAGATAAGTAATGGGTGCTTCAACGTAAATCCAACAGAACAATAATTTAGTAAGAGCAAGGCTTTTTGGTATGAGTCTCTTTAATTAAAGTATATTAATAAAATACAGAGGTTGGAATGGAGATGGTTAGAATCCACCCCGTCGTGCTCTGTTGCCACCCTTAATGAACAATCCAATATTACTAGCTAAGATGAGCAAAAATTTAAAATCAAAACTGGGACATTTAGCCCTGTTGCACAAAACTGGAAAAAACGGCAATCTGCCGCGAACGAATCGGATTGGGAACCGAACCTATCTGTGGGCAGGCCTCATAGAAACTCCACTTTTTTCCTATAAATGTCATTTATGTACCAAACACCAAAGATACAAGAGGGATACTTCCCTTTGGCAGAAAACAGACAAGAACGAGAAGGCCAAATCTACCAAAGCCTAAAACAAAACTGTAGAACTACTACCTATAAACAAGAACACAACACACAGGAGACAAATAACTACTGAGAATCTTAGGAGAAATATTCCAAATATACAACACATAACCTGGAATCAGAATGCCATTGCTTGATCCTCCTCCAAGAACTAGCCCTACCCCTACCATCATCCACAATAGCAGAGCACATGGCATCACTGGTCTTGCCTTGCCTGCAAAAAACCCTTGCATTTCTCTCAAGCCATAAATGGTACACAGCCCCGGCCAGAACAAATTCGAATAACGTACACTGCATATATTTCATCCTTTTATGTTTTGAATGAATAGGCGCTCAAGCAAGCTCCAAACTTCATATCAAAGGCATCCTCACAATCACAAATTTCCTCATAAGATTAGCCCAAATCCCTCTGAAAAAGAGAGCATCTTAGAATAGATGATCCCTCATGGGATACTTCCTTTAAACCACACAACTGAGAACCAAGGAACCGTCGGACCTCCCTCTCTGATTGCAGCCATAGCTGACTGCATAGGAAAAACACCATTGGCACAAGGAACCGTTGTCACAACATAGGATATATCAAGGTTGGGAAAAGGGATAAAACAGTTCATTATCTCTTGGATAGCCACAGTTCTTTGCCTAGGCCATTTCCATTCACCATAGACCATTTCGATTCACTAAATAAGATACTAGAAGAGACTTTTGCAAGGTAAGAGCTCCCAATTAATATTCATAACAACTGCAACCCCAATGTCTAGCAGAGGCTCAAGTGGATGCCCACAGTGTATTTATAGCAATCCCTCAGATTAAAGAGTTCTCTCATTGTCCATGGAGAACTCAGAGGGGAACACACATCAAACTCCAGCGATTGTCTCTTTCAGCTGAATGCAGTCAATATAGGATAGCTTAGAAGTTGTCAATGGAACCTCCAAATATTTGACCGGTAAATAAGCCATTGGGATAGGCAGAATAGCTGCCAAACTAGCATGGAGAGAGGGGTTAACACCAGCCAGAAAAATTGCTTTGTTATTGAGATTGGGTTCCAGACCTCTTGATATGATTCACATTATCATCTTCTTCTTTCTTTTTTTGATCCGATTCACATTATCTATTCACAACTTATTCTTTGAATCTTCAGAGAATGAAGAAAGAATTGTATGAAACACAAAACCCCCTTTTATAAGTCAACATTATTTACACAGTAACAAATACTTCATCCGTCTCAAATTGCTTGTCTCTTTTGGGGAACTGTGCTTTTTGCACCCAAAAAATAACATGTTTATGAGAAAAAAAATTGAAAACAATTACACCAATTTATTCTTTCCCGATGAGATCTTTAAAAATTGATGGAAAATTTTCTGGAAAAAAATTCATGCTTATACATTATTTATTGCGTGCAAAATGCAGGAATTTGCAAGAAAGGAAAAGCAATTTGGGATGGATGGACTAACAAACAAATATCAGACCAAACTCGAGCTATTGAAATATAGGAAATTCAAGACGATGAGATCCATTATTGCAGAATTTTTTTCAAAGTTCAAGGATGAAAGCCAAAACTATAAAAACTAGCTAATATTAATTAAGACAAATTGTTAAGTTTTGAAATTCTATTTTACTATGCCGTAGTTCCAGCGTTTTCTTTTATATATGTTAGATTAGAAATAATATATACCATCTCGATCCATGGTTGAGTTGTTGGAATGTGTGTATATATATAATATAAGTTGTTTGGAGGAAATCAAAGAGAGAGAGAGATCAGATCCGTTCGGTCATGTGAAATTATGTACGTACTCTAGAGTTGTTTTTTATCTCCTTGATATTACTATATTCGAGTTAAGCCAAATTTTGATGTGTTGTTAGTAAAAATGAAATTCACATATTCAACGGGTGCGAGTGTCAGAGTGCTTCTATTCATTACTCAAATTAATTTCGTAATTTTTTATTGTTATTGTGCTACCGTTGACTTCTATCTTTTATTTTTTATAACATATTTAATTTTAATGGTAAGATTTCACATGTCATGCTCTTTACCAAGGAAAAACGTTTATTCAAATATGAGCGGTGTAGGTGAATAGGTCACAATACGTCGGCAAATGTGTGATGAAAACTTCATATATATAAACTAGCTAAAAATTCAAAAGGTCTTCTTAATAAATTTATTACTCAATGGTACGGAGAAGCACCGATGAATATACCGGCAGACGGAGTCCACTTTCGGGCAATAGATCTGTTAATTAATTACATGCATATGCACCTACATATATTAACCACAGGGTTTAATTAGTTGTATTTGATCTATGTCCTATCCATTCATATTGTTCCTTGACATGTAATAGGAATAGTCTTATCAAAGTCATTGATATGTTTATGCTTTATTCTAGACCATTGGGAATGTCATTCTCAGGATTTCCATATTTGGGAGAGACACAAATGGGATTGTGATTTCTAAGGACACATCCGATCAGGAATTATATTACTCTCTCCGTCCCTAAACAAATGTTCGGCGCGCAAAACTAGGTTTTTCAAAACATGCATGTTTTTTATTAAAAAATTTAATTTTTTTTCACAATCTAATAGAACTCATTGCCATCTATTGATTTGTGAAAAAAAAATTGATTTTCTTAACGAAACAAATGCATCTTTTTGAAGGCCTAGGTTTGCGCGTCGGACACTTATTTAGGGACGGAGGGAGTATCAGATTGAGTGAAAATCTGATCCCTCCCTTATCCTATTGGAATCTTAAATTCCCGGCTCAATCAATAAAAACAGGAAATATTGACTTTGATAAATTTCCAAAATAATTGACTCCAGCATAAGATTACTGAATTAATCCAAACACTAGATTGAAATTACTTCAAGTATTGTATTTTTAGGAATTTCATTCTTCTAGTAATCATATTCCTATTCTCATTCAATAAATTCCTAAAAATTTGATTCATAGTAATCACATTCCTATTCCTACTGAAGATTCTGGCCATCCAAACTAAGTCTAAAGAAAAAAGATTGCATCACACAATCTTAAAAGCTTAAAGTCGCAGATATTTCTAAAAATTTCATCCATCATATCTCAATCCATATTTTTGAAACATGTGTTAGATGTAAATGACCATTAATTCCTAGTCTCTTCACATTTCTATTCATGTTTTTTCTAAACGTTGGATTCATAGAAGTATGGTGTCACACTCTCATTCATTCTCAAGATTTTTATCATCCAAACTGAGCATTAGTGTGATGTGTTAAAGTAGATGTGATAATCTCAACCAAACCACCCACTTCCCATCCTGTCCATATTGTAAAATTGGTTAATATGTGTTATCATATCGACCCATATTTAAAAATGAATTTAAATAGATTAAAAATGAGTTGAATATAGTTGGAATTAAAATGCGTTCCCAGCTGAAATCGTAAAGGAAATCTCCACCTCATTGCTTACGTTGTGCTGTCGATCCGATACCACCCAACACGGTCAAAGCGGTTAAGCCACGCTACACTGCATACAGGACCTTAATTCTTTTTGCCAATTTTGTCCACGTGTCATTAATTTGATTCAACTATTGGCTGAATTGCCAAAGGACCCGCGATTTCCTTGCTGGAAACGATCTCCGCGAAACGCTGGCTATTGACACGTGGACAATACATTGTATGAGTCCGGAGCAATTATTATTCAACGAAAACACTTACACGGACGCTTATAATTTTTTGTGGGGTTCACATACACTATCTCTATTGTATGTGGGCCCTAGTGTAAATGTAAATAGATTTGTGTAAGTATTTATAGTTGTAGAATGATTAGAGTCCGGAGTTCCTTAAGTGTAGTATGCACGCGAGAAATTGAAAGGAAAATGGGTTGGGTTGGGTTGGGTTTGGGTATGGCTTGACCTATATTCGACTCAATCTATTTCAAACCGCCTACTATTGACTAGTATACGACCCGCTCATATTTAGCTCATGACCCCTTTCAACCCGTTCATTTGCCACCTCTATATTATTGAGACCCTAGGTGTGATGCATAATCAAGGACGGAACCAGAATTTTGCCCTAGCAGTGGCGAAATATATACTAAAAATATAAAAAGATACATTATAATATTAAAAATCATCAACTCTAGAAAAAAATAAAGGATTTAGGATTAGTATATAACAAAAATAAGGAAAAAAAATCTTGTGGTGGCGAGACTATATAAGTTGGGTATAATTTTTTCTTTTTACATATAATAATTACATTTTCTAAAATTCTAGTCGTGGAGGCCGTCGCCACTAGACCCCCTGATCCCATCCTTGTGCATAATGTTTTCTATGTGTGAGGCCTATGATTCTTTTCTATATCTATTGTTCACATGCACTGTTCACGACCCCAAAACATCCCCTTTCCTTTGAATTCGAGCATCCTTAATCCTCTTCAAAATTCTGTACTCCGTCAATTATATCGGATTGAAGCTAAATTTTAAAATGTTGTCACAAACCAAATTTTGAGGCATTCTCATTAAAGGGAAATTCACATGTCCAACGGGTGCGTTTCTCAAAGTAGGAAAGCATATACTCCGTGAAATATTGTCAGGAGTCGGATCCACCAGAGGTTCTCTCGTGTTTGTAGGCTCAATCCGTTGGAAAGTATCCACAGAGTCCACACTAAAATGACTCATATTCACTTAAATGACTAAAACCTTGTTATTAGTGGTGAGCTACCCAATTATATATTACGGTCCAACCCTATTTTAATTATCCAATGTAAGACTTAATCCTTTACACATGTTCTTAACAATTTGCCCCTCGTGTGAACCATGCATTGGGCTTAGCAAGCCTCGATTTGATCCATTGGACTCACCCTTAATTCTTGATCTATTACCATGTATTGGACCTACCTCCCCCTTAATTTGACCCATTAAATGGTATTAGAGCCGACAATTGATAATCGATCTATGGGCAAACTCTCCAAGAAGCATCAGTGGTTATGGGCTTGCACGGAGACACTCGCAGGAGCAAAAAAATCCATTGTAACTCTCGATGAAGCATGGAAATTCCTAATGCGTGCAGCAGGTGGACGGTAACAAGGTGGCTCTCATGAAGTGGGTGCGTTAAATAAGCCCGGGTTCAGTCATGGTATTAAGAATGATAATAAATCAAAAATTAAGGGGGAGTCAAATGGATGGAAGAACCATCAGGGTGGTAGCCCAGTTGGCACAGGTGATGGAGCTTAAGTGCCTCTCCCTCCACGTGCACTGGGGTTCGAGCCCCTCCAGTTGCAAAAAAAAATATGAGCTGGAGGGACGCGTGGAGGGCCATGTGCCAGTGTAACAACCCGGATTTTTGACCCAATTTTTTTTTAATGTTATTAAAAATTATTTTCCTAATACAATTATTATTATTATTATTATTATTTTTAAGATACAATTATGCATGCATACTTTTATTTTTCCTACAATACATGCATGCATACAACTCTTTTATATCTCCCTCTCTTACTCCTACTCGATCTCTATCCCCTCTGTAACCCTTAAACCGAGCCCAATTCGTCCGTTTACAAACCCAATTCGATTAGGACTCGATCTAATCTTTCTACACCAAAATTCTTTTATAAATACATTACTACTCCGACCCTAGGGCACGTACCATACTCACCACCTTCCACGGAGTCAGAAAAGAGAGAAAAACCAGAGAGAACCAAACCCCAATCCATAGAATTTTAGAGAGAGAAAGAAAGAGAGAGAAAAGTGGGTTTTGTAGTTCCGTTCCTCCGAGACTCAAATTGATCGATTGAATTACTTCCTACGACTCCTAGCATCGCCAATCAACAACCAATTCGGCCCCAAGGTCCCCCGATCGACGAAACCGAAGTTGTCTTCCCCAAACGTTCAAGTTCGATCGAAAACCAATTCCACCCAATTCGAGGTACTATAATTCGATCCGAAGCCTCCTCTAAGTATATTTAATGTTTATAGACATAACCCAATAGGCCCCGTAGTCCCATGCATCGAAAAACCGTGCAAAAAATCAAAAAAACGAAAACTGTCGCCGACCTTGCGGCCGCGACCTTCGGGCGGCCCAGCCGCGAGAACCAGACCAGCGGAGTTCGCGGCCGCGAACTCCTGTATTTTCCAGCCGTGCGGTTTTGATTGTTTGAGTTCGAATTGGTTTTGCGACCTTTTAAATTTAGGTTTTGACTCCCGAATTAATTTTTCTAGGTTCCTAACATTCTAAAGTTCATACCTTTTTAGTTTCATAATTTTTTTATTTAATCTTCTATTTATTTAATTTTTATTGGTAATTGTGTAATCGTTTGTAAACTAAAAATCAATGCGACCTCATAAACTAATCTATAAATTCCCAACCTATTTTTCCTAGACTCCCAACATGTTAAAGATCATAACTTGCTGATTTCGTAGTTAATTTATATTATTAGCTATTTATTAAATTTTTAACTAAAGTTATAAACGAAAATTAATAGCGACCTTACAAAAAATATTTTTAATATCGAAAATATTTTTCTTAGACTCCTTACAGTTCAAAGGTGATGAGTTATTAAAATAAAATTTTATTTATTTGATTTACTATTTATTGTTATTTACGTGTTGTTTCTTGATAATAATACTTTAAAATATTATAAAAGAGGTTAATAATTCCGAATAATTTTATTTAGACTTCTTACAGTTCTAAGATGATACTTTGTTAAAATAAATATATTTTTAATTATTTAATTATTTATTATCTATTTATTCTTCTTTTGACTATTAACTTAATCTTTTTATTTAAAATAATTCTGTGAGCATCCAAACCCAACTTTTAGCACTCAAATTTGTTATAGAGGACTGTTAGGACCTTTATTAAGGATACGATAATTATTCTAATATTTTTACCTAATTAATGTATTTAATTAGTGTTTAATTAACTTAATTACTTAAGAATAATTAATAAAAGCCTAGAAAAAATTATTTTTAAATCTTTATTAAATATTTCTTACCTTGCTATTGATATTGTGGTCATACAAGATTAAGGGCAACGGCCCAGTCATAAAAAGTTATGTAATTGCATTGTCTAATATTTGTTTTGATCCGTTTGTTATTCGTTTTTAATTATTTTTGAGAATAATATTGTGTTGATACTTAATTTGAATGTTAGATTGGACCCTAGAGACATGGGATGGTATACGATATAGAAATCACTTAGACGATACTAAGTAATGGAGAAATTGTGAAGTTTCTTTCTTTTTAGAGGTTGCCTGTAGGCGTGGTTTTGAGATATGATGAGATTTGTGATGAGCATCGATAGACTGGCAAGAGTCCAGTGATGAATTGATAGACCGGCAAAGTAAACCCGGTGATGGATTGTAACTGGCAAAGTAAGCCCAGTGATGATATAAAACCTGGCGGTGGTCCAGTGACGTTTTCTGTCGATAAAACCTGGCGGTGGTCCAGTGACGTTTTATGTTGATAAAACCTGGCGATAGTCCAGAGATGTTTTCTGTTGATAAAACCTGGCGGTGGTCCAGTGATATTTCGATGATAAAACCTGGCAGGTGATCCAGTGATGTTTTGATAAAACCTGGCGGTGGTCCAGCGATATTTTGTGATGTTAAAACCTGGCGAGAGGTCCAGCGATATTTTGTGACGATAAAACCTAGCGGATGGTCCAGTGATGTTCTGTAACGATAAAACCTGGCGGTGGTCCAGTGACGTTTTATGTTGATAAAACCTGGCGAGTGTTCCAGAGATATTTTGTGACGATAAAACCTGGCGGATGGTCCAGTGATGTTTTGTGACGATAAAACCTGGCGGTGGTCCAGTGACGTTTTATGTTGATAAAACCTGGCGAGTGTTCCAGAGATATTTTGTGACGATAAAATCTGGCGTGTGTCCAGTGATGTTTTGTGGTGGTAGACTGGCGTGTATCCAGTGGTGAGTTGATAGACTGGCGTGTGTCCAGTGATGATTGTGATGTGGCATATAAGATAGGCGAACCCTAGTTGTGATTCAGGCATGATAAGCTATCCCCTTGTTGTAGTATTGTAACTTAGATTATCTACGACAGCAAAGGGAAGTGATCTCATGGGACCGAGCATGGCTAGCGGTTGGGGAGGAAAGATCTCGTAGGGAGATTTTGGATCACACGTTAGGCTAATAGATAGTAATGAACTGGTTGACGTGAAAAATCTCTGTTTTACTTATTCGCATCATGATTATCCTGTTTTACTTGCTAGCTGTAATTGTAAGAGGGGTGGTTGGGTTGGATTATTCTACTGGGTGATTTATCACTCACGAATACGTTCGTATTCTGGCAAATCGATTGCTTCGGCGATCAATTTTGCTAGAGGGCGCAGGATTCAATGGAGGAGATTCAACGATGATGCAGTTCGACACGAAAAGAATATCAGTAGCGAAGATCGAGGATGCTTAGGATTCGTATCAAGTCTAGAGTCAGCTCTGAAGTTAATGTATTTTGAATCAGTAGATTCCCTTGAGATTGTAATAACTAAATCTTTATTTTGGAAAATTATGTTTATTTAGCAAAATTTTCTTAAGAAATCATTTTATTTTGCTCCCGAAAAGTCGGGGCGTTACAGCCAACTATGCGCCTAGGTGGTGCTGTGGTGACTGTATGTCCTCACGGACAGTAGCTATGGCTCGAACCGGACATTTCACAGCGAGTTGGGAGCCTCTATGGTCACACCCAAGGGGGTTGCTACTAGTAATCGCAACGGGGCGGGGCGGGTTTTTGCCTACCCCAACCCCAACCCAAAAATCATTACCCGCCCCGACCCCGACCGGATTTTTTTTGGGTGCCCCCGTCCCCGCCCCGCCAATAAAAATTAAAATAATATAAGGATAAGTAAAAAAGTAAAAAAAAAATGCTAAATAAGAATAAAAATTATTTAAAAAATAAAACTTTTGAAATTATTTTTGTATCTCTTAGTATCGCGGTTTTATCTAAACTTTTAATTGCAATCAATATTTTAGATATCTCATTCCATTTCTTTATGAGTAGAATTTATTCTAAATATTTGAAGAAAACTTTTTAAAAAATCCACTAAACACCCATAAATATCAATTTTTATTTCTTTTTTAAATTTAAATAGGCTACTTGACAGTAAAGAAACATTGTTTTTTGGATTAATGTTAAAAAAAATGAATAAGTATATTATGTATATATATACATATATATATATATGGGGGCGGTTCCGGGGACACCTAAAAAAACACCCCATGGTTCCCGATCAAATTTTGATGATCCGGGCCGCTCAATGTGATCAGAATGTGATTTTAAGGATACAAGCTAAAAATCAGCAAAAAAAATGACCGGGAAGGGTTTGATCCGAACAGTTTTGAACAATTATTTATTAAACGGTTCAAATAAAAACTGCTCAAATCAATCCTTTCCCGGTCATTTTTTTTGCTAATTTCTCGCGGACACCCTTAAAATCACATTCTGCACACATTGAGCGGTTCGGATCATAAAAATTCAATCGGAAACTATCAGATTGAGATTTTGGGTGTCCCCGTTGGGTGTTTTATTAGGGTGTTCATTGAACCATTCCCTATATATATATATATATATATATATATATATATATATATATATATACATATACGCACATGTGTGGCATACACACATGTCGGGGCGGGGTACCTTCGCCCCGAACCCGGGCGGGTTTGGAATTTTTTTACCCGATCCCGACCCGATACCTGAAAATGGGGCTGAAAACCGGGGCCGGACGGGTAAGTTTGCCATCCCTAGTTGCTACGCCGGTCGCCCCTCCTCCACCCTTTTGAATGTCAAAAAAAAAAAAAAGGATGGAAGAGCAGCAAGGCCCAATGCATAGTTCATGCATGAGGTGGCGCGCGTCAGTGAATTTTAATATTAAGATTTCACATTGTCTTTACCAGGGAAAACGTTTGCCCTGGTAAGTGCATAGGTATATCTCGGCCGGCCGGCAAATGCGTAAAGAGATGCCTTTTTTTCTTTTAATTTTAAAAATAAACTAGCTGAAAAGGATTAACTATCCAACGTTCCCGGGGTACGTGTGATATTGTCTACATAGTACTCTCAACTATTTACGAAACAATAATTATCTAAAAAAAATATTATCGCTCACTTTTGTTAAATGATAGGAACACAAATGACACAAATTGTGCAGCGAACGATATTTTATTTGCAGGCTCACCTGATACTCCAAAAATACCCGATAATTGGCCTTGAAGAAGTCAAAAGATCTTCTCTATTTCTAGTACCTTAAATGACACAACTCATTTAGGTAACTTTGAACATCATCTATGGATGCCACCAATATTATCCAAGACCCAAGCCATGGTGCTCAAGTGGAAGTGATAGTAGTGCCCTTCCCAATGCATAGCCATCTCGACCAACTCCTCCGCCTCTCCTGCCTCATTGCCGCCCACAACATCCCCGTCCACTACGCCACCACCGCCACCCATCTCCGCCAGGCCAAACTCCGTTTCAATTCCCAAACCCACCTCCAAAACTCCCATATCCACTTCCATGAATTCCCCACCCCTCATTTCCTCTCCCCTCCCCCCAACCCGAATTCCTTCTCCAAATTTCCTTCACATCTCCAACCTTCCTTTGAAGCTTCAATGCGCCTCCGCCAACCCACGACAGCGCTCCTCCGCGAGGTCTCTGCAACCGCCAGGCGGGTTGTCGTAATCCACGACTTCCTCATGGCTTATGTGGTTCAAGACGTTGGTACCCTCCCCAATGCAGAGTCTTACATGTTCTGCGCTATTTCTGCTTTCTACTTTTCTCTTAGAGAAATGAAGGACCAGAATTCTGTCCAAGTACTACTTGATCAAGAACTGAAAGGGTTACCATCTCTTGAAGGAATTAGCACTCCGGAGTTCCAAAATCTTATCTCTCTTCAATATGATTTTCTCTCACTAGGAGCTGGAATTATCTTCAACTCATGCAGGTCAATTGAAGGTACTGTTAGAAAAACTATATTTCTCTAGACGCAATTTTTTACAAGAAAAGGTGAAATTTGGATCTTCAAGAAAAAAAAAAAAAAATCGGTGTCAAAGTAGGCATACCCCAAGTTGTTACTCCAGATGAATACTTTGGGCCTGTTTGTAATTTAAGGAAAAAAAAAGAAAAGAAAAGAAAAGAGAAGGAAAATGAGAGGAAAAATTTGCTATTCACTAAAATTGAAATTTTTATTTCCTCCCCACTTTCTCTTCGATCCAACCAAACACTAGAAGGGAAATTTTATTTTTTTTTCTTTCTTTTCCTTGAGTTCTAAACAAAGCCTTATTTTGATTTGTATGAGGACACAATACGGCCAGATTAACCACCAACTTCATTACACATCCTTTACACACCTTTTCACATGTAGCCATAGTCTTCTTCACATGCGGGCCAAACACATGCACATATTTAATAACTTCAACTTGGCGGTGATGTTTGAATTCATTATCTATTTTCTGCTCTGATACCAATGTAAAAATTTTATATCCAACCCAAAAGTAAACTTTTGGGTGCCTTGGTGGCAGGCCAGACTCTAAGTTTTTGGACGCGCAAAGCGATGTTTGAAAATTGGGCATCTTATATTTGTCTATATATTTGTTTTTTGACATAAGATGCAAGGTCTCATTGTGGTTTAGTGGCACTACAATTGAAATATCCCCTTTGTGCCTCATGCCGCGAGTTCAATTCTCTACACTTTCATCTTGAAACAAATTTCCGTACGAAGTTCAAATCTGTCCACCCAAAAAAGTGTATGAAGAAAGTTTCAAATGCATGATATATCTTGTGGATAAACAAGCGAATCTTACCATCATACCAGAGTCGCCTATTACTAGATATTCGACATATTTATGTTGTGTTTGGATGAGTTTTTGAGAAATTTTTTATAAGAGTAAAGATTGAAAGTAGGGGTAATGAGTGGAAAGAGATAGAGAGAGAAATGAAAATAATGATTAGAGATATGGGTAATGAGTAGAGAGTAATTATTGAAAATAGGGGTAATGAGTATTTTTTGAGTTGAAAAATATTTTTCAAAAAGGGAAACAAACAAGGCATTAATATTTAATATATTCTGCCATTTGGGGCCTTGTAATTGGGCCGCAAACAAAAAGTCCTAGGCAGTCGCCTGGTGGGCCTATGCCCTACTTGGTGATTACTTCTAACAGCTTTGAGTGATTATGATTCATAATTTTGCTTTGTGAATGTTTATCCGGATATTTAGGCCCCGTTTCGCTAAAGTTCTTATTTTTTACGTAGTTATTTTTCGTTTTATGAGGCATGTCATTCTCTCACACTAATATATTACTTTTAATTCAAAAAATAAGTCCTTATTTCCCTTAGTGGAAGGGGCCTTAGTATCTCAGCAAAATAATTTCTCGATCACACAAATAGGCACAAAAGCCATTTTATTAATGTTTGTAATTTTTTTGCATTGAAATGATGCTAATGAATTTGTAAAGCTCAACGACATATATATCTCCTCATTCTTCCATCTCTCTTTCTTTTTTCCCTTAATTTGAACGGGACTATATTCTCATACTCATTTTTGTATTCTTTCAAAATTTGCAACAGGCACTTACATTGATTTACTGGCAAAGGAAATGAATAGTAGAAACAAGAAAATCTGGGCAGTTGGGCCATTGAATCATGGCAAAAAAAGTGAGTCAAATAGCCGGCACATGTGTTTGGAATGGCTTGACAAACAAGTCCCTAAATCCGTGTTATATGTCTCGTTTGGAACAACTACTTCAATGGCGGATGAACAGATCAAAGAGCTTGCAATTGGGTTAGAACAGAGCAAACAAAAGTTCATTTGGATATTGAGAGATGCAGATAAAGGAGACATTTTTGCCGGAGATGTGAAGAGAGCTACACTGCCAGAAGGGTATTCTTGAAAATTTGTTCCAACCCCCTTTGGGTTTTTTTTTTGGTTTTTGGTGGGTTTTTTCTTTTTTTCCTAGTCAAATTTTTTTTTCGGGCTCGTCTCAAGTATAAGATACAAAATTTAATTGGGAAAAAAATTGGAGTGGGTTGGAGCCCATATTGGAGTGGGTTAGACGATGGGGTGAAGTGGTTTAATACTCTCAAATAAAAATATGGGGTATGGATTGGAGATGCTTTAATGACATTATTACTAAGAAACGAAGGATGCATACAACTTCACCATCGAGTAGTTTCTTAACTCTTTTTTTGCTGTGTTTTACGTTACTTTATTATGTCTTCTTTGCTTTATCATTCATGTTAGATTATTTTCATGATTCATGCAATTCAAATGCTCATAAGTCCTATCTTTATCATTCTTTTTGGAATTATGTGTGTGCTGTTTTGGTAATTTATTGTCTGAATGCCAACAGGTATGAGGAAAAGGTGAAAGAGTTCGGATTGGTGGTGAGGGATTGGGTGCCTCAAGTGGAAATTTTGGGGCATCCATCCATAGGTGGATTTATGAGCCATTGCGGCTGGAATTCATGCTTGGAGAGCATAACCATGGGAGTGCCCATAGCTGCCTGGCCAATGCACTCTGACCAGCCTAGGAATGCTTTTTTGGTTACAGACATATTAAAGGTTGGTGTGGCAGTTAACGCATGAGAAAAGAGAGAGGAAATAGTGAATTCATCCACCATAGAAAGAGATGTGAAGAGTTTGATGGCATCAAATGAAGGGGACGAGACAAGGAAGAGGGTGGAGGAGATAGGCGGTGCCACTAGACAGGCGGCGGAAGAAGGTGGAATTTCTTGCTTAGAGTTGTATTCATTCATTGCCCACATAACCAGGGAGTAAAATAATTCATGAATCAAAATTTATAGAAATTTCATTCTAAATAGATTCAAAATGGTATTTTGTGGCCGAGGAAAAAAAAATAAAGGTATTTTGAGATTTTTTTGTTTTTACTCGGCGAAAGTCAGTATTGTTAGTTGTATGAGGGTACAAGCTGCCTACTACTTGGCTACCCTTTCACTGGCGTATTTTGATGTTTATTGAGGTACACTAATTGATGTTTTAATTGCTGTAAAAGTAATATGCTACTAGAAAAGCATATCATTTGGAATGAAAATGTCTATTAAAGAAAAGTCCATTTATATATATATAGCATCCTCCTTTTTTTTCCCTCAGCAAAAAGAAATTCGGATGTTATCTATAATAACTTAATAGATTCGGTGATTTTATCAGTAGCCAAACTGATGTAACTTGTTCTACTCCTTCAGCTTCCCGCTAACCTCCCTCGATTAGCTTCTTCATAATTCTAAATCCAGCCCAACCTGGGACAGGAGGAGTAGAGTTCCAAGTATCTTCAATGGGATTACTTAAGATTAGATAGCCAAGCATCAATAAATCTAAAAGGCTTAGCCCCTAGTCCTTGACGGGCTCATCTAAAATTGTGCGTGATTGGGCAACGATTTGAAACACTTCATTGTAGTGCCCATTGAAGGAACTTAAATTTGACACGACACTCATGAGACAACATGAATCTGTCCAACCTACCAAGAATAGCAATATCTTGGCAGCTGATTCAAGTAAACTTCCTTCCCAAAATACGCAAGTTCATTAATTCCATATCGTTGATAAAGTTCATAAAGTGTCTCATACGTATCTCCTTCCAACCTAGAGTATCCTATCATGTCCCCTATGGATCTAATCTCATTTAAAGTCACCCCCTATATACCATGGCACATCAAATTTGCTCTTTAAGATAATGAATTTTTTTCTCCCAAACTTGTCTTATTTCTATTGTAGAATTAGGGGAATACACATTATGATGATTACACAACTGAAATCATTGGAAACGGCATACACATAATGATGATTGCACAACTGAAATCATTGGAAACGGCCATACCTTTGATTGAAATAAGTGTTATCTAATGATAATTTCCTCTGCAAACAGCATTTGTTGGTTCCACAATGTGATAATACCTCCTAAAATTCAACCCTTCAGCAATAGAAACAACAAACTACAGTTCAGTATCCCACCACAATCTCTGAGCATTCATGATATCAAGCGACTCCGTCTTAGTCTCGTGGATCATGTTAAATATGATTTTCTCTCCCTTAACTAGCTTTTCCTCCAATTTCCTCTTGATGACACTGCACATCCCATCTTACATACCATGATACAATCTTCGTAAAAAATTGGCTTTTGACTAACTCCTTCGACACACCCCATGCTAGCCTGTTAAACTAGGGCCAGCTCCTCTTATACTCTCTCCTTTGGTCTTGTACTTCGCCTTCATACATCCTTTGGACAATGCTCTCATTATGTTCATTGAAGTGGATACCCGCTTCAAGCAATATCCTCAGAGTATACAGAGTAAACATTCTTTTTACAAAACGTTTCAGAACATGGACATTTTTCCAATTCATTTACCAATAGTGGACAGATCCGTAAATTAAAGTTGTAACGTTGGCTTTGGGGTTTTGTCCAACTTTTTGTTGGATTTTGTTTTTTTCTGAAGTATCCAAGTTCTATGCTTAGATGCTCTTGTCTCGATGTACCCTTTCGAGCTATATATAAAATGTTTCGTTTAAAAAAAAACAATGGACAGATCCGCCAAAAACTCGTTCCAAGTATCTTCAATGATCTCGGAGTACTTGAGATTAGACGGCCAAACATCAATAAATCTAAAAGGCTTAGCCCCTAGTCCTTGACCTCATCTAAAAGTGTACGTGATTAGGCAATGATTTGAAATACTTCCTTGCAGTTCCCATTGAAGGAACTTTAATTTGACACGACACTCATGGGACAAATTTAAAAAATATTTAATATATATATATATATTAAAATATATTAAAAAATATTTAATATATATATATCAAAAACCGGTTCGGTTCGGCTCGCCGAAAATTTTCAAAAACCGAGAACCGAACCGGTTTCAGAAAATTTTCACCTCAAAGAACCGAACCGAACCGAATAATGAAAAAAACCGAAAAAATGAACTGGTTCGGTTCGGTTCTTAAACTCGGTTCGGTCGGTTTTTTGTTCACCTCTAAGTATAGTTTTGAGGAGTATTTCGTAATTTTGCCCCAAAAGATAATATTTTTGCCCTGAAGATCCCATAGAATTTACAATTCTTGCTTCATTTGATTGTGATGTTATGCTAAGAACTCAACGTTTTTCCTCTCTCCAGAAAGTCAAAAGCAAGCGTAGACTCTTGCAAAGACAAAAGCAAGTAGTTTATTTCTACAAATAACAATTTTTCTTAGTAATGGTAGATGAGTTTTGTTAATATACTAATATGAATAATTTCTACTCTTTATTGCCGTTTTCGTATAATTCAATTCCTTATCCGATTTTTACGTACGAAAAATAAATTATATGTGTGGTAGATATTTGACCCCACTGCAACCAAATCCTGGGTCCGCCCCTGCTTCCAACCTAGAATATCCTATCATGTCCCCTTTTGATCAAATCTCATTTAAAGTCACCCCCCATAAACCATGGCACATCAAATTTGCTCTTAAGATATTGAATTTTCTCCCAAACTAGCTTGTCTTATTTCTATTGTACAATTGAAATTATTGGAAACGGCCGCACCTTTGGTTAGAAGACACACCAGCGGTATCTAGGATGGCGAATTGTGTATATATCTCTCCTCTCATAGAATCCAGTCACCTGGTCAGCCACCTGCCCTGGTGGGATCCTCATCAGCCGAGGAAGCAGTCCCTTCCACAAGGCCCTCAACCGTTCCTCTTTGTATATTGTCACAATGGCATGAACCATCCCTTTGTACTTCACCTCTCCTCTGTATCGGCTCTGGGCCTTTAACCTAGTTTTCACAACATCAAAAGGGCCAGTGCACACGAGACCCGCCACTCCAGCTAGAAATCCCGATATCATCGACTGCCACGATTGGAGGATTTTTCCATCGCCTTCTTGTTTATCCCACAAGACTCGGTCAAAAGCATTCTTAGCTATATACATGGCAGCCTGGTTTATCCCATTGCGCATGACGGTCAGGGCGGCCCCCGCCCAGAGCCCACGAAGACCTTCTTCACGGATGATCGTATGAGCATAGTCTACGGGGCCCTTGTACTTTAACAACTCGCGAGTTAATCCTCTTTGCTGCTGCAGTCGTATTTTAACCGGCTTATTTACTTTTTTGGTCCCCAAAGTATATTTCCGCTATGCCATTTTGGTCCCCAATATTTCAATTGCTAACATTTGGTTCCCAAAGTATCAATTTTGTCTTTAAATGGTCCCTGCGGCTCACGCCGTTCCTTCCCTCCGTCAAATTGGAGGGCAAGTTTGGTATATTGGGGACCAAAATGGCACAGCGAAAATACTTTGGGGACCAAAATGGTACAACAAAAATACTTTGGGGACCAAAAAAGAAAATAAAGCTATGGGGGAGGGCGGTGAAATACCAAATTTGCCCTCCAAGTTGACGGAGGGAAGGAACAGCGTGAACGCAGGGACCATTTAGAGACAAAATTGATACTTTGGGGACCAAACGTTAGCAATTAGAATGTTAAGGACCAAAATGGCACAACGAAAATACTTTGGGGACCAAAAAAGTCAAAAAGCCTATTTTAACCACCTGCAATTAGGAGGATTTAGATGTGAAGAGGGGCATCTCTCCCATATTACTCGTTTGCTACAGTTGCAAATATGAAGCAATACGAAAACTAATTTGCTTATTGTAACTGTTGAATGGGTTTTATTAATATGTGCCCCTGAGGCACATGTTAAGGCTCTATAAATGAAACCAACTAACCCCACTAGCTAATAGAGGTGTCAAACGAGTCGTGTCGACCCACAACACGACCAGTTTGACACGGACACGGTGTGACACGGGACACGAAAAAGACACGGTATGGCCGGACACGACACGATACCTGATCAGATAGTTGGGCACACCGACACCCAAGACGAACATGAAATGAGCGGACACGCACTAACACGACACCAGATTTGTGACACGCGGACACCGCAAGACGGACAAAAGTGCAAGGATACACGACACGGACTCCACACGGTTCGAGTATGATATCGACACGGCATCGACGCCAAGACGAGCCTGGCCTGGCTTCAACACGACACCGACACCTTACTGAGAGCCACGTACCCACACTGCACCCGTGAATGAGTGGACACCGACACGGCACGCAGAATGAGCGGACACGCGACCGCAGACGATTGTGTTGCACCGACACGCACCCTATTACACACGACACGGAACGGGCACAACACTATTACCGACACGGACACTAAGATAAGAGACGGCTAAGACGGCATTTACTGAGCCTTATTAAATGAAATTTCAAAAAAAATGATGATGAAATTTAGTAATATTTTAAAAATAAATAGCAAGATATAGAAAATAAAAAATAATGTTATAAAAATCATTTCAAAAATAATGTTACTAAACAATTAATTTTAATAAGATATAAAAAATCAAATTATCAAAGCCGTCATTTGCAACATGCAAGTCATGTAAAAAATGGTTTGACGACGTCGATCACTCGATTATGTATTTAATAAATGAAGGAGTAGCTATTTATTCCTAAATCCTATTGAATTTCTCATCAAATTTTACCATAGATGATTTTAAAAAAACAAAATGGGTTCATTTTATTAATAAATTTTTGAAAATAATTTGATAAAACCAAATTTCTAAAAAAATAGAAGAAAACATTCGCCACCAAACACACACTTATCAATGCACACATTAAACTAGATCAAGCACTTGTAACTTGTAAGAATGAATTGAACGATTACAACAAAAAAAAATTGTATTTTTTAAATACAGTCTCCCTCTTATTATTTTCAAAATAATTTGACAACGGAAAAAATAATTTGATTAAATGAAATTTCAAAAAAAATGTGTTAAAAAATATAATTTTAATTTTTGTTGAAGAAAATTTTGACTAATTAATTGTAGAAGGAATTAAAAATGAATTTTAGTATTTAAAAATAAATAGTGACATATTAAAAAATAATAATTAATTTTATTAAAAATTAAACCATTAAATTTATTACAATAAATTTAAAATTTTGAAATAATTTTATTAAATGAGATTTTAATGTGTTTAAAATGATTTAAAGTCAAACATATTGAAATTTCAAAGAGATCTAGCTCCGTGCATGATATTGATTCTCTAATTCTCACGGTTCGTGATTGAATTTTGATGATCGGGACCGTTGAAAGTTTTTAAAAGGTGCTTTCCAAGGGTTACATAAGAAATTGGGGAAAAATTACTGCAAAGGACTTGATTCAAGCAATTTTCAATAAAAAAAACTATACTTTTCTAACTTTTTTGCAATTGCGATAAAGGGGTTTCTTATAGCCGATCGAGCCAAAAATTTGTACAAATCATTTATTAAACAAGCACAACAACATCAACGATATGGATCGTCGTGATCTTTTATTGGTAGTTTAGTCACTATACATTGAATAAATGCACGAGATTGGGTTTAATATTAATTACATCCCGATGAAGGCACTAAGTAAAATCGATTGGCCCAATTTTTTACGTGAATGATGTAATTAATATCCATAATTAAATCAACGGTTTAGATTGATCGTTATTAAAAAAAATCAATAATAAGTATTAGAATTTATACGTTTAACTTATTCTAAATAAAACTATATCTTGTGCTATAGTTGAATATACAGTAGCCATCAGACCGTGACAAAATTACGACGATCGAGACCGTTGATTTGATCACGCATGTTGATTACATCATTCATGTAAAAAATTGTATTGATTGAGTTTATGTAGCGCCCTCATCGGGATGCAAATTTTATAAACCAAACGTATTGCATTTATTCAATATAAAGTAACCATACTGCCGATACACAATAACAACGATCCATATCGTTGATGTTGTTGTGCTTGTATAATAAACAATACGTTCAAAATTTGGGCTCGATCGGGTATAAGAAACCTTTCCATCGCACTGCTACTTTATTACGAAAATGCTATTTCTCATCCGATCAACTCTTTAATGAACACATGATTAACATATATGAATGATCTAAATCGTTCAAATGACAAAATTATTCAAATTCTTTTGATTTTATTAGGTATTTTCTCCGGAAACCATTTTCGTGCACTGTAATTTCGATAAGGCGAACATCCATAAATTAAAAAAAAATGCTGTTTTTAGTTTTTAGGTATGGGCGGCAATACCACGAAAACGCGCAAATTTTTTCTCCCTCCTAAAACGATGTCGTCTATTGTGTAACCTGGAATCCTCCTCCTTTTTCCCTCTTTACTTTTTCCATTTCCCTCCTACTTTTTCCCCTCGCTCCTCAGCTCTCCGACTCTGAACAAACAAAAATCCACAAGAATGGAAGCCCTAAAACGGAAAAACCATCACTGTGGTCGATTGAAGCCCTAGCCCATCTTCACTGGCCATTGATATCTAACTGTCATCGCAGGTACCCACAATTTCTTTTTCATCGATCTCTTTTATTTCCTTGTCATGCTATTTGGAGCACATTTGTGTTCTGGGATTGAACCTCCCATCCCCTCTCTCTATTTCGAGTTTTGGGTTTACAAAATTTCTGCATTTCACCTTTGAACCTTGAATCCCGTCTCCCTGTTTAGGGTTTGAGATTTGCATGTGAGGGTTTTGGGTCGGATGGGTATTCGGATTTCTTAGTTTGGGACACGCCTTCAATTGTTACCGTGCATGATTTGATTGCTTCAAATAGTTTTAAGCATAGCTTTTAGGCTATGGCGGTTCCTCCTCTGCTTAAGGTACTTGTTTATTTATCTTACTTATTCTTGGCTTCATGCTAAATTTCTTGATTCAGTTTTAGGATGTGTAATTTATGTTCTTTGAAAGTGTCTTTTAAAAACATCGAAACTATTAAAATTCAAGAGAGCGAGGTTTGAGAATGGGAGGGGAAGGTTCTACTGGAAGCCTGGCGGTAAACGCACCTGTAAGTTTTTGGACAAATCATTAAAATATACTAACATATATGAGTTTGCATTCCTTGTAGTTAAAATCCCGTATTCATCCCTGGATCGTCAATTTGTTGTTAATTCAATGTTAACTTTGCTAGCTTTCTACTGATTTTCTTGTTGGTGGGTTTGTCAAACATGTCTATTAGTGAAAGCTTCTTCATTTGAAATGTTTTATAGTGGTGATTTAGTTAGTGAAGCCTAACTTTGACTCATGGATTAGTTATTACCATGTTTGTTACTTGTTGAACTTGTGTCGGCTATTGTTAATTTTTAACTTGTTCTTGAAAATTGGTATCAAATCAGAATCGTAAAGCTGCTTGTGGGCAATACAAGGAAGAAATACTGAGTCAGCTTCGTGAAATGACAAAGTCAGAACTAGTCTTTAGTGATTGTCAAGGGGATATTGAACCCTTCATGCAGTTCCAATCTCTACTACTTGAACAAGATTTGCAGCCGGGAGATAGGTATGATGGCTTTGACCATGGTTCAGAGCTAGCCACAGTTCCTACTTCCTAATTACAAGGCAAAACATTTTTCTCTTCTAATTAATTGCATGGTTTTTCTTTTTCCCCTTCTTTTGTATGTTTAAAATCAGAACCTTGACATCTACCTGTAACTGTCATCACTTACATCAAGTAATTTAGGCTACTAAATGGCTTTATGTAACGTTCAGTGTTGCTTAGAGCTTACAAGTTCGTGTTAAGGTGTGGGATGTAGGGAATGACCAGTTGAATGGGTTTTAACGGCAACCCTTTAAAGAATTAGCTAACTAGATCTTTGTTTCAAGCAAAAGAACGCAGTAAAAGGGGTTTGTGAAAAATGGTGGTTGTTTTGATTGTAATCAGGATCTGGTTTAATTTTGCATCATGCAAAATCTACAGACATGCATTGGCACAACTGTGTGTCCTTAGACTAATATTGGCGGTACTTACGGAGAGATGAAAATCTGAATTGAGGAAGGATGGAAAAGGAACATTATGGGGAGTAACAAGATTGTTATTGAAAATTTTGTACTATTGCATCCAATTAAGTTATACCAACCAAAGGACCCGAGATTATGCATTTTGGAATATTTGAAAAGTATGTTACTTTGCTAGAGTAGAATGTTAAGCTTCTGGCCCATTGTATTTGGCAAAAAACCAAAAACCAAATACTCTCTTATGCATTTTGTTATTTTTACATCAGCTTTTGAAACTCTGATACATATACAAAACTTTCTTATGTTTTGCACAATGGTGACTTGTCCTTTATTCCACTGTGTTTGCTTCCATTTTCTTCTTCTATTCTCCTACTTTCTTTTTCATTTTGCTCTTGATTTCTGAACTCAAACTCCATTATTATGACACATGAATTTCAGGGTGACGACAAGAAGTCTCCCCTCCTCTTCTGTGTTGTGCAAGCAACTGAACACTGTTCTACATATGGATTGTTTATCTCTTGGGTTTTGAGTTGTGTCTTTTACACGTGTATTATGTTCTTCCACCTAAAAAATGTATAAGAAGAAAGAAAGGGTAAACCAAATTATCATGTTCTTTCCACGTAGGTTGGTGCATTCCAGTGGGGCAACAATAATATTGAGCTTGTAGATCGAGATTTTCCATCAAAGTTAGTAGGAAGCTACGATGAGGAAAGCCGTTTGGTCCCTGACAAAGATTTGGATATCGATGGCAGTTGAACTCATGCTAAGTGCAGTTTGCAGTTTCAGTCATGCTACAGTGAGGAAAGCCGTTTGGTCCCTGACAGCTATAGGAGGTATCTCTTCTACTTTCTTTTTTCCCTGAAGATGTATGCAAATTGCAGTTTCAAGTAAATGACCGCATAGATGCCTGCTGGAAGGCTTAAATATCAATTAAGTGAGATATGGTAAATGAGCTTATTTGGTTAGCCATTTCAAGATTTCCCTAAAATTTGGATCCTTTTTGGTTCTATTTTCAGTGCATCAAAACTGACTTGATGAGGATGACAACCTTAGTTTATTCTCTGATAAAAAACCATAATGAACTTTCCTCTTGTCTGAATTGTGTGACTATGTAGACTGATTTCTATATTCATTTTTTCCTTGTTAAATTTGCCAGGCAACTACAATAGAAGCAAGATATACACCAAAGCTGAACTTGATGAAGAACAAATTAAGTTGAACAATGTGAGCAGTTCTCGTAAGCTATAGGTAATACCTCTTAATCTTCTTCTTAAATCCTGATATCGTTAATCTGTTTAAAGTGCTTTCTAGCATGCAATTTGGGCTTTTATTCATCATCTGAGGATATTGAGAATGATGGGAATTTTTTCTATGCCACTCTGGGCTTATAAAGGACTTAATTGGGGTGTGGCTAGGATTTATGTGATTATTCGAATCACTCGTGCCTCTGTTTTTTTCAATATCAATCTTTGTTCTTCATTTGAGTGCTTACATCTTTACTTCGGTTGAATTTGGAAATGAGGAGAACGGAAGCACACTTTTAAAGGAAATGCTAGATCAAAAAAGAGTCTAGATTCTCGTCTTTCCTTTGTAAGTTGTTGAATGTAGTAGGAAGCCTCTAGCATTGAATTTTTTCCTGATTTTTTCTTTCAGTATGCATGTCAAGGATCTTGTAAAAGGTTGATATTGAATGGGGTACAAGGCTACCCGTTAATTCATAGTCTTGGCCTCTCCAGCTTGCTCCTATTCTGATAAGTTTTGAACCAGGAAGGCCATGCTAACTTGGGTCTTATGAGAGTTTGAAACCTTGGTTGTGGTTATTATTAGAGTAATTCCCGACAGGGGTATCGGGGACATTTGTTGAAACGCCGGGAAAGCCTTTACCGGCGTTTTTGGGTACTTTTTCCGGCGTTTAAACGCCGGGAAGGCTCTGATTTGCTGTAGTGTGGGCACGGTCCGATCCAATCCGACACGAATTTTTTTTGACACGACACGACACGACCCACCCGTTTCATACCTCTACACCCGCTTTAATTAAGGCACGGCCCGACCCGACTCCCGACACGAATTATAAAGGCACGGCACGATAGCACGACACGATCCGTTTTAAATAAGGCATGACCCAATCCGACACGAATTCTATCGGCAAGTTACGAAAGCACGGAACGACCCGATTTCAATAAGGCACGACCATGATCCGACACGATCAAATTAAGAAAATGGGCCGGCACGGCACGACCGGATTGCAATCGGCACGACACGAACACGACCCGATTTAGTAAATGGACACGACACGGCACGACCCGATAAAGAAAACGACACGGCACGGTATGACACGGACACGGAAGTGGACACGGTCCGATTTGACCCGACCCGACACGGAAATTTTTTGACACGACACGACACGACCCACCCGTTTGACACCTCTACTAGCTAAGAAGCACATATACAGATACGGGATACGAATACGATACGATACGAATATGCACATACGGGATTTTTTCAAAAAGAAAAATACGATATGTTAGGGGATACGTTGAATATAAAAGTAAACAAAAAATATATTATATATAATTTTTAATTCCTAAAATTTCATAAATGATTAAAGTTTTCCATTACACGAGCGATATATATTTACATACACACAACACGAGAGAGAGAGAGAGAGAGACTTACAAGGTTGTCGAGAGAGAGGATATCGTCGGTATGTTTCTGGTGTCAATTGGTGGGGGAAAAGAAAAATACAGTCCTACTTGCAATTTTAACTCATATATTTTAAGTAATAACATATTTACCCTCGCGCGGATAATATCGGATACGTATCCGAGAGTATCCGTACATATCCGAAACGTATCGGGATACCTAAAAATAATTCTAAAGCATGATACTTCAAAAAAGCATATCGAAAACTTATCCGGAGAGTATTCGAGAGTATCTGTATTCGATACGAATACGATACGTAATACGGAAGCCAAAATAGAGTATTCATGCTTCATAACCTACTAGTATAGGAAATAGTGACAGTAATTGCAATATTGGGCTTAGTGAGAAACTTGTTCAATGAGACCAAAATACCCCTTACTTTCTACTGCCCTCCTTTCATTGTTTCCCCTCCATAAATCTTTGTCCTTTAAACTTTCCTGCTAACCTTTTCAACTCTAACGGGCAATTGCATGATACAGAGAGAAGCTATTTTATTTTGTTTGATTTTTAATTTTTTTTGCTAAGCATTGTGTTTGATTTTTATTATTATATGAATACATAACGATTCTCCAACTGTATCAACGTGCCTATTCTCAGGGTGGGTTCATCCTTATTTTTGGTATTTTCGTCATCCTTTCTAAATTTCCGCTGAATTCACGTTTTATTTTTTAGATTAATCATCCGTCTTGAGATGAGTCTGAAAAGAAAATAATATGATCAAAAAAAAAAAGTTCACTAAAAAAGATGAAAAAATATCGAATAATTGGTAATTTTTTGTCTACAATGTAGTTAGACATATATGAAAATTTTCAACTTTGGTCCAAACGTTGCGAAGAATGATTAATTCTAAAATAACGATGAAAATCTGAACAGAATTACAAAAACGAGTTTTCATCCCGCAAAGGAATTGCGTGGATCTCTTGTTATCTTTATTAGAAGGGAAAAATGGAAAAAAAACAAAAAACAAAAAAGCAATTGTTTCCAGGCCCAGGTTGAACGCAATGAAAAGACTAGGGAAAGTTGAAAGGACAAAGAATTATAGAGATAAATTAAAAATGAATGGAGGGCTGTAGAAAGTAAAAAATATTTTAGTCTCATCAAACAAGATTGGGTAAACTATAGTTAACCCCCTCTAACTAAGTCTCGAGTGCACTTTGCTCCCTTTAACTCTTTTTTTTTCGCACTCAATCCCCTCTACCTAAATGAAATTCAAACGGTCATAACTTCAAACGGTCATCATTTCTTCGTCCGAAATCAAAAACACGCAAATTATATATCAATTTCGAGGTCTTGAAGTCAGCTTTCTAATGACACCTAAATCACATCACGATTCAAAACACACAGAAAGTTATGATCAAAAGAGTAAGAACTGGTAGACAGAAAGACCGTTTTGATCATAACTTTCTGTGTGTTTTGAATCGTGATGTGAGTTTGGTGTTATTAGAAAGTTGACTTCAAGACCTCGAAATCCATATGTAATTTGCATGTTTTCGATTTCGGATGAAGAAGTTATGACCATTTGAAATTATGACCGTTTGAATTTCAGTTAGTTAGAGGGGGTTGAGTGTCAAAAAAAAAAGTTAAAAGGGGCAAAGTGCACGCGAGTCTTAGTTAGAGTAGGTTAACTATAGTTTACCCAACAAGTTTTCCACTTTGCCCAATATTGCAATTACTGTCACCATTTTCTATATTAGTGAGGTTAATTGGTTTCATTTATAAGGCATTAACATATGCCTTAGGAGCACATATTAACAAAATTCTTGTTGTATTTGTCTACAATAAGCACTCAGTAATGACAATTCAGCAGATTAGCAGCCACCCACCCAAGTTCCCAACAAGCCAATTGCTTATTGCGTAGAGAGCGTGGTTATCAATTTAGAGAGTGTCAGAATTAATTTTCATTACTTATTAATAATGAAATAAGCAAGGGAACCGAATCGGTCCACTTTCGCTTGCGTTCAAATACAGGCTTTTTTTTTTTTTTTGGTAAACCAAATACTGGCATTGCGTGGTTGGGAAAGTCTATTAACACAACAATTTATACAACAAATGGGCAATGAAGTTCACACGAATCAGAGACGGAGCCACACTACGGCGTACGGGGGCCACGGCCCCTACGTGGTTTCGAATTTTTATAATTATTTTAGTTTTTTTTTTAAATATCAAAGTTATTGTGAGAACACATGCTTCGGATGGAGGATGAGTTTCTCATAAATACTTTGGTTATATTTAATGTGAAAGAAATTACTGCGACAATTAGTTTCGACTCAATCATAAATGACTTTCGGATCTAAGGCATCATTAAATTTCATTTTGATACACGCTTGGGGTATAACATATTGGAAAACTTTTATTTTTTTCATCTATAATTTAGTTGTTTTGGGTTTGTAAAGTTCTCCTAGATATTGTGCCTGAAGAAACGGAAAAAGAAGAAGTAATTCACGTGGTTCAGCCACAGATTGTGACTTACATCCACGGGAGAATGTAGAAGAATTCTTATTCATGGGTTGCTGTAATACAACACCCTAAATATAAATATACATGACATGTGATCAATAAGGGATACAATCCTATAACTTCAGCCACCAGTTAAACAACAAATCACCTCAATATTGATAGCTAATCTATTTTTAGAATCATAGAATCACACATAATATGAAAAGATTTTCCCCTTCTTCAACATGTAATAGGTATTATTTTGTCATTCAGATATTTTATATTCTTGAAGATTGAAATTTCAAAATTTTTATTATTCATGTTGTGACCGGCCCCATCTTATAGAAAATTCTGGTTTTGTCCCTGACACAAATCACCAATAATGCCAATGAAAAGAAACTACTAATGACTAACCAATGAAGTTCACACTAACCTCAAATGGCGAGACAATGACGAGAGCTTCAATCACACCTGCGCCAAACCCAGCGAGAACCCTCGCACCGTGGCTGTGCTCCCCCATGCGCGCGCGGGTCACTGAACGCGGCCTGGAGAACAGCATTCGAACCCATCCAGAGCGCGTACTTGAGCGTCAAATGGGTCGCAAAAGGCGTCAAGCCCTTTCACGGAGCCCGCACGCCCTCCGTCCGGACGATGGTGACGCCGCAGTGGATTATACCCCTATAGGAGCCGGACCGTTCGAGGTGCAACCGGGTTTGATGACGTCGATGGGCTGTAGACAACAGCTTCCACCATGCCTCCAATCGAGCCCGCAATGGCTTTCACGTGGGGTGGGATTGATTTGGATTTTGGGTTTTGTTCCGCCATTGATTTTGGAGGGTCGAGATTGGGTTTTGACGGAGAAGAAGAATGAATGAGATGGGTGTGTGGTTTTCTTATTATCCTTTGTTCTTCCACTGGGAATGAGATTTAAGGGTGAAATGCTTGGAAGTTGAATTTTGAGTATCCTTTGTGTAACCTGGAGGACTGGAGGTGGCGTTGTTCAAACATAAATCTTCTTCTTTTTTCTTTTTTTTTTTGAAAAATGTCAATTTCATTTCATAACAAACCCGAAGGCAATACAGGCTCCATTAAAAATACAAGAAGGTGAAATTACACGGAGACCCCCTCATTTATACAGTTTGGACACGAACACCCCCTAACGTTTGAAAATGACCATTCTTACCCCCTCATATTTGCCCGTTACCCAGATTGCCCCCTTCCGTTACCCAAGTGACCCCTTCCGTTTGTTACAAGAACACGTGTCACCAATTTTAAGCTTTTTTCGACGAAAATACCCTTTAACACCAATATATAGATGCTTGTTCCCCTTTCAAACCTCAGTCATTCTCTTTCTCAATCGTTGTCTCTCAATCGTTGTCTCTCTCTCTCTCTCTCTCTCTCTCTCTCTCTCTCTCTCTCTCTCTCTCTCTCTCCAGACGTCACAAAAGGAGAAAAGCAGCCACCATAGCCGCAGCAACAACAACCGCAGTAACAGCTACAACTCCAACTGAGTTGATGCGTATTGTGGTTGTGGAGAAAAAGCCCCCTTGAGGACTTCAAATACGTATGCCAACCCTGGAAGGAGATTCCTGGGGTGTATCAACTACGAGGTAGGTTATGGCTACAACAATCCAATTTTCCCCCTAATTTCTGTTTTGTCTGAAATCTTTTCCATAATTTGTCTAAAATCTTTGTCCTAAATCTCTGATTTTCAATGGGTTTGTAGGAGACAAATGCATGCAAATTCTTCGTGTGGGTTGATCCTGCTACTTGCCCTAGAGGACTAGATTATGGTAGACACTTGCAGGAAAAGATCAAAGAGCTGGAAAAAAAGGAAGACAACCTGGAGAGGCTCAATGAAGTTATGGAAAAGGACCTGCAAAAGATGATGAAGAAGATGGACAAGTTGATGCGAATTAACAATGAATTGAAGAAGAAAAATGAAGTGATGTGGAAATGCAATGTGCTGGCCATGGTAGTTATAGGTGTACTTTTGGTAGTTTGGTTGGGCAATTGGAAACACACCAATGGGAAGATGTTGTATCTACCATGAACTTGTGGAAGATGTAATCACCCTAATGCAATGAAATATGTACTTTGTGTTATGGTAAACTTGTATTCCCCACTCATGTGGTTTGTGTTAACATGAATCATGAATGGCTTACTAACAGTCACTCTCTTTCAATGATTATGGATACACCTGAAAATGCCCAACAAAGGATAAACCAAAGGCATTACAATATATCATCAAAGCAAATAAGATTTATACACTGCCATTACCAAAATAAGAATCCAATGGCCTTGCACAAAGGCATTACAAACATGAAGTCATAAGCCTTAAACCAAGGCATTACCAAAAGTACCAAAATAAATGTCTCATGCCATTAGCCATTCACAAGGCATTAACAAAAAGGATAAGCTAAGTTAAGCTAAGGCATTACAAAAACCATGTCATAAGCCTTACACAAAGGCATTACATTCAGCAAGTCATAAGCCTTACACCAAGGCATTACCAAAATAAATGTCTTATGCCATTAGCCATTCACAAGGCATTAACAAAAAGGACAAGCTAACCTTTGCTAAGCTAGGCTAAGGCATTACCAAAATAAATGTACCTGCCATTACCAAAAAACAGTCCCAGAAAGTGTCACAAAGCATATCTATCTACCAGTCATTTTGCAGGATCATTTGAGGCTTGAGAGGGAATACGAGGTAGATTACTAGATTGTTGACTGGAAAATCAACCTTCACCAACATTCTCAATCTCTTTGAAGCCTAACAAAATAAACAATCAATTTCTACATAAGTCATAAGCATTAGTATAGTGAATTAACTACATAAGTAATAGGCATTAGGCATTAGTATACCTGCTTCTGTTGTGGTTGGTTAGTTGCCTTTCTTTTAGCAACTGCCACATTTTCACTTCCAGTAGATGCAACAGGCCCAATTCCTCTGCCCCTTCCTCTGCCAACATCCCCATCTATGACTTCCAAAAACAGAGCCATCCCCTAGCCCTTCCTCTTCCTCTTCCTCTGCCAGCAGCTGCCACATTTTCACTTGCATCAGTCCCAATTCTTTTACCTCTTCCTCTGCCAGCAGCTGCCACATTTCCACTTACATCAGTCCCAATTCCTTTACCTCTTCCTCTACCAACAGTTGCCACACTTCCTCTTCCATTGCCCTTGTCAGCTACAACAGTCCCACTCCCAATTGGTGTTCCCCTTCCTCTGCTAGTTCCTCTTCTCTTCCTTTACCAAAAGTCCCACTTCCACTTCCTGTTCCACTCTTCTTTGGTTTACCGGCTGGTGGCACACCAGAATACATTTGTTTCTGTTTCCCATAGTACTTGCCCTTATGATTAACCCAATTCTCTGGTGGTGTTTTACAAGTCCTTCTATTATGACCAAATGTCCCACATTGTCTGCACATGAGAGTAATATGATGCTTTCTGACCTTGTAAGGATTTTGGGGCTCCTGCACTCCTTTTCTCCTTGCCTTCTTTGGAATCCCAATTGGTGTTCTTATAGGTGGAGGCATGATGGGATCACATTCAGTGGTTGGCCACAAGCTTTTATCAGGTATTGGATAGATCCTCTGACTATAAGTCCTCACAAATGTGTCAGATGAGTAACAATCATTTACATAATCTTCAGGTTGGGCCCTATGAGCTATGATAGCTGCATATCCATGAGTGCATGGAATTCCATTTAGATCCCACCTCCTACAAGTATAGCTGTGCTCCCCAATGTCAACCACATATACCTTGTCTGCACTTGTCACTTCAAACATTGTTCCCCCTGAGTATATAACCTGCAGTACTCTTGCATTAACCTTTTTCCTTTCAATGTTCTTAGCAATACTTGGACATAACTTACCTTTGAACTTGCTACTGTAATCAAGTCTGGCCACATATCTTACCATCAGTTGTCTCCTAATTGTGTCTACCAGTGTCACTATGGGCTTATCCTTTGCTTCAGATATCCATATATTGAACCCCTCACTCATGTTGTTGTCCATCCTGTTCACCTTGGACCTAGGGTTGTAGTAAGATCTAGCCCAAACCTCTGGAACCTCATTCAGTAGCCAATCATGTGCCTTTTTGTCTACATTCTTTATCTCTGCCATTTTTTCATTGAACTCTGGAATTGTGTAGCCAGAGGCTGCTCCCCAAAACAAGTCTTTGTATTCTTTTCCTTTGTAGGTTTTGTTGAAATTGGCATACATATGCCTTAGACAAAACCTGTGCTCCACATTAGGCATGAGTTGCTTGAATGCTTCAATCAAACCCTGCAATAATCAATCACAAAGTTACAATCAATTTATGCATTTAGACATAAGGAATTTGTACAGTAGGAAATAAGGAAAGCTGAAATGACAATGAAGGAAAGAGGAATGAAGTTACAATTAGTGAGTAAAGTTACCTTTTGCCTATCAGACATGAAACACCATCCCCTCTCCTCAGGTCTTCCTATGACTGCCAACAGATTCTCTAAAAACCAAACCCAGCTATCTTTCAATTCAGCTTCCACAATTGCCATGCACAGAGGGTACATCTGGTTGTTGCCATCTCTAACTGTTGCATGCATAAGTTGTCCACCGTAAGGGCCTTTGAGGAAGCATGTATCTAAACCTATGAAAGGTCTGCAGCCAGTAAGGAACCCTTTAACTTGAGCATCAAAGCAGATAAATAATCTTTGGAACACCACAACTGGCTCATGCTCAAGCCTGTCCACCTTCAAAAGGGCAGTTGACCCTGGGTTTTGCTTCACCAAAATCATACAGTAGTCTCTTAATCTCAGGTATTGTTCCTCATGATTCCCTTGGATTACATCTAGAGCAGCTTTCTTGGCTCTATAAGCCTTCTTGCTTGAGACATCTACCATCCATTTCCTCCTAACATCATTTTTAAGTGTCTTGACCTTTTTATCTGGTTCATCAGTGAGCTCCTCTATGTATTTTTTGGCTATCCACTTAGATGTTGCATACTTGTTGATGTATTTTCTAGTACAGCAATGGTCAAAACTCAATCTCTTAATCTGGAATGATTTCTCACCATGCATTGGTGATGCATGTAACCTAAAACCACACTTTTCTTTGCAAATAACAGTGACCCTACTAGATTCATTCTTCAAATATGTGAATTCACACCCTTCCCTAATGTGGAACTCTTTGAGAAGGGCTCTGAATGCTGTCACATTAGGAAAAACCATACCTTCCACTAGCTTGGGGTTCTTCATATCCTTACCTCATCAAACTCAATGAATTTCTGCTTTCTTTTGTGGCCACCCTCCTTCTCATTGTTTGACAAACACCTTACGTCATCACTTTTATCACTAAGTTCTCCTTCCTCATTCATAATCTCAATGGTTGGTTCATTAATAACCACCACTCCAACTCCTTGTTTAACCTCTTCATCATCTCCCAGGTCATCCTCATCTGAGTCAACAAAGCCACTAAACCTATCATCATCACTATTATCTGTGCTATCTCCACTTTCATCATCACTGTCATCACCTCTGTCCCACTCTTTATCAGACTCATCATCTTCATTAACTGGACCAGCTGGTATTATGCCTTGATCAAGTTCAGCTAAGCCATCAGGGGCAACTAAGTCATCAAGGGCAACTAAGTCATCAAGGTCAATCAGATCATCAATTTGTCCACTATGGTCAGCCTTAGTCAAACTACATTCCTCTTCACCACTAGGTTTCTTGTGCACCATCATAGGGTTATGCACATATACATGAATCACTTCTGAGTTCTTGTGCATTTCAAACATTTCTAAGATAGTTTTATCAGAGGTTATAGCGAACAACCCATCATCCATAGTTTGACTTGGACCCTTTTGGTACATCTCACAGACATCAGGACACTCAAATTCCTTAAGTATAGACTTTAGGTCAAAGTAGAACAACATATCAGGGTCAATTGTAACTGGGACCACTTTCCCCCCAACATAACTTTTTGGGGGTCCCTCAGATATATAACCTCCATGGTGAAATACTAGATGAACTACTGGAAAACCCATTTGAAATCTGAAAAGGAAAACCAAAACAGAACAGAAACAATGGTCAATTATTGCCTTTGTTTGGACAAAGACAGACATGGGGGACCAAATGACTTCAGTTAATGCATAATGGGGGGGACCAGTTACAGAGAAATGCTTTAAAGGGCCATACCAAACACAAAACAACAAAAGCCCCAATTTTAAAAACCTATCCAAGTCAACGACAGAATTCAACTTCAATAAAAAACAGACAGATTCCAACACAACCCACATGCAGTTCAAGCTAGGGTTATAACCAAAAAAGAACATTCTTTATCAGTATAGCACATATTCCAACAAAAAAAATAGAAAAATCAGTACAAAACAGAATCCGACCAAAAAAGTACAGAAAAATCAATACAAAACAGATTCCAACCAAAAAACAACAAAAAAATCAGTACAGAACAGATTCCAACCGAAAATGTACAGAAACAATGATATAATATGTACGTATACATTGATATTCGTGCCACCCATACAATAATACGATCTAGGGTTTTTAACGTATAAAACATACCTTGGAAACTAGGGTTCGAAACGATGTGGAAAAGTCAGTACAGGAGTTCCGAAGCTTGATCTTCTTCGATGTGGAAACTAGAGTCTTCAGCGATCAGAATGCATCTTCAAGATTGGAGAGGGAGAGGAAGAGAGATCGAGTCGCCATGATCGAGTCAACTACGGACGAAAGGAAAAAGTGAAGTCTACGTTAGGGTTAGTAAAGAAAGGGTACATTTGTCATTTCATTCCCTCCGTTAACGCCGGTTCTTGCTTTCTCGTTTCAAATATATGAGGGGGTAAGAATGGTCATTTTCAAACGTTAGGGGGTGTTCATGTCCAAACTGTATAGATGAGGGGGTCTCCGTGTAATTTCACCATATAAGAATGAACCAAAACTGCTAAGATTTCGACACAAGCACCCCCTACAGAAGCAAGACCGACGAAACGCCTAGATTAGGAACCAATCTAGGTTCAAGTAGTAGAGAATCCCAACAAATCTTAGCTCAAACCCGAGAAAACACAAATGGAATCAAGACGGCATCACAGCAGTGGACCTACACCGCGACGGATGACGCAACCACAACAAATGAGAACCACCACTGCGAAACCCAATAAATAACAACAAACCAAACCCCAAACCATGGAGACATATTCTCCCACCACCAACACCCATCGGAACTGGAGAAACCAGACCGATACAGACTCGGACTAGAAGATCCAGCCGGTAAAGCCGGACAAACCGGCAGAAGAAAAAAAGACAAGAAAGAAACTGGGGGGAGGGAGAAAAAAAAACCAATCCCATCAAACCCTAACCCCAACACACCATTATTACCTCGCCGATAGCCACTTGTCGCCGAATTTGAGAAGACAAGGTGGAGACATGACGATTCTAGCCCACAGGTCGCTGACTGGAGGTCGGAGAACCTAAAGCTTGGTCACCACGAACTTAGCAACTCTTGCTCTCAAACCGTGAAAAGATACATCAGCGAGGATGAGAGAAAGATGAGGAGGGGGAAGGGAGATGAGGGGAAAGGGAGGGGGGAGGAGGGAGGAGGCAGCGGCGGCCCCCCTCCCCCAGATCTAGAAACGTAAATCTTCTTCAACTCAAGGGATTCTCCAATCTCTACATCATTGCGGTCGGTACAGAAAATTTCAGTGTCGGGTGGGTACTACTGATGCTCACTCAGCACATCCGAGCCGTTCGTTTCATTTTTTGGATGGCTCGGATTTGGAAAGAAAAAAAAGAGAAAGTGTTGGAATGAGAGGAAAGAGAGGAATCAATCCAAACTGTCCAAAAATGGAGAGAGAGGTATCAATCCAAGAAGAAGTCCGGATTTTACTCCTTATTCGGGATAACGGACCTGAAAAGGACTATGGTTATATATACTATGTCATTTTCCATATTAACCCACCGATGTGGGACAATAGTGGGGTCTCACAATTTTTATCCCCTAAAAGGCCTAAACATAACGTACCCTATCTAGGCCCATAGCATTGATGTCTGTAATTTCAAATATTGGGGGACTTTCCACCTTGTTGTGCTCTCCAACCATATCAGATCCAGCCGCCCTATAATCTTGTACCATCCCACTCCTAATGTGTAGGAAAATTTGTGAATGAATTTGAGAAATTCAGGGGTCTCTCGAGGTAACCAAATAGACCCACTTTGGTGATCATCGTACAAGATAGCTCTAAAGTCCAGCGGTTACAGATGGTTAATACCTCCTTGATGTAAGATTTATGGCAAAATTCATTTTGGGAGTTTCATGTATTGATTCCTCCATACAACTCGAGAGTCACTTTGATGTGAATAAGTATATACTCTTGCTTTTGGATTAAGACGAATTTCGAGTTCCATAATACTTTTCTTGAGTTCCTTCTTTGTGTGAGAGAGAGGCAGATCAACGCTGAGTCAATTCGCCAAGGCGGCTTTCCAATGGTGTTCCAATAGCTGTGGTCTAACCATTCTATCCTGGGAGATAGACGCCGGTAAACCTCCAACACCCTGCGGTGAGGCGGTGAATCTGTTTTAAGGAGACTGGGGCTCGGTTCAATTTACATATCTCGGTTAGTTTCGCATTCTATTGATGTAATATGTAATCTATAGCGTTCAGTTTTTGTTATTTTGTAATGGAATTGTATTCTTGAAATTGCGGATTGAATTTTTCCCAACAAGTTCTTTTGAAAGTTGAAAATGTTCACCCTTTCCAGCTTGTCAAGTGATTGGACTTCCATGTTAACTCAATCGGCTTCCAAGTCATCATAATATATCTTCTCCCCCATTCTCCTAAGGTGGCTAACAAGAACTGTTGCACACTTGGCAAAGGAGTTTTCGACACAGTAAATTCTGCCTCGCTATATTGAGAACTTTCTGTAAACACCTTATTCTGGACTGTCCAGATAAATTTACTTACAGTTTTGATTCCCCAATGATGATTAAGGTCAAGAATATCCCGAGAATATTAGTGTGTTTGGACTTTGAGCATTCTGAAATTCATACTCTTTCGAACCCATTTTCAAACCCTTGAAGCCAGAACTAAATGGCATCAACAAAATCCTACTTGCATATGCCAATAATGTATAGGCGTCCGCGGGTAAGTTGACACGTGTCAGTCATCGACTGTTGACCCAGCTTCCACTGGTGCACGCAAGTATAGTAATGGCGTACGCGGTCAAAATCAGTCAAATCATCTTTATTCAACCACGTGCACGAGACTTTTGAGCCACTCCCAGTACAATCGCGATCTATAGTTCCCTGATGATTGCAAACGTGCAATGCTGCTCCCCTCTCTCTCATACACCTTCCATCAACAAGTCTAATGCATTTAATGCATGGAAACTCCTCTCGTAAACCCAACCAACCTGATTACCACCCCTTTTCTACTGCACTCGTTGCCTATATATACCCCATTTGCATTTATATGCAAGGGGTTACACTCATTAAGAGCCAAAGTTCTCTTTCTTTCTTAGTTCTTTGCTTCCTCTTCTTTCATCCATTGAAAGAGCAAGCAAGGAACTCCCTCTCACATACCTCAACACCCTTTTCATTTATCATCCATCCCTCAAACCTCAAGTTCAAGTTCAAACATTCCATCAACCTCAAAACCAAAGATATACCCAACTTTTTGTAACCTTCTGTTCTGACCCCTGAGAGGGGCTGGTAGGGTCAAGGCTGGTAATCAATACCAATCCTAGCCCTAAAGCTAGCAAGGTTTCAAAAATCATGTGTGATCATCAGTGGCGGACGCCAATAGCAGTAAGCTGTACACCAGTTATGGTAGTACGTGCAAAACTGGAGTGGGAATCATTAATCATCCATTTTATGCTTTTATTTTCATTTTGGCACCTTACTGCATATTAATAACCAGTTTTCAACTTTCTGTACTTTAGAACCGTGCAACTATTTAATTGATATCTCTGCTTTAGAAGGCCTCTGGGATCCTTCTGGTCATATTCTAGAGCCCAGATGATGCAAAGTCAAGTATTGGATAAATGATGTAACTGGCGTATGGTCTTTGATGACAGGCATACGGTAGTTAGATCGAGGCCCAGTGGCTGGCCCTTGCATGATAGTTAGATCTTAGCTTTTCTTTATGGGGTGTTATATCTATTTCTATGGCTCAAAGTCATTTTATTTGTTTGTAACTACTTAATATCTACCTTATAAACTACGTGGTTTGTCCTAGGTGTGCACTGGTCCTTTCCAGAGCCCAGAGGGTTGAGAGCAGAAGCTGTGAGCTTAGACCTACCGGCACACGCTAGTAGTGGAGTGGTGTACGTAGGTCATCTTTGTATGTAGTGGCGTGACAGTGCATACAGGTTTATTCCTGCATGCCTCATTTCAGGTCAATGTGCTCCAGTTTGTTTAAAATACTCACAAGTACTTGTTCTCAATCTATTACACTTGTTTAGATCAATCATCCTTATCATTTTGTCACATAATGCAACTTGTTACAATTTTAATCACCTTTAACTGTTCCCCCGCCCTAAATGGTTAAAAAAATGATTAATGAAAGGAAAATGCAAATGTTTTACAAAATGCCATCTCCGGATTGGGCGAGAGGAGGTGCCATAAAACCCTTCTCCTTTCGTAACCTAGCTCCCGAACCTCAAATATCGAAGGTGACGATGGTCCAGTCTACAAGCCTTTTTCAAATCAAAATGTAGCAAACGTTTCAAATTCGGTTCTTTGTGCATACCACAAAACCCGAGTGGCAATTCTGAATTGTAGTGTTTCGCTGCGCTTTCCAAAAAGACACACTCAATTTTATACACACAAAAAATAAAATTTTCAAAGACGTGTGCCCACACTTTCTTTCCTCAACCTCCTTGTGAAATCCCGTTCTCCCAAATAATCATTCATGACATCTCATAGATATCTTAGATGTCATTGATATTTTTTCTCCACCTCTATTATTGACATTGCTATTATCATTGAAAGCTAGCTAGCAAATCTTTTAATTTTTCATTCATATCACTAACATCCCTATTATCATTAACAGGAAATCCTGGGAACAACCATAATTAATTGGATTTTCTTTGTGGTGGCATCGACACTTTTTTTTTTTTAAATCATTTATCTTGTGTCAATCGTTTTAAAAAAGGAAAGAAAAGAATTGAAGGGTGATTTAATTAAGGGGAGTGATTTTCGCACTCCCTTAGCTTTTTGATATTCACACTCCCTTTATTATTTTTTAGTGTTGAAAGTGTCTTTTTTTTTTTTACTAAAAGACAAAAAAAGAAGTGTGAATATGAAAAAAGATGAGAAAATCAATACCCATAATTAATTGTCAGAGAATAGAGATCTACTATTGAACATTATTGACTAATTCCCATAGTTTTTTTTTTTTTTTTTGTAATGAATGGTGTCCCGAACAACTTACCATAATTTGAACTCGCTATATATTTATCCCCCAAGGCTCCACATGCATGTTCCAAATTCTATTTCCATCGTTGACCAGACCACATGCAATCCTTTCTCTCTTTTTTTCTTTTCTTTTTTGTCCAAAATCAAAACGAATCTGTTTGAGTTTAAATTAAAGGTTTTGACTTCTTAAGATACTAGTATTTTAGAAGTATATTCTGAGCAATGCATCTATAAACTATATATAGAGTCTGGTTCTATGCGCTCAATTTGATTTGTAACGTTTTTCAATGCAAACCGGTCCTTATTGTTATGATGAAAGTCTTCATTAAAGCAAATATGAAAGATAGCCTGCCCCTGTAATTTCCACGAATACCAGAACTTAGCATGATAAAATTTAACGAATATGACACGAATTTTGAGACCCTTTTTTATACAAGATATTTAAAAACTTCGGTCTCAAAAATCTTACGCCTAGCTTCTCTCAAGACCAGCACCGGAAGAGAGCTACCTGCCATACGTGGCTATAGAATATGACCTCAGCAAACTCTCTCCTCTTATTGTAAGTCTAGACGGCATACCTATTCATTTTAATATGCTGTTCAAGAAGTGATGACAAAATATGACCTCGTCAAACTAGACTCTCTCCTTCTATTATCATGGCGGACGGCGTATCCACTCATTTTAGCTCAGTCTTTCAAGAAACTCTTCCAGAAAAAACACATCATCCATGGATGCTACCATTATCACCCAAGATCCACGCCAAGGCCAGATTGTGGTCACCTGCAATCAAGCTCAAGTGGAAGTAATAGCAGTGCCAATGATACCATGCCATAGCCATCTCGACCAACTCCTCCACCTCTCTTGCCTCATCTCCTCCTCCTACAGCATCCCCGTCCACTTCGCCACCTCCGCCACCCACCTCCGCCAGGCCAAACTCCGTTTCAACTCCCAAACCCACCTCCAGAACCCCCACATCCGCTTCCACGAATTCCCCACCCCTCCGTTCCTCTCCCCTCCTCCGGATCCGAACTCCCCCAACAAATTCCCTTCCCATCTCCAGCCCACCTTCGAAGCCTCCATGCAGCTGCGCCACCCCGTGGCGGCGCTCCTCCGCGAGGTCTCCGCTACCGCCAGACGGGTTGTCGTAATCCACGACGCCTTCATGGCTTATGTGGTCCAGGACATGGCCACCCTTCCTAATGCTGAGTCCTATATCTTTAGCCCTATACCTGCTTTCCATGACCTTTTAAGAGAATTGAAGGATGTTCATAAATATCCCCATTTCTTTGAAGAATTAAAAGCGATTCCATCGACTGAAGGATGCCTCCCTCCTGAGTTTATAAATCTTGTCGTTCCTTATGTTGAGTTTCTCTCACTAGCTGCTGGAACTATATTCAACTCATGCAGATCAATTGAAGGTACTATCTCTTAGAAACACTATAGTACGTTGCTCTGGATGAATTTTGTTCATGAGACAAAATTAAATTTTCATTAATTAACTTGAGTGGTTTATTCGCTTGTTCTGGATATGAATCTGGATGCAATTATGCTTAATTACACACCGGTGTTTTTTGACACTTTTATTTGCCGGCGACGGAAAACATGGACAATAAATCTTCTTTTATTAGGTGTCTCTCTCTCTCTCTATCAACCCGATGCTCTAGTACCAGTTGGGTATTGTAGATCACTCACACACACGGTTAATTTGGCCGGAATGCATGTCCAATCCAAGGAGAAAGTAACACTATTTCATTTAATAAGATATTTAAAAACTTCAGTAAACGGTCTTGAGCCCAGCACTGGAAGAGAGCTACTTCCAATATGTGGCTATAGAATATGGCTTCGTCAGACTCTCTTCTCTTAAGGTAAGTCTGGACGGCGTGCCTACTCGATACAGAGAAGATTAGCACGGTCCTTGCGCAAGGTTGACACGCACAAATCAAGAAATGGTCCGAATTTTTTTTTTTACTTACCAAAAAAAAAAAGTAACACTCCTATTTCATGAGAGAGAGAGAGAGAAAGAGTGTGTGTGTGTTAAGAATTACGGAGTATTAAAATATAAAATGTACGTGAGTAGTAAAACGATATTTTTGTGAGTAAAATGAATATGTGACTATATTCTCAAACTATATATTCATTTTTCTTTATGCTAAAATTTGCACCAGGTACTTACATTGATTTACTGGCAAAGGAAATGAATAGTAGAAACAAGAAAATCTGGGCAGTTGGGCCATTGAATCATGGCAAAAAAAGTGAGTCAAACAGCCGACACAAGTGTTTGGAGTGGATTGACAAACAAGTCCCTAAATCCGTGTTATATGTCTCCTTTGGAACAACTACTTCCATGGCAGATGAACAGATCAAAGAGCTTGCACTTGGGTTAGAACTTAGCAAACAGAACTTCATTTGGATATTGAGAGATGCAGATAAAGGAGACATTTTTGCAGGAGATGTGAAGAGAGCTCAACTGCCAGAAGGGTATATTGTTGGCATTTGAAGTTTCATAAGTTATTTTGTCGATCCCCATGAGACGCCTTAATTTTTATTTTTATTTTTCAGTGGTCTTCTTTTTTTTTTCCCTTTTTCGGTCAATTTTTTTCTCCGGTTCATCCTAATTTGGACATTATTGCCAACGCAAAAAAACAAAACAAAACAAAAACTCAAAACTCTGATGTTAGTTTTTTCTTCTGTTTTTTTGTGTACCCAGTGTACTTTCTTTAAAATTTATGGTACCACTATTCAAGGAGACATGACTATTTAAAAAATTTCCAAACCCCATTCCACAAACCTTCTTAAAAAATAAGTACTTTTTTTCAATTTTTCGAGTTTAAAAATAATGTGTTTATGAAAATAATTTTTTAATTTTTTTTTGGCATCGTATGAAACTTTCAAACAAGATCCATATTGCATATTTTTATATTTCAGTAAGCCCATTATTTTTAAGCAAAATTACAAAAGAAAAAATTACTTATTTGAAAAAAAAAAGTACTTTTTCTCATTTGTGGAACGGCCTAACTTAAATAAGCACTTATTTTTTTGAATTCAATGTGATGTAAAGCGAGAAATAAGTACTTAAAAAGTAAGAACTTTAACGAAACAGAGCCTTAATTTATATGATCAGGCATCTGTGACAGACGGGGTCCTGTAGTGCAGAGGTGTATTCAGGTTGTTCATCTTGGCAATCAACGGTTTATGCCTATGTTGCAGCATATTTTTTTGTCAAATTGTTGGAGTTATAGTCAAGCGTCAAAATCCAATCAACACAAAATGAGTCGAATATGATTTTTAGAGTGACTTGTATGGCGTAATTGGGTACAATAGATGTCACAAACTATCGATCTTTTAACTCTTGTTTTACTATGTTTTTCATACCTATATATTAAGTGTTCTCCGTTTTGTTATTCATTTTTGTTAGTTTGTTTTCAGGATTCATGCACTTCAAATGCACGAGTCCCCGTCTCTTTATTTTCTTTTTATGATCCCGTATACGCGTAGTTCATAGTTTATTGTCTCAATGGCAACAGGTATGAGGAAAGGGTAAAAGCATTTGGAATGGTGGTGAGGGATTGGGCGCCTCAAGTGGAAATTTTGGGGCACCCGTCAACAGGTGGGTTTATAAGCCATTGCGGATGGAATTCTTGTTCTGAGAGTATAGCCATGGGAGTGCCCATAGCTGCCTGGCCAATGTACGCTGACCAACATAGAAATGCTTTTCTGGTTACAAATATATTAAAGGTCGGTCTGGCGGTTAAGACAACGGAAGAGAGTGAAGAAATAGTGACTTCATCTACCATTGTCGGTGTTGTCAAGAGGTTGATGGCATCAAAAGAAGGGGAAGAGATGGGGAAGAGGGCGGAAGAGATTGGCGCTGCCGTCCAATTGGCGGTGGAGGAAGGTGGGGTTTCTCGCTTAGAGTTGGATTCATTCATTGCCCATATAACTAGGCACCAATCGGACTTTGTACAAATCTCATCATGAATAGTAGTGTGAGTATGGTATTTTAGTGTGTATTGAGCTACAACAGTTCTGAATGTGTTCAATTAATGTTGGAACAAAGGTACTCATTTGGTAAGCGAATATCTTTTAGATAAAATCTATTTATACGATAATGCTTGCTTGGTTGTTCGAAGATGATTGCTTCTGTAATCTTATTTGATTTATTTTTGTTTTGCGCTTAATGTGTTTTTTGAATTAAAAGATCATCCCGTTAACGAGAAAATAAATACAAGATTACATTACTTCAAGGCTTTCCTGGCTCTATCATGAGCCGCGCGCCTTGACTATCTGTCTTGACACTTTAACGACCTTGACCACATCAAAAAAAAAGCACACACAAGTACCGAAAATCACACAGAGCCAAATACAGAGAGGAACTAGCCTTCTCTGGCTTTAGCAGACCCTCAACAAAAACTAAGCAATCTGTTTGAATACAAAACACTACTAATATTTCTATTTAAGTACCCACTGAAGCAAAAGCAACCCTACCCAGATTTCGACCAAAGTAGCCGAAGAAGCCTCACAAACTAAAGTTTGATGCAACACTTCAAAATTAAAGCCCAAATGAGAAGCCCGCCACACTCTCTTAGCCAACTCACAATTAAAGAAAAGATGGACTATCAGACTCCCCCATCTGTCCGCAATGCGAACACTCCAAAGCGACATCCATACCACGTCGAATAAGAGAAACCTTAACGGCAAGGATTTGATGAATGACCTTCCAAATAAAAAGTTGGAACTTTGGAGGCAGACCCAAACTCCAAACTTTCCCTCAAAATTGAAATCGACCCTGCTCGTTATTGAAAATCTCCGCATGCTTATTTTTAAAAATTTCAAGATAAGCTAACTTAACCGTAAACAATCCATCCTTTGTATGTTCCCACACAAGGCAATCCTCCTGATTGTGAAAAGGAAAATAGTCCGAATTTTCTGCACTACATCTCTCTTGGAAACAAAACCGAAAACAATGGCTCACGCCACATTCTCCTTTGATGATCAAATAAGTCTTTTAACTTTGAAATTAGAAAACACAAACGACATATCATGATTCCTAAAGGATTATTCGAATTAGGAATCCAATTATTTTGCCATGAACTTTTGTTCACAAAAACATCCACTACAAGAAATTACACAATTGCCGACCAAAATTCCAGACTAAATACACTTTAGTCGCCAATTTTCGAACCATTACCGTTTAGTCGATAAACGTAAACTCTAACACCGACTATTTAGTTGCTAATTTTTTTCACATTTACCAACTAAATAATTAGTAGGTAATGTATTAAATATTTGCCGACTAAATAATTAGTCGGTTATTTGTTAAATATTTGCCTACTAAATAATTAGTCGGTAATTTATTAAACATTTGCCGACTAAATTATTAGTCGGTAATTTATCAAACATTTGCCGACTAAAATAATTTTGCCGACTAAATACTTTGTCGACAATAATTCAAAATAGCCGACTAAATAATTAGTCGGGAAAAGTGAACATTTGCCGACTAATTGAATTTTAGTCGGCGATAACATTTGCCGACCACGTTTCACCGACTAATTTGCCGACTAAAATTTTTAGTCGGGGAAGGCTTTTGCCGACTAAAATGCCTACTTTTCCCGACTAAACGTTAGTCGGGAATGGTGTTTTTTCTTGTATTGATCCAAAAATTATAGTACTGAACATTTTTGCTATTAATTTAATGTGCGCGCGCGAGCGAGCACACGCCGGCATATTTTTACACTATGAGGCAAGCTCAGAACTAAACTAGTTTTTCATGGATTTCGCTTTTTAAGAGCACATGCGGTAGACTGCCCATGGCATAACTCCACAAGCTAAAATTCCGGACGAAAGGAGACCCATTTTGACTAGTTTTTTGTTTTTCTCGCAAAAGAAGAATCTATTAATCAATGAAAATGATTTCCACATTTCCCTTTTAGCCATCTACATTCTTTTCTTTTCTTTTATCCACATAAGTTTACTATATTACCCTTGCATTTGTGAAAAAGTGTATTAAATAAATGGCAAGATAGTAAATTCAAATGAATAAAGAAAAAAAAGAGTGTAGATGACCAAAAGGAGAGTGTGAAAATCAATTCCCATGAACAAAGGCAAACAAAGAGCAAAAATTCACACACCTGCAAACACACTCTCACCCACACACATTCACACCCGAGGCACACCCACATGGATGTGTTGGTGGGCCCGCCGCCCGCCACAAGACTAGGATTCATTTTCATAATCCGAATAATTCATCTGTTAGCCTCTTGTGTGCAGATTAGACATTATTCAAAAAGAACAAGTGCTGTAAATGTAATTTGATTCAAAAAGTTTCTTACAAACATGCAAAAACTGAATACATCAAAAGATGGCCACCATAAACCTTCCATCAGATATATACGTATCATTATTGTACGGAAAATGCAAACCTAATAGATCTAAATTTAAACTAACCAACTGAATTTTCCAACTTCAAGCTCAAAAACATGTTCATCTCGGAACTAAACTCATCAGGAAGCTTTTGAAATACTTCACTACAAAAACCAGATATCATGGTTGTCATTGCCTTTTCAGCGTCGATTCCCCTTTGTTGAAAGTAGAATATCAAATCTTCTGTTATCTTGGACGTTCTAGCCTCATGTTCAATGCAAGCTGAAGGATTCTTTACCTATTCGAAACAAGTCAGCAGTAACACATTTCAGTTATTATTAATTGACAAAGTAAATTAAGTAAAGTAGAGAATAGTAAAGGACCAAGTACTCATTCCATGAGAATGCACAAACAAAAACTGGAAAACACTGAAGAGCGATCAAACCTACATCTGACACATAAGATATAATCCATCAGTCCCAAAAGTCATACAAAAATTATGTTGTATTGTTTGAAACGTTGAGGCCTAATAAAAAGAAAGACACCTAAGAAGATACCGATAGGCAATTTTTGATAAAGTATGGAGTTCCATAACTAAGGAGTTATTTACCAAAACAAAACAACAAACACATTTGCCATCCTGAAAAGCTAAACGTTATTTAGCCCAGAAAATCAAGATGCAGCACAACAATTTTTATTTTATTTTTTGATCGGCAAAAACTGAGCAGGACCATAGCCAATATGTTGAACACAAATTGAAAATATGTTGAATGCATGGAGAGAAGTGAAAACAAATTGAGATGATTGGTACACGGGAAGCATGAGGTAAGCCTCCTGGGTCATCCATGCATAGTCTTGTTAATTAAGCAGTAGATAGCACCAAATATGAAGTTATATTTCTGGCATAAAAGGTGCTTTTAGACCACTTCACTAATCTCCATTACTGAACGAAGAAGAAAAAAAGAGTTCATACTCAAAAGAGCAGATGCAATGAGCATCCGGGTTGTTTGAACTATTATGCAATTTTCCTAATTTGTATTCACAAGGAGCCATCATAAGTATCCAAGAAGACTGCTACAAAACAATGTTTAAAATCAGTGACATGGGATTTTTCTGTTGAAAAACGTATAACAGTTGTACAAAAACAAAAAACAAAAACTCTGAGTCTAGACCCTTGCGTTGAAATAATCTCAAGTTCCACTAATCTGTCAAAAAAGTCCCTAAAACAACTTGGTTTCCTCAGCTGCTAATCAGTAATGACCACCTCATTATCACGCCAGTTATAGGTCAAGGTTTTCTGCCCACCAAAACTTGTAGAGTTATGTACACAGAAATATATACATACTTAACGGTTTTCTTCAGTCTTTCTTTAGCCAGAGGTGGAGGGATTCTCTGGACTGGACGGATCACGGATGACAAAAATTTTAAATGAGACAGTAACACTATCAGTATTGAGATTAGGATTCAAATAGGAAGAAACTTATGCTTGTGAACATACAAACACAAAATGCAACCCTGGCTATGAATTTGGCAAGGATGTATTGTTTAAATACCCCAACAGGCAACAGCTTAAAATTGATTCTATCATTTCTGTATCCACAATAGCTTCAAAATTCATTCAATCATTTCTATCTAACCACTTCAGTGGTAGGGTTAGCTCATGACTTCTCAGAATAGATATTGTCGGTTACTTCCACCATCCCAACTAATAAATCATTAGGATTCATTTTCAAAAGAATTCACTGAGTCACGGCGTTAAGAGGTGTTCCCTTCTTTCCCGGCGGGCATGGACGAGGGGAGCATGTCTTCGCCCAGGACTGTTCATGTCTACTGATGATTCCTTATCCTTTTGGTGATGTGGCGTGCACCCAGTATGCCACATGGAAAGTCGAGACTCATATACCCCCAGTTATGTTTCCAGATTAATCCACTAATCTACTAGTGGACTTGTTTATTCAGGCTTCCTTACAATTATAGTAAGATAAATAAAGATTATGACCTCCATATTCTCAAGGGATTTAATCAAAGAAAAACATGCGACTTTCAAGTGAATATAACCTCAAACCCAAAGAATTTGACACTCATCAAACATAAAAGATTAAGAACCTGAAACTAACTTCCATATCAAAGATTAATCAAAGGATAAGTTGGTCACAAAACAGAATGAACAACATAACATACACACACACAAATAATAATAATAATCTGATTCCGAAACAAGCACATGCAAGAAGAAATAATCACAACAGACACTGGAGAAGGAAACAGACACATAATATGGGCGTAAAACCAACCAATACCTGGATGTAAGGGTAGGTCTTGGCAGCAGAACTATCACCGATGAGCATTGAATCGCATTGTGAAAAGTTTCGAGCATTACCAGCATTAGACAAGACCTGAACAAGCCCTCTGTAGCAGTTGCTAGAATTCCCACTCGAAATGCCCTTTGAGATGATCCTACTCCTTGTATTCTTCCCCTTGTGAATCATCTTTGTCCCGGTGTCCGCCTGCTGGCAGTTTTTTGTGAACGCAACGGAATAGAATTCACCCACCGTTTCATCCCCTTCCAATACAACACTGGGATACTTCCAAGTAATGGCGGACCCTGTCTCCACTTGCGTCCAAGAAATCTTAGACCTAGCTCCAGCACAAAGGCCTCGCTTCGTAACGAAGTTGTAAATTCCTCCCTTGCCATTCTCATCTCCTGCGTACCAGTTTTGCAGAGTAGAGTAGTTAATCATTGCATCCTCAGCACAATATAACTCAACAACTGCAGCATGAAGCTGGTTGGTGTCATAAGAAGGAGCTGTACATCCCTCCAAATAGTTGACAGAGCTTCTTTCATCTGCGATAATAAGGGTCCTCTCGAATTGGCCTGTCTCCTTGGCATTTATTCGAAAATAGGAGGAAATTGGAAAAGGACACTTTTTCCCCTTAGGTATGTAACAGAATGCCCCATCACTGAATACGGCAGAGTTCAAAGCCGTGTAATAGTTATCCTCTGGCGTGACAACTTTTCCTAGATACTTCTTAACCAAATCAGGGTACTTGATAATGGCCTCAGACATAGAACAAAAAATTATCCCGTCGTTCATCAATTCTTGCTGGTAAGTCGTGGCGAATGAAGAGCTGTCATAGACAGCACTAACAGCCAACTGAGGCTTCTTCTCCCCCTCCGTATTCAACCCCACACCTAGTTTCTCAAAATCCAAGAGGAGGCGATTTTGTTCTTCTAGTGTCCCCTTTTTTGCTTCTGAATAATAGCATATATTTTGAAAATCAATGGGCTTGAACATGTTATCGGACCACTTGGGCTCTTTCATAGTAAGGAATTTACGGAAAGAAGATAACCTGTCAACGCAAAGGAAACAGTAACTCAATTTTCTGATAAATGAGAAGTTTGTATCACCTCATATCGTTCTCTCTATTTTCAACTTTCTCGTCTAGATCTATCCTTTAATTTCCCAATCTCGTTGGTTTATTTTCTCAAATATCTTGTGCCTAGTATTCCTATTCCTAAGAGCATCTCTAGCAGATACCTCAAGTACCATAATTCCTTTGAGGGTTCAAGTAAGATTTATGTTCTCTAGCAATCCTTCAACTGTAATCCATTTGCAAAGTACAACGCAACGGAATGTCGAAGGATAGCTACAACGCATAAATCCAAGTTGATTCTCAAAACTTTCTATTTGCCCCTTACCTTTGGCAACCTACAATGCAGTTCAAAACAACTATATCAAACGTCGATAAGCCAAAATATAATTATCATGGGTAAGACACAGCACTCCTAGCAAATTTAGGGTTAAATCCCTCTGCTCATAATATCAATTACAGAACTCATAGAAGCAGAATAAACGTCACAAAAAAATAATAATAATAATAATAACCAACATAGATTCTATGAAATTGGTTCTTTTTTGTTCTGCTTCTATGAAGGTAAGGAATTTCTCGACAGAATATAACCTGAAATCGAGCATCCACGGTGGTTCCTTCTTCATTGAAGAAATCAAGCGAATGGTTTCCTCCGACAGACCTTTGGGAATCGAGTTCGACTCGACATCGGACACGAACCCCCACTTGTACTCCTTCTGATTTCTTAGGAATTCTTGGAACCGATCACAGCCTTCTGAAATTGCTGCATTGGCGCGAATCCTCGAGAAACGTGTCGAAGTTTTGGGTTGTTTCGTAGGGTTGAAGAACTTGGGTAGGGTTTTGGCATCCGAATGACACGGATCGAAGAGTTTGAAGGTTTGTTTGGGCGACTGTGGGGGTGCAAAGGCGTGTGTAGAAGCCATGTTGTTGTGGGTTGAGAGAGAGAGAGAGATGGAAAGACGCGGCAAATATACAACGCTACTGCCCCACTCAAAGTGAAAACGACTATTTGTGCTGTTTTTTATTCCCTCGAGTCGTGCTATATGCAAAGAAGTAAGCAAGGAATCATGCAAGGAAAGATCTGGATAATTATACTTTTAGTCCTGGATAATTATATGTCTAGCTCCTGATGTTTATGTCTAATTTTACTCTAATTCTGGAATAGTTTTGCTCTTCTGTATTGAAGTTGTGCTTCTGCTAACTGCTGTTCTAGCTCTCTAAGTTTATCCTGTTCTGTTCCTATGAACCTAGTAAGAACGCTACTAGATTGAGGCCTGTTTGTATATAATTTTGTATTTAATAGTCTACTTATTAAAAGATTCTTAATGAATATTTCTTCTTCCAACCTACGAATGTAAATCAAAATATGTTCTTCTTTGTTCATGCATGCAAGAGATAAAAACTTGTATTCAAATATTTGTATGTCCTACTCGGTACTTGCCACCACATGATTCAGATGAACTGTTTAAAACAAACTGGATACTGTATATCAAATTATATATCATATTACCCTTAGATTAATCTTTTCTTTTTATTATCACTTTCCTTCTATATGTCAAAATTTTATCCAGAGAAATTTCTTATTTTCCTTCTTAACCTACTTCCGAATACAATTCCCTCAACACCACTTTTGGCAAAACGGGTTAGACTCAAGAAAGCTTTACGGTTTAAAGGCCTGAAGTCATTTCTTCTTTTAAAATAATGTATTTCGAGATCTTAGTGATACAAAAACTGGATTAAAATCTTTGGGTAATACAAGCATATAATTTATACAGTATTCATTTTATTTATAATCATGGGGGTGTTCTCTTTCGGGAGTCCCTAAAGAATAAGAACTGGAGAGAAACTGAAACTTACTATATTATCACTGAAAGCTGCTGATTACAAAACTCAATTGCTGAAGATTGACTCGACCAATTGCAATTGCAACAAACGCTTACAAGTAGCAGGTGTTCAATGCTAGGAGAGTCGTGCTTACAAATGAGAGACTCGACCCTATTTATAGACTCTAAATTACAAGGTGACTGGTAACTTAATAAGAAAAGAGATCCGGTTTTCTTGTAGGAATAGTAGATGCCGCGTGATCTTGGGGTCCGCATCGTCACATCTTTCAACCTTCCTCTTTGAAAAGTAAGATCCCTATTATTGAAATTTGAAGAAACAGCCAAAAGTAGTTGCACCGATAGTAGTGGTGCTGTCATTATTTCTTCTGCAGCTGGTAAAAAGTGGTTGAAACAGTTGTAGTGGTTGGCTGTTTTGCTTTCGGCCAATACTTCCAAACAACTTTAACTGGTATAGTGTAGACCCATGTGATGACAGTATTGCTATTAATCATGGTGGGGCACCTTTGCGGGAGAGGCTTATCCTTCCATGGCATTTTCGATATTTTGGATGGCTTCATCATCAAAATCGTAATCTTCATCATCTTCATTATTTTGGGATGAGTCTGGTGAAAGATCTCCTGCTATTATGGTTCCTCTCATCCTTGCCTCCTGTTCTTTATAATATCCAACTAGATTATTATACCCTGTCTCAAACTGGAATGTTATTTCTGGGAGATGATCATGTGACCTAATTTTTTGAAATAGGTCTTCACAGATCAATGGAGCTTTTCCATAGGCATATAAATCATCATAATGAAATCTTTTGGCTATTGTAAAAGCAATAGCATGTCTGATCTGTTTTCTGATGGAATTTGTTTCGCAAATCCATGGTGCATCATTCTCACAATGAAAAATTCTTCTGAGGAGAGTATTGGCTGGATTTGAGTTTACATGAATATTGTGGTAGGCAGGAATAAGTTGTCCTGTGGATGTCCATTCTGGAAGTTTTGATTCCACAACTGCTTCGACTGCTGTACCCTGTTCTTCCATGGAATTAAGAACACATGTTGCAATTTTTCTTCCAAATCTGTCAGTATGATCTGGATCATGGAATATAATTTGTTGAATGTACCCAAAATCCAAGAGTGTAACCTCGGTGATTTCCACCTGTTTACCCTTAAAGTTAAGAATAAAAGGCTTGAAATCTTTCATGTCAATGTTGGCCATTAGGATGCTGTATATGAGTTGACAAGTACAGGAAATTCGTTCCAATGGTTTCTGGATGCAAGTGGGTTTGATTTTTGGACATGGAATCATATCTTGGTCCGGTAGATAGAGAGTTTTCCAAGAGATGGTGAGTCCTGGAATACACCCTGTACTATGGTTGATCTTGACTAATTCTGAGAACAAGAACTCTTGAAAATGAACTCTGTCTTGTTTAGCTAAATGCTGGATATGATGAATAACATCTGGGGGAAATTTGGAAAGATAAGTAGCTGATTTTGTTCGAAAAAGCTCTTTTGGGCTGTATATCTTACTCCACTCATTTTCTTCATCTTCCAGTGGGGAAGACTGCATTCTCGCCTTTACCAGTGGGGTAAAAGGGTCTCTAATCCTTTTGAGCTCTCTCTCTGCACTTAACAACTTTCTTTTGAGAGTTGTTAAATTTTCTTCAAGCCTCTGCTGATTATCAATCAGCTGCTGGTTAACTTGTTCCAAATCCTGGTTTCTTTGATTTAAAAGTCTGAAATTTCTGGTCATTGTTTCGCAATGATCACAAAATCTTATCTGCTGAGGGCTAGGTTGATTAAAAATCTGGTTATTTTGAAAACCTGCCGTCTCAAGGGCTGCTTGAGTATTTAGTTTTCTAGAGGCTTCTGAAATGTAAAAATTATTTCCAATGGTGCGATTGGCCCATTGGTTTGCTTCTGCAAATGTATGAAAACCTTTCCATGTTGAAGAAGGGATTCCATCTATTTGTTTTAAAACATCTGGCCAATAAGAGTAAATTCCTGGAACACGGCCAATCATGACACAATAAAACGAAAATCTTTTTGTCGGGTTTGACCCATTTTGCTGATTAAAGAAAATATTTAAAGCATTTAAACAGGCTAGAAATTTTGGAACATCTTTGTGAGAGTCCCAAAGATTATCTAGAAGACATTTCTGTTCCTCACTGATATTGTGAATGAGGTACCTGAATTTGGATCTGGATTGTTCAGGGAATACCCTGAGAGTTATGCTCCCAAAGGTTAAAAACCTTTGATCCATTCTGACTGTACTGGTTGTATTGCTGGATGAGGCCATCTGAAAAATTCAAAATATTAGTCTTTATTTCTCTAAACAAATAATCTGCTAAAGTATTTTCTTTTCCTTTAATATGTTCAAATTCTACTGTATAACCATTACCTGTTATTGTATCCACAAAATTAAGCCATCTACGGTTACTAATCTTTTTCTCATTGAGAAGCTTATGAAACTTTACTATTGCTTCGCAATCTGTTCTGACTGTGAATGGTTTGAACAACCATAATTTGAAGCTATTAATGGCGTTTATAACTCCTAATATTTCACAATCTATACTGGCTAAGTTTCCTTTTTCTCTGTATTTTCCACTAGAGTATCTACAAATCTTTTCAGTAGATTTTGCTGAATATTTAGTAGGTTTGCTGAGAAGTATTGCTCTCCATCCTTTTTCACTGGCGTCTACTTCTATTACTATGTAATCAGATTCTAATGGTAATTCTAACTCTGGTAATTGCTTACATATTTCCTTGATTTTTCTGACAAGATTAATATCTTGCTGGTTGAAATATTTTTGACCGTTTGGGGTCGTTTTGTTGTATAAAGGTCCTATGATTTTGCTAAGATCTTTTATGAAGGGTCTAGCATAATTTAGGGTCCCTAAGAATGACTGGAGCTTCTTTTTATCTTCTATTTTATCTGGAAATTCTAAAACTTTCTGGGCAATATGTGGTTGCAACTGGATTTTTCCTTTTCCTATTCGTATACCTAAGTATTCTATGTACTCCTTACATAACTCCATTTTCTTTTTACTGACGATCAAACCATTATCAATAAATAGCTGAAATGCAATCCTGAGATGCTTATAATGTTCTTCTTGTGTTTTACTGAAGATAAGAATATCATCAATATATACAAGAATAAATGAATGATATTTTTTGAATATATTATCCATCTTTCTTTGAAAAATACTGGGTGCTGTTTTTAGTCCAAAGGGCATGACAATCCATTCATAACATCCCTGGGGACATGTAAATGCTATCCATGGTATGCTGGGTTGGTCTAACATGATCTGCCAAAATCCTGATTTACAAAAAAAATTATTGCTTCTTGAATACTATTAATAAGCTGTTCTTTACTGGGTATATCATAGCTGTCTAACTGAATGTTATCATTAAGACGCTTATAGTTTATGACCATTCGCGCTTTATCTCTTTTAAGTTCTGCATGATTTCTTACCATAAAGGCTGCACTTCTATGTGGACTGGTACTTTCTCTTATAACCTTAAGATCTAGTAATTCCTTAATCTGTTTTTCAAATTCTTCTATATCTAATGGACTATATACTATTTTCTGAGTACTAATTTTAAAATCTAGATTAATGATTTCTAAATGTGCTCGGGTCTTGTTTTTGTTCCAATGTTTGATTGGATTTTCTCCTAAGATCTGGGTTTCCTCTGCTAACCTAATTAATTCTTCTAATTTTTCTTTATCTGTTCTCCTTTTTTTGCGATTAAGGACTGATAAAGAGTATTCTATTTGATCAAAATTTATTAGATCATATTCTAACTGGATTATATGCTCTTCTTCCTCTTCTACTCTCATGAACCATTCTGTTTCAACTGTATCATCTATGGTTTCTTCATATGAGTCTAGATGTGTATCCGGAAGATCCTTTTTTACTATTCTATTTTTGGTTTCTATTTCGTCCTGCAGGGTTCCACCACGCTTAGCTGGCAACTCTGATTCTAAATTCTGGGCATGTAAGGTTTCTACCTGTAAACTTCGTTTATGGAATGTCACGAAGTGTTTGCTAAATGTGATACTTCCATTCATACTGTCTATAAAGTTTAATCCTAAGATAAACTTATAGCTGTGGTTAATATCTCCTATCCATACCATGGGTAATGGGTAGGTGTGTTGCTGCTGAAGTCTGTTGGTAAACCTAATACTACTATTCATGAGACATGTATCGTAAATAATACTGGTATTATTCATGAGATCTGCTCTAGCTATGTAACCTGGTTTAGTGTAATATTCTACTGGTATAAGATCACGACTAATGTGACTCTTACTGGCTCATGTATCTATCATGGCTTTGAGTTCTATAACTTTCCCTGGTTGTTTTCCTTTGGCTGGTAACAAAACTTCGCAATGTATCTCTATCAAACTGTTTTCTCCTATTCTATTAACTGATTCTATAATATTACAATGATCTTCTACAAGTTCTGGTGTTTTTAAAGGCTGGTCTTTCTCATGCAACTGATTCTTTAATCTACTATTCTCTATTCTGTATGTTTCTATTTCTATAGACAGAATTTCTACCCTTTTTTCTAATTCACTTATCTGTTTTTCAAACTGGAATTTGGTTCTATCTAATTCTAACCTAGCTGTGGCTGCTTCTAATTTAGCTTCTTGAAGTGCTAATTTTGAACTTTGGTTCAATACTGGTTGTTATATGCTACCACTCAAGTCATCTCTGTCTATCTGGTAATTTTTCTTAAGACAAAATTTACAAATATTTTTCTTACAATTATCACATACACTTCTAAATAATCTAAAAGGATAACCGTTGCATTCTGAGCAAGGTTCACTATCTTGGCCTACATTATGTTGCCATTGATGCGCACACTCTATACTAGAACTTCTTATCATAAAGGTGTATTCTGGTATATGACTGGGAAGTTCATTTTCTGAACTGCTGCTACTATCACTGTTTGAATCTTCTAAGAGATTTATCTCTTCTGGTTCTATGCTGATTAAACTGTATATGGATTCTGTGTCACTATCCTCTATTTTTATTTCTAGGAACTCAATATTTTCAAAATCTTCTAATTCTGTTATAAAATTTTCCTTTTCCGTGGTTTTCTGGTTTTTCCCTTTATTAGGGCATCTGTTAGCTAAATGCTCTTCTGAATCGCATATGAAACACTTACATTTGCGTTTTTGAGTTGGTTGAACTCTTTTCTTAAAATGTCTTTTAGGGTTTGGCCTAAACTGTTCTTTACTGGGAGTCTGCTTATAAGACTGACTCTTCCTATATCTTCTTTTAGGATAATAACCATGTTTTTGATAACTATAGTTATATCTTCCTCCTGCCTGAGCTATCTTCTTGTTATACTTATTAGCTTTCTTCTGATACTTATAAAATTTCTTTTTCTTTTTCTTTCTCTCTTTGTCATATCCGTACTGTTGTGGAGTATATATGACTTGACTACAAAAATTTAACTTGTTTTTCTTTATACCCTTTTGAATCTCAAGTGTGGTGCACTTGTCTCTAAGTACTGCAAAAACAAACTGGATTCTAGGACCGATTCCTAGATGCTGGTTTTCATCTCCATTGATGTTTTTCCATTTTTCCCATATCTCTTCTCCTAATGGACCTGGAAGTTTTCTAAAAAATTTATTACTAATTTCTAAATCTAGAGCTCTTCCCGTTTGTGACGCAAGAGCTATAAAATCATTACAGAAACTTACTACATATTTCCATTTATGTAACTTAAGCTGTTCTAACTGTCTCATGGCTACATTCTGGTAAGTCGTGTTTCCTCTGTTGGGATCTGCTCCTATAATTAATGTTCTAACTAAACTGGTGAAGTTGTAAACATTTGGACCTTGAGCTACTAAGGCTGCATATTGGGGTTCAAAATCTCTCTTATAGGCTTCTATGATTCCTTTTGCTGTATCTCCTAAAAATGATTCACAATAGGACCACATCTCTGCTAAAGAATGCCAATTGGTCATTTCTAAGAGTTTTCTAACTAGGGCTTGTTCCCATCTATCTATAACTGCTTTATGAAGCTGAGGATCAAATACTGCAATATCTAACATTAATCCTGTTCCTGCCTGTGCCATAAGTGCTATATTTCTATCTACTGGTAATCTCTTTCCATGAGTTCTATATTCTAGTTCTTGAGCTAATGGCTCAATTCTAGACCTACTGATTGGGATATTTCCCATCTCGTATACTTGGTTTGAGATTGCTGGTGGAGTACTGTCATATGTTTCCATCTTTACCTCTACCATATGACTCTCTATATTTTCAACTGATGGTTGATAATATTTGGATCTGGGATCTGAGCGACAAAACATATCTTCTACTGAAAGATTGTTTATCTTACTGGGGTCGTAATCCATGAATTTTTCTTCTAAAACAAATATACCATTTTGTAGCAAATACTGTCTCTGGAAATGAGAACTGTCTTCTAATTCTGGATGTTCATACTCAAGTTTTTGGGTGTAGTATCCTTCTAAATTCTGGTAATCATAATAATCTAAATCTGGTCTATAAACTGGTTCTAAAAGTTCTTTTAATCTAATAATGTCAGATTCGCTGAACTTGACTAATTGACCTAAGGTGAACTGAGGTTGTTCATATGCCATGTACATATGTTCTGTTTCTACATCTGAGTTTCTGGCAAATTCTGCGTGTATAGAACTACTTACATCTGAATGTCTACCTGCTGAAACATAATTGCTAAATCTAAGATTTACTTCTCCCATACTGTTGGTATAGAAACTGTTGCTACTGGGCTTAAGTTGTTGTTTGGGCACTAAATCCGTGACTTTCCATTCAAGTCCGGCTAACATTTCCGAATTTCTTTTCTTAGCTTCTATGACCTGAATACCTCTGGTTCCTAAAGCTTTCAAAGCTTGATCTGTTCTAAGCTTATATCTGGTATTACTGTGATTACTTAATTTTCCTACGAAATTAACACATACTAATAAATTATGTTTATCTGGGACCATATGATAACCTCTCGCTTTAATGCCTATACGGATGTGCTGGTAAAACTCATCTAATCTCATCTGAAAATCTGGTACACAATAAACAATCTGGCAATTACCGTTCATATCTAGTTCAATGCTCCCTATTAAGGCTTGTTCTTGATTTGTAAATCGACTGTCAAAAATCATTACTAATACTTTTGTTCCCAACTCTGGTCTGGCTAAACCTTTAACTCCTATGGTGATTAAGCCTAGGTGTATAAGGCCTAATTTTAGCTGTTGGAGTTCATTGAAGCTTTTTAAAGTAATCATTTCTAAGGTTTCTGTTTGATCTTCTGTTGTAACACTAATAGACTTTTCATGGTAACTATTATAGGTTCTAACTCCTCTATTAAAAAAATTCTGTGACTTATATAGTACCGTAGGACTTAATAATTCTAAACTGTGATTCCTGAATCTTTCTAATTGAATTTCTGGGTCTATAATTCCTTCTATTCTATTTTCTTCAACTGGTTGTTTTCCAAATACTCTATCGAGTAGAGGAATCCCACTAACTTTGGTTTTACTGGTGGAGGCCATTTTCAAGTTTATGAGGACTGAGAAGACTGAGGAACTTCTGGTTTCTTTCCTTTGTTTGGATCTGGAGTGCCAAATATGTTATAATAAAAGGTGTGATTTGGCAAAGACTTATTGAGTCTTTTGGGTTCTAAATGTCCCGTTGAGGCTGAAAGACTAATCTGGTTTATCTTAGAGGTTAAAGCTTCTAAAGCTTTATCTTCCTGGAGTTTATCTACTTTGGTAGATAATTGCTCTAATCTTTCTGACGTTTCTGCTAATCTATTGCTAAGACTTATCAAAAGCTCAATAATAGTATTATTTTGCTTAATAACGGTTTCGTCTGTTTTTCCTGTTGGTTTAAAGCTGGATAATCCAATAGGATCTGGTTGAATTCTACCTGAGTTGTCTAATGCTATCTTATAAAATAAATTGTCACTACTATTCATTCTCCATTTGCTAACTTCTTAACTTCTTCTAAAAGAACTTCTATTTTCTGAAGTTTACTGTCTAATTCTATTTTAACCTGGGCTGAATTCTGCTTAATTCTATCAACTTCAAATTTAAGACTTTCTACTAGATTTCTAGTTTCTGTTTCTATGTCTTTTGGTTGAGTAGTATCTAACTTACTGATTAGATCTATTATATCTTGTTTGCAGGGCAGTTTATCCGATACTAAAAGCTGTTTTTCTTCTAGCTTGCTGATTCTTCTTAAGATATCTGAATGTAAATTTTTAAAATAATCTAAATTTTCTGACTGTTTATTGGATCTAAGTCTATTAAAGGTCTCTAAAATCTGGGTGGTATGCTCAAGAGATTTTCTTGAAAATTCTTCAAACTGGCTTCTGGTTACTATATTATTTTTAATTTCTAGACTAAGCTTATTATCTAAATTGTAGCTAAGTTGTTCTACTAGCTGAAAACCTGTTTTAATCTGAATACTCTGTTTTGACTGTTGAGATCTAATTTCACTTAAACTAGGACTAATTATCTTAACAAATTCATCAATCATAACAAACTAAACTACAAATTAAAATAATAAACTAACAAATAAAACTAAAGGATCTGTTGGCTACTTGAATTAACAAATAGTACTGGAGGCTCTGATACCAATTTTTTGTCAGGGGTACTGAGGAGTACTGAACAATTAAATGCGGAAATTAAAGGTATAGGAAATCAAATAGAAGAGGGTCTTAACTGTGAATATCTGAAAGTTCTGGTAAAGTATATAAAAGGCACTGTAATTTGTTTTTAGACTACTGAAAATTTTTGGTTAAAACTGTTATTAATCACACTACTTTACACGTGTATCCTTGTTGTCTTCTTGGGATGTTTCCTGGTAATTAGCATTTCTGTTTTCGTACATGGAAGGTTTCTTCTTCTTTCTTTCCTTTTTTTTTTTCTTTTAACTTAAAAGAAGGGTCCTATCCTACAGTGATACTTAAGTTCTAATCCTTGTAGATTTGAAAATTTATGTCTTCATCTTGAAATTTAAATAATATTAATTTAGCCCTTAATAATTTTTTACATTTTAATAGAGTTGCTGCGCAGACCAAATTAAATAAGGGATATTGACTTTGCCATGTCTGGACAAAGTCGATATCTGTTATTTAATTTGGTAGCTCTCTTAAAATCATTTGGAATCATGACAAATACAGAAATCATGACAAATACAGGAATCATGACAAAATCATTCGGAATCATAACTAAATCATCCGAATTGTAAAACTAACATAAAAAGTCAGTCTAAAATCCTAAAATTCTTTACTATATAGGTAAAGAAATTCGAGATGTAAAATTAACTTAAAAAGCTAGTTTAAGGTCCTACAATTCTTTACTATATAGGTGAAGAAATTCGGGATGTAAAACTAATTTAAAAAGTTAGTTATAGGTAAAGAATATTAGGACCTTAAACTAATTTTTTATGTTAGTTTTTCATCCCGAATAATTTTGTCATGATTTCGGATGACTTTGTCATAATTCCTGTATTTGTCATGATTTTGTCATGATTTTTATATTTGTCATAATTAAAAGTGTTTTAGGGATTATTTAAATTTCAAGATGTCGACTTAAGTGTTCAAACCTAGTAGGATGGGCACCTAAATAAGTCTATGAAACAGTATGACTATTTAATTTCTTCTTTTTTTTATAATCAGATGTCCGGACGAGTTCGATAATTTTTTTTAAAAAAAAGACGAGTGGGCCTGTGAAAAATCAGCTCAATCCGATATGTGTAATTGCTCAATCCAATCATTTTATTTTTCTGTAACATTCCTTTTTTTTTTTTTTCCTCTTTGAAAAGTACAAAAAAAAAAAATTTGAAATGTTAAATTCAAATGCAATGATCAATTAATTAATTAGTTAAAACAACAACAATATGATAATGAACCTTATGTGTCATTTTTATGTATAACACTCTAACAATAAAAAGACAAAACATGTTCTCTGCCAGAAAATACAAACTTATAAACACTCAGGGGGTCGTTCATAATCTAAGTAACTTAATATGTTGATTTGGGCTGAATTAGTATACTAGAGTAATTAAAATGGCTAAAGTAAAAATTTAACACAACAATTCAAACCCATTACGTTTTTTTTCCCCTTTCCACTGTTCATAGTTGGAACAAAATGAAACTTCCCTCCCACACTCAACTGCTCTCTCCCCCATTCCAGCCGAAAATAAGGCTACCCATCACCCATCTGCAAATTGTAACCTCCCCACTTCTCCTACTATGCCCTCAACCCACGTTCACAGCCCACCCCTCCACTTCTCCACTCATTCTCCCTATATACAACTCTAGGCCTCCGAAAATCAAAACAGTTACTCCTTTCCACTGTACTGGTCAGTCCAGAAAAAGAAAAAAAGAGAGAAAGAGAGAGAGCTTGAATACTCATCCATGGAGTTTTAGGAGAGAGAGAGAAAAACGGGTTCCTACGTAGCACTACTCCATACATCAAATTCAAGCTTCCAATCAACCACTACATCCCCAAGCATCTGCAGCCCACCTTCCATTCATTTCGAAGCAGCCCGGAGTTTTCCGATTCCGTAGTTTTCTCCAATCGTTAAAACTCGACCGAACCAATTAATCGCTTTTCCGGCTAGATTCAAGGTAGTATAATCGCTTCCCTACCGTCCCCTAAGTATATATAGTTCCTGATAATGTTCTTGATGGCTTGAAACGGATGGAAATTAAACCCATGTATCAAACCCACCAAATTGGAAATCCTCTGTTTTCTGTTGAGATTTTACTGTAGCATTTACGTTGATGGTCAAATTTTGCATACTGAAATTACCGTCCACCCCCTGTACTTGCTGTAATTTACGAGTCTAGCCTAAGATATTGCTATACTTCATGTTCTGCTAATGCTATATTAATTATTATGTGAAATACAAGTCATGATTTTTCTTTACTCCGAATGTTCGTAGCTATTACCCAAATATTAGTGATAGTTAGAGTTAATCTTAAGATTAATAAGGCCCACAGATAAAAGAATCATATTTATAGGCTTAACCAGAAAAAAAAAATCTTTAATGATAATACTAATATTAACTTAACTTAGTGGAAGTCCACAATACTTTAATAAAATCATTGGATGGTGATAACGAACATTTACAGTAAGAAGATTATGTACTAAGTAAAACATGGAACATGATAAGTTAATGTAGTAAAGTATTGCAGTCAATAAGTAGGAACAATACTAACAATTTTAAGAAACTAGAAGATCTAAGAAAAAAAAAATATTGTAAAGTAATTCTAATGAACAAAATTTGTTAAGTAACAGTAAGTTAAAATACTACTAAAAAATGTTGGAATTACAAATGGCTAAAAGTTATAGTAGTAGTATTTATACTAGATTCATACTTAAACCCTAAAAGATTAACGTATCAAATTAAAATTTTTCATTCACTTCATTATACCTTACAAGCTTACCAAATTATCTAAACGTTTATAAGTACACTTTTGAGTTAATAAAATTACTATCGAACATACCGTCCGGAGAAAAAATAATAATAATACTAATAATAAATTTTTTTTTTAGAATATCAAAAAGCATTGGCCCAACTTCAAATCCTTATGTGTTTACGTTTCTGCACAATATCAATTGCCATGTTGCTTTCCTGTAAAAATGTATCATGTCATTAATTGAGTTGTTATTGAAATTTCCATGATGTACTTGCTAGATCGGACTTAGGTTCACTGGGTGGTTACGAGTAGTGATTCACATAGACGATGTTAAGTAAATGGAGAACTGATAAAGTGTTGAGTTGTGAGGTTGTGGATTGTGATTTGAGCCATGGCTATGGCAAGAGTAACTAATGGGGCCCTGTGTTGAAATGGGTAACCAATGGGGCCCAGTGTTGAGAGATGTTGTGACGCTAATGTATAATGCGTCATGGGAAAATTCGCTTCTTTTGTTCAAGAGGGAATAGGTCCCATGAGACGGTTATAATTAATGGTAGGTAATGTCCGACCCTAATGTACGATGCGTCATGGAATGACTCGATCCTCCTGTTATGGTCTTATGTGAGAACATACTAGATACATAATTTAGGTGCGCTCACCTAGAACCCTGGTGCAGGACAAGCAAGAGGAAGGGTGGACCCATGAGACGGTTGTAGTTAGTGGATGTGGGAGGAAATGATCTCGTGGAGATGATCCTTAGATTTCATGTAAGATTATGAACAGTAAAGAAAAGAACGATGTGCTATTATTCTGTACCTTCTGAATATTATCAATTGTTATATTGTTGGACTGCTAACTGTAGAGTAAGGGGTTAGTAGGGTTGGGATTACCTACTGAGTTTCAAAACTCATTATAGTGCCCTTGGGCTGGCGTTTTATGCCAGGTAATCAAGAGACCGAAGAACAAAATCCGCTTCAAGATGGTCAGTATCAGGGGGATGACCTCCCAGCTGAGGAAGGGGAGTTTGTCGAGCCTTGGATGCCTTACCCTTAGAAGCTCTGTTAATTTAAAGTATTGTTATTTGAATTTTCCAAAAGTGTTATCATATTTGTCAAACTCTGTTTTATTTCGTTGGGTTGTAAGACAATTAAGTAGTTTTAAATTTGGTATTTGAGATTTCCGCTGCTAAACTCTGTTTAATAAAATTTTATTTCTTAAATTTGTTTTATGGATTTTTAAATCAATTAAAAACTGATTTAATTAACGTGTCCGAAAATCGGGGCGTTACATTTTCATTCAAATTACAGAATTCTGAAACCTGAATGAAAAAACGAAAGATTGGATCGAGCAACAACACACGTATCGGATTGAGCTGATTTTTTACCGGCCTACTCGATTTTTTTTTAAATTATTGAACGGCTCAGATCATCCATGCGAGAACCGGAGTGGGCCCCACGTGCCCGTCAGTTCATGTTCGGTTCAAAAACCGTCGGTGGCTTTAGCATTAGCGATATTTATAGCCATAGATTACTTCCTAAAGGCCAGAATCCTTGCCAAATTATGTTTCCTTTGCATAGAGAGTCCAAAACCAATAAGGAAACTCAAAAATCAATCTTTAAAAAGTCCAGAATATAACTAGAATCGGCCAAACCACTTGATTTTCGTCACGGCGAGATTTTCAGAGACCACTCGAGTTTAAAACCTACAGCATAAATATTCTGCCCCTTAATTTTTGTTTATTTTTTTGAGTCGTCTTGTAAAAAATCAAGTCAAACAGACAATGATAAATTCCTCCTCTTCATCCAATCATCCACGTTTTCATTCAGAATTCAGGATTTTGAATTTTTAATGAGTACTTGTGAGTGTTATGTTTTCATTCAGAATTCAGGGTTTTGAATTTTTAATGAATTCTAAGTACTTATGAGTTATAATTATCTTATCCAGCTTATGTTTTATCAGGCATAACAAAAAAAATAGTTTTAATTTATTGGATGGATCGAACCATTTGTCTAGGACCTAAGGTGTGAGATTTCTATATTTTTGTAAGTGCTGTACGCATTGATTTGCTATTCGTAAAAATGGAATTTAATTAGTAAGTAAAAACTCAAACTAAATATGAATGCGCATAATGTCAATTCTCTACATTACAACTCATTCATAACTAATTGGTGAAAAAAAAAAAACTCATTCAGAACTTCACCAATAGGTTAATGGTCCCTGAGATCGAAGTTTAAGTAACTCTGATTTTTTCTTATGTCTTTTTCTGAAATCTGTATTGTCCGATGGGCTGATGATGAATGAATGACTTCTCAAAAAAAAAACTTTCACAATTGATATAATTTTCCAAATTTATATTTTGTACTTCATATAAAAGATGCAAATGCAAATGATCTCTTTTGTTCCTATCGATTGGAAGGGAAAAAAAGAAAATGCGAGGGTGTGCCTAAGTGGGCTTAATAAAATCTGATCTTTGTGGTTTAAAAGAGAAGGCACTTATCCTCACAATGGATCTATAATCCTATCATACGGTTAAAAACCAAATACACAACACTGTCGATTTTGTTGTCCCAAGTGCCAAAGTACAACGCGGATCAACAACAACAACAACAACAACAACAACAAAAGGTGCAAAGTACAACTCCTTTCACTAATACAGTATGTAAAAAAGAACACATTATGTTCTCTTAAATTTGTCGTCCACATTATTCCGACATCTACGACAGATTCTTCAAATTTTAACAACAATGCTACCCACACAGAGAAAACATACACATCTTCCACAGATAAGTCCACGTGGAATAAAAATTACAAATGGGCCCACAATCTTTCTCTCTCCTCTCTCACCTCCTGGTAGTGCTACGGTTCCCGACTGGAAGGAATCCCGATCGGCTCCAGTTCCTAATGGTGCGCCAGGCCCACTCCAGGCACCGGATGGCTGATCCAAGCCGTCCAAAAATTCTATAAAAAAAACGAGGGGTCTGCACGGGAATCAACGGCATCCGATATGTGTAGGTGCTCGATCCAAACACTCCATTTTTTGAAAGACTTTCTGTGCGTCGGATCATTGATTCATGAAGTAAGCGCCGGTTTTATTTTTAGAATTTTTAGGCGAACCGGATCAGCGCCGTCAGGAACCTTATCTTTCTGCTCGCCTCCTGCTCTTCACTCCCCTCCCCCAAATCCACGTTGTTCTCTATTCTCCCTAGTTTTTCTGCGCCCCCATTATCTCCACTCTTTTCCAATAAATCCACTTTCAATCTCTCTCTTTCACGATCCTCGACAGATCAATCGGAATCATAATACTCATGCCTGTTTTTCTCTTTTCTGGAACGAATCATGAATTACTAACACTTGATAAGAACCGCCGATATCACCATTGTTGGTACGCTTCCCAACCTGAATCTGGAACCCTCCTCTCTCACTCTGGAAACCACTCCTCTCTCATACTCTGGATATCTATTCACCTCAACCGAATCAAAGTGTAGCACTTGTTGTGGATTAAGAAAAAGGGAAAATTTTATGGCAATATGATTAAGATTTGCTAATATGAAGTGGCTGGGTACTGCAATTTTTTGGGATAGTGTTGCATTTTCTCTAGAATAACTTTAAATTTTTGATCGGTGATGTGAAACTTTTATGCAAAAAAAATATGAGAGAGAGAGAATCGTGCAAAGAGGAGATAAGTGTGAGACTGTGATGGCATGGGGTGGGCGTCCGTGGTGGTGAGATTCAAAAGCGGTGGTAGAAGAGAATTTATGTTCAAAATTTGGGGAAAGTGGGTTTTGGGAGAAGGGTCCTGCAGAGAGAGAAAGTGGGTCCATTTGCAATTTTTATTCCACGTGGACTAATCTGTGGAAGATCAATGTTTTTTCTCTACGTGGGTAGCATTATTGAAATCCTAAACCGTTCCAAAACTATAGGATTGGACAGAGTTTATGCACTCCGACAAAGTCTTTCGAACAAAAAACCACCCTTCGAATTACTTAAGTAATCAAATTGAAGTAGGAAAAGCATGTACAATTGCTAGGATTGGACAGAGTTTATACGTTTATACGTATATCATTTATACGTATTTTGGCAATCTTTCTACTAAGGTTGTCCAGCAAGCTTCATTCATTTCCCTATGGTGATCACCGCAGAGAGAGAGAGAGAGAGAGAGCATTTAAAAAAAAAAAATACATAGCTTAAAAGGCATGTACAATTTGCAGTTTGAATTAGGAATTCAACTTCAAGTTATACTGCTAGCTAGTTCAGAGAGAATCCTTCAGTCAATGTATAATCTACTTTTACGAAAAAATAACTTGGCTGTGAAAACAAATCCCTCCCGTGCCAATTTAAAAGACTTTTCCCGCAATTGTTGGCTCAATCTTTTCAAGGACTAGATAGGTTCTTAAGGTCCTCTTCCTTGGCATACCAGCTCGGTATTATCTTGGAAATATGGGGATAAAGGTCTTTGTACGAATTTCTGATTGTCCCTTCCGCGACGCCAGTTGCAATTGAAACATCTGTAAAATCACACCACAGTAACTACATATGCATGCGTATGAAGAAAAGCCAGAAATGATTCTGTCTACCAAATATATTCTGAAGCAGTAAGGATCAAGAACCGATGATATATCAGCCTAAAAGATACTTGTTCAAAACCCCATAAACAAGATTCTATTGTCGACAATACAATACGAGCCACCCAATCTTGGTAAGGGAAAAAAAGCGTCAGAAACTCCAATGAACAAATGGCCGAACTTATTAAGAACATAGTATTTCCAGCAAAAGGCCCAGAGCCTTCCACGGGTTCAGTTATTAATTGGTGCACACCCCAAATCAACTGCAAGGTTCATAAGATAGGCTCTACAATGATGGAATTTATGCTTACCTCTAAGAGGCTTCTTATCATCTGAAAGTTGCGTTATAATGTAAATGACGGCCGCTGCAATTGATATAGGGCTCCGCCTGCAATAACAAGGCAAGGACATCAATTACCATTGGAGAAAGCCAACCAGTCGCATTCTAAGGAGACTATTAACATATTTGGATACCATAACGTGCACCATCATGGGACAGAATTTTGACTTGATGGATATTCTCACACCAATTTAGATGAAAAATCAATGTAGTTTGTTTCAGGCAAACAGTAAACAGTGAGCCTTAACGCTAGAAAGCAAAAAGTTCAATTGTCACAGATACTCTCATAGTGAAAGCACAAGCTGGCACAGTTTCTTCCTCCCTACTCCACTTGTCCTTTCGGTTTCTTAGACTGGAAAAGATTATGCATCCATATGCCATCAACAGAAACTTCCAAAGAGGAAACCTAACCGACCTACGTGCAGAATTGAAATGGGTGAGCTGATCTAATGCAACGGAGACAAGTAATTTTAGAGTTCCAAGTAGTCTCTCAATTACAATTGATCCAAATCCTTTCTTGCTCCTGACTGTGAATGAACAAGCAAGTCTCACGGACTGCCTTGTTCTCACTGGAGCCTTCAAATTGTCATTATCCTTCACAATATTTAAACCTTAGATGGTCTCAAAAAGCTATTGTCTTCCATTTATTAACAATTCATCCTTTCCCAGCTGTCATATCATTGGTGCTGATAGCTAATTCCTCCCAAAAAATTCAGTTCAGAAACAATAGCCTTGTTAAATACAGTATAAAACAAAAAGGGAGCCATCTGAAGACACGGAGAGCTTTATAATCAGCACATTTCTTTTGAGTACACCTATTGCCATGAAATTACACGTATACAGTCTCCACATGAAACATAACAACATAAGAGCAAACCAGAACTACCTTATATCAAACTCTTCTGATTTTTGGACAGCTTCTTGCGCTGCTTTAACAGCTTGATTGTTCATACCAAGATTTGAACAAAAGCGCCTCTACATATATATACAAACATTTCATGTCAGTCGCTGAATAATAGGAAAAGCTGCCGAAAGGACCAATAACATTATAACATAAGTGCATAATTTCCAAAAACCTCACCATAAAATCCCCAGCATGTATAGTACCCATATCCACCGATTGACCCATCTCAAGCTCTAGTTGTTTCACTATGTATTCTTTTGCTCGACCAATTTCCTTCTTTGTCGCTCCATTGGCAACAGAGCAGATTTCTAATTGAAATCCACAGGTTCAGGCAAATCTCATCATTCACATAGAGAGAAATCAGGAAGCATCCAGATGTTAAAAAAATCTTAGGCTGTACCCTTAACAGTGCGTGGCTTGTCCTCTTGCCGACAAGCTATGTATAGGCAAGCAGCCAAAATTGCATCCTGGTTTCTTCCTCTACTAGATTTTTGATCTTCCACCTTCTTGTATATCTCATTGGCTCGATCCTGAAAAACAAAACAGAGAACCCCCCAAAAACACTAAAGCTCCAAGGATACACAATAAACCTAGGAATGCACAGAAACGAGAAAATGAAGAACAACAGTATTCAAATTAAGATTACATCACCATGGTAGTATTAGAATTCTGCAAGAATCTTAAAACATGAGATCATAAACAAGCTGCAGAACTATTGCAACTACAAAGACGACTTATAGACCAGTAAAGAGTCACCAAATCTAAGATCACCAACAAAACTGGTTTTTGCCTGCACTTGTCCTCTGCGTGAAGCAGAGAACTGCAAGAAATGAATAGTTTCATTGGGTCCCATAGGAGCCAGAAGGCAATGCCACATTTTGAGATGTTTTGCAAAGACCACCTCTTGTGGCGAGTTGAGTTTTGTTCACCCTCCACTTAAGAGGGTGAACATTACCCTCCTTCCTATTGGTTGAAATAGTATGGATCCCACCACAAAGTGATGTCATGCTTACCAAAAAGTGAATTGCATGGTAAACATGACATCAATTTATGGTGGGATCCACACCATTTCAACCAATAGGAACGAGAGTAATGTTCACCCTCTTTTAAGGAGGGTGAACAAAATTGCACTCTCTTGTGGCACCACCATGTTCAACTTCATGGGTTTGGCACCACTCTACCTAACACGTTGAAACACCAAGGAATTAAGGGGGAAAGAGCCATGGAGATGTCTCTATCTCAGAGAGAAAAAGTATACATTTGGGCTCATGCTACATTCTAATTTCTACTTGAAGCTCCCAAACATTTCTAGCCCCATGTGGACCTATGAATAAAAGACCTCCAACAGTTATTTACTAGATTAGAAGTTTTTTCTTACTTCCCTTCGCTCCATCAGACAAGGGTGATAACCTTCTTATCCTATCCTCAACCAACCAGCACATTCTGTCCTAATATGCTGAATAGTGAACCGAACCCCACCTGACGCAAACTAAGGTCAATTGCACTTCTCAACCACGACATAATCCAGAAAAATATACATAGAACATATCCACAAACTTCAGTAAACTACGTAGATCTTTCTCCTTTGCGATTAAGTAAACAAGGAATGGCCGATCAAAAAAAAGTAAACAAGGAATGCAATATCCTTACCATGCAACTCAAAGTCGTTCCATGCATATATAGCACTAGCAGATTGAAGCAAGGACAACAACTACTTCACAAATATTTGACATTGGTTGTGCCTCTATTAAATTTTGTTAAGGGGCTGGATTGGGGTGAAGGAGATTACAGGTTGTAAACCTGTAACCACTAAATAATCTACAAGGTTAAGCTGATAGAGAGCGGTAATTTCATTGTTACCCCTTCTGTGTTCACACGTTCTTCAAAGTGGGTGAAACAAGGGACGATTCTCGAGATTGCAGTACTGTACATAAACAGGATCCACTGTGCTTGGAACCATGTTAGAGAGTCAATAATCACAAAACTTGAGCCGTTAAGAGATGCATCTTAACCTAACACTCCCCCAAATGTGACCGCCATCTCGCTACATGGAGAGACACACTGACTTGAAAAACGTGCACAATTCACGAACAGGGAACACCTATGTTATGTGGCGTGTTCTAACTGTTTGAAGTTCACAGTCAGCCGCTGGATACTTTAGGTTATGGGACACACGTTCAGTTGGATGTTCACCCAAAGAGCATATCTAGTAATTCAAGTTCACCAAGTATCACGGCTTGCAACTTCCTTGTAATGCACTATGTGACCTTGTAAACACCATTTCACTCTTAACTTAGAGGTATAAGTGGGACAAAAACTATTGAGAAACGTGAAACTGTGTCCCTCTTCCATATACATGGGAATTAATAAATCAGATACATTGTAGCACATGACACTAACAAACGGATATGTATAAGTAGAGTGCACAATAACATCGCTTATATGGGTGGCAAGAGTTGACCTAGGACTTACAACTCCCTACAACCAGAGCTCATAAACATCGACCACCAACTCATAGATTGAGTTGGTGCAATGAGGGATAGCTTTAATGTCCATGGCCTCATCAAATATAAAAGGAAGAGCGCTAGTTGTATTGAGACTGGCAAATTTGAGGCCTGTAAAATTACTATTTAGGCAAACTATAGTCTTTGTCAACTTTTTCCCTGTCCTGTTTTGTATCTTACACTTAAACGGTATTATTCAACTCTACTCGTGGAGAGGCTGCAGTCCATGGTAATATCTACCATACTGTAGATGAGTCACACAAAAATCAGCCTGGCATTTACTGGTACTCTATCTGCAATAGTTGATGGATTTCGTCTGGTACGACAACCCAAAATTATCCCCAAAAAATTATCTAAAAAATGAAGTACATCTAAAAAATAAATCGCAACTCAACCCCAATAAATAAAGCCAAGATAGGCAAAATCTCAAGTGTGGGACTTCAGAATATAAGGTAATGCCTTCAACAATGCATGCAATACTATAGTTGCGGACACGCAAAAATTGCAATCCTTGATTGTCACACATGATAACAAAACATGATAATGGCAACATACCTTAATGGTTGCAACCAGGCCCAACCTGCAAGACGAATGTGAAGGATTACAATCATCAGTTTTATATTCATGAATACAATAGAACAATGAGAATCTAAGAGGATAGGGACGTAAAAGGGAAGCATAGAATAGAGGAACACTCACAAGAAAAAGTTATGTAGGAGTATAAGAGGAACCAAAAAAATCAGGAAACCTTCATATTTTTAGGAAAGTCAAATCCAAGTTTCCAATCATGGCCATAGTCATATGTACACAGGCAGCAAGTTAAAAGACAACAATCGTGGGAGCAAAATAGTCCAACATATTTCTTTGGGACAGGATATAAAGGATCAACTACAAAGCAGTGATTTCTGATTTGCCAATCTGGATTAATATAGTTCCAAGATACTTGTGTACCTCAAAACAGGATAACGTAAGACAAAATGGTCCTAGAGTATACACCGAAATCCTTTTTTCTACAAGTGTAGGCATAAGATTATCACAACTGAAGATGCCAACAGTGGTAAGGTTTGTGATAACATTTGGGAAGGTTTAGCCAATGAACGTGGAACAACAGCACAACATGCAACAATAAGCTACATATAACTCAAAACTAGAACTAACTATGTAATATGAGAAAAGGTAAAAACCCCTTTTAAAGAACATTAATAGGTCACTACAAAGCTAAGTATTCTGTATTCTCTAAATCGATTGACTTGCACCGATATGGTTGACTGTTTGACAACAATTGCGCAAATCGTACAATTATCGAAGATATTTATAAAGCTATATCTTTCTTACTTTTTGCACGAACTTAAATATATTGACAATATATCATTTCTTAAAACAATCAACTAGTCCATACTCCAAAGTAAATGATGCAAAGGCTTGTTGAGGACTTGCTAATTCAATATCCCTACGGTGTAAAGCTGGAACTCCAAAATCATCCATCTTTGGTGTTTGTGTGTGAACACTAAAATATGACATTAGGACAGGGATCACACCACCGAAGTGACTCCACCGGGTCAGCTATGTCATATACATATCCACGTTTCTTTATACATTCTTAAACGAAATGGACCCTCCCCCTTGCTGAAACCAACTAGTCTTGTAAGTGGGCTTTCAAAAAATATCTACAACAGATAAAGAACTAAAATAGAAAAAAATGGTCAGTTGTATGGATAGTGTGACTATATACATATGTAGATTTTGACTGACAAATTCACTTGAGAATCTAGGTAGGAGTGATTCGGCTAATCCAGGGGTTATCCAACCCAATCCATTCAAGCAACATCAATTGCTATCACTGCACTCTAGCTTTACTATGCAAAGGATAGTAGTTTTGTTATGCAGCATATAATTGTGTACCTATTATATTTTTCCGTAGTTCTGGTGATTGAGGTAAAAAGATTCTAGGTAAAGCATTAAGGGGATGCGGCCCGTATACAGAACGAGGAGACCACTAACCGAAAAGGTCCTGTACGTCACTAAGAGAAACAAGAAACCTATGAAGTCCAAAGGGAACTCAACCATCAACCAACCAATTGCAACCCTTTAAACTTATACACAAGGGAAATGGGTATTAGAAATAGGCATAGCTAGCACTAAAATGCAATTAGGTGACAATAGGGTGGCAGTAGTCCTCTATCAACAAACCTTGAAATTGAGGACTCCTATCTTGTAGATTATACTATAAAATCCTAATTAGGAAATAACAAACTGTCAAGTAACCTACATGAACATGTCTTACAAACTTTCTCCAAATTACTTTGCTTTGCCAAAAGAGAGAACAAATAACTGTCCCAACAAAGTGTTTACAGAAGAGTGACTGCCTTATAGTTGTAGTTTTCTCTAATGTTTACCGCCCCATCTTCACAGAACTATTTATGACTGATTCTTTCCTACATTCCTCATAATAAGTAAAGATCAAGAGAAAATGAAATAAAAATTCAGACCATCGCCAAATCATCAACTGAACTAATCACAATCACAGATTTTTCATGACATGGATCGAGATTTCTTAATCTACAATCCAATTTCCAATCAGTTTGCATCCATAATGATTGCAGGGCATATCAGATTGCATTAACCTACCGTATACAAGCAAGCAAATCATCGCAAAATTCATTATCCCTAGACCTAATCACCAACCAGATGACACGATTTATGAAAAAAAAATTCAAACTGATTCCCCACATTTTATTGTTCAAGGGAAGGCAAACCCTAACTAGGCCAAGTCAAAAACTCGTATTAGTGGAGTTTATTTTCATGCTCTTCACGGGTCACAAAACAATAACTAATAGTCCAAGATTCAACACTAACGATAGCACAAATACTACGGACACGGATGAATATACACAGATTCATGTTTGAAGACCCCACATTTAACGTGTTTCGAACACAGATGTATTAGGTACGGTCCTATGTTTGTCGACCCCACATTTACCGCCATTCGAACACAGATGTATTAGGTACGGTCCTATGTTTGTCGACCCCACATTTACCGTGATTCGAACACAGATGTATTCGGAACCGTCCTACATTTCCAGACCCCATTCTTATCGTGCTTCAAGCACGTGTTCGAATCTGTACCCATCTGTGTCCGTAGCAATCCTCTACCACTTTATATTTCCTCCCCCTTTCACACGTTTTCTGAGCATCCAAAAAGGAATCCCGCTAGGGTTTATTCAATCAAACAACTGTATCCATACGCACACGCATTAAAACGCGCCGATCAGGGTTAGGTACCTGTCGGACATGGTAGCGATGGTCTTAAACGCCAGAATAAGCGACCGATCGGGGTTGGCGCCGCGATTCTGCCAGCGGCCGAGCGAGGACGAGAGAAAGTCGGAAGTGACGCCGTTGGGCTTGGAGATGACGGTGGACAGGCCGCCGTCGGTGAGGAGGGGGTTGCTGGGCCCGCCGACACGGACGGGGTCGTTGTCGCCCGACTCGTTGGCGAAGGTCCGCCACTCGGAGGTCTCGTCGATCGAGTGGGACTCCAGGACCAGGCCGCACTCCGAGCAGACGGTGTCGCCGGCCGAGTGGTCGAACACCACCTCCGTCGCGCGCTTGCAGTCGGAGCAGTACACGTCGGCCATTGGGTTTTCTAGGGTTTGTTTAGGGTTTGGGTAATTGTTGTTGGGAAGTGAGATTGGGGATATAGGCGATCGGAGGGGTATGCGATGGCTGTGATTTAGTTTTTGTTTTTGATTTCGGTTTTGGTGATTTGTTTTACGATCTCTCTCTCTCTCTCCTCTCTCTCTTTCTCTCTCTATGAATTCTAGGGGATGAACGAGTGCATCAGTTCGGCCAGGGAGTCAAGGTATTTATAGAGGGTGCCTGAGAAGGAAAATTATCCGATGCTTTTAGGGTCTATACATGTGTGTGGTCTCATGATATCAGGATCATGTTCAGTCCTTACCAACTAGTTTCTGCATCGGGGCGGTTCAAAAGTGTTTCGAACGGTTCAGATTTGTGCAGATAAATTTTTATTACGAAACATTCACACGCCAAACAAATCTGGACCGTCCAAAATACTTTTGGATGATCTGAATGTAAAAAAAGACGATACTAGTCGGTAATGACTAGACAGGATCCGACCCCTCATGATATACAGTAGATTACAGATTCCAGGTCGGTCACCAAGAATTGAGAACCAATGGACTTGTAGTCGAGTTGGTAACTCCTGACTTTCTCTTGTGGAAGACGTCCTCTTGTGGATCGTTTTTGGGTTCAGAGCTATGGATAGCCTTTGAACCTTCTGTGGACTAACTCACTAACTTCTCCTACTTTTTTGGGTTCAGAGTTATGAATAGCCTTTGAACCCCTGTAGACTAACTCACTAACTTCCCCCACCAAACCCAAACCCCGATGTATACAATTTTGGAAAAATGGTGAACATTATCTTCCTTGTAATTGATGAAAATCGTGTAGGGTTCACAGAATCAATATATTTTTTGGTAATAATAAGTTTTCATGAAATTAATACATTTTTTTGATAATAATGAGTTAGCTTCCGGTGGGACTGACACAATTTTTACAAATCACATGGAGTATAATATTCACCTCCTTTAAATGAGGGTGCATGAACAAAATTATTCTCACACAGAGACGAAAATCAAGTAAAAAGTCTAGAATCACAAACACTCACACACGTTCATAATTGTAGGGCCCACACACATTAGAAATATGTAGTATATATGAACCCCACATATCTTGTGAGTGTGCAAGTGTTTGTGTGTTCGTTTATGATTGCAGACTTGTTGAAAATCAAGTGTGACATACCCACAACCACCATCCTAGTCTTTTGCAATGTGTGAAGCCTACTCATATAATTTGAGTCTGCAAGTGCTAATGCAAGAATTTGGACCTCAAGGTTTATACTACGCTATCGGTAGCGGATTTTGTAGCGCGCAGATGGATCGTCTGTTTCCGTAATCGACGGTTTAGATTCGCTGAACCAATCTTATGGGTCATAGTTACTTCTACGGATAAGAGTTACTAAACATATCTGAACCATTAATTACAGAAACGGACGATCCAGATACGCACTACAGGACGGTCAATCCTTCTGTGCGCTAGTCATGCGAGAGGTTATGGGTGGAAAATGACTAGTTTGAAAGGTGTTTGGAAAGTCACGTGGAATTCATGGTCTGCTTAGATGGAACCAGGGATGTTTGATTCCATGAAAATTGGTGATTACCTTACGCCGCCTTCAAATGTTACTACAAAATAGAGGAAAGTGGTTTCTGTTTTTTTTTTTTTAAATCTTATCTTCCCTCCGTTCTTAAATAAATATTCAGCCCGCAACCCTAAACCTTTAAAAAAATGTATTTTTCTGTTAAAAAATTCAAACTTTTTTCACAACTTAAAAGAACTCATTGAGTTGTGAAACAAGGTTAAATTTTTTAACGAAATTTGAGGCCTAGATTTACAGTGCAGACATTTATTTAGAAATGGAGGGAATAATATTTATATCTATACAGAGGAAAGTACTTCAATACTATATATATATATATATATATATATATATATTATGTGTTGATTGTTTAGTTAGTAGAAATTAATTGATCTTACATCTTACTTCTTTTAATACAATTAATTTTTTCTAAAAAACATTATCGGATAAAAGGAATAGGATTTTCTTCAGATGTAAGGCTATCCACAGTGGTATAATTAAAAGTCAATTGTTTTTAAAGTTAATAATGTTTGTGCAAAAGATGGCTCACAATGGTATAATCAAATTTAGCAACATATTTAGAAATAATCAAATGTTCGACTTTGGATAACCAAAACTATCAACTTTTTTCAATAATCAAAATTTGTCGGCCTCACATCACATAAGTTATCTAGTTCCAAAATTTGTATACAAGCGTGTTTCAATTGGTATTTTCTTCTTCTTTTCTTCTCCAATTCTATATCTTCTGAACTTTACCCACAAACTATTTCTCTTTATTTCCCTTCAAAAGTGAAGTTCATATCTCTCGATCATCTACAATTCATCACATCATCGCCGGATTAAGGTATTTCACTCTTCTTTCCCGTTTCAATTTTCCCCTCCAAAAAAAAATTCATAATAGGAGGGAATGAAGTCACTGATTATTTTCCCTAAAATTAAGGGAGGGAATCGATATATTTTTGCCTAAAAAAACGTAAATGAAGAGAAGTGAATGGCAGGAAATAGAGGGGGAGAGAAAGAGTGAAACTATTGTACATGGACCTCTTATTTTCGTTATGGACTAGAAGCGACCATTGAGAACCTCAACATTGGTAAGCTTAGCAACCTCTTAAATGAATAATTAAAAGCTGATGTGTCAACTTTTGATTATCCATTTTTTATTATATCACTGTGGATGGCCTACGTAACCATTTACTTATAAACAATTATCCACAATTTTAAGTCCACAATCCACTTACCTTATTGTGCCCGTTTGGGAGCCTAATTATTTTTGCATTTTTCATTTTGGATTGTGAGTTATTGGTTTTGAATTATTGTCAAAATATATATTATGAATCTGGTAAAGTGTTTGGAAGATATATGCGTAATAGATTTTGCAAAAGAGTAGTGTTTGAGAGGATAATGCTCAAATTAGATTATGAATTGGTTTTTTACCATGTTTCACCTCCTTATTATTGTGGAAGTATTATAGTTTGATGAATAATCATTTTAAAATTAGAAAAAATATTAAAATTGTCCTAAATAAAATTTCCTCGGCAAAAGTCTTCAAAAAAATTTGGGCAAAAAAATCTTAATTATTAGTCGATTAAAAACTCATACAACGATTATGCAATAAAAAATTAGAGAGTACCATGCCTAGAAAATTGATAAAAATGACCCACAAATTACAACAACAACAAAATGATTCCGATTTAATAACGTAGAGGGCAAATTTGGAATAATTGAAAAAGGTCAAGGGTAGTTACATCTTTTTATCTTTTAAGAATCTGATAATCCAAATGGAGAATGGAAAAGCTCCTCCATGGCTGATTCTCAGATTGTGCTTCTAAAGTGTTGTTTTCATAATGCATTGTCAAAGAATCCATTCTCAAAATGCAGCTCTCAAAACAGTAAATGTTAGACAATGGATATTCACAATCCAGGATCGGGCTCCTAAATGGCCCGTATAATATAAATATTATTATTTATTCTACATGACGCAATATGCGAGTCAACCTAATTGCACGCTATATGATCCGAAGGTTCCGGGTCCGATTCCTGAGAAAACAAAAAAAATTAACCACCAATTTTATTACCGACGGTATTATTACCAGCTATTCTTTACCACCGTTTTTAGTAATGCCAGTGGTTTTCTAATGCCGCTTTTGTTTTCCCGGCGGTTTTCGCACTATTACCGGTAGTTTTGCGTATTACTGACGATTTTGGAACTATTAACGGCAGTTTTCTCATGCTGCTAATGCTAAAATTTGATGTAGTATATATTCACAATCCAGAATCGGGCTCCTAAACAGCTCCATACTCTCTTCAAAAACCAAACACGTGAATATACAAATATATACACACACATTCAAAACTCACCTAAAATTCTGTTGACATAGAAACACAAACTGAAAATTAGCTCTCTTTTTGTCTTTTTAGAATACCTTTTCTACATTTAAAAAAAAAAAAAAGTCATCATTTTTTAGATTTTTTGGTCACACGGTTAGTCGAATTTATACTACCCAAAAATTCCTTCCAACTCAATAACCAAGGTGTCGACTTCCTCAACATACTATAGTTAAACCCATAACCTAGCTAACAGCACCTAAGTGTAGCTACAGCTACACTACGGTTGAACCAAGTGCCCAATTAGGTTTATTGGTAGTGAGGAGGTCATGAACGTTTTCATGATTGGTACTGGACAAGCTATAGGTGGAGTAGTTAATTGTTTGGGTGCATGAAATTAAACATCAAATTTGCGGGAGGGGAGTCATGCGAGTTTCATGTTGCTGCAGTAGATGTTCGACAGAATGAGAGTGTTAGTTTCTGTTGGGACTTTGGTATGTATTTATAATAAAATATTGTGTTTTTCTCTAGTCCCACCCACATTGCCTAGTCACAAAATTTCTATCTACTTTAAATGACTTTGCATAGTGAATTTATGAATGAGGACCCAAAGAGGTGCGCTCAAGAAAATGGATGACAATTTAAAAAACTAATGATTCGGAAATTAGTGAACCGGCTTCACGTCACTAGTGAATTTGTGAATGAGGACCCAAAGAGGTGCGCTCAAGAAAATGGATGGCAATTTAGAAAACAAATGATTCGGAAACTAGTGAACCTGCTGCACGTCACTAATTATTCGCACGCAGGGGTGGTTGCAAATCCAGGATTTGAGCCCTCGCGCACGTACTATGGTTAAGCCCACGTTCTGCTAAAATACTTGTTGATTAAGCAAAACGTGTGCTAAATTAAAGCAATGTGATTTGATTTGATTTTTGCTGATTAAGAAAAACGTGTGCAGCATTTCATTGGTCATTTGTCTAACAAATAATTTTCACTTCTCAATGAAGCAAGTCACACATATTGTGCACAATGTTGCTTATATATTTGTGCTTGCAGCATGACTCTTTTCAGTTAAGTAATGATTTGTTTTTATCCTGATGATTTAGATTGACTGTAGTTTTAGATCAAGGAAAAAGGAAGAAGATTGACTGTAGTTCAAGGCTTGAGTTGTTGGACTTGGACCAAACTTAAAGGCCAGCTGTATTTTGGGCTGCTAAAATCAAGACGGTCGAGATAGACGGGCCTTGTGTATGATTAAAAGGCTTTGTTCCATGTTATTATTTTTGGTAGACAGGCCAAGACAAGCAGGCCCTAAGTTACATAATTCGGGGGAAATGACCGCCCAGAACGTATTTTTGATAATTAATACCCGCCAAGGACATGCTAAGAATATTTATTAATACTGAAAATGTCTTTGGCGGGTAGTAATTATCAAAACACGTCTTTGGCTGTCATTTTCCCTAATTCGTGTGTGTATGTGTGAGTGAGAGCGTGAGCGCAAAAGAGTCCTTGAAATACATCCTAACATACTAAAATATGCGAGAGCAAAGATTGAGAGCGTGAGCGCTGTGCGAGAATTGAGAACGGGAGTGAGACATTTTTACATGATGTGAGCCACATGTATGTGTCGGTCTCACTCCATATGAGAGAGGCGTTACAAATAACCGTTGCATTGAAAATTTTCTCGTGCGTTGGGGTGTTTCTTTCAATCCTACTCAATTACGAGTAACATTTATCTCATCCCATAACTGAATCCAATTACAAGTAGGCACGCTCTTGAACGAATTGCCAGTCGGGATTTTACTAGGAATATATATGCCTTTATTCGAAGATGTAACAACAATTCTAGTCTTGCGACAAAGAGCTATTGTCGCCGGAATGAAATCTCCTACCTCTCTTCAAAAAAAGAAAAAGAATCTCCTACCATTTTTCGGGAAAATAAAAGAAAGAAGACAACGAGCTATTGTTAGAAATACAATATAGTTTTCAGAAGCTAACTACTACAAGTCAACGAGGCTTCTTTACGTAGAAAAGCTAACATATCTCTTTGCATTTGTCGGTGTCATGTCCATACAAGCTGATACGTGATACAACACATATATGTGAAATCGAGGATGAGTTCGGGACTAGAGACTCTCAACCCTAGACCCTCCCGTGCCCTACTTGATGATAAATATACTTTGCAATCCACCTAATAAAGAAGAGGCGGAACATGTGTTTACACCCATTTTTTGCCAGAAATCAGGAAATGAATTTATGGGTTTAAAAGTGGGTCATCTAGCCTTGAGAGGCCTCGCAACCAGTGGCCCACAAAAATTGGGCCAGTTTAAAGACCATTGACTGAATGAAATTTTGCATTGGATTGGCCCGAATTAATGTCTAGAATTTTGTTATCACAGGCCCACGCCCAAAGATTAGCCAAAGGCTTGAATTGGCCCACTAAGCCCGAGAATTTTTATTCAGGCCTCGCCCAGTTCTGAAAGGCAACAAAGCCTACAAATAGGTCCAAATCAGTTAAGACCTGGGTTTTTCCTCATCAGGCTTCAGCTCAGAAGGCTTACAATGGACGAAGGCCCACGATTGAGGGCCCCATAAGAAATGCAAGGACCAATATAATGGTAGGAAGGCATGAGGAAATCTTAGTCTTCAGTTTTGGTGGGCCCGAAGGGAGTCCATTTAAGCAGTAGCTTGAGTGTGGAAGCAGCTCAAATGGCCTGGATGTTGCAGGAGCTGAAATTCTTTTTTCCCTTTTACAAATTTTTGTGCAAGGAAGAAGGATTTTCAGCCCTTGGCCAATTTCTTGGAGTGGAGAGCACGTTTTGGTCAAGAAGCATGCCTCTCATTGGAGCATTGTGAAGCAGCTCAAGAGGGCCACATGGCAGCCATGCATTGAAGCATTTGAAGCAGCTGAAGGCCTGTAGCTCCTATAAATCACAGTTTTGGAGGCCTTGGCAAAGGTCCACGACCCTCAAAGCCTACGGCTCATTGCAATATCTTTCTCAATTCTCTTTGCCTTCAATAGTCCAGCTTGTACCCTGTTCAACTTAGCTTAAGTTTATCATGTTTCCTTGTAATCAGACTTTGTTAAGTCATTAATAAAGTCCTTCTATTTCTGTTTTAGGCCTTGCTTTCCATTTCTAACAACGGCTAGGAAATTTTAAGTCCTTTTTGTTAAGGCAACTCACGATCCACCTCAGGGTCTTCGCCCTTAGGCCGTGCACTTTCATTTAGTTAGAAGTCAGATTGAGGCCTCCAGGCCTTGATAACAATTCGGACAGCGATCCTATCCTGGTATGCCCGCGACACGGGCCGATTTGGTTTTTGCACTTTTTTGTGGAAAACAACATGGTAGGTAACTTGAATTTCATTCCAACTCTTTCGTTTACTATGATATCGCTTGAAGGGTCAGGGTAGGTAACTTGAATTTCATCCCAAATCTTTTGTTGACTGCGATATCGCTTGAAATGACTAAACGCATCATAGCGACGATGGGGCCAGAAGGGGGCTAGTAGGGGCTATCGCCCCCCTACAATTTTAAAAAATCATATTACTATTACATTGAAAAAAAGATATTTATTCTGGGTGAGACACTGAGTTAGGCCAAGAATTGGCACTTTAAAATGCATGAGAAACGGGATAAAACCAGCCACGCACATACATGTTGGTGGGCCTAAAATTGCCCTGGAAGGCTGTAATTGAGTAATACAAAGAAGAAAGGCATGTGGTGTGAGAAATCTAGGTCAGGCCCATTTACCCAATTTTGATGGCATTTGAGTCCCCAAATATCACCTCACCTTTACGATGACCATATGATCATGATTTGAAAAAAAAATTGCAATGTTCTGTAATCGTATGTTACCGAGGGTCGGATTGATCTGAATTTTGCAAAAACTTCGAAAAAGTCGTAAAACTAAGAGTAGAGTCCATATGAATTTACCATGGGTACCGTCTGCCAGGACTTAGTATAATTTAACTTATCTCACTTATTGAAAAACAGTAGAAAAGGTGCTAGGTATGATTTCTGAATAAGATTTTATTCAACTTTTTCTAGCTTAATTATTTGACAAAAGTAAGTTATTTAATGTATTAATGTGTAGCTTTTATTTGCTTATTTGAAGCTGTAAATTAATATTTTACGAAAAAAACACTTACTCAGTTGAAGAGTGCTTCGATAGAATTATTAAAGTCAAACCTAGACGTTCGATTGATAATGATCTATTCAACAATTGATTTAACCAAGTAGTTGAATTTTTATTCTAAGTAAATAATTAAAATAATCATAATCTAAATATCTAACTCACAAATGATACTAAGAAATGTGTTCGTACTCTTCTGAATCCCAATGGTGTTTCCACTAACCAACAAGTTCTGGACCACAATTTTTTGATTTTGTCCTTAATTTTTTTCAATGTGTGTCAGTTTTACGTCAAAGTTTTATGTATCATTGGTTTGTCTCGACGAGAGGAATCGATAAAGTAAAAAATTAGAACTCGTAGAGTAATAATTAAGGTCAATCTACCCCCAAAAAAAAAAAGGATAATAATTTATTCTACAAGTTATTTAACTGAGCACTGGACAGTTTGAACTTTTGCTCTAACTTTTAAAAAACTGCACCAAATATATCTATAACATATGTTAAGTTTTCTGATTAATAATTAAAGTAATCATAATATGAAAACTAATTAATAAATGATAAGAATGGAGTAAGTGCTCTTTCGACTCTCAATTTACTGCACCACTAATGCGTGTGGAGCCCAAAAACGTGTGCGTTTGAAAGTTTTTGAACCCTTAATAGTTTATGCACAATTGCTCTTATATCATGAGAAAGTGTGCTACGAATCTCAAAGTCTGGTCCTTCCTTCCCATATAAATGAAAAGAAAAACAATATGAAAGTCCCATGCACGGATAGTCAAAAAATGGGAGCCTTAATCTAATAGTCCTTAATCTTAATCTAAGGGCTTTCCCTTTCGTAAAGATCCCAAAAAGTGCCCCAATGGGTGTCCTATTGGATGGATTCGGAATACTCGACCTCCCGTAACATAATTCATGCTTCTTTTTTTTTGACTGGATGTCTGAGTCAGTTTATGCGTATTTCGACAAATTTTGGAGACCTGAAGTTAACATCCGGACAAACTCCCCAAAGGTCTCAAAGTTTGGAATGTTTGATCCCTTTGATATTCGAACATGTGATCTCATGGAGAATAAACACTTTTTTTTTTTTTCATGACCGTTTGACTAAACCCTAGGGTTAATTGGAATTAAGATGTCCATTGATAGGGAATAAAAGATGGAAACTAATCTCAAAACTAAATAAAAGCTAAAATAATCTGAAAGGAGAGGAGGAACTTTGGGCATGCTGCATGCATACGGTTCTATTCCCTTATTTTACTGCAATCAAGGCTGACCATTTATCCTCTTATTTATTAGGTTCCATATATGAATATTAGTTGGAGTCAGGTCCAGTCCAGTATATATACGGTTCAGTTCGGTCTAATTTTGGGTCGTTGTAGGCTCAGTTCATTTTGTAGAGCTCGTCGAGTATGTCATCCATACACAAAATTTAGCTTGATCAAATATCAATAGTTACATGAATGAAACAGATTTGTACAAGAAAAAAAAAGGGGGCAATTATTAGTTTCAACTTAATTTTTGCCATCGCATCTTTCTCGTACAAATCTATTTCGTTTATGTACCTATTGATGTTTGATCAAGTTAATTTTTGCGTGGATGACATAGTCGACAAGCTCTACAAAATGAATGATTCCAATCGTCGTTGTGGACCCGAGAGGGACCCAAAATTGGACCGGACTAGACCGTATATATTGGACTGGACCAGACTCCATATTAGTTGAGGTGTACGAAAGCTGACCTGAACCCTGAGAAAATGGTTCCGTGTATGAAAACCTACATATTAACACGTAGAACTAGGCTTCTCTTTAGTTACCGTTCGGCTAAATTTTCTTATTCAAATTTTTTTTTGTATTTGTTAGTTTTTCGTTAATTTTTTGGGAATTATTGCATCGTCATGACGAGAGGAATCTAAAAAGTAAAAAATTACGATCGAAACCTATTTTTTTAATAAAGACAAAAATAAGCAAATAAGCCAATTTTTTCGTAATTGTTCAAAAAAAAAAAGGATTTCGATCATAATTTTTTATTTTTTAAATTCCTCTCGTCATGAAAAACTAACAAATACGAAAAAAATTTGAATACGACAAAAAAATAAGCCACTGGCGTTTGGACAAATAAGCCACAGTGGCTTATTTTCTGTCCTTATTCAAATTTTTTTCGCATTTTGTGGCTTATTATCAATTTTTTGGGAATTATTGCTTCGTTATGACGAGACGAATCGGAAAAGTAAAAAATTTCGATCGGAATCCAATTTTTTTGAAATTTCGACGAAATTTGGCGGGAAAACCACGTTTTCGTCTTTTTGTGCAAAAATTTGGATTTCGACCAAAATTTTTTACTTTTTAGATTCCTCTCGTCATAACAAAGCAATAATCCCCAAAAAATTGACAATAAGCCACAAAATGCGAAAAAAATTTGAATAAGGACAAAAAATAAGCCAAAGTGATTTATTTGTCCAAACGGGACCTTTATCTAGCTGAACTAAGCCTAATGCGACATACGCCTACTCCGGCCGGCCCCCACTGAATCAGACTGTTTTTGACTTTAGAACATGGTACAACCACAATTAAGCTTGTTTGACAATAAAGAAAGATTAATGGACGATGTCAAAATAAAGATGGTTCATTTTCTCATGATGACACATTATGACAATTGATAGGCAATTAACTTAATATTTCTACGTCACTGACCTGCTCAAAATAAGCTTTTCAAATTATGAAGAGAGAGCAAAACAACAACAACAAAACCATCACGCCATTTATTCTGTACTGTCAGTCAACGATCCACTTGCAAATAAGCGGATTACATTAGCTTTAAGTTAACAATGAATGAATACGTAGCGGGTTAAAGTCATAATATGACCGTCACACGATTGATGGTAAAATCCACACAGATATGCAGTGAGAAAGGTAGAGCACGACGGTGCGGTATTTTACCGGTAAGTCTGTCCATTCGCGGGGTGGTCCAACTGACTGACTTTTGGACCAGTTGAGACTGTATGGATATCTCTCTAGTCAGGATTATTTTGTCCATATATTCCTCCTCTCAATGGTGGAATTCTCTTCTTTGTTTTTTTTTTTTCTGAAAACAGACGGCCGAGGGCTTTGGTCTCATTCTTGTACTTGGTCACTCTCATGGAAAATATACTTGCGTGCGCTAGCGCCACTAGCACCAATTAATCATATTTTTCTTTTCTTTTTCCCGGCCCCTTTTTTGGACCAACAATTTTAATCCTATCCTACTACTAATCTAGGAGAAACGGGTCGGTGGAGTTGGAACCTTCGCATGTTGCAAGGAGTATAGAGCGCTTACCGTGTGGCAACCACACAATTACCCGTTGAAAGCTCTCGTTTTTGGCAAAGGGCGTGAATGCGTTGAACGCGGGCGTGCCAAGACTTGTAGCGCCTAACTTATGATGAAGATTCCCGTGAATCTTGACTTCTAACGTAAGAGCAATTGCGTGTGATCCAAAGGTTAAAGATCACAATGAAGTTCGTGGTTTGCCACGCGGTCGTGGACTTAAAATTTCCTAGTCGCATAAGAAGTGGAACGTAGAAACAAGAACTTTATTACTCCGGGATAATAAAGTTGATTACAAGAAAAGTAAAAAAAATCCAAACTACTTGATGAAGTGAGTTTGAATAGGGTTTGAGTACGAGGTACTCGATAAGCTACTTTGCTGAAAGTAGGAAAGTGTTTGTAAGCGTTGAACTTTGATTGGTGTTGGACCCTTTTTTCTGTCTTCGATTCTGCTATATATAGGCAAACACAGCCCGCCAAGTGTCCCATGCTTGCTCTATGTGCTGCCAAGTGTCCGACTTCCACTTCCCACTAACATACATGGCGGTTTATGACAGTTACAGTACTCTGATTCTTGAAGAAAAACAACTTACCCATGAACTCCACTTTCTTTTTCTCGTAAATCATGGGGTAATGAGACCCCATTACTTGATTTCATTCTCTTGCATGTGTAACCTAGGCATAGTGGAGCCATTTTGACAAAGCTAAATGGCTTTCCACTTTGATTTAGAAGAATTCCGTAACTGCTCCAATTAGGATTTCCTCCAGTAATCGAAAAATAAAACATGGGCCAAGTTTCAAAACTAAAATTAATTGGATCTTGGTCCAACTTACAAAATTAATGTGGCCCATTAATTTTTAGCCCGAAAAGCTCATAAATATCGGCCCAATTTAATTAATATCTAATTAAATGACCCTCCAACGCTGGTCTACAATTTGGTGCCAAAAAACGGGTATAAACACCCGTACCATTTCCCTCCCAAAAGTCACATGACTCTCTATTGGGTGCCGTCCACTCCATTAAAACAAATCAGTTCAAATGATCAGGAATAAGCTACTCTGTTAAAAACTTCAAGGGAAAAAAAAGAAAAGAAAGAGGAATAATCTAGTGGAGTAATTATGATTTTAAAAAAAAAAGGGTGGTGGAGTAATCTAGTAGACAAAGTGGTGTCATGTGCCTTTTGCAGCCAATGGTGGCTAAGGGGGTGTTCCCTTTTTAGAAAAAGTTTTTTTTTTTAAAATAAGATAATTTCAAACTCAAATATAATGAATATGAAAAATAATTTTTTAATTTTTTTTGCACCGTTTAAAAAATCTCAATAAGATCTATCAAACAAGATCCATATTGATAGAAAAATTATTTACGTAAACACATGATTTTTGAACTTGAAATTACCTTCTTTTTCTAAAAATTCTTTTTCTACGAAACCGGAACGGCACCTAATTTCCTCACTCATCAAAAAGGATAATGGTACAGAGATGAAATCTATACCGGTGCGTAGATACCTCTTTTGGGCCCGTTTTTTATTTTAAAAAAATTATCGGAATAGCTTATTTTTTAAAAAATATTTGGTTTACGGATTTTATAAAAAATTAGCTCAATCTGGTATCAGTAAGTTTATTTACAAAACATCCAACTTAATTTGCTTTAGAATTCAAGCTTGAAGTCTGGGACAAAATTGAACATTTTGTAAACACTTTAACCGATATCAAATTAAGTTTATTTTTTATACTATCTGCAAATAAAATATTTAAAATAAAATGAAAAGCTCCGATGATTTTTTTTACTCTTTTTTTACAGAAATGATATGTATACCGACCAAGGGGGACCGAAATCGTACCGCCGGCCGGCCGTCTCCGGCCACTGAACGGCCGATCCGAGCCGTCTAAAATTCTACAAAAAAAAACCGAGGGGCCCCACGAGAGAATCAACGGCATCCGAGGTGTGTAGGGTGCTCAATCGGAGCACCCCTTTTTCGTGTATATATATGTGCGCATATATATACACGAAAAAGGGGTGCTCCGATCGAGCACCCTACACACCTCGGATGCTGTTGATTCCCGCGAGGGGCCCATCGGTTTTTTTTTAGAATTTTTGGACGGCTCGGATCGACCGTCCGTTGGCCGGAGACGGCGGGCCGACGGCCGTCGGTACGATTTCGATCTCTCCATTTCTGTACCAATAGCAGTACTCTTTTTTTGAAACCCAAAACTGACCCAAAAGGGCTACCCGCTGGTACAGATTTCTTCTCCGTACTAGTAGCACCTCTCTTTCCTCATCATGAACCGCAAGACGTGCCCTGGATTGGTCTGACAAGACTCACGTGCTTAACTATGATAATTGCATTATTTTATCTTCTGTCACGTGCGTGGAATATTTTAATTAACTGTTCTGTGGGCACCGATGAGGTGTGCACAGCTCAATACGCGGGGCCCATTTTGGGTCTTGCACGAATAATCAAAGCCGTTCAATAAGTTAAAAAAAAATTGAATGGCCTAGTGAAAAATCATCTTATGGGTAAGTGTAAGCATTTGATCAAATCTTTAAATTTTTCATTCAAATTACAATAGATTACAAGATCCTGCTATCTGAATAAAAAATACGAAAGATTGGACAAGCACCTATACTTATCCGGTTGAACTGAAATTTTACTGGGCTGCTCAATTTTTTTTAAAATTATTAAACGGATCGGATTATCCGTGCATAATTCAAAATGGACTCCGTGCCTGGTGTGTACCGGTGCCTGGTGGTTGTAGATCGTTATTCCAAAATTTAATCATGAAGTGTTGCAATTAGGCCTTGTTTCTCTAAAGTTTGTAGTTTTGAAGTACTTATTTTTTATTTTACGAGACATATCATTTTCTCATAATACGTCACATTTAATTCAAAAAATCATTCAAGGTTTTTTTTTTTTTTGGGTATTAAATAAGACAATTCATAGTTTCGGGTGGTTACACCACGAGACTTAAGGGTTTGCTTCTTTTGAATAAGAGATGTTAGGTTCGTAATATCTCATGCCCTATTATCTCATTTGAGATAAGTACATGCTTTGTTTTTAAATGGGACTTCCACTAATAGATAATGAAATTATTCTCCTAAAATTATTTGAAATACGCATAAATTGTACTGGACAAAGGACACCCGATAATCAAGATAGGATAAAATATGTGCATAGCTTGGGAATTGTGAATATCGGTTTTTTGAGTGGTTGTTCAAAAATAAAAAACTCTTTTACTTCCAATGCTTTATTTCATTTTAGTTTTATTTGTTATTTTTCTCGATTAGTCTGAAATACTATTTTAATCCCCTACCCTCTTGAGAATCTCGTCTAAAACACGCATAATTAAACCAAACCCAATGGAGTAGTAGTAGTAGTATTTATTTATTAATCCAAAGAATTATACTAATTCCAAAGCAGTCCCATGTAACTGACAAACACGACGATGTTCACTGGTCGCCACGCGCTCCATGTGAGAATAAGGTGGAGTTTCAATAACAACTTCTCCCTTCTTCTTTTTTGACTTTTTATTTAACTTTTACTAGTAGTTTTGTTTTTCCTTTCTTTTTTTTGCGTTTCTTATTTTTGTGCCAAAATTTTGTAACTTATTGATTCATCTCGACAAGACGAATGAAAAAATTAGATTTTTTTTTTACTTTTACCCAAATATTTTGGGAAATAAGAACTTTTAGGTTAAAAAAAGTCCAAAAAGTCAAACTCTTTTTTTTTGTGCTAATAAATGGTTATTTTCCAAAATATTTGGGTAAAAGTAAAAAAAAATTTACTTTCCTGATTCGTCTCGTCAGAAAACCAAAAAAAGTGTGATGCAAAACTAACAAATACCAAAAAATTCAAATAAGAACAAAACTAAAAGTTATAAAAAAAGTTAAGTGGAATGGGCACCAATTTCTATTGGTGGGAGTCTAGAAACAAAATGAATTAGGCTTTAGTCCATCTATGGATTGCAGAGGTGCGTTTAGAAGGTTGTGAACCGTCAGATAGTGTTTTTAACGGCTGAGATTTAAAAAAAAAATTTACTTTTTCCTGAAAAAGTTTTATAAAGTTTGGACCGTTAGATGCAAAAATGAACGGTTGAGATTGGACTGCATGGACTCTCTGCAGTCCAACTGCAGAGAATCCGCCTCCAAACAAAATTTCGAACACAATTCAAGACAATTGTGTTCAGACTCGTCCGACACGTGTAGACTCATATACATCGGAGGATTATGAATAACATTATGAAGGTTCCTTCGGGGATCAATCCTTCTACAATCACAGGACATTGGATATTGGCGTCAGCTCAACTGGGCGTCAAATTCTGTGGGCGGAAGAGCTACAATACACATAAATATATATTGAAACTTGAAAGGGAAGGGAGGGATATGCTTTTGCTGAATTGGAGGAGGAAGAGTTTGTTGAAACGGAGGATTGCGCCTCTCTTTTTTGGAGTTTTAATTTCTGGAGTCGATTTCGCTTGCTTTGATCGGGAGATTGGGGTTCGAGGTCTATTTGGTGTTTGCGTTTCGAAGTGTTGTTTGGTGTTCTTCCTTCCTCTAGTTTTGTTAGTTTGGTTGGCGTCTTGTCTTTCTTCTTTGGATCTTAGATGGCGTTTGTCGTTGTGCCTATGATCTTTCTAATCTTTGTAATCATCTTCAAAGATTAACGAATCTTCTTTTGCTGCGAAAAAAAAAAAAAAAATCACAATCACGCAAACATTAGGAAGACTCGTATATTTTGGTTTTTTATTTTTTTCTTCCCCCTTTAGGGCTATTCTAAATGGGCATTAAAATTATTATTTTCGGTAAATTGGTCTAAACTCCTTAATACGAGTCTATTGTGCCAACTAGCCCACGCTAAGTTTGTATAGGGCGTAGAGTCCATTGATTTAACAATTATAGTGCCGAAGGTCCAGTAATGGACAAAAATACCCCGGGAATGATTGACGGTTGTTTTTCCTCTTATCTTTCTATATGGCCGTGTGGCCCTCTCCTGTGTCTTGCTGTCTCTCTCTCGTCCCCGACAGAAATGGTAGCCGCAGCACCACCGCCGGCACCATACCCAGACCCCACCTGCGAGTACACAGGAGAGAGAGCAGTAGCCCACGGCAGCAGCAGTTGCACATAGCTGTGCCGCGACGGCGGCGGCGACGGTCGGCCGGGGAAGAAAGAGAAGGGGAGAGGAGTCGGGAAGGAAAAGAGGGAAGGAGAGAGAAGGAATAAGAGGGAAAGGAGGAGAGGTGAAGTGAAGTGAGATGAGGTGGCGGCGGCAATGGAACTCGGTGGCCATGGCTGCCATACGCTGGTTTCCATTTTCCATTTTGCCTTTCTTTTTTTTTTGTTAGCCTTGAAAGAGGGAGACCAAGATGGAGCTGAGAGAGAGAGGTAACCGATGGAAAGAGAGAGAAGGAGCTCGCCGGAGATCAGTGATGCTTCTTGAATCACATGAGCAGCAATTTACAGATTAGGAGAAAATCTCAGAGTTGTGACGAACTTAATTTGTTGCATACTAATATTTTAATGTTTGGTCTTTCGAGTGGATAGTCCTGTTCAAAGTTTTCCATAAGATAAATGCATGCAAGACATGGGTAGAATTTATGTGTTTTGTGAATTTGGGGTAGAAAATAGATTTACACAGTTAACGTTATTTGTTCTTTTTTTAGAAGATTCAAATAATATATTTACACAAATGACGTTATCTGTTGTCTTATTTTAAAAAGAAAAAAATAGATTTGCACAGCTAACGTTATTTGTTCTTTTTCGAAAAGATCCAAAGAATATATTTACACAAATAACGTTATCTATTGTCTTATTTTAAAGAGAAAAACAAATAGATTTGCACATCTAACTTTATTTGTTCTTTTTTTTAAAGATCCAAAGAATATGTTTGTACAAATAACGTTATCTGTTGTCTTATTTTAAAGAGAAAAAAAATAGAATTGCACATCTAACGTTATTTGTTCTTTTTTTGGAAGATCCAAATAATATATTTACACAAATAACGTTATCTGTTGCCTTATTTTAAAGAGAGAAAAAAAATAAATTTGCACAGCTAACGTTATTTGTTCTTTTTTTGGAAGATTCAAAGAATATATTCACACAAATAACGTTATCTGTTGTCTTATTTTAAAGAGAAAAAAAATAGATTTGCATAGTTAACGTTATTTGTTCTTTCTTTGGAAAATCCAAAGAATATATTTATATAAATAACGTTATCTGTTGCCTTATTTTAAAGAGAAAAAAAATAGATTGGCACAGCTAACGTTATTTGTTCTTCTTTTGGAAGATCCAAAGAATATATTTACACAAATAACGTTATCTGTTCCCTTATTTTAGAGAGAGAAAAAAATAGATTTGCATAGCTAACGTTATTTGTTCCTTTTTTGGAAGATGCAAAGAAAATATTTACACAAATAACTTTATCTGTTACCATATTTTAGAAAAATAAAAAAATAAATTGACAGAGTTAACGTCATCTATGTCACGCCCTCGATTTTCAACATATATTATAAAGATTTTCGATAAAGAATCCCTCACAATAGTACAGATAATAAGCCAAATGACAGTTCTTTCCCCCAATTGCAAGTTAAGTTCAATGTTTCTAGCCAAGCTTGACGATTCAAATACATAACAGAAAAGAAGGTTTAGAGTATACAATCCTCCCTGATCAAATGATATTCATAATAGAAATTAGTTTTACATTCCCAAAGAGTTTTACAAAAAGATGCTCAAGTGATTTTCCCATATCAGCTTTCAAAAGGGATGATGTCAAAATGCACGCCAAGCACTCCGTGTCACTATCTCCGAGTGTACCTGAAAGAAGGATAGGGTTGAGCAAAACACGTGCCCAGTAGAGAGTTCTATGCTCAAACTATATGAAAATGAAATGAGTCATGCATCATGAATGAGTGAGTGAATATTGATGGAAACGCCCAAAGTACGAATGAATACCACCGAATTATACTCTTGGATCGAAGGATCCTGGACTTCACCGGAAAGTCACTAACCGTTCACTCCTCAGAGTAGATACATCGATAAGCTCACGTTAATCCACTTTAGTCTTTAACCAATTCCAAATCATTTTATTAACCTTCATACGATACTACTGTCTTCCTCGAGTCTACAATCATCATTATTCAATCCCGTCATTACAAAATCTTTCTTTTCTTTTAATCAGATCTATTCCTTCAATGAACACTAGGGTCACCTCGGGTCTAGTTCCCTCGAGCGCAGGGTCACCCCGAGTCTATTCCCTTGATAATAATAGCTTGGGGTCACCTCAGGTCTATCTCGTCGAGCGTAGGATCACCCCGAGTCTTTTCCCTCAACAATAACAATCATTTGGGTCACCTCGGGTCTGTTCCCTCGAGCGCAGGGTCACCCCGAGTCTTTTCCCTCAATAATAACAAACATTGGTTAGCGGAAACGCACATCGCTTAACCGACCCTCCACCATTTCATAATTAACTTCATCATCCATCTATCGGTTGTACCACAATTTTTCAACCAACCATTATATACATCTATAACACATATGTTCATGCCTATTCGTTAATTAACAAATCCACATCGCACACTACGTACTAAGCCCATTTATATACCATCCTACAGTACTCTATTCATTTGTCATCCGCATTCATTCAACTTCCATTTCACGAACATCCAGTCACTCAATCGAATCCAAAAATCATTCAATCTATCACATGGCGTTACAAGGCCAACAATCAACCATATCGCTTATAGAATAATACACATGTCCTCACCATACCTCCAATTATATCCCCGCACCTACGCACCATGCTACTTACAAGCGGTTTCCAAGGTAGCTGACCCACTAACTCCTATGCTTGAATCCCGTAACAAGTGTACCAAGGACGATCGAGAGGTTCAAAGAGTTGTGAAAGATACAAGTTACTACCTTACACTTAAAGTCATTATGCCGCTTCCATCTACCGTATATGCCCACCACGATATTCGAACAACCTACGGCACTCATAAACATTCTATGATACGCTCTCGTTGTGTCCGTAAGGTTTCAAAATCCCTTAACCGTCATGTTTGTACCATTCAAACCCAACTTTAATACGTAAAGCGATTTTCGTAGATTATGTCCAAACGAGCTCTAGAGTCATGGGAATGTTCAACGAGGTCTTCGAATACAAGTAATCAAGTTAGGGATCATTTGGGAAGTGTTTGAATGGGTTTGGAAGTGATTGGAAACCAAAACGGTGAAAAATGAAGCAAAACAGTGAAAGCTGAAGATAAGCAATAGGTATCGATACCTAACACAAAGGTATCGATACCTTTTGGTCAAAAATGGTTACAGACGCAAGGGTATCGATAACAATGTCAAATGGTATCGATAACAAGTGATTTTCTGGGTTTTGGAACACAAAGGTATCGATAACAAAGGCAATGGTATCGATAACAAGAGATGGGTTTTTCAGCCACAACGACATCAACAACAATAACCACAATCAAAGGCAAGAATCAAGCTACAAGAAACTTTTCCACGCCCTAGCTCCAAACTTCGAATTCAAACGGAATGCACCTCCTCCGAGCTCAAACCGATGGAATAAGAACCGAACTATGTGAAGGAAGGAAGGATTGGAGGTTGGGTTTTGTGGGTTTTGGGTTGATTTTGTGGGAGAGTGAGTGAGTGAGAGAGAGTGAGAGCCGAGAGATGAGGGAGAGGTCGGGAGATGAGAGAGATGAAGGAGATAGGATTTTAATCCCCTACACACACACACACCTTATTTTATATACTCACACACACAACTCACACTTACACTCCCTCCACTAACAATCCTCTCATATTAACCCTAAAATCAAATAAACTTAACAATTTCCATATTTTCCTTCAATTTCTAATTTTAATAAACCTTTTAAAAAATTTGAAATTTACAGGTCCTTACAATCTAGCCCTTTTAGAAGATATTGATGATTGATAAACACATATAAAATTATTAGTGTGCTTTGGGTATCACACATATAACAGTGTGTGTGTGTGTGTATATTTGTGTTATTAAGATGACAAAGTACCGCATTTAATATTATTTGTTTATTTTGTCTTACCTTTTTTTCCCTTTTGCATTTTCTTATTAGAAAGGTACACATATAATTGATTATAGAGATGACTATTTCCATTATCTTTTTGGAACACACCAAACTAGACTTTGGAAAGGACACTCAAAAAATGAGGAGACAGAGTCAACTACCGGAGAAATTCTTGAGTGCTGAGTGGGTACGGTGCCACTGAAGAATTTCTCCAACGACCGACAACAAATAATCATCTCTTCCCCCATCTCTATGTGAGTAGATTTTTGTAAAAATGTAGCGAGTCATCACTGACCCATCTTCTTCCCCGTCTCTATACTCAAACTCACCTTTGTCAAGTACGTTGGTAAATGGTAATTGTGTTCCACCTCTACCACATTTTCTTCGTGAGCAAAATGCCATCTCTGGTGACAAAAATAAAGGAAGAACATTGAAATCAAGTAAAACAAATGAAAGCTGTAAAGTACCACTGATTCTAGTCATATTCTATATCCCAAAATCCACCGCCACACTTTCGTTGGCGACGGTAGTTGCGAATTATTCCCATCTCCGATCCACACCCCATACCCGCCCCCGCCATGAGCCCCTCCGAGTCCCCATCTCCGGCGCCTAGCATCCCCTCGCCGCCGGCGCCACCCAAACAAAAAAATTCTATCAACTAATGGATCAACTTAACTCGGCAATTGCTAAGAGCCATCACCGCCGATCACCATACTTTTCGGCAAATTTCTACTCCACGCCTGCTACACCCACGGAAATGGTGCTGGAAAATTACTGGCGTCGATTGCGAGAGGTTGTTGCTGGAGATGGCGTGGAGAAAAGCACAGAGTTCTCCATTGTCGGAGGTTGTAGGCGATCACAAGAGAGAGAGAAGTGACATTTGGGGTTCGACGAAACGGTTTCGGGATTTGCCCTCTTCGTGTTTGTTTTAGGAGGGGGTAATTTTGGAACGTGTGTCCATACAAGGATTGGAGCCACTATAAAAAGTTTAGGTGGATTAATTGCACATTAAACCTTATAGTGTGTCCTTATCAATAAGGCTCCCTATTATTTTTGGTATGGATTGTTTTCATTTTTGTCTATTCTTTTCGATAACGTCCCCAGCATTCCCAATACTGGTTGAGTTCATCACACACTTGACAAGTACCGCTTGGCAGCGTCCCCGGTTCATAAAAGTAACCCTTCCATTATAAAACTCTATTACGAGTAGTAATTTTCTGTACAAAATTCTTATAGTTAACACGGACAAAACTCTGAATACAAGCCCAAAGCACCAATGGCAGATTGGTGCTGCTTTTTATGCAGTAATTTTGGTCAAAAAACCTCCTTCCCACTCCATTTTTTTCTACGATTTTTATGGGGAAGAGTAATTACTGCCTTTCTTCTTTGAAATTTTTAAGAGAAAAATACTCCTACTTTTTGCACTTCATTTTTTTTTGCAAATGTACTTTACACCCTCTGTCTCATAACGTTAAGCCACTACGAAATTATGTGTAATTTTTAAATTTAAAAATAAGGTACTCAAGAATTTTTTTTTGTACGGCATGGATATTGTTTGATAAATATTGATGAGATTCTTTGAACGGTGAAAAAAAAATTCAATGGAACAAAAAAAAGTAAAATTTAAGAGTATCTTCTTGCGTGCCCCTTTTCGGAGTTGTGTTTTTGTAATTTTAACAACAAAAAGATAGTAAATTTTTGGAGTGCATTCATAAAAAATAAATTGTAAAATTATTTCCATTTTTAATTAAGTTTTCAAGTTACCTCTTATTTTCTACTTTTTGCAATTACTTTCAGTCATTTATGACGGTTGCAATTTTACAGAATTTTCCCCTTTTTCCAAAGTAAGTTTCAGAACATTCCAAAAAAATAGTGGCCTTGTTCCACTAACGTTTTTTTTTTGGGCCTTTTCATGTTTTGTCTTTATTCAAATTTTCTTCACGTTTGTTCTTTCGCCTAGTTTTTTGGGAACTATTGATTCGTTTTGTCAAGACGAATCAGAAAAGTACAAAAATTATGACTTTTATCTAAATATTTTTAAAATATCCAAAACAAAACCTAGAAGTCGAAAAAACCAGCTTTTGGGGTTTTTTCTTGAATATTTTCGAAAATATTTGGATAAAAGTCTAATTCATCTCTTTGAGATAAATCAATAATCTACAAAAGTTAGGCATAAAATACCATATGCCAATTTTTTTTGAATAAGAACAAAACCAGAAAAAGGCTCAAAAAACTTAGTGGAACAAGGCGGCGACCCCGTTCCACTAACAATTTATTTCACTTTTTGGTTTTGTTTTTATTTGAATTTTTTCGTGTTTGTTTGTTTTGCGCCAAATTTTTTTGACATTTTGATTCATCTTGACGAGACTATTCTGCCACACCTCAAAAATGAAAAGTGACCGGCCGTGAACCATGAGACTAATCCATGGAACACGCAGCCTGAATAAATCAAAGTAACTGAAAATCAAATGATCACTTTTTCGTTATTAATCAAATCAAAAGCCAAATGTGCCTCATCATAAACATGAGGCACAACCATCCCATGAACCAAACAATATCTAATGATCCAACAATAATAAAAAGAATTTGTTATCTGACAATTGTTTTCAATGCGGAAGCGTTTATTAAAATAAAATTAGAATGAGACACCCTAAGGAGGTCAACCAAAATAAATCCCCGAGATGCCGCCAGAGTCCTTGTCTAACTCCCCAACTAGCCTGAAAAAGAAGTTGGAATAAATCCGTTAACTGACGAGTTCAGTGAGTAGCAAGTATATATAATAAATAAAGTTGAAAGCAGGGATTAAAATAATTTACCATTAAACATAATTTTGGCATACGAGGTGTCCAGCAAAATAATAAATTGATCAATAAAAGATTTAACCAATAAATATTCTTGGTGGTGATCACAACAATAAGGCTCCGTTCCAGAAACTTTCTTAAAAAATAAGCAGCTTATTTCACATTTTCAAACTAAAAAATAATGTAAACGAAAAATAATTTTTTTATTTTTTTTACACCGTATTAAAGATTTTGATGAAATCTATCAAACAAGATCCATAGTGGTAGGAAAATTATTTGCGTAAACACATTATTTTTAAGCTTGAAATTGCCTTTTTAAAAAATAAGCAGCTTATTCGCGATCCGGAACGGAGCCTAACTCCATCAACAATGGGGAACCACAATCAAACAGTACCATGGTGTTTGTCTAAATTTTGATCGTAGTCGACGAATCGACTGGTAATTGGGTGAGTGCTGGAATATGGGTGTTTGCAGTGGCGGAGTTTGGTTCCCTGCCGTGTTTCAGGACTTCTCTGGAAGCAAATTTAGTGAAGTGAATGGAGATGGAAGAAAAGTAACAAAATGGACTTTATTACTTTTCAAAGTAGAAGTCAGTCGACTACAAAAAATAGTCGAGTAGACGGTTCAAGTTACAAGCTACTCCTAGTACAGTAAAAGTAAAGTACAGATAAAAAGTAGAAGCTTTTGGGCAATTGAGTGGGGTCCGAAATTCGTCTTTACATCTTGTATTTATAGGCTTCACTTCGATCAGGGATTCAAACTTGGCGGCATTCCCTCCAGAAATTTGAATCAGGCGGTTACTCTTCCTGAATCTTCGCTTGTAGTCGTCCTTTTCAACTGCCTTTGTCAACTGCTTGGTCCATGATTTGCTTGTAACTTCCTTGATGGACACGTGTCTTGCATTTTAGACATTATTTCTTTAACCGTCAACACATCTGTCAATAACCATTGCATAATGTTTTATTAAAGATCAGTCCATTTACTGTTGCCACGTGTCGCTTTATGACCCAATCGATCATATTGGACAATCGTGTTACCATATGGCCTAGTCGATTGCATTGGGCCAAATTACGGTGTAAACAATATCCCCCTATTTACCTGAGTTAAGAATTAACTTTGGTAAATAATCCCTGAGTATCACCGCCTATATAAAGCGGAGCACTTTGAATTTTTAGGGCACGAAATTTTTCATCACAAATTTCTCGAAACCTGTTCGATCTCTCATGGCTCCGAAGAACAAATTGAAAGCTTTCAACAACCTCGTTGAAAACTCTCCTTCAGAGTCGTCCATAGATGATGTTCCACGCTTCCCAGAGTCGTACCGAGGTGACGTTAGTCAAAACCCACAGGTCTTAATTCACAATGAGAATAATAGTTCTCTTTGTATGCTGGGTCCGGTCTTTTTGTCGGCCATGCCAGACGGTTTCCCAGAGGTTTATCCCGTAATAGAGCGTGATCCTCTTTTATTGCAACATTCATCCCTTGAGTGGGCTGGTTGGGGTAAGAATGCTTGTCTTCGTTCCTGGCCCTATACTGTTGAATCGGGATGGGTGGACTGGGTAAGACGCATGACGAAATTTCTTTTCGCGGATTGGAAGAAAATGGGGATTCGTGAAACCATTGAACTTTCTCAGTTCCCCTTGGAGATGAACTCTGAGCTTTTGGCTGCTGCCGCTTGCTTTTGGTCCAAATCGTCAAATACTCTAGTCCTTCGTTGTGGTCTGTTGTCTCCAACTATTTTGGATATATCTCACTTGACTGGCCTCTCTTCTTTGGGCTGTGAAGTAAATGCTCTTCTTACCCCTGATGCGTATGATCCACCATTTACGGTTCCATCTACAGGGGTGAGTTACTCTAAATGGTTACAGACCTATTTTAAGGCAAAAGCGTCTGCACCTGCCTTTCATGAGACAATAGCATTTTACCTTTTTTGGATTTGTAGATTCCTTTTGGCAGTCTCTGGACTTAAGGTGACTAAGGAATATGTTAACTTGGCCATCTGTATGGCACAGGCGAAAAGATTGGCCTTAGCGCCATTTGTGCTTGGATCCCTATATAAAGGGATGTTTACATTTGTTGAAAAGAAAATTGCAACCTCTTGTGGTGGTCCTTTTTGGATTTTTCAGGCCTGGCTATATGCATATTTTCCTCAGCTTAGGCCCAAAATGAACAATCGCCTTAGGGCCGATGAAGATCCACAAATGCAAACGTGTCGTAGTTACGCTGAATATTTTCTAGGCTTGAGCGTTCACAGAGAAGAATCTTCCTTTCAGAGGTATTTTACCTTCTTCTACGAGGACAAGAAAGACAATTGGCCCAACTTCTATCCTTTTGACAAGTTTGAATATGCCTCTGAAAGGCTAAGGCCAAGTTTTGGGGATATTCCGATGGCATCTCCTCAACTGACAGAGAGAATGGTACATGCCAAACGGTTATTTTGGGCAAGCATCCTTCTACCCCGACTCATCCCAGTTGGTTTTGCTCTGAATAGTACCCCTTATGGGAATTGTAGTTATGAGAACTACTCCCCTTGTCAATTTGGGTTGGTACAGGGTGTGCCTATGCCTTTCGTTCATCCAGATATCACTGAGATGTCTGCAAGCAGGCTATCGATAAAGACGAAGGATGCTCAACTGATTTCAATGATGGTTAATAACTTTCACCATCGTGTGAAAGCTTTCAAGCTTTCAGATTTTAAAGTCAGTGATGGGACTACTGCTGCTTTCGATGAATGGTGGTCGATCATGAAAGCCATCTATTTTGGAGCACCACTCAAAGATTGCTTTTACAGGCTTGACCCAGAGTATAAATCTCTTCAAGACAAAGCTGGTAAGTTAATTTTACTATTAAATAGATTTTGTCCCAATCACCACATTACTGACATGTTTTTCAAATCAGAGGAAGCTGCTCGATTGCCTGAAGAGGCTTCCAAAGCCATTGTTCCTCAGGCTGAAGCAGTCTCTCCCATATCCTCGGTGCCAATTGAGAGCTCCAAGAAAAGGAAAGCAAAAGTAGTCGAAAGCCCACAGTTGACTCCCAAGAAGAGGACTCTAAGAGCTAAATCAACTGACCAAAAGACTTCTAAAAGTCTTTGTATTACTGAAGGACCTAAGAAACAGGTTGTGCCTGATGAAGTTCCTACCTCAAAGAGGCAGTCAAAGAGGAATCAAGCCACCAAATCAAAGGTATACTTGTTACTCATTATTTCTTGTAATCGATTATCTTCATTCTTATTTTCCTTTTCTTAATTGCAGAAAGGGAAAGGCACCAAGATTGTGGACGCCTTTGAAGATGAAGACGATGAAAGAAAATCCTCCAAGTCGTCTCATTCAGTAGGGGAAACAGTAGATACCGAACTTGCAATTGACCAATTTGACTTTGGTGATACTGCTGTTTCTGATCCCCTGAACCAAACTACTGAAGTTGCAGGGCAATCCTTCGTGTCAGGAGAACCCTTTATTGCAAGATGACGATCCTTTCATGCAGGTCAATGAGGGTACAAGTACAGTACCGAATGAGCTCGTCTTTGAGCTCAATGTTGATCCAGCATGCCAAAAGCCTGATTTCGTCAACACTGAGCCAGACCAGAGCATTCCAACAAATGCAGACATGATGAGTATTGATCCTCAAATCCCTAAGCAACCTCAAGCTGCTGAAATGAAGCAACAGGAAGTAATCAAGGAAAACTTAGATATTATTCCACTGGTAAATGTGCCTGTTTTGGAAGGCCAACATGACACAACTCAGCTCCAATTGGCTGAAAAGAATTTACAAGTTGAGCCCATAAAGGGTCCTGTTCATATGAAGGAAGCCCCTGCTGCTTCCAACCAGGAAGAGGATGTTGCCTCTAGTCCTACTGGCAATCAAGCTGCCCCAATTATTCCAGTGCCAATCACACCTGCTCCTATACCTTTGGCTGTTACAACAACTCCTGCTGTTGAGGCATCACCTAGGTCAGTAAACAAAGCTGGACCTATTATAATTGAGACAGACACTTCAGAACAAGCCAAGTCGTCCAGTAATTCACTAGACCAACTGATGGAGGCGATGAAGACTACCTCACAGGCATTTCGATCTCTCACCTAAGTGTCAGAATCTAACAGCTCTTTCTCTTTTCTTTAGTATGATGATAACACGCAAAAGGAAATCCAAAGCTTCTTTGATTTCCTAAAATTTTCCTATGAAGAGCTGGTGACTACAAAATCCATAGCATTCTCTACCTGTGTTGAATTCTTGATTCAAAGGTATGTGTTCCCCTTCAGGGAACAAGTTGCTCTTGAGAACTTTGCCTCCTTACTAAATGATGATTTCACCCTTTTTCGATACTATCAAGGGGAGATTAGGCAGAAACAAGAGCTAATTAATAATCTGTCTGGCATGTCAGTCAAGCTATTAACCATGCACGAGCAGGCTTCGACTTTAAAGTCAAGACTTGTGATCATTGATCAAGAGGAGCAAGGGTTGCTACGTCGTCTGGCTCAATTACAGGCTGAAAAAGAGGGTCTTCTGCAGACAGCCAGCCAACTTGACACTGACTTCAAACGTCTGGCAGAAGAGGGAAAAGGAGTTTCAGTTCATGTCTCAGCTGCCCAAGTAGATTTACAGAGGAACAGCCTGAAACGAGATGAACTTGTGGCCAAATGGGAGACTTTCAAGTCTTTCTTTATTCGTGATTAACTTTCTTTTGTGATGATTAACTGTGACTATGAAACTTCAAAGTTTTTTTTGCTTGTAACTGATTTCTTTTGCAATAGTCGACTATGACTTTCTTTTAAAGTAGTCGACTGTGTTAACGGTACATAATTCTAAGTATTGTGCCAGTGCATATTTGGCCTTTATGAAAGACTAATTTTGAATGAATCGTTCTTTGGCTCGAAAATAGCCATTACCTTCGCCTTCTTTTTGGTAGCACTTCTGACAGCATTTCAATATTATAACCTTTATATATTGACTAAGTTAACTTTATGAAAAACATTCAAATTATACCCAATTCCTATTTTGCTGCAGTTGATAAACTTCTGATTGGCCAAAAATTAAGTGGACCTTTTATGGCCCAATACCCTTATTATTGGATTTTTAACAGAAGAATGGGCTCACAATGCTTAACCCTGTATTTTAAGCACGCACCATTACATCATGTACTGACGTTTCCCCTTTACTTTGGGGAGCATGCACTGTAATTAATGACGGTTTAAGTACAACACTAGACGCCGTTTCAGAAGTGAATCATTACTTCTTCAGGCGTTGTCTCTTCGGTTTTCAAAATGGCAACTGGATACATGTCCCATTACTTGCCACGTTGCTAGATTTTCTCGGGATTAACTGTCCATAATGCACATCTCTAAACCTCCTTTTGGTCTATAAATATGAACTATGAGATAATGCAGTCTCACTATCCCTTCAAATTTAGTAATGGCGGGCCATCTTTCCGAGCATAACCTTCCTTCTCCACTTTCTTCTCAAATCACCCCTGACCATATCAAGCAACTAGCCGATGAACTGAAGTGGGTCCTTATGGAGGACCATAACGAGTGCAAGAGAAGGATCCAGGCCATCCACGATAGAGTGGAAGGGATGGCCCTTCGCTTGGAAAAAATGGAATCAGCTGTTAAACTGATGGTGATCAACTGGGACACCATCGACTACCGTCCGGCTGCAGCCGATCTGGACAGCATCAGGACCTCCATGTGTGGCACCTCCAGTCAATGGAAGGAATGGCCTAAGAAATAGGCCCCTTCTCGTTGGAGCTCTCCTGGTGCTTATTAGTATTTTATTTTAGATCTCCCTTGAGATCTTTTCATTTTCTTTTAGATCCTTCTTGGGATCTTTTCTTTTCTTTTCTCTTCTGTTAGATCCCAGTTGGGATCTTTTGTTTTGTCTTTTTCTGTTAGATCCCAGTTGGGATCTTTTGTTTTGTCTTTTGTATTGCTACCATCCATGGGTAGCTTTTATTAATATAAGCGTTTTTAATTCATATTCTCCCACATAGAAGGAAAATAGTGTTTCAAATATTTACCATTTATGGATCTTTCATGTGAGATCCCCTCGATGGACTCTAGGTGATATGCACCTGCTCGCAGAACCCGAGCAACACGAAATGGATCTTCCCAATTTGGTGACCATTTTCCAAATATGCCTTTCTTTTTCTTTGCATCGATTGGAAGAATTGTTTTCCAAACCAAATCTCCGACTGCGAATGACTTTTCTTTAACTCTTTTGTTGTAAGTTCGCTCTAACCTCTTCTTCTGAGCTTGCATATGATTTAAAGCATTCAATCTGCTTTCTTCTATGCTATCAATATCCAAATACATAGCTTCTTCATATTGTAGGCTTGAATCATAATGACGTGCCACTCGTAACGATTGCACATTAATCTCGACTGGCAAAACTGCTGCATGACCATAAACGAGTTCAAAAGGAGTAACTTTGGTACTAGTTCTCTGTGATGTTCTGTATGCCCACAATACCCTGGGCAAAAGATCATGCCACTCTCTTGGATTGTCATCAATCATTTTAGACAAAGTATTTTTAATTATCTTATTAGTTGATTCAACTTGCCCCTTAGCTTGAGTATAGTACGGAGTGGAATTTACAATCTGTATTCCATATTTCTGTGTATATTGAATAACTTCTCTACCGTTGAACACAGAAGCTTGATCAATAGTAATAGTTTCAGGAATTCCAAATCTACACAAAATGTATTCTTCAATGAAATCGATTACTTGTTTTTGCGAAACACCTTTCAAAGGTATTGCCTCAGTCCATTTGGTAAAATAATCAGTTGCCACTACGACGAACTGATGTTGCAATGAAGACGCTGGGTGAATCTCACCAATCATATCAATAGCCCAACCCCTGAACGGCCAAGGCTTGATAATCGATTGCAACTGATGTGAAGGAATCCTTTGAATAGGTCCATGTTTTTGACATTCTTGACATCCTTTAGCATATCGAATACAATCAGCCCTGATGGTTGGCCAATAGTACCCATGTCTTTTAATCAACCATCTCATCTTATCACCAGCCTGATGAGAACCACAAGTTCCTTCATGAACTTCACCCATAACTCTCATCGACTGAGCTTTGCCCACACACAACAACAGTAAACCATCAGATGTCTTTCTGTACAAATCATCTCCCAACAGGACGTAATTAACTGATCTACATCTAATTGTCCTTTCTGTTTTTATGTTGGGATTGTCTAAATAATTTTTTATTGGACTCATCCAATCTTCAGATATATCAATGACCAATGCGTCTACTCGACTGTCTTCCTTTTCCATTGAAAAAGGCAGAAATCGTTTTTGAACTCTAATTACTTTTTCATTAAATCCTTCAGGAATTTTAACTCCTGAGGCTGTTTGAGCCATTTGATTGGCTTCACCATTTTCAATCCTCAATATATGATGAAAAGAAATTTCGTCAAAACTTTGCACAAGGCATTTGACTTTGTCCAATTGTAAACTTAACAAAGGATGGTTGCACTTGTATTGCCCTGTAATCTGCCGAATAATCAATTGTGAATCACCAGAAACTTTTAGGCAACGTATATTTAATTCTTTTGCTATTTCCAAACCTATAATTAAGGCTTCATATTCTGCTTGATTATTGGTCAATATTCTACTTTCATCCAATTGGAAAGAGAATTGAATCATCTCCCCTTTTGGTGATATTAGAACTATACCAGCTCCAACCCCAATATCTGTTTTTGAACCATCAAAGGACAATTCCCATGGTTTCAACTCAATTACATGTATCTCAAAAGTATCTTCCTCTAGAGGTAAATTTGGATGCTCGGCTAGGAAGTCAGCCAAGGCTTGCCCTTTGACTGCCTTTTGAGGCACATATTCAAAATCATATTCGACTAGAGCTAATATCCATTTTCCTTGCCTGCCCCTCAAAATGGGCCTGGACAGAATGTACTTGATTACATCCGTTTGAGCAATGATTTGTACCTTTGCTGGTAACAAATAATGCCTTAACTTAATCGCAGAAAAATAGCCAGACAAATCTTTTCAACAGACGAATATTTGGTCTCACATTCATTCAATCTTCTACTCAAATAATAAATCGACTGTTCACGGCCCTGATCATTATCTTGTGCCAATAAACTTGCAATCGATTTGTGCGTTGCTGAAATATATAACTTCAATGGTCTTCCATTTATTGGAGGTACCAAAACAGGAGGTGTTACCAACGCTTGTTTCAATTTATCAAAAGCTTCTTGATGTACTTGTTCCCATTTGAAATCTTTTTCTGACTTTAATTTTAATAACGGGGAGAATGCCATTGTTTTTCCAGATAGGTTGGCAATGAATCTCCTCAAAAAGTTAATTTTTCCTAAGAACTGTTGAAGTTCTTCTTTATTAGTTGGAGGCTGTGCTTTAAAAATAGCATCAGTCTTGATTTTATCAATTTCAATCCCTTTTTGGTGCACCAAAAACCCTAGGAAGTTACCTGCTGTAACACCAAATGCACATTTTAAGGAATTCATTTTCAAACCATAATGTCTCATCCGTTCTAAGGTTTGCCTAAGATGATGTAAATGCTCATCGACTGAGTTAGATTTAACCACAACATCATCAATATAAACTTCTAAAAACTTATGGAGAAAATCATGAAAAATTAAATTCATGACCCTTTGATAGGTTGCTCCTGCATTTTTCAAACCGAAAGCCATAACTACCCATTCAAATGTTCCTATATACCCAGGACACCTAAATGCTGTTTTATGGGTATCCTCTTTTGCTATGTATATTTGGTTATAACCTGCATTGCCGTCCATGAAGGACAGCATTTGATAACCTACCGATGCATCGACTAGTAGGTCAGCAACAGGCATCGGGTACTCATCTTTGGGTGATGTTGTGTTAAGATCTCTAAAGTCCACACAAACCCTGACTTTTCCATTCTTTTTCAGAACTGGAACAACATTCGATACCCATTCAACATATTTTACTGGTCGGATAAATTTAGCTTCAAATAAACGTTCCATTTCCTTCTTGACTTGAGGAAGGACGTCATCTTTCATTCTCCTAGGTGCCTACTTAAAAGGTACATAATTTTTTTTAATAGGAATTTTATGCTCTACCAATGCTCTATCTAATCCAGGCATTTCGTCATAATTCCAAGCAAAGCAATCTTTAAATTCAAGCAACAAATACTTAAACCTTTCCTTTATTTCATCAGGCAAAGTAGCACTGACATAAGTAATTCTAGGGTCTTCTACAATCCCTAGGTTTACCTCTTCCGTAGGATCTTTAACATGGGCTTTGTCATCGTCTAACTTAGCCGGTGCAGGCTTTAGATCTGCTAATCCTAACTCTTTCATAGTTAGTGGACTATTATCAAAAACACATTCAGCCCAATTACAAGAAATAGGCTCGTCTGCCTGCAACTTCCTATCAACAAGAAAAGAAAATAGTCTCTTAAAAGTGGCTTTAACAGTAGCCAACTCCTCATTTCCCGAATTTAACATGTTTCTAAACATCAAAAACTTGTGGTTTCTTCTCGGCAGGCCTTGTAATAATATTAGGCCTGATGCAATCCTTACTTAACTCCTGGAACCCTTCCTTAATGTAGGCGACGAATTGACTCTCAGTAACATCAACTCCAGCAGACTTAACTTCTGCATCTTCTATCTTCAAAGGCCAAAGATGCTCCTTATAAAGGTCTGCTTCCACATTGTTGGTTTCTGCTTTGAATGGCTGCTGGTCTGCCCAAAAGACCTCCATTCCTGCTGACTCTCCTTGCTTCAAAAAGATCAAAGCCTGGTGCAAAGAAGATGGTACACAGCCATTTATATGTATCCAGTCTCTGCCTAACAAGGCATTGTAATTGGATGATGAATCGATTACAAAAAATGTTGCATTCATTTTTCTTGTTCCAACTTGTAATTGAAGGGATATAACTCCTTTAGCAGGAGAACACCCTCCAGCGAAGTTACCAACAGTAACCTCAGTTGGTATTAGGTCTTCATTTGTGTAGTTTAACAGTTTCATCATTCGTGAGGGCAAAATATTAACTACTGCCCCGTTGTCGACTAGCACTTTTGAAACAGGCTGGCCGTTCATATTAATTTTTACGTACAACGGTTTGAGATGCCTTATTGAGGCATCATCAGGAGATCTAAGGACAACCACTTTGTTTCCTTTCTTATCCACATCTAGTTCAATTAACTGTGAATTAGAACATTCTTCTTTTTCTACTAATTTTACAGTCGACTGTGTTGTATCTTCCACATCTCCTACCAATTCCATAGGTTGATCCGGTTTTGCCTTAAAATGTTTAGGCAAGACTACAATCATGTTACATTGGAGATTAGTAGGTACTGACCCGAATTGGATTGCGGCCAGACTCTCTCCAAATGTTGCAGAATTCTGTGGGGATGGGGAAGCATCTTTAATTATATCTTGGTCTGAACCATCATCCATGAGGTCATCATCGTCTGCCTCCATCAACTTTTGGAATTCCTCCATCTTTTTCTTCAAACTCTGCTTCAATTCTTTTTCCCTTTTGGCTGAGCAATTGACTTGGAAGTAGCTTCATTATTGCTGTCTTGCCCCCCATACTTGGGAATTGACTGCTTCTGAACGCTAGTCTCTCCTTGACCTCGTGTCCACACCATATTTGAAGCCTTAGGAGGCTCTGTTCTTTCTTTGGGTTCCAAAACATGCACCCATGGATCACTGTAAGCTCTGGCTGCAAATTTCCTTTGAAGCCTTCTCTTTTGTGAAGTCGACATTTTAGTATACCATCCATCCGCTGGAAACTTGGGATGACTAAGTTCACTCCACTCTTCATGATCATGATTAGGAGGTATGACCATTCTGGGTTGGTGCCCCCATATCCGTAGGGATCTCCACCTCTTGGTCCGATGCCTCTCCTAGGGCCAGCGCCTTTGTGGTTTGGGTATCTCCCTCGACTGGGAAATTGGTATCCAACCGCTTCAAGATCACGGCGGGAAGGTACTCCAGGCCTTGCAGGCACAACTGGATTACCTCTAAACAGGAAAGGTCCGTCATCCGGTCCGTAACAATGCTCTGACTCTATTCGATTAAAGAGTTCTGGATCGATGCCTTCATAGATCAATTTGGCACCAACATAGATCTGAAGATCATTGCCACCCGTAGTGTTGAATCTGAGTCCAGATTTTGAGAAGGCGCTTCTATGCTCCTTCTCTGCTATGATTGCTTCCCCATGTTGGACTTCTCGTCCACACCTGAGACACAGATAATCATTGGGGAACCTTGGGTAATGGGACTCTTCATCGGTCTCCATTTGACCTTCTTCTCTTTGTTTCTTCTTCTCAACAGTCGATCCCAGCCTTTTAGCCAGGCCGGCTGTCACCATATTAACTTCAACCTTGGGAAATGGGTTCGCATCAATACCCATTGCATCTTTGTCGCCCTTAGCATATTGCAGCAACCCTTTCTGGATCAGGTCCTGCACACAATTACGAAATGTAACACAATTGTTAGTGTTATGTCTAAACGAATTATGCCACTTACAATATTCTTTTCCTTTTTTCTCTTTGTCAGAAGGAATGATATGTCCAGGACTTAATGTGATGAACTTTTGTTTCAGTAATTCATCAAATATCTGATCAGCCTGTGCTAAGTCAAAGGAGTACTGCCTATAATTTGCTTGCCCCCCACGCCTGTTTGGTTGGGAAGAAGGAATGTTCATTGGTTTTTCTGTTTTAATTAACGTGTCACAAATTATTGAGTTTTTCCCAATAACCTGGGCTACATCAATTTCAATGTCTCCTTCAACATCTTGATAGTATGTACCCAGAGATGTGTTTTTTAACTGCTCCACCTCTTGGAGAATGGCTTCAAACTGCGCAGCCCTCATAGAAAGTTCAAACAGATCTTTGAAATTAGATCTATTGAATTGTTTCTTAAAGTTAAACTCAAGCCCATCTTGGGCTATTCTAACTATTTCAGTTTCGGGCACATTACAATGACATTGATTTCTCAACCTTTTAAACCTGATCAAGAACTGCTCTGCTGTCTCAGTTGGCTTTTGTTTTAATTTAGCCAAGTCAGCAATTGAAACCTCCGGTTCATATCTAAAGTACTGGGCATGAAATTGCTCTTCCATATCTTGCCACGTGTGAATAGAATTAGCAGGCAAACTAGTAAACCATGTAAACGCTGTTTTAGTTAATGAATGTGGGAACAGTTTCAATTTCATGACATCGTCAGGACCAAATTCACCTAACTGAAGGCAAAATCTGCCTATGTACTCTATTGTGGATTGATTTTCTGTACCACTAAAGAGTGACAGTTCAGGAATTTTAAAATTTCTTGGCAAAGGAATATTATCAACCCAATAAGGATAGGGTTTTCTAAACATGGGCTTTTCAACCCTTCGTAACCCTGGACCATACATATCTTGGATAACTTCCATTATTTGATTCCTATTGATATTCACAAAATCCTGTGCCCTATTTACGTTCACGGGATCTAAGTTTCTACAAACATTTGGAACAGTTTGAGGCACGTATGCTGGTATATTTTGAATGTTACCATTGCCATTGTTTGGAAAAGTATGTACATATAAACCATTATTGTTACCATTATTTGGTAACTGTCCGTTTCCATTGCCATTGTTTGGCAAAATTTGATTATACTGGCCGTTACCATTGCCATAATTTGGCACTGTTTGAGTAACATTTCCCATATTCTGACGGTTACTGTTGCCATGGTTTGGCACAGTCACGTATCGGCCATTACTTATGATATTGGCCCCTACAAAATCTTGCTGGGAATTCTGATTGAGATTATTGAGACCATTACACTGGCCATAACCACTTCTATTCCCGATTTCATATGTGGAAGGTATATTTTGATAGAAACTAGTCAGTCTAACAGTAGCCCTAACAGCAGTCGACCCAAAAATGGGTTGATTAGGCATACCAATATTTGTTTCAAACGTAGGATTTGAATATACCTGTGGAGGGGTTCGTCTGATCGTATCAACAGAAGTAATCTGTTCATGTACCACGCCGTTTACATCAACGTCCACAGTGGACGGAGGAGTAACTACCCTTCTCAATAGGGTAATCAATTCTTGTGCTGCCTCGTCTTCTGGATTAGACAAGACTTGTGCCAACTGCCTAGTGAGGCTTTGCACGTTGATCGGTGGATTAGAGCCATTTCCTTGACCAGTCTCTGGCATCCTTTGTTCAGGATGCGTTCCGCTGTCATTCTGAGTCTCCATACCTTCGTTTTGAGACTCTGTTGGACGGTCGCCTTGCTTTCTTGTAGTTGGTGTCATTACTTCCAAATTAGTAAGTAGCCCTCCTTCTAGCGCCAAAACTGTTTGTCTAAATTTTGATCGTAGTCGACGAATCGACTGGTAATTGGGTGAGTGCTGGAATATGGGTGTTTGCGATGGCGGAGTTTGGTTCCCTGCCGTGTTTCAGAACTTCTCTGGAAGTAAACTTAGTGAAGTGAATGGAGATGGAAGAAAAGTAACAAAATAGACTTTATTACTTTTCAAAGTAGAAGTCAGTCGACTACAAAAAATAGTCGAGTAGACGGTTCAAGTTACAAGCTACTCCTAGTACAGTAAAAGTAAAGTACAGATAAAAAGTAGAAGCCTTTGGGCAATTGAGTGGGGTCCGAAATTCGTCTTTACATCTTGTATTTATAGGCTTCACTTCGATCAGGGATTCAAACTTGGCGGCATTCCCTCCAGAAATTTGAATCAGGCGGTTACTCTTCCTGAATCTTCGCTTGTAGTCGTCCTTTTCAACTGCCTTTGTCAACTGTTTGGTCCATGATTTGCTTGTAACTTCCTTGATGGACACGTGTCTTGCATTTTAGACATTATTTCTTTAACGGTCAACACATCTGTCAATAACCATTGCATAATGTTTTATTAAAGATCAGTCCATTTACTGTTGCCACGTGTCGCTTTATGACCCAATCGATCATATTGGACAATCGTGTTACCATATGGCCTAGTCGATTGCATTGGGCCAAATTACGGTGTAAACACATGGCCAAAATAAATCTCATCAAAATTGGATCCAATATCGAATTTAGAATCACCAGGGTTGGCAGCCCATGGTACTTTTCCCTAAGATGATCTGGCGAAAGAAATCCGTTGAGCATTAGAGTGACCGGCCTAATACGGTCTTTTCCCCAATGGCCAAGGTCCCCGACACGAGAAGGAATAACTTTCCTGGACTTCCGAAATAAATGTTTCCATTAATATCCACCAAGTTCTCACCAAAAAGAACATTAACAATTAATCTCAGAAAATTCATCGCATGCCAATTTGTAGAACAACTTATAAACAGTTTTGAGTCTCCGAATAACATTCACATAAATTTCTAATGGAAATACTTTTAAGGGACAGAGGAAACTTTCGAAAATACGTAACATACTTAACTACTCACCTGGGTCCAAACGTAATGTAACCGAACGATGCGAAATGACGTTAACCTGAACAAAAGAAGAAGAATACAAAATAATTAACTAATCTGCACATTACTTTGACCCTGTACTAGCTAGGGAACCATGTATCAATAAACTACCCAACCCCAATCAAAGTTTTTAATTCAGTCAGCACCGAACCAAAACTACAACACCCAAACTTTGATTTTCAATTCCAAACCATGGGTCTCCTACGTAGCCAGTCACCTGTTCTCCATTCTCCAACTTTACCACAAGGACTTGATTCACACAAGCATAACTATATGTACACTACTTGTATGTATAACATAAGATCAAAACCCAAGATCGTTTGTTTCCTTCTACAACTGTTAATATCAAAACCATAACCCCACACTTGGCCGATAATCTCCATGCCGCACACCGCCACCACCACGCACAACACACACACTATAAAACCCAAATCACCTCCAGCCCTCATGGTCCAATAGCATGAAAGGTAAATAATTCTTACCTGCGAACTCGTGTGGAACCCAAAAATAAAAGCCAATTATCCTCTCACCAACACCATCCAATCAACAACAAACTTCTACTCCAAACCCATATAAAGTAAGAAAAATGGAAGGGAAAACAAGAATAAAGGAACGAGGTCACTTACCCGATTGATCATCAAACCGCCAAACCTTGACTGCGGTTTCTCTCTCTTTTTCTCTCTCCCAAAGTTCTCTCAAACTTTTTATCTTAACGATTAACTTTATAAAACTACCCACTAACGTAATACCCCTAATTTGTAGCTAATTAGTTAATTAGAATTAGATAGAACGTAACACAATTTATAAAATTACCATTCAGTACCACTATTTTACCCAAATCAATCTCATAACCAAATATTACAATCATGCTAGCAATATCCATAGCGTGCACAAAATAGTTACTTGGGACCCAACCACTCCAATTAATAAACGGCGGTCAGTATAATTAATTAAATAAATAAAAATGTTAGGCCGTAACATCTTCAATTTTTGATGATTAATGAAATTAAAAAGAGTGTTCTCTTTTATACCAACTTTTGGGTATTCTGTGTGAATGAACTAATTGTTGTTGCCTTTATTCCTGGGTATTCTCAGACTAAACAGTGTGGCGGGAGTGGCACGGCGAGAGGGCCAGGACGGTGGCCACGTCATACAAGTTCCTGACCCCATGGGCTCTTAATTGGTATGGCTCGGCGGGACAACGTTCGGCAGATTTCAGCCTTCCTTAATGTGCCGAAGCGGGGTTAGTACACCCACAGAAGAACCGTGGATCCGTTTACTGGACGTGCCCATCAACCTCATACCCTACTCCCCCTATTATAGGAGCTGAACGTGGGAATGAAAGCTTATCCCAAACCCCTTATTATAGGAGCGAAACGTGGGAGTAAGAGCTTATCTGAGATAGGAAAGCCTATCCAGATCTGAGACTGGCGGACCCATCACCGAGCGCGTGATGGGTACGCGTGGGTTGATCACCACCCTCCCTCTGCTTATAAAAGGAGGAATCCCCCTCAAGAAGAAGGTATTGAACTCAGAGCCCCTTAAACCCTAATTACATTTCCAGAGCCCCTTCCTCTCTCTTTCTGACTAGACCATCGGAGTGCCTATCCCGGACTCCCACAATCCGGGTTTGGGCACTAACACGGGTGCTTCACGTGTAGGTCCTACTCATTCAAGATAAACCTAGCCACCCTAACACACAAGGATCGATCGGAGAAAGCTTGCCACCGCAAACAGGTTTAGAGAAGGATTTCAATCTCCGGGTATTCGTTACAAATCAACGGATTTCGGATTCTATTTAGTAGTTTCGTGTTTCAATTAGCTTCCACTGCACACTGTGTGGTGCTTCGGCTTCGTCTTGTTGAGAGGTACGTGATCTGGTTCAAAGATTTTACTTTTAAGCTAGTTTAGGGCTTTGTTTATCAGTCTGGAAGATCCAAAATCTGGGTGGTGATTTAGGGCTTTGTTTTTCCATCCATTTTTTCTGCTGTTCCGGCCAGAGAGGGTCGCAATGTTTATGGTTATTGCATAGGGGACCCTTTGTTTGTAGTGTTCTAGTCCCGGTTTTTTGGCTATTCTGCTTTCGATTCGGCAGTTGAAGAGTTTGTTTTAGGCCTACTCTTGTTTGATTTTTGTTGTCCACTATGGCCAAAAAAATTCGGCTGAGCAAATGTTTTTTTACGGGTCTTCTCAGGATTTCCATCATCTGTCTAAAGCGGCTAGGGGTATTGCGGGGTCTCTAGACTTGTTTTTAGAATGGGATATGATTTTGGATGATATGGGCCCGAAGGATTTTCGAGCTGATGGGGTTTGGCCTTCTCATTTAGCGAAAGCTAGGGTTGCTTCAGAGGCTAGGCTTCATGAGCTTTTTGATTCGGAGTATAAGCCGTGGGAAGAGGTCCGTGACAATTGGGACCATTCCGACTCGGAGGATGTGGACAACGAAGTCAGGGAGTTTCCTAACCAATGCTGTAGGGGATCCTCTGCTTTTACTAATTTTCATTTTGGGGAATATTCACAGTCTACTGTTAAAGTGGAGGCGAGGAGGATGGGATTGGTTGTTTGGGAGTTGAGTCCAAGGACCCCATGGTTTCTTCTCGTTGTGCTGCTACGGAGTCCAAGGTTGAATATCGCTTTCCTTCTGGTGGCTCGGGGTCTGCTGATCGATTTGAAAGGCTTGAAGGATTTCGCCATCGAACAAATAAGATTATTATGGGGGCGAGAGTTTCCCTTAGTAAGACGCCACTGCCTTCGGAATTCGGATAAGAGGTTCCGATTTTTCCACAAGCTTAGCCTCTCGGATGTGGAAGTTAAGGTTCTATAGCCATCTTTGACGGACAGCCATCCTTGTAGCCTTGATGGACACATGCCTCAAGAGATTTGTGTTGAGGTCCTAGAAGTTGATGATCCTTTGGTTGGAGAGTCTGATCTTATTAGTCCTTCCCGGATGGAAGTGATGGAAGAGATTCCTTATTCACGAACCAGCTGTGTGATTGCCTCTCTAATACCTGAGTATCATCAGTTGAGCGTTGAGGAGTCTTCGCCTGTTAGGGTTGGAGGAGAAGATGATTTTCAGGATTCTACTTTGGGACTTTCAGAATTTGCGGGCGAAGAGGACTGTGGCGTTTCGGCGATACCAATTGGATGATTGTGATAATGCTTTTGTGAGACACTCTGGCAATCAGAAGCTGACAAAGGTTGTTAGTGTCGAAGGCAGTATTGGTGGTGATAAGGTTCTCCCACATCCCATTCGGAGGAAGCAAATAAGGGAAAGGGTTATAGAAGCTGATCCGTATTCCTATCACGCCCTTTAACGCCGTGCATTTCATTGACTTGTCTCTTTTGGGCCTAATCTTTGTTGTGCAGTTTTTGGTATTGTTTGTTGCATGATCGGTGTTGAGGGTTTGTTTGGGGCTTTCTTTTGAGTTTTGTGGGACCTTTTATTTATGTTGAGCTCTTGCATGTGTTGTTTGGTTATGTTAGGTCTTTGTTCTTGTTTTGGCCAGGAAGTGTTTGTTGTTTGCCTTGTGCTTTCTGGTTCCTATATATATATATATATATATATAAACATATATAAGTTTGTGTTTGATAAAAAAAAAAAAGATAAGAACAAAGTAAAGTCAACGATTGAATTAATCCTCTAGGAATTGATCGAGTTGATCGAGTTGTGAGTTAAATTGACACGTAACACCTAAGTTATTAAAAAGATAAACTTTCTTTGTCATATCATCACGTGACCCGTAAATTGCATCACTAACCAAGATATAAAAAATTAGGCATACTAATCTATAACGAAATAATATGTTTATGTTTTTTTGTTAACTCGTGTCCGGATCAGTTTACACGCAAGTTCAACTAATTCTGGGATTCCAATCCTGCCTTCCGGCCACTTGCAGGGAGCCTAATAAAAGCCAGAGTCAAGTGAACAAAACTCTGTATAAACTGACTCCAAAAAAATTAATAACACTTTGGAGATTGCGAAACAAACTCTCAAATAGAGCAAATTCAAAGTTACCATCCTTTCACTACCAGACCAATTCCTTCGGACTAAATGTTTTAGGTATGCATTTCTCTGAACAGAGAATCTCATTGTACTGATTAATTAAATAAAAAAATTGGTCTAGGGTCCACTATAGTATGTTTCTGACCCACTAGATCCACTGATCAAATCTCTAACCCACCAAGTCCACTATTATGTATTTGGTAAGGCTTAAAGTCCACTGCATTTAAAAAGGGAAATAGTACATGACAGATTTACCCTTCCATTCAAATCCCATCAATTTAGCTCATTATCCTCTCATTATCCCTTCTAGATTTGAAATCAAAATCCCATCAATTTAGCCCATTATCCCTTCTAGTTGTGGAAATCACGCCAATCACAGGTCTCTCTCTCTCGTCTCTCTCTATTTGAAATGCTGATCACGCCAATCATGCCAATCACGGATATACTAATCTTGATATAGTTTCGTATGTAACGTTGTTGTACTTATATTACGTTATATAACAGTCGAAGATTCTCCTTTTCTGATAGACTATATATAACGTTATTGTACATATATAACGTTATATATTCTCCTTTTTAAGAGTTACATATATCTTTTGTAACGTTGTACAGATTTTGATATATGACCATGTATTTCGATTATTTGATTTTTTTTTTACTGAATAAAAATATAAGGTTTTAATTGTGCTTTTCATCAATCACTTATTGATTTGGTCCGCGTAGCGGTCTCTCTGACTTGCTTCCGATATATTTGGAGTTTTTTGAATAAATATATAAGGATATATAACATGTATCATTATATAACCATATTAAATCACTTATTGATTTGGTTCGCGCAGCGGCCTCTCCGACTTACTTCTGATATATTTGGAGTTTTCTGAATAAATATATAAGGTTATATAACATGTATCATATACAGAGGGAAAACCATATACACGTTAAATTTGGTTATATCAGTAAAACCAATTAAAGTAGATTATTGAAATGGTCCGCACAACGGCCTAATTGATCCGAATATATAATCAACATTGATATAACCATATATACTCTCAATCAAAACCCTAACTTAACTTGGCCAAACCAATTATATAATCATATATACGAATAGAAATATAAACTGGACTGCTCAGAGATTGATATAACCATATATACTCGCAATCAAAATCCTAACTTAACTTAGTCAAACCAGTTATATAACCATATATATGAAGAGAAAAACATAAGGTGGAAACTGGACTCCTCAAACATAAACATAAACATATACCATTCATAAACATGTAACCATTAACCATTACCATTAACTTAGCCAAACCATTAACTTAGGCAAACCAGTTATATAACCATATAAACTGGACTGCTCAAACATAAACATAAAAAAAAAAAAAAAGATCGCGTAACTTCTTTCCCTTCGTCGCCTTCCCCTTCTTCGCAGGTAACTTAATACTCTTCACCCCTTGAACAAATGCACAAATAATAACAAGTCAGTCAGGCCGCTGCGCGGACCAATTCAATAAAGTAGAACATATAGGCTGTGTTCGGTTGCAATTTCCGGCAATTTCGGGAAAACATTTCCGGAAAAAGTGTAATCATTACCCCTATTCACTTTTCTCTTATTCCAATCATTACTCTTTCATCCAATCATTACCCCTATTCTCTTCCAATAATTACCCCTATTTCTCTCTCTATCTCTCTCCAATCATTACTCTATTTCCAATCATTATCCCTATTTTTCTATCAAATCATTACTCCAACAACTATTTCTAAAAACCAAACCAATCACAAACTCAAAATTTTTTTTCCGGATCATTACCCAGAAATTGCAACCGAACTTAGCCATAATGTTATATGTGAGTTTCTGTGTAGTGAAACTCCAAAAAAAATACAACGTATAACATTATAAAAAAGCATACCATACAAAACCATCTATTCACACACAATTTACATTCGCAGCCTTTAACAAAAATTCGTATATAACCAACATTAATATGACCATATATACTATCAATCGAATCCCTAACTTAATTCAACCATACCATACCAAATCAAAGATTGATATAACCACATATACTCACAATCAAAACCTTATCTTAACTAAACCAATACGTAACCGACTCAAAGTTTGATATAACCATATCTACTCGCAATCAAAACCCTTACTTAATTTAGTCAAACCATTTATATAATCATATATACGATGAGAAACATAAAGTGCTCAGAGCAGGATCTCAGAGTTTAATATAACCATATCTACTTGCAATCAAAACCCTAAATTAACGTAGCCATTTTCTGTAATGCATTATTAACATTACAATGTTTATGTTATAACCTAATGTTATATGTTTACATCCAAGGGTGTGGGGGCGGAGCCCCCACGGCACAAAGTGCCGTGGTTCGTGGTGCTCCTAAAGTCGCACCACAAACTGCAGCAAAAACGATATTTTCAAGAACTTGAGGTGTAATTTCGGCCATAGAACCCGACCTAATTATATTATAGTCGGTTTGTAACTAAGGTTATATAATCATCGACTCTTATATAACCATATATGAATTGGTCCGCACAGCGGCCTAACAGATTTGAGTATATAACTATATATACCAATCATAAAATTTTCCCAGGATGCTATGAATACAACCCTCAATCACAGGGCAAATAACTTAGGTTTATAACCATATATACTCGCAATCAAAACCCTACTTAGCCAAACCATTCATATTACCATATATACGAAGGGAAACATACCCAGTGTATCGATTACGACGTAGGATCTGACGAAGGTGATGGAGAAACGAAGGCGAAGAATGGCGACTAGCGCGACGACGACGGCGGCGTCCGACTGAAGCTAAGGCGAATCAAAGGCGACTAGTGCGACGGAGACTATAGCGACTGAAGAAGGGCCGATGACGACGGAGAAGGGCAGATCCAACGATCGCGACTGAAGAAGGGCCGACGAAGACGAAGCCTGACGACGACGGAGAAGGACAGACGAGGACGAAGAACGCTGACAAGTCTCGTTCTCGGTCGAAGAACGCCGACGAGTCTCGTTCTTAGTTGAAGAACGCCGACTAGTCTCGTTCGTAATGGAAAATCGTCTGGTTTCGGGTCACGAAAAATTTGGTTAGTGCGGAAAAAGAGGGGTTTTGTAAGGGGGTGAAATGGATTTGTTTGAAATGGAGGAAAAAAGGGATAAAATTACGGGATAAAATTTTTTTTGAAAGCAGGGGTATATCAGACTAACCAAGGTTATAGAATTTAGAAGTGGATTTAGGGGGTTATAGAATTTAAAAGTGGACTTAGGGGGTTATAGAATTTAGAAGTGGATTTAATGGGTTTGGAAAATGGTATAGTGGACTTGGGAAAAATTCTCTCTTAATTAAATTAATGCAAATGGAGGTGAGGAACCTTGTACGGTCAAAGAATTAATAAAGAGTCCAAAGGATGGGTGATTATTAATACGAAAAGTAGACAACTTTAGATGCTAGATGGTCTTCATTAGGAAAAAAAAAAAGAAAGAAAAAGTTATTCGCAACGTTATTTCACATTGGGTGCATTGGATATATAGGTTTCACCCCATGTGAGATGATCATTACAAATAACTGTTGTATCTAAATTTTGCTCGGTATTTAGGACTTGTTTCATAAGCTACGAAATTAATTGAAAAAATAAATAAACAAACAAACAAGAGTTTGGTTATTTTTGCATTATTCAAAAAAATTCATGGGTTTCGATCAAAATTTTTAACTTTTTTGATTTTTTCTCGTCGAGACGAACCAATAGTCAGAAAAAATTTGATGCAAAACTAACAAGTTAACTGACGTATCATCATATGTACTACTGTAATAAGCAAATAATCAAATGGTAGCTGAACAATCCAATTTTATTTTAGGGTCAGAGGCCGGGCCTGCGGTTCTAATTATGATTTTAGTAAAATTTATTCGTTCGATATAAACAAATAAGTGAGGTTACCAAACGAGCCTTTAATGCCACAAACATTTTTTTACTTGTTTTTTTATTTTTTTTCAAAAGTGAGAAGATTGTTTTAATAAACGTCCAACGGCACATACAAAACAGAGACCTTGATCTAGTTGTTGTCCCTATGCAAAATTATCTGGCTTTTTCGGCGTTAGTTATGCTAGCAGGATCTCATTCTATCTATTTTTTTTTTGTTTGGTTTACTTATCAGAAAGTCTAACTGCACAGTAATTGTGCACAACAATTGTGCACAGATCATGGTGTGTGACTCACTTCGGATCTCACACAAATGTTTTGGGCCGTTCATTAATGTAAAAATATTTTTTCAAGGGCCTCCGCAATAATATAACTTAATCCGATACCTATAGGTGTTCGATCCAATTATCTAATTTTTCATTATCTTGAAATCTGAATGACAAGTAAATGATTGGATTGAGCACCTATAAGTATAGGATTAAGCTGATTCTTTGCAAAAACCTTTGAAAAAATATTTTATATTTAATGAACGGCTTGAATCATATTTGTAAAATCTGTAGTTTGTCTCATACTGTGATCTGTGCACAAAATCTGTGTAGGTAGCAGCGTTCTTCACTTACAGAAATTGAACACGTCAAGTTTGGATCTTCTTTAGTAAAATAAACAAAAATGCTTGGATAACATATTGGAAAAGTCCAAAACATCAATAAGGTTGATGCGTTATCACGAAAGAAAACTATATGGGCCCGTTTGGATGCGGGATAAGAATTAAGGGTATTAAATATGAAGGGAGATAAAACAGTAGCTTATTATGTAAGAAAGGTGGGTCCATATTGATGTGATGGGAAGATTATATAGTACTTGATTTGGATGGTGGAAAAATAGGGGGATAATGTTATTTTGTAATTGAAATGCAAGAGAAATTGAATATTATCCGGGGGTATTATGTAATAACACTCCAAAACCTTCCCATAAATAATCCCCCCGGGAGTACTAAGGGTACAAGAGAATCCGAGGCTTAACTAATACCCGGGCAAAATATGTTCCCAAATCATGGCTTAACCATGGGCCCACGGTCTTAGGAGGAGGTAGCCCCCATCCAAGCCGGCACTAGTAGTAATAAATGAGATAGAACATTTTGTCATTTTGTCAACTTTCTTTTTAAAAAAAAAAAAAAAATCAGCATCGTTAGTCATAGTTATTGAAACTTGAACTTTTGTCAAATGCATTAAAGTACATAATATTTATTACTGGGTTACCACTTCACTTGCAGACATTTGGGATTTCTCCTATTTTGCCCTTATTTAAATTTTTTCCACGTTTGTTAGTTTTGCGCCAAATTTTTGTGAATTATTGATTCGTCTTATCAAGACAAATCGGAGAAATAAAAAATTATGACTTCTACCCAAATGTTTTAGAAAATATCCAAGATAAAGCCAAAAATTCTGACCAACCTAATAGACACAAAAACAATTTGAATAAGGACAAAATAAGAAAATGTTCAAAAAGCCCTTAGCGGAACTTAGCCTAATATCTGACACGTTTCAAAAATTCTCCCCAAAAATTGTTATGATCACTTGAACGTGCGAGCTATTCATATCGTTCTCATTAGCTCTTTCTATAACCTAGCTAATAATTCCATTTTCCTCAAATGTAGGTTCAATTTTCACTTCACCTACATCTGTAACGCTATTTTTTAGGGCCTTTTGCTTTGAGATTTCATTGAAGCTGTGCCCTAAGATATGTGGATCAGTGGAAAATATCAGAGCAATTGGCGGGCCCCCAAAATTAGGTAAAATTTGAGAGTTCGACGTGGTCGCATCCTCAGTATATGGCCAAAGCCGGCAATGCGAGGATATAATCAAAGCGCACTTGGCAAAATAAAATCATCTGGAAGCATTAATGGAACTTATTGGCGTCTCTGTCATTAATGGAACTCACCCTTGTTCAATGGTTATTGGCGTCTCTATCATTACAGATTGAATAAAAAGGTGATCAATTTACAGTGGAATTGGAATGGCCGTTGAACCTTGGATTAGAGTGGCTTCAGTGTCCATTGCTAGAGTGGAATAATTTGAAAAGTTAATAACCGCATATAAGATCATGGGAGAAACTTATATACGGAGGCTCTTTGAACAACCTGTTCACGGAGCGGCGCAATCTCAGCCGTCTATTCGCACAATTAATGGCTAAGATTAGTTTTCAATTTTGACCGGTCACAATTGGTTTTCAATCTGGACCGTTCCAAAACACTTTGAACGCACGCAATTAGCCTCCATAAAGCCTTTTTACGGAATGGTCCGCAAATAAGATTTTCTGTTACGTCATATATGTACCTCGGCTGAGTGGCATGAGTGTTCATTGCTAGAATGGAATAAATTTAAAAGTTACAACCCGACTAACTGCACAGCAATTGTGCATAGTAATTTTGCACAAATCATGGTATCCCTATACAAACGATCTGAGCATGGAATATGAAAATATATATTTGAGAACCCCCCCTAAAAAATTAGTTCAATTCGATATCTATAGGTGTTCGATCTAATCATCTACATACTTTTCATTCAGATTTCAGTATCTTGGAAAGTTAAATGATTGGATTGATCACCTATAAGTATCGGATTGTGCTGATTTTTCACAGAGGCCTTGGAAAAAATTAATGTTTTAATTTAATGCACGGCTTGAATTGCTTGTGTAGGAACATAGTGGACCCCATACTGTGATTTGTGCACATAGGTGTTCGATCTAATCACTTGATGATTCAAGCTATTCATTTTTGTAGATGGAGTGTTCGTTGTCCATACCAGAAAAATCAAATCTATCAGATATCATTATTGCGGAGGGCTGTTTTCAACCTGGATCTCTTGAACCCTCTACTCCTTCGCTATTGTGCCGTAGAAGGTTGACGTGGCTCGCCGGATACCTGCAGACCAGAGGGGGGTGTTTCTCCGGGTAGAAGCTCCGACGATCTAGTTAGTAGGTGAAGGAAGAGTAAGAGGAGAAGTATTTGTTTGGAAAAGAGGATCTGCTTATGAGAGAGGGAGGAGTGTATTAGCCCTTTTACGATAGGAAGTACCTCCATATTTATAGGCAAAGGAGTCTTGTACGTTAAGCAAGCCGAGCGTAGGACTCACGCGCGTTCCTACACTCGGCTGACGTCACGTGTCAGCAGCAATTAATGAAAGCCGTCTTCCCAGGTTTGCAGAGGCACATGGGTTCATGTCAGACATGTCACATCATGAAGAGGCGTTACGGTAGTGAGAAGAGAAGGTAACTCACGTATCATTTGGAAGGTTCTGGAATGTTCTGAACCAGCGGTCTCCGAACAGAAAAGGTCCCGAAGGAAAGATTACTGGCCGAACAGACGAAGGCCAGAAAAGGGGAACGTGTACCGAACAAACCACCGCGAGCCGGTGTTCAGACAAAAGTCCACGCTCGGAGAACAATCCCTGACCTTCCTTACGTTCGGTGGAAGATGGATGACGTGTCACTGGGTCAACTCAGCCCTCATCGAACTGAGACAACTGAACGATGGACCCCCCCGGTGCGACCCTTTGGCTCTTATGAACCCTTCGGATATTTCGGCCCACTACAATTATCAACCAAAAAAATAAAAATAAATTCTCTCTCTACTCTTTTTCGGCGAATAGGGTGAAGGAGGAGGGGAGGCGCCTCCCCTCTCTCTCCTCTCATATCTTCACTTGTTTGTGTGTATCCCTCTCCGCTTTGTGTTTCAATTAAGTGTTGTTGAGCAACGTGATCAAGCTCTGACGTTCTAGCTCCGATGGTGGCTTGTGGGGTTTGATTCTGACTCATTTCCTCCTTATCAGCTAAGATCTAGTCGACGGTGGCCCACGGTGGACAATAACGACGAGGATGGGGCTAGGCTTTATTTTACTGTCTTGTTTTCCTTACTTTTGGTCTGTCTCTGGCTGGTTTCCCGATTTGGTTTATCCTGATCCGGTGGATTATGATGGTGGGTCACTGGATCTAGTATCGCGCCTGTGGTGGTCGTGTGGCTATCGACTTTGTCGAGTTTTTTGCTGGCCCGCGTCTAGAACTCTCCGTGAAACTGAGGGTTTGCCTCGGAATGGCATACGTTGTTTGTGGCAGCGAGGGTTCGCTGACTTTGTCTTTTCGCCACAAATCGGATGGCGTTTGGCTTCAATACTGCTAATTTTTATTGTCGGGTGGTGTAGAGAGTTTGAGGCTCGCATTTAGGATTTAGACATAACCTTGTCTCTTTGTGTATATTGTACTATTATTAGTGTACCAGGCTTGGTTGTAGCTTCATCTCTTTGTATTCGAATTGAAATCTAAATGCCGGATACTTTTATTGAAGGGAAAATTTCAAAATAGCACCTGAACTTTGCACCAAATGTCATAGACACTTGAACTTAAGTTTATTTCAATTAAACACCTATACGAACAAAATCCCCAAATTTAGTCCCCCGTCGTCATACTTCATCCACTCCGTCCCAAAAATTGCTGATATGGCATCTCTAACCTGTTTAAGTTGCCCAATTGCACATGTTTCTAATAGGGGACGATGCACTCAAGAGAAACCAATCACTTTTTCGGGAGATGGTGAAACAATAGCCAGACTTCTAGAGAGAGAAATGGAGGAAAATCAATTAGGTTAATGTCATTTTTCCTCCAAACTGCGAGGTAAAGTAAGGGGTTTGGCTTGGGTGTATCATTTCCTATTGGAAACATGTGCAATGTGGCCACTTAAACGGGTAAGAAATGTCGTGTCAGTAATTTTTTGGATGGAGTATAACAGCGGAGGTCTAAATTTGAAAATTTTGTTAGTACAGGTGTTTAAATGAAATAAACTTAAGTTCAGGTGTCTCTATAGTATTTGGTGCAAAGTTCAGATGCCATTTTGAAATTTCTCATTTATTGAATGCAAAGTTGTGCTTACCAACCAAACACAAGTGGCCGACTATTCGTAGCCCCGTATTTTCTCCCTTAGCCCGTTAAATTTTTTTAGCTAATTACAACATGACCTCCTAATGCAAAATGACCTACTTACCCTTATACCTATACATGAAATGACCTACATGCTCTTATGACCAAAACCCCTAAATTATGGTCTTCCCCCCTCAAAAATCAGATTCACGTGTTTTTTTTTAAAACACACAAACGACCCACTTCTCTTCTCCTCCTGTTCTTCATCTGCTCATGTTCATCTTCTTTTCTCCTCTCTATCCAAACCATCATTCTCTTTTCTCCCCTCTCTCAAATTTTTCAATGGAGGAGGAGCAAAGGCCAAATATTGTATCAATGGAAGGTTCAAATCCTTCCATTGATCCATTTTTTGACCCAGTTGTAGGTTTGGATTTTGAAATTAAATCAAATTCTATTGGCAACCATATTATGGCAGTGGAGAAGAAAGATACTGTGATGAACATTGTATCTTGGAAGACGCGTGAGGAGATATGTTTTTCCATTTACAGTGCCTCTGGTTTGTTGTTGTGGCGTTTGGGTTTACAAAACCCAATTTTTCGAGGGTTTTTCGATGTTTTTGGTTCGAATAGAATAAAGTAATTTCGGTAGATAACCACTATAAAATATTACCATACTCGACAGTTAGTTACCGGAATTGAGATACATTTTCAGCATGTAGTTACCGAAATATAATCTTATTTTCAACAGCTATTTACCGAAATGTATGTATGATTTTCGCATATAGTAGTTCGGCAGTTGTTTACTGAAAGTTGAACATATTTTGGACATATTATTTCCGAAATATAATCTTGTTTTCAACAACAATTTATTGAAATGTTATGTATGATTTTCGTATATATAGTTCGGCAGTTGGTTATCGAATTTTGTACATATTTTTGACATGTTGTTACCGAAAGTGATTTAATTGTTGTTATTGTATATATACATATATGTATCTATATACTCACAGAGAGAGAGAGAGAGAGAGAGAGAGAGAGACCTTGAAGGTGTGACGGTGGTGCAGTAGCGGTGGTACGGTGGTGGCTGTGAAGGTGGGAGACGTAAATGGGGGATGGGGGCTTAGGGTGGGAGTTTAAGTGTAATTTTTAAGAGGAGAAGGATATAGTAGGAAGATTAGGTACATTTAATGGGTTCTATGGAGAAATTTTTTCTTTTAAAAATATTGAAAATGGGTTACGTGAAAAAATTGGCTAAGAAAGAAAATATATGGCTGCGAATAGTCACCCCAAACAAAATTGCTAACCAAAATTCATGGTATTCTTTGGCCCTTAGCTGGCCCCCACTGAGGAGCCTAGACTATAGGAAGCGCGTGAATGTCACACCGTTGCCAGATCGGCATTGCCAACTCTGTACCCGGCCACCACGTCTAATTCGTCAGCTGATGTCGATTACACGCTATTTGACCGTAACAATCCACTTATTTAATTTTTGTTTTAAAAAGTCTCATGTGATTGCTTTCGCTGATAGCTTCATTGATTCTCTCTCTCTCTCTCTCTCTCTCTCTCTCTCTCTCAAGAAACAGAGTCCCCGAGAAAACACCTTCCTCCAAAAACCCAGAAAAACCCTTCTTCTTTTTCCTCCCTCCTCATATATATTCTCTGTCTCTGTGTTCATCTCCTACCTATATTCCCTGTTCTGTTTCTGGGTCTGATTTGGGCCTTCTTTGTCTATCTCTCTCTCTCTCATAAATCCCAGATTAAAAATCAATAGAACGAAATCCCCAGTTGTTCCATTTCCCTCTACACTCAAATAACTTTCTTTGCCTCCTTTTCTGCCTTCGTACTTCTCCTGAAAACCCCTCTTTGTTCCTCTTTACATCTCCCCTCCATCTCTCTCTCTCTCTCTCTCGCTCTGTTCTCTCTCTGCCCCCTGTTTCAGAAGCCATGGTGAATCACCTGAGATACAGCCCCTTGAAAAAGGGTGTAGAGAATGCAACTGAAGACGAGGAATCCCAAAATAGCCTTGGTTTCAACAAGATAACCACTAGGCCCAGATTTCTCTATCTCCTTTTCCTCTGTCTCTTCTCCTGCAGCTTGCTTTTAGGCCCTCACTTCTTCTGCTTTCCACACAACTTCTCTTTCTTATGTGAGCTTCCTTTTCTTTTCTTTTTTAAATGGGTTCCTTTTTTCCTGAATCGATTTTTTCCTTCCTGTTTGCTTGATTTTTATGCTTCTCTAATTATCTTCTGGGTTGTTTTTTTTTATTTTTTTTTTTGCAGATTCATTTGGATACGAAAATGGAAGACTTTCTGCTGAGATGGAAGTGAATACTCCCATCTGCTCTTCAATGTCTAATGGTAGCTACTCTCTCTAACATTTTTGGAACATGCAATCGCGTCGATGGACATATGATAAATATACATATGTATTGTAACCTTTGTTCATCAACATCTGGCTTCGATTTGTATTTCTATGTATGTTATTTTGTAGTTGTACTGTTTTGGCTGGTGGTTTTCTAATCGAAAGCGCAAGATAAACAAGAAAGAAAGAAAGCATGACACAGTGATTTTAGGTGATTTTCTCAAATGGGTCCACTTTGCACCATGTAACGTATTGAGAAGAATGTATAGTTACATCGATTGCGTAAAGCATACTATTTTATATGAATCGGCCTAACACCCTTGTTTAGGCCCCTCAGCACCTCTGCTGTGGGCGCTGCCCTGTCCCCACGTTTTGACTGTCTGCCGTATGGTCAGTGAGCCAAATTAAGACTGAATCAAACTTCACAAACCCACGTTTTGATCGTATGGTCAGCAAGGCAAATTAAGATTGAATCAAGCTTCACAAACCCATGTTTTGACCGTATGGTCAGCGAGGCAAACTAAGACTGAATCAAGCATCAGAAACTTAATTTACATAAAGGATACCCTTTCTTAAATCACAAATGATTCCTTCCGTGCTCTTATGTGTAGAAAGATAGTATATTGAAACATACCCCTATTCTATTCTTAAACCTTATTTTGACTATGCAAATTCCATTTTGTTCTTAAATCTGAATTAATTTGGATTTGCTTTGTTTTTCTTGGTCATTTAGCCTGTTTTGTAGTCATGCGTGATGAAAAGCGAATACAATCTATAATCAATACCCTTTTGTTCCTCATGTATCCATTTTTTTCTCTTACTGTTTGATTATTTTGCTAACTTGATAAATACGCTTCCATTCACATCTCTATTGCTTACGAGTATCTGATTGAATTCATTTTTTTTTTTCCTGATTTTTAGTCATGAATCTTGATGACATGAACACAAAGAGAAAATGACTTCTGTTTGGTTCTTTTTCCTTGTTTTGTGATTTAACTTCTAGTCATGCTGGGGTTTGTGGAATAACCAATACCCTTTTGTCCCTCAACTCCAATTTTGTGTCTTTTCTGTGTTCAACATGCTGAAATGGGACATACATGCTCCCTTTTGTTAGTAAGTAGTGCTACAGAGGATGAAATATAACAGATGTATCTAGAATCGTTTGATGCATGTGGATCCCACACAATATACGTGGGACCAAAGCATTTACTTTTGTTCGTTCGATTCACAACTATCTCTCTCTCTCTCTCTCTCTCTCTCTCTCTCTCTCTCTCAAACTGGGAATGTTGTCTAATTTGAAGAATTTGTTCTAAATGCAGGAACTATATGTTGTGACAGGAGCAGTATTCGATCCGATATATGTATGATGAAAGGGGATGTGAGAACTCACTCTCTTTCCTCTACTATCTACCTTTATACCTCAAGAAGCTCTACTGGCCTAATGGATTATGTTCCGGGTCCCAATGAAGAAGGTGAAGATGAAGAAGAAAACACGGAAGAGGAAATCCAACATGAAAACATTAAGCCCTATACCCGAAAATGGGAGAAAAATACTATGGATTCTGTAGGCAAATTGCACCTTATTTCAAAGAGAAAGAATACGGGTACTAGACATCAGTGTGATGTCAAGCATGACGTCCCGGCCATTTTCTTCTCCACCTCGGGATATACGGGTAACATTTATCATGAATTTAACGATGGAATATTGCCTTTGTACATAACTTCACAACATTTCAACAAGAGGGTTGTGTTTGTTATTTCTGAGTATCACAAATGGTGGAATAGTAAGTACGGTGACATCCTTTCGCTTCTCTCGGATTATCCACCGGTAGATTTTAGTGGAGATAATCGGACTCATTGCTTCCCAGAAGCCATTGTTGGTTTGAGAATTCACGATGAGCTCACCGTTGATCCTTCACTTATGGAAGGGGGAAAATCCATAAAGGATTTCCATGACCTCTTAGACCGTGCTTATTGGCCGCGAATCAACGGTTTAATCAAGGATGAGGAAAGGAAAGCCACACAGAGTTCAAAAGGCCCCTCACGACGATCTTCAGAGAATGAAGCAAAAGGAGAGCAAAAGCTGGAACTGATCAAGAAACCGAAACTTGCTATCTTGTCTAGAAAGGGGTCTAGAGCGATAACTAACGAAGATTTGTTGGTGAAAATGGCGGAAGAAGTAGGGTTTGAAGTGGAAGTCTTGAGGCCTGACCGGAGAACCGAACTGGCAAAGATCTACAGGGTGCTTAACTCAAGCGATGTTTTCGTTGGGGTCCACGGAGCTGGCATGACTCATCTTTTGTTTGTAAGGCCTGGCAAGGTATTTATTCAAATTATTCCCCTCGGAACCGAATGGGCGGCTGAGACTTACTATGCGGAGCCGGCTGTGAAGCTTGGTTTGAAGTACATTGGTTACAAGATTCTCCCGAGAGAGAGCTCGTTGTATGATGAATATAAGAAAGATGATCCCGTTTTGAATGATCCAGACAGCGTGCACAAGAAAGGCTGGGAATTCACCAAGAAGACATATCTTGATCATCAGAATGTGCGGTTGAATCTTGAGAGGTTTCGAAAGCGGTTAGTTCGGGCTTATAATTACTCCATTGCTAAGAAGAACCGGCGTGATAATCCCCAATCAGAGTAATCTCAATTTTTGGTCATCCTATACTATTCTTTTTATTTGAACTCATTGGCTGATGTAGATTCTAAACAACAAACCTTTCATTACTTCTTCTGTATATGAACCAGCAAAACAAATGTGCTTCTCTTTGGTATACTTCCAAAACAAAACATCCATTCTTGTATTGTTGTAGAATTTAGCTGATTTCAGGGTGTACTGGAATCAAAGTGTATATTGTTACTAGGCCTTGTTGCTTCTGTGGAATAGATGAATAAACTCGAATTGATGATGTTCTAAAGGTTCGCTGATGGTTTCTCTCAATTTCCGGTTTTTGTTTGATTTTCATCTTCATGCTTTGAAATCTCAAATGAACAACTCTTGACTTCAAATGCATTCTTGGATGGAAAGAAAACTTGGAGCTGCTCCATTAAATGCAAAATTGGGCACTTTACTATGGTCTCAACTTTTGCACAATTTCAACTTGGAAATTGATAATCGCGCTCCACTTTTAATGCGCCTGCGTATAAAAATGGAGCGCCGAAATCAAAACCCTTTGGACTTGCCTTCTTTTTCTGGGTAAGATATGGATATGGAATGCTTTACATATTTGCGTGAAAATTTTGATATGCTTCAGTTTTACGATGTCTTGTCACTTTTTCCATAAAAATGATGTTTCACTTGGAAGTATTGTACCATGTGCCGGGAACAGTTTGAAAACCTCAAAATATTGTATCATGTCCAGGGAATAGTTTGAAAACCTTCAAAGCCATGACAGCTTGTGGAGCTCGATAGTACCGTACATTTGGGGATTATAGTATGTTACAATAACACACAGTGGAGTAATTTTTTTTGGGGCTCGATAGTACCGGCCACTGCACGAATGATTTGAGCCGTTTTAATTTTTTTTTTTTAAAATGAGTGGGCCCTATGGCTTATTTTATTGTACCAGTTTGGTATTAGAAGTCAAATGGCTTATTTTTTTGTCCTTGTTTAAAAAAAATTGCATTTGTTAATTTTTCGTCGAATTTTTGAGAATTATTGCTTTATCATGACGAGAGAAATCTAAAAGGTAAAAAATTACGATCGAAATTCCTCTTACCATTTATTGTACCCAAAGGCTAGAAATTCATGCCCATAGATTTTATAACCAAATTCATCATCCTCTTGAATAGTTCCCCGCCATATGTTCAGACCAATTGATTATTTTCCAATACTAGCAACTCGGAAAGCAAGTAAGTGGACAGCCAAAGCGAACAACCCCAGACCGAATTGAGGAGGGGATTAGTCGACGTGAACGTAAATTGATCCGAACATATTCCGATTGTCGAACAAAAGAAGAAGAAGAAGAAAGCAAACATATTGTGATGCCACGCTAAAACATAACACAAAGAGGATCCACAGGATTCCAAATTGTGGCCTATAGTTTTTCCTGTCACCACCCATCTCCCCTCCCCTCCATATATTTGAAGTCGAGCATGAAAAGTGACTTTTGTTTTGGGACTTTCCGGTTTGGATTTGACGCACATTTTTGCAGAGGCTTACATATGTAAAATAGTGCGTGTCACAGGTATAGTTGTTTCTTCTTTTTTTTTTTCTGCACGGCAAAAGTTAGTATGATTAGACTTGTTAGATTGGCACCATAGAGTGATTAAATAGAGTGTTTAAACTTCTGAGCTCCTTACTCCTAGGCCCTAGCACTACCCCCGATGTTGTTGAATGACTTTTCTGAAGACACAATAAATACTCATCGTACGGACAATAGTACGTTTGGCCGTTACTGCACTAAAAGGCAGAGAGAGGTACACAACAATTTGTTATTAAGAGAGAGAAAAATAAACGCTCGGGAGAACGCTGCTGCCCACTGCTTCAATGCTGGACTGGTTTGGGTTTGTAGTCCACGAACATTCAAGGAATTTATCCAAAACATGTAGGAAAATGTTCGAAAATTCAACACGGGCTGGATGGGAATTGGGAAATGTACTCTGCATTCTGCTATGCCTTCTACGCTCTCAAAGGTTGATACGAAAACATGAGTGAACCTTGCTACATGTTCTCAATGCGGACATCCTTTCAATGCCAAGGGCAAAAATGGTCACAACAGTGAGAACGAAATTGTTTTTGGAAAGACTATGTGTGAAGTCCGTCGTCTTGGCTTACACAACGGCAGAACAGTTCAAGGCATTATTGCGTGCGTCCACTGATCAGCCAGTAAGACTCTCACAAGGGATGGTTCAAGGCCAAAAGCTACCTACTCCTATGGAAGGAATTTCCTATTGAACTCTTTTTAGGTTTTGCATTGCATTTGCATAGTCTGTCCAGTGAATTTCTTTCATGTGGGGGATTGTTAGGAAAATGGTTTTCTTAGAAAGATTTTTTTTTTTTTGGCAATCTTTGGGGCATAAAATCTTTGGGTCTCACACATTGTTGTGGCTGGGTTTGGGCTGGAAAATATTCTTTGATATTAGGAAAAGATTGAATATTTATTTGGACAAAACCAATTTAAGATGTGAAAGAAATTGGTTCTCAAAGTTGATACTTGTAATGGAAGGGCAGAGGTAAGTGGGCCTTGGCCCATTTACCCGATGCGTGCACTGCTGTCACTAGCCCGGCTCGGGTGGAGGCTTTGATTTAAACAATTTTTTTTTTTTTTTACAAAATGAGAAAATTATATTAATAAACTCCCAACGGCACTTACATAACAGAGTTTATTACAAATATTTTGGACAAAACCAAACTGATCGTCTAAATATAAAATAAGAACACACATGACAGTCGATGTCTTTCATTCTAACCTACACATAGCCTGATACAAACAACAGCACTCGTTATCCTTCGTGGATTCATACCTAGGATTCTCAAGAGACTGAAAGAGATAAAGTGCTAGTAGTTATTTAATAAAGATAAAAGTTGGGTCTTTGTTTCCTATGGGTTCTAATCCTTTTTGGGCCAAATTTATTAATTTAACTCTAGCCCAATTTAATTTCCATCCTCCTTTTGCTGTTTGACTTCCAAACCCAACCAGTTCGTCTGTTCGGGTATGAACCGAACGAATGTGAGTTTTGTGTTGGGTTTCCCTCATCATCCTCAATGTTTTGTTAGCCCAATACTCCCTCATTTCGATATTTTATCACGAAAAAACGTGTAATTTTTGGACACAAAATAAGGCTCTTCCTTGGATCATTTTTTAGAATTTTATATACCAAGTTAAAAAACTAATTGCGATCTTTAGTTCAGAGTCAAGAAATTTGAAAAACGATACACGAAAGTGCTTTATTTTTTGGTTCAAAAATTGCATGTCTTCTCGTAATGGATTATTAATTTAGAACGGAGGGAGTAACATTTTGTGTGTCTCAAAAGAATTTTATTTTATTTTTGTGGGCTAGTTTTTGTTGGAAGTTTCTACACACCTTGTCACATGCTTTGCCCAGCTTCCTTTGGAAGCCAAATATAGAGTTGAAAGAAACTTGTTGACTGCGGATAAGTTGTCACCAATTGCGATTTTTCAAAAGCATTCTAGAGGATTCGGATTTTAATCGGAGGAGCCCCGAAAAAGTTTTAAGTATGAACATTCGAACCGTTCAACAGTCGTAATTGGCTCCGTAAACACATTTACGGCAAAAAAAAATTGGGTTAATTACTTGTTGCTCCCTTTATCTATACACGTTTTTCACTTTACCCCCTCCTACTATAGAACGCTACAATCTACCCCTTTTATCTTCTAATTTCTAACACAGAAGGCCTACCATTAGTATGGGATCCAAAAAATTGTCAAAGGGGATGTGCATGTCACATAATCTGTAAAAAAATAAAAATTAAGTACTCCAATTTTCAATTCATTTGAATCGGTGCGAAGATCTTATTTCTCTGATTATTTTATCCTAAAGGATCTTAATTCATTTTTGGCTCTAGAGCTCTCGTTAGTTAGCCCTAAGAAATATTTGGTTCTACTACTTTCTTACGACTAATTAACGAGAGTTCTAGAGTTAAAAATTAATTATAACCATTTAGGATAAAATGATCATAGAAATAAGATCTTTGTACTAGTTCAAACGGATTAAAAATTGGAGCACTTAATTTTTCATAGGCAGTTTATATATTAAAATATGTTGTTAAAAAATTAGGTGTTCCAATTTTTAGTCCATTTGAACCGGTGCAAAAATCTTATTTTTATGATCATTTTATGCTAAAATGTCATAATTAATTTTTGACTCTAGAACTCTTGTTAATTAGTCCTAAGAAAGTAGTATAACCAAATATCTCTTAGGGCTAACTAACGAAAGCCTTAGAGCCAAAAATTAATTATGATCATTTAGGATAAAATGATCACAGAAATAAGATCTTCGCATCGATTCAAAATGTCGAAAATTAGATCATTTATGTATTTTTTCTTTTTTATAGATCATGTGGCATGCACATGCCTTTTGACGATTTTTTGGATCTCAGACTAATGGTAGGCCTTATGTGTTAGGAATTGAAAGATAAATGGGGTAGATTGTAGCGTTTTAAAGTCGGAGGGGATAAAGTGAAAAATGCGTATAGATAAAGGGGGCAACAAGTAATTAACCCAAAAGCCTTATGTGTTAGTATGTTTTTGTCTCTGGAGAGTTGATACCACTAGAACTTGGAAAAAGAAAGGGGTGGCTATTTGCATCCTCCTATTTTCTTCGAAAGCCTGTTAAAAATTTTCAAAAATTATATTTCGGTAATTACATGTCGAAAATATATTCAACATTCGGTAAACAACTGTTGAACATACGTTTCGGTAAATAACTGTTAAAAACAATATTATATTTCAGTAACTACATGTTGAAAATATGTTCAACCTTTAGTAAACAACTGCCGAAATGTATATTTCGGTAATTGGATGCTGAAAATGTATCTCAAGTTCGGCAACTAACTATTGAAATATATTTCTACAATTGAAAATTTTTAACGGACTTTCGGAGAAAATAGAGGGCGGCTATTCCAAAAGAAAAACGAGAGAGTGCATCACTGTGTGCGAGTGCTACGGTCCAGAGGAAAAGCTCCAAGTGTAGATTTGTTCTCCTATTTTTTCGGCATATAGCTTGTTCGTGCATATTTGGGGCTGATTAGTTATCGTTTTGAGGCTCTCCATTCCGGCTGTTTTTGAGGGTTTTGGTTCATCAAGTTGGTGAGTCCTTCTCCTCATTGTATTGGAAGTTGTTTGGTGTTTGTAAAATCTTTGTTGACAGTGGAATCGTACTCCGGTCCCGTAAATGTACTTCAAATTTGGGGGATCCACGTAAAAATTGCTCGCGTCTCGCTCGCTTGTGGTTTTGCGCATTTTGTATTTTATTATTAGCTGCAGTTTATAGTAGAGTATTTCCTTGTGGTTTATACCTGTGGGAATTCCGCATATTTGTCCCAACATTTTGAACCATTGCAACAGTACGTTTCCGAACCAGTGCAACCTGTTCAAGCGTGACTCTTTGTGAACCGGTTCGCACCTGTTCGGACTGTCCTTTGTAAGGCCTATTTAAACAGATTGTGGTCAGCCATTTTACGCATCCAAAAATTCCAGAGCATACATACACTTCTGCGTATACAGTCCGAGAGAGTTCTGCATAGTTTCTGTTCGTGGCCAGAGCCGGCCCAAGGTATTTGGATGCCCTAGGCCAAATGGTAGAATAGTGCCCTATATAGAAATTTTTTTTGGCAAAAAGACACTAAAAAAAATACCCTACCAGGATTTGAACCCAAGCATCTCATGTGAAAGAACAAACACTTTACCATTGAACCACCAAAAGAGTTTGTATTATAATTGCACACGGAAAATATATATACTTATCTAGAAAGGGGTGCCCAATTTTTGGCCCAAAATGTGGAGGCCAAGGCGGCGGCCTCTTGGGCCCCCCATTGGGCCGGCCCTGTTCGTGGGGAACGCATTAGTGTTGCGTTTGCGTGGGTAAAGATCGTTGCATCCTGGGAAGCGGATTGTGAGCACCTTGGCAAGGGCGAAATCTGCTTTAAGGTCACAGTGATTCATCGCCGGACTCGATTTACTTCGTCTTCTTTGGTGTCGGCATTCTGAGTTGTAATTTTCCCTTTACTGCTCTCGTTCTAATCTGTTCACACATTGGTGCAATTAATTGTTCAAGTAGTTTGCCATCCTACTGTTTTTTTCCGAATCTGATTTCAAAATTGCTTTATTCAATTTTTTAAAGTTCTTTGTTGTTTATTTGGTTCTCGAATATATCTACTAATAGCACGTAAGTCATTCTTTTCATTATCGGTTTAATTATTTTGATTATTCAAAGTCCTTTTTCCTTCCTAGTTTTCCAACACCAAATTCAATTATTTGTCAGGGTGTATTTCTACACTTGTTCGTACTCCCCTAGATAAATATTCGGCGCGCAAACTTAGGTCTTTAAAAATATGATTTTTGTAGCATCAAATTTTATTCATAACTTAAAAGAACTCATTGGTATCTATTGATTTGTGAAGAAAATTTGGTTATTTTTAAGAAAAATGCATCTTTTTAAAGGCATAGTTTTGTGCGCCGAACATTTATTTAGGGATGGAGGAAGTAGTAAACAACAACTTATACTTGGCATGGTCTTAAACTTGCTTGGGAGGCAGGGATCTGTGCTTGAAACTTATTCTCTGCTGGCTTATCTACATCTCACCACACTAGGCAAACGATGTCGCCATCCAAGTGTAGGAATGGCAGTTGACTGGCCATTCTACATTCTTGAATGATGTTCAATGCCCTTTTCGCCTCCGGATAGGCCTAGAAATTGATAGTTTTTTTACCCAAATCAATATGCCCAGAGAAGCTCGTGGCCGGTTTAAATGATATTTTCAACCAGAATCGGTTCTGTGATAATCATATGCCCAGGTGTTCATCGATGATTCCTCATGAATCTTTAAGTACCCGGTAAACAAACTGGCCTTCATCACAAAGAGAACCGATAAATATCTTTTTACCGTCATGCGACGGTACGGCAAACACAAGGTTAGAAGAAATTTGCCCGGGAGATTCTTTTATGGCCTTCCACTCCCTTCCATCAGTCTTTGAGAGTTCCAACATCTCTCCTCACGACTGTGCAGAATTTGGCTCCGTTCCCAAACACATACGCATTTCCATGCAAAATCATTGTGTTGGCACACGATTTTTCACTAATCATATGAGGCTCTTTGCTCTCACCCTTGCTAATACCTGATATCATATCCCAAAAACTGAACTTACGGCCCTGTTGCCGAAATAGTATATCACTAAGCCAAAATTGGTGCAGTAGGGGCTGTAAGTTCCATTTGTGGGATATGATACAAGGTATTGGCAAGAGTGAGAGCAAAGGGCCTCAGATGATTAGCGAATTATCGTGTGCCAAAGCAATGATTTTGCGTGGAAACGTGTATGTGTTTGTGGAACAGTGCCAAATTTTGCATAGCCGTGGAGAGAGATGCTGGAGCTCTCAAAGATTGATGGAGGGGAATGGAAGTCCGTAAGAAGATATTTATCGGTTCTCTTTGTGATGAAGGCTGGTCTTTTTACCGGGTACTTAAAGATTCATGGGGAATCGTCAATGAACAGATTACAGATGTTTGACGCACCTTTTTTTTCACAGAACCGATTCTGGTTGGAAATACCATTTATTGGGTTGAAACTATCAATTTCCGGGCATATCCACTTTTCGGAGGCGAAAAGGGCATTGAACATGGTTCAAGAACGTAGAATGGCCAGTTGACTGCCATTCCTACACTTGGATGGTGACATCTTTTGCCTAGTGTGGCGAGATGTAGACTATGTCCATGGCCGTCTCCGTACAGTTTTGGTGATTTATAAGATGCAAGTCTTGAAGCACACTGACCGGAAAGGAGGGTGGTCTTTGCATATCAAGACTGTGGTGACGGCTCATAGATGACTTGGATGGCTCCTTGCTGTAAGTTCATTTATTTAACTTCCATATATTCTCTTTAGTTATGGTTATGTAGATACTAATGACGTAGTCCCTTTGTCCCAAAATCTTGGTCCTTCTTGGGAGTGCGTGTCATTTTTCAATTGGTCATATCTTACAATCAATAATCTTTTAGGTGATTTTAAAAACTACAACCTACTTTATTATCTACTTACCCAAAAAAGAAATTATCCATAGTGAAATAATTGTAAAGTTGGGTATGAATAAGATTTGAAAATCCTTTGTTTCAATAGATTTCTATGTTGGTGTCTCGTTGGGTTTGGAGGTTTAAGAACTAACACATGACTATGGCCAGAATGGAAACAAAAAATTTAGTATGTTCCTTGCGTCTGCAAGTTAACCTGTCACAGGTGGCTCCTTGCACAATGGTAATTTGTTTACCTCTTTACTGCATCAAAGATAGAAAAACACACTTCTGTTTCTGAAAAGATACAGGTATAAATTGTGAATTATGACAGTATGTGCTCGTTTTAGAAAACAGAGTGGCTATGCAAACTTTTCTTTCATGTATAAGCAAGGAAAAGCCACCTTGAGACTACAGCAAATAACATCCAAGCGGCAAGCAGCAACCCATGTTTGAGGGCTTGGAGACCAGAAAGTTGAGAAGCTACTTCGAGGATTGTATAGGCTCTACGTCAAATCCTTTTGTCGGGGGGTGGTGTTGAGGGAGGGAGGCGAGCAGGTGAGGGAGGCACTAGGGAGAATGAAAGAGGTGGATTCCAAAGAGATGGTTGTAGGGTCTATTATCTATAGGCTATTATAAACATGGTACTTGCCCATCACGCGAGGCTTCTGCCATTACAAATTTGGATGACAATCCCTAATTTGTCTGCATAAGCTAAAATTTAGCATAGAATATATGAAACAATAGTTGGTAGATGAAATAGAAAAAGGCGATAGCATGAGCAATACAAGTGGAGCTAAATATTAGATTTTTGTACTTGAACATAAAGATAAATTGATTGTTATCTGTTGCTGCTAATATGTGTGGCTTTCAATGGGTTAGACACTGACTGTAGTACTTTTATGGAGTTAATGATATGTTAATATGGCGTCGGGTGTTTCTGCTGCAGCAGCTATTTTAAAATATGTACTCTCGTGAACTTATGAGGTCAGTTGGTAAGTTATTTAGGTTAGTTTTAATGTGTAAGTTATGAACAGCTGCGGAGTTGATCAGTTTGTAATGCATGGTAATAATTACCAATGGCTGGTGCCAATACCTCTGTTTCAATTGCTTCCCAATACTGATTAAAGGGTTAGTCTCAATTTCAAAAGGTTAGTCTCAGTTTTATCATCTCGAGCCTCATAGTTTATTTTGGTTTTTGGTTTAGATTAAGCTAATAATCACCCCAAGAAAAAGGAAAAAGTATCTCAGGCAAATGTGTCTAATGTGTCTGACCCGAGATATGCTTATATATGAATATGCATCTATGAACTGAGATGCAGTGTTTTTATGTGTGAGTTTTTGTGGAAAGCAGTGTGTATATCCTTTTTCTAGGTCCATTTTTAGTGTTGTTTCCTATGTTTGTTGTTATGTGTATCTCTAGATAATCTACGTATGAGTAAAAAAAGACAGTGTAAGATTATATCTATGTACCTACAAGAACTAGAGATGGGGTGCAAGTTTGATTGTTCTTATTTAGTTGTATGAACTCACTCAGTTGAAGAGAAGTATGATCTTGCTGTTCATTTGGCAGATCCTACTAGATTTACCCTGCCTTTTCAGTACCTGCTACAAGTTTTGCTCATTGAATCTGTCGAAAAATTCAGTAATTACTACTTTGTGCAATCCTACATTACATTCTGCATATTATCCATTATTGAATCTAAATCAAAATTTGAAGTGGACTATGCACGTTGCATGCAAAGCAAAGATACAGGGCATGAAAATTAGGTGAATTGGGAGGCCAAGTCCCGGGGATTTCTACAAATACTGAACTAATGGCTACTGCTAAAAACACACACACAGCATTCGACTTCCATCTGATCCCACGGCAAAAGAGCTTGTTAATGTAGTGGGGATTCCTGGCAGCAGAACAGAATTAGATTTATACGATAGTGAACTAATGGCTACTGCTAAAACACACAGCTTTCGACTTGTTTCTGATCCTACGGCAAAACAGCTTCTTAATGTACTGGAGATTCCTGGCAGCAGAACAGGATCAACATACAGTTTTGCATCTTTTCTTGTAGATTAAGGAAATGAAAACGTCAACATACTGTTATGTTCTTCAAATTTTCCCTGAAACTACTAAAAACTCCTGCATTTCCTCACAACTCCTTTAGCAGAAATATCCGTATAGCCGTATGGCATGAGCTACATTCTTGGTCCTAGCCGAGCAAACAGCAAATGGGTGAATAGAGTTCACCCCATTTTGCAAGAAGTCTACCAAATCGGTCCTGCAAATATATATAGCCAAAGGTTAGTCTGAGTACAAGAAAATTGAAAACAAAAGAAATAGGAAAACTTACTTGAACTTCTTTTCATTTTCAAGAATAGCGGTTGCCACTCTATAGAAAAATATGGGAACAAAATCTGGAATTGCCTTCAAAAGCCATTCTCGACACCGACTCTTCAGCTATGAAATGAAAACAAGAAGAGATGGTTCCACTTCATTATTCCATATCGTTCGTAAATAATGTTTGGATTTGGCCTTTACAGCCAAACTGATTACCTCCTTTCCAGCCATGTCCTAACAGGCCTGACTCTATAGTTTGGACAGCTTCCCTGTTCTGCGAAATTCTGTTTCTCATACTTGCATTCCTCTAAGGACTTGTTATCCTTACAGTTTCTTGGCCCAAATTTGTTTGGTTCCGTAATAGCATTCCTGCCACAGCTTTTATCTCATATGTGGTGGGCCGAATATAGTTTGGCAACGGGTTAGCCCGCAGGTTGATTCGGCGAGGCTAGGAGACGAGCGTGACAGGTTGGACTCTTGCACGCGGTTTGGACCTAGGCCCTGTGCGTGGAGTGGGTTGAGCCGAGAAGAGGTGGACCGGACCGAAGGGTTCAGCCCACCGGTGTCAGAGGCCCAGTTCGCGAACCTTTGGGTCGGGCGAATGGGCCGGTTGGGCTTAGAGGGTCAGTTCGATCAGGGCGGGGCCTGCGTAGAGATCCCCAGTCGGTTCTAGAAGCTTTTAGAACACTCCAGAGTTGGGATTGGTTTGGGCATGTGCTGTGCACACCTAACTTGGAGAGCAAGTATGTTTGTCTATAAATAGGAGAGGATAAACCCTGAGAAAGGTACACAATCTCAGATCCTATTACAGTACTCTCTCTCTCTCCTATATGTTGACTTGCTCGTCGGAGCTAGGGGCGTGAGGCGGCCTACCGCCTCGCGCCCTGGTGCAGGTACGTAGCGGAGCAACGGAGGGGAGACAGAAACCACCACACCACATCATGGATGGCATCTCGAGGTAAACTGTAGACAAAAGATAAACTAAGAGAGTGGGGTGTTGTGGATCGATGATGCTTCATGTTTGTTGTGCCATCAATCTGACGAATCCTTTTCGCATATCTTTCTTGACTGTGCATACACGAGCAGTTAGATCCCACATTTCTCAGCTTCATCGTCTCTCCTCTGCCCTCATTCTTGGAATCAAGAGATTCAATCGGTCGTAGCAGCTTCATTGAAAAGATTTTAACATGTTTAGAAAATTGGCTTTGGCAGCCTTTTTTTTTTTTGTTTGGAAGAAAGGAATACCAGGTCTTTCAAATGGATTCAGTGGCCCCCTAGATTGCTAGTTAGGAGATCAGATTATATTTGCAGTTAGAGTTAAGTATCGATCTTCTAAGCTATAGCACATCGATGAACTCGGGTATGGTTTCTAGTGCATGCATGTATGTATCTAAGTGTCAGATTCATTTAACTCCCACGGTCGCACCTCAAGGACACTCGGACCCTCTAAGAGCATCCGCAATGGGTTTGTTATATTTGTGTATCAAAATATTTGTTAAAATATGTGTTAGGATAAAAAAATGGATCCCATAAGTGTATGTTAACTTAGAAGTGTGTTAGTAAATATATGAGTACTTCAATGGGTTTGATAAGAGTGTGTTAACTCTTTAAAATAATATAAAAACAATGGCTATAATAAAAAAAAAGAGTAGTGTGGGCATTTATGTTTTGTGGTTGAAGTTTGGATTTATTGAGATAGGGCCCACTTATTGTTTGTTAACTTGGTTGCTAAACTTAATAAGCTAACACACTACTAGATTTAGCAGACTCTAGCACACTTTAACACACATGCATTGTGGCACCAAAAAACACAATTTTGTTTGTTAAGTCTTAACACACATAGTTAACACATTAGTTAACAAACCCATTGCGGATGCTCTAACGCATGCATATTCCTTGGTGCAAACGGCGCTTACAAGGTGTCTTGCGATGTTTCATGCATAATATAGAAGTTTTATGCATGATTGGCAAATTCTAATTACCCAATATGCTTGCTAGGTGAATGACCAGCCAAACGTGTCACACATGAATCTCAAACCTTTATCCAGGCGTCAAGTACTCGAATCTAAAACCCTCAGTCTTTCTCTATGTAAAAAGGGGATTATCCCTGATCGCATTGATGCTTTTCGGCAGTGGCGGCTCCACAACTATGCCACAATGGTCACATGACCAATTTTTTTTTCCCCCTGCTATATTACATACAGAAATTTCAGGGTAGCCCAAACTTTGAACACCCAGTTCATTTATCAATGAACACCCAGCCCACAAAATAATGGGCAAGTCCAATGGTTTCCCCTCCTAGCTGCTTCTAATTGCTTTGCATGGGTGTTAGTTCTTTGTGGCCGGCCCTAGGTGGATTAGTCATCTCATTTCGTTTGAGTGTGGGGATACATCTTATGTTTAAATTAATCCAGGTAATTCCAAAATTGAACACCTCTTACATTAGTCCAAAATAAGTTACATACCAAAAATTAGAAAAATAGGGAGAAAAAAAATGATGTATTGGTATCGACATCGTACTCTGCCTTCTCTGTGGGTGACAATCAACCCCCCCTTTTTTTTTTTTTAATGTAAGAAAATGCCAACCAACCCTATATCTTCAAAAATAAGAGCTTCTGACCAAAAAAATACATTTCAAACCTATTCGACACAACTCCCTACAGAAGATTATTAATGTACTTATGCGTCGGTTTAGTCTTGCTTGGCTCAAAATGTAAAAATTCCCCAAGAAAAATTTCATGTTCTTGTGTATTTTTGTTTTTTTATGGCGTAGTTCACACAAATTAATGCAAATTAGTGTATATATGGCTGGTTAATAGAGTTTGAAGAGTTAAAGTAATTGTTGAACACCCTAGTAAAAATTTCTGAAGCCGCCACTGCTTTTCAACCTCGTTTTCCGTGATTGTATTCCTCATCTTTTGCAATTTGAAGGGTATGCCCATTCTTACCAACAAAAGGTTTGTGTTAAGTTGTTAACTATTTATGAGTTCAATTTGCAGGCTCCATGGAATCCCCAAACATGTATAAAATGTTTTATTCCTTCGGCCATTCTACCAATATATATCGCCTTAATTATCTTTTAGGTTATGATAAAGAGGTGCCCCTTTGTTTAGAATTCCTTGATCCGCCACTCAATATAAGACATTAAGGGCTCGTTTGGATGCAGGATTAGGTTTGGAGGTGTTATGTAATAAGGGGAGATGGGATAATAGGGGGTATTGATTAATAAGGGATGGCCCACATTGATGTGATGTTTATGGAGGGGGTATTAAATAGTACTTGGTTTGGATGTGGGATAAAATAGGGGGGATAAAGTTGTTTTGTAGTTGAAATGAAAGAGAGAAGGGGTGTTATCCGGGGGTGTTATCTAATAACACCCCACAACCTCCCCATAAATAATACCCCCTCCGGGGGTATTAGAGGGTATTAGCTAATCCGGAGCTTAGCTAATACCCCCTCCATTTTACTTGCCAAACGGGGTCTTACGGCTGGGCCCACGGACTAAAAGGGGGTATACCACAATACCCTTTCACAATACCCTATCCAAGCAGGCCCTAACTCTACTAATTCACCACAAGAGTATGATCTTTTGGACAAGGGCATGAGAATTTATCCAGGTGAAGTTCCAATGTAGATGACCTGTCTTTTTACCGTACAAAACAATGTATTAGTCGAGGTATATAGACAGCTTAATTAGCTAGATCCAAACACCTCTTACCATAACCCTCCGAAAAAGAAAAAAGATGCATGAATGTTTCATTTCCGATATCAAAATATTGCATTAATAGACTTCATTTCTTTTCATTCTTGGCAAGAGCTAAAAGTAATTTCAAATTCTACAAAACTTGTCAAAATCCAAAATCAACAGTCTACAAACATTGCTTGGTGAGTTGGCCAATGAGCGAACTACCCTTGTAATTAATTTGTTACGTACGTACACTATTTATTGTGTTGATGAGTCAATCAAATTGATGTGATATCGGTATCTTCAACAAATATACTGTGATTAATAAAAGAAAATGTGATTAATAAAAGAAAATGGACGATCATGGATGACCGTCTACTTTTCTTGCGACCTATGTAACTCGAACACCTTTACCAATGTCCAATCAATAAGGATGACATTAAGTATTTTCTTCCATTATTATTACTATTATTTTGCAAAAAAGTCGGGAAGTATTATTTAGACAGCCTATTTTACTCTTATTTTATTGAACATATTTTACTGTAATTAACAGGTGGACCTTTACCAAACAAAAGAAACATATTAATACCACACCAAAATCCCAATCCCAAGGTATCCTTTGGCCAAAAATTCTAACAGCAGAGACAATTTGCAGAGACCCACGAAGGGACAAACGCATTTGGCCCCATTTCGGGTCCCAAAGAAATTTAGAAATGCCCCTACGAATCCAAAAGTAATACTTATCGATATCACAGGAGCTGATTTTTTACAGGTCCTTATAAAATAATATTCAAAAATTTATGAATATTTTTCTAGATTTTCTTGAGACCCGAAATTGAGTCAAACGCATTTGTCTCTGCAAATTATCTCTGCGGATAGTAGAGCTGTCCTTTGGCTTGGCCCTTAATTAGCTGGTCCCCACTGATGAGCTCTACACCTAATTTAGGGGTTCTAATCAAGCCAGAAAGTCGAACATAGTATTACTCAGGGTTGACTCAACTTCTTATTTCACGTGTTTGAGTTTAGTTTGAGTTTGAGAATTTTTGTAGAATATTGTTGTTCAAGCTCGGCTCACCTTTGAAAGTTTTGTGATCGTGATAAATGTAGCTTGGCTCGCGTAATATTTAACTCCATCTCAAACTTTTAAATCTGAGCTTAATCTCATGAAATTCCGAGCCAGCAAGCCTAAGTTTAAACTCGTGACATTTCAAATGACAAAAGTTTGAAAAAGAAACTATACATCTGTAGGAAAATATTGAATGGTTCAGCTTTATGCTATAACTTCTCAACACTAGAAAGACAATTTTCGTCTCCCATACACTTAATTCATATTTGAGATACTTATTGATTTACATATTTCGTACTTAATTTATCTATCTCTATCTCTGCAATATTTATGGAATGACTCTCTATTCAAAAACATATCAAGCCAGACACTCGTATGCTCACACTTTGCTTGAGTTATAACCAAATTATAAAAAGTGATTGAGAGCTTGACTTATATACTCTTTTTAAACGAGTTTGAACAAGCCAAAAGTAAAGCCAAGCTCAAGCTATTTGGTTCATTTAGCAACCCATAGTGGCAGACCCAAGAATTTAACATAGGCACCAATTTTCTTTGTAATCGCATTATATGAGTTACAATTAAGCACATTCACACCAAAATAATCTTAGTTTTAAAGTGTATATGTATTTTAATAACTAATTACTTGGACAAACTTGCGCACCCCGATTATATGCGTTAAAACAAAATTATCACGTGTTCATCATCTATTTTCCTATTAATAACTCTACAAGTACAAATTTTTGGGGATCAAAAGTGTACAAATGCAATGTACGGGTTCACATTGAGTACCACACAAATGATCGCAGACGTTCATTTTGTAAGGAATAAATTCTTAGCTTTCCTTATAAAAATCAGTTCTATCAAATACCGTTAAGTGCTAGATTATTCATTCAAGTTTTGATTCAGAATTCGCAATCTTAAATTTTGAATTGAAAAATGAACGAATAGATCAAGCACTTACTGGTATCTGATTGGCAATTGAGATGATATTTTTCAGATAAGGCTTAAACATTTTTCTCTAAGAAATGAACGATTACGATCATTTACATGAGACTTGAGGTGAATCCAAAAATTCTATATAAACAAAGTCCATGAAAATGAAAGGGAGCATGTGACCTCACGTGCCTCTCACTCGATCCGCCTTTAACAACCCTACTACATCAAGAAGTGCGTGATGGCACACCATTGCCAAATAGGCAGCCAACTCACTAGCAATACCGAGCAATGCTGCATACACCCCCAACAACACCACCTCCAACGTATAGGTATGGCCCTACGTATATAATTATGGGACCCACATAGGATGAGTTCCGCTCATAATCGAAAGAGGGGTGTGGTTGAAGGTTCCACGTATTCACAAATAAGCGAACGCGGTGTGGTTGGAGGTGTGTTTCTACAGTATTATTTTGCGTACCAGGTCTCGATAAGCGTTTCCTTATTTCACGCCTTTTGACTTAATATATAAAAAAAAAAAAAAAGTCTTCTCTGATTTCTTCACTTAATAAAAAGAAGTCTTCTCATTGACAGCTCCTTTGATTCCCTCTCTCTCTCTCTCTCTCTCTCTCTCTCTCTCTCCAAACCATTCCACTGGAAACACCTTCCTCTCAAAAAAACCCAGAAAAACCCGTTTCTTTCTTTGGGGAAGTCTAGCGACACTCTCGTTTTTACAACTAAACTTTAACTTATTTACCATATTAGCATATAGGCTCTATCAAAATATTCATATTACAAAACACGTTGAAAATAATAAGAATACAAAAAAAATATGTTTATAGAATGTCGATAAATACATTATCAGAATAATAAAAAAAAAACAAACAAACTCACGTAGTAGCTAAATATGTCACGATCATGATTTCTTGTATTGTTGTTGGCAGATGAGGTGTTGGGCGGGGGCAGCAGTTTGATTTCCCGGCAGGGGCTCATCGGCAGTGGTGGGGTTTTTGATCGGAGGCAGTAGCAGTGATTTTGGTGGCGGATCATGGATGCAGCGGCACGGCGGCAACTGGGACACCATTCACTGGTCGTGATACGGGGCTTTTGCGGCTGGCTCAAAGCATTTTTGGGGTCAGCAATATACGGTTGGTTCACAGCGGTCTACGCGACAGTAGCGGCGTTCCATATCCTAATTGAGTTTTTTGGGCAGGAGTTTGTTCAGGTGGTGGGCATTTCGGGTTTGGTGATGTTTTTAGGGTTTTGTTGGTCTTTGACCAACGCTTGGGCCTCGGATGCTTATGGAGACTAAGTAATTTTACTTTCCTTGTGCCCTAGGCCTTTTAATCTCTGTAATTTTTAAATTCGGTGATTAATAAATTTTTGCTGATAAAAAAGAATGTCACGATCATGCATTTATTGAAATTAGATAAATATGAATTTTTTCGTGACAATTATTTTCAATGCGCTCGATGAGGTGAATATTTTCGTTCATCGAAACGATGGAGCTTACATGTATGTGACAAACTGGTTGTAAGTTCAGTTGTAAAAAATGGGAGTGTGTGAATAGACTTTCCCTTCGTTTTCCTCCCTTCCTCGTATATTCTCTCTTTCCCCTCTCCCTCTCTCTGTCATCTCCTATCTAATTTCATTCTCTCTCTCTCTCTCTCTCTCTCTCTCTCTCTCTCTCTCTCTCTCTCTCTCTCTCCTGTTTCAGAAGCCATGGTGAAATACCAGAGATATAACCCGTGGAGAAAGGGTGTAGAGTATGCAACTGAAGACGAGGAATCACAAACTAGCCTTGGTTTTAACAAGATAACCACAAGGCCCAGATTTCTCCATCTCCTTTTCCTCTTTCTTTTCTCCTGCAGCTTGCTTTTAGTCCCTCAGTCCAGCTTTCCATCCAACTTCCTCTTATGTAAGCTTGGTATAATTAGTACTGTAATTTTATTTGGGGGGAGTGCAGCCTCTCTAGTAACTGTCCCGGATAGTTGCGTGAGTTGTCTCACAAATGCAACTCCTACAAACATTTCTTCTCGTGAAGAAATCGATCCCGACATTGTGAGAAAATATTGGAATGTCCGAGACAGTTACTGAAGAGTATTCCATCCCTTTATTTTTTTTGAATGGGTTAAGTATTCCTGAATCGATTTTTTCCTTCCTGTTTTCTGGATTTTTATGCTTCTCTATGTCTTCTGGGTATTTTTCTTTTTTCAGATTCATTTGGATACGAAAATGGGACACTTTCTGCTGAGATGCATGTGAATACTCCCATTTGCTCTTCAATCTCTAATGGTCTCTCTCTCTCTCTCTCTCTCCTTTTTTTCCCCTTCAAACCCAACATTAATTTTTCGAACATGCAAAGGTGTCGAGGGAGATATCAATGTATTAAAACCTCTGTTCATCAACTTCTGGCTTCGATTTGTTTTTCTACATATATATTTGGGATCGGCTCCTCTCCAATCCATTTTTATGGACTGGCCCGTTCAGTTTCCCAGTTTTTGGGCTCATACCATGCCCCTTTTGATAATAAAAATTGTTCATATTTTAGATCTCGTCCTGAACGTTACCTACGCCAAAATCACATTGATTGTCAATGCAAAAATCACATTGATCAATACCGATTGATATGATTTCAAAACACATTTATTATTAAGATATATAAATGAGTTATATGAGCTTTGATCTGTTGTAAACTTCTTCTTTTTCAACATAAATGCTTTTCTTTTCGAAGCCATATCAACTGGCATTCAATCAATTTGATTTTTGGTACGGTCAATGTTCTCGATGAAGTCTAAAAAATGAACGATGCGGATAATTGAAGTGGGCCCAGAAAGAGCCCAAACGGATCGAAATTGGACCGTCCACTCCATGAAAATAGACTATATATTTTGTAGTTGTACTATTTAGACATGGCGCGCGTGGTACTGTGGAATTGCATAATAGCACGAAGCGTGAAAAAGCACACAAGCAAAAAAGCACGACACATAGATTTTAGGAGGTTTTCGGTCCAATTTTCACCATGTATTGTATTAAGAAGAATGTATGGTTACATCGGCTGCGTAGTTTAGGCCCCTCAACCCTGCCGTGGGCCCTGCCCCTGCCCCGGCGACCTGACCGACATAGTCATATATAGACGAGGCAAACTAAATCAGTCTAGTAGCCTTGTTTAGGCCCCTCAACCAAGCTGTGGGTGTTGTGCGCCCCTAACCCGACAACCTGATCGACATAGTCATAGTCGAGGCAAACTAAGATTGAATCAAGCTTCACGAACTTAATATATACAAATTATACCCTTTCTTAAATCACAGATGATTCTTTCCATGGTCTTTTGTGACATGAACACAAGGAGGAAATGACTTCTAATTGTTCAGCAATTTCTTTGTTTTGTGATTTAACTCCTAATCATGGAGAGTTAGGTGGAATAGCCAATACCCTTTTGTCCTCAGCTCCAATTATTTGTCTTTTCTGTGTTAACAATGCTGAAATTAATGGGACCAATTTTTTTTTTTTTTTTTTTTTGTCCATAGGAAATTCAATTATCTGCAAAGCGACAAACCACAAAAAGTATCAAACAAGAAATCTAACACCTGCTTAATGTTTAGGCTCTCCGTAATGACAAATTCCCTGGCAGAAATGGGACATACATGCGCCCTTTTGTTCGTGTCTTTTCCTTTGTTGGTTCAATTCACATCTCTCTCCATCCATCCATCTCTCTTACCACCTAGGAATTTTGTTAAGCAGTCAAAAATTGTAGTCTAATTTCAAGAACTTGTTCTAAATGCAGGAACTATATGTTGTGATAGAAGCAGTATTCGATTCGATATATGTTTCATGAAAGGGGAAGTGAGAACTCACTCTCTTTCCTCTTCAATCTACCTTTATACCTCAAGAAACTCTAATGGCCTAATGGATTATGTTCCCGGCCCCAAAGAAGAAGAAGAAGAAAACAAGGAAGAGGAAATCCAACACGAAAAGATTAAGCCTTATTCCCGGAAGTGGGAGAAGAGTACTATGGGCACTGTAAGCGAATTGCACCTCATTTCAAAGAGGATGGATTCGGGTACTCGACATCAGTGTGATGTCAAGCATGGCGTCCCAGCCATTTTCTTCTCCACCGAGGGATTTACTGGCAATGCTTATCACGATTTTAACGATGTTATATTGCCTTTGTACATCACTTCACAACATTTTAACAAGAGGGTGGTGTTCGTTATTGCTGGCTATCACGACTGGTGGTATAGTAAGTTCGGTGACATCCTTACGGTTCTCTCAGATTATCCACCGGTAGATTTTAGCGGAGATAAGCGGACTCATTGCTTCCCAGAAGCCATTGTTGGTTTGAGAATTCACGATGAGCTCACCGTTGATCCTTCACTTATGGAAGGGGGAAAATCCATAAAGGATTTCCGTGACCTCTTAGACCGTGCTTATTGGCCGCGAATCAAGGGTATAATCGAGGAGGAGGAGCGGGAAGCCCGGCGGAATTCAAAAGGGAAGCACCCCTCACCACGATCCTCAGAGAATAAAGCAAAAAGAGAGCAAAAGTGGGATCTGATCAAGAAACCGAAACTAGCCATCATGTCTAGAAAAGGGTCTAGAGCAATAACTAACGAAGATTTGCTGGTGAAAATGGCCGAACAAATAGGGTTTGAAGTGGAAGTCTTGAGGCCTGACCGGACAACCGAACTGGCAAATATTTACAGGGTGCTTAACTCAAGCGATGTTTTGGTTGGGGTCCACGGAGCTGCCATGATTCATCTTTTGTTTCTAAGACCTAGCAAGGTATTTATTCAAGTCATTCCCCTCGGAACCGAATGGGCGGCTGAGACTTACTATGGGGAGCCGGCTGTGAAGCTTGGTTTGAAGTACATTGGTTACAAGATTCTCCTGAGAGAGAGCTCGTTGTACGATGAATATGAGAAAGACGATCCAGTTTTGAATGATCCAAACAGCGTGCACAAGAAAGGGTGGGAATTCACTAAGAAGGTATATCTTGATCATCAGAATGTGAGGTTGAATCTCGAGAGGTTTCGAAAGCAGTTAGTTCAGGCTTATGACTACTCCATTGCTAAGAAGAATCAGCACGATAATCACCAAGCATAGTAATCCCAATTTTTGGTTATTTATACTTTTCATAAACTCATTGGCTGAAATAGATTCTAAACAACAAATCTTTCATTCCTTCTTCTGTAAGATGGAATATGGAAAGGGAAAGTCATAATTCTTTTTCTTCAGTACTTGCCATTACATGTAATTTCACTTTCTCTTTCCTTGCAAAACAAGCATGAGAAACTATCATCCCTCTCACTCAATTTCAGACCAAAGAAAACTAACTACTTGCCCTGCAAATCTCTCTCTCACTTTATCTTCCTTTCTTTCTTTTTTTCTGCAAGATCTAACAAGAAGACTTGTCTGCTTAAGTAGGCCAATTTTGTGTTTGTTATTGATGGAAGGGAAATTAGTGGGAGAGAAAGAATAGGGAAGACAAGAACAAGAGGAAAAGGAGGATAAAAATTTCCCTTTCCTGTCTTCTTTTTTTCCCTCTAACTAAACAGAATACAAGGCAAGTAAAACAGGAGTAAACACAAGCAGAAAAGGAAAAGAGAAAAAAGAAGATAGCTTCAACATTGAAATGGATGGGTTATATAATTTGTTGCAGATAGCTTCAACAGAAATCATGACTACTCTGAAATCAGTTGTTCTCGTCATCACTTAAGCATCTGGGTAGTTGCCAAAATTTGTCCTAAATCAAATGCCAATGTGTCAGTTTGCTTCGAGTCGAAGCACATCTAGTATCCTCTAAGCATACTGCTAAATGCTCTATAGCCACCGGTTTGTGGCCTTGGCCGATGGGTGGACTGGGGGCGGTGTCCTGGAAATTGTTATTTCACTTGTACCTGTAAAAGAAACAAAGAGACGAAAGTCATTTGACAAGAAACAGAAAAATGAGGCTCCTATACTAACTGAACATGGTAGGAGAGAAAACAAAGAAATAGAGAACGAACTGTGCTACTGGTACAGCACTTGCTGTACAGACAGCGCGCACAGCGAGCTTTTGAGCCCGTCTCGGGTCCAACAAAGATAATCGGAGCCGCTTATTTTGTTCAATATATTTTGTTTTAGGTCCCCGTAAAAAATCAGCTCCAACCGATATCGTTAAGGGCGTTTACGAAACGTCCAATTTTACAAGCATAAATTCCAAAGCAAAATTGGACGTTTTGTAAACACTCTTAACGATATCGGTTGGAGCTAATTTTTTACAGAAACCTAAAACAAAATATTTTGAACAAAATGAGCGGCTCAGATTATCTTTGTTGGACCCGAGACGGACCCAAAAGCGCGCTGTCTGTACAGCAAGTGCTGTACCAGTAGCATTTCTGATAGAGAACACTGGTTTAGAGCACATGTAGAGGAAATGAATGAAATGAGGCTCTTTTCTGCTGATTTTACTTACAAGAATCAGTTGACTTCCCTCCAAGAGAAGATCTCCGGGATACTTGAATGCCTCCAGTGAGTGACTGTCTCCTAAGTGCTCTTGCATTAGCCGAAACTGGAGACCTAGCGTCTTGAAAGTGGTGCACACCAGTCTTAGCTGATGCTTCAACTAATTTTTGTTGGTTCCTGAAATTTTGCATTGAAATCTTCAGGAAGCAGCAGTGCAGCACTTGATGAAGATAAATTGATCACGAAAAAAACTATTTAAACTTGGAACATTTAGGCTTCGTTTGAATGATGGATGTGTGGAGGAGAAAAGATGATAGATAATGCAACACAAGTGGCAGGGTAGACGGACAAATGTAACTCCTAAATCTCCCAAATTTTCACCATTGACAAAGTGAAGTATGCACACCAAAGTGAAACCAAAGTAAGCTATAGAGATTTGTAACTACCTTTTATCAGAGCCATTAATCAGCTTCCCAATCGTCCGCAGCGATTTCCTTATCTGAGATCCTTTCCCATTTGTACTGCTGGTCATGATCTGAACCTCATTTCTAGCTATTTTTGATGGTGGCTCAGGTGTTTTCGGTAGTTCAAGGGGTCGTATTTTTGCTCTACCATCTGTTTTTGACACTCTGCTGGTATATACAGCACTTGTTGGACTCCGAGGAGCCCTTTGTTCACATGGCTTCGACCCTGCTTCAGGCAGTTTTGGACCCTCTAAACTTAGTCTCCGTGAACGAGTTGGCATAGAAGGGGTTTCGGTTCCCCTTTTTTCTTCGGCGTTCATAGTCGATTTCTCCTTTTTCTCTGTGTTGCAATTTTCAATGCTCAACCTCCGGGAGCGTGGTGGAGGAGTACGTTCAGGTGTTGATTGTGGTTTCCCCTTTTCCATTGTGCGGCAATTTTCAATGCTTAGCCTTCGGGAGCGTGGAGGAGTACGTTCATTCATTGCTTGTTTCACAAGTGGAGATCTTGGCTCATTTGGTTGTCCACTCCGTGCTTCCTTGTCAGCCAATGCCTTCTTTAGGCTCTCAATCTGCATATGCACGAGCAGATCAGCTACTGTTTGGTATTTCGCTGGCTTATAATTAGGGAAAAGGAACTATGTCATATTCTTATGTGCAACTATAGCTGATTGACAGAAAAGATAAAGGTTTATGAAATAGCTCAAGGAGTCATGTAAGTATAAACCAAGACACAGGCACATAATTGAGTGAAAAAAAAAAAAAAACTGTTCTCCACATGGTTTGTTTCTGTCAAAAACAACCTCAGAACATGAAAAAGGTGCTAAGGGCTTAAAACGTGTTCATTAAACATTGCTGCAGGTGTGTATCCTACATAGGAGAGTACGCAGAAACGGTAATGTCGTTGTATAATACCGGATTATGTTTTCGACGAAGTTGTGGATAGCAAACATTTGTAGACTCAACCAATCCAATAAACAAGGAGTATTACGCCAAAATACATTCCAAAGCTGATGTCAGGGATCTCCATTGGAGATGATATATTGGACCTCATTATTTTCTAATAAATCAGCACTCATCAGTAGGTCTTGGCCCAATTTTCGGTCCAAATACCGGTGCTGTATACAAATTCCCATGGCATGAAATGTTGTACTAATTTCAGCATAGATTTATTCACCTGTTCTTTGAGTGCCTTAACCTCGGTGCTCTCCTTGTTCATACGAGCTGCACCAAGTTCCACGGTTGAGGCTCTCTGAGCAAACTTCAAAGTACTGATTGTCTCCCCGAAAGAATCTGCTTCGGGACTCACATGAGCAAACATCAATGTTTTCGCATGCCCCCCTGCACCATATAGAAACTTTGTCATTAAATTTTTTGCACAAAATGCCAACCAAACAAGTTTTTGAAAAGTGTTCTGCAAAACTGATTCTAAAACAATCACCAAGTACGGGCTACGCATGTTTTAGATCTCTGCCACTATGACTGATATGGAAAAGTCTATAATGCAAGTCATGTAGGGATTTGAACAATCTCGCCGAGTTATAAAGAGCTTGTCCATTAAAAAAGAACAGTGATTAAATTGCATATAACAACCTAAAGAGTTCTGCAAGAGTAGCGTAAGCTTGCTGTTTCTGTAAGGAATATAAGAACTCTTCTGAGCCAAGGCCGCAATTACATCTCCCAAACATGAAAGAGATTTATTAATGTACTGTGCCTCCTTAAGCCCATCTCCTGTAACTTCAGACTTGGCAACCCTTTCACTTCCCGCAAGGTCCACCAAATGAAGGCAACTGCAAAGTGTACTTCCAGATACGTCTTTACCATGCACAAGAACTGTCAAGATACTGCAAATAAAATAGTTATTTTGTTATTTTAGTTCCTATGGCAAGTGGCAACTGCCAAATTTCCGGAAATGACAAAAATTCTTGATACCTGTGGGAGCGACTACTTTGGTTGTTGACGGCAGTGGAACTGACAACGCGATTCACCTCACCTAGTTTCATTAGACTAAGAACATCACTGGTGGATTTCACAGAATGCATTGTGGCATCAGGAACACTAGGGCCATTTTCACTATCACAGCTCCGAATTTCTAATTTGTGGACAGTCAAGAATCCAAAATTCGGCCAACAGATAAAAATGAAACGGAAATAATCTTGTCTCTGAGCTTCTTTTAAGCTTCATTTTTTTAGAACAAGGAAAATAATATGATCAAAGAACTGCCAATAGAAAAGGATATTTGGTTGTGGAATCTTCTGCAAGAAGATCTCGTACTTGCTCATTGTATATCTCAACCATCTGGACATGAATATCATATTTCACTAGGTCTGTCCTTTTATTTGACAGCTGAAAGAGATCATCAAGAGCTAGATAATTGATTCCCATGTCCTTAGTTGATCCACCCGAAGGGCCACACTGTCACAGAGGGAATTTTATTTCTTGAAATTAGTACTCAATGTCCATTTGGTTCCAGCACCATTCTTACTTTACATTCAAATCTTGCAGTAAATCAATAAAGTAAACAAAAGATTATGCTGCTGAATCCAAATGAGATAAGAACCTAACCATGGTATGTGTTTTCCCAGATCCAGTCTGACCATAAGCGAAAATGCAGACGTTGTAACCATCCATCACAGACCTAATTACCGGTTGGGTGTCCTTAAATATCTCCTCTGCAAAAAATGAAAGTAACTATAAGAGACTAATGCAAAAGGTAGATACTTCAGAATTGCTGCAAAATATTAGCAACTTATGTTTATTACCTTGAGTAGCAGCAGGTCCAAACACGCGATTGAATTGAAAAACTTTCCTCCCATCCTTTTGGGGTTTCAACGGGTCTAAAACCACTAACGAACCATCTTCTCCGATAAAATCTACCACATTTCTTGCTTCAGCACTGAAGGCAGGTCTAATTCTGCAATAAACTCGAATATTCCCTGCAGAAAATTTTCAACTTTGTTTTTATGCTTTGCAACTAACTTTTGAAAGACAGAAACAAGCCAGGTGAATGGCATACAAACTATAAACCTCTCATGTCAGAAATTACCAACCTTTTAAATCCTGAACCATGTTGTAGAGCTTCCTATTCTCTTTCACAACCTTATGATACCCAAGGGCAGCAGAAGACATCTCTTCCACCTGACTCCCTGAGTTCATGAAAATATGAATAATGTTAATGGATTAAAATCAATAAAGTTGTACTACGTATTAGAACTTATCAAGCCCTGCAATTTAACCGAAACCTACCAAGTTGTTTCAAATCTCTTTGCAACTGCGATTGTAAGTCTTCAAACTCGCTTTTCGTTTTGGACAACAATTTCTTGAGATTCTGAAGATGAGTCACAAAAACATGTATATGGATAGTTAAGCAAGTTATGCTTAAATTCAAGGACATAATAGAACATCATTCTTCACTTTCCTCCTTCCTCAAGGATTTTACAGCATTTGAATGAATTTTGGTTAATGATCCTACTCCGTTTGATGTGGACTTCTTATCACATACTTAGCTTGTATGAGAAGACAAAGGAAGTGCGAATGATGGGCACACAGAAAGCTTACTGAAAGCTCTTTTTCTTGGATTCGAAATAGGTTCCAGTGGTTGCAGCTTCCCTTTTTCAAGCAAGCTCTGCAATGCTGTAAGAAGATTATTAACCGAACTTTGAGAGAGAGAGAGAGAGAGAGAGACAGATTATCCATGAAACCACTCAACTATGTATGAGAAAAGGAAGAATAAACTATGCCTATTTAAAGCAAGAGATACCTTGTTATCCAGATTCCCCAGAGGCATAGACGTTGAATGAGCAAGTGGGCTTACTCCTCCCAAAAGATCTTTGAAGATTGGTTTCAACTGTATCAGGACAATAGTAGGTCAGTGTAGTTAGGCTCATGAATACGTCAAACAACAAGCACAAAGGAAATCAGTGAGACCACAACATGACAACTTAACTCTCAAAGTCGCAACAAGAACTATTCCACCACTTGACATAACTAGGCATCAAACAGAAGTGATTAAGCTGAGCTTTTGAAGTTGAAAAGTTCATGTTGGTAATTAAAACTAATTTGAGAAAGGTACCATGTTTTATTTTGAATAGTTAGAAACCCATGTAGTTCTTTCAATGATTAACAAAACGATTGTGCACAAGAGAATAGGTTAATCATAGAGTACCATTCCAGAGATCCAAATTATGTGGCAGTGAAATTTGTATGGTACGCACAACAAAATTGCTTTGTTTTTGTTTTTGGTATCTTACGGTATTCCTTTGAACTCTTAAGAACCATAAAAGAATGCTGTGATGTGTTGTGATGGAGTCATGTATTAAAAATAGGGCAGTACCATTTGCTTCTTAGAAGCTCCACACGAATCCGGGTGCCAAACACCAGGTTACTATCGCCAAATGAACGACTTTCATTCGTTTGAGTAGGCAAAACCTAGAAAACTTTTGATTGATTTTCTCATCAATCATGTGGTTTAAACTTGCACTCTAATTATCTTCATATACTGGTAGAGGATTTGGGCAGCAATATTTAACTAACACTCAAATAGAAATGAAGGAACAATCTCCAAGACTTGAAATTGAAGCCCAATTCACCTCAGGTAACTTGTTTTGAAGTTGTTGGCCCAAACAATTTGACAAGATGCTGCCAAATAACTTGATTGGATCCTGTAAAACAAAAACTGTAGCTGTAGTCCAATAGGTTTAAAATCGAAAGCGAAGTGAACTTCATCTATCGAACTACCATTTACCTTGCTGCCATTACGAAGAGAAATAAGAAGATTGGCATCAATGTTTTCCTTTGAGTCAACCATGCATTCAGCAATAGCCTTGGCAATGGAATCTACAATATCAAATGCATGAGCGAAAGTAAGAACAGAATGAAAAATGATCCAGTCTGAAATACGGTATTAAAGGATGCCACATGATCAATTGACAGTTCTTCAAATATGATACTATCTGCTAACTAGTATTTTCCTGTAATTTGTATGAGACTGATTAATTTTAAGGTCTGACCTTATCTGATAAAGGCATAAAACCGCAATGCAGTATCTGACTCAATCTACTATGTCTAAGAGAAACTTATTAGACTGTGATCCTTGATTCAGGTTTAGGAGTTCCAAGAGACAAATGTAAAAATAATTGAAACTAGGCCCATCCAACAATTCTCACCAGCATACACACGGCACTATCTTCGGATTCATTAGTGAAATAACATGCAATATGGTTACATAAATTACAAACATAGCTTGACCATAAAACCACCTGCATTAGTTGCTTCATTTTGTTTGATTTTTTCCAGGTCCTCCTTAAACTCATTTATTTCTATATGATTAATTTTAACTAGTATTTTTCTGTAATTTATATGAGACTGATTAATTTTAAGGTGTGAGCTTAGCTGATATAGGCATAAAACCACAATGCAGTATCTGACTCGATCTACTATGTCTAAGAAAAACAGAAACTTAGCAGAATATGATCTTTGATTCAGGTTTAGGAGTTCCAAGAGACAAATGTAAGAATAATTGAAACTAGGCCTGTTCGACAATCCTCCACCGGCATACACAAGGCACTATCTTCGGGATTCATTCGTGAATAATAACATGCAATAGGGTTGAGTAAATTACAAACATTGCTTGACCATAAAACCACCTGCATTAGTTGCTTCATTTTGTTCGATAGTTTCCAGGTCCTCCTTAAACTCATTTATTTCTATATATGATCATTTGGTGTTAAAACATTTTCCATACATGAATGACAAATTCCATATGCTAGCATGCACATGCACGTGTACTTAGGAAAGAGAGACGAACAGAACCTTCAAGATTCCGAGTTCCACTTTCCGGGGTTGGAAAGCTGTTGCAGGCTGCAGACATGTCTAATTTTCGGCAAGGGTCTGAGGAGATTGCTCCCGAAGCTTGTGAGTGGACTCTACTTGCCGAATGCATTACCATGGGAGATCTTGGGGGCTTAAAAAACCCATGTCCTCCACTAATCTGCTTCCACTCATGATAAGCTTTAAGCCCTAGAATGCAATCAACTACCTTCGCTGAGGACCCGACTTCCAAGTTATCCTACGGAATCATTCAAAATAAGAAAAACCCCGATTAAGAATTAGTACACTAGCGCATTAACCCATTGGAACAAATGGAAATCTATAACAGGGTTCTTGATATACTCTTTCAAGATCAGATGCTTCAAAAGCAGGTAGTTTCAGCTCTTCAACAGCAACCAAAAAGTTTCGAACATTTTCAAAATATTGATACGCAGGCAACGGCTGAGAGTCCCATGTTGGGACTTCCGAAGGCGAGTGAATCTCCACAACCTTCAATAATTTTGAAACAAAATGAGCACAAAAGTCGACCACGGGACAAAAACAAAGTATAGGTATAGAAAGGTATGCAACCTACGTACTCCTATGGATATATATGTATACAAACATATCAGAAGTTAGCAATGTTGATTACCTTTGGGACTGACCCTGGTTGGATCTTGTTAATCACATTACACAGCACCAAACCATTTCTCAAGCAAGAAATGAATTCTCTCTCTGTTGGTTGAGTTGATAAACCAAGTGATCCAACTAAGCTATCTAGCCACTGCGAAGCTTGGAAACGCCTCCATGCTGAACAATCGTACACAAATTACTCAAATAAATTCGCAAACAGAAAAGCTGTACAAAACCCTCTTTGACAGCACAAAACTAATTGGGAAAACTGAAAAAGAAAATCAAAACCATTGATATGGATCATAATTCTTTGTGTCTCAGTGACTGAAAAATCTATCCAATCAAGACTAGGAACTCAATCAAGCACGGCTTCTGCTTTCACAATTCGTAAGAAAGCATCAAGATTTAAAGTTGAACACTAAGTAAATTCTTTAACAGTCAGATAGCCAGAGAAAAATTAATGGGATGATTTCTTGAACATAATAAGTTGTTATTGCCCTATTTGGTAATCAAGAAACTGGTAGGATGTGAAGGAAAAGAGAGTTTAATATACCGTCAGGGCAGCCCTCCACTTGGGGTTGATTGATTTCTTATTACGGGCTTCTCTGATTTAGAGAAAGGGTCAAGATTCAAAATATACAATCTTGTCTTTGATTCAAAATATACAATCTTGTCTTTGATTCGAAATATAAAATATTTTCTTCCCTCCTACATTTTCTCAGCAACCAAACAGAGAAAGAAAGTTAAAAAAAGGAATGGAAAATCGCAGTGAACCTGCTTCTTCCGCTTTTCTTGAAGCCAAATTCAATTCATGCCTCCCTTTTGCTGTTGGATCCTCCATTAATAACCCAATCCCACTCTATAATCCGTTTCAAGAAACAGAATATTAGAAACCCAGATGCAAAAAAGTACTGTATGATATAAATTCACAACTGTACAAAATCATATACTTCTGGCGAATCTTTCTCCCGTTGAGAGTGATCTTACAGGAAGTGCCCCCAAACCCACAAGTGGTTTTAGAGAGAGAGAGAGAGAGAATCTCAGTCTTGTATTTGCTAGTTTATAAGTTGGATTCTTTCTCAGTTGAAATGAGACAATGAGATTGGTTAACGTATACTACTGTATAGATTTGCGGTTTGTCCTTTTGTTTCTTTAGCAACGTTTTCTTTGCTTCGGTAGGCTAGGTTAGGGCCCGAACCTTAGGCTTGGAAATCAGAACGTTAGAGATGTTTTCGAATTCAAATGGGTGGGGTCTCAGTGATCTTGGCTGTCCATTGCTCCATAACAGATGGATCAACTTGAGAGGGCAATTTTACCCCTTTTAGGTATAGGAAACTTTATTTTAGTGTGACTCATTTTGATTACAAAATCGTTCATTTTCAATCATTTTGTTGAGGCCATGCAAAAATGCAAAAATTTAACTTAATTAGATATCAATTAATTCTCAATCAAAAAAATATAATTCTACTTAATCTAGTTCTATATTCTTTTCTTTTCAGCGGAAGAAGCAAATGCATTAATCAAGCCATACGGCATTTACTAATAACTCCAAATACAGAACAAGACATACGGCAAGTACAGATTTCCACCCAAATATAGAGAAACAGAGACACAATACAAGAAAAGACTAAGATACGAAACTAGTGTCTAGCGCCTATGCAAGTGCCAAATGCTCACTTCTTCATATCATCAACATGGCTGGCTAACGTGGAGCTAGTACCCAGATACCACCGTCTTGGGATGGCGGAGCTCCGAATCAAAGATAATATTAAACTTGTAGAAATCAGTCACTCGATCTGGGAAAATCAGATCAGAAGAAAACCACCCGGGAAGACTTATCGGGACAAAAACCGGACCCAACATCCAGACAAAAAATCGGCCTCAACATCTGGACATAAACCAAACAAGAGTCTGAACAAACACAAAAACTAAAACCCTAACCTGCCGAAACACTCAAAATAGCCCCTACTGCCGCCATGCCCAATCCCAACACACCATATCTACTCACAGCATCGCCACCAACAACCCAGCAAAATCGTACCATCCACCACACGAAACAGCCAAAGCGCCGCTAGGCAGGAGATCGGCTACCTCCAACAAGGTAGAATGCGGTCCACAACGAGATCCAGAAAGCCGGCGGAACGGGATACACCAAGTAGAGTATCCGGCAGGATCTTACCGGAGGGGGGAGGGTGTGCAAACAAGGAAGGAGGAGGGAAGGGGAAGAGGGAGGGGAGAACAATAGCCCACGGAAAAGGCGGCGCCTCCCCCCAAGCAAACAACAACGGCTAGGGTTTCTCTGATAAACGTGTAGAGAGAGAAAGGAGAGAGAAGGGAGAGCCCAAACATGTGTAATTGTAACTTTTTGGATTCATCTAGTTCTATATTCAATAATTGAACTTCATACTTAAAAATTATCGATATCTAATTAGGCTGAGTTTATTGTAATGTCAAAACTTAATTCATATTAATTAAGCGATTTTGATCATCGAAATGAGACTAAACGTGGGCATCACAAAAAAGGTGGGAAAAAAATTCCCACTCTAGAGGGTGGGCGAAAAATCTACTCAATTATCTGTGTATTCATATGGAATGTATTTGTGCTTGAATTGTTTGAAATGATGGGATATGCTACGCCTTTTTTAATAATCGGATATTCAGGTCAGTTTGCGCACATCTTAATTAATTTCTGGACCCTAAAGTTAATAATCGGGCAAACCCTTCTGTAGCCCTGACGTTTGAAATATGCCTCTGCGTAATTCGAATATGGGATCTCACAAAGAACAAAAATTATTTACATTGTTCTTATGCCCACTTAACCAAATCCTACGGGTGACATTGTAGCAGTGTGATTAACTATCTAATCCTATGTATGTAGGAGCCCCACGGTGGCCTAAATACCAGAATAGAAAGCGCAGCCTATAATTAAGGTCATGAGTCGAACCTACGATTCCTACATTCCCCTTTTTCTGTCAATTCTGGTAGTACATAAACATTGAAGAAATATGTACTCCTTAAATCATGGAGAGACTTTTTCTCAGAGCTAAAAAAGGGATCTTTGGAATGTGTCAAAAGACTCAAAACTCATGATTCAATGCAATTCATTTGTTTGGAATTATCTACCCATTCAATGCAAAACTCATGGTTCAATGCATTTCAATAAGGAATTATACGCCAAATCTAGATTTTACGGCTCGAAATGATATTGCCAATCAAACATAATTAAAGGTTTCCATACATAAATAAAACAAAGTAGGGCCAAGAGTTTGTATGTGAAAAAATGGCTCACAAAAGGTTTCCATAATAAAAGCCAAGTGGTGTAACAGTTTGTAAGTGAAAAACTGGTTCACTTGAAATCAATGGATTGTATTCAGCCCGACTTAGAGCATCCACAGTGGTATAAGCTAAATTAAAAGGTTGCTAAGGTTAGAGCATCTCTATTGTAATAAGCAAATGAGTGTAGATAAACAAATTTAATAATAATACTCAAAAAAAACACCCCACGTTGTAATAAGCATAGTTACAAGTTTTTTAGCAAATAATCAAATTCTACCCATTTCATAATCAAACTTAACAACTTTTATCAATAACCAAAACTCAATAACAAACTCAAAACTCAATAACTCAAAAATATTCCACATTGGAATTATCTCATCAAGATGAATACTTTGGTGTGGTCGGTGCGTGATTAAAATTCATTTACAATTGGACATATGTGTATTATGTATTGTGGGTTTTTTTTGTTAGGGATGCAAAAATAATCAATATGGAGGTAGATGTTGTTAAGTTTGATTATGAACTAAATAGACAATCAAATGTTGACGTGACACATTTTGATTATTTCCATTGCGGATGCTCTTAGCAATATTTGCTCAAAAAAGAGCTCATATTGGAATAACCAAACTTAGTAACCGTTAGCAACTCATCAAATTTTAGCTCTTGAATAATCAAAACTAGCAATCTTTTGCCAATAATCAAATTTAGTTGTTCCTACATTTTCTCAATCAAGTACACCATCATTATAGAAAAACCTTCTCTATCTTCCATTTTCAACATGTTTCTAAGAAAAATACTTTTAAAAACATTTTTTTTTTGCAAAAACAATTTATTTAAAAATAGTTTTTTCATTAGATTTTTTTTTCAAAAACTGTTCTTTTGAAAAAAAAAAAACTTTTTTTTGTAAAACTTTTTCTCGAAAACTGTTTTTTAAAATCATAGTTTTTAAAAAACTATTTTCTCTTTTTCTAATAATCTATTTTTATTCATTTGAAAACTATTTAAAAAATTTTTTTTTCTATGTCACAAGTTCTAGAATTTTATAAGTTGAAATTGTGATGTGGCAAGTTTTAGTTATTCAATTTTGATTGTACCATTGTGGACTTCTACATTGCTAATCTTTAGCAACCCCTTAAATGGATAACCAAAAGATGATGTGACAATTTTTGATTATTCTACTATGGATGCTTTTAGAATCTATTTTGCTTAAGGACTCTTCTAAAAATTATGTTCGTTTTCCCTTTGTATTCCAATGACGTAATCAAAAAAAATAAAAAAATAATTGAACGCGCTGCATCATTTTAGATTTCTTACTTTTTTTCGCAGAATAAAACACGTACGGATTGATGCTTCAATTGAGAAGAAATTGACATCTCATTATTGGGAAAAAGGGAACCGAGAGTTATTTTTTTGTTGTAAGAATAAGAAAACCGGATTTTGGCTCACATATTATGGAAAAATTCCGTTCAAAAAATGGGTCTTCCATGCATATGGTAGTAGTTCTTTTGGAGTTTGATAATATTCTTCAGGTTGTCTGAAATACGATAGACTACAAATGGTCTAAAATTTACTATTCTATATATCAAGTAAAATATCCTCTTCAAATATGTATGTATATGTATGTATGGACTTAATCTCATATACATTTACTTTTTTTAAGGTAACTATGGTCAAGTATCGGGTGTGCTTCATGTATTAATAAGAACCAATAAAAAAAATGAGCAATGGTCACCCACTTTTAAGAGTGTGAACAAAATCGCACTCTAGGTCTTGCTAGTATTTTTGCCACTAATTAAAATTTTAAATTATACTGCTACCAACATGATTTTGCATCTTCCCTATGGATTCGATAATCAAGTGTTCAAACCAAGTTATGTGCACCTCGACTTGTAATCCAGATTCCAGAAGCCTTGAAGTCAACGGTCAGACAAATCTCGAGCCCGACCGTAATTCAGGAGCTTTTAAAGTAACGATCAGACAAACCTCGAGTGAATGATAAACAAGCAAAATTGAATTTATTGTGATCAAGAATTATTAATTTATGAGAATAAATTCTATCCACCGTCGGTGCAAAACCCTACTTTTCCACCACCGTTCATTATGGGCCCCATCGAGCGTCTATTATTGTAATCTAAACCGTTCATATTATAAGACCCGCAATATAGTATTGTCATGCAAAAAATCAGTTTCATCGAAAGTTGATAAATATATCAAAACTTGGATTTTGGTTTATAAAATGGACAATCTAATTTATGTCAATAATAATAAAAATAAACTGTCCATTTTACAAAGCAAAATTCAATTTTTGATACTTCTATCGATGTCCGATCAAGTTTATTTTTTTGCATGGATACACTATTATGTGGGTTTTACAAGATAAACTGTTCAGATCAACAATAAACACATGGTAGAATGAAAAATACGGTGACGAAAAAGTGGGATTTTCCAGCACCGGTGGAAATAATAATCTCTTAATTTATAGTAGAAGCTAAACAAAAACCACCTGCACAAAATGGTGGAAATCTACAAGCAATCCGGGTTTTTTCAGCGGAGGAGCAATAAATACTCCCTTCCTCCATCCTAATTTAATTATCCTTTTTGAGAGTTCGTGTCACTTTTTAATTAATTATATTTTGTAATTTATAATGTTTTAAGTGATTTCGAAAATATTGTATTATAGAACAAATCGAGATTTATTAAATAAGATCTATATTGGATATAAAATTCATTACCAATTTAAAGATATAACTAATTTTTTTATCCAGTTAGGATAGAATTGGAACAAATAAATTAGGACGGAGAGAGTATATCAATGACAACGAAATTATACATCATTTGCATTTAATAGTATTGAAAAAAGATCTATTGCACCATAGTTTTCAATGCCACGTGTTTGGGCTCAATATCCAGATTACTCAATGTGGGTATTGACATCACAAGCTCTTTATGGGCTTTTGTCTAGATTGGTTCTAAATTCTAGGCCTATTGGGCTCACCATTGGGGTCTTTGCTAGTCCCCTCTCTCTCTCTCTCTCTCTCGTTTCTGCTTCCGCAGCCACCACCTGCTAGTTGCCATGGCTGCCACTTCTCTCTCTCCCTCCACACTTCAAACCGCACCCAAAAATCCAAACTCCTCAAAACCCAAATCCTCCCTTACCAAACCCCAAACCGCAAGAGCATGACGCTCTTCTCCTTCCACCATGAAGCTCCACGAGCTCCTCCTCAGAAAAATCTCACGACTCAACTCCTCAACCCCCAAACCTCATCACAAACGCTTCCGTCCCCTCTCCGCCGTCAAGCTCCTCGATATCATCACCACCTCAAACCCCATGGAACCCGCCCTCGAAAAGGTAGCCCCCGTCCTCCTCCCCGTCGTAGTCAACTCCGTCCTCAAAGAAATCAAAAACCCTCAACTGGGTTTTCGTTTCTTCGTGTGGGCGGCCAGGAGAAGGAACTTCCGTTTATGGGTTTCGTTTGATTTTATTGTGGATATGCTTGTTGAGGAAAATGGGTTTGAGTTGTATTGGAAAACCCTTGAGCAGCTCAAGGGGTGTGGGATTTCGATCCCGTCGGACGCATTCACGGTTTTGATTGCCGGGTACCAGAAGGTGAAGATGGATGAGAAGGCCGTTGAGGCTTTCGGTAGGATATATAAGGATTTTGACTGTAAGCCTGATTTGTATGCTTATAATGTGGTCTTGCACGTCATGGTTGAAAAGGAAGTGATTTTGTTGGCTTTAGCTATATATAGTGTGATGTTGAAGTCGAATTGCGCTCCTAATTGTGCTACTTATACTACTTTGATTGATGGGTTGTGTAAGAGTGGAAAGACTGAAGACGCGCTAAGATTGTTTGATGAGATGACCTTAAGAGGTATACAGCCTAACAGGATAACTTATACTGCTATCCTTTCAGGTTTGTGTCAAGCAAAGAGGGCTGATGAAGCAGGTAGATTGTTTAATACAATGATAAGTAGTGGGTGTTCACCTGATCAGATTACTTATTATGCTTTGCTTGATGGGTTTTGCAAGTTGGGTGAATTTGACAAAGCTTTTACGCTTTCTAGGTTTCTTAAGAAGGATGGGTGCGTTCTTGGGATAAAGGCTTATAGTAGTTTGATTGACGGTTTGTTTAGAGCTCGGATGTTTAAGGAGGCACATGAATTGTTCCAGAAAATGTCCGAAGAGAACATCACTCCCGATCTTATTTTGTACACTATTATGATTCGTGGTTTATGTGATGCGGGCAGGGTCAAGGATGCATGGAATTTGTTGAGGGTCATGACGGAGAGAGGAGTCGCACCAGATACTCAGTGTTACAATACTCTTATCAAAGGGTTCTGTGATATGGGTCTGTTGGCCAAGGCTAGGTCTCTTAAACTTGAAATTTCCCAGCATGACTGTTTCCCAGATACTTTCACCCACACAATTCTTATTTGTGGTATGTGTAAGAATGGCCTGGTTGGGGAGGCAAGAGAAATATTCAATGAGATGGAGAAGGTTGGATGCCTCCCTTCTGTTGTGACCTTCAATGCTCTTATTGATGGGCTCTGTAAGGTTGGTGAGCTTGAGGAAGCTCACCTTTTGTTTTACAAAATGGAGGTTGGAAGAAACCCGTCATTGTTCCTTCGCCTTTCTCAAGGCCAAAATCGGGTTCTTGATAGTGCAAGCCTCCAAACAATGGTTGAGAGATTGTGTGACTCAGGAGCAGTTCTTAAAGCGTATAAGCTTCTAAAGCAGCTTGCTGATAGTGGGGTACTTCCAAATATCTCGACGTACAACATTCTGATCAATTGTTTCAGCAAAGCAGGAAATATTAATGGTGCTTTTAAGCTGTTCAAGGAGCTCCAACTCAAGGGCCATCTCCCTGATTCAGTTACATATGCCACTCTTATTGATGGGCTTCAAAGAGTTGACAGGGAGGAGGATGCTTTTGTGGTTTTTGAACAAATGATGAAAAAAGGTTGTACACCTAGCTCAGCAGTTTACAAGTCGCTTATGACTTGGTCTTGTCGTAGGAAGAAAGTCTCTGTTGCCTGTAGTATTTGGATGAAGTATTTGATGAGCCTTCCAGGGCGTGAAGAGGAAGCAATTAAAGCAGCAGTGGAGTATTTTGAGAGAGGAGAACTGGATAAGGCAGTTAGAGGATTACTTGAATGGGAATCCAAGTTTGTTGATTTTGATTCAGCACCTTATACCATTTTGCTCATTGGGTTGTGCCAGGCTGGAAAATCGGATGAAGCTTTAAAGGTGTTTTCAATTCTTATGGAGTGGGGGATCAATGTGTCTGCTCCAAGTTGTGTGACGTTGATCCGAAGTCTTTGCATGGAGCATAATTTAGACCAGGCGATCAACGTTTTCTGTTATACTATGGAGAAAGGTTTCATGTTGAAAAGGTGTTGTTGCAATGAACTGCTACAGTGTCTGCTTACTCAGGGAAATCCATACAATGCTATGGATCTTCTCAAGAAAATGAATCATGAGGGATACAATTTAGATGCGGATCTTTATCATAATACCAAGGTCCTTTTACGGAGTCACTGGAGAACACAGAAAACGGAAAATGTATCACTCAGATAGAGGTGGTGTGGAGTGCTCTTTGCAATTGCAAACAGTTTCTGTTATGAAGTGTCCGGCGGCCTGTTACCATCTGGACAATTGCTGTAAAATTCAATGCTGCTGTCAATTTGTGATGACCCTATTGGTATTTTGTCATCCCATTGATACAGGTACTCAGTGTACCATTTTATGTTAGAGTTAGTTGTGAGTCAGTAGATGCAATGTAAACATGCATGTTGTGAACCATTATGTCCACCTCTGGAGAATTTGTAACACAAACTAATCTACAATCTTTTGTAACATCAATAAGTCTGAAAGAATCATCAGATTCATCTCATTCTAGAAATAGAATAATGGTATGATATTCACATGTTTTGTTTTTTAAGTTGTTTTTACCTATAGAAATTACTTGTCATTCTCAAATTTGTTTCACTTATAGCCTTAGATTTAGAATATATTCACTGAAAATTAGCCGCTTTGTCTTCCTCTGTCTTTGTTAACCTTTAATTTGACATTTCTGGATCGCATTTAATTCACAAAATCTGTATATATTACTCGTTTGTTTGCTGATTTTGTTGTTGATTTCTTTACCCTCTTTCCTTGTTTATTGCTTGGTTGGAAAACGAAATACTTCTTCGACCATTTTTTTTTCTCTGTTTGGTGTGCAACTTAGGATAAGATTCTCACTATAGATAATCTTAAATAGCTTAGGAAGGTATTGTGAATCGGCGTTGCACGTGCTTCAGAGATGGAGAATTAATGATGCATTTGTTGATTCCTTGTCCAGTTGCCAATGATCTTTGGGCTGCAGCTCTTGTTTGGTGGGGCATGTCTTGGGTTTCGTTGCAATGGTGATGGCCCTTATTCAAGAATTGTATGGGCCTAGAGTGGGTAGAAGAAGCTGGAAGTTTTTAATTTTTGATCCCGATGTGCTTGATGCGGCTAATTTGGAGAGAGAGGAACCGAAAATATTTTGACGGGGTCGAGAGTCCGTTGTTTAAATTTAGTATTTTCCTTTCTAGTTTGTTTAGTTAGGAGTCAATGGAGTGCAACCCAACCCAATTCTTGATCAATTTCTTGATTTGTTAGATATTCTTTGCATTAAGAATGATTTATAGGTCATTTCATAAATTGGTTTCTTTTTGGTGTCTTTGCGCATCTGTTGCTTATCTTTTGTTATTCCCTTACTCTGAACTGAAAGTTAAGCTAACAGACCTGCGGAAATGATCCGCGATTCCACCGAGTTCAATTTGGTAGTTAGAGAATGGATGTGATATACATTTGGTCTCAATGAGTCACCTTTTCTTGTATACATATACTTTGAGACCTCCTCCCCATCTGCCTGATTTTGGCTCCATCCTTGTATGACGTCTGCTCCTTTGCTTGAAGGCCTTTTGTACCAACTGGGGACATCAAATGTGTTCTACCTGGTGACTTGCAAGAGAAGATGTGTTTTGTATGCGACACTATCATGCAAGATTTACGTTGAAGATCCAAACAAGAGAATGGCACATGAGAAGGTACTTACCTGTCTTTTTGTCAATCCAGTTTAGAAACAAAGATATTTGTCCAGGGTTAATTTGCATGATAAGGCCAACGTTCTATAGTAAATGTAGTCTATTTTATTGTATAGTGTGCTTGTCTTTTTTTTTTTTTTTTGGATTGTCCTACCGAAATTGCAAGGGGTTGAGTCGGTTGACCATTTTATCGAATCTATCCCTTGGAGTTTTACTTACCCTGAGTTTCTGTGTTTTCTGCTGATTGAATTTTTTTTAGGGCATTATTGCTGCTGAATTCTACACACACACACACACACACACGGCTATCCAAAAAACACAGACTGAAGCGGACACAGACACACACACATACAAGCATTTATAGTACTTTCTGGAGCTAGTCGATTGAAGAGGCCATTTTATTCTATTATTTTCAGCTTATTGACTTTATTTTTATTTGTATGCAGAGGCCAGGATAGGCTGCACTGTAAGTTCTTTTTGCCCGTTGCATGCTCTATCATACATATATGAAGAAACATATGCACATTTGTACACACCCAAAATGATGAATTGTGTTTTCTTAAGTTGAGGTAAGTTGTTTCATGGAGTTCTGGTTTGTTATCTACTGTATAAAGTATGAATGGTTCGCTCTTTGTGTTAACTAGTCAGGCTCTTTGTGTCCTTTGTTTGTGTGCAGAACATGTTGGCTGCTATTAAGTTGAAATCATTTCCTCAGATGAAGCCTGTATAGGTTTGCCACTATCAACTGCATATATTCTATGATAATTTTCTACCATGATTCGTATTTGTACATTGAGTGCCAATGTGTGATATTTTGTTGTTTACAGCTATCGAATTCCACATGCCTCCAATTTGTTCTCCAATTGTTATGTTAGGCCTGGCAGGCCGGCTGAGGCAGCACCAGTTATATCCTTAGTTGCAGGAATCTTCTACTTGGAAGGTGCTCCTCAACGATTCTTAGTGACGGGAGCGCACTCCTATGAGAAAGAGAGAGAGAGAGGGAGGGAGGGAGAGAGAGAGAGAGAGAGAGAGAGGGGGAGGGAGAGGGAGAGGGAGAGGGAGAGGGAGAGGGGGAGGGAGAGAGAGAGAGAGAGAGAGAGAGTTTCATCTTACGTTGATAATTTTAGGGTTATACTCTTTATTTTGCTTTGGGCCATGTGTGGGCTTGGGCCAGCATTCTTACTATATAGCCCACTTGTCCAAAGCTTTGCTAGTGGGGTTATAAAGATATCTCCTCTACTAATGGGCCAAAAAACATAGGCTTACCCTCTTCTACTTCTAATAATTGTGCATGAAAATATATATTTTTCTGTATACTATAAATAAAAAAATATGGTATTATTTAAAAAATATATAAAATAAAATAATATATACATAGGCGCTCCCAATCTTAGGAGCTTTTGGGTACCTCCGCAGCTCCGCTCCCCCTTTGTGCAACTAAGGTTATATCAAAGCAGTTATCTGACAATTTCTTAAGACATGTCAGTATGATTTGTTTTATGTTATTCTTTCATTTGCCTCCCTTGCCTCCTGTGGAAGACAAAAGAAAAAAGGGGAAAAAAGAAGTTTTCTTGCTTAGAGTTGGGTGCTTGTTCTGTTCTGAATTTCTAAAACACCAGAGATGCTAATTTTAATGTTGTAGTTTCGCTATTTTTATTTCATATGCCTTTAGTGGATCTCTTGTACTATGAACATTTTATTCTAAAGGAAGTTTGATCCCTTATTTTTCAGTGCAATGATATAGTTAAAAACCAATGATTTCCGACTTTTAGTGATTTGACACTGCTTTGTTGATTGTTAATGTAAATTCTTTTACTGATGATTATATGGGTGGTTATAGTTCTGGCATGATTAACTTGATGGTCAGTGGCAAAGCTGCTTGGATGGCCTACCTGGTAATGTTTTCCTGAGGCTTGAAATCTCTGTCCCATCTATATAAATTAAGCAGGCTACAATCGTCTAGCTTTTCAATACTTTACTTTTTATCTCGAGTTTAAAATATGAATTGGGTTATCCATCAATAGATGGCATTCAACAAGACTGTGAATGACCCTTTTCTTTTCCTTGTATCTTGTGATGTCGAATTGTAAAGAAAACTTGGATTTCATTTCTCTTATGTTTCTATCATGGATAATGACGGCATTTATTTTGTTCATGCAGGATACTCACTGTTTGAATGCCGGTGGAGCTCTTTTTGATACTGCATTGCTTTTTGCAGTTGCTGCCTTCTCTCATTGTGAGATTCGCACTGTTTATGTATCGTCCTTCCTGTGCACATTGTTGGTACTGGTGGTTGGCCAGCCAGCTAATACCCAGATAAAAGTGTTTGCCTTGCATATAATCCTACTACTTGCTCGAAACTTAAGACCACCAAAAGCAGGGCAAAGCAATTAGTCCGACAAGGCTTACCTGATATGGGCATCCAACTTTGATTGTTCTATTCTTAGTTGTACAAAGCAGGATGGGGGTGGGAGCAGGGGAGCGAGGGCTCATGGAGGAGTGTAGGTTTGGGAGACCCTAGAGGAGTGCTTGAGTAATTGCAGTTTATCATCAATTGTTATATCTTGGTGATGGGTGCTGATTACAGATATGGTTAGAAATATTGTTGTTACAGGATTTTAGAGCAAATTTGAGTTGATTTCTGTCATTTTAGATACATACCTTGACCATAGTAATCACATAATTTGCACCGCTAGGTATGCGCACTGCGAGCTGAAGTGCGGATTGACAAACTGAGTGCGGATTCTGATGAATTCGCGAACTCATTAAATAGAATTCATGGATTCCTTTGACAGGTAAACGGATTCACCTTTGAAGCTGTTACACGCGCGTATGCAATTGGCTACGACTGTCCATGGCGGTACAAAAAGCAAACCTATGTTGACATAGAGCATCAAAGCCTAGGAGGAAAAGTAAAAAAGCAACCTCAACTCTGACAGGCTATCAATCAGGCTACCATAGGTTCTCTCTCTCTCTCTCTCTCTCTCTCATTATAAACATATATGTATATATAGTTGTACAAATTTCTGGTGATCAAATATGGTCCAAATTACCTGCAAAAAATGTTATATACTCCAACCGTGGATAAAAATAAATAAATAAGCCAAACCAAATTAAAGGACACGTATGAACAAAGTCGGACATCGATTTGAAGGTTGGAGAAGAAGATGGAACTAGTGAGCAAAAATCCATCAAACCGTGAATTCAGTCCAAACCAATCCAAACCGAAAGATTTGGTTCGGTTTTTTAGTAGTGTGGTTTGGTCATGGTTTAAAAAATTAGAAACCACATTATATGGTTTGGTTTGTGAATTCATGTTCACGGTTATGGTTCCGAACCGATCCGAACTGTATAATATATATATATATATATATATATAATATAATATAATATAAAGTAAGTTGGTTGCTACCATGCTGCTGCTGTCTCATTTCAATTCTATAGTTTTAGGAATTTTCTTTGACTTTTTATTTGGTTAAACCATCTTAAGATGTTTAGTTGGTGGTATTCTTAGTTGGTTCATTTTAGTGATTTACCAGTATTTCATTTTATTAGTTTGAGGCAAATGTTGGTACTCTACTCTTAAAATTAGTTGGTTGATGTTAGTTTGTTTTGGTAATTTGAATGAAATTGATTTTAATATAAGTTTTTTTAATTTATCTTCGTTATTTTAAGTACTTCAAATATTTTTTGAAGATGATAGCTTAGTTCAAAGCAAACCATGGTTAAAACCGAAACCGAACTGTAGTTTATTGGATTGGTTTGGTTCTATGCCTATTGTGGGTTGGTTTGGTTTTGTAAATTTATAATCCTTAGGTATTGGTTTGGTTCTTGGTTTACTATAAAACCGAACCAATCCGGACCATGCTCACCCCTCGATGGAAGGGAGTCAGAGGAAGTTGCAGGGAGCGTCTATCAAAGCGCTTGGTGAGAAATACTTGGGGAGCTGTTTATTTGTTAACTGGATGTGTCGTTTGAGGTGGTGATAAGGAAATGTCGTTTTGGAGTAGATAGGGGTTACGGGAGTATTTTGAGGGGAAAAGTAGGGAGGGTATTTTAGGACTAGAAATGTAGACAAACATCTCAGTCTTTTATAAGGAGTATAGATAGATTAAATATTGACGATCTCTAGACGCACTCGATTTCAATCCTTTCAAAAATCGACCCTTTCACGCTCCTACCCCCGCATTCTGCACGTGCACCGCTCACGGTCTGTGTGACTTAGGCCTTGACTGAGGATCTTTTATTTCCCTTCTCACCTACTCTCTCTAAAGTGAATGCAAATAACGGTGTGAGTTAAGAAGGATCTTTTATTTCCCTTCTCACCTACTCTCTCTAAAGTGAATGCAAATAACGGTGTGAGTTAAGAAAGATTATCAGCCAAAAACTTCAACCCCGATAACTGAAAGATGCCAAGAATTTGTGATAAATACTCACACTAAGGATGTGAACATCAAGAACTGAATCACTCCACATAATGATGATGTAAGCAAAATCCCACTAGTCCTGTAGTCCCCAAAGGTTTGTGTAGTAGGAGAGATGCCTTGAAGTTGACATACTTTGTGAAAGTTGAACCGGCCAACTTTGATTTCCACATACCCACCAAATCTACACTGTTTTCAGCCAACAATTTCAAAACTCCAATACTCCATGTTGTTTGGAGGGGTAATAAGATCCCTTGTATTCTACTCTTAGTTGCGGCAGCTCAATTCTTGTTGTTAGCTATATGCTGGAGATGCAGCTTTAGGTTTCTTCCTACCTCCCCTTACTTTCTTATCTCTCCGTGCCGATGTAATTTTTCAGTGGGGTAAAATTTGATGCCTGATGATGTTTAGCTTGACAATGCGCTTTTCTTTCCGGAATTCTTTGTATATTGTAAATACTGTTTTTTTGAATGACAATATATTCAATACACTGTTGTGCAGTATTGTTAGCTTGTGTGTGAATTGTAATAAGTCAAGATTCTGCATATAAGCATTTCTTTTGAAAGCATGTATGACATTGCTCTTCCGAGTTTCTTTGCATTTCATTTATGAAGTTTGGGTTGTTTCATGATTCCAAAGTTCAGTAGTTTTGACCACACTTATTTATCATGATAACTCTTATACTTAATTCAGATAGTGTACTGGTAGTCTGGTACAAATCCCAGTGGTTTCTCTGAATGATGATGGACAGTAGTAGTTTCTGATGAAGATGGGGGGAAGTTGAAAAGGAGCCAGTGCATAAAGAGAAGAGGGTTGATGGAGGCTGTGAGAGGCTCAAGAATAACTAAATTTAAGGAAGCGACAGTATATGAATATTTGTATGATCTCGAGATGGAATTTGAAGAAAGCATTGATAGTCGAATAAATAGTCATAGTGAAGTCTTATTTAGTATTGAAGAATGTCGGAGGGCGTTTGGAGATTGGGGTATTTTGGCAATTTGAGTTTTCTAATCATGGGCCGTAGGGGTCGCCCATGGGTTATTTTATGGGTCAAGTTATTTACCTGTTTTATAATTAAGAGTCTTTTTTAGTGTCATATAGGTATTGCAAATCAAAGTAATTAGTATTTTGCTTTTTCATAGTTGTAACTGGTTTAGGAAGTCTCCAAGTCTGTATAAGCAATGTAATGCTTCTAATGTAATGGAGTTTAATTTTATCAGGATTTTAGAGCTTTTTGAAGCCTCTTTTATGGATTTTGAGATGCACTCAAACCTTAGGTGTGATGCCTAAACCCTCCAAGATGATTTCTAGAGCTGTCTTCTTTTCTTTTTTCTTTCTTTGTATTTTTCTGCATAAAACAGCCCTGATGACTGTTCATGGGTACCGCTCACAACACAAAGAACAGCCCTATTTTGGCTGTGTTTCTCCTATTTTGTCAAGCCCTAACGCTGATTCTTCCATTCAATACAAAAAACCTAAACCTCCCTTATTGTCCTATGTCTGAAGCTCAAGGTAAGCAGCATTCCTCTCTCTTTGACATGCGTACTCCACAAAGAATTACATTCTAGCGGACCCCACAACAAAAGAAGAGTCCGTCATGGAAACTCTTTTAACCGTGGTTTTGGATTCATTTTTTCAACTTGTGTCTCTCTACAAGCCTGGTGGACCAATTCTTGCACACTCATCAGTGATGCAGGTTCGACCCCTGGTTGGGGGCTGTGCTGCCCTGCCTTTGTTGAGGAGGCGTCTTCCTTTTCCTAGACCCACATTTTATATGAACACTGTGTCCTAGCAGGCTAGCAAGTCATGTTTGTGTCGAGGCGCCTGCAAATGTACCAAATGTGATTGTGTCCCAACATGGGAGCTCTGGAATTCGAAAAGAAATCCTGGAGATTCATAGATTTGGAGATATTTTGTAGTTGGTCTCTTTTTTTTTTTTGTGTGCACGTTGAAGTTGTTTGGAGTATAAATGGTTTTATACACAAAGATGCATTTCTGTCATACCAAGGCTGGCATGCTGTGTGATGTGATGTCTACTCATTATTGTTCTGTTGAATCAAATATGTGAATGATGATAGTAGTAGTTTGGTTTTGGTAGAACTTAGAGGCCATCCCACCAAGTTCATAGAAACTTCTTTAACAAATAATTTTGTTTATAATTGTTTGGGTAAAATTTCATGTTGACTTGAATTTTGAAAAGTCACAGACTGATTGATTACTGTGTGATGCTTTGTGACACTTCATAGCACTGCAGGACTGTTGCATTAATAAGACATATTGAAAGAACTGCAGAAAATTTTAAATGAAGCCAGCCTTATCTGATATGGAGGTGGACTAGAGGCTTACAAGGATTTTGTCCCGGAGATGGCAGCAATGAGTCAGTAGCTACTTCAAAATCAAATCAGTCATACCAATGTCTTATGTTTCTGAGGTGATTAGTGAGTTTAAGAAGTTCTGAGGCAGTGTAAGTTGTAACCATTGGATTTTTGTTGCATATGTGGGAAGATTAATTTTCACACAAGTATCTTATCAGTTTTACTTCTGAGAGTGAGAGTTATGAAATTGTAATGACAACAATTTTGGCCTCTTTGGGTTGAAATTTCTGAACTTACGTGTAATTTAACTTTTTGATTAGTTCTCACTTCTCAAGTTCAATATACTAAGATGCACGGTGGAAGGCCGATGACAACGTGTGAACGTGCTCAATCGTATTAGCTTGACACTCGGTGCCTACTTCGGTAAGTAACTGTACTCTCCTCTCTCTCTCTCTCTCTCTCTCTCTCCCCGTATGTGTGCCTTACATCTTCAGAGGCAATTGAGTTTCATTTCTGCATTTTCCCCTTTAGGATATAAAAAAGCATTGTTGTGATATCACAGCCCTGGTGTTCTCACTAGGATAGTGAAGTAGTGATCACCAATTTTGTTTGAGTGTGGAGGCAATAAAGTAGCAAGATTTTTCATCAAAGCAATCCTAACAAAAAGGTGACTATTTGCAATCCCCGCAAGTGGACTTGGGATTGGTCCCCCATGATTGGTTGAATTGCACGTAAGGTGACCCAAATTCTTGAGTTATAAAAAACAAAACAAGGAGGTGACTATTTTTTACTGTTGGGTTGTTTATGTGCCTTGTGAACTTGTCCACTGAAGTGCTAGGGATTGCAGCCAACCACCACTGTGGGTGAATACCTTTTTGGAAATACATCTCTCCAGTCCCTTTGGTCGGATCCATTTTGGGCCGGTCCTGGATCCACTTACACGGGCAGTTAACTTTTTAGATCTCGTGGAGAATTTCAAAAATAACGTAGAGTCGTAGATTAGATAAGATATCGCCTGATATATTTTCAGAATATATTTATCTTGAGAGCTTTTGTCTAGCGTTGCAATAAGTTTTTTTCACGAAAGATAAATCATAAATGTGTTTCGAAAATACATCAAACAATAGCGGATCAATATAATTTTGTTTTGGTGGAGATAATGTTCTCGATGAGACTTAAATAAGTGAACGATTTTAATAATTGATGTGAACTCGGAAAGAACGGGAAATGGGAGCAGATAGGACTGGAAAGGATAGATCATTATCTTTCGAGTATATGGTTGGCTAAAAGGATCTAATGGCCCGATTTGAACCAACTGAATCTCATTTTTAGCCAAATCATTTTGAGGGCATTTGTAACTTGCGTGTTACGCGAGCGTAGAAATCTTGCTCCTACAATTTGGCATAAAATTGTGTCAATTGTTTTGAAAAACAATGAGGCTGCGTTTTTATGAATTTAACTTGAAAGTGATTTTATTTGTTGCTAAAAAGTGGTATTTCTCAAAATACTTGTGTAAAAGTTAAAAAATTTTACTTTCCCTATTCCTCTCATCGAGACGAATCAATAACCCACAAAAGTTTGGCGTAGAACTAACAAATAAAAAAAATTTCAAATAAGTACAATTTTCAAGTTTAAGGTAAATTCATAAGAACGCAGCCTTAGAAGTCACAAAATTCTGCCTCAGTTTCTGATGACAAACAAAAGTTTCCAAATTCCATTTTAATGTATCCTGCTCTCTGTTTCAATTCTTTTTTCCCCCTCTCTGTTCCAGTTCAATAGGTATTATGGTAAATTGGTAACACAACATCATAGTTCAAAATTTATTTTATGACGTTGTGAAGAATTTTAAGCCTTGCCAAAACTGTCATGGAGCTAGAGGCTGTTTGGATCAATGTTGTCAATTCGTTTCGTATCTGTCCATACCGGCTGGTACATACCATATCGGATATAAAACAGTACACATAAATAGGTGTTCTTTACCGTCCCAAATACCGGCCTGTACCGAAATCTCAGCCGATACAATTTTTTTTTCTATTTTTTTCTTTTGCTTGAAGTTTAAGATAATTCAACAATACTTGGAGTCTATAATATGTTAATCATCTTAATTTGTTATTAGGACAAATTTAAGATATAACCAAGTGTGAGAATTTATTTTATACCTCTACTTTGAGTAAATACAAAGTAAAATAAAGCAAAAAAAAAAGGTGTCTTCCAAACTCCATCCTATCTTGATTTGTGCATGTCATCCTTGCATAGAGGCCATACTAATCTTTTATGTATCGTTCCAATTTTATCGAATGTCTCCGAAGAGACAAAACTTAGTTTCCGTTGGTAGTAGGTGCTCGACTTCCGTTGTAACTACTAGTAACAGCTAACCCATAACATCTTACCGTCTGGAAGAAAAGCAAAAAAAACCACCATCCTAACTAAAATAGTAGTAATGTCATAGAGAAAAACTTGTTTCCGGCTATGCTGTAAACAAATGTTTACAACACTTAACTGTTACCATCCAAAATGTTCTGAAAGGTTCGGATTTTAATGGAACTTTTTCGGGAAAGAGATAATTGTGACCGGTTATAATGAAAAATAAATCTCAGCTATTAATTATGCGAATAAACAGCTAAGATTGGTTGGTGCCGTAAACAGCCAGAAACAAGACAATCTCTTTTTTTTTTTTTTCCCCCTCAAATGGAATGCATGATTCTACACAGAGGAAGACGTCACACACCGAAGGCTAGTACATCACTTGGTGGCATAGGACTATGATACTTGGATCCATTTGGGGTCACATAATGAAATATTGAAATATCAATTCCATTTCGCTAAGAGACAAAGAGCATAAAAAATATTCCATCCGTCTTATTTTTATTGTTTATTTTTAAATTGTGTGTCATTTTTTAATTATTTATATTTTTTAATCTATAATATTTTCATAATTTTGAAAATTTTGTATTATAGGAGTAGAACTAATCGGGAAATAAAATTCATATTACATATTTTTTTGAGATTTTACTAAAAAATATAGACAAAAAACATAAAAGAGACCAACAAAATACTGTTTCACTTTTTTTAAAAGTACTTTTTTTCAAATTCACGTAATTTCAAACTCAAATATAATGAAAATAAAAAATATTTTTTCAATTTTTTTGTACCGTTTAATAGATCTTAATGAGATTTATCAAATAAGATTCATATTGGTAAAAAAATTATTTGTGTAAACTCATAATTTTTAAACTTGAAATGACATTTTTTTTTCTAAAAGTTCTTACTCGGAGAAACGGAAAACCCTGGAATAGAAATAGGAATCTGGAGAAGCAAAAAAGTCCCGATTGCCCTGACTCAAAAATCTGTCACTCTGGCGTTATTCATTTTGTGGGTGGATTTGTCCCTCACATAATTAATTAGTGCTCGATACTTGTGATTAGATGAGAAAAAAGTAATTTATTATGAATTTTTTAGTCCTGATATAGATGAGTTTGTTTTTGATCAGGTTGTAGAAGAGATTAGTTGAAATACATATAAACTGATACAGATACTCTTATTGTCTAACCAAAAATAAAAAATTCTGTCACCCTCCCTCCCCCACCCCCCTCTTCTCTCTCTCTCTCTCTCTCTCTCTCTCTCTCTCTTCTATAACTCTCTCTCTTCCATATCATCCATGCTCCTCTCATCCTTCGTGCCTTCTTTTGGGAATCCAAACCAACCAATGGGAAGTCAAGAAACTTCATCATCAAACACCCAACAGATTAGTGCAATCCCAGTTCCTCCCCCCACCTAGTCTCCCTCTCTCTCCTGAAATCCTCAGACAAAAGCCAACCTCATAAATGAAACCTTGCACTATTGTCAAAACCAAGTACCACGTGTCCTCCAATCCCACCACTAACTCAAAGCAAACTACTTTTTCAATTCTCAAATACCTTAATTCTCCACTAAAAAATATAAACTCACGAGTCACAACCTCTCATTTCTCCAAAAATTAGAGGAAGAAGAAAGAAGAAACAACACTAATAAATCACAAGCAGTACAGAGAGAAAGGTACAAATTCACGTAGTTCTCTCTCTCTCTCTCTCTCTCTGTAATCAAGAAACATTGAGTGAGTTTCTTTCTTGAATTACAAAGCCAGCACAATGGCTTCTCTTGTTTCTTCACCATTCACATTACCCACCTCAAAAGTAGACCAACTATGCTCAATTTCCCAAAAGCATTACTTCCTCCACTCTTTCCTCCCCAAAAAGACCAACCAAAACACCCCCAAATCACCCCTGAGGCTAATGAAATGTGCTGCAGTTGGCAATGGCCTCTTCACCCAAACAAGCCAAGAAGTCCGTCGAATCGTGCCCGAAAACATTCACAATCTCCCCACAGTCAAGGTGGTCTACGTGGTCCTAGAAGCCCAATACCAATCTTCCCTATCCGCCGCGGTCCGAACCCTCAACAAGAATGGCAAATTTGCCTCTTTTGAGGTTGTGGGTTACTTAGTGGAAGAGCTTAGGGATGTGAATGCATACAAGACTTTCTGCAAAGACCTTGAGGATGCTAATATATTCATAGGCTCGTTGATCTTTGTTGAGGAGCTTGCTTTAAAGATAAAAACTGCAGTCGAGAAAGAAAGGGACAGGCTTGATGCGGTCCTTGTGTTCCCTTCAATGCCTGAGGTGATGAGACTCAACAAATTGGGCTCATTTAGTATGTCCCAATTGGGGCAGTCAAAGAGTCCCTTTTTCCAATTATTCAAGAGGAAGAAGCAATCAGCAGGGTTTGCTGATAGTATGTTGAAGCTTGTTAGGACATTGCCTAAGGTCTTGAAGTACTTGCCAAGCGACAAGGCTCAAGATGCTAGGCTTTATATTCTTAGTCTGCAGTTTTGGCTTGGTGGGTCACCTGATAATTTGGTGAATTTCTTGAAAATGGTTTCTGGGTCCTATGTTCCTGCTTTGAAAGGGATGAAAATTGAGTATTCGGACCCGGTTCTTTACTTGGATACTGGGATTTGGCATCCTTTGGCCCCTTGTATGTATGATGATGTGAAGGAGTACTTGAATTGGTATGGGACCAGAAGGGATGCCAATGAGAAGCTAAAGGGTCCAAATGCGCCTATAATTGGATTGATTCTACAAAGGAGTCATATTGTCACTGGGGATGAGAGTCACTATGTGGCTGTGATAATGGAATTGGAGGCAAAGGGGGCGAAAGTCATACCAATTTTTGCTGGTGGGCTTGATTTTTCTGGGCCTGTTGAGAAGTTTTTCATTGACCCGATCACCAAAAAGCCGTTTGTGAACTCAGTGATTTCGCTTACTGGTTTTGCGCTTGTTGGGGGCCCGGCTAGGCAGGACCATCCGAAGGCTATCGAGGCGCTGATGAAGCTTGATGTGCCTTACATTGTTGCATTGCCTTTGGTGTTTCAGACCACAGAGGAGTGGTTGAATAGCACTTTGGGGTTGCACCCAATTCAGGTGGCTTTACAAGTTGCTCTCCCTGAGCTTGATGGTGGCATGGAGCCCATTGTTTTCGCCGGGAGGGATCCCAGAACAGGCAAGTGAAATTCTGTTCTTATTCTTTATTTAGGCCTTTTATTTCTTTCCATGTCAATTACTAATACCAGTTGATTATGTTTTCATATCAATTTGGGATTAATTTGAACTGTCCTTTTTGCTTGGTTAGAGTTTTCAGAATCAGTTCTTCGAATACATCTTAAAAAACTCTTTTGCTTGCTGGTTTTTGAAACGTGTTCAAGATGAACTTATCTCTAATAATCCACCAGAATGGAGTTTTCAAATTCTCGTAAACCATTATAAAAAGATGAATAAATGCGATACAAAAACGACTGTTTTATTGCGAAAATAGCGTGTTGAGAAACTGATCCTGGAACAACCAATCTCACTTGTGTTTTTTGACCGTGAGATCATGAGCTAATCTTTGGAACCCGATTTTATTGCAGGGAAATCACATGCTCTTCATAAAAGGGTGGAGCAACTCTGCACCAGGGCAATCAGATGGGCTGAACTGAAAAGGAAATCGAAGGTATGTGGCTTTTGTGCTATATCCTCAAATTGTTATATGAACATATCTTCATTCCTTAATGGCTTTGTGCAAAGTTTATCCAAACTTTTTCATGTCTTTTGGCCTGACTTTTGCATCTTCACCCCTTAATCTTCTCATCCCTCTATGACGTGGATCGAGAAATTAAAAGCTAAGGTTTTGTTTGGACAAAATAAAAATTCTCTCTCCTGCTTGTTTGATTCCTAGGTTGGAAAGAGAGAAGGAAAAAATATCAAAGAAATAGAAGTGGAAAGTGACTTTCTTTTATGTGTTCCTTTCCTTTCTTTTCTTTTCTAATTTCTTTTGTACTTTCCTTTCGCTTTCGTATTATCAAGGAACAAATCAAAAAACATTTCCATTTCCATATTTTTTCTCTCCTACTTTCCCTCCCTCGTTTTTTCCATTTCACAACTTTCAAACAGATTGTGAGAAACTTTATCCATGGTCAATTTGTTAATCACGTGAGTATGTTGGACCCATTTCTTAGAGAAGTGGAGGAGAAGATTTGACTATTGAGTATAATCTTGAGTTGAAGCACTATGGTTTACTCAGTAAACTTTTACTGTATTCTTGAGAAAATATAATTATGAAGTAGGATGTAGACATCAATGATGAGGATTAAAAGGCCTTTTATAAGCTTTCATCTGGTTTCTTAACCCCTAGGACTGAATAAGCTGAGCTGCTTCATTGATGTTGATGGTTGCAAGTTGTAACATAGCACCTATTACAACTCTTGAGCTTCTGCCAGTTTCTTGTTCGTTTTTCTCTATACTGTTACGTGCTGTAGAGTACTTCCTAAAACTTGTAAAATGGAAAAAAAGACAAAAAGATGGAAGAAAATTAGAACAAAACCTTATTCACATGCACTTGTTGGGCTCACTTCTATTTACAACCTTATGCGACCCCTGTCGTTCTGTGACTTCATTTATGTCTGAATATACTTAAACCAGTCCTGTTTATCATGAAATATGCAGGCAGAAAAGAAGCTTGCAATAACTGTTTTCAGTTTCCCTCCGGACAAAGGAAACGTTGGAACTGCAGCATACCTCAACGTGTTCGCATCCATTTTCTCCGTCTTGAAGGAGCTTCAACGAGACGGTTACAATGTTGATGGTCTCCCGGAATCTTCTGAAGCACTAATCGAAGAAATCCTCCACGACAAAGAAGCCCAGTTCAGCAGCCCGAATCTCAACATCGTTTACAAAATGGGCGTGAGGGAGTACCAGAAACTGACTCCCTACGCCGCAGCACTGGAGGAAAACTGGGGAAAGCCCCCCGGGAATTTGAATTCTGATGGGGAGAATCTGTTGGTCTATGGAAAACAGTTTGGAAATGTTTTCATCGGAGTCCAGCCCACGTTTGGCTACGAGGGCGATCCCATGCGCCTACTGTTCTCTAAATCAGCAAGTCCACACCATGGATTTGCTGCTTATTACTCATTTGTGGAGAAAATTTTCAAAGCGGATGCGGTTCTTCACTTTGGAACTCACGGTTCCTTGGAATTTATGCCGGGAAAACAAGTGGGAATGAGTGATGTTTGTTACCCCGATAGTCTGATTGGGAACATTCCCAATGTGTACTATTACGCTGCCAATAATCCGTCAGAAGCCACTGTAGCCAAACGTAGAAGCTATGCCAATACCATAAGCTACTTGACTCCCCCGGCTGAAAATGCTGGTCTCTATAAGGGACTCAAGCAGCTAAGCGAGTTGATCTCATCGTACCAATCGTTAAAAGACACTGGCCGCGGGCAACAGATAGTGAGCTCCATTATCAGCACAGCCAGACAATGCAATCTAGACAAGGATGTCGATCTTCCGGAAGAAGGCGTGGAAATCTCGGCCAAAGACCGCGATCTAGTGGTTGGGAAGGTGTATTCCAAGATCATGGAGATCGAATCGAGGCTTTTGCCTTGTGGGCTCCACATAATTGGCGAGCCTCCATCTGCCATGGAAGCAGTGGCCACATTGGTTAACATTGCAGCGTTGGACCGACCCGAAGAGGACATTTACTCCCTCCCGTCGATACTTGCTGAGACGGCTGGGAGACAGATTGAGGAAATCTACAGGGGAAGTGACAAGGGGATATTGAAAGATGTCGAATTGCTCCGTCAGATCACGGACGCATCAAGGGGATCCATTTCTGCTTTTGTGGAGCGGACAACCAATAGTAAGGGTCAAGTCGTCGATGTGGCCAATAAGTTGACCTCAATCCTTGGTTTTGGCGTGAATGAACCGTGGGTACAGTATTTGTCAAACACCAAGTTTTATAGGGCTGATAGGGACAAGCTTCGAACTTTGTTTGCGTTCTTGGGAAATTGCTTGAAGCTCATTGTGGCGGATAACGAACTGGGGAGTTTGAAACAGGCTCTGGAGGGGAAATACGTTGAGCCAGGTCCAGGTGGGGATCCAATTAGAAACCCGAAGGTGCTGCCAACTGGGAAGAATATCCACGCGCTGGACCCACAATCGATTCCTACAACAGCAGCAATGCAGAGTGCTAAGGTGGTGGTGGAAAGGTTGCTTGAGAGGCAGAAGGTTGATAATGGGGGAAAGTATCCTGAGACGGTTGCTCTTGTGCTGTGGGGAACTGACAATATTAAGACCTATGGTGAGTCACTGGCTCAAGTTTTGTGGATGATAGGAGTGCTTCCGGTTGCTGATGCGTTTGGCCGAGTCAACCGAGTGGAACCTGTAAGTCTCGAAGAACTGGGAAGGCCGAGGATCGATGTTGTTGTCAATTGCTCTGGTGTGTTCAGGGACCTTTTCATCAATCAGGTATGATTCTTTCCCATCTTTTTAGTATCAACTTGTGAGGGTTATGCTGTTTATGCCTGTTTCGTTTTGTGTTGTTCACTTTTCACTTCCCGCAAATTTTACGAAACTTGTTTAGCAACCTGTTTTTGAAACAGCTTTTGAGTAAATTTTGGAAGTTACTTTCCCCAAAAACGACACAACACATGACACGACACAGACATGTGTACAAAGATTGTGAAAAAAAATGGAAGGCAGGGCAAGCCGAGCGCACATTAAACATGTCAACTTCGTAGATTTGTATGTGTTGCTTATATCTAATTTTTGGACTAACAGCAAAATATAAGACCAAACGTTTATTGAAACTAAAAAACCGTGGATTTCATAATTTGGAAAAAAATATATCGTGTTCATACTTCCATCCAAATTGACAAAATGAACCATGCATCAGTCAAGAAGAAATGAGTCCATCACTCCATCCATTCTAAATCACACATGGTCTAATGAAATAGGACGACACGACATGTCGCACCTTCTGACAAGTGTCGATACTTGCTTATTTTCCTGAACTTCGTATTGCTTTCTATTCCAAAATCACAAAAAAAAAAAAAAAAAAAAATGAAAAGGAAAGAAACAAAAACCATTTCTGACTATTTTCCCTGGAACTTTCAATGTTTTTGCAGATGAATCTCCTCGACAGGGCAGTGAAGATGGTAGCTGAGCTAGACGAGCCGGAAGAGCAAAACTACGTGAGAAAACATGCAATAGAACAAGCACAAGCCCTTGGCATTGAGGTGAGAGAAGCTGCCACTAGAGTCTTCTCCAACGCCTCCGGCTCCTACTCCTCTAACATAAATCTTGCTGTTGAGAATTCCTCATGGAATGACGAGAAGCAACTCCAAGACATGTACTTGAGCCGGAAATCCTTTGCGTTCGACAGTGATGCTCCTGGGGTTGGCATGACTGAGAAACGCCAAGTTTTCGAGATGGCTCTGAGTACAGCTGACGCTACATTCCAAAACTTGGACTCATCGGAGATTTCTCTTACAGATGTGAGTCACTACTTTGATTCGGATCCGACTAACCTTGTACAGAACCTCAGGAAAGATGGGAAGAAGCCCAGTGCATACATTGCTGATACCACTACAGCTAACGCACAGGTGAGCACTTTGATCTAGTTATCACTTCTGTTCACATAGAATCTTTAAACAGAAAACATGACCAGATTATGTGGTGGTTAAATTTCTGTAAACTTAGGGCAAGTTTGTCTCGTTGATGATTTTTGGGAACTTATTTTCTGGTTACTTTTGTTTGGGAAGAAACTGAGATGATTTCAAATTTTTTGAAAACCATTTTTTATGAGAATCAATAAGACATGGAAACAATTACTCATTTGTTTTGAACGTCAGTTTCTAAAATGTTGTTTTGTACAAAGTTGGTTCTGGAAATAGCAACGAACAACGGAACAAGAGCATCTTGTTCCGTTTTTCTGCAATGACTTTTATGCCTCGTTTTTCAGTTCATTTCATTGCTAACAACATCGGTTCCATCTTGGTTCAGGTGAGGACGCTCTCTGAGACTGTGCGACTTGATGCCCGGACTAAGTTGTTGAACCCCAAGTGGTACGAGGGAATGCTGTCTACCGGGTACGAGGGTGTACGAGAAATTGAAAAGCGACTCACTAATACGGTCGGTTGGAGCGCGACCTCAGGCCAAGTCGACAACTGGGTGTACGAGGAGGCCAACACTACATTCATTCAGGACGAGGAGATGCTGAACAAGCTCATGAAGACGAACCCGAATTCCTTCAGAAAGTTGGTTCAGACATTCTTAGAGGCCAACGGGCGTGGATACTGGGAGACTTCAGAGGATAATGTTGAGAAATTGAGACAGTTATACTCTGAAGTTGAGGACAAGATTGAAGGGATTGACCGGTAATGTTTCGAAAACCCTATTGCGAAGAAATAAACTTTCTTTGGAAATAACATTGTTCATTCTCTCTCTTTCTTCTGGGTAGATGCATCTTCCAGGATTATCAAATCTGGATTGGATACTTTGCTCCCCATTGTAATTTTAGCTTCATTTTTGGGGTCTGTATCCAGTACAACTTATGAGAAAATCCTAATTCAGAGTACAAAATTGCCTAAACTTATGAGATGCTGATCCAAAAATTTTGAATTTTTTTTTTGAGGTTCAAAGTCATAGCCATTGTCGTTAAATAGTATATTTGAATTATAGAGATCAGGACATCACGAACAAGGGAACAAATTGCCGAAAACAAACACTGAAATCTCAGACAAAATAACCCTGGACTATCATGATCAAAATACGCATGATAACGGCGAAATTGACTTGCCTACAAAATGATGACATCCGCGAGCTGATAAGAGGACGTTGCCATCTCCATGGCCATCGGCATTGTTGTTGCTCACAAAACTATTACAGAGCTCTTCATCTATATTCTATAGTATTACAGTATAACTGCATAACTTCTGCTCAAATTACCCATAACCCTTTCAGCAGTTTATCTGAAAAAGGCACTTAAACGACTAATTAATTAACTGGAACAACTCGAACGTTATCCAAGACAGGGCCACAGAGGTGACCATAGTCATGCAATTTAGTATGGTAAAATGCACTGTAGAATGTGAGCCTTGTTCTGGCTGAAACTGCTTGGAACTTGAGACTTCCATTCTTGAACCCACCCTTTCCCTGAGACACAAAGGGAACTTTAAGCGTTTCCTTCGCAGCGAACGCCTCGACCGTCATCGACCCGTGGCAACCGTTCTTGGCATCTCCGATGGTGAAACTGAGGCTGTAGAATCTGTTGGGAACTGTCCTTATGACTTGGGCGATCGCGCTTTCTCTCCCGCCGACCAGTTCGATTGCGGCTAGTCCGGAGGGGACCGAGAAGTGGTTTGAGTCGATGTACTTGACTGGTTTTAGGGACTCAATTATCCACCCTGCGAGTGGTGAGATGAGGTCTCGGTTTTTGGGGAGGAGGAGGACCCCTGTTGAGAAGTTCTTGAACATATGAGGACCATTTTCAAAACCACCATTTTTCACCAGGTCACCTGCATTTGGTACAAAGGAAAAGAAGTGAAAACAAAAGCAGCCAAACCATGACCAATAGCATTATTGCTGTAATTACTGGACTTCTTAGAGTTTCATGCATAATTATAGTACCAGCTAACTGAAAGTAGCAAATTCCAAGTTTGATCTTCTTTGATTGGCCAAAGTCAATTTTTGTTAGAATAGTTAAATTACTACCTTGGAATGAGAGTCTCATGACCTACACTCTCCTAGTACCTAAGTATATTGCTGATGCCGTTGGACCAATGACTTGTTGGCCAAATTACAAGTATAGATTCAAAGCTCCTCCTTGACTTTTCAGTATTTAGCTTTCTACTATAACTTATTTAAGTCATTTCTCGCTAGTGATTATAAACAAAAAGTTACGACTAAACGAAAAACCGCAATCACTCCAGCGCCACCACTCTAGAAAACTGTCAAGCGCAAGACTTCAACAACCCAGTTACTAATCCTGTTTATACTAGTACGCAACAACAAATCAAATCTAAAACACCCAGAAACAAAGATAAAACAAATCGACCAAAACTGGAAAACATTTTTCACAGAAGGACCTTATTACTAACCTTTGGCATACTTGAAAGGGATCATCTGCTTGATTGCAATGGCATCCAAGAGTGGCCCACAAGTGGGGTCCTCCTGGACCCCAGGGTTATGGAATGTGACCTTGACAACCTTAGAAGTTGCCTTAAAAGCCCACCCATAAGTGTCCCCACCATCGCTGCTGTAGAGGGTCTGGATGGGGAGATCAGAGGAGTGCCCGGAGGCAGAGACCCTGAGGACCTCATCCTGGGCACAAGTCCTGGTGGCACCAAAGGTGAGGGAGTAGGTCTCGCCCGGGGTGAGGACAGCGTTTTGGGAGATGGAAGCGTCGTTCCCCAGCCTCACCGCGTGGACGCCACGCGGGATGGAGAGGAAGAAACCGCCTGGCTGGGGCCCGCGCGACACGTATTGGACCAGGCCCTTGATTTCCCACTTGGGTAAGGAGTGCTTCCCTTTGATCACTGTCTTGTTGAGGTTGGATGCCTTGGGCTCTTCCTCAAAGTCACCATTTGCAAGAAGTCCTACACACACAGAGAGAGAGAGAGAGAGAGAGAGAGATTTCCAACTAATTAAAGATCAAAAAGACAAACAAAAGACAAATTGGTGATCAAAAACTGTTCATTTCGATCTTGCCGGTTTTATGTCTGCTGAATTATTCATACTATTAAATTGTTCATTGATAAAAATTAGCATCAGTAGGTATTTCAAAATTTATCGGCAAACGTGTACGTACGATGTAACTTCACTTTGTAAATGAAAAAAAATAAAATTGATATTACATTCAACCAAACTCTTCAAAGTTATCTTCCATTTATAGTGCTACATTATCTTTTTTTGTCTTTGTTACCTTAATATATTGTGTACATTAACAGGGTTCTTCAAATATCAAATAAACATTTGTAGTAGGATTTAATATATGAAGGATGCTACCCATCTTTCAAATTTTAAGGTAAGATAACGTTTGAGATATCTGTCGAAAATGGGAAAAAAAATCTTAAAAGTTTTTCGATATTTGACATTTGACGAGTCTGTTGGACGTGCTTTCGTTTCCAACAATATCTTCCTTGTGTGTATAGTATATATGTTGGCAGTCGCATGCTATAAATTTATAACAGAAACAAATGAGTGTAAAATGCAAGTAATTAATTAAAAGGTTTGGAATGCTTACCATCAAGAAATGGAGGAATAGCTGCAGAAGTGGACATGGTGTAGAGAGAGAAGATGAACACAAAACACAGAGATAGAAGAGAGCCCATTCTTCTGCAAGGAATGAGGGAAAATGTGTCAGAGTGTGTGTGTGTGTGTGTGTGTGAGAGAGAGAGAGAGAGAGAGAGAGAGAGAGAGAGAGTAAAGAAAACCTTGATCAGGTAGATGTGGAAGAAGAGAGATGTCCCAGGAGTATATTTATACAGTAAAGTTGGATGAAAAGAAAGAAAAAGGACAACCATGCTAAAGTTTCCACCAAATTAGCCGGGAGATGTGTTGGTGTTTGCCTCTCTTTTTCTTCAAATTCGAGACCCATTTTTCTACACAACCATGTGGAGCTTGTCTTGGGAATTTTATATCCCGTGCCCTTGGCACAACTAATGAACTTTTGGTCTCGACCACTCATGCATGATTAGGGTTGCAAACGAACCGAGAGTCTCAACCCGTTAAGAGTTTGGCTCAGTCAACTCATTCACAAATGAGCTGAGCTTGAGTTTTAGGTTCGTTTAATAAAAGAGCCGCGAGTTCGAGTTTTAGGTTCGTTTGATAAAAGAGCAGCGAAGACCGGAGGAGAACCACAAACGTGGATAGTAGGACCACCCATGGTTCTATAGAGTTCGCCATACGATCTATCTTTATACACAAAACCGCACTAAGGTTCTTCCATACGGGACTTTGAATTTTACTACTTTATTTGAACATGATCAACCAGTCACTAGAAAAAGAAAAGGAAAAAAAAAACAAGCATGGAACTACCATAACATAGAATATTAATCAACACGTATAATGGTCCCCAGTGGTGATCACTATGCCCTCCCACGAAATGGTTAATTGCCGTGATTTGCTCTGTTCCTTGGTTCTTTATTTCCGTGAACCTGCTCTTTCATTTTGAATTTTAGATAAACGAAGACAAACCTTCCCACCTGACAATGACAATCTAATCAAGATTTTCCTAGGCAATAAATAATTAATTAGTAACAATTTACATCTATTTGGCTTGTCACATGTAGGTTTAAAAACCAAATGATCGAGCAAGGGATTGTTTGCGTTTGGTTATTGCTAACTTATATAGAGAGTTCGTTTTTGTCTCCTTTGAGAGGGAATTTGCATGGGTTCCATGTGATTTCAGTGTTAACTATGGATACACCATCGGTGTAAGCCAGATTACGCAAGATTCATTTTGAAGTTCCACTCTAATGATCAGAGCCATTCAATTTGTTTAGAACATTATTTTTTAACGGTTGCTGCAAAATATCAGCTCATTCGAATATCGACAAGAGTTTGATCGAATTATTCAATTTTTGTACTTATGAATTCAGTTCTAAGTAATTTTTGTTGAACGGCTTCCTATTCTAAGTATAATTATACATTTGCTGATAATTTTTTTCAACAGAAAATAAGACTTTATTAATCAATTGTACAGGATACAAAGATTAAAAAAAAAAACAAGAGCAACATCATCACAACAAGATAATAACATCCCAACAAAATTAGCATCCTACCCCCGATGATCATATGCCATTCGAGGCCTGGATGGTTGCCCTTTTTTTTAACGGCAAGACAAAATTGGCTTAAATACTTGAATGGTCCTTATAAAATAGAGTCGGTTTCATTTTCGTCCTTGTAAAATTTTTTGTGTCAATTTCGTCCTTCCAGTTTGTGACTCAGTTCAATGTCACCCTTGCCGTCAACCTGTGGGTGGAATTCGCCTACTTGGATAACAGAAGCCTTATTTGGTACCTACCTGGCCAGGCCACGTCTCTTCCCCCAATATTACCCACACTATTTTCTACCAAAAAAAGACGCACAAGATCAATCTGCCATTCAATTACATTACGAACGTGCGACAAAAAAAAAAAATACAAACGATATAGGTTTAGAGAAAACACTCGCTAGACTCTTTTCAATCAATAATAATAAATCACTATCTTGCCCCAAAGGCTTACAACTTGTTAAATAGGTAGAAAAACCCTAACTCTAATTGATTAGCCTCAAAATGGACACCGAATCAATTAATAACGGAAATTACCAAAAATGAAAAAATTCAAAATAATAGCAAAACCAGAAAATAGAGAAAATTGTAAGACTTCTCCCAAAATAACGACTTAATTCGGATTTTCCTTACCCAATTTATTAGCAAGTCAAATATTTTCTTAAACGGCAAAATTGAGCTTCAAGAGGCCTAAACGACCTTAAACAGCTAAAAAACCACGGTAGATGGCCGTTGGGCCGTTTCGGATTGAACCCAAATGCGTACAAAGAGGGGACCACGAATGCGTACAAAACAGACATTTTTTAACAGGGAAAAAGGTAGGTGAAAGGTATAGAAAACCACACACACTATAAATTTGTCCCACTGAAAAAATTAGTATGTAAACTAATGATACAAATTAGTATAAACTAATGATGTTCTTGTAGTAAACAACATCTTTTGGGCGGAAAACCTTAACCATGTGCATTAACAACTTGGGTATCAAACTGGAAGGAGGACAAGGTTGACGGCAAGGGTGAATTCCATCCACTGGTTGATGGCAAGGGTGATATTGAACTGAGTCACAAACTAGAAGGACGAAATTGACACAAAAAATTTTACAAGGACGAAAATGAAACCGACTCTATTTTGTAAGGACCATTTAGGTATTTAAGCCAAGAAAATTTCATTAATCTTGAAGTTACAAGACTAGTGTGAAGCTTTCCTCCAAGAGCACTAAATAACCTCTCATTAAATTCCATACAACATTTATTAGACAAAATGAAATTGGAGCATACTAATATTTGAATTCAAAGTTTCATGTCATAAATTAATGCGTACAAGACTATATATACTTTATTTTAGAACCATTTCAAGTTATTCGAATCAGTTTCTTCTGCATTGACATTCCAAAAAACTGAAAATCCATACTCACCTGAGTTTATCTTTCTATCGAAATGAACGACAACAGAGATGTACGAGCTAAAACGAGAAGAGGAATGGTACTTTTTCACTTCGAGAAACAAGAAGTACCCTAAAGGAAAGAGGCCGAACAGATCCGCCGTCAACGGCTTCTGGAAGGCTAGCGGAGCCGATATGCGCATTTTCAGCAGCGATGGTGGTAGCATCGTTGGGTACAAGAAGGCACTTGTATACTACGAAGGGCCGGCAAGATGTGGAGTTAAGACTGATTGGAAAATGCAAGAGTACTATAGGCTTGCCAACTATGACACTCCATCCACTTCTAGGGGCCAACCTGGTGACATGAAGGTACGGAACATCAATGTATACTCTCCATTTTGTTTAGATTTCAACTAGCAGTGTGCCCATTCGATACACGGAACAAAAAAAAAATCACATTGTTTTTTTTTTTACATTGTTTTTTTTTTCCCGTTCCTGCGTATGAAGCAGACACACCGCTAGTTGATAGAAAAAAAAAATGTCAATGTGAATTTTTTATTGTCTCATGCGACTTTGATCGATAGAAAAGGTAATTTAAAAAACTCATTGATATAGGTTTGTCTCATGCGTCAGACGGACACAACTCTAATTAATAAAACATATAGCTTAGAAAAAAAACATCGATATGGGTCTTGCAGAACTAAAATGTGTATGATTTTTATTTTTCCTTATCTAATACATAAAATTCAACTTCTCCCCCTAAAATCACTCCCTCACATTCAAACGCCTCCCTATATTCTCTTTCTCGCATTCTCTTCTTCCTTCCCCACGACTCTCTCTCTCTCTCTCTCTCAATTTTTTATTTATAAAAAAATTCAAAATCCTAGGAATTTAGAATTGAGGGTTTGATATGTTTTTGGCCTCAACTACATATAGTATAGAATAGATAGATGTTTACTTGTGTATATGAATTGTTTCATAATGATATACACAACACAATACACAAACTTAGACCCTGTTCTTTTAAAACTATTTTGTTTTAAAGGTGGTCAACATTATTTACTTCTAGTACTGATTTTCTTGTTTAGTTAGAGCAACAATTCATCACAGTGAGAGGAATTAGAAAAGTATAAACAAATAAAGTAAAGCTGAAAAGAGTGCAAATAACATGACACTAAAAATAAAAAAAGATAGTTGCTTCAAACTTTTTCCACGAATAGAGGACTTTTTTTGTTTTTGTAGGTAAAAATTTACTTTTTAGAATTCTCTCGTCAAAATGAATAATTAATCCAAAAAAATTGACCCAATTCTAACAAAAAATTAGAACAAATACGAATACAAATACGGAAAACAATAACTTGGCAAGAAAAGAGCCCTAGTATACGACATTAGATGTGTACGAGATGCACTCTTAAGACCTTGTTCGTTTTGGTATTTGGATTTTGAGTAGAGAGAGATAGAGAAAAAAATGAGAGTAATAATTGAGAGAAAATTTATTGGGAACCGTGCGCTGAGAGAAAGTCAAAAACCCAAATACCAAACCGAACAAGGTCTTAATTAATGTCGAATAATATTGGGAATGGCAACAGGTCAGTTAAGCCCGTTCTTTGCCAAATCCGAACCAAATCAAAGACCAAAAAATTTCGTGTACAGATTTTTGGTCCTCGTTCTTCCTTCAAGTCATCTAGAGCATGTATTCTTTCCTCAAATTCTTTCTCTTGCATTTCAATAAATTTTATAAAAATATAATTTCTCCCTCCTCTAACTTCAATACCCAACGTGGGACCAAAATCCAACGTCTTGCGAGCTTTCTTAAAAAGAATGGGACTTCTATTCCGGATGTCATCAAAAGATAGGGAATAAGTTGGGACCTTCCTATTTTTGTGATTTAATTAGTCGTCCTTAACCTCAAGCTCCATAAGAAATTTCTTCTTTTTAATCTTCCTTCTCGACCGTCTCAACTCCTTCCCATTTTATGTATAGCACAGGGGCGGAACTAGTAATAGGCAAGGGGGGTCACTTGACCCCGCTGAGTTCCAAAATACCTCTAGAGCAGGTATAGTTTTGAGCAGTATTTTGTAATTTTGCCCCTAAAGATATGTAATTTTGCCCCTAAAGATATGTAATTTTGCCCCAAAAGATATGTAATTTTGCCTCAAAAGATATATTTTTCCCGAAAAGTCTCACGAAATTACATGTGTTATAGATATTTGACCCCACTGCAACTAAATCCTGGTTCCGCCCCTGGTATAGCATCAAGGGAAGATCGATCTCCCGAAAATCTGCTCCCAACTTTAATGCCACAGAAATTAGAACATACTCAATCCTTTTAGATACATTGCAATGCACTTTCACGTACTTTTACACACATATATATACATTATGTGACAACATACTATCGAATCTTAGTCATTGCTTTATGGGTTACTTTAATCGATGGCACTCCAAGTTTTGACGTATTTTTTTTTTTGTAGAAGAATCCCGTAATTAAGTCATTTTGATTGATCATCAAATATCATTACGAACAACTCCAAAAACATCTATTTTCTTGCAGCTGGATGACTGCGTCCTATGTAAGCTATACAAAACAAGAAAAGCGACAGCAAATCCAGAAAATAATCACGAGGATCAAGAGGATGAAGAGATGCAAGTTCAAACTCCCAATGAAGAGTGGCCAAATACAAAATGCCTTGACAAGAACCAACAATGTTCACATAATGGAGATGAAGAGATGCTGCTAAATGCAGAAAATCCAAGAAACATCCAGCAGTGTAATGCCCAAGGGATGCACATGCAAGACGGAAATTGTAGTAGTTGAGGAAGAGTTTCCAAATGCAGGTGATCCACAGCCACATCATAACATGAGTCGCCATGAATCTCCTTAGCGGCTTCCATTTCCCGATACACTGGACTACTACAATTGTTATGATCAAGATAACCCTGGATTTTATAATCTCTACTTCAATGGCTCAGTTGATGATATGCAGCCGCTTGATTACCTACTTGCTCTTGTTCAGTTTGACAGCTTCGATTATGATCTTTTCTCTTGACCAAAGTGTAAAGACTAAAGAAGGTCTTCCTGATTTTGGAGAAATTATTTTATGCTCCTGGAACATTTGACCTTCAGGGCCTCTAAACCACCACACGAATATGTGTTGCAAGGTCCCTATGGAGCAATGCTTTAGGAGCATACGTTTAAAATTTCATGTACGTTTTTTTAGTTCTTTATTAATGTGTTTTTCATTTTTAGTTTGAGTTTATCTTAGCTTGAGAAACTTGGAAAGAAAGAATACTGGTCCTATGTGGATACAAACAATCCTCTGAGAATTAAAAAAAAAAGACGCAAAAGACTAGAAATTTGAGGGTTCAATTTCTTTTGGTGTTTAGCGTGGCGTGTTTAATATGATTTGGTTGTGTTTCTATATATATTTCTTTGGATTTTGGATTCCCTCCCACTTGCACTTGTGAAAAATTAATTTATAAAGCATTATTGTGAAAAATAAATTCAATCGACTGTCGATAAGTACTTGATTAATTCATCCAATTTGGAATCGTGTGGGCCCGCAGACTAGTAGCACAAGGTGCGGTACTAGTAGCATGGAAAAGGGGGAGAAGGAAGATCAAGGTGAAGTACTACCAACCAATGTTTTTAAATCGGGATACATATCGTGTATCTTTTTTTCACTTTTATAGTTCGTATAGAGATACATTTGTTGGAAGAGTAGGAGTTTCTATTGTGTAGTTGGACAATATTTTTGAAAGAGGGAGAATACTAAAGATAAGAGTGGCCGGGGAAGGGGAGTATTGTATTGCACTTGAACGTAACTCAAACTTTTTTTTTGGTTTGGTACAAAATGGTTAGAATCCATCCCTATTTGTACTTCTTCATGGAAGACTTTAGTACAAAGATAAATTAAAAAAGATAAACTTTGAGGTAATTCTAGAATTATACATGAGACTAATTATCACAAAAAAAAAAACTGTAGATATTTTACAAGGATATTTTAGAGCTTCTAGAGTTAGATATTTTAGAGTTTCTAAAAACTAGATATTTATATCTTTTTCGATAATATCTAGAAAATTGATTTTGTCACTCTCCTTTTTGTTAATTTCACTCCCCTTCTCTTACAAAATAAATTATCATATATAGACACAAAGGGAAGTAACATTAACAAAAAGGGGAATGACAAAATCACTCTCCAATATCTATCATATTCGGGTTTTGTCAATTGAAACTTTGCCAAAATACTAAATTTAGTTTAGGTTTCAATAACGATAATTATAATTAAAATATAATTAAGAAGTAGATACACCTAATAACACCAACAAACTATGCTTACATTTTAAAAAAAAGGGCAAATTTTCGTAGTCATCCCTCTACTTTTACAGTTGTCTCAATTTCATCCCTCTTGTTTCAATTATTTCAATTTCGTCCCTGTAGTTTGTTTTACGTTCCAAATTGGTAAAATAGTTAACACTGTTCATGAAAACTAACGGAAAAATATAATTAAAAAATTAAGTGTTTCAATTTTTAATCTATTTGAACCGGTGCGAAGATCTTATTTTTCTGATCATTTTATCTGAAATGGTCCTAGTAGATTTTTGGCTCTAAAGCCTTTCAATGAGCACCTTAAGAGAGCCTTGAAACTAAATAAGGAGTTTTCGGGTGCTCGTTAAAAGGCCTTAGAGCCAAAAATTCATTACGACCATCTAGGATAAAATGATCAAAAAAATAAGATTTTCGCACCGGTTCAACTGGATTGAAAATTGGAGCACTTAATTTTTTAATTATTATTTTTTCCGTTAGTTTCATTAACGGTGTTAACAATTTTACCAATTTGGAACGTAAAACAAACTATATGGATGAAATTAAAATAGTTGAAACTAGAGGGACGAAATTGAGACAACCGTAAAACTAGAGGGACGACTACGAAAATTTGCCCAAAACAAAATTAAGATGCAAAATTTCAAGTCTCTCAACTAAGACCTATTACATTAAGGTTTAAAGCTACAAACCCGAATTAGGAATGTAATCCAAAACTCATGTTCGGTTTGATCCCCGGGAAAAAAAACATGTCCACTGTATTGATAGCTTTACAACCTGACAAAGCTGCTCCCTCTCTCTCGCAACAGAAGAAAAAAATAGAAGTTAACGTGTTGTCTGACAGACTCTCTCTCTCTCTCACCAAACAGTCTCTCTGAGATCTCTCTTTCGCATCTCTCCATCTCTCTCTCCGCTTATCTCAGCTCTCTCTCTCCCTCTCCCTCTCCCTCCCTCTCTCTCACACGAATCTTACAGCGCCTAGCTCCTCTGTCTCTCTATCCAGTCTTATCCTACTGTGGTAATTTCAATTTGGAACCACAGGGATTTCAAACCCTACGCCTGCGATCTTGACCTATTCGAAGAGTTACTGTTGATGGGAAGACCCTGGGCTTTATAATCAGAGAATGCGCAAGGGGAAGATCCACCCAAATCAACCCTCATAGTCTCTCGACACAACCACAACAGAGGACCCCTGCAAAAACGGTGTGAGGTGCGGTAAATGGATCCTTCGGTCTACCAAGGTTAGAAGAGGTAGAGGTAAGTTGGCTCATACCCTTCTTGATTAGCTCCATCTTTGCTCGAGATATCTGGTAAACAAAGAATACTTTCCATTCCACTTTTATGCGAAATCGAAGGCCAATCACATGACTTGTTTTTTGATCGGGAGATAATGCCGACTAATGAGCCCATGGGGCCGGACTGAATACCAGATTCAGGCTGCAATTTCTATTTTGCTCGTCGATGTAAACATGCGTACCAACTATTTGACAAAATGTTTGTGAGAAACGTACTTGTTTATGTGAAACCTACACTTGTTTTGAGAAGATTTCCAGTCTTTGAAGTCACGAACCTTTGGTTTCATAATTTTTCTTCCCCTTTTCATAGCACGTTTGTAGGTTTTTTGTAATGTCTGATTTGACATGGATAATCTGGTATTCAGATGTTTTGTATCGGAGTGCATGTTTAGGTCTTGTTAATCTGTGAAGGATTATGAGCATAAGGGAAAAGGAGATGGTACTGATGAATACATTGATCACAGCACTTCAGGGCTAATAGCTACCCAATTGGCAAGATCTATAGGAAGCTGAAAGTTTCCCCCAAATTGACCAACCACTCGATAGTTTTGTACACATTTGTGAATATAGCCAAGAATGCATTGTTAAACCCTTCATTAAGAAAATAAACTAGAAAACGTCAAGCAAATTTTAGGGCAAAGCCCTTAAAACAAAGCAAAACAGGAACAAAGCCTCCTGAAAAAGATCCCAACAAAAAAAGTGGAGGTGTACAACAGCAAGGGACATGCCCCTTGAACTGATTGTATTTTGCATTTTTTTACGGAGCGGAGTGCATGTAATTTCCTGAACTGGCATCCATTTTTTTTTTGTTTGTTCTCGAAGTGGCCTTTCAGAAGATATATCAGATTCTACCAAAGAAGCATCCTCTTTGCTCTTGGATTCAAGTTGGATTCATCTGTGCCACTGATAGAGTTAGGGGGATAGGGGTGTTGTAGTTTATCTGGACGGTCGGAGTCGAGAAATGCCATGATAGCCCATTCCTTGTCACAAAAAATGAATATAGGACAGCGTGCATATTTGTTGCGAAATGCCACGATAGGCCATTTTTGTTTGTTTGTTTTTTTTGTTAACCATGCTAGCTTGCATATTTGTTGTCCTCCAGCATGATTTTCGTTCTGTTGTGTAAGAAATTGGATTGGCTGTCATTTTTTCTGGTAATGGACTTCTGAATTGTGTCATTTTCTGATGCTATGGGGCTATTCTGTGGTGGATTTTCATCCTCTTGCCTTCTTGGGTGGCAAGTTCTGATGGTATTTCATTATTTGGAATCTTTCTCATTTGTAGGTCAACACCCATCACTAAAGTTTGAGCCCACTACTCCACTTTCAGGGAACAGGAAGCGTCCGGCTCCATCTCCTACGTCCTCCGCAAACTCTGTCATCGGCAAGAACAGCATCCCATTGGTAGAAGCACTATTTTTTTTAGCATCGCCTTTGTACATGCACATGTTACAGTAATACGCTATAATTTTCATGAATCGCTTAAATCTATTATAACTTTTGGTCCATAGTTTCATATATCCTAATAACTTCTCTCGCACATGTAAGCCTACAATGGACTGCACACTAAACGACCTGGAAATGTGGAGTTATCTGAATACGGAAAAATTCATTCACATAATGGTTGAGGTGGCTAGGACGGAGGAAGCGACCAACTCAAAAAAGTCACGACAATTTAATGACATACAATGGCATGAGATATTGAAGGAGCTAGGAGTGAGGACGGGGAGAATAGGGTACACTCTTCCTAAGATCCGAGAAAAGTTTACTCGCATTAAGAAAGAGTATAGGGCCTTTAAGCATATGCTAGATACTACTGGCTTCGGTTGGGATGAGACATCACAAACCGTTACAGTAACGGATGACGTGTGGCTAACATACCTCCAGGTATGTGAACTTTAGGAGCTCACTGTTTTTCACTTCATCCCGTAACATTAGCAAGAATACAATACCAATAATGTGCCCCCCAATAACTTCCATGTAGGCACATCCAAAGTCTGCTAAATTCCGTAACCAAGGCCTTGACCACTTCGAGGAATTGGACGAGCTCCTTTCTAGCTCATTGGCAAATGGAGCATTTGCACGTCCTAATACATAACCGCCCCCCACACGTGAAGAGGAAGTTGGCATGTACGGAAAAGGGAAGCCCATAAAAAGGGAGGACAGCATGTCAATGGGTAAAAGGAAATCGGATGGTAGTGGCGGAAGCACCGCGAAGGCAACAAAGTTTGAAAGGCGAGAAGAAGCATACGGAGCATTTGCGTTCTCTCAGCAAATGAAGGGAGAATACTATCAGAAGAAGGCCCAATCCCAAAGTGCCGAAAATAATCTTGAGATGGAGGAATGCCATGCCTTCTTGAAAAGTATTAAGCACATTGTCGGTGAAGATAAATATCTTGACACTTACAGTTATCTTGTTGACACTCTACGGTGGCAAACACACTTTCTTAACCTCACTCCGGATGAGAGGATGGCGTGGGTCTATCGTGAACACAAGTGAAAGAAGTTGGAGTTCTTCTTTGCATGTTTCTGTATTAGGATGAACAATGTCTGTTGGTGTTTCTGTAGTAGGATGAACAATGTCTGTAGTAGGATGAACAATCGTATTTCATTTCTGTTGTTGGTAGGGAACAATCATACGTTATTTCTGTTGTTATGGAACTATTTCGCTCTTTTTTAAAGTAACCTTCTCGTATGATTGTAATTATGTTCTTGCAGTTGGATTTTTATTTCACTGGATTAACTCTTTCAAAGTATGTGATTAGCTTAACTGGATTAACTCTTTCAAAGTATGTGATGGCAGTCCTTTGCTAGCTCTATCATTGTCCACAGTGAAGGCTCCTAAACTGCTGAATTTAAGTTCAGTACTTACTGTACTGGGGTTGATTGTTACTTGCTCCTGAACAGCTGAATTTACCATATGAATTTATGTACTACCCCCTTTCTTGTTTTGCTATTGTATTGTGTAAAATTTCCAGAACGTAAATCAAAAAGTGGAAGGAGTTCAAAATCGTCAAACGACCACCTGTTGTGGTTTCTGCAGTGCTGACTGCATCGTTGCACTTTACGGAAACGGTCATATTTTTTAGCTCGAGGGATGAAATTGCGATCCGTTTTCTGATTTGGAAACTAGATTCATACACCTCAAAAAGTATGTGGAGTTTGTATCTTAGTTAACTCTGTGCAAAATCAGAATTTAAGTTAAAGTTGATGAAATTGCAGATTCTCAAATTATTTCCTGAGATTTGTTGTTTAAGCTCATATCTTCGACTCTAGGACCTTATGTTCATTAAAGATAGGCTTATTTAGCATCTTCTAATCATGTTTTTATTGCCTAATTTTTGTAGGACGTTCGGGTGGTTCGTAGACCCGAGGTGAGTGATTACAACAAAAAACACATGGTTTTTTATAAGCTTTTCGTTTCAATGGGCTGCCTTGGGAGCTAAATTTTCTGCTGATTCCATTGCATGAGATGTGATTTATAATCTACAAGTGCATGAACGTAGGTAGTTGCTAGCCCTTTTGCAGTCCAAATAACATGACTTCTATGTTGCATGCAAATAGCTGTAGGCCATGATATGACTTCATTGTTTCTTAGGTTTGGAATGCTTTTTGATATTGTCAACTATAGAAAACAGATCCATGTTGGTAAACCGCAATACTAATGACTTAAGGATTATTTACTAAGTTTGGTACCTAAGGTCTTGAGTTTTCTTAGTACCAGAAGACTCGCAGGAATCTTTGTAAGTAGGCATTAAGAACTGCTATGGACAGGATAAAGGAGAATTGAAGAGTAAAGATCATATGGGAAGAATAAATACTGGGCTACTGATTGCAAGTTTTTCTGAGTGCTTTATTCAATTTTTTGGGTACTGTATAGTTGGAATTGACCAAATGGGCATACTCGAAAGTCCAAACCCTACCTGCATTTCCGTCCCTCATGCATAAAGTTACAAATTAACTGTTTCTGTTTGCAAATATCTTAAAACACGCCTACAACTGTTTGCCTAATTGTTTATGCTACTGGTCTTATGTTCCATAAGCTACTTTTACTGAGTTCCGACCACTGAGACATCTCTATTTGTTTGTCTGGTCCACAAGTTTTGTTACATATTTTGACTGGAAAGATTAGTGCAATATGGTGGAAATAGTAATTCAAATATATTTTGTGCATTTTCATCCTTCCTGGTTTGTGCCTTGTGCTACCCAGATATTGTTAGGTGAAGCAAGGGTACTGCGTCTGGGACTAAGTTTGTACTGATCAAATATATTTACCATACGACCATACTATATGTTTAGACATAAACAAGTAAATGGACCTCATTAAGCATGCTAACAGCAAAATAACCTTAGTGACAAAAACTTTGACAAGAACAAGGAAACTCTCTATAGGGTCACTATGTTTGTCTACTAGGGAATCAGCTAGTCTATGATATCATATGCACATGATATCCAATTTTCTTGAGAATTTACGTAGCCAAGAACTTCCCTTACAAATTAGGAGATTAAGGAACAAAACTGCAGATTTCAGCACAGTCCAAAACAGAACGCAGCTTAGTAAACGATTTGTTTAGAATTATTCTCTTCGATAAAAATTTCAAAAAACAACGTTAGGGAACAGTTGTAGCCCTTCTTTTTCTATGAACGTTTGGTGCTTCCCCTTCTATTCTTCGTTTGCAAGTACATGATTTTTTGTTCCGTAATTGCACCATGCCACTTTTAAGTTCAGTAAATTGGTTTACAACGCAATGTCGCAGTATTCAGTACATTATTTTCTACCTAGATGGAAATGGTATACTGGCTGAATTTAACAGTGTGTTGGTGCAGTATTTAGAAAGTTCTCCATTTCGGTCAAACCAATTCATGTTTTATAAACCTAGGGCTACATTAAACACCACTTATAGAAAACATGTTGTTTATCACTTATCATCCGGCTTGTAACAGTTAGGTACCCCAATAATCATGTCGACAAGTGGAAACCAGGAGCAATCAGATTCAAGCAGTGACGACTACGAGTTAATGGACCTAGATTTTTTGGAAAATATGTCGGAATCTGATGAGGAGGATGAGCGAATTCCTCAACGAGTAGCCCCTTTTAACGGTCAATCATACACTCAATTTTTGATGACCAAACACCCCAAAACCATTAAAGACGTATTACGTGTTGACAAGCAGACTTTTAGATCATTGGTTGCATTGTTGGTGGAAAAGGGTCAGTTAAATTGGGATCGTATGAGACTGTCCTTAGAGGAATCGTTGGCAATTTTCTTATTCATATGTGGACAAAGCGGACGGATGCAACTTGCTGCTGACCGATTCCAACATTCCCTTGATACCATAAGCAGACACTTCAACCTTATGTGTCGTGCTCTTTGTTATGTTGGTATGTCCATAATCTGACCACCTAATCTTAACGACACGCCTCCTCAAATTCTCAATGATGGAAGATATTACCCGTGGTTTAAGGTAAATTTGTCAATTACATTTATGTACTGTTTGGAGATATGTAGCACAGCCCGATACTAATATAAATTAATATAGGACGGCATTGGCGCAATAGATGGAACCCACATTGAGGCTTGGGTACCGGCCTCCAAGCAAATCGCATTTCATGGGAGGAAGTCCATCAAAACTCAGAATGTGATGGCAGTATGCTCATTTGACATGAAGTTCACTTTTGTTTACCCCGGTTGGGAAGGGAGTGCTCACGATGGACGTGTTTTCTTGGCGGCAGTGGCGAACCCAGCCTACAACTTCCCACACCCGCCACTGGGTGAGTAAACATACCAATTAATTATTGGCTTGAACTTAGACATTGTCCCGAAAAGTATAAACTAACTAATGAAATTGACTTATCGTGTAGGTAAATATTATGTGGTCGATTCTGGATACACAAACATGCCTGGGTATTTAGCTCCCTATCGAGATAATAGGTACCATAGGGACCAGTGGAATGGAGTTAATACAGTGTTTCGGTCGCCCCGTGAGCTGTTTAACTATAAGCATTCATCGTTGAGGAATGTTATAGAATGTTGTTTCGGTGTCTTAAAAGCAAGGTTTCCAATATTAAAAACTATGCCTAGGTACCCATGTGCTCGTCAACCTACAATAGTAACTGCATGTTGTGTGGTGCACAATTGGATCATAGACCGGCGTGGAAGAGATGAATTTTTCGATGGATATAACGAACATGACTGGGAGTGGGAGGGAAATGAGGAGGACACCAACGGGAATGGCGCCGAGGAACATGTAGGCGAGGTTGAGCCTATCAACATGTCACGCCAAAATCTTCAATTGATGTCCATTAGGCGGGATGAAATTGCGCAACAAATTTGGGCGGACTATTGATGTGTTTTTGTTTTCACGCACTAGTATTTTATATTGAATTTGTACCGTATTTGTGATTCCCCATGTTTGTTTATGTTTTATTATTTGAACTTTGAATATCATGTATGTGGTGGATTATGTATTGTTTTTTATTAGTACCGTTGTGGTTGCTATTTTTCCCGTACACAGTTAGAATGTCTATTTCACATATAGGAATGGCAGGACACAAGAATTATTACGTTGTCTTTGTGGGGATCAATCCAGGCATATATGACAGTTGGGCTTCATGTAGCAAACAAGTCATAAAGTTTAAAGGCGCTATGCATAAAAAATACTCATCATGGGATGAGGCCTACACCGCTTAGGTGACTCATACCAGGCAAGTTGACCAACTGGTCCCACCTTCCCTTATCCCTTTGTTGGATGATGCGGCAGGATCATCAACAGAGGTTGCTCTCCCAGACCGAGCTGGGTTTCCATTCACTGTTATCATCGCTCTAAGTTTATGCTTCTGTGTGATTGTTGCTGTTGTTATGTTTTACCTACTTTGATACTCGACGCAGTAATTTGTTCGTGCTGTCCATGATGGACGCACATGGGTTTTTGTTTTCAGCCCTAGTTTGGAACTAAAGTTATGTGACTGATTGTATGCTCGTCCATGATGTTTTATGTAGTTTTAAGTTCGGCCCGAAACTCGATGCCATAAACTTTGGAAAAGCTGGCCATCATGTTTTGTATCTGGTTTGGAACTTTAGGTCCGTAATATTTTGTTGCTGTGGGATTGTCCTTTTATTGGCCATGATGTTTCCTGGTGATTCAATTATTGTCCCTCTGTTCAAATTGGTCAAGCACATCAATATTTGCCTGTGATCAAAATGTTAACTTTTTAAGGTGACAATCCATTGAGGTTCGGTTTCAATGCTTCCATATCTCTGTTCCAGCTTCGAAATTCAAAGGAGTTAGGCCTAACTGTATCAATTACACCTTTAGAGCATTCGGTAGGAGTGCATCTCTTTTCCAGCTTTGAAATAAATATGGTGGAGTGCATCTCTTTTCCCTGTGGCACAAATGATTCTCGTGGAAAGGGAAAACAGATTTTGGATTCTTTTCCTTTTGTATCCAAACATAGCCTACGATTTTCTCCTCTCCTCTTTCCCATATGGTGGACAATCTCAGTGATAGCAGCAAAAGTAAGAGGCTTTTCATTATGTTGCTTCCAAGATTTTTTTGGATAAATCAGCTTGAAATTGAAAAAAAATGATAACCGAATATACAGCCTAAAAGGGGCATACCCCAGGAGGAAAAGAAAAGAAAACCAAAAAAGAGAAAAGAAAATTGCTAATGCCAAATGGCTACATGAGCTAAGGGAGTGCGTTGTTTCCAATCCATCTAGTAAGAGGGAAGGAAAACAATGGCCTAGAGACACCAAAAAACTGAACACCAACACCGGCTTAATCTATTTAACACAGTAGACCAACTTGATTAGCACATAGGCAGCAACAACAGCAATAGCAAAACCTTCGAATGCTGGTCCGTACTAGCAACAACCAAGAACTCATGAGCAACAACAGAGCAGCTGCTTCCAAGATTGTCGTACAAAAGCACTAACATTTTTCAAAACACACACAATGAAAATGATCAACATAAATCACAGGACATAACTTTCAAAACAAACATCTACGGGTTGCGGCGGGGAACGAAGCAAAGGCACCAATCATTGAACTGTGGAAATTGCACGCCCCTTGCCAACCGAGCTTGTGGATGATCCTAATAAGTACATACACACGCAAATATAAATTTACTTCTGACAATTTCATATTGTAAGTTTATTTGAAAAATTAAAATTACAAAACTTTGGCTTACTTGTAAATATGCAGTCCACACATCGTCTTCGGCCACCACCTCGTGTCGGGCCGGATCCCAATCAAATCCGGGAGTATGCATGAGGTTCATAATTACCTTACAATCCCGCTTCCACCTCATAATCTTGGTTTTAATATGGAATTCCTCTATAGGAGCGTCGGAAAATTCAACAGCCATGACACCTGGTAGATAATTCAAGTAACCGGGATTAAAAGTTCCCTGCGCAGCATTCCACATCGGCGATTGTGTCATGCTCGTAAGGGCCGAAAGCAAACGACTCTACTCCGCCTCACTCCAAATTCTCCAAGCCATAGATCAAAAATGTTGTTATATTTTTGGTAAGGACAAATATTTTGGACTTGGACTGAATGAAGATTGGAGGTGTACGTCCTATTTTAAAGACAGTAGAAAAAAGTTGCTTGCCAACCAGTCATACCAACAAAAGTTGGTTACACAAACAGTTCCACCAAAGAAAAACACAATATGCTACTAACCATTCATAACAACAAAATTGGGTAGTCACCAATCCAGGAAAAAATGAAGCTACAAAAAAAAAAAAAAAACCTAAACTAAACTTTTATTACATTTCACAATAAAAAAACACATAAAACAAACATGTATAAAAAACGAGTTTTGGGATTTTGTAAGTAATGAGGGAAAGGAATGGTGGAGGAGAGAGAGAGAGAGAGAGAGAGAGAGAAGAGTGTGTGCTGGGTCTCTCTTTTTTCGGAAGATAGAGAGAGACAGTTATTATAACACAATAATTGGGAACAGAGAGACAGAGAGGGCTGCCGACAGACCCACCAAACTTTCAAATTTCATTTGGGGGGAAATGTCCAAATTTGGAGGGAGATTCAGGAAATTATTTCGGCTTTTTCTCTAAACAGCAAACCGAACATGGCCCTAAGGCTTTATGTTCCCTTGGCATTTATTTATTACATTAAAATAAATGCAATGGGGTATTTATAGAGGAGAGCAGAGGGAGTAACCAGCTGAAAATGGGGCTGGTTGGAGTGGAGAAGAAGTCTCCATGCATTAAATGCATGAGACAAGGTGATGGGTAGCTTGTGTGAGAGAAGGGAACATCCCCCTGTCAGAGATCACTTCCCAAACGGTTGCACAGTGTACTGGGATGCCCCAAAAGTCTTGTGAATGTAGCTGAATAAAGGTGATAGAACAACCTTTGACCAGCGTACGTCAGTTGCTGACCTGCGTGCGCGGGTCCCAGCTTGGTCAAAGGTCAAATCTGACCGATGATTGACACATGGCAAAGGACCAGCGCACACCGGTGGGTGACCAGCGTGTGCCAGTAGGGTTTTACTGTGGCTTTTTGGCACTGGTTTAAAGGGTTCAAAGGGGTTCAAACTGCTCAAAGCTCAAACACGCTAACATTCTCGGGATGTTCTTGATCATATTCATCATCGGGGAATCAAAGATTGTAAGTAAACTAATCTGGACAGTCTAGAATAGGGTGTCTACAATAGTCCCCTTTTGACGGCACTTAGACCACCATTGACTTGGTATAAGTAACGTTAAAGGTTTCTACACCCCCTTCAAGGCTATCCAGAACAAGACATGCTATTGAAAATAGACACGAATACTTAAAGACCCTGATTGGTTGAACTAAACAAAACAGGATGTCGCGAAGGTGGACTCTCCTGCGGAAGAGCTAGTTGTGGATGCATCGTTGCTGCTGGGGATACAATTGATGGATAGGACAGGCTGTAACGACCCGAATTTTCAACCCAATTTTTTTCAAATAAGAAATTATTATTTTAGTCTATAATAATGGATTAAATGTAATTGAAACCTAAATTTATGTTTGGAGATTAAAATTTCTTTAAATATAATTACCTTGTAAGCATATAAGTGTTGTGCAGCCCGAAAAAATTTTCATTATTTATAAGATCATTAAAAAGTATTACTAGTAATAATAAAATCGTTTCCCTTAAGAGATTTATACAAAAAAATAAGTTATTTTATCTAATTATCTCTTAAAAATTATTTTATCATTATATACATACATATAATTGCATGCATGGACGTCTCTCTTCTCCCTCACTTTCCTACTCGATCTCTACCTCCTCCGTGACCCAAAAATCGTGCATAATTCGTTCGTTCCGAAACCCAATACCGTTAGGACTCGTTTCCAAAACTCATCAAATTCTCCTATATATATACACCACTCCGACCCTAGGGCACGTACACTATTCTACCACCTTCCACGGAGCCAGAGAGAGAAGAAAAACCCGAGAGAACCGAGATTTAATCCCTAGAATTTTAGAGAGAGAAAAAGAGAGAGAGAAAAGTGGGTTTCGAGGTTCCGTTCGTCCGAGATCCAAATTGATTGTTTGAAGTACTTTCCACAGTCCCAAGGATCACCGTAGATCAACCAATTCGGCCCCGAAGTCCCCCGATCGAAGGAATTGAAGTCGTCTTCCCCAAATTCAAGTTTTCGATCGAAAACGAATTTAATCCGAACCGAGGTACTATAATTCGATCCGAAGCCTCCTCTAAGTATATTTAGGGTTTATAGACATAACCCAATAGGCCCCGTGCCCCCATGCATCGAAAACAACGGAGAAAAGGCAAAAAAATAAAAACTGAACGCGACCTCGCGGCCGCAAGGTTCGGGCGGCCCAGCCGCTAGAACCAGTGAACTGAAACTACTGTGATGCTCACTGTAGCGCGCTTTTTGTTCGTTTGAATTGATTTTTGCGACCCTTTAAAAATATATTTTGACTCCGAAATTTTTATCCTAGGTTCCTAACATTCTAAAGTTCATAACTTGTTAGTTTCATATTTTTTTATTTAATCTACTATTTATTTAATTTTTATTCGTAATCGTGAGATCGTTTGTAAACTAAAATTCGTTACGACCCTTTAAATTACTCTAGAAATCCCCAAACTATTTTTCTTAGATTCCTAACTTATTAAAGATCATAAGTTGTTGATTTCATAACTTTTTAATGTTATTTGCTATTTATTTTATTTTTAATTAAAGATATAAACGAAAATTAATAACGACCTTATAAAAAATATTTTTGACATCGAAAATATTTTTCCTAGATTTCTGACAGTTCAAAGGTGATATTTTATTAAAATAAAATTTTATTTATTTGATTTACTATTTATTATTATTTAAGCATTGTTTCTTAATAATAATATTAAACTATTATACAGAAGGTTTAAAAATCCGAATAATTTTATTTAGACTATTTACAGCCCTAGAATGATATCCTGTAAATATAAATATATTTCCAACTCTTTAATTATTTATCGTCTATTTATTCTTGTTTCGTCTATTAATTTAATCCTTTTATTTAAAATAATTCCGTGAGCATCCAAACCCAACTTTTAGCACTTGAACTTATTATAGGGGACTGTTAGGACCTTTATTAAGGTTACGATATTTATTTTAATATTTTTAACTAATTAATGTATTTAATTAGTGTTTAATTAACTTAATTACTTATAATTAATTAATAGAAGTTTAGAAAATTATTATTAAATCTTAATTAAATAATTCTTACATTCTTAAAGACTTTGTGATCATATGAGATTAAGGGCAACGGCCCAGTCATAAAAAGTAATGTGATTGCATTGCTTATGAATTGTTTCGATCCATCTGTTATTTGTTTTAAATATTTTTGTTTATAATTGATATTGTATCGATGCTTGATTGGTATTAGATTGGACCCTAAAGGGACATGGGGTGGTATGCGAAATAGAAATCACGGAGACGATGTTAAGTAATGGATAAATTGTGAGGTTTATTTTACATTTTAGAGCTTGCAGGCGTGATGTTGTGATATGATGAGATTGTGATGAGAATTAAAACTGGCGGGAGTCCAGTGAGAATTGATACTGGCAGGTGTCCAGTGATGATTGTGAAAAGAATTGTGATGTGGTTTATAAGATAGGCGAACCTTAGTCGTGATACCGGCATGATAAGCTTACCCCTTGTTGTAGTTATTGGGGGTGCACACACTTAGGTGTTCCTGCGACAACAAAGGGAAGTGATCTCATGGGACTGAGCATGGCTAGTGGTTGGGGAGGAAAGATCTCGTGGAGAGATCTTAGATTTCATGTTAAATTAATGGATAGCAATGAATCAAGTTATGTGAATTATCTCTGTTTTACTTTTTCGCACCATATATATTCTGTTTGCATGCTAGTTGTAAAGTAAGAGGGTGGTTGGGTTGGATTATTTCTTGGGTGATTTATCACTCACGGATACGTCTGTATCTGCAAATCGTTAGCCGGCGGTCAATTTGCTAGAGGGCGCAGGATTCAATGGAGGAGGTTGAACGATGATGCAGTTCGACACGAAAAGAATATCAGTAATGAAGATTGAGGATGCTTAGGATTCGTATCAAGATTAGAGTCAGCTCTGAAGTTAGTGTATTTTGATTCAGTAGATCTATCTTGAAATTGTAATGGTTAAACCATTGTTTTGAAAAATTATATTTATTTAGCAAATCTTCTCATAGAAATTATTTATTTTTCTCCCGAAAAGTCGGGGCGTTACACAGGCCGCGGCTTGTTGAATTTAGACAAGACAGGTTGTCGCTGATTTGAATGGATGGGACAGGCCATTGCTTATTGACTGGACAGTGTAGGCTGTCGCTGATTTGAATTTGGACGGATAAATCGTCGTTGATTTAAAATTGAACGGATAGATCATCACTGATTTGAAAGTGGACAGATAGAATCGTTGATTTTAACTTGGACAGATAGATCATCGTTGATTTGAAATTGGACGGATAGATCGTTGTTGATTTGAAATTGGACGGATAGATCGTCGTTGATTTGAAAGTAGACGGATAGATCGTCATTGATTTGAAAGTGGATGGATAGATCGCCATTGATTTGAAATTGGACGGATAGATCATTGTTGATTTGAACTTGGAACTCTTAGTGTAGGCTCGAGTGCGCCTTTATTTTTTTTGGAAAAGTGCGGCGAAACGTTACAATTCAGAGTTGCCACTCGGGTTTTAGCGGTGAACCACCCAAGGAACCGAACTTGAAACGTTCTGCTACGTTTTGATTGGAAAAGGTTTTGTAGACTGGTCCATCGCCACCTTTGATATCTAAGGTTCAGGAGCCAGGTTACAAAAAATGAAAGGTTTTAAGGCATCCCTCTCACCCAATCCAGAGATCAGTCTCTACTCGGGCATTTTGTAAAATATTTGCGCTTTTCTCTCATTAATCATTTTTTAGCCAGTTTGGGCGGAAAAACAGTTTAAGGGGATTAAAACTGTAACATGTTGGCAGGATGTGATAGATGACATGCTTGCTTATTGAAACAATTAGTATAGGATGAAAACAGACTCCTGTGGGAGTTTTAAACAGACCAGAATACACTAACCTGATATGACATACGCAGGTAAAAACCAGCATGCACTGATCAAGTCACTGCATGCTGACCCTACCTGCGTACACCACTACCAGTCTCGCATATGCCAGTAAGCCTAAACCCACAGCTCTTATTTTTAACCCTTTGGGCTCTGGAAGTGATCAGTGCACACCCAGGACAAACCAATCAGTTGATATAGCAAGTAATATAAAGTTATAGACAGTAAAAGGACGGAGGCTTTAGAGCCACAACATGAGCAAAATACCCCTTAAACAGTGAGGGGACAAAAATAGAGGCCAAAACCTAGTTCTCATACAAGGGCCAGCCACTAGCCAAGGCTTTACTAGCGTATGCTGGTAATGGAAGACCATACGCTAGTTGAAGTGACTTGGTCAGTGCTTGGCTTTGCATTTTCTGGGTTCTGAAACATGACCAGAAGGTCTCCAAAGACATTCTAAAGCAGCAGAAATGAATTCTAAGAAAGTAAGACTAACAACCTTAACTATGGGAAGTAGTAAACTGGTTATTAAGCATGCTCACAGTGATATATGAAATATAAAACAAAAAACATCTTGACACTGATCCCCACGCAGTACTGCACATACAGCCATTACTGGCGTATGCGTATGTCTTACTGGTGTGCGCCAGTTCTAAACACACACGGCTTTGAATCCTTGCTAGCTTTAGGGCCAGGATTGGTATTGATTACCAACCTTGACCCTGCCAGCCTCCCTCAAGGATCAGAATAGAGAGTTTTCAAAGGTGGTATACCTTTGGTTTTTGAGTTTGAAAGGCGTTTGAGCTTGAGTAATGGCTTGGATGAAGAGTGAATGTGAGTTGATGTATGAATGAATCTTGTTTATCACTTTCCTTTGGCAAGGTAATAATGAGCAAGAGGTTGGAACTAGGATTTGTAGTTATGGCTTTGATGAAATGAAACCTTGTGAACCCCTTGCACATAAATGCAAGGGGGTATTTATAGAGGAGAGGAGAGGAAGTAACTAGCTAAAAATGGGGCTGGTTGGAGTGGAAAGGAAGTCTCCATGCATTAAATGCATGAGACAAGGTGATGGGTAGCTTGTGTGAGAGACGTTAACATCCCCCTGTCTGAGATCACTTCCCAGACGGCTGCACAGTGTACTAGGGTGCCCCAAAAGTCTTGTGAACGTGGCTGAATAAAGGTGATGGGACAACCTTTGACCCGCGTATGCCAGTTATTGACTTGCGTGCATGGGTCCCAGCCTGGTCAAAGGTCAAATCTGACCAAATGATTGACATGTGGCAGAGGACCAGTGCACGCCGAAGGGTGACCAACGTATGCCAGTAGGGTTTTGCTGTGACCTTTTGACACTGGTTTAAAGGGTTTAGAGGCGTTCAAACTGCTCAAAGCTCAAACATGCTAACATTCTCGAGGTGTTCTTGATCATATTCATCATCGAGAAATCAAAGACCGTAAGTAAACTAATCTGAACAATCCAAAATAGAGTGTTTACAATTTGATGTGCAACTTTTAATATCTTATGCATGCATTACTGATTACACTTGAAATTTCACTGAAAATCGCTTATTATCTATATCTATAACGAAAAAAAGAAGAAGAAGATTTCCCTCATTGAAGGATAAACCTCGTTTCCACACCAATGATTCTAATCCTTCTGATGCAAGTGTCAAATATTGAGCGGCGATTTTGACACTTCGCATTTCTATATCCACACTTTTTTTGGGTATAGTATTTTCTTGATTGGGTTTGTTTTTTTTTTTTTTTTTTTTTTGACAAATTAAAGGACAATGTTACAAATATTTTGACAACAGACTGAATGATATATCTATGTAAAAATGAGTACACAAATTATATATATAAATGTACATATGAACAGTCCGATTTGGTTAATTAATGGTTCCATGCCAAAAAACAATGGACAGAACCCTATATGATGTTCAAATTTATGCAACTGGGACTCAACCATTAATCCGGACCATAATGTACAGTTGGTTCGGTTAGGACCGGATATGGATGTATATGTCTTGCGTTTTATGTTCAATAACAAACCATCATATTGAGATAGATGAACCCTTTTTGTTCTATATGTAATTGAAATGATGAACTTCGTCGCTGCGAGCCATGCTTTTTTATCTTTTGAACTTTGATCGAAATAAGAACATAAAAAATTTCACATGTTAGATGCAAAGGGCAATTACCAAAGCTAACCACAAATAAATAAGACCCAATACAAATTAAAACAATTCTTGCAATAAAAATAAATCTGTCACTAATATCTGAATAGAGAATTCCTTTTATTGTATTTTGATCATGAATTTAATTGAGTGAAAAGTTCTTGAAATGCTGTGGTGTAGCTTGGGTGGCTCGGCTTCTCCTCCGGCGAATAAGTTGTTGGATACCTGGCGGCGGTTTTGGCAGCATCTGCTGTGCCCAGAGGATTTATTTCCTGTTTTAAGTTTATATTGTTTTTTTTTTTTTATCGGCAAAAGATGAAATTTTATTAAAAAAACAGGGAAAGAGATCCAACAAAGAATTGGAAAATACACCACAAGGGCATAGCCCAAAACACCCAAAGGTCGATCAGGGTTCACAACAAAGTAAGACAATACAGTACAACCCGACACCTAGATAAACAAATAAAACCCAAACGGCCAAATCCGGCCCAAACCAAGGCCAGTCCATTCAAACCGGACCACAAAACCCTAACTGCACCAGCAGCCACCATCTCAAAAACCACCGGATCACAGGATCACTGTTAAGCCGAGCTAGCCTTTCCCAGATGTAGAGACCGGCGGCGTGATCTGGCCAATGATAGTGAAGGTCGGAGCAGACAGGGCTTGAGGGCCAACCACCACCGACAACAACATCACCCCAAACAATCCCTTGCAACATGATCTTCATCTGCAACAGCCACTCCAGAGTAACAAGATACAAGCCCCACGCCCGATTGAGAACTCAAACAGCCGTCCACCAAACTTCAGCACACAAAACGACCAGAGTAAACAACCATGGGAGCCGCATCCACCTCACCACCGGACCACCACCGATCAAAATTGCCATCTTCCCCGATCGGTTTTGGAGAAAGGGAAACTGGCAAAACAAAATTAGAAACGAAACTAACTACACCTCCAAAGCCCAAAACCGCCGCCCTCTACCACCACACACCCCGGTTAGATCTACATCGCCAACCACCACCACCACCACCACCAACCTCCGCACAAGACGGGCAACCTAACGCTGCTAGGCATTCGGAGGAGACCAAGGAAACCTCCGGCCGAAGGCTACAACAGCCACCCCCCATCCCACGCAAAGGAGAGTGACGACCCAAAACGCAGATGAAGAGAAGAGGGGAAAGGGATTTAAAACTAGAAGAGGATGAGGAGGGATAGAGAGGTAGAGAGGGGGGAGAAGAGGCCAAGAGAGCCCAGGGGGAGGCGGGATGGAGGCGCCTCCCCCACTGGAGACGGAAAAAACCAGACTGTTCGGATGCCTTTTAGAGAGAACGCAGAGGAAAGTAAGAAAGAGAAACTTCTTTTTTTAGTTTATTTTGTCTCCTGTCTCCCTCTGATTTCGGAGTGGTTTGTTCCCTGCGTGGAACCTATCCCCCCCTCTATGAATGTTTCTGTTCCCTCAGTGAGTTGCGCGAAGGGGATGACGGTGAGGCTGGTTAAATTACTGTTGCCGACCTCATTACCTGTAACGTATTATCCCTGTATGGAGCTTATTTTCATGTGCGTTTGTGAGTGTCCACCCTTCGCCTGGGGGATTCGTTCTTGGATAACGCGGTCGTTAAGGTCTGTGTACCAACTGACGGGCTCTGTTCTCTGGGAGTCTGTAGCCTTACGCGGGCAGTTTTCCGTTCTTTCTTGAGCAATGAATTTAGTCTAGCGGCTCTACCCTCCCAAGAGGGGAGCTGAGTCCCTGCAGCGCCCCAAAAGGGCTGGAAAGCGCAGCTACTTAAGACAAAGTCGTTTTGGGGCAAGTTATAATTGGGCAGTACCTTTATCTTTTCTCCACTCTCTCTTTATCTCTCTCGTGTATGATACAAAATGTTGCACGGAGATCATTTGAGGTCGCATACAAATAATTCGAGCCATTGAATAATCTCAAAATAATACTTTGAGTGTCTGGTGAAAAAAAGTTCAAAGCAGATAATTATAAGTAATGGATCCAACCTTTTAATTTTTCATTCAAAATTTAGGATCCTAAATATGGAATGAAGTTTGGAACGCTCAGTATCCTCGTAATCGAAACTGCAGATATTGTAGGGTTTGTTGAGAAGAGCATTCATTAAAAAAATTATCATGATTGAACATCGATAAATATCGAAATGCAAAGGCAATTTTAAAATTTTGAACTGTTTTCATACCTATCGATATTTACTCAAAATGATTTTTTTAATTAATAGTCTTCTCAATTAAGCCCTACATACCTGCATTCTGATCAAGGAAATACTAGACACACAATTGTCTAACTTTTTTTTCATGCTTCATGATTAGTATTTAGGATCCTAAATTTTGAATGAAAAATTAAAAGGTTGGATCCATTACTTACATTTATTTATTGAGCTATTTTTTTCCGAACCATTTATATTATTATTTTAGAATTATTCAACAACTTAGATTATTTGTATGTGACCCCAAATAATCTCCACGCAACATTTTGTAAAATATGCGAGAGAGAGAAAGAGAGAGGGGAGAAAAGGTAAAGATAATGCCCAATTAACTTACCCCAAAACGACTTCGTCTTAAGCCGCTGCACTTTCCAGCCCTTATGGGGCACTGAGGGACTCGGCTCCCTCCCAAGAGAACTTGATAAGTGATAAGTGACAACTCGGTACTCCAAATATCAGAGGGAAACCCCGATAATTTCAATTCTATGGCTATTCGGATGGGATTCGGAATTTCCTCCCACATGCACTTGTGCTAATCCTCATTAACATCTGTCTCCTTATTAATAGCTCTCTCTCTCTCTCTCTCATCCTACTTTTCCTCTCTCTTGTCCACATTCTTTTGTTCTCTCTCCGTTATTTTTGTTCTCTCTCCGCTATTTTTTTTTCCAAACTCATTCTCTCTCTCTCTCACTCACGCTCCAAACAAGGATACGATGGAGAAAAGGCTGCGCGGACTTGTGGTGAAGCACATTGACCAGGGAAAAGGAATTATTCAGGAGATAATCAATTGCGCAAATAGTGATTATGCGGGTAGTAAGAAAGGGAGGATCAGTCATGTCGATAGCGTAATCGATTCCTTTCCACCGGGTTACCGATTCTGCCCCACGGATCAAGAATTGGTGGCTGAATACTTGAGGAAGAAGGTCAGGAGAAAGCGTTTGCCGTTAAACAGGATAATGGACGTCGACCTCTACTCCTGCAGCCCTCGACAACTCTCTGGTCATCTCTCTCTCTCTCTCTACCTCTATATTTTTCTTTATTTTTCTTGTTTTTGGTTTTCTCTCTTCTTGTTTTTTGTCGAGTAGATTGTAGATTTTCAAGAATGTTATCTTCATTGCTTTTGAGTAATAAGCAATCATACGGACACAGACGTTCGTGTACAGATTCAGAGACATAGTTAGTTTTGGAATCGTCTCACGCATGTGCGTTTTACATAGTAAACATGGAGGCAACACACGTTGAACATTGGTTTCAAAAATATCTGTATCATGCGCCCGTACTTTACGTTGAGTAATATGTGAAAATAGGCTCTTTGCCGATAAAAAGAACTGTGAAAAGAGGCACAAAACACTGCAAGAAAGTTGGAATCTCCCAACGGTTTTTTTAATACGCATAGACCAAAACCCTAAAGTTTATAGTAGCTTTTTTTTTTTTTTTTGAATTAGATTGTATTTTGGTTGCAATTTCCAAGAAGATTTTGTAGAACACTTTTGAGTTTTGTGTACTTGTTTCGAGTAAAAAAAAAAACACAGAAACACAAAATATATAAAATAGTAGTGAACATATCGACTGAAGATGAGTATTAAACCCTAAACCTAGAACTAGGTATAAAACACTTCCCTTTGTTTTTTCGATTCTAAGTATTTTTTGTTGAACGGCTTCCTATTCTAAGTATAATTATATATTTGCTGATAATTTTTTTCAATAGAAAATAAGACATTATTAATCAGTTGTACAGGATACAAATTAAAGATTTAAAAAAACAAGAGCAACAGCGTCACAACGAGATAATAACATCCCAACAAAATAGGCATCTTATCCATGACGATCATATGCCACTCAAGGCCTGGATGGTTGCCCCTTTTTTTAACGGCAAAAGAAAATTTCATTAATCTTGAAGTTACAAGACTAGTGTGAAGCTTTCCTCCAAGAGCACTAAATAACCTCTCGTTAAATTCCATACAACATTTAGACAAAATGAAAATGGAGCATACTAATGTTTGAGTTCAAAGTTTCATGTGATAAATTAATGCGTACAAGACTATATATACTTTGTTTTAGAACCATTTCAAGTTATTCGAATCAGTCTCTTCTGCATTGACATTCCAAAAAACTGAAAATCCATACTCACCTGAGTTTATCTTTCTATCGAAATGAACGACAACAGAGATGTACGAGCTAAAACGAGAAGAGGAATGGTACTTTTTCACTTCGAGAAACAAGAAGTACCCTAAAGGAAAGAGGCCGAACAGATCCACCGGTAACGGCTTCTGGAAGGCTAGCGGAGCCGATATGAGCATTTTCAGCAGCGATGGTGGTAGCATCGTTGGGTACAAGAAGGCACTTGTATACTACGAAGGGCCGGCAAAATCTGGAGTCAAGACTGATTGGAAAATGCAAGAGTATAGGCTTGCCAACCATGACACTCCATCCACTTCTAGGGGCCAACCTGGTGACATGAAGGTACGTAACATCAATGTATACTCTCCACTTTGTTTAGATTTTAACTAGCGGTGTGCCCATTCGATATACGGGACAAAAAAAAAATTCACATTGTTTTTTTTTTTTTGTTCCTGTGTATGAAGCAGGCACACCGCTAGTTGATAGAAAAAAAAAACGTCAATGTGAATTTTTTATTGTCTCATGCAACTCTGATCGATAGAAAAGATAATTTAAAAAACTCATTGATATAGATTTATCTCATGCGTCAGACGGACACAATTCTAATTGATAAAACATATAGCTTAGAAAAAAACATCTATGTGGGTCTTGAAGAACTAAAAAGTATGATTTTTATTTTTGCCTTATCTAATACTTAAAATTCAACTTCTCCACCTAAAATCACTCCCCCACATTCAGACCCCTCCCTATATTCTCTTTCTCCCCTTCTCTCCTCCCTTCCCCCATGTTTCTCTCTCTCTCAATTTTTTTTTTTTATAAAAAAACTCAAAATCCTAGGAATTTAGAATTGAGGGTTTGATAGGTTTTTGGCCTCGACTACATTTTTTTATAGTATAGTATAGATAGATGTTTATTTGTGTATATGAATTGGTACATAATGATATATGCAACACAATACACAAACTTAGGCACTGTTCTTTTAAAACTATTTTGTTTTAAAGGTGGTCAACGTTATTTACTTCCAGTACAGATTTTCTTGTTTAGTTTTTGTCAAAAAATTTAAGAGCAACAATTCATCACAGCGAGAGGAATTAGAAAAGTATAAACAAATAAAAGTAAAGCTAAAAAGAGTGCAAATAACATGACACTAAAAATAAAAAAGATAGTTGTTTCAAACTTTTTCCCCCCATAGAGAACTTTTTTTGTTTTTGCAAGTAAAAATTTACTTTTAGAATTCTCTCGTCATGATGAATAATTAATCCAAAAAAATAGACCCAATCCTAACAAAAAATTAGAACAAATACGAACACAAATAGGGAAAACAATAATTTGGCAAGAAAAGAGCCCTCCTAGTATACGACATTAGATGTGTACGAGATGCACTCTTGAGACCTTTTTCGTTTTGGCATTTGGATTTTGAGTAGAGAGATAGAGAAAAAAATGAGAGTAATAATCGAGAGAAAATTTATTCGGAACCGTGCGCAGAGAGAAAGTCAAAAACCCAAATACCCAACCGAACAAGTTCTTAATGTCACATAATAATGGGAATGGCAACAAGTCAGTTCAGCCTCGTTCTTTGCCAAATCCGAACCAAATCAAAGACCAAAAAATTTCGTGTACAGATTTTTGGTCCTCGTTTTTCCTTCAAGTCATCTAGAGCATGTATTCTTTCCTCAAATTCTTTCTCTTGCATTTCAATAAATTTTATAAAAATATAATTTCTCCCTCCTCTAACTTCAATACCCAACGTGGGACCAAAATCCAAGCTTTCTTAAAAAGAATGGAGCTTCTATTCCGGATGTCATCAGAAGATAAGGAAGAAGTTGGGACCTTCCTATTTTGGTGATTTAATTAGTCGGCCTTAACCTCAAGCTCCATAAGAAATTTCTGCTTTTTAATCTTCCTTCTCGACCGTCTCAACTCCTTCCCATTTTATGTATAGCATCAAGGGAAGATTGATCTCCCGAAATCTGCTCCCAACTTTAATGCCACAGAAATTAGAACATACTCAATCCTTTTAGATACATTGCAATGCACTTTCACATACTTTTACACACATATACATTATATGACAACATACTATCGAATCTTAGTCATTGCTTTATGGGTTACTTTAACCGATGCACTCCAAGTTTTGACGTATTTTTTTTGGTAGAAGAATCCCGTTATAAGTCATTTTGATTGATCATCAACTATCATTACGAACAACTCCAAAAACATCTATTTTCTTGTAGCTGGATGACTGCGTCCTATGTAAGATATACAAAACAAAAAAAGCGACAACAAATCCAGAAAACAACCACGTGGATCAAGAGGATGAAGAGATGCAAGTTCCAACTCCCAATGAAGGGTGGCCAAATACAGAATGCCTTGACAAGAACCAACAATGTTCACAGAATGGAGATGAAGAGATGCTGCCAAATGCAGAAAATCCAAGAGACATCCAGCAGTGTTATGCCCAAGGGATACAAACTGCAACTCAAAATGAAGAGGGGCCAAATACAGAATTCCTTGACAAGAACCAACAATGTTCACATAATGGAGATGAAGAGATGCTGCCAAATGCAGAAAATTCAAGAAATATCCAGCAGTGTTATGCCCAAGGGATGCAAACTGCAACTCAAAATGAAGAGCAGCTGCAAAGCGTGAAAAAACCAGGGAACATTCAGCAGTATCAAGATTATCAAGGGATGGAAGTTGCAGTAGCTAACGAAGAGTTTCCAAATGCAGGTGATCCACAGCCACATCACAACATGAGTCGCCATGAATCTCCTCAGCTGTTGCCATTTCCCGATACACTGGACTACTACAATTGTTATGATCAAGATAATTTTGGATCTAATAATTTCTACTTCTATGGCTCAGTTGATGATATGCAGCCACTTGATTACCTGCTTCCTCCTGTTCAGTTTGACAGCTTCGATTATGATCTTTTCTCTTGATCAAAGTGTACAGACTAAAGGAGATCTTCCTGATTTTAGAGAAATTATTTTATGCTCCTGGAGCATTTGCTTTTCAGGGCTCTAAACCACCACAAAAATATGTGTTGCAAGGCCGGCCCTTATAGAGCAATGCTCCAGGAGCATAAAATATTCACTCTTAATTTTTGGCAACGTTTAAAATTTCATGTACGTTTTTTTAGTTCTTTATTAATGGGTTTTTCATTTTTAGTTTGAGTTTATCTTAGCTTGAGAAACTTGGAAAGAAAGAATACAGGTCCTATGTGGATACAAACAATCCACTGAGAATTAAAAGAAAGACGCAAAAGACTAGAAATTTGGGGTTCAATTTCCTTTGGTGTTTAGTGTGGTGTGTTTAATAGGATTTGGTTGTGTTTCTATATTTCTTATGATTTTGCCAATTCGAAATTAACCAAAAAGAATGATCAAAACTTCACAAAACAGGATGGTGGATTTTTTGGAAAATCAAACGGGGAAGAATTATTTGCTAGCTTAGTATAGGCAAGTACATAGGAGAATACTTTTGGTTGGTTCGACGGTCAGGCAACGACGGACGCATGCATGACTTTAGTATTGGGTGGATGAATATTAACTATTGTTATCACATATGGATGATGTTGACTTTAATAATGGGTCAATTCGCACAAAGCCCAAACTGCAGGAGGTCAAGTGTAACTTTTCCAGTCGGTTCCATTAGTGGGGGAGCTAAGGGAAGTTATCCATTGTCCCTAATTGGCACGGAATCGAAATTGCAGATTAAAATCAAGTCAATTGAAAAGAGTAGGAACTGAAGTGACACGAAGATCGAACTACACAGACCATTATCAGGTGGCTTGAATGACTATTTCAAACCCCTCTCATTTTGCAAACGGGCCTTAAAATTCTACACAGCCCAACTAGCCCTACAGGTTTGAATATTAATCTCAAAGTCCTTGACAGAGGACTGGGCAGAATGGGCTGTGGGCTACTGGGCTGGTCAACAAATAGTCCAAGTGGAGAAAGTCCACCCCTTGAGAAATCATTGTCGAGGATGGCAAAGTCATTCTTGGTATCAAATTTAGTAGTTAGTTTGACTTTGCCAAATCTGGTACGACAGCCAAGCCAAGTACTGATCAATTTTGACTTTGCCAAATCTACTAACATCAGTCGAGCCAAGTGATCAATTTTGTCCTCGTCAAATTTGCTAAATCGCTCAAGCCATGTGTTACGCTTGAAAAACTGAAATGAGTTTAATCTAATGATCTGAATCTGAGATGGCGTCAAAATGAACCAACTCTGTTTATCAATACTTTCACTTGTTATTTTTTAAAATATACCAAACCATTTGATATAAACCAACATGTAGACTTAGCTCTGCATTGAGAGAGCGAGAGAGAGAGAGAGAGAGAGAGAGGGAGAGAGAGGGGACCCTTAATGCATAAGATAGGTGAGACAATACATGATACAACGGTCATGATGCATGTCTGGTAAAGAGAGAGCCCAATCTCAATCACTGGAGATTCTACAGTAGTTGAATCAAACAAAAGTGTTCCCAACCCCCATAACCCATGCACATGCCATTGGTGGAAGGTATGGAGTGGTGTCTTGTCTTTCTGAAAAGTGGGGAAAAAAAGTTGGAGAGGGGCCAGCCAAGGAGAAATAAGGAATTCAATCTGTTTAACTGTTTTGGTAGTGTTTGTATTGTACAAGGGAGGATTTTGTTGATGTGATCACTGTATTTTCTTGAAATGGTGTCTTTTTGGGACATATTACTTTTACCACCCAAAAACGTATGAATCATTCTCCCCCTCCTGTTTGAACTCTCACCATCAATAATTGTGTTAAACTAATACGAGGAAATAGAGTTTTAATCTTTATGTTTTGCACATTTACAAAAGCGGCTCCAAAATCACTCTATTGGAAGGGTAAAATCCTGTTCAGTTGCACAAAAATGATAGAAAAAAATCAACTAATTGTAGTTATTCTCAAAATTTGAGATTCATAGAATTAGTAGATAGCCGATGAGGCTTAAGGACATAACTTTGAGGTATTCTCATAGACCACGTTAATAGTTCGTATAAATGAGATTTTAAGTGCAACTTTGAGGTATATACAATAACGAATATCAAACTTAAAATTTGAAGGTTCAGCTAAGGTTTTACGTGCTCCATCAAGATCCTTGAAACATCAACCTCTCATTTACATTCTTCCTCGCTGAAGTACTCCCTCCATCCAGAGGCAGGGGAGCGGCTGCACCAGCCTGCTATCCCTGCTGAATGGGGTCCGCATTGGTCTCGCTTCAATGATCTAAAACGTTCACTTGGTAGAACTCGTTGAGTAGCACGAGTATTTCAAAAATCAGCTTGAACGGATATCATTAAGAGCCTTATCGAAACGGTTTTATCTTGAAAAGAATGGATCCGAAACACTGGATCAAATCCATTGGAACCCATTATTGGCAAGTTATATGTGTTCCGATCAAACACTTAATGATATTCGATCAAGCTAATTTTTGATACACTTGTTCTACTCGATGAGCTCTACGAAGTGAACGTTTCCGATCATTAAAGCGAGACCGATGTGGACCCCATTCGGCCGGGACAGCAGGCTGCTGCAGCAGCTCCCCCGCCTCCCCTCCATTCCCGTTCGTTGGATCATTTTAGGGTTCCAACTTATAAGTAAAGTATCATCATTGCACTTTTTGTCTTTTTATCCTTCAAGACTTTTAGAAACATTGTCGTTATCTCTTATTGTTGCTGGTAATCTCAATTTTGAAAAGAAAAAGTAAATGATCAACTGTTCAACGGGAACAATTTTTTGGGATAACAAAAACAGACAAATAAATGGGGACGGATCAAACTACGTGTCATTCTTAATTTGAATGTGTTTGTAGCATGTGGCCTATCTAGTCGAAAACTACCATTCTTAACTTGAATGAGTCGATTAATGAGAATTTTTTTTTTTTATAAAAACCGAGGAATAATCCTACAGCTGAGTCACAATTGGACCCGACTGCATAACCCAAATTTCGAGAAAACTAGCGCGGTCACAACAATATGAAAAATCTTGTTGTGAGACATATTAGAAGGAAAAGAGAACCAATGATCATTGCAAATCTTTCAACCGCTGAATAAACAAAGTTGTTGCTCACAGTTCACTGAGTACATTGAGCTAGCTTTATTTGGATGGTCTTGATGTACGAGAAAATCTTTTTAAAGGACGGTTTTGGAAGTGAATCGCGACCATCCAAGAGTGTTTTGGACGTTTCGGATATTTATGAAACTTTTTCGACAAAGAGTTTAACTCTTCTCCGAAAAAATTTCATTTAAATCTAGACCGTCCAAAGCCAAAATAAATGACCGAGATGGCGCGACTCCGTGATTAAATCTATCTCCTTGATATACATACATAGAGGACACACACTCATATGTGATATGTACATCTATATGAGTCATTCTTCTAAAGTTTTGAATTTCTTGACACCAATGGATAGACCAATTATAGGGAATGAAATCATTCTATCACTTAATCATGTGAAGGGGCGGGGTGTCCGGTGACACCCCGTTCCCAACCTTTCACCAAAAAGTCACTGTTTTGCTTCACTGTTTTGTTTAATTATTGTTGATGGACAATTAATCTATCTCTCTATAAATATAAAAATATGTACGTTTTATGTAAAAGTTATCGGTTTGCATATTGAACATCCTTCTGAGTCGAATAGTGTATTTTTCATATTCCTTTTGGTGTCTCCTCCAAGTGTCAATTAATCCAGGCTTCCCACGTTGAATTCACGTGATAATTGTAGTTGTATTCCACGTGTCATGCAAAATCCCTGATTTCCTGCCTAATTCTCGCCTAAATCATCGTTAATAATCATATGTTGAATACTGACAGTAGCTTTGCTGTCCCTTAAAGGGACAGTAGCTTTGCTGTCTCGGACAAAGGGGTCATGCATCGGTCTCACTCAATTGATCGGAAACGTTCACATCGTAATGCTCGTTGGGTTGAACAAGTATGTAAAAAATCAGCTCGATTGGATATCATTAAGTGCATAATCGAAACTTTTTTGTCTTGAAAAAATTATCCGAAACACTGGATCAAATCTAATGGAACCCTTTATTGGCAAGTTTATGTGTTCCGATTAGGCACTTAATGATATCCGATCAAACTGATTTTTCCCATACTTATTCAACTCGACGAGCTCTACGAAGTGAACGTTTTCGATCATCGGAGCAATACCGGAGCGGGGCCCCCTCTGCCGGGACAGCACGCTGCCGACCAAAGGCTAGCTAGCCTCAAGTATTCAACAACAATCATGATGCATGATTATTAGCCAGGTTAATTTATAGTTTAGTCTATTACAACTTGGGTTTTGTGCATCTTGTTTTCCAATTTAATATCCCATTTTTATACTGTATCAATTTCCTTTCAGTGCTTTCACCCTATTCTTGTGAAAATTAAAGGAGGAAATTAAAGAGCATCTAATGATGTTTTCTTTGATCTTTGGAACTTAAAAGCTATAGGAAATAATTTCTTTAAATGCTCCCAATATTAATGCTTCTACCGTCATTCAACACAATGGCAAGTAGTATTATTTGTCCTAAAATTATGGGTAAATTTCACGGAAATCCCCTTAAGTTTTTGACGAATGCAGAAAACTCCTCTGAGGTATGACCATCGTGCCCTCTAAGAAAAGTTGGGTATGATCATACGTACGTTACCACTACGATCATACAAAGAACTCCCCAGAGGTATGACCATCATGCCCTCCAGGAAAAGTTGGGTATGATCATACGTACGCTACCACTACGAGGCAAGTCTTGCAAGCTCGAACATATATTCCTATAGACAGTATGTTTACTAGAAGAAGAAGAAAAAAATGTGCAAAAAATATCCATTGCAAATTTAGGATAAGCAGCAGATTGACAGTTCTGTTTTTGAAATCGTAAGCAACAATAGTTCGTATTTTAGTTTGAAATAAAATATGTCGAGACCCCATGATATAATTCCGCAAGAAGATGTATACAAAATCTTCTGTTCATACCTGTACTCTCTCTTCTTCTTCTTTTTATGTTATTAATGCTCTAATATGAAAGAGGAAGAGTTTTGAAAAAGAGAATGTAAATATAGCCAACTTTTTTCTCCCCAACAAAACATAAAGGTCGTATTGCCCCATCTTGTCCAAAGGTACCACACCCTTTCTCATTGCTGCCGGTCCCACTCCTACTTTTTCCATTGTTGCCGGTCCCCACTCTCCCCATGGGGCTACATGAGTAATCCATTTCAGGGTTGGTTCACTCGGACTTGGTTGGACGAGACCCAAGTTTTTATAGTCATGTATCGGCGTTGAACAAATTTTTTACACCGCCCGCGTGTTGTAAGATCTTAAGATATGATCTCAATGTATAGGTGCAGTGGAATTCGTTGTAGAACATGGTGTGATGTGATAGAACAATATTACTACTCGGCAAAGGTGACGAGTGCTGTACCAAGACTTTCATTTTAAGCACACAATAAAGAATTGTTTCCCTCCCTTTTTATTTGTTTTGTTTTGTTTTTGTTTGGAAGAAAGGTGCAATTGATATGGATTCATCAATGATTCATAAAGTAACGAAAGCAGAGTTGGAATATTATTGTACTATATATGCTGCTAAATTTCACTGACACCTCCCCTAAGGTTTCTGACACAAATAGAAACCTCCCCTGAGGTTTCTAAAGTCTCAGTGACCTCCCCTACTTTGCTAACATTCTCTAGATTCCCCCTTCCGTTAATTTAACCTTAAACAGTGTTAACTATTGTGAAAATGACATATATGCCCTCTACTTGTATCTCCATTGCCCTCTACTGAATAATTCTCCCCCTTTGCAACGAAACCCAACGGAAATTGCTGATTTGGATGCCGGCATAAGCAAAGAACATAAGGGAGAGAAATAATTAAACCTCACTTAGGCTCCGTTCTTGGCCTTAACTTAAACTTAACTTAAATCTGAAAATTATCCTTATTTGAAATTTTTTCGCATTTGTTGGTTTTGAGTCAAACTTTTGTAGGTTACTGATTCGTCTCGAAGAGAGGAGTCGGAAAAGTAAAAAAAATTTACTTTTACCCAAGTATTTTGAGAAATAACCACTTTTTAGCAAGAAAAGCCACTTTTTGCGCTAAAAAATGGTTATTTCTCAAAATACTTGGGCAAAAGTAAAAAAAATAAAAAATTTAATTTTTTGAGACTTCCATATAGAAGTTTGACGCAAAACTAATAAATGTAAAAAAATATTTGAATAGAGAAAAAAAAAAGTTATTCCGACTTTTTGATCCAATTTTGCTCTTATTCTGTATACGCAATAACTGCTTGAGTAAAATAAACATACACACATTTTTGTATAATCAGGCGAATTATTCTTTTTCGGCAAATGGAGTGAGCAGCATGTGAAATTGGTAAAACAAGGGTAAAAATTGGGTGCGTTGTGGTGAAATTGGGTGCGGTGGTTTTGGGCAATTTTGACACTAAGGCATTGGGTGGTGATAAGGTGATGGAAGAGGTTTTTGGAGGTTTACAATTTAGGTTGGGTCAGAGGTTTTGAGAATTCATTTTTTATATTGAACAAGAAAAATGGACAGATTTGCTCAATAAAGCAAGTTCATATTCTAGAATTTCTTATTTAAGACATTTTAGATATTTTTAAATAATTCAGGTGTTTGGGCTAGTTTAAGCGCACCTCGAATAATTCTGGGGGCTGAATCCCACCGCTCTTTTACAGGGAGCCCAACTAAGGGCAGAAATGCGTGGTCTGAAAGTAGTTGATAACACTTGAGAGATTTCAAATTTGAGACTCTAGGAAGGAGCAAACTCCTAAGTCTCATGTCTTGACAACCAGGCTAACCCCCTTGGGGTTTAAAACATTTTAGTTTTGCGTTTCAATTTTTTTAGATTATTAATTTATATCGATCAAAGGAATAAAAAATTTTAAAATAGGAACAAAATTGAAAGAATTAGAATAACAAAACATAATAAAAAGTATTTTGCATTGTTCATGTCCTTAGTCAACTAGTTTTAGAAGGTTTGATCATAATTTTTTACATTTTATGTTTCTCTTATCGAAACAAATCAAAAATTGAAGCAAAACTACTAAGGCAAAAAAAAATATTTGAACAAAGACCCAAAAAAATCCAAAAGAATTATTATGCCAAACCACTCCTTAGTTTATTTTACAAAGTAACTAAAGAATTTGTTATTTTTCTTTGTTGAGCTTATTAATATAGTCATTATTATCAATATTTTCAATTAAATATTTGCATTTGAAATAGAATAATTAATAGATTCATATGCTTTATATCTAATATCCAAACTAAGTGAGCATCATTGCGGCAAAATTGGAATCTAGATTGTAATATGGGTGGTAGAACACACGAATTTAGAAGAACAAGAGAGGTCAACGGGCATTTTTGACAGTTCAAAGCACATAATATGACATCATCAGCAACTTCTATTAGCATATGTAACGGCTGGTAACAGAAGGGAGACTTTTAGTAATATCAACAAAGTAAGGGAGGTCACTGAGATTTCAGAAACCTCAGGGAAGAATGAGGTTTCTGTTTGTGTCAGAAACCTGGGGGTAGGTTAGTGAAATTTACCCCTCAGCTTTTTATTGCTTCAAAAGCCGTGGGTTATTATTGTCATACCTCTTTTCAACTCCAAAGATTAGGGGGGCAAGAGGATTGGTGGTGCTCTAAAATGGAAAATGCTACACATACAATCATGGTGTAAAACACAAAGCACGGTTAATCTCTCTCTGTACACTGTTGAAATAAATGATCAGAATTCACTCAAACTCTTTCCGAAAAAGTTAAACTTTTTTCTGAAAGAATTTTTTAAAAATCTAGACCGTCCAAACACATATGCTGTTGGAATATTGATGCTGAAATGGATGCTTATGCAAATTTGCTTCAAGTGGTGACTTTATCAACCTACATAGGACCGTGTGAAGTGGTGATCATGGTCATTGTGGAATTTTCAGGAAGAGTTTATTGGAGTGGTACTATGGGTCATTTAAATCTTGGGCTCATTCAATCTTCATTGAGTGTAATTTTTTTCTTTTTTCTCTTTTCTCGTAGGCCTCTTATGATATCTCAATCTTTGTGGTCAGTATTTGGCCTTCCTCGATGTACCCTTTGTCAAGTTTCTAATAAAATTTTGTTACCTATAAAAAAAATAGTATTGTACTATAACTTTATTGGGATGCATTTGATTGCCCATAATTAAGGAAGGGAACTTTGTTATCATCTTGTCATGTTTGAAATGAAAATCTCTCAAAAACTTTTGGCATGTAAGGAACATTCATAACTATGAGTATATTTTTCTGGTTTGGTTGGGTTAGTACAAATAAATGAGCAGATTTAAAAATAAATGAAAATTTATACGTAATTTTGTTTTTTGTTTTTTTAATTTATCGGCCCCATGCTAAATTTGAGATCCATGCATTAGTGGCAAAAGTAGAAAAAGAAACAAGTAACAAATTAAGTTTACATTTACTGAGGAGAATGTCAATAATTAAAACAACAATCTTGACAATTTAGTCATCGTAAAATTAAGTTTAGGAATTGGATCCTCTCCGGCCAATTCTTAATTTGGACTGGACGGGCCGGTCCAAGTTTTGGATTTGCTCATAAATCTTTACTGGTTTGGATTTAATCAAAGGCTCTCAGCAAATCCGAAAACCATTGATTAACCAATGTAGGGTCGAGATTTCGTCTGTCCCATCCAATTCAAAACTTGGACCGGAGAGAATATCCGAACCCTTAACTTTATTCCTAATTAATTTGTCAACAATATTCTCCATGCGATGTTGCAATCCTAGAAAATTGCTATTCGTTCAATGCAATCTTGATTTGAAGAAGTTGTAATTGCAGGTAAAATTCCTCACTTCTTTTGCCTTTTTTCGCACAAAGAGGTTCCCTTCCTTCTTAATTTTGTTTACTAGGTGGGGTATCAAAACATAGTTATGTTAATTGTTTCAAAAGGACCAACAAGAATCAGAAATTTCAACACCACGGCCAGATTTTTCCTCCCATCAAACTGTTCTTGAAAGAGATGCTGATCAAACAGGTAGCTGATCAAATTGAAGTCCGTCCAAATAAACTTGTCACGTGGAAGCTTCTTTTTTTTTTCTTTTTTTTCTTATAACTCAGGGTGTCCGGCTTAAGTTACGTCCATTACGAATAATCTATGAGGAAGCATTCTTACTGTTCATTAGCAAGGGACTCAATTATAGTCCTAGAAGAGCTCCGGATGGACTGATCCCATACGAATTGATAACAACTGAGAAATTTCGAACCTAAGACCTTTTTTCTGGGTAGTTAATTTTTTTTTTTTGAACCTAAGACTTATGATAGAACATACCCTCAAGTCTGAAGCCTAAACCAGCAGGGAGAACCCCGTGGAGTTGCCACTTGACTTAGAAACATATAGTATAATGTCGTGATATGGTTGCTGTTTTCCTAATCACCTTTGTAGAACGTTTTTCTAAACACAATTATTTCATTGTTGGTGTTTAGAAATTTTTTTTTCCCTGTGATTGTCTTGAAAGAGAAGTCATTATAAGTACCTTTTTAGTTTAGATTTTGAGGAAAGTTTTTGGGTAATAAATGGTAAGAGATAGATAGATAAACAAGAGTAAAAATTGGAGAGAAAAACTTTACTCCATTTAGGACCGTTCCGTTCTGAGAGTGTGTGTGTGAGAGAGAGGGGCGATTGCTGTGGTGTGGGTTCTGGAAACCAAAGAGCAACAGAGTGTGATCGATGAAAATAAAAAAGTCTATGTAAAGCTTACGCTCAAAAGGTATTATTTTATATATATAGGTCTTCTAGTTTACAAATAAAATGGACGACCCTTTAAAGAGAAAATTACCTCTAAGTACAGAAAAGTGACACTTAATTCCCATTAAAGATAGATAAAATACTTAATTACCACTAAGTCCACTTTTACAAAAATACATTTACCATTAATGGAAGTGTCACCCTGGGGTTTTAGGGCATGCTAGGATTTTATGGTACCCTAATGGATACCCTAGTACCCTTGGGTACCCTAAACCGAGGGTTTTAGGGTACCTTAAGATTTTAGGTTTTAGAATACCCTAGGGTTTAAGGTACCTTAGGGTTTAGGTTTAGTCACTTTCATAGAGCGCTAGGGTTTAGGTTTAGGCACTTTCATAGGAGTTTTAGGGTGCACTTTCCTATTATAGGGTTTTAGCGGTTTAGGCACTTTCATAGGGTGCCCTAGGTGTTTAGGCATTTCTATAGAGTACCCTGAAGTTTAGGCACTTTTATAGGGTGCCCTAGGGGTTAGGCACTTTTAGTATTTAGGATTTTAGGCACTTTCATAGGGTTTTCGCGTTTTGTTAATTAGAGGAGACTTGATGAGAATTACTTTTTATTTTCTGGACCTACAGCTAAATTGCCCAAATTTAAATGATGGGCTATATTTATTTAAGTATTGAGCAATGGGTTGTTCATCACACTCCGTGGGCTCAATCATTTTCAGGGAGGACCAATGTTGATTAAAATACTATCCACTACATTTTTCCATATAAAAAAAATCAGTAGTAGTGGAGGGGGGTAATTTTATATTTTAAAACTTGTTAATTGGTCAAAAGCAATGAGATTAAACAACAAAAAATCTTAAGTTCCATTTCTTCTAGGCTAAATTCCACTAACACCACTTGAGATTTCCCTTAATTACAGATACCCCATTCATGCATGAGAAATGACTATAAACCTCCTGGGGTTTCAACCAAACACATAATAAAATCAGCCAAAAGTAGCCCATATGGACAAATTCACCCTTTCGGATAATAACTAGTATTAAAAATTTATCAACTCTCACGATCAATTTGAATAAAAATGACTTTGTTTTAGCCATTGGAAGACCTATTTTGATCAAAGAGGATAAAATTTATTAGCAGCAATTTATTTTTTACTCGTTGATAAAAATGTTTTGGTAAGAAATGAGACTTATTTATTACTTTTGGGTGCAAAAAAGTTGAGATTGAAAGCTTTTACTTATTTATTATATCATCAAAAGGGATGACTTTGTCAATACATGCATAATAGACTCGTTTGTGGGCCCAAATTAAACCACACAGTTCGCTCCAAAATATGGACACAAGCTTAAACCCAATTGGGGAAAAATGAGCGAAATAGGAAGATTGATATGTCCAATATTATTGAGACGGACATACGGCTCTTGTTTTTCATAAAATAGCCCCACTTGGAAGGAATCCTAGGTTTGTGCCTGGATTCTTGATGACAATCTTTTTTTGGCTTGATTTCTTGAGAATGGTTTAAAGTTATAGAAATTGAAGCCAAAAAGTTAATTTGAACGGTTTGGATTAAGATAAATGTACCGATTAAGATGAAAAAAATTGAAGCCAAAAAAATCAGGTTCATCGGTTTACGGTTTGATATAATTTTTTTTTTTGCCAACCAATAACAGATGATATTATAACTCCAATCTAAGAGTACATCAAGATGAAAACTCGTCCTTAGAGTAACCACGACGGCAGGAATTCATTCCATAGACTATATCCCAAACCAACTAAACTTTTTTCCTGCAGAAACAAGAAACAACCCAACTGAGAGAAACCCAGTCGGGAGAAAAACTCACGGCGAGAAATCGGAGAGAAAACATCCATAAAAGGGAGAAGAATAAACAAAGGATTGCAAACCAACAAGAAAATTTATAAAAAAAAAAAAACCTAGCATCATCATCCACCAACATAGATCTCCAACTCCGGCGACCCAATTATGCACAAAAGCTCCGCACATCTGAACCGCACGACCAGAGACGAGTCACTGACGAACGGCGAATATGATAGAGGAGGTCCGGCAGTACAGGAACCGAGGAGGCCAAGGCATCGGAAGGCGTGAGGGGATGATATATGAGGGTGGAGAGTGATGAAAGGAGGAAACCTTAGGGGGAGGGAGAAACAAAGAGGTGCGATGAAGAGAGAGAGAGAGAGAGAGAGAGAGAGGAGATTGTGGATTGTGATTTGATATAATTTTGGAATGCCAGTTATCTTATGATAAATGGGTTCTGGTTCGGGTTCAATTCTTGTTATGTTCTTAAGACAAATATCTTCTAAAATCATATCAAACGAGATTCAATCAACTTGATTTTAGGCGTGATTTGATGTTTTCGACAAGTTCTAAAATGTAAACGGTTTTGATCATCAGAATGAGTCCAGAAAATGCCCACAAATGGACAAACTGGACAGCTTAGTCCATTAATTTTCATGGACTAGAGAGGAGCTCAACCCGGGAAAGCATGCAAAGTGGATGTAGTGAATTTTCTTGGCAACACCACAACATGATTTTGTTTAATCTTTTTGGGCGTTGATAATGCCAAAATTATTTTTGTTAATGTCAAAAATCAATAAGACATAAAACACTTATACCGTGTGAATGTACAAAGCTTTTATACGCTAAAGTTTTAGCATTAACAAAAAAAAAAAAAACTTTTTTCCTCAACCATCTTTCATCCTCTCTTTTCTTAAAAATGTGATTTTGATTCTTGAAGGTGATGTTGTTGTCAAATCCTGAATTCCAAATTTGTTGAAATTTTAAAAAGGTCCAAATTTATTGGTAAATTGTTTATCTTTTAATTTTATAGGAAGCTTTTTGTTCGAAGGACTCGTAAATTGTTGAAGAGATTAATATCTATGTAGAGTAGGCATTCCGCAGACCATAAAGTTTCGTAGAAAGTTTCTGTTTTATTTTAGTTACTTTTACAAAAAAAAAAAGAAAAACATTAAGTAGTTTTCTTTTCTTTGTTTCTTTAATGAGATGAAAGATTATTAGTACGTGACAAAAACAAACAAAAAAAAAAAATAACTCTCCAAAAAGTGCTTTTCAAAAAACGAATACGAAAAACTAGATGCCCATCACAATCTCATCTTGTATGGGAGTATATGGTTTTTCAACATTTTGCTTAATTATGTTTCTAAATCATATAATCAGGACAATGAAAATGTCGAATATAACTAGTATCTTAATCTTAATAATATCTCATTCAATTATTTTCGTAAAAAAAGTAGTTTCGACATCAATTACGTTTTTCTAGTTTACAATGAGAGAATGACATTCGAAACGAAAATCAAACCCAAATATTTATTGGTGTATAGGGGGTAGTCTTTTCCGTGAGAGGCATCCATGACTTTCTTTTCTTTTTTTTTTAAATTAACGGTGATGTATTATAAAAAAAAATGATCTGTTTTGCAAAACGGAAAATAAATACTAGTTTTTAAGAACTTTAGGAGAACGGAACCTAACTGTGAATCAAGTTAATCTTAAACCGGCACAGTTCGGTCAATAAAGACCATCTCTCACGCAAGTACTGAGATCTCAGACTTCCTTATAAATGTCTTGAGTTCCAACCTTACTCAATAAAGATGATTCTGACATTGTTCGGTTAAGGGTATTGAATTTTGAATTCTAATTATTATCATGTTTTTCTTCAATCATTACTTTCATTTTTTTTCCCATCTATTCTCAATCATTACTCATATTTTCGGGTCTCTATTTTGTTCTTAGGAGTAGTTTCCACCTGTTTGAAATAAAATACTCCTTCCGTCCGGATTTAATACTAATTTTTGGGAATTCGTGCTATTTTTCAATCGATTATATCTTGTAATTTATAATATTTTGTATAATTTTGAAAATATTTTCTAATAAAACTAATTGAGATCTATCAAACAAAATTCATATTTGATATGTAAAATTCACTACCATTTTAAAGATATAATTTATTTTTTATCCAAAAAAATTGAACAAAGTACTATTAAATCCGAGACAAATGGAGTAAAAGTTGTTTTCTTTCCGGTCCTGGAGTAGTGTTTTTTGTTTTTTGATTTTATGAGCAACAACGAAACTACGTAAAATAATCTCTCTTTTTTTACTGTAGTTGAATGAATTATCTTGGCAGAGAGACAAAATACTGGTAATTTGTCTACTTCCATGGGATTCCATAAAAAGATTAAAAAATTACTCCCTCCCTTCCAAATTCTTTGTCCGGTCCGCAAAACAGAATGTTAAAAATAATACAATTTTTGTAAGAAAAAATCAAAAAATTTTCAACAACTTACTAAATATCAATGAGTATTTTTAATTTGTGAAAAAATTTTGAATTCTTTTTTAAAAAAATTGTATAATTTTTAATACTCCATTTTACGAATCTGAGAAAGAATTTGGGACGGGGGAGTATATTATTATACTACTACAATAGAACCCAATGGTTCTTTACAGTCGGACTCTACATTGACTCCTAGGCTGTTCATTTCTCGTGACGCTATATGAGAGGACTGGACTTTTGCACTTCCTCTTCCGTCCATCATCAATCAATACCCATCTCTCTCTCTCTCTCTCTCTCTAGAGGAGCCTACGACAGAGAAAAACACCTGCCCCGTGAGCCCCGTACTAAACGTTGTACAACTCTACTTTCCTCTACTATTTCGTCTTGCAGAAGTTTTCAACCTTCTCCTCCTTCTCTGCAACCCATTTGTGTTGTTTGGTTTTGCAGTGTACTCTTTGATGTCATTGTCAAGATTGGTTTTTTAATTTCTTTCCAACCAATTTTGATTTTGCTGATGAACCCATTTCGCATGATATAATACCATACATTCCCTTTAGGTCTTTCCTTTGTTCAAAAGTCCTCTTTGATTGAAAGCTGTTTTTTTTTTTTCTCAATCTGTGTTTTTTGAGTTTTGATCATAAAGCCTTGATTTTACGCTTCTCACCAGAAATCAATGCTTCCCTGTCCTCTGAATTACTTTAATACCAAGATTTCTAAAGATGGGTCATCTTCAAAAAGTGGAAAACTTTGGGTTGCTGAAGAATTATTTGGGCGGGGCTTTTCTGGGTCAGTCCCTTCTAGTGTTGGAGGAATAAACTTTGTAGTATCAATCTCTGGAGAATGAAGTGGGTTTTCATCAGTAGCCCTTGTGTTTGAAGAAAAAAATAGAGAGAAGTTGATGTTGGAATCTCTTGATTTAATGCGCTCTTGATTGCTGTTTTGGGGTTTTCAGAGAAACAGAAGGGTTTTTTTGTTTCACTGAAGAAATCCCTTAAATGGCATTTCTGCCCTTTTTCTCTCTCTTCCTGTTTGGGATCCTATCAAGCTCTAAACTTGTGTTTGCTCAACTCCCCGAGGAAGAAACCACATTGGTGGCCATTGGCAAAGAGCTTGGACTAACTTCTTGGGGTCTTAACAGCTCACATTACTGTTCTTGGGAAGGGATTCGGTGTCGCTCCAACGATTCCACGGTTGAAAAGCTGGATCTCTCTCACAGGGGACTTCAAGGTAATTTCACTCTGATCTCTGAGCTCACTGCACTGAAGTGGCTTGACCTTTCATACAATAACTTCCAAGAATCAATCCCACCAGCTCTTGGGAATCTATCTAAGCTTGAGTTTCTTGATTTGTCATATAATAGATTTGGAAGCTTAATCCCTGCTGATTTGGGGAGGCTCACAAACCTTAGATCATTGAACTTGTCTAATAATTTTCTGGTAGGACTAGTACCTGATGAGCTTGAGGGTCTAGTAAATTTGCAAGATTTTCAAATCTTCACCAATAGATTGAGTGGTTCTATACCCACTTGGGTTGGGAATTTGACCAATTTGAGAGTTTTTACTGCCTATGAAAATGGATTAGGTGGAAGTATTCCTGATAATCTAGGGTCGAATTCCGAAATTCGGTTGTTGAACCTTCATTCGAACCAGCTCGAAGGGACAATACCTGATAGCATTTTCGCTATGGGAAAACTGGAAGTTTTGGTTCTGACTCAGAACCAATTTACTGGCAATTTTCCTCAATCGGTTGGGAATTGCAAGGCACTTTCGAGCATTAGAATTGGAAACAACAATATCATCGGAAGCATTCCTAGGGAAATTGGAAATGTTAGCGGCCTTACGTACTTTGAAGCTGACAACAACCTCCTCTCTGGGGAAATTGTCTCAGATTTTGCTCGGTGCTCTAATCTCACTCTGTTGAATTTGGCCTCAAATGGTTTCACTGGAACAATTCCTGACCTTGGAAACCTTACCAATCTCCAAGAATTGATTGTTTCCGGAAACAGCCTATTTGGGGAGATACCATCATCAGTTCTTGTTTGCAAGAGTCTTAACAAGTTGGATTTGAGCAATAACAGATTCAATGGCACAATCCCAAGGGATATCTGCAACACTACGAGATTGCAATACCTTCTACTAAGTCAGAACTTCATTAGGGGGGAAATTCCTAATGAGATTGGGAATTGTGTGAAATTGCTCCAATTGGAAATGGGTAGTAACTATCTGACTGGAGCTGTCCCTCCTGAGATTGGTCACATCAAGAATTTGCAGATAGCTTTAAATTTGAGCTCTAACCATCTCCGCGGACTATTGCCTCCTGAGTTAGGAAGACTTGACAAGCTTGTTTCTTTGGATCTCTCCAATAATCAACTCTCTGGGACTATCCCACCTGCATTCAAGGGCATGCTTAGTTTGATAGAGGTCGATTTCTCAAATAATCTGCTCACTGGTCCAATACCAACCTTTGGGCCATTTCAAAAGAGCCCAAATTCAAGCTTTTTGGGGAACAAAGGGCTATGTGGAGAGCCATTGAGTTTGTCATGTGGAAACTCTGATACTTCTGGCCGCGAAAATTACCATCATAAGGTTTCTTTCAAGATCATAATGGCTGTTATTGGATCTGGGCTTGCAGTTTTTGTATCTGTGACAATTGTTGTTGTGATTTTCACGATGAGGGAGAGACAAGAAAAGACCGCCAAATGCGCAGAGGTCATTGATGATGGAAGCAATAACCGGCCATCAATAATAGCAGGAAACATTTTCGTGGAGAATCTGAGACAAGCAATAGATTTCGATGCTGTTGTAAAAGCAACTATGAAGGATTCAAATAAGTTGAGCAGCGGAACTTTCAGCAGTGTCTACAAAGCAGTTATGCCTTCTGGTATGGTTTTATCAGTGAAGAGGTTGAAATCTATGGACCGAACTATAATTCATCACCAGAGTAAGGTCATTAGGGAGCTCGAAAGGCTGGGTAAACTCTGTCACGATAATCTGATGACACCCATTGGGTACGTGATTTACGAAGACGTTGCTCTTTTGTTGCATCACTACTTTTCGAATGGTACATTGTTTGAGTTCCTTCACGATTCTTCAAAGCTCCCAGAGTACAAACCAGATTGGCCTACAAGACTGGGCATTGCGATCGGTGCAGCTGAAGGGTTGGCTTTTCTTCATCAGGTCGCAACTATTCATCTTGATATCTCCTCTGGTAATATACTCTTAGGTGCCAGTTACAAAGCTATGGTTGGTGAGGTCGAGATATCGAAGCTGTTGGACCCGTCCAGAGGCACCGCAAGTATCAGCGCAGTTGCTGGCTCATTTGGGTATATACCCCCAGGTACTTCTCTATATCATGCTGATTTATAGTGCTTCGTCAATGTGTTATTTGCTTTCTGCGGGCATCTCCAATCCTTCATTACATTCAATGATTAGGGTTAGAAATGAACTCCAAACTTTTCTAATGGAGTCAATGAATACCCTAATCCTTCCTCAAATGAAGGACAAACAAACCCTTCATCAAACTTTGCACAGGCCAGCCCTATTTTACTCCAATCAGATGGAAATGTTGAACAGGAAGGATTGGATATGGGTTTTTTTTTTTTTTTCTATCAATAATGGTTAATACTTAAAAAGTGCCTTTGGGTTAAGTTGGGCTTCTTAACAAAAATTCAATGAAAGATTTATTGGGTGTTCCATATTTGATCAAGCTAAATTTTACTACTGAATTTAAAAAAAAAAAAAACTGACGGAAAAGAAAGAGTAAGACTTGGAGATGGCCTAACATTATGCTACCCACATTATTTTGATTTGCTTATTTTTGTAACTTGTTCGTGATTATAACAGAGTATGCATACACAATGCAAGTTACAGCACCAGGAAATGTCTACAGCTACGGCGTCATTTTGCTTGAGATTCTTACAACCAGACTACCAGTTGATGAGGCCTTTGGTGAGGGGATGGATTTGGTGAAGTGGGTTCACAATGCACCGGCAAGAGGGGAAACTCCTGAGCAGATACTCGATTCTAAGCTTAGCACGGTCTCCTTCACCTGGAGAAAGGAAATGCTAGCAGCTCTAAAGGTTGCTCTAATATGCACAGACAGCACCCCAGCCAAACGGCCCAAAATGAAGAAGGTGGTGGAAATGCTTCAAGAAATCACACAGAACTAAAGGAAAAGGATTTGGGTTTTCCTCGATTTTGATCCATGTGATCAAGAATGGAGAATCCAGCGGTCATGAAAGGACATGGAGAGTATGTATGATAAGTTTTGCAGGGATATTCTCCGCTTCTGGTTTTCGTATTAAAGGATTGATGGAAATTGCACCATGTAATATCCCTCATAACTGGAAGTAGAAAAAGGTTGGGATTCACCGATGAAGATTACTCTGGTGGTGTTGTTTGTAAATTCATTATCAGGCCATCAAATCTCCTGCTGAGTTTATGGTTTCTAAATATGTGTACGGGGAAGATACATTCTATGATGGGTAACCATGACTATTTCCAGTTTATTCTATACCTAGTTAAGTTCATGCAAACTCAAATTCCTGCACTGCCTTATTATTGAATTTCTTGCCTCGCTCTCTGTTGTATCTGGTTTTTCATTCTTGACAATGATATTGGAGCTATTATAGTCGCTGTAGTCCAATAAATTTGGTAATGCCTTTCAGATGTCGCGGCGTGGTAGAGGTACATACGGTTTTCAATACAGGTGACCTGATCTCAGATTTAGGTTGCTTAACCTTTTTACCTCTTTCAGCTTTTACATGAAGAGGAGTCTTTGTGTTCCCATGTGTAATATCTCACCTTCACTTTGAAAAGTCTAGCCAATTTCACTCCTATCTCTACTCATAATATTCAATGTCAATGAAAAAACCGGAGGCTCTAGAATAGTTTAACAACTGAATGATCCTTTCCATTGCTGCATGTGCATACAGAATGTTCGACCGGTGGTTTTGATTTTTTATTTCTCCTTTTTATTTGCTTCTGAAACTAAAATAAAAGATATTTATTGAAAAAAATGATTTTGGCTTAGTTTAACTACTAGTGTACATGTCAAATTAAAGTTTTCATGAGCCCATTACATGTCAAATTGAAATTTTCATTAGCCTATACGAGTTGGGCTTGAACTCTCGAGTTTGGCCATGCTCTCTCTCTCTCTCTCTCTCTCTCTCTCTCTCTCTCTCTCTCTCTCTCTCTCTCTCTCTCTCTCCTCCTACCAAAACCCAGCTTGCAACAAAACAAGGGTATTATTAAAAGAGGCCCAACCTAAACACACTCTTAAAGAAAATAAAGAAGGCAATAACGAAAGAAAAAGGCAATATTTTTTTGATCACCAAAGAAAAATGCAGTATAACTCCCAACAAATTTTGTACACTTAATTGTTTTTTACTGCTCTTTCTCTAAAAAACGGGACCACCTCTCTCCACCTTTAAAACAGCTGCCATACTTTCTCTTCTTCTTCCCGTCCTTCCCCATTGGGTTTATACCCAAATTTGGGCGGCGGGAGGGGAGGGACCAACCCCATCTGGTTTTCCTTTTGTAATAACCCGAAAATTTAACTAATAAAAATATTCAAAAGAATTATTTATTTATGATAATATTATTTTCCTTATTTAATAATTAGTAAATAATTACAAAAAATAAGCTATTCTATCTAATTAAGCTTTTAAAAATTTATTTAGCATTACATACATACATATAATTGCATGCATGCACGTTTATCCTCTCCCTCACTCTCCTACTCAATTTCTACCTCCTCCATGACCCAAAATTCGTGCGTAATTCGTCCATGCAAAAACCCGATACCATTAGGACTCGTTTTAATTCGAAACTCATCCAATTCTCCTATATATACACACCACACCCTAGGGGGCGTACACTATTCTACCACCTCCCACGGAGTTAGAAAGAGAGAAAAATAAGAGAGAAATCAATTACAATCGATAGAATTTTAGAGAGAAAAAGTGGGTTTCGAGGTTCAGAATCGAAACCCAAATTGATCGTTCAAGTTGTTTACCACAGCCCCAAGGATCACCGAGATCAAGCAATTTGGTCCCAAGGTCCTCCGATCGAAAGGAATTAAAGTCGTCTTCCCAAAAATCACGTTTTCGATAACGAAATTTATCCGAACCAAGGTATTATAATTCAATCAGAAGCCTCCTCTAAGTATAATTAATGTTTTAGACATAACCCAATAGGCCTCGTAGTCCCATGCATCGAAACGGACCAAAAAAAAAAATCAAAAAAACACATTCCAGTAGCGACCTTATTGACCTTCGGGCCTCCCACCGGAACCGACAAGCGGAGTTTCGCGGCGACAAACTCCATGATTTCCAGTAGTCTTGGTTTTGTAGCATCGTGTTCGAATTGATTTTGCGACCCTTTAAAAATAGATTTTGACTCCGAAATTTTTATCCTAGGTTCCTAACATTCTAAAGTTCATAACTTATTAGTTTCATATTTTTTTTATTTAATCTACTATTTATTTAATTTTATTTCGTAATCATGAGATCGTTTGTAAACTAAAATTTGTTACGACCTTTTAAATTACTTTATAAATCCCCAAACTATTTTTCTTAGATTCCTAACTTATTAAAGATCATAAGTTGTTGATTTCATAACTTTTTGAGGTTAATTGCTATTTATTTTATTTTTAATTAAAGATAGGAACGAATATTAATAACAACCTTATAAAAATATTTTTAACATCTAAAATATTTTTCTTAGACTCCTGACAATTTAAAGGTGATATGTTATCAAAATAAAATTTTATTCATTTGATTTACTATTTTTTATTATTTAAGCATTGTTTCTTAATAATAATATCGTAAAATATTATTCAGAAGGTCTAAAATTCCGAATAATTTTATTTAGACTATTTACAGCCCTAGAATGATATTCTGTAAATATAAATATATTTCCAACTATTTAATTATTTATCGTCTATTTATTCTTGTTTCGTCTGTTAATTAATTCCGTGAGCATCCAAACCCAACTTTTAGCACTTGAACTTATTATAGGGGACTGTTAGGACCTTTATTAAGGTTACGATATTTATTTTAATATTTTTACCTAATTAATGTATTTAGTTAGTATTTAATTAGCTTAATTACTTATAGTTAATTAATAAAAGTCTAGAAAATTATTATTTAAGCTTAATTAAATAAATCTTACATTCTTAATGACTTTGTGATCATACGAGATTAAGGGCAACGGCCCAATCATAAAAAGTTATGTGATTGCATTGCTTATTAACTGTTTCGATCCGTCTGTTATTCGTTTTCAATTATTATTGTGATTGATATTGTATCGATACTTCAGTGGACTGTTAGATTGGACCCTAGGGACATGGGGTGGTATGCGAATTAGAAATCACGTAGACGATGTTAAGTAATGGATAAATTGTGAAGTTTATTTCTGTTTAGAGGTTGCCTGCAGGCGTGATGTTGTGATATGATGAGATTGTGATGAGAATTGATACTGGCGGGTGTCCAGTGATGAATTGATAGACTGGCGGGTGTCCAGTGATGATTGTGAAAAGAATTGTGATGTGGTTTATAAGATAGGCGAACCCTAGTCGTGATCTGGCATGATAAGCTTACCCTTGTTGTAGTTATTGGGGTGCACACTTGGTACATAACTTAGGTGTTCTGCGACAAAGGAAGTGATCTCATGGGGTGAGCATGGCTAGTGGTTGGGAGGAAAGATCTCGTGGAGAGATCTTAGATTTCGATTAAGTTAATGGATAGTAATGAATCAAGTTGTATGGATTATCTCTGTTTTTCTTTTCGCACCATATATATCCTGTTTACCTGCTAACGTATTGTTAGAGGGGTATTTGGGTTGGATTATAGTTCGGGTTGAACTCTTTCACTCAGGCACGGATTTTTACGGCATCCGTGTTAGATTTTGAAAACCAGGAAACACAGGATCCAGCGGGTGAGCAGTTTATCTTGAGAGAATCGGAAGTGGGAGTTGAGCGAGAATGCGGCAGGACCCTATCAGACTTAAAGATGGCTCTTTTACTATTTAGCTTATTCCTCTTAGACTATTTTAGTATTTTAGCAATGGATTGTAATAAGTGAATCCTTATGATGAATTATCCGTTTTGGATTTGAATTTGATTTAATAAGTTTTCAGAATTAGTATTTAATTATATTTTACCTTGAAAATCGGGCGTTACTAACTTGGTATCAAGCAGGTTCAACCTAGCCTTGGTAGATTGGGTAGATTGGATAAATTCACGTAGAATTGAGTATATCCTTACACTAATAAGATAACGTTATCTGAAATATACCAAAACCGTTCGATAATTAGATTTCCTCCTTATTTTGTAGATGGACCCCGCACTCACAGCCCAGTTAGCTACAGAAGTGGAAAACCTAAGAGCCTTCATGATAGACACTCCAGATTTTCCAATGGGAGATGATTATTTGGCTGGAATGTTTCCTACTCTCTTCCAGATAAGGCAGGACTTCCAAAGAGCTAGAGTTTTCGCTGATACCATCACCCGCTTCACTAGGGGACACCACGAGAGGGAAGCCGTGTTAGCCTACATCCTTGGAATAGAAATTGGACCGCTAGGAGATCCTGAGGAACCCCCTGAGGAGGAGGAAGATCCTGAGGAACCCCCTGAAGAGGAGGAAGATCCTGAGGAACCCCCTGAAGAGGAGGAAGATCCTGAGGGACCTCCTGAGCAAGAAGAGGATCCTGAAGAACCTCCTGAGGAAGAGGAAGTTCCAGTAGAGCAGAATCAGGATGAAGAGATGGACAATGCTGGGTCTGGGTCAGAAGGAGATGCAGGAAATAATGCTGACGATGAGGATGAGTTTTTGGAAGACCTAGAGGAGGATGATTATGGTTGGATGCTACCTGTAGATGCACCTAGAGATATGGATGCCGAGTTACAGTGGTGGCTGACAACCCAACGACTTGAGATGCAAGAACCCCTACCTCTTCCAGTCCCCGCACCAATGGAAGAATCCGACAGTGAGTGTGAAGTCATAGATGCCGATCCTCCACCTCGCCCTAGGAAATCCTGAGGAATCCCATGGGTAGGACACCATTCCGATTATGACCCTGGCACTATGGTCTATATACAGTTGGAGCCGCTATACCCTTGCCCATTCAAGATTCGAGCACAGTCCGCTTATTTGGGGCCATTGAAGATCATAGCTCCATGCTACAATGGATATTACCTTATGACTGTACCCCGAGGATTCAAAGAGCATTACACCGACCGCATCCACTATTCTCGCGTCACAAGGTCTCGCCCCTAGAAATAAAATCTTATCTTTACTGAGAATGCCGATTTTATTGATCACGTCACCTATGTAGAGGTACCCATCCGCCTAGAGACCTATCACAACCCAAACTCCCACGGAAGGCAGCAGGATCAACTATGGCGAGTAACATGGCGTTGCTACGGACTCACAGAGGACACCGTTGAGAGGCAGAGTCTATTAGAGGAACACTTTCCAGTTTTATTCGATTGATCGATCTCTTTAGTATCTCCTAGGAATTGTTTTGCACAAGATTTTTTTTTAGGAGAACAATTGTGATGGTGGAAATTAGCTTGACTTTTTTTTAGTAGTATGTTTTGATAGGAACAAGTTGTTTGATTCATTTTATTAATAAGAGTAAAGTTTCTTACGATATCTTGTATTTCATGCATATAATAGATTTATAATATATATATTCATATAATAAAAACCCCCCTTACTGATTTATAACATAATGGTACCTAGATGGAGGGAGCAGAAAACAACCAAAACAACGGGTAGAACAATGGAAACCCTCAACCAAACGGCCAATTTGGGGCTCCTGAGATAGTCCAACTAATGCAGGCGTTTATCGCCACAATCTGTACCAACAACGAAACGGACCCCACACACCTCGAGGCCAATGACTAGAGTCGAGCCTTGAATGAATTTACCAGCGTCGCCGCCTACTTTTGGGAGAATCTAACCCCGACTGCGAGCTTGGTCGAAGAAATCAAGAAGATTCTTGAAACTCTAGATAAAACTAGCAATCGAATCGCTTTAGCTACCTATCGGATGCAAGTGAAGCTCAACATTGGTGGAACCTGATGAAAAACACTCATGACGTGGCGGCCAATGACTTGGGAAAGATTAGAAATCTTCCTGACAAGTACTTTCAAAACCCGTCAAAGCAGGCAATGGCCTCGAGTTTATGAACGGGCGGTCACGATGGCCGTTACCCGATGCAGTGACCGCGGTTTGAGAGCGTCTCGCTACGATTGCAAGCGATCATACCTCACGATGATGACAAGGCAAGGAAATTTGAGTGGGGGCTCAACGAGCCGAGCAGTAGTGGCGCAGACACTTCCCACTTACTCACAAGTGGTACAATGTGCGCTAAAGATGGAGAGAGAGAACTTGGATTACAAGACAAGGCGTGAGCGAAGAAAGCCGACACCAAAGTTGGAGGACCTATCCAACAACCCCTACCAGAGTATCCAAACACTCTCAACCCTGCAAGAAACTACCTCGCTCTCACCGACAATTCGACCCGGTATGGAGGAACCCTAACCCAGTTTTCAATCGAAACCTAACCCTAATCAAAACGAGATCAGTACAAACCGAGGCCCAATCTAACCCTGGATAACGCATGACCCTTTTCCCAGGCAAACTCAGGCCCCGCTAGCTTTTCTTGCTAGAGGAAGGACATATCGAGGAGGAATTGTCAAGGCGAGCAATGGCTGGAAACTATGGAGGACCGCCCATGAGAAACCAGTTAGGAGCGCAAAACACAGAAATCGAGAATCGAGAATCAAGCTAGGCGGTGCGGAATGGTAATCAACACGGAGGTCAAAAACAGCCCGTGGCGGGTGGAACCCGACACCGGCTTCGCCCTCCTCAAAGCAGAGGACCGAGCAGGCCAACTCGGCCCAATCTTTGGGAGGATGCTTTTTAGACCGCAAGGCAGAAGAGGAAATGGATTCTGCAGTGCTGTAATTCAAGGTACCCTCACTCTTTATACTACATGCATTCAAGCACTATTTGATCGGAGCTTCGTACTCATTCATATCTGCCGCATGTGTATCTGCATAACCGAAACCCTAAAAACAACTATGCATGTGACCTCACCATTAGAGGGTAAGATTTCGGTAGTACTAATCTGTAAAGGGTGTTAGGAGTCAATTTCTGCGATTAACGTCGACTTACAGTAATCGAAATGAAGGACTTTGATGTCATACTTGGGATGGATTGGTTGCCACCAAGCTGTCATAGACTGCCATCGAAAGATGGTGACTTGGACTTATTCACCGAGATGGGACTGTTTCAAATTTAAAGGATAGGCAAGACCCTTTTGCACCACAGCGCACAAAAGCGAAAGTGGCATAGGGCGTTTCTTTGGATGGTTAGCAAGTCTCACGTTGGGGGAAACGGACCGGATGGAATTGGGTCTTCCTCATATCGTCTGTGAGTACGAGGATGTATTTCCTGAAGAGTTACCAGGATTACCGCCGTCAAGGGAAATAGATTTCACCATAGAGTTACAACCCGGCACCGCCCCTATTTCTATGGCCCCGTATCGAATGGCGCCAGCGGAGCTACGAGAATTGAAAACTCAACTTCAAGAACTTTTAGAGAAGGGTTTCATCAGACCTAGTACCTCACCTTGGGGAGCCCCTGCTCTATTTGTCAAGAAGAAAGAGGGAACGCTCCGACTTTGTATCGATTACCGCCAGCTCAACAAGGTCACAATTGAGAACTGATACCCCCTGCCAAGAATAGACGACTTGTTCGACCAACTGAGAGGGTCGACCTGTTTCTCGAAAATTGACTTAAGGTCTGGATATCACCAATTACGAATTCGAGATGGTGATATACCTAAGACGGCGTTCCGCACGCGCTACGGACATTACGAGTTTGTAGTCATGCCGTTTGGTCTAACCAATGCTCCTGCAGTTTTCATGTGTCTGATGAACCAGATTTTCACCCCGTACCTGGACAAATTCGTGGTAGTGTTCATTGATGATATTCTGATATACTCTCCAACGGAGAAGGAACATGAGGACCACTTGAGAATTGTACTCCAAGTACTTCGAGACAACCATCTGTATGCTAAAGCTAGCAAGTGTGAATTTTGGATGAAAGAAGTCAAATTCCTAGGACATGTGGTGTCTGAGAAAGGAATTTCAGTCGACGACAGCATAGAGGCAGTCATGGATTGGAAACGACCTTCTTCAGTATTCGAAATTAGAAGTTTCTTGGGATTAGCTGGCTATTACAGAAGATTTATTCAAGATTTCTCTATCTTGGGAAAACCATTGACGCGACTGACCCAAAAAGGGGTTAAGTTTGAATGGAACGAAGCATGTGAGAGATCTTTTCAAGAACTCAAGAAGAGATTGACTAGCGCGCCTATATTAATCGTACCCGAACGAGACGTAGGGTATACCATGTACTGCGACGCATCCAAAGATGGATTGGGAGCTGTACTCATGCAGAACGGGAAGGTCGTTGCATACGGATCCCGACAGTTGAGGCCGCACGAGAGGAATTATCCGACACACGATTTGGAACTGGCAGCAGTAGTGTTCGCCCTAAAGTCTTGGCGACATTATCTATACGGAGTGCAGTTTGAGGTATTCACGGACCATAAAAGTTTGAAATATCTGTTTACCCAGAAAGAGCTAAACATGAGACAAAGGAGATGGGTGGAATATTTGGAAGATTTCAATTTTACGATGTCCTATCATCCTGGAAAGGCGAATGTAGTCGCTGACGCGCTGAGTCGCAAAAGCCGAGGACAAGTGGCTAGTTTAGCTGTAAGAGAATGGAAGATGATGGAAGATCTTAACGAATTCAAGCTGCAGCCAACTGCACGCTTGTCTCTCCGCCATAGTCGCAACCCCAGTCTTACACCCAGAAATTCTTCTAGCCCAAACCTTTGAACAAGAGTGTGGTTTCATCAGGTATCAACTCGCAAATGGAAAAGCAGCAGCTGGATGGGAAATCCATGCTGACAAGAGCCTCTGCTTTCAAGGGAGAATTTTTGTACCTGACATTGGTACTCTCCGGGAAGCAGTACTTAAAGAATTCCACCATTCCAACTTAGCCCACCCGGGAGCACGAGATGTACCAAGACCTCGCCGACAAGATCTTGGTGGATTGGGATCAAGGGCGTGGCCAAATATGTCTCAACGTGCCTCACATGCCAACAAGTAAAAGCGGAACATCAGAAACCTGGTGGGACCCTGCAACCCTTACCTATACCTGGATGGAAGTGGGAACATATCGCCATGGATTTTGTGACAAGACTACCTAAGTCTCCACAATCAAATACCGCCATTTGGGTGATAGTAGATCGGTTGACTAAATCCGCCCACTTCTTACCCATGAAAATGACAGACTCTATGGACTCTCTCAGTAGACTCTATATACGAGAAATCGTGCGATTACATGGAGTGCCCGTATCCATTGTGAGTGATAGAGATTCACGATTCACATCAACTTTCTGGGAGAGTCTGCAGAAAGCTCTGGGAACTGACCTCCATCTCAGCACCGCATTCCACCCGCAGACGGACGGACAATCCGAAAGAACAATCCAAATCTTAGAGGACATGCTCCGCGCTTGTGTTTTAGACTTTAAGGGAAGTTGGGAACGACATCTACCCTTAGTCGAGTTCGCCTATAACAACAGCTATCAATCCAGCATTGAGATGGCACCATACGAAGCTTTATATGGGCGACCTTGTCGATCGCCAGTTTGTTGGGCTGAACTGGGAGAAGCAAGGTTACTAGGACCAGAGTTAGTCCAAGAGACGACGGAAAAGATCATAACCATTCGCCAACGGCTCCTGACCGCTCAAAGTCGACAGAAGAGCTACGCCGACAAAAGGACTAGACCATTGACCTTTCAAGTTGGAGAACATGTGTTCTTAAAGATTAGACCACGAAGGGGAGTTATCCGATTTGGAAAGAAGGGAAAGCTATCACCACGATACATTGGCCCTTTTGAGATCCTTGAGAAAATTGGAGAAGTGGCGTACCGCCTGGCGTTACCACCCCAACTGGACCGAGTTCATAATGTATTCCACATGTCGATGCTCCGAAAGTACATGACGCATCCTTCCCACATCATCAATTGGGAAAACATCGAACTCAACGATGACGTCACTCTAGAGGAACAGCCAGTGGAAATCCAAGATTACAGTGAGAAGTGCATTCGAGGCAAAACGATTCAACTAGTCCAAATCCTCTGGCGACATCGAGGAATTGAGGAATCAACATGGGAAAGAGAGGATACTATGCGCACCAATTACCCAAATCTGTTTCCTCCTAAAGGTACACTTTAATTTCGAGGACGAAATTTTATTTAAGGGGGATAGGTTGTAATAACCCGAAAATTTAACTAATAAAAATATTCAAAAGAATTATTTATTTATGATAATATTATTTTCCTTATTTAATAATTAGTAAATAATTACAAAAAATAAGCTATTCTATCTAATTAAGCTTTTAAAAATTTATTTAGCATTACATACATACATATAATTGCATGCATGCACGTTTATCCTCTCCCTCACTCTCCTACTCAATTTCTACCTCCTCCATGACCCAAAATTCGTGCGTAATTCGTCCATGCAAAAACCCGATACCATTAGGACTCGTTTTAATTCGAAACTCATCCAATTCTCCTATATATACACACCACACCGACCCTAGGGCACGTACACTATTCTACCACCTCCCACGGAGTTAGAAAAGAGAGAAAAATAAGAGAGAAATCAATTACAATCGATAGAATTTTAGAGAGAGAGAAAAGTGGGTTTCGAGGTTCCGCTCGTCCGAAACCCAAATTGATCGTTCAAGTTGTTTACCACAGTCCCAAGGATCACCGTAGATCAAGCAATTCGGTCCCAAGGTCCTCCGATCGAAGGAATTAAAGTCGTCTTCCCCAAAATCACGTTCTCGATCGAAAACGAAATTTATCCGAACCAAGGTATTATAATTCAATCCGAAGCCTCCTCTAAGTATAATTAATGTTTTTAGACATAACCCAATAGGCCTCGTAGTCCCATGCATCGAAACCGGACCAAAAAAAAAAATCAAAAAAACACATTCCAGCCGCGACCTTGCGGCCGCGACCTTCGGGCCTCCCCACCGCCAAAACCAGCAAACGGAGTTTGCGGCAGCAAACTCCATGATTTCCCAACCGTGCGGTTTTGTAGCATCGTGTTCGAATTGATTTTGCGACCCTTTAAAAATAGATTTTAACTCCGAAATTTTTATCCTAGGTTCCTAACATTCTAAAGTTCATAACTTATTAGTTTCATATTTTTTTTATTTAATCTACTATTTATTTAATTTTATTTCGTAATCATGAGATCGTTTGTAAACTAAAATTTGTTACGACCTTTTAAATTACTTTATAAATCCCCAAACTATTTTTCTTAGATTCCTAACTTATTAAAGATCATAAGTTGTTGATTTCATAACTTTTTGAGGTTAATTGCTATTTATTTTATTTTTAATTAAAGATAGGAACGAATATTAATAACAACCTTATAAAAATATTTTTAACATCTAAAATATTTTTCTTAGACTCCTGACAATTTAAAGGTGATATGTTATAAAAATAAAATTTTATTCATTTGATTTACTATTTTTTATTATTTAAGCATTGTTTCTTAATAATAATATCGTAAAATATTATTCAGAAGGTCTAAAATTCCGAATAATTTTATTTAGACTATTTACAGCCCTAGAATGATATTCTGTAAATATAAATATATTTCCAACTCCTTAATTATTTATCGTCTATTTATTCCTGTTTCGTCTATTAATTTAATCCTTTTATTTAAAATAACTTTTAGCACTTGAACTTATTATAGGGGACTGTTAGGACCTTTATTAAGGTTACGATATTTATTTTAATATTTTTACCTAATTAATGTATTTAGTTAGTATTTAATTAGCTTAATTACTTACAATTAATTAATAGAAGTCTAGAAAATTATTATTTAATCTTAATTAATTAATTCTTTCATTCTTAATGACTTCGTGACCATACAAGATTAAGGGCAACGGCCCAGTCATAAAAAATTATGTGATTGCATTGCTTATGAATTGTTTCGATCCATCTGTTATTCGTTTTAATTATTTTTTGTTTACAATTGATATTGTATCGATGCTTCAGTTGACTGTTAGATTGGACCCTAGGGACATGGGGTGGTATGCGAATTAGAAATCACGTAGACGATGTTAAGTAATGGATAAATTGTGAGGTTTATTTCTGTTTAGAGGTTGCTCGGCGTGATGTTGTGATATGATGAGATTGTAATGAGAATAGACTGGCTGGTGTCCAGTGATGAATTGATAGTGGCGGGTGTCCATTGATGATTGTAAAAGAATTGTGATGTGGTTTTATAAGATAGGCTAACCCTAGTTGTGATGATGTAGCGGCATGATAAGCTTACCCTTGTTGTAGTTATTGGGGTGCACACTCGGTATGTAACTAGGTGTTCCTGCGACAACAAAGGAAGTGATCTCATGGGGTGAGCATGGCTAGTGGTTGGGGAGGAAAGATCTCGTGGAGAAGATCTTAGATTTCGAATTAAGTTAATGGATAGTAATGAATCAAGTTGTATGGATTATCTCCTGTTTTACTTTTCGCACCATATATATCTGTTGCCTGCTAATTGTATTGTAAGAGGGGTATTTGGGTTGGATTATAGTTAGGTGAACTCTTTCACTCGAGCAGTTTTTCGGCATCCGTGTCGATTTTCATGAAACCGGAAACACGGGATCCCGCTGGTGAACGATTTTATCTTTGAGAGGAGAATCCGGAAGTGGGAGTTGAGCCAGAATACGCTTGGAACCCATATCAGACTTAAAAGATGGCTCTTTTTACTATTTAGCTTATTCCCTCTTAGACTATTTTAGTATTTTCGCAATGGATTGTAATAAGTGAATCCTTATGATGAATTATCCGTTTTGGATTTCGAATTTGATTTAATAAGTTTTTCAAGAATTAGTATTTAATACCTCCGATTTTACCTTCGAAAATCGGGGCGTTACACCTTTCCCCTTCTCCACCAAAACCGCTTGTCGTTTGTCATCGTTCCACTCGCCGCCGCATCGCTTCTGGATTTGCAGTTGCGTGGTCGCCGGTGGCTTTATAGATCGCTGGCTTGAGAGCTTGATCGGTAGAGGGCTAGACAAGAGAAGAGGTGTTCAATAATGAAAGGGAGTGTACTTTTTTTGCTTTATTTCAATTTTTTTGTCCTGATTTTGTCCGGTTGATTGTTGGTCATGTGCTTAGTATTAATTTTATTTTTTGTGAATCTAATCTCGCTGGGCGAGTTTGAAAAAGGCTCTGATTGCCCCCTCTAATAGTTTGTCCGGTCTGTGAACGCCCATTTTACTCCATGGAGTTCATCGCTATTGTGTAGACTTTCACCATATAGTTAAATACAACTTCCTACATTTATCAAAAAAGATATAATAACAATTTTATTGCTCATCCCAAATTTGGGTCGCCCGTTCGTCTTTGCACAAAGGATGCGGCCAGAGGCCATGTAGTTGCGTCGGGGAATCATGCCGGCCGGTGAGGAGTAAGTTGGTGGGGATAGATCGGAATATGAGAAAGAGAGATTACTGCCCTTGTTAGACACCATCTCGAACCTTAGTCTTTTTCCGGTAGGGATGGCAATGGGGCGGATTGGGTCGGATTTAGCGTCCCCCAAACCCGTCCCATTCTATATCGGATCGGAGTCGGAGCAGGGGAAATCGGAAAGCTATCGGGGTCGGGGAAAATTTGGGTCCCCATTCACCATAATAATTTGACTAGTTTTGTTCTTTTTAGAGTGTTTTGAAAAAAAAAAAGATATTGATGATTGATGAGAGTTAATAAAAAATAGAAACAAAAAAAATAAAGACATAAATTAATGTTTTATTAATTGATATATTACTCTTATTATATCAAAACAATGAAATTTATTTAGACATATACATACAAACATATAAATATATATAATTGGGTTCGGATCGGGTTAAATCGGGGCGGGGGAAGCAAATACCATACCCGCCCCATTTGCCTATCGGATCGGAGAATACCCGCTCGGATCGGAGCGGGGTGGTTGGAGGCGGGGTCGGATCGGATGTAATTGCCATCCCTATTTCCCGGCTTTTTACTTCTCTTTTGCTTCTGTTTGAATCGCGTAAATTGCTTTCCACCAAAACCCTCGCCCCCCCCCCCCCCGACCCCACACCTCCTTTCCCATATTACCCCCGGCCCCGCCTCCTCTTTCTCTCTCTCTCTCTTCCATTTTATTTTTTTGTTTTAAACGGTAATAATGTTTTCTTGACTTATTTATTTAAAATAAATTTTATATTTTTGAAATTTACTCAACAAAATCTATCAAACGAGCCTAATATTGATGGTGAAATAATGGAAAATGGAAAAATTAATATTTTTGTGGTAGTTTAAACTGTATAAAGAGGTTGAAAAATTAAGTTCCAAAATTCAATCTATTTGAACTGGTGGAAAGATTTTAGTTTTCTGATCATTTTATTCTAAATGATCATAATTAAATTTTGACTGTAGGGCTCTCGTTGATTAACCCTAAGAAAGTCGTACGGTTAATTTTTTTTCTTTCCAGTTTGGTTCTTTTTTTTTATATTCAGGGTTTTTTTATTCTTTTTTTACCGTTTGGTTCTTTTCTTTTTTTTTTTCTTTTCTTTCTTTCTTACCAATTTGTTTTTTTTTTTTCATTTTATTTCCTTTTCTTTCTTTTCAGTTTGATTTTTTTTTCCTTTTTTTCTCTCTTTAATAATAGGTTCAAGTCTATTCTAGACTTTGTAAAGTAATTGAGAGAAAAAAAAAATTGTTTCAATTGATCATTTTTATTCGACTGTTTTATTTTTCTTTTTTTGTCCTTTATAGATTAAAAAATATAGTAACAAAAATAAGTGTTTCAATTTTCAATCCATTTGAACTGGTGCAAATATGTTATTTTTCTGATCATTTCATCGTACATGGTCCTAATAAATTTTGGCTACAAGGCTTTCAATGGACACCCTAAGAGAGTCCTGAAACTAAATAATGAGTCTTAGAGTGTTCGTTGAATTTTTTTTTTAATTTTCAATTATTTTCTTTATTTGTTTCTTTTCCCATTTACCTCCCTTCTGTGTTTTCTTGGGTTAACTCAATCCGGTTATTAAAAAAGAATGAAGTGGTTTTCGAAATGAGTTTTGTTTTTCTCTTGGGTTCACACGTCTTCTCCGTTTAAGACTGATCAAAGAGGAAAAAATTTCAAACTGAAAAGAAAGAAAAAGAAATAAAGAAAAAAGAAAAAAAGATTTCTTCTTTTAAGCTCCTTAGCTCCCATACAAAAGCTCTCATCTTCGTAAGGAGCGAGCTCCTGTTAAGCTCCTTAGTTGGGAGCGAGCTCTCAAGGTGGGAGTGACACCCTGACACCACTTTAGGAGGAAAAATTATTCGGTTGCCGAGATCACTGACCACTTATTCTTCTTTTTTTAATAACCGGATTGAGTTAACCCAAAAAAAAAAAAAGCAAACTACATTTCGTTTAGTATGTCAAATTGAGAAATAAACATTTGTATTCTGGATTAGTATGTCGTTTGCAAAATACATTTCGTAATTAGTTCCCGAACACTAATTGTAATCTTAATGAATTTTTTGTTGTAAGGTCTTTCAACGAGCACCCTATGACCATTTAGAATGAAATGATCAGAAAAATAACATCTTTGTACCGGAAAGAAAAGGAAATAAAATGAAAAAAAAAAGTAAAATGGAAAGAAAAGAAAAAAAAGAAAAAAAGAAGAAAACTGTAAAGAAAGAAAGAAAGAAAGGAGAGAGAGAGAGAGGGGGACGGGACAGTTTGGGCAAAAGGGAGGTGGGGCCGGGAGGTGTGTGTGTCAGGAGGGAAAAGCAGGCCTCTTGAATCGCTGAGTTGAGAATTTAATGATCTTGAAAGAATCCCATGAGATTGAGAGACCTCTCTCATTTGGTCCAACGCCTTGGACCCCCCACATTACCCCCAATCCCACAATTCGTTTCTTAAACTTTATTTAATTGTTTTTATTTAATTTCTTTATTACTTATTTAATTTTGAATCAAATAGCCCTACGACGATTTTCTTAGAGTTAATCAACGAGCACCCTAGAGTCAAAATTTAATTATGACCATTTATGATGAATATGATAAAAAAAAAACTACAATCTTTCCACCGGTTCAAAAGGATTAAAATTTGAAACATAAATTTTTCAACTTCTTTAGACAGTTTAAATATTAAAAAAATATGGTTAAAAAATTAAGTGTTTCAAATTTCAATCTGTTTGAACCAGTAGAAAGATTTTAACTTTTTGATCATTTTATCATAACTGGTTATAATTAAATTTTGACTTTATGACTCTCGTTAATTAACCCTAAAAAATATTTGATTCTAAGACTATCTTATGGCTAATCAACGAGGGCCAAAGAGTCAAATTTTAATTATGACCATTTAAGATAAAATGATAGAAAACTAAAATTTTTTCACCGGTTCAAATTGATTGAAATTTGGAACACTTACCTTGTTCTTTTCCATTTTCAAAAAATTCCTCCTAGATTCTCCCTACTTTCAACATTTCTCTTTCTATCTCTATCCACTTATTACCTCTACTATTTTCTAAAAAACTTTTCAAAATACAAACCGAACAAAGCATTAATTTTTTAACTATATTTTCTAATATATATATATATAAAGGAAAAAAAAACAGTCGGATTAATTAGAAATGTTGATTTGTGTGCCTTTACTCTTTCCAATCAAAAATGTTGATTTGTGTGCCTACATGTGACAGAAATGTTAATTCCTCTTTCCAATACTTATAATTCACCTCTGCTTTCTGTAGAGAAATTACTCACTATACATACTTGCACATATACACTTACCCTCTCTCGCCCATCCGAAAACTCACACACACTAAAACATTCTGCCCTCCTTCATTCTGAATGCAAGCTTCCATTCATTCCCTCCATCCTCTAGTATCTACAATCCACCCTCACAACAGTTCGGGGCGAAACAATGAATAACTACAAACTTTCAATTTCATATAGTTGGTCATTTGAAAATGATGTTTGTAGTGGGGAGAGCATCTTCCACAATAGTTACGATTATAGATCCGAATTTACCACTGACCAGATTAGTTATTACTGTTATTATTTTGCATATTCGTTGTTTATTTTAAAAGTAGACTGGTTATTGTTGTACTTATACATATTCATTTTTTTAATATAGATTTTTGAAAATAGAGAAGATATGTTAGTTCGGGCGCAAAGCGTGGTCTAAAATTTGGTATTGTAGTTGTTATTTTGAATTCTGCTAAGTTAAAAGGCGGCAAGCTTAGGGATGGCAATTTCGGCCTACCCGATCCAACCCGATCCGTTCCCCGCCCCAAATGAGTAGGGGATTCGGGGATTATTTGGGGATCGGATAGGGTATGGGGATAATTTTTTAAAAAAAGTGGGGAACGGGTAAGGGGTGGGATGAGTTAGTACCCATCCCCGCCCCGCTAGCCTACTATATATAATAATTATATATACATAAGTTAGGGTTCCCGAGCCCCATCCCACTAGCCCACTATATATATACATAATTTTTACTCTGATTCCTGTAGTTGAACGATTTTGTATTAAATGGCAGTACGAAACATTTTGGTTATTGTACTCCTCCAATTGGTTCATGTCAAAAGTACTACATGAAGCAATTTTTTATAGGCTTTCTGTTTCCCAAAAGTTGATGAAAGTTGAAATTGACACTGATTATCAATTGTAATGGCAGCCTAGATTGTGTTTTTTTTTAATTTAGTTTCACGGTTTGTATTTTTTCTAATGGCAGGTGACTTTTTTTTTTTTGAAAAGTTTTGGAATCTTTGGATCCCCGATTCCCCGCGGGGATCCCCGTTCCCCGTTTGGGGCGGGGATGAAGGGTAAAAATAAATCTCCGGTGGGGATCGAGGCGGGGATCGGGAGGGATTTGGGCTCGGAGATCGGGGACGGGGATAGTGGTATCCACTCCCGACCCTCCCCGTTGCCATTCCTACTGCCGAAGTGCATTTTTGGTTGTGAAAGAGGAGGAAAGTACGAACTGTCACGGTATCTGGTTGAAGGGCAATCCTTGCAAAGAAACATTGGGACTAAAAAATGCGATTGTCCATTTCAACTACGAGACGTACAGAACATCCATACGGTATCAGGTGGGGTTTAAAGGTTATTTGTGGTGTCCATAACAATGAAATAGCAAAACATATTGAGGGCTACAAGTACCCGTCAAGGCTAAAACCAATAGAGAAACAATTTGTGGTCGACATGTCCAACAACCCTACGCCTCATGAAATTTTTAATATTTTGAAGCAAAAAGACCCATCAAACACTACGGGAATCAAGAGCATTTACAACGCTATTTTTTCAAACAAAGCAGCCAAACTGGACGGTCGAACTCTTATTCAGTATGTCATACGTCAATTACTTAAGAAAGATTACCTCCATCAATTTCTTATAAATCCAGATACCAACGAAATCACAGATATTATTTGGATTCATCCTATAAGCTTAGAGCTATCTATCAATTTTTCGTCGGTACTGATCATTGGTGCCACATACAAGATCAATGAGTATTGAAAACCACTATTGGAGGTTGTGGGTATCACATCTACATGGCGAACTTACTCGCTTATGTTCGCATATCTTAGTAATGAGAGAGAAGAGATATCGACATAGGCATTAGATACCTTAAAAAACTAGATTCTTCAAAAGGGGGTATCATTGCCATTGGTGCTTGTTTCAGATCAGGATTTAGCGCTTATGAACGCCATTGAAGCATGTTTCCCCACGGCATGTCACATTTTGTGTGTTTGGCACATAAATCAGTGTGTCATGAAGCACTGTAGCTGTGTGCTTGGTCCGAAATGGAAGCGTTTTTTCGTGTCATAGTACTCACTTATCAATTCATCTACACCTTCGTCTTTCGAACAGAAATGGCAAGCCATGTGCGACGATTTCCACCAATTCCCAACTATCATAACTTGCCTATAGCAAACATGGTTAAGGTCGTGCAAAGAGCGGTTTGTTTCAGCATGGACAGATACATGTATGCACATCGAAAGTAAATCAAGTCAAAGGTATAATCACTATATAACTTTCCTATTAAAATTTTGTGCATTTCTCTACTACTCTAAGGAATAGTTTTTGATACTTTCCTATTTAAACACAATGCATTTTTCAATTACAGAGCAGAGTCTGTACATGCGAGACTAAAGCTATATTTGGGGGATACCATATGACCGCTACAAACATCTTTTGATAAAATATAAAAGATGCTGAAAAATCAATTCGGAAAAATTAAGAAATCGTTCGAGAAATCTTTGAACATTCCACGCCATAAACAATTACGTGACGACATTTTTGATCAAGTAAGGTGTTGCATTTCATTCGAGGTAATGGAGTTCATACATGATCAGCTAGAAAGCGCTTTAGAAGTATCCCCCACATAGTCGACTATTACAACTGTACGATCAAAATCACACACGGATTGTCATGCATGCATGATCTTGCATATTACCATTCTATTTCCACTCCAATTCCGCTATGCAATATCCATGCTCATTAGACTAAGTTGTCTATGCACGCGATCGAGTTTAGTGAGGACGGAACACAACCTGACAGGACATCTCAGGTTGTTGAGATATTAGATGGGATGGATCCACGTATGCGAGAGCATATCATAGACAAGCTTCTTCATCGTACAACACAGAACATAGAGGTCGACCTGCAGGTAGAGATGAGCAAAGTACACATCGCATGCCTTCTTTTTCAGAAGCATCCACTTTAGGATTAAGGACTGCAACATCACGAGTGAGAGGCAGACGTGGGAGGGGATCGGAGGTTCACAACACTCAATCTACAGTTCCACCCATCCCTGATCGCTACATTCAGCAATTACCTCAGGCTTAGCAGCGTTATATTTCCCACACTGTTGACGTGCTTGGTGACAATCATTGTGGATTCAGGACGATAGCTGCACAAATCGAGTATAGTGAAAATGATTGAAATTGAGTATAAGAGGAGCTTATTGAAAAGATTCGACAAAATTATTATCTATACAGTGTGATTTATCCAGCATATGATTTGGCAAACCAACTACTACACTTACTGGATTGTTTCGAGCCCAGGGCACCGGAAGCACATTGGATGGAGGCTATAACTTTGGGAGTTGTCATCGCAACAAGGTACAACCTTGTACTGCATACATTTGACAAGAATATTTTCAATTATTTTATTCACTTGCCATTGAGATCCCCTTCAATTCCAGTCGAAGACCACCGGAAAATTGCTATTGCCCGTGTTGGCAATCACTTCATGCAAGTTTTCTTACCTCATTACCCTGTACCACCCATCCCATCCCATCCCAATATGGTGGCAGGACCATGCATCGGACAAAGCTACAGGATGGGCTACTAGTTATGAAACGCGTATGCAATTGTGGTAATTGTGGTACAAAGTAATGGGTATAAATACGCCAAGGGCAGCATTTGGAGGATATTTATTAGAATGTGTTTTTATGTATTTTCATGTTTTTGACAATACGTACTCAATTATAATAAAATGACATTTTGTTTAAATTTATTATTGTTGATTAGAAGTTATTTTAATTAATTAACTAATTAAAATAATATAAATTTATTAAGTATAAAGTCAATTTTAATTAAAAATAGAATTTGAATTACCAAAAAAAATAGAGGGAAGGGGGGGCGGGCACATCTCTGATAGGAAAGCTCCACCACCAAAAACTCTTGAGTGAATAGCTCAGTTGATCAAATCCTTGTTTCTCACTACAAGGTCAAGCGTACGGGTCCATAGACAAGATTCCCCCATCCCAGGTTACCGTCTCCATTGCTCACCACAAAACAAGAAAACGAGAAATAAACAACACACCAAACATGCTTACGAACAACAAAGCAGCATGGCTTGATCACCTCACCACCATTCCATTTATTCAGATAAAATTTGCAGCATGTCAAGAAAAAGTGAAAAACCTATCCCAAACAGTAGGCAAATTGCAGAGCACAAAGGCCATAACAAACCAATTTAAGAGTAGCACCGTTTCTAAACAGCTATAATTGTTTGGACCTCGAGAAATTCCTCTCAAGGAAGAATAGCATGCCAATAAGGGAAACCTGGTGAAGGGTCACAGGGTAGTAGTGGAGCTTCAAGAATCAACACTGGACTTGACGATGAAATTCTGACGACTGATGGGGTTCATCACCACCGGGGGACCTGCAGTCCGAGGCCATGCCTGGAACTTCTTATCAGTCGCTTCCCACCATTCTTTGTTAGAAACAGTCCCAGGAGTAGTGCCTGTTCAAAAGCCAGCGTAATATTAAACTACAGCAACACAAAGGGAAGAAAGTATAGTGAGAGAGAAACATAAGCCTTACCTCCAAATATCTTCTTGTCAGCAATAAAATGGTCGACCACATATGCAATAGCACAAGTTCCCAATAGAGAGCCTATTATGTACTTGCCTGACATATTTGGCCTGCAACAGCCAAGAAAATTACCATGTTACAGAACAACAAAGTGATAACCAAAATAAAAGTCACCCCAGCATGTATAAAATATATTAATAAAGTATATGTATAAAATATATTAATAAAGTATATGTATAAAATATATTAATAAAGCAATGGGACCATCGTAGTATTTTCCTTCCAGTCTAAGTAGTGTGGACAGTGACACACAACACGACTCAATGGGCGGAAGTACGGGATTCATAGCAGGCAATAAAATCACACCTCCACCCTCTTTGATGAGTATGCTACCAATTCATTTTGATCCTTATAGAGTCTGTGCTTCGACTTATGGAGGGACACAAATGCAAGAAGAAGTTTGAGCTTGATGCAAACGGCTACAAGATCGTCCCCTTGAAAATGCCATTTATACGAACATGATTCTCAATCAAATCAAAATGTATTCTATCTATACTATGTTACAACTACTACTACTTGTGGGGTCGGAGCTAGTTTTTCTATCTTGCAGGTATCATCCTTGCCGAACCCAATGCCTAGCCCATAATTTCATAATTGGTGAAAGAGGAAAACACGCCAACATGAAGATTTTCAAAAGAAAAAAAATACGTACGTCAATCAAAGAAAAATAGGGCAACAGATCAATACAATGAGTGAGTGTTTGACAAATGTCGTGTTGTGACGTCTCGGACACCACACCCCACTTTCTCAAAGTTTCCATGTTTCGAAGCTTCCAGTCCAGTTGCATTCAACTTTCACTTGCATACAGTTTTAAGGGTGCAGTCTTTCGAATATAAAAGCTATAACAGGGAAAGGAGCAAATGCTTAGGCCCAGCCTGAAGGCTAGGTAAGATTGCAAAAGGGAAAGACCATGGCTTTTTTCCTCGTTGAAAAAATAAGCAGGTTGATAACACCAAATTTTAGAAAAAAAAACTTGCTTTATAAATGAAGACCAATGGTTTATACATTATACTGGTAAAGTCATGAGAAATATTTTGAGAATAAATAGGATATTGTCCTACTCCTTACAGGCAACCTAGTAGGCTAACAACTCGTTGACGGTGCTCATAAACACAATCAAACCTGTAGCCAAACTATATGATCAGAAAATTGGTAACAATTTAGAAAATGAAAAATGCACGGACAAACAGAAAGGAGACATTGACTCTGACTAGTGAAGGAAAGGTTAAAGTGATTGGACCAACAATTGGTGAATCAATTTCCACATATAAATCAGATACCGATAACATGATTGGGAACCATGGGGACCAGGTGCTCCACAAACATGTGACAGGACTGGAGACACATTCCTAACTAGTCCCAACATGTGACAGGACTGGAGACACATTCCTAACTAGTCCCAACATACTTCCTATTCCCTCCAAATAACAGAGGCCACATTATACCCGAAGTAAATAGCAAAAATCAAAGGTGAAACAGTAAGAACTAAACATATTCAGAAGGCATAGACTGATCTCCATGTCCCAAATTTCTCATCCAGCTGATGTCGCAGCACTATTGACTGTTAGTATTTCAAATTACTTGTTAAAATATCTTTTTGTGCACATTAACTTATGTGCCACGTATAAAATAATAGATCTTACATGGCCCGATATATGATACACTACAGCAATTACAAAACAAGTGCTAACCAAACGCTACAAGCAACTATCCTTTTTTACTAGTGACTTCGCAAATCTTTAAAATTAAGAGAAAGAATTTACATGTTCTATAATTTCCAGCCTCCAAAGAAGAATTCAATATTTTAGCGTCCCAATATCCAGAGAAAGAGAACTGCTAGTGTTGATAACTTTAGAAAGTTAATAAACCAATAGCAACACAGCCACAGAACATGAACCTTGAAGAAAGGATACCCAGTTTAAGACAATGAACTCCACACAAAAGGATCCATAACTAACATGTCAAAAAAACAGTATCGCGAAAGCATTGCATTTAGAGGAATTCATCAAGCAAACAGCAGTCATTAGTCATTAAAATTGCATCACAACTAATCTTGCAATCACAAAGAGGATTAACAAGTAAAGATATTCATCAAATCACAGAGCACATAGAGTGATTTTACAACCACTAGCAACTGTCAAGGCCTACTATGGGGCATATCTTCCAAGGGAGAAAAAAATCAAGGAACTGCACAATCCACTCAATCAGGCAGCAGACTTCATAATAGACAGAAGGTCAGGTTGTATTGAGAAATTATTAGATGTGTTACTCAAGAATTGTTGCAACAAAATGAGAGTTTAGCCTTAATCTTAACGAATGGGAGGCCCGAGGTCATATCCCAGCATGCAGTTTTAACCTTCATGTGCAAACAGCTTGTGTATTACATCATCTCAGAACTCCAAGGTATCCCACTTACTTTGCAAATCAGGTACTGAACTCTTTCTCTTAGATTCACGCTTCTATCCAAAGTCAAACAATCAAGAGTCTTTGAATTCATGGACCATCAAGGTCAGCCCATACTTTGGTCGCTATCTACGAATTTTAACCACCAAGGCAAGTTTACACAGACATCTGCCCTATCAGCACCCAAACCTATGGAGCACGTACATGTGTACAGACACACGTGCATCATTAGGGCTAAGTCTAAAAATGTAGGATTTCTGCAGGGATATGTCTTGGAACAAATATGTTCTTAAGTTGGGTTAGTGGATGACATGTCAGAGTCACAAACCAAACCCCGAAATCAGTTAAATGGTTTGGTTGATCAAGAAACCAACCTAGAAACATAGTTGAATGCCAAGAGTAAGCTACACATCCATGGCTTGTGCGGAGACATTGAAGATTCTACAAACACTCCTGGAACAAGTGTATGACAATTCTGACATACTAATTTTACCCAATCTGAATAGTCATGCCTCAAAAAGTCTACTCTATATATTTTCTCCCTATCTCTCTCTCTCTCTAGAATTTTCAGCTAGGGCTCTCCCACCCCCCATTGTGCCAGCACCATTGGCGTTCGACCAGATCTGGCTTGTTTGCGCCATAATCAATTTCCTTATTCTCCACAGAACCCAAACCTACGCAAAGTAGGATTTCGGGTACGGCTGGGTTATCCGTAAAAATTATAAAATATCTTTTTTATGGCTTGATTAAAAAACAGAAGGTATTGAATACTGATAGGTGAGTGGAAAAAAGAAAAAGGACTCTCATCCGGTCAGTATCACCAGAGTGAGCCGGCCTTAATATCAATTGCAGAGCATGGTGTTACCTTACAAATCCTAATGTCTCAAATCGGCTAAGTACGCACTTGGCTTCGAGTATATAAGCTCTTGGACGCCCTATCCTCACAAACGGAATTTCAAGGTTGAGTTCTACCCGGGGGTTTGTATCAACTTGTACCATCACGAAAACATTAACACACGCTAATAAATTGGGACGACCAATTATGGAATCAAACCCTAAATCCGGAAACATCAATCAACGCAACCAACGTAGATAAAAAAATAAAAATAAAAAAAAATCAAATTAGAACTACAACCAAGTAAATTGATACGATTCTGCAGAAAACAACAACCAGGTAAATTGATACGATTCTGCAGAAAATGGATCGACAGAAATGAATCGAACACCTGAAACCCTATAACTCGCGGAAATCGCCGGCGAAAATGGTGAGATTCGAAACTGTAATACAGATTCATACGTAGTATTAGAGAGAGAGAGAGCTTACAGCGATGGAATATCGGAGCAGATTGATCGACTGTTCAGCTCTTGGAAGGAATGGAACTGACGGAGGATTTGTTTTGGAGGTATCCAAAGAAGCCTTCCTATTTCTTACGGAGAAAACATGATGCGATATAGGGCCGTGTTTGGTTGCTTAGACAGATTATACGAGATTGGAATTAGATAACCGAATTCCACGTGGGATTTTTAATCTAGGACGTGGGACCTTTTCTTCATATTGCCATTTCAAAAGGGAAATGATTTTTGCTTTATTTGGTTTATGTTTTGAAATTTTTTTTTAAATATAGCAGGGGTAATAAGTTGAGAGGGGTAGAGAGAGAAATGTTAGAAGTATGGGAAATCTAAGGGGGATTTTTAAAAAAAATCTTTTTGAAAAGGGAAGAGAACAAGGCATTTTTTTTTTTTTTTGATCCTAGAGAATAAGACATTTGTCACTCCCTTTTTTGTTAACGTTACTCCCCTGTAAGTATATTTTTGGTGCAAAAATACACTTGTAGGGGAGTGGCGTTAACAAAAAAATAGAGTGACAAAATCAGCAGCCTTTCAAAAACAGAAAAACTAAGAAAAATGATATGCAGATCAAAAAAAAAGAAAAATGATACTGTAATGCCAAAAGAAAAAAACTTTTAATGTGATGTCAAATTCTTGGTGTAAGTACTCCGCACTCAGGTACAAATTTTTATGCACTACTAATTTTGGTATTAACATAAATAGTTATTGTTCAGATTTAGTCCGGATTCTATACAGATTAGTCCGGTTTATATCCGGATTTAGTCCGGTGAATTTAGTCTGATGGTTTGTTGCTCATGTGTTTGCTATTAGTTTTTTTTTTTTAACGTACCTAATCTCACTAGGTGAGTTTGTAAAATGGCTACACATACTATGTTCTGAGTACACTTTCTAATTAATAGTTTGTCCGGTCTGTGGACACCCATTGCCTCCATGGAGTTCCTCTGTTGCGTAAACTTTCACTTCATAATTGAATACAACTTCTCGCATTTGTCCAAAATAAATAAATAGTTCTTATATCATCACCCAAACTAAAAAGCTACTATCAATCTACGTCTACATTATGTACTACTACTATATTAGTAGTATTAGATCTACATATAGTCCACGTAATATTCTTTTAAAATTGTTTTTTATATCTAATAAATTTCCTAATGTAAACATTTTTTTTCAAATCGTAGGACAAAATAAAAGTTTAAAATTTATTTCAACTAATTGGATTCCCTATGATTTTAATAAGAGAAATCAAATCCACCAAATAAGAATCCCAATTTATAGAGTGCCTTTTTTCTTTTCTTTTTTAATTAAAGAGCTCGGGATTCAAATTGTCTATCATAAAGTATCCTCTTTTTTTTGGGTGTGTGCATGTAAAGAGTTGAGTTGGTGATTTTTTTCTTAAATTCTGAAGATAGAGGTAGTATTTGATCTCCAAAGCAAAAAATCAATTGAAACATCAAACAGCCAAAGTCATATTTTAGGTTTCAGAACAAAAATTCTCCCCTCCAATGGGGGGCCATTTTTGGGAGCCAAAATATGGCTTGCCATTTCTTTGGCCAAACTTCGAAATGACCCGGGCTGTTCCTTGCAATAGTCGTGATCCAACGACTGCAAGTGATAGCGGCCAAATAATGGCTTTAGCACTATCGGAGCATTTTTGCCATATTTTGACCAAATAACATTTGTAGCATGCTGAAAAATGGTTTTGGCTTTTAAAAATACATTCATTTTTCTTCAATCAACTGCGAATTACGAGAATTTGAAGGGGAAACTAGAAGTATGTTATTTTTTGGCCCATCTAGAATGCCATGTTTTTGTCAAATTTTTACATATTTGTTGCTCTATTACTGACAACATTTTATGGCACCACTGGTCCACTACCATTTTAGAAATTAGATCAGAATTGATCAACCAAAAACCAGAAACACCCAAGAACTAGGAAACTAAATTTGCTGTCCTGAAGTAATTGCAGCTTTCTTGCACAATGAGTACAACCAGTTACTTTGAAACTGTAAATACAAAAAAAAAAAAATCAAAAGTTGGGCCTCAAGCCTCCCTGCTGTCCTTTTTAACAACAATGAAGTATGCAAAGCATAAAAATGATTTGCATTTGAGCAAGCTTGGAAACAATGGAACCAGAGCGAAACAAACAGAAAACAAGTTCTCCGGGAATACTTCTGAACAAACATGCTTTCTAGGCCTTTGAAGTGCCTCCATGGTCCCTCTCCACATGCTCCACGAGCAACACCGGATCCCGAAAACCCTTACTACACTTGGGGCAAACATCAATGGTAACCTTCATAACGCCGCTCCGGTCGCCGTTCCTTTCATGAACTTTCTCCACGTGTTCCACCAGAGCGGTAACCGAAGAAAACCTCACCTTACACTGTGGACATTGCTCCACCTGATTCCCACCACCGCTACTGCCACCACTACTCTGTCCCACCACTCCATTCCTAGTCGTCTGAGTCTTTTGGCTGAACTCGCTGCTCAACCTTGCCATTCCGGCTTCAGCTGTGGCCCGGAAGCTGGAGGCAGCATTGAGGAGGCTCGTGGACCATTTGGACGAAGACGTGGATTTTGGATCTTCTTTTCGACTCAGATTTAGAAGGCCCATAAACTGGAAGCCTGGATCTGGTTTCTTGGGCCCAGGACAGTTGTGATCCGGCCCAAACCTATGCTTCAAGCAATGTTCCAGAATGCAGTCGCGGCACTTGATTGTGTTTGAGAACGTTAGGATCTCTCTGCAGCCACGGACGGGGCATTTTCTCTTCTTTGTTGCTTTTTCGTAGTTTGACGGGTCACACTCTGTATTAACATGCGACTCCCAAGTAATGTTTGGGTCTTCATCAGGAATCAGGCGGACCCCTTTTGCGCACAGTGGGCAGATAACCACGGTTACGTCTTGTTTGTTGGCTTTTGGACATTGGTGTTTACCATAACTTCTGTGCTCTAAACAGAACACCTGTGGAAGATGAGGGCAAATATTGCATATGAGCAAAATCGAGGAAAAGGAAGTTTCCTAAGAAAATACTAAGAGAATAATGTGCCAGTGATAAGGTGAAAGAAAGAAAAAGACAAGAATACATAATGAAGTGAGTTCACAACATACGGGAGGACATAAACTATATGCTGGCTAAAATGACACATCCTAACAAAACCATAACAGATTAAGAGCTATACCGTACCAAAGAATGAAAAGTCAAATGGCAAAAAAGACAAGAAAACCACCCGAAAGTTGGCAAAACATAACTAATAAACCAGACACAGCAGCTTTGGGGAAAAAATATAGTATAAACATACATATAGATAGATAGGTTTTGTTATTGTGTGCCCCAAGGGAACAGGTTAAGATGCTTAAAATGTGTTGTACACTCTTCGTGAAAGTGCGTGCATAGAGAATGCACAACAAATTTCAGCTCTTTTAACTTATGCCCTTGGGGCCTGGGCACATGTGAACAAGACCCTCAGCGAACAAGGTAAACCTGAAACTCAATTTCTAGTTCAGTTTTATCCTCAGCAGGGAACAAGGTAAACCTGAGACTAACTCTAATATGGGTACATATTAAATTCACTTAGTTCTCATGCCAAGGACATGTTGACAATGACTATTCGCATTTCCTAAGGTATCTGCTATATTTTCCGACGTAAATTGTGTACAAGGTTCCTTGACACTTCGTACATGATATGAGGGTTTTGTACATATTTCGAGGAAAACTTGAATACATATAGCTTCCTAGGTGAAAGTGTATACCCCATACCCTTACCAAAGTCTCAAGACTGTTCAACACTGGTACTTCCTAGGTCATTCATTTTGAAGAGGTTATGTAACACGGGATAAACAGCTCCAGATGATCCCACCTTTGCCATAAATTTGCTACATGTCAGCTCAACAAAGCAGGTCTATTGTCTGAATGATTCTTTCATCAATCACATGCACGAAAATGCGAGACCATCAACAACTGAAAAAGCAAAAAGAACTACTCTTCTCTGCAGCATAGAAATACATGACAGTGAAGGGATCGAATGCAACACTACAAAGTGCTACAATATGATTTGCAAATCTTAGATGCATCAAGTGTACACGAGAATCAAGTATACTCCATAGAGCCAATTCAAGTACCATCTAGTACCATCTAGCACCATATATTTCGATTTGCACTAGCAACATATTGAGCAATTTTAGCCAAAGTATTAGTAATTTAAGTATGCAGTAGTACCAATTACACTTCAGATAACCAGCCCAAGTTTTAAAAAAAAAAGCAACTACGGTCTCGCAAGTACTGGAACAAACGTTTCTTCTTATTAAGCACTGCATTTTAGCCAGTTTCTGTAGGTGTTTCGTTCTCCAATGACCACCACACAGTAACCATCCTACCCCTTAATAAACTTTTCTCTTGGCAATATACTTTTGTTTTTCATTCATTACCATCACAAAGCACAAGAACAATTGTCCAACGAGAAACCTTTATCACCAAGGACTCATTTCACACATGAACGAAGATTAGTAAGATTCTTGCCTAACTCACAAATATCATTCCTCCTAAAACTATGTACACATGCTAGAAGGGAAGAAGATAAGAAACCCGAGTCATCCTTGTTCAGACAATCAATGAGCGTATATAGTCTCATAAAATGAGTAATTCTGCCGAACTAATTGTTGGAGTATTACAGATACCTAGGGCTGTAAATGAACTGAGCCGTTCGTGAACTGTTCGAGGCTCGACTCGGTAAAGACTTGTTCGAATTCGATTCGTCTACTTAACGAACCAAACCTAAACCTCAATTTTAGGCTCGTTTCATAAATGAACTGAACATGAACATAGTAGTATTCGGCTCGATTAGGCTCGCGAACCTGGAGTATATGTATATCATGGGAATTTTATATAGTTACATAGTGAAAATTTTAAAACTTGTACAAGTCTAAACGTTTAAAATTACTAAAAACTTACTTATGTATACGTTTTTATCAGTTTATATGTATATAAACGTATTTATGTACATACTAAAATTTTTACTTGCAACTTTAGACCTGTATGAGAGCATAAATATATAATATTATTGGATCGTTAAGGCTCGTGAACAAACTCGAGTTCGACCCAAACCTAGACAAGCTCGGTTCGAGTTCAGCTCGTTGTACTTTTTATTGAGTTCGGCTCGAGCTCGAGTTCGCTAAAAAACTTAATGAACGAATCTAAACATTCTAATATTCGGCTCGATTCGGCTCGTTTACAGCCCTGAGATACCATATCCCTAGGTATTATACATTTCACCGATTGGTTGTCCAATGGTTTTGTAATCTCTCCACCAAATTGTGATATTCAAACAACAGAAGTGCAGTTATGAGATATGCATTCCTTCGGTCCCTCTCTTTTGTCATTTACTATTGTATATTACTTCTTGTGTCTCCCCATAATAGGAATCTGGGTAATCAAACAAGCTCATAAGAGTACTCACCGAGACATTTCAGTGATTGGAGTGCCAAAGCAAAGGAAAGATCACAGGACTATACACTACAGCTGAAACATAGCATGTAACCGGAAATTACGAGCTAAATACATGACACATTTCGAAAAGAATATCCATTATAAGCTAGTAACAACACCGAATTAGGGTTCCAGAGTACCCTCCCAATTAGGGACACAAACCCCACAACGGTTTGCAACTACAACACAATCATTCGTACCAAATACTAGAAAAGAAAGATGACGAATATCCCCACAAACTTCATAACTTTTTGTCCCCTATGTGCACCTCGACCAATCATGGGACCAATCCCCCGGTCAACTAGCGGGAGACCTATATGGATTGGCCCAAAGGAGTTGATAACACCTGGTAAGTTTCAAACCTGAGACCTTTAGCCCAAAACTCTGGCAACCCCTTGGGGTTGGTTGTACTTGGACGGTATATTTATCATACATACACGACACATATTCAATATGCACACATCGCATACAATTCATAATTGAGTATTGGCATGTCTAAAATCTGTCAGCATAAATTATATTCTAGAGAGAGAGAGAGAGAGAGGGGAACCTGGTGGCAACAATCGCAGGTGAAGGGCAAGAAATCAATGAGCTTGCAGTCTTCGACGGTGCAATGCTTTCCCAGGTTTGGAAACGCCGGAGTTCCCATCGGAATTCGATTATTCCTCGTCCCAAACTCACAGATCAGACAATTCAAGAGAGGAAAATATCAAAGAATGATGAATGAACAGATTTGAAAGATCGACAATTAGACTTATGGGTATCGATTTCCCTGGATTTGAGCCCAATTTTTGGGAACGACTGACTTGATTCTGAAGTTTGCGAATTCCGCGTTGAAATTTCAGAAGCGGAATCCGGAAGCCAGAGGGAAAGGGAAAGAGTCGTGCCAAGTCGCCTTCAATTCTTCTTCTTCTTCTGGGGACATGTTTTATCGGTGGAAAAGGGTTGCGGCGAAAACGAGTAACCGACCCATGCCCAGTCTTGGGCTGGTGGATCTTGGGTTTTTTTAACTTCTTTAAAAAGAGGTGAAAAACGACGACCAATAACATGTTTTGATTTAATACTTCCGTCAATGATATGTAGAGAATGTTTGTTAATGCTGAAAAGCAAGAACATATCAAAAATATTTATTAATGTTGAAAATATTTTTGACGAGTATTAATTATCAAAATATGTTCTGGCTTGTCATTTTCCAAAAAAAAAAAGAGTCCGTTTAAAAGTCCAAAACTTGAATATTGGGGTTTCGTGTTTGGACTGCCGGTTATTTTAAAAAAAGGGGTTCTGATTGGCCGGTGTTATTTGAACATCCGGTGGATGTTTAGGCTCCGCATGCGCCATACAGTTTCCGTCAAAATTATTTTTCTTTTTACAACCAAGCGCTTTCAGTTTAGGATTAGAAAAAATTATCCAATACGGATGGAACATTACATTCTACTATTTCAACTCATGCATCATTGGTTATTATTGTGGGACCTATTACTTTTTGTTAGTAATTTAGTAAACAAATTGACATTTGGCATTTGATGAGTGGTGAAGTATTGTTTGAAAATCACCAAATAATATTTTTAATCATAATTTTTTCTTTCTCTCTACAATTGTCACATGTATACACGTACGTGTACTTGTCCATACATATACATATATAGCTCATATAATGTTAAAATTTTAAACAATTATAACTTTTGCTGTGCATATTCAGTTTTGAAAAAAAAAAATTTTCGAAACCTACTCGATGAGATCTTTCAAGCAAAATCTATTTTGAATATGAAATTGTGTTCACATAAAAAAATTATTTTATATCCCTTAATTAAGAATACAAACAATTCACACCTTCTAAAATGAAAGAATTCACATCCCTTAAATGGAGAATTCACACATCAAATTACACAATTCACTCTTCAAAATATATAATTCACACCCCTTATAATAGGCAATTCATGACCCCTTTTTACATACACAATTCGCATCCCCTATAACAAACAATTCACATCCCTTATGAGACACAATTCACATTCTTCAAAATGAAAACATTCACACTTTTCAAAATGAAAGAATTCATACACATCAAAAATGCAGAATTTATATTCCCTCGACACAGTTCACTCTCCAAATACACAATTCACACCTCAAAAATGCAGAATTCGCATCCCCTTGTTTTACATAATTCAATCCCTCTATAACTGACAATTCACACCCCATATAACAGACATTTCACACTCCCTTAAACTCATATGGTACACAATTCACACCCATTTGTTATACACAATTCATTCTTAAACAATAACTCACACCCATATAACAGATAATTCACACCTCTTAAACTCATTTATACACAATTCACACCCTAAATGCAAAATTCACACCCCTTATAAGAGGCAATTCACACCCCTTATGACAAATAATTCACATCACATATAATAGACAATTCACACCCCTTTAAATTGTGTACAAAATGAAAAAATTTACATTTCTCAAATGCAGAATTCATATCCCCTCTATCACACAATTCACACCCCTTATATCACATAATTCACGACAACCACTGCTTAGTGCAGTTGGTAAGTCATTGCCTCACCTTTGTGGAAGGTCTTTGGTTCGAGCCCCACAGGGGGCAGGCCCTTTAGGGGGCCAGGGCTATGGATAGTTTCTGGTTTCCTCGTGCTAACTCTAACACCCCCACTAACCCCCACTGATATATATCGCTGTGACAAAAAAAAATCATATAATTCACACCCTCTTAGAACTCTTGTTGTACACAATTCACACTCTCTGTTTTATACAATTCACACCCCTATAAAACAATTCTTACCCCATGTTATACACAATTCACATCCCCTATAATAGATAATTCACACACACAAAATACAACAATTCACACCCTAAAAAATATACAATTCACACCAAAAAAAATATATTTTTTACATATAATTTCACATTTAATATAGATCTTATTTGATAGATTTCATCGAGTAGATTCTAAAATAATAAATTTTACAAAAAATGGATATATATAGTAAGAGATTGTATTTTAAAGTTTGTAATGCAAAAAGTAAAAAAATACATCCACATCACCACAAGTCAACATCAAGTGCGTCCTTAATATGTTCTCCACGCGCGTCAGGGCCTATGCGGAAGGGCAATTCAATAAAGGGTCTACAAGGGACAAAACACTAAAAGCGGGTCTGGCTTGGAATTTCTCGAAAAAAAAACTACTCCCTCGGTCCCAAATTATTGGTCTTCTACGGTTTTACGTGTAATTTTCAATGGTTTGTAGCTCTCAATGTATATTGTTTAAAAATATGCAATATGAATCTTATTTGATAAATTTCAATTATTTCTATATAACAATGTTTTCCAAAACATAGTAAAAAACAATATACATTGAGAATTATAGGCAATTGAAAATTACACGTAAAACCGTATAGGACCACGAATTTGAGATGGAGGGAATACGTATTATTACACTCTAATTTCTATGGTTAATCGGTGAGGTTTTGGACTTTTGGAGGCTCTCTGTTTCCTTTGATGGGGTTTCGTGAAGCTCTAGTTATTGCGGCTAATAGAGGCTTTTCAAAAATCATTATTGAAGGCGATTCGTTGCAGGTGGTTTAGGCTTTGAATCAAGATTTAAAGTCCTTTACTGATTGTAGCTCTATCCTTGATGATTGTGTAGAGCTTTTACCTTTACTTTTATCTTGTTGGTTTGTTCATGTTAAACGTTCTTGTAATAGGGTAGCTTATTCATTGGCTAAACGCTCTCTATTAGGTGCTAGATTGGAGTGTTAGGGGGGTCCTGTCCCTCAAAACCTCACAAGTCTCGTCCTTGTGATGCTTGGACCGCATTTCTTTGTTATAAAATCACTCCCAAAAATTTAATCCAAGACTAGATAAGAAGAATGATATGACTAAAAATATGTGAAAACATGGAATTTCGTCCATTCAATTTACAAGCATGGACTCAGATTATTGACTAGCAAATGTGGCACACGCGATCTTGTACTCACATATTTTAAACAAAACACAAAAAGCAGTTAACGGAGAAATTCATGGGTTGATACTTGACAGTAATACCTAATCTTTGTTGCCATTTGAGGTTGATAGTACCTGATGGATGGGTTAATGTGGAGATGGCGATGCGAGAGAACAAAAGAAAGGAGAAGACTGTTTGGGTTGGGTTAGACCTGGGAAAATGTGGGAACGTGGGTAGTGTCAGTAGGAATCCTATTTTCTGGGGCGGGGGGGCACTTTCAAATGCACACAATTATTTTGTAGCTAATTATACACTTTTCAAAAAAATTCAAGTACCTCTACATATGAGCACAATCTATATGATGCATGTCATGCATAAGCTCTGAGAGTCCATGAATGGGGTGGGTCAAAAACTCGAATTTGGAAATCTTGCAGAGCAACCCGTACTGCTGGGGCTATAGGACGATCAATTCAGCCATACATTTTGACGCCGACAACTCGGATTTAATCCGAGCTCCTATTGATCCAAGCCATTCATTGCCGAAATGGACAGCCAAATCAGTCATCCTACAGGATCCGCGGTTCCAACTCTCCCTACTAGTTGCAAGTTCTCACATTTTATAGCATAATAAAAACACAATTCAAATGAGGGGATCCCCATTGCTCAATAACAGTTATGGGTATCACTTGCCACCCCACTCCACTCCTTCTGCTTCCTTGTCTTTGACATCTCAATGTACGGTCTCATCTTGGAATCAATTCACCGTCCACATCAAAACTTCATACGAACCATCCAGACACAAAATTGATGGCACGCAAGTAAGAGAGAACACCTATTCCATCTTCACAAGGAATCTATTGATCCAACAAGTACTAAAGCGCCATTATATTATCCAAATCCAAAATCCATGGAAGATCAAGCAAGCACCACATAATTCAAAATTTGAGTAGCGATTCAACAAATCCAGAATCAAACTTCAGGTAGCATCTCATAAAAGAGAAAACAAAAACATTTTAGCCTAAGGAAAACATCTCTTGATCTCTTGCTAAAACCATGACCTGATCAAGCTTCAGCTCTCTCTGGAACATCTTCCACGTAAGTAACCTTGGATGGCTTTAGCGACAACAGATCTGTGTACTCTTGGTATGGGGATTTCACAAAGCGAGTCTCTGTCCAAAAGTCTGGGGTAAGGAACCCATAGGTCTTCATCAAACAATCAAAAGTTGCCTGCAAATAACACATACACACATAAATTTCCAGAAACAAAAAAAATACAAATAAGAGACCAAGGTAGCTTCCACTAAAAAATAGAGGCCCCCTCCCAAGATAACTTTCTGTGTAAACTCGGAAAGATTTTTGTATCTAACAATGCTGTGTTACTACGCCTGCACGCAAAAGGAGCTAAACGATTTTAATCAGCACAAAAATGACCAACAGACAGAATGCATTTTCCAACTTACCGAAATGCGATTGACATTCCAAAAAACAAATTTGACAGTACATAATCATGAGACTACATCTTCAAAAAGAAAGGAAGTTAATTACCTCACGGCAAGTTTTTTATGGCACGCTTTTTATAAATATATAACGGGATTAGGGAACATGTTCCCTAACCTAGTCAGGCTTTTGTTACACCCCATAATTGAGGTATGTTGTGTAATTTAGTCTCCCATATGGAGTATTAGCAGTATCCAACAGTAAAGCATAATCCTTCTACCTTTTATCTAACTTTAACATGGTGCTCAAATGTGATTGATATTCCAAAAAACATATTTGACAGTACATAATACATGAGCTCCATAACTACATCTTCAAAAAGAAAGGAAGTTAATTACCTCACGACACGTTTTTAATAAATATATAACGGGATTAGGGAACATGTGATCCCTAACCTAGTCAGACTTTTGTTACACCCCATAATTGAGGTACGTTGTGTAATTTAGTCTCCCATATGGAGTAATAGCTGTATCCAACAGTAAAGAATAATCCTCCTACCTTTTATCTAACTCTTAACAGAACAAATATAATATTGCTTATACTTGCATAATCTCATCCAATCACAAGTACTTTCAGATGTCCCTCTTTCCCCATCCACAATCCCACCTTTTCCGATCCTCCCAAACATAACCATGCAATTAAAATTATAATAATACTTTTATCATGCATGATAAGCCCTGCTAACCTGCAACCAAATAAATGCCTATCCGCCAAAGGATTATAGCACAATCTAACTTTCATACAATCTAACACCTTCTATTGAAAACCAATGCAACATAATCCATTAGACTTATCCCTATCATTTCAAAGAAAGGATGACCTCTCTCACACAACTGATTAAGAAAATATACTGTTCTCGCACATGCATTTAACAGAAAGCACTTCAAATTCCACTCCTCAAACTAACTACATACAACCACGTACTTATTCAATACCTAACCAAACACTTCTATCACTGGAGGAAAAATAGACAACAACAATAGGTGCATGTATCCATCAGTTAACAAGAAGTGTAATCAGCTATGATCTGATAAAGTAAACAATTCTAATTAAAGTCCATAATGTAGCTCAAACCTTAACAAAGTTGCCAAGAGTTTTTGTTGAGCCACGGGAAGAAGTGAACACATCCTCAATCCCAGCAAACTGAAGGACCTTCTTTGGCACCCTTGCCGCCACTATACCAGCACCTCGGGGAGCTGGGACCATTCTGACAGTAACAGAACCACACTTTCCTGTAACCTTACACGGCACGGTATGGGGCTTCCCAATCTTATTCCCCCAGTACCCTCTCCTCACCGGAACCACTGACAGCTTAGCAAGAATAATCGCGCCACGAATAGCTGTCGCCACCTCCTTACTGCACTTAACACCAAGACCAACATGGCCATTGCCATCACCAACAACAACAAAGGCCTTGAACCTGGTCCTCTGACCAGCCCGAGTCTGCTTCTGCACTGGCATGATCTTCATCACCTGAAACATGGCCGGACCCAGATTTTTAAACTAGGTATCTATGTTTGACAAATATGTGAAACAATGTTGCAAAAGCTAGTACTTGGTTTTCATTTGTTTGAATCTCACACACACACACCCCATGTGGATTGTGAGAAAGGAAAGGAAAAGGAAGGGTTGCGGTTTCTCATCAAATCTCAACGAAAATGGCGAGATAGATTTGGTAACAAACAAAACTAACCTCCAATTTTTCACAACTTCTCACCTCTTTTGATCATTGAAACAAGTGATAGAATTCCACTTTCTTTTCAATTCCCACCCAATACTAGTATGTTGACATCTCGAGCTCTTTACCAACCCAAAAAGACACAACAAAATGATCTCCCATCCCCAAAATTAGTGTCAAACGAGAACCAACTTGTTCCCATCAAATCAAGGAAGTATGACACGTTTTTCAGCAAAAGTGACAGGAAAAACTTGGGGTTAAGCTATACATTTCTCAAAATATCTGATGAAATGCTAAAAGAGAGTATTATTCGAGATTCCAATTTTCCATCAAAACTTATTATTCAAATGGGTTTCGGAATAAAAGCAGGGAATTTCTTACCAACTTCACACTCATACACTCACACTAGAATCGGGAAAATGAAAGTAAGCATTAGAGCTAGCCTAAGCTTTAGTCACATAACCCTCCACTAGCCTGCGTTCGCTCTCTCAATCATTGGTCTCGCAAATTTTACGATACCCGTAAAGTCCGCCCTCCCGCTCCCGCTTGGGCATTATGTGAAGCAGAGCCTATAAGTAATGGATTTTATTTCTTTCCAAAATCGTAAAGGGGCTCTCTCTATATCTACAGAGAGAGAGAGAGAGAGAGAGATTGACCTCGTCCTTCAACGAAGGTCCGATCAAGGTGTCGATGATCTGGTGCTCCTTGATGGGGAGAGAGTGGAGGTAGATCTGCTCAATGCTCTTGATCTTTCCGTCCTTCACCAGCCGCCCCAGCTTCGTCACGGGGACCCACTTCTCCTCCTCCTCGCGCCGGGGGTTGCGGCGGCGCCCCCCTCTCCCGCCGCGATCGCCCCCCCTGCCGCCCCCGCGGCCTCCGAAGCCACGCCCGAAACCGCCACGGTCGCCTCCGCCTCCTCTCTCGGCCATGGTTGTTGGTCTCTAGGGTTTGGTTTGGAGGAGAAAGAGATGGAGATATAGATAGCGAAATGAGAGGTTAGAGAGAGACAAGTGAAAACCCTAGGAAATGGAGGCGAAGAGTTTATATGTGATACGGGGGACAGAAAGTAGGGTTTCTGAGTGTGTTTCGGGTGTCTGGCTACTAGGAGATCCGGGTAGGTTATAAATTGGGTTGATTTGGTTCTCATCGGAATAGGGCTGACCCGGGATAATTTCAAGAGTAATTTCAATAACATTATTTCACAACCACAACCGCATATACATTTTACGCACATACTCACATCTTTTTAGTAGGTCCCATACACATTCATTGGAGGTGTAGTGTGTGGGCCCCAATATTAATGTGAGTGGATTTGTGTAAATGCTTGTTTAGTTGTTGATGATTGTAGATGAGTGTTTCAATAAATTGGACCTAGTGAATTCACGTTATATTTTTTAAAATTTCATGTTTTAGTTTTTTTTTTGATTTTTTTTTTAAAATTCACGTTTTAGTTTTCGAGTTATCATCGACGGAAGGAGTCTAGAGACTAAAAAGTTATGATTGAAAGAAAAAGAAATTCACTAAAGACGAAAAATACCAAATAATTGATATTTTGTGTCTACAATGTTATCTTATATGAATTGTTTTCAGCTTCAGTCCATATTTTTATGGAGAACTTAAATAGGGGTCCTTCCCTATATAAATACTTAAGTTGTAGAGACCCGTAAATTCGTAATATTTATTTAAATGATTTATAAAGAAATGAAAGGACGAGATTGATTTGGAAATTTGAGAATTGGGACTAATGTGTTAAAGTGTTACAATGGAGGGGTGAGTGTGTAATGTGAGTATATAGCAAGTGTCTGTGAGGTAGGGAATAAAATTCCCACTTTCCACTCCACCCTTCCGTCCCTTTTTCTCCCCGTTCTCCTCTCATTCTCTAGGCTCTCACTCCCACTCTTACTCTCATCCAAAATTTCACCCACACAACCCAAAACCCACTCAAAGCTACCTTTAATCCTTCAATCCTTCGCGTATTATTCGTATTCTATTCGTATTCTGTCGGTTTGAGCTCGGTGGAGGTGCTTTCCGTTCAAATTCAAGGATTGGAGCTAGGGCTTGGAAAATCATTTGATTTTGTTCACCAATCTTGAGGTAGGAGGTTCTAACTCTCAATATATGTAAATGACTTATTTCTTATTGCTTGATGTGTACCATTGATCGTTTGGATTGTTGTCGACATTGTTGCTGTTGAAAAACCCATGTCTGTCTATTAAAAATCTGCTCGAAAGCCATTGTTATCGATAACATTTTCATTGTTATTGATAACACTTTGTCCCAAAACCCAGAAAACCCAATGTTGTCGATACCCTCTGCCTTTGTTATCGCTACCCTTACGTCCGGAACGATTTTAACCCCAAAGGTATCGATACCTTTCTCATTGGTATCGATACCATTGCGTTTCGACCAACCATAAACCATGAGTTATCGATACCCTTTTATTTATTATCGATAACATTGTGCTATGACTGATTCCAATCATGAGTTATCGATACCAACCTCCTTTGTTATTGATAACAATTAGTAATTGTATTGTTTATCCATTTTAGATTCTTGTTCCGTTATTTTAAATCCCAATCGCCCTCAATCCATTCCAAGCACATTCCAATTAATCCTAAACTAATCCTAAAACCTGATTACTTATCATTAATGAATCCATTGGACATCCTCACGAGTTATAACTCTCATTGGACATGATTTTACTAAAATAGCTTATGTTTTGGAATTTGGCTTGAACGGCACGAATGTAACGGATAAATGATTTTAGAACTTTACGGACACGACGAGAACATTCAGGACTCATCGACGGGTGAGTGCCTGGCAGAGGACATCGGGGTCCTTTAATTGGCTCGACAGGAGCTATATACTCATATTTGATATTTCAGGACCTCCCTATGGGTAAGGTGCCTGGCAGAGGACATCGGGGTCTTTTAACTGGCCCGGCAGGAGTTTCGGCTCATGACACTTGAATGAGACACGTTTTGGCATTTGGTGATTTTCAGAAATTGTTTAGTAAAGCATGTAACTGGTTTTAGAAGAGAAATATAAAATTGGATTGCTCTTGTCGTCTCTCATTGATTCCTGATACAGTTGTCCATCTAATCATCATTCCTAGCCTACATTTCATATGCATACATTGCTAGATTAGAACTTTCTACTGGGCCAGTGTATCTCAGACCTTCTATCATTTCAGGTATTAACCCGAGGCTGTAGCGGCATACTTGTGTGCTTGGATGTGGACACTGTTTTGAGAGCTAACACTGCTTACGTCGAAACCTTGCCTTCAAATATAAGGTGGATAGAAATCCGAAGCATAGGGCTAGGTCGTTGCACGCATAATATCCAAAAGTCCGGAATCGTTCCCTCAGAGAATTGAATATAGCTTGAAATGGATTGTGAGTACAGCTCCCAATCCATCTTTGGATGCGTCGCAGTATACGGTATACCCTACGTCTCGTTCGGGTACGATCAATATAGGAGCGCTAGTCAACCTCTTCTTAAGTTCTTGGAAGGATCTCTCACATACTTCGTTCCATTCAAACTTAACCCATTTCTGGGTCAGTCGTGTCAATGGTTTTCCTAGAATGGAGAAATCCTGAATGAATCTTCTGTAGTAGCCAGCTAATCCCAAGAAACTTCTAATCTCGAACATCGAAGAAGGTCTTTTCCAGTCCATGACTGCTTCCACTTTGCTGTCGTCGACTGAAATTCCTTTCTCAGACACCACGTGTCCTAGGAATTTAACTCCTTTCATCCAAAATTCGCACTTGCTAGCCTTGGCATACAAATGGTTGTCTCGAAGTACTTGGAGGACAATTCTCAAGTGGTCCTCATGTTCTTTCTCTGTTGGAGAGTATATAAGAATGTCATCAATGAACACTACCACGAACTTGTCCAAGAACGGAGTGAAAATCTGGTTCATTAGGCACATGAAAACTGCAGGAGCATTGGTTAGACCGAACGGCATGACTACAAACTCGTAGTGTCCGTATCGCATGCGGAACGCCGTCTTAGGTATATCACAATCTCAAATTCGTAATTGGTGATATCCAGACCTTAGATCAATTTTCGAGAAACAGGTCGACCCTCTCAGTTGGTCGAACAAGTCCTCTATTCTCGGTAGGGGGTATCGGTTCTTGATTGTGACCTTGTTGAGTTGGCGGTAGTCGATACAAAGTCGGAGCATTCCCTCTTTCTTTTTGACAAATAGAGCAGGGGCTCGCCATGGTGAAGTACTAGGTCGAATGAAACCGTTTTCTAAGAGTTCTTGAAGCTGCATTTTCAACTCTCGTAGCTCTGCTGGCACCATCCGATACTGGGCCATAGAAATAGGGTCTGTGCCGGGTTGTAACTCTATGGTGAAATCCATTTCCCTTGACGGCGGTAATCCTGGTAACTCTTCGGGAAATACATCCTCGTATTCGCAGACGATGTGAGGAAGACCCAATTCCATTCGGTCTGTTTCCTCCAACGTGAGACTTGCTAACCATCCAGCAAGCGTCCTATGCCACTTCGTTTTGTGCGTGTAGGGTGAAAAAGGGTCTTGTCTATCCCCCTTAAACTTGAAACACGTACCATCTGATGCATAAGCTGTCACCATCTTTCGATGGTAGTCTATGACAGCTCGGTGTGCAGTCAACCAGTCCATCCCAAGTATGACGTCAAAGTCCGTCATTTCGATTACTCGTAAGTCGCAGGTTAATCGCAAATTCGATACTTTTAGTTCGCACCCATTACAGATTAGTACTACCGAAATCTTACCCCCTAATGGTGTGGTCACATGCACAGTTGTCTTTAGGGGTTCAGTTTCTAATCCAAGTGTAGATACACATGCAGCAGATATAAATGAGTGCGAAGCTCCATAATCAAATAATGCTTGAACGCATGTAGTATAAAGAGTGATGGTACCTTGGATCACTACAGGGTCCATCTCCTCTTCTGTTCCTCGTAGTGCAAACATCCTCCCAGCATTGGGTTGGATTGGCCCGTTCGGTCCTCTGTTTTGAGGAAGGCGAGTTGGTGGTTGGTTCCACCCTTACGGGGCTGGTTGTGTCCTCCGGGTTGGTTACCATTCCAGACTGGCCTTACTTGATTCTGATTCTGATTTCCAGGTTCTACAGTCCTGACCTGGTTTTGCGGCTGTCCCCTATAGCTTCTCGCGCCGTTCAACTTGGGACAGTTACTCCTGATATGTCCCTCCTCTAAGCAGTAGTAACAGCGGCGGTCCAAGTTTTGATTATGGGGAAAGAGGTTGTGGTTTGGTTCGAAATAGGGTTTGGGCCTCGGTTCTGCGCCTGGGTTTGGTTTGGATTTGGGTTAGGGTTTCGATTGGGTCCTGGGTTGGGGTTCCTCCATGCTGGGTTGAATTGTGCTGATTGAGGGCGAGGGTAGTTTTGGTGGTAGGGTTGAGAGGTTGGGGTACTCCTGCTGCTTCGTTCGTCGATATATCAAATAAGATCACCCCAAGCGTAGGGTATAAGCGTCCAATTGAAGCATAATAATCCGGAAGACCGGGATCGTACCCAAGGGAATAATTAATACGGCTTTGCTGGATTTGTAGGAGTAAGCACGGGTTTTCGGCCTTAAGACAGCCAACTTTGTTTTTCGTTTGCGGTGGAAAGTAAAAAAGCTAAATTAAACGAGAATAAACTAGATTAAAAAGCAGGTTAGGTCTAGGAATCACTAACACCCACGACTTAAGCGAAACTACATTTTTCATCCAAATACACGGTTTAAGACGCTCAACTAAGGCTCCTAATCCGGAAGAAAAGATGGTTCGAAAATCAAGCTAGCTATATAATTCATTTAGCAAACACCTCGAACGACAGAGCTCCAAGCATCATGTGTGGTAAGTAGGCGATGCTCTTATCTACACATGATCAAGAAGGTTAACACCTTAGCAATTTGACAAACAAATCCAAGCCCCACATCAATTTTTGAACCAAAGATTGAAACTTTATTGGTGAAAAATGCAATTTTACTCAAGCCATGAGGTGCTAATCACCCCATGACCCAACCTTGGAAAGCTACTCACACATATCTAGAGAGATAAGAACAAGCAAAAATCTACTTAGCATAATTGTGAACACAACACTAAAATAAAACTAGCTAAAAAGGTAGATCGGGAGATAATAAACAACTTTAATAAAGGCCACAATAGCAAAAACTAACTAAATAAAGCAGTAAATTAAATTCTAAGGGCTGAAAAAAATAAGAACAATGAAGAACAAGTAAGAACAATTCAAAATCTAGGCTAAATCTCAAAAGTAAGTAATAAAAACGTTCATACTTGTTTGTACAATGTGATAACATTCCTATATATAGTCCCTAGCTCGCGCACGGAATATTCCCAAAAAGATCCAAAAATTCGCTGCTAAGGCCCTCGGTATTGCTACCAAGCGAAAAGTGGTAGCAATACCGAAGTGGTTAAGGGTTGACTGCTAAGAGGCTCGGTATTGCTACCTTTTTTCGTTGGCCACGCCTGGGCGCTGCTTTCCTGCCTTGGCCACGCCTGGGCGCTGCTTGGCCACGCCTGGGCGCTGCCTAGTCTTGCCTTCCTGCCTTGGCCACGCCTTGGCGCTGCTTGGCCACGCCTTGGCGCTGCCTTGGCGTCGGCTTGCTTTGCTAGTGGCCTGCCTAGGCGTTGCTCGGGCATTGCACACCAACGGGCCTCAAAACTCCGTTATTAGGCGATTTCCTACAAAATAAAACCAAAATACCACTCGAGCAAGAAAGCTATTAAAACAACTAATTTAAGCTATAAGATTAACCAAATCTAGATACTAGCGCATCCTACATTGCATTATCGGGTGCTTATCACACCCCCCCAACTTGAGGTTTGCTAGTCCCTAGCAAATAAAGCACGAAAACTACAAAAACTTGCAACTTGCAATTCATTCTGCTATCACAACTTAGAACATGCTCAACAGTGTAAACTAGCAAGAGTTCAAACAATCCTGCTTTTTATTTCATTCCTACAATTCACAATTTCAGCTTCCAACTAAACAAGCTAAGTAACAAGCAAGTCTAAGAGCAAGCTAAAATGGTTTGTGTCCTCGAACAAAGGGAGGATACGGGACACAAAACCTGCGAATTCAGACTAAATCCATATCCACCAAAGAGAGTGCTTGATAACCAGGCAATAGCGAAAAAGAAAAGCTATGCCTCAACAACTACAGCACTTATTCAACAGAGTTAACAAACTAGCAGATGATTATTGGATAACGAAAGGAAAGCATGCCATTCAACTAATTATGCAACTATCAGACAGTCAATCAAAATGGAATCCATGCGCACAAAAGATCAACTAAGGACTTTTTAAGCTTGTAATGACCTTGGTTTCAAAGAAAAGGGTTAGTAAAAATGGGCGACGGTCTATACTAGCTTGGTCATCTACCCGAATGACCGCCGCCGACTCACAAAGATCAACCAAGTCAAGGGCCAACCCAGCCAAACAAAAGTACGAAGAAGAAATAAAGAGAACTACTAGATAAGTCCTACTAAAACTACTACCGCCGACTCAATCACACAAAGTCATCATCCTCATCCGGCTTCTCACGGTATTGTGTCTCGAGCTCTTCCTTTTCATTTAACTCTTTCTCATTCAGAATATATAATAGCCCATATGTCAACACAATCCTCTCATATCAAAGTATTCAACCCTTTTTCGAATTCACTTTTGCTCTAACATAGTATTTCTTTGATCTTTTTTCTTTGAGGAATAGGGTTATTTGAGGTGGAATTTGTAGAGAGAGAGATATTGGAGCCAAATTTGAAGGCTTTTTGGAGAGGGAGATGAAAATTTGGGACTTTTGCTTTTGTAGTGGGAGAGAAGAGATAAAAAAAATCACGTATCAATTCTTTGCCATTTCGCATTCCAATCACTTCTATCACATTCACACCACCCCCAAATCTCCGGTTACCTAAGGCTAAGCAAAGAATAAGAGAATAACAGGATGCAACATAGGACAAGGGGACTCATTTGTGGTGTAATCATGCAAAGAATGCCTTGTATCTTCCCCTAAGTGCGCTTTGGATTCCAAAATGATTGAAAATCGACATTTAAACACAATTAGAGATGGACATGCGATTATTCTCCTAACTACGAGCATTTTATTGGAAAGATGGGGATATGGACAAAAACTTGCTCAAAAACTTACTCAAAACTTAAACCGTTCAATTTTCAACTAAGCATGCAAATCAAGAAGCACAAAATTTCTTAGGATTGCTACGAATTCTTGCCAACTAACATTTATTGAGCATGCAACAAGTTATGAAAAAAAAAACTAAAAACATGACAAAAGGAAAGAATTGCAAGTAAAACGCTTTATTTAATTTTTAAAATTTTCCATTTTCTCATTTTTTTGGATTTTTGAATTTCTATTGTTTTTGAATTTTCAAATTTCTCAAATCATATAAAATGAAGCAAAAGCAAGCAAATAGCACATAAGCTAACCCCTCCCCCCAACTTAAAGCGATGCTATGCCCTCATAGCATAAAGAACAAGAGCGAAGAGATAAAAAAGGGCGCGAATGTACCGTCCAAGGGGAATGTCAACCCCTAAATACCTCGACCAAGTTGGAGGATTTCATGTCAATGCCTTGCTCTAGCCAGATTAGATGCTTCCAGGGTTTACTCCTTCGGTTCTGCCAACTCGGAACCACAGCTAGTCACACAGGACCATATCCAAAGCTTTATCGGACTAATAACCGCGGCGCATAGCTGCACCCATGCTTAGGGCTCCTGAATGCCTCACTCACTCCGGCTTTAGGTCCAAACTACCAAGGCTGGTGCGGTAGCACATAAACCCTACAGAAGACTTAAGAGAACGACTTTCCACAAGACAAATGACATTAGAAACACCGGCTCGTGTTATCCGGTTTCAAACCAAAACAAAATTAAAAGACAGAAAGTAAAGACAATACTAAAAACATGAAAGAACAAAGAAATGCAGAAAAGTTAAAAACATGCGAAAACAGAATGAAATGCACCACCCGATCATCACGCGATCAAACGAGTCATACTTTTCTTCCCATTCCTTACCGGTGGGGTACGAAATGGGTGGCTATACTAGACCGTTGAAAATGTGTTATGCTAGCGCCCGTAATAAAATTTATCGCTCGACCTCGCCAAACAATTAAGTCCAGCGTCCCCTACGATCAAAACAAAGCAAGATAGAATACAACCTAGCGTGCACTCTAGGCAATATCACACCTCACCCACAGACCTAAATTGCCACCGATAGGGGCATATTCGGAGAGCATGGATCGTTACCGATAAACTATTACCAAGAAGAACTAATGAAAGCCCTTTTTTAACTAACATAGGTGAAATCTTTTCATGTGAAACATCTCCAAGACTTTATTCAAAACAAGAAAAACAAAAACAAACAACACAAACATGCAAACAAACAAGCTAAAACAAAACTAAACATGCATAGCTAACTTAAACATGACAAAGCAAGAAAGAAAAACAAGTATGTACAATATTTACAAGTTTTGCCCTTCGAACCGGAGCTGGGCACACGATCCTTCTTTTAGTAGCGGCGTGCGAAGCTACATATACCCAAGTCAATGGTGGGTACCCCCTACCTGGGGGCCGGGTCCGACAAACAGTTAAGTTCAGCGGTTACGCTTTCGCTCCCCGTGCAAACATAAAGAAACAAGCTAATCAACCGTGTAAACTGGATCGACTAGCGCCTCATCCGGCTCTCCAACCTCGAAACTGCCAAGAAATGGTTTAAGCCTCTGTCCATTCACTTTAAAAGATTTACCATTACAGGGTTCACAACATCAATAGCACCATGAGGATAAACATGCTTAACAACGTAAGGACCAGCCCAACGAGAGCGTAATTTACCGGGAAACAAATGAAGGTTAGAATTGTATAGGAGTACCTTCTGTCCAATCTCAAAGTCCTTCCGGTGAATTCGCTTATCGTGGAATGCCTTGACCTTTGCTTTATATATTGCGGTGTTGTCATAAGCATCTCTCCTAATCTCTTCAAGCTCATTGAGTTAGAGCTTTCGGTGCTTGCCAGCGGCTGGTAAACGATAATTCAATGATTTGATAGCCCAATATGCCTTATGCTCAAGCTCGACTGGAAGATGACACGCTTTCCCATAAACCAAACGATACGACGAAGCTTTCAAAATAGTCTTGTATGCTGTCCGATAAGCCCATAGTGCATCATTCAATCTGAGACTCCAATCTTTTCGGTTAGGGTTCATTGTCTTCTCCAAGATGTGCTTGATTTCCCTATTTGCCAACTCTGCTTGCCCATTCGTCTGCGGATGGTAGGCGGTGGAGACTTTGTGAGTAATCCCATACTTCTTCATCAAGGCTGCAAACGCCCGATTGCAAAAATGGGTGCCTTGGTCACTTATGATTGCTCTTGGCATCCCGAACCGTGAAAGAATATTGTCTTTGAGGAATTCAACCACCACCTTGGCATCATTGGTCCGCGTTGCAATGGCTTCTACCCACTTTGAAACATAATCAACCGCCAATAGGATGTACAGATTGCCAAAAGAAACAGGAAACGGTCCCATAAAGTCGATCCCCCAACAGTCGAAGATCTCAACTACAAAGATGTTAGTGAGAGGCATCTCATCCTTCCGAGTCACGCTTCCAAGTTTCTGACATTGTTCACAAGCGATGCAAAAGTGATAAGCATCCTTATGCAACGTTGGCCAATAGAATCCACACTGCAACACCTTGGCGGACGTTTTCCTAGAAGAGTAGTGGCCTCCACAAGCCTCCGAATGGCAAAACTCGAGAATTCTCTTCTGGTCTGAATCCGGCACGCAACGGCGCACTATCTGATCTTGGCAATACTTGAACAAGTAGGGGTCGTCATAGGAGAACATCCGTACTTCATGAAGGAACCGACGACGTTCTTGAGGAGACCAATGGGGTGGTAAGAGTCCCGTAGCCAAATAATTCACTATGTCGGCGAACCATGGGGTACTCGAAACGGCCAGCAATTGTTCATCCGGGAACGTGTCCACGATAGGAAGGTTTGGAGCAGGATCCTCAAATTGTAACCTCGATAAGTGGTCAGCTACCACGTTCTCGACACCCTTCTTATCCTTAATGGTCAAATTGAACTCTTGGAGAAGTAGAATCCATCGAATCAAACGAGCTTTGGCATCTTGCTTGGTGAGTAAGTACTTAAGAGCGGAGTGGTCCGTGAACACAATAATAGGGGCGCCGCCAATCAAGTACGAACGAAACTTATCAATAGCAAACACCACCGCAAGTAACTCCTTTTTTGTGGTAGTATAATTGACTTGAGCATCATTCAGAGTCTTGCTTGCATAATGAATCACGTACGGATGCTTGTCTTTCCTTTGTCCCAAAACAGCACCTACAGCATAGTCACTTGCATCACACATAAGCTCAAATGGGAGGCTCCAATCCGGCGGTTGCACAATCGGGGGAGAGGTGAGACTAGCTTTCAACTTTACAAACGCTTGCTCACAAGCGGGGGTCCATTCAAATGGAACGTCCTTGGCAAGGAGATGGCATAGGGGCCGTGAGATAGCACTAAAGTCTTTGATGAATCGGCGATAGAATCCGGCATGCTCGAGAAATGAACGGATATCCTTCACATATTTTGGAGTCGGGAGATTGGAAATGAGATCGATCTTTGCTTTATCTACCGTGATACCATCTGCAGAAATGATGTGCCCCAAAACAATTCCTTGAGTGACCATAAAATGACATTTTTCCCAATTGAGTACCAAATTCTTTTCTTCACATCTCGTCAAAACCTTCTCGAGATTGGCCAAACATGACTCGAACGAGTCACCAAAAACTGAGAAATCGTCCATGAAAACTTCTACAATCTTCTCTACCATGTCACTAAAAATACCCATCATGCACCTTGAAAATGTTCCTGGAGCATTGCACAAACCAAACGGCATCCGACGATAAGCAAATGTTCCAAAGGGACAGGTGAACGTGGTCTTCTCTTGATCCTCCAAAGCAACCTCAATCTGATTATACCCAGAATATCCATCCAAAAAGCAATAGAACGCGTGCCCAGCTATCCTTTCAAGAATTTGATCGATAAATGGCAATGGAAAGTGATCCTTTCTGGTGCTTGCATTAAGTTTCCTGTAATCGATACATACTCTCCATCCCGTCTGAACTCGAGTGGGTACAAGCTCATTCTCCTCGTTACGCCCAACTATCATCTCGGATTTCTTTGGTACAACCTGAATTGGACTCACCCACTTGCTATCAGCGATAGGGTAGATAATCCCAACATCTAGTAGCTTCAAAACTTCAGCGCGGACAACATCCTTCATGATTGGGTTCAAGCGGCGTTGAGGTTGACGAGAAGGCTTGACATTATCCTCCAAAGCAATATGGTGCGAGCAAAGAGTGGCATCAATTCCCTTGATATCTGCAACTGTCCATCCAATAGCCTTCATGTGCTTTTTCAACAAATTAATCAACTCTTCCTCTTGGAGATTCCCAAGAGAAGAGGATATCACCACGGGATAGGTCTCGTTGTCTCCAAGGAATGCATACTTCAGTGTGTCGGGCAAGACTTTCAATTCCAATTTCGGTGGCTCAACACTAGAGGGGAGAGCCTTCTTCTCGATAGGTGGTAGCTCCTCAAATTCATCAAACTGTGGGGTCCAAGCATTCATAGCATAAGCTTCATCGTCCCCATCAAGCAAAGAGTGCAAATAGCTTACTTCAGAAGATTCAAGAAATTCAGCTTCTTCAGTTGTAAGAGCAACTTCCAAAGGATCACTATAAAGCAACTCATCCACATGCTCCTCCACAAGACTGTCAATAAAGCTCACCTCGTTCACATTCTCATCATCACCCATCTGACTGCCTATGTTGAAAACATTGACTTCCATCTTCATGTTACCCTCATGTTAAGCAATCCATTTCTACAGTTGATAACTGCATCCGCTGTGGCCAAGAAAGGTCTCCCAAGAATCACCGGAGTATAAGCAACACAAGAATCAGTCGGATTTGTATCGAGAATCACAAAGTCCACCGGATAGATAAATTGACCCACTTGTACCAAGACATCTTTCACTACCCCTCTTGGAGTGCGAATGCTCCGGTCAGCTAACTGAAGAGTGACTCGAGTAGGCTTCATTTCCCCCAACCCAAGTTCTTGATAAACAGAAAACGGAAGCAGATTGACACTTGCACCAAGATCTAGCAAAGCTTGCTCGATACGCTTTCCTCCAATGGTAATTGAAATAGTAGGACTCCTTGGATCTTTGTACTTCGGTGCAATGTTCGTCTAAATGATGGAACTCACTTGTTCGGTTAGAAAGATCTTCTTTTGGACATTCAATTTTCGCTTCCGAGTGCATAGATCCTTAAGAAACTTGGCATAAGATGGAATCTGCTTGATGGTATCCATAAGAGGAATGTTGATCTTCACTTGATTAAACAGCTCATGCAACTCCGCATTAAGATTCGGTTTCGCCAAAGCCTTCAAGCGATGAGGATAAGGTGCCGGTGTTGGAACAACTTGAGGATCCGGTACACTTTCCTTCTTTTTACCCTTTTCCTTCTCCTTATCTTCTGAATCCTCCTTACTTGCATCCTCCTTGGGAGATTTCCCAAGGATTGGTGTTGGAACTGAATGATCGATAGAAGGAGGCAACAAAGTAGGTTCCGGAGGCATCTTCACTTGATTATCCACAACCTTCCCACTTCGAAGAGAAATAATAGCCTTTGCTTACTCGGGGAAAGTCACCGAAGAGCTAGCAAAGTGAACACCTTGAGAAGTCGGAGTGGAAGTCGTTTGGGGATTAGGTTGAGTCTGTGTTGGAAATTTCCCCCTCTCCTGTTGTAACATCCCCACAGTTGTTGTCAATTTACCCAACTGATTCCTGATATCATTCATCATCTGAGTTTGTTGCTCATTGATAGCAGTTTGGCCTTGCAAGAGAGCACTGAATTGATCTTCCCAAGAACGTTTAGGGGGTTGTTGTTGAAACTGAGAGGGTTGTTGAAACTGAACAGGTTGTTGCTGAAATTGGCTTGCATGAGGGAATGGAGCAGGAGGAGCAAACCCTGGCGGACATTGAGCTTGAGGGAAACGAAAAGCATTCTGAGGTTGCTTCCAAGGCAATTGAGGAGCGGGAGGTTGAACTTGAGAAGAACTCCCTTCATTTGACTGATTCCAACGGAAAGCTGGATGTTGACGTGTCCCCTGATTATAAGAGTGAGAATAGGGATCAAAACGTTGAACTGCATGAACCTCTTCTGGAGCAATCCCATTGATTACGTTCTTCAAAGCTGGAATATTAGGACAAGCATCAGTAGTGTGCCCCACCATCTCGCAAATAACACAAACTTCCTCAACTTGGCGAACCACTTTCACTTCTTGAGACTGAGCACTCTTAAGTTCCAATTTATCCAACTTACGGGCAATCTCCTCCAAACGGGTTTCAAAAGCTGTATGCTCCGCAATAGAAAATTTTCCTGAACCAGAAGGCCCCTGATTGAACATCGCCCTATCTCCTGGGTCTGCAAACTGCCAAGTCTGAGTCTTCTCAGCTAGTGTCTCATAGAAATCCCAAGCATCCTCCGGAGTCTTTCCCAAGAAGTCACCTCCTCCCATAGTATCTAAAAGCTGCTTGCTCTCTTGGGAACAACCTGTGTAGAAATAGTTCACTCGAAGATACAACGGGAAGTTTTGGTGAGGAACCGACATAAGCAAATCCTTGTAGCGCTCCCAATACTTGTGATAAGTCTCCCCATCCCTTTGCTTGAAACTTTGAATCTGATCGATAAGTAACTTCGTCCTGCTGGCTGGAAAGAACTTCGTAGTAAAAGCATCCTGAACTGCTCCCCAGTTGCGCAATGATTGAGGTTTGAGAGAATTGAACCACTGCTTCGCTTTGTCCTTGAGAGTGAATGGAAATAACTTCAAGCGAGCTTGCTCGAGTTGCCCCGGAATTGTAACAAAGGAATGCAAGATGTTTTCGAACTCCCGGATATGCAAATAAGGATCCTCCAATTCTCGCCCCCGAAACTCTGGAATAACCCGAAGATACTCGGCCTTGAATTCAAATGTGTTGCCAGCAGTTGGAACCGGAATAACGATAGGAGATACTTGTGGAGCCCTTTCTGGATTCAGATAATCACGAATAGTACGAACTGGAGCTTCGTCGGCCATTGGGCCTTTGCGAATGCGATTTCGATTAAATCTGCGAGGCGGAGAGTGGGCAGGATACGCCCTGACAATACTACGGATTCTTGGCGGAGACGAAGAACGATGAAGCCGATTGGAAATTGGGCTTCGGTACACAACAGACATACACAAGCAAAATCTACCAACTAACTAACTAATTACTACCAACAAACTAACAGACTGGAGGGGCTAGACCGCCACCTCAACTCAACAAACAGAATGTGCGAGGGGTTATGCCACCGCCTCGGCTCAGCAATGCAATCAAATAAAGCAAGAAATACTAACTAACTAACTAGATAGCTCAATACTTAACCGGGCTTCGTTACACCTCAGGTTTGGCATAAGACCAGGTTAGAGGTATCCACCAAGCTAAGTACGACCTACAAGCAAATAAACTACTAATTACTTAAACTACTAAACTACTAAAAGAAAGAGGCGGAATACTCACAATGGTGTGTCGAACCTCCAAGAAAAGCCATATAAAGAAATCCCCGGCAACGGCGCCAAAAATGCTTCGTTCGTCGATATATCAAATAAGATCACCCCAAGCGTAGGGTATAAGCGTCCAATTGAAGCATAATAATCCGGAAGACCGGGATCGTACCCAAGGGAATAATTAATACGGATTTGCTGGATTTGTAGGAGTAAGCACGGGTTTTCGGCCTTAAGACAGCCAACTTTGTTTTTCGTTTGCGGTGGAAAGTAAAAAAGCTAAATTAAACGAGAATAAACTAGATTAAAAAGCAGGTTAGGTCTAGGAATCACTAACACCCACGACTTAAGCGAAATTACATTTTTCATCCAAATACACGGTTTAAGACGCTCAACTAAGGCTCCTAATCCGGAAGAAAAGATGGTTCGAAAATCAAGCTAGCTATAGAATTCATTTAGCAAACACCTCGAGCGACAGAGCTCCAAGCATCATGTGTGGTAAGTAGGCGATGCTCTTACCTACACATGATCAAGAAGGTTAACACCTTAGCAATTTGACAAACAAATCCAAGCCCCACATCAATTTTTGAACCAAAGATTGAAATTTTATTGGTGAAAAATACAATTTTACTCAAGCCATGAGGTGCTAATCACCCCATGACCCAACCTTGGAAAGCTACTCACACATATCTAGAGAGATAAGAGCAAGCAAAAATCTACTTAGCATAATTGTGAACACAACACTAAAATAAAACTAGCTAGAAAGGTAGATCGGGAGATAATAAACAAACTTTAATGAAGGCCACAATAGCAAAAACTAACTAAATAAAGCAGTAAATTAAATTCTAAGGGCTGAAAAAAATAAGAACAATGAAGAACAAGTAAGAACAATTCAAAATCTAGGCTAGATCTCAAAAGTAAGCAATAAAAACGTTCCTACTTGTTTGTACAATGTGATAACATTCCTATATATAGTCCCTAGCTCGCGCACGGAATATTCCCAAAAAGATCCAAAAATTCGCTGCTAAGGCCCTTGGTATTGCTACCAAGCGAAAAGTGGTAGCAATACCGAAGTGGTTAAGGGTTGACTGCTAAGAGGCTCGGTATTGCTACCATTTTTCGCTTGGTAGCAATACCGAAGTGGTTAAGGCTGCCTTGTCTTGCCTTGGCCACTCCTTGCCTGCCTTGGCCACGCCTTGCCTGCCTTGGCCACGCCTTGCCTGCTTTGGCCACGCCTTGCCTTTGCTCGCTGCTTGTCTAGGCCGCGCCTTGGCGTCGGCTTGCTTTGCTAGTGGCCTGCCTAGGCGTTGCTCGGGCATTGCACACCAACGGGCCTCAAAACTCCATTATTAGGCGATTTCCTACAAAATAAAACCAAAATACCACTCGAGCAAGAAAGCTATTAAAACAACTAATTTAAGCTATAAGATTAACCAAATCTAGATACTAGCGCATCCTACATTGCATTATCGGGTGCTTATCACCTGCTGTTAGGGTGGGTGCGGATAGGTCCTCCAACTACGGGCATCAGTTTCTTTTGCTCACGCCTTGTTTTGAAATTCAAGTTCTCTCTTTCCATCTTAAGCGCGCATTGCACCACTTGGGAGTTGGTGGGAAGTGTCTATGCCACTACCACTCGACATGTCTCGTTGAGTGCCCACTCGAATTTTCTTGCCTTATCGTCATCAGTAGGTATGATTGTTGTGCCATAGCGAGACAGTTCTTCAAATCGTGCTGCGTACTGGGTAACGGGTCATCGTATCTTGCTCAAGGTTCATGAACTCAAGGGCCATTGCCTGTTTGACAGGTTTTGGAAAGTACTTGTCAAGGAAAATTTCTCGAACCTTTCCTAAGTCATTGTTGCCACATCATGGGTGTTCTTCATCAGATTCCACCAATGCTGAGTTTCACCTTGCATCTGGTAGGTAATTAGAGCAATTCGATTGCTGGCTTCTTGAATCTAGGGTTTCAAGAATTTTCTTGATTTTTTCCAGCCAAGCTTCTGCAGCTGTGGGGTTAGGTTCTCCTTGAAAATAGGGTGGGCGTCGCTTGCAGAATTCATTCAGTGCCTGACTCCTGGTCATCTGCCCTCGGGGTGTGTGCGGAGGTCCGCGCTAATTCTGGTTATTGGCAGTTGCAGCGACGATAAACGCTTGCATGAGTTGGACTAACTCGGTAGCCCCAATTTGGCCGTTGGGTTGAGGGTTGCCATTTTGTCCATTGTTTTGCTCGTTATTCTGGTTGTTTCCTATTCCCTCCATCTAGGTACCGTTATGTTATAATTTAGTAAGGGAGGGTTTATTATAAGAACATATACTTATTTGTATATTTATATTATATATGAAAACAGAACATCATAAGAAACTTTACTCTCATTAACAAAACGAATCAAGCAAACTATTCCTATCAGAACGTATTACTCAAAAGTGTAGCTACTAAAGTCAAGATAATTCCTACTACCACAATTGTTTTCCTAGAAAGAAAAGAAACATAAATGTGTCATGAAATAACTAGTAGATGCTAAATAAATCGATCAATCGAAAAGCACTGAAAAGTGTTCCTCTAATAGACTCTGCTTCTCGACGGTGTCCTCTGTGAGCCCGTAGCAACGCCATGTTACTTGCCATAGTGGTTCCTGCTGCCCTCCGTGGGAGTTTAGGTTGGTTAATGTTCTGCTCTGGGGTAGGAATCGGGGGCTGGTTATCCATATCCCTATAATGTGAGTAATAAGGTCACTCCTAATGTCAAATTCTGGTATGCTCTCTAGAATGTCACGGATTTTCCTCTCGAGATTAGCCCTTCTCCACTCCATGGGCTTGGATGTTGAGCCGTGTATATTTCTCTTTGGTTTGGCAGATTCGCCATCAGCTGCTGATACTGGGCATACAGAATTGGAAACTTAGCAGGTACATAAGGGTCTCGGAAAGAGAAGTCGGATCCTACGGTGTTTTCCAAGAGGTCTTGTAATCTGCTCCACTCATCAGCTAATTGGTTTACAATTGTGGGGTCCATTTACAAAAGTAAGGAAAATATAATTATCGTTAGGTTTCGTATATTTCAAATAGCGTTATCTTAATAGCGTAAGGATATACTCAATCTAATGTGAATCTACCCAATCTACCCAAGGCCGAGGGTTGAACTTAAGGCTCTGATACCAAGTTGTAACGCCCCGATTTTCGGAAGTAAAATCGAAGACATTAAATATTATTTTCTGAAAACTTTACCTAATTAAAGTTTAAAATTCAAAACAGAATCCTCAACATCGAGTTTCATTTATTGCAAACCACTAGGAAAATACTAAAATAGTCTTTGAGGAAATAAACTGGACTAAATAACAGAGCCGACTTCTAAGTTTGATACGGATCCCAAGCATACTCGGGCTCGGCTCCTACCTCTGGATTCTCCTCTGCATAGAACTGTTCGCCCTCGGAATTCTGTGTTTCCTCCTGATTTTCTGCAAAATCTGACACGGATGCCAAAAAATCCATGCCTGAGTGAAAGAGTTCACCCTGTAGTATAATCCAACCCAACTACCCCTCTTACTTTACATTTAGCAAGCAACAGAATATAAATGGTGCGAAAAGTAACACAGAAATATTTCACATAACTTAATTCATTGCTATCCATTAACCTGACGTGTGATCTAAGATCTCACCGAGAGATCTTTCCTCCCCAACCGCTAGCCATATCTTGTCCCATGAGATCACTTCATTTTGCTGTAGCAGATACACCTAAGTTATGTACAGAGTGTGCATCCCAATAACTACAACAAAGGGTAAGCTTATCATGCCGTTATATCGCTAGGGTTCGCCTATCTTATAAATCATTTCACAATCATCACAATCATTACTGAACTCTCGTCAGTCTATCAATTCATCACTAGACTCTTGCCAGTCTATCAATTCATTACTGGACTCTCGCCAGTTTCAATTCTCATCACAAACCTCATCAGATCTCAAAATCACGCCTGCAGGCAATCTCTAAAAAGAAAGAAACTTCACAATTTATCCATTACTTAGCATCGCCTAAGTGATTTCTATTTCGTATATCACCCCATGTCTCTAGAGTCCAGTCTAGCATTCAAATCAAGCATCAACACAATATTATTCACAATAATAAATAAAAACGAGCAACGAGCGGATCAGAACGAATATTAGGTAAATGCAATCACACAACTTTTTATGACTGGGCCGTGCCCTTAATTTCATATGGCCACAATATCAATAACAATGTAGGAAATTTTATACAAAACTTTAAAAATAATTTTCTAGATTTTTATTAATTATTCTTAAGTAATTAGATTGATTAAATACTAATTAAATATATTAATTAGGTAAAAATATTAGAATAATTATCATGACCTTAATAAGAGTCCTAAAAGCCATCTATAACAAGTTCGAATGCTAAAAGTTGGGTTTGAAAGTTCGTGAGATTATTTTAAATAAAGAGATTAAGATAATTTACAAAAGAAGGATAAATATAATATAAATAATAAAATAAACAATATATGTTGAGATTAACATCGTATCACCTCAGGACTATAAGGAGCCTAAATAAAATTATTCGGGTATTATTAACATATTTTATAATATCTTAAAGTATTTTTATTTAGAAACAATGAGTAAATAATAATAAATAGTTAATTAAATAAATAAAATATTATTTTAATAACATATCATCTTTGAGATGTAAGAAGTCTAGGAAAAATAGTAAAGGAAGGTCGCAATTATTTTTCGTTTGTAACTTTAATTAAAAATAAATAAAAATTTAATAAATAGCTAATAAAATAAGAAATGTGAAATCAGTAAGTTATGATCTTTGATATGTTATAAGTCTGGGAAAAATAGTACGGGGATTTATAAAGTAGTTTATAAGGTCCCGAGGATTTTTAGTTTATAAACTTTTACTGTTAATGAATAAAAATTTAATAAATAGATAATTAAATATAAAAAAATATGACATTAACAAGATATGATATTTGAAGTGTTAGGAATCTAGGAAAAATAGATCGGGGTCAAAAATGGAGTTCGGGAGGTCGAAAACATCATTCGAACTAAAACGGTCCAAACTGCAAGGTTGGACCTTGCGTTGACCTTGCTGCTGCAAGGTATGATCTGTTGGTTCATGCGGTTGGAAAACCCGAAGGTTGCGGCCGCAACCTTGCTGCCAGCTTTTATTTTTTTGCTTTTTCTTGATTGTTTTTGATGCATGGGGCTACGGGGCTATTGGATTATGTCTAAAAGCATTAAATATACTTAGAGGAGGGTTCGGATTGAATTATAATACCTCGAATTGGTCCGGATTGATTTTCGATCGATACTTGAATTTTTGAAGAAGAAGGCTTCGGTTCCTTCGATCGGGAGACCTTGGGCTCGAATTGGATGACGTTTGGTGATACTCTAGGTTGTAGGAAGGGATTGTAATGATCGGATCGGGTTCCAATTGGTTCTTGATCACAAATCCACTTTTCTCTTTCTTTCTCTCTCTAGAACTCCATGGATTGGAGCTTCGATTTTCTTGTAATTATCAGTCTCTTCTGGACTGGTAAGGTGTGGGAATTTTCGTAGTGAGCCCTAAGGTTGACGTAATGAAGTTTATATAGGAGAATTGGGAAGAGTTTCAATGAAAATTGAATTAAAGATGTTGTATCCTTTTAGGACTTGAATTTGGACGAGATTATGGACGATTTGTAGTCGAGAGAGGAGTAGAGATCGAGTAGGAATGGGAGAGGGAGAGGTGGAAGGGTTTGTATGCATGCATGCAACTAAAAAAAATAGGGTGAGATAATTATTGGTATTTTTCTAACAAGAAAAGAGATAATTAGGATAAGATAATTATTATTTCGTAATTATCTAGTATTTATCTAATAAGGAAAATAATATTATTAGGATTAATTAATACTTTTAATGTTTTTATTAATTAAAATTTACGGGTTGTTACACTCTCTCTCTCTCTGAGAAACCCTAGTCCGTTTTCTTCTACGTTTGAATTTCTGCTCTCTCCCTCTATCCTCTGCTCCTGTCTCCCTTCTTTAGCAAGTAAGAAACCCTCTCCGCTCTATTCTGAAGTTCTCCTGTCTCTGGAATATGTCTACATCCCCTCCTCCATGAAGGTATGTCTCTCGGGATCTATATTACTTGGATTTTGGTATTTTCGGGATTAGTAGAGAAGCTTTGAATTTTTTGATTAATTGGAAACCCAGCTTTTTTCTCATTGAATCTGTTCATTTTTTCAGGGTGTTTTAATTTGCTATGCCTGTTTCGCAGACCGGTCTTTGATTTTCTGTTTCAAAAACTTAGGTGGTGCTTAAAATTGCTCCCCAGTATTGCTTTGGTGATGTCTTTTGATGCCTTCCTCTTTTTTCTAATTCTGTTTCTCGCCGATAGCGTTTTCCAAATTCTCTATTCGTTTGTTTATTTTAGTCCTTTTCTTGATTTATATAAGTTTGACATAGTAACTCGTTAATACTGTTGTCATCCACTTGGTGGAGGCAATCCACAATTCCATTTTTAATTTATGTTCTAATGGTCATTTCAATTACTTCTGAGGGGTTCAGATTCGTGTGCAATCTTTACAAAATCAATTGTTTTTGTAGAACTTATACGTTGCCAATTAAACAAACTGTTTTAACATGTCTTCTTTGTCAATCAGTTTGCGACAAGCAACTGATTGTGGGTGGTTGATGATCAGAAATTCCTTCAACCATCTTTCGGCTGCTAATTCTTCATTTGTTATTTCCGGATTAATATGTTCATTTAACGAAAATAATTCAATAATCAAGTTCTTTAATGAAATTTGGCTACCGTAATATTGTTAGGATACATCTTACACTCATTGAGATTGGAGTTGAATTTGAGTTCCCCTTATTTGTGAAAGCAAATTTTTGTAGGAATAGAAATAGAAATGCTTAGGTACAACCCCAAAACACATTTTTGTTAAAAATGATGCAGATTTCTCTTCCAAATTAAACATCAAGAGACATCTATTATTTGTTTTGTCTCTGATGAATTAATAGTAGTATAGTCTTATCCCAGATAGTGGAATGGGATTAAAAATGTTAGAACCTTTTATTCTTTTATTTCTGTCCTTTTAACATTTTTTCTTAACTTTTGACCATAAGTCCGAGGCCATGCTTCTAAGTTTGATTTTTGAATTTTAAGTTTGATTTTTGAAAGAGTTTATAATTGTCGAAAAAATTATACAGGTAAATGTTTTGGGAGTGCCGCAGGTACGGATAATTTTGTAGGAAATGTTGGACTACTGAATTTGGATCTTATTTATGCAACAGTGTTTTTTTATCAGATTACATAGGTCATGGGGTAACACAATTTACCTAATAAAACACAAGGGTCTTTCGGAATATTCTCAAAAAATATTCTCTCTCAACGGTTCAGATTTGTACCTGACACAAATTTTGTCTACCCATACAAATAAATCCAACGGGTTAGATTTCTCTACCCTTCACATACAAACTAATGTCATATTTTGTAAATAGCGTGCAATCTTGGGGCTTAAATAGCGTGCAAACTAATGGCATGTTTTTTTCTGATCCAACGCCGTGCACTTCCTTCATTAAGGCCCCGTTCCAGTTTCCCAAAAAAGAAGGTTTTAGAAAAAGAATGTAATTTTAAGTCTAAAAATTATGTGTTTACGCAAATAATTTTTCTATCAATATGAATCTTGTGTGATAGATTTCATTGAGATCTATCTAATAAAACAGAAGGGTTGTTCTATGTGGCACCCTTTGTCCTAGGTGGCATCTACCACGCACATACACACACGTTCACACACGCCGGCACACACGTTCACTGTTCACACATCAAAAATGTGATTAAAAAATTTATTTATCAATATTGATCTTGTTTGATAGATTTTATTGAGATCTTTTATACGGTGTAAAAAAAATTAAAAAATTATTTTTCATTTTCATTATATTTAAATTTAAAAATTTAAGAAAAAGAACATTTTAAAAAAGAAAGGTTCAGTGGAACACCCCTAGCTCTCTCTCCCCCTCGCGTCACCCCCCCCAGAAAACCCTAGCCCCCAAACGCTTCCTCTCTTCTTATCCTCCTCCTCCTCTGTCTCTCTCTCTCCAGATCCGCTACCTCTCCTCCCCATCTTCTCGCACACCCTTTCCCTCACTATCTCAATCGTCTCTCTCCTCCATACCCACCACCACGACCTACCCACTCATACCCATTACCCACCGCCAGTCCCCTCACCCTCTCGATCGTCCCTCTCTTACCCCCAAACCGACCTAGCCACTCCGACACACCACCGCCACCACTAAGAGCGGCAGCACCGCACCTCTTAGCACCACCAGCGGCGCCACTCCCACCACCAGCGCACCACCACGAGGTATCTCTCTCTCGAAATTAGTTGAGAGGTAGAACTTGTACATTGTTATTGATTTCTCGAATTGGTTGTCGATCTTTGCGACCCGCTGCACCCCCCTTCGGGTTTTGCAGATGCAAGAATTTTAAGTGGTTCATACATAGCACGTTTTGGGCTTGGTACCTACACCATAGAATTTTAAGTGGGTAATTTGTTTGTTCTTTGTCCTGTTTTGCCTCTTTGAATGCTTTAATTTGTTCCCTTTAGTGATTAATTTGGGGCATTACTGTTGTGCTTGGACTTTTTCATAGTCATGACGATAGTGGTGTTAATTGAGTTGGTGGTTTGGTTTGCGAAGTGTTGGTTATATGCCGGATTTCACTCTCCTACATTTATTTCTCATAAGAAAGGAAGGCCTTACTACCTATTATGAACTACCTATGCATTTGTAATTTGTGTGAGAGTGGCCGGTTTAGTTATGGGTAAACAATAAGTTGAAAGGTTTGGTTTGTGATTATTTAGATAGTTTTAGTCAATACTTAGGAATTGAATTTTTTGTTGTTGCATTCTTAGATGATGAGAGTAATTGTGAAGTCAGTGTAATAAATTTATCGTAAGTCCGTATCCATGCTTATCACAGTCTAAAGAATCGTACTGGTACTTTTGGGGGGAGTTCCGTAGGCACAGGTAATTCGCTTTGTTATTGGTACTTTGTTATTGCATTCTTTATGGACATTGAAAAGGATGGTTTTTCATAGCTGAGTTCTTTGTACCAGGTTAACTTTGTTATTGCCTTCTTTGTTGATAAAATTCCGTGCCTTAGGCATGGGTAATTCTTTTCCGTGCCAACATGGGATTTGCTTATGTTAGTGTTAGTGATGGAGAGTTGTGTAGTCTTTGTAACTGAGTAAAAGGACAAGGTATTATATTATGTGTTTCTGTGCCTGATTTGAATGATAGAAGAACCTTCTATTTTTCTTTATATTCAATTGTGTAGTTTGATTTTGGAAAAAGTGGTCTTTCGAAAGCCCATTGCCTTATGCCTTAATGTTTGATGCTTCTTGGGGCTTCTTTGGTGACTTCAAGAGTCACAATTGAATGAATGTTGTGGGTTATTTTTTGGGAGTGCCGGAGGCACAGATAATTCGATATTTAAGACGTCCTTGAAGTAGAGGAATATGAGCACACAAACTTAGAAGCTATTATGAATTGTTAGTCCTAGACCTTTGCCAAGAAAGTTTGTTAAATTTGGAAAAAGGCTAACACCCATCCCACATTTGCGACAAGCAACTGATTGTGGAGTGATGATATTTGATTAGTGCTTTTTTTGTTAGTAATACAACAGATTTGGCCTAAATTCATTTTTTTTGGGGTTCATAGATGATTTCATTTTGTTCATAGATTATATTTCAGGTACAATTATGTGGCTGGATGGCTATTAATCAGAAATTCCTTCAACTCCCTCCTTAAAATCCTTCTTACACTCACTGAAATTGGAGTTGAATTTGTGTTCTTTGGTTGTATTTGGTGGTTTTGTACTTTTTTAATACCATCTCCATGGAAATTGAAAAATACTGTTTTGATAACAGACTTCTTTGTACCAGGTTAAATTTCAGCAATTTGAGCCACTATTAAGATTCAAAGTAATTCCAATTGGGATGGGTAGTGCCGTAGGCATGGGCAAGCACTAGTGGGTTTATATAATAGCTAATGTGTGCAATAAAAGCATTGCAATGTAACATTGTAGTTACATGATTTGAATCATTTTTGGTAGTGCATTGGGCAAGCACTAGTGGGTTTATATAATAGCTAATGTGTGCAATAAAAGCATTGCAATGTAACATTGTAGTTACATGATTTGAATCATTTTTGGTAGTGCATTTGAATCATCGTTGGTAGTGCCGTAGTGCATTTGAGTTGTCTACTGGGTTATATCATACCACGCTGATCTGTGTCTCATTTTCTATGTGTAGGTTGTTTCAATTCTAATCGCGGAGGTTGCTACGTGGCAGATGTGGAGGTCTCCCATTGTCTGACGTGGTAAGGTTTTCTGATGACTGATAATGTTTTTCTTCATTGTTTGTGTGGTTGTTTGAGAACTCTACTTGGGTATGAAATCCTTCAGTTATTTTTTTGCCTACTTTTGTTGTTGGTGGCTGTTTTTGCCTATTATTTTTTAAATACTTGAAAAATGTGTAAATCAAAATTCAAGTTTTGATTTATCTATCGATATCCAATCAAGTTGGGTTTTTTCATGAGTATACTACTCTATGTGCTTTACAAGATGAACGGTTCGATTTGTAACAAAAAAAGTATTGTAGGACTTCCACCTATGGCAGATAGAATATCTCCTGGGCCTCCCACAAGGAGGCTACGGTTCGAGCCTCGTCAGAGGGGTTTGGAATTCAGGGCTATGGACAGCTACTGGATTACCTATTAACTAACTCCCCCGTTAACTATCCACCACTGTATACAATGTTGGCAAAAAATAAAGACAGCTGATAAAGCCAAAACCAAAATTGTTGCTGCCAAAACTCACCCATGTGAATTGACTTCTTTGCCCTCCTACCATTTCACCTACTTTACTCTCTCTCTTTCTCTCTCTTGAACAAACTCAGTCAACCAAACCCCTCAACCACCTCTTCCACCACCGCCTCAAGGAAAAACTCACATAATAGTTAACTCAAGAAAATGGGGATTGATCATCTAACACACAAACCACTCCCAACTGAACCACCCAAAGAAAAACAAGAAGTTCAACGAGAGGGCCTAGGCCCAAGCAATAAAACAGAGTCTTCATCAATTACGGAGGAATTAAACCCAAGTGAAAATTCATTAATGGAAGTGATCAATGATGTGTTTTGCACAGATGAAGTCCCATTGATTGAACCGGAAGCCGAAACCTCGCCGCTGCCGCTCCCTAGTCTTACCGACTCCTCGCCTCCCTCGACTTCAAAACCTCGCCGGACGACAGCGACGAGGTTTCGGAAGTTGAGGGAGGTGAGGACGGGGCCGAAGATCAGGCGGAGGGAGGGGTTTGGTTGACTTGGTATAACAGTGATGGTGGTGGAGGGAGGTGTTGGGGTGGTGGTGGAAAGGATGGTTGAAGGGTTTGGTCAACTGGGTTTGTTCAAGAGAGAGAGAGAGAGAGAGAGAGAGAGAGAGAGAGAGAGAGAGAGAGAGAGAGAGAGAGAGAGAGAGAGAGAGAGAGAGAGAGAGAGAGAGAGTAAAGTAGGATGAAATGGTAGGAGGGCAAAGAAGTCAATTCACATGGGTGAGTTTTGGCAGCAACAATTTTGGATTTGGCATTATCAGCTGCCAAAATAAAAGCTGAACACAATAAAAAATAGTGATTAATGCAAGTGTTGGAATCTGGGGGAGTGACGCTTAATAATCAAAGATACAAAAATACACCTTCTAAGCTGGAAAGAAAAAACAAAACAAAAAAACCCTAGAAGAAAGTTAACGCATCCACACAACGCCACACGCCTTCCCTTCCCTTGTGGCGGTGGCAGTTTGCTTTGCTTTGTTCATCTAACCTCCCTACCTCCCTCCTCCCGCCCACACGAAGAAACGAATCCTCTCTCCTTGAAAGCTCCAACCTTTCTCAGGGTACTGCTCTATGCTTTTGAAATTTCTGATTTGTTGATTGGCTTTTTGTTTCCTTCTGATTCTGTATATCGCGCAGAAACATATATACACACGTACGTACCGATAGAGGCAGGGAGAAATGGCGGATCGGTTAACGCGCATAGCCATTGTCAGCTCTGATCGATGCAAGCCCAAAAAGTGTCGCCAGGAGTGCAAAAAGAGCTGTCCTGTTGTCAAGACCGGTAAGCTAAGCAAAAACGTCTTCTTTTCGATTTGTTATTGTTGCTTTTTGTTTATTTATCCTTAAATTTATACTTTTTGTTGTCTCCTTTTACATCCTTATTGATCCACTCTTCGTTGCTGGTCTAGCTTTAATTATTAGTGAATTTTGATCGTCTTTTGTTAAAACACGTCGTTTAGCTGTCTTAGATCTCTCTGGTTTGACCATACTAAGACTGGAGTGTTAGAAGCATCTGATTGGAATTGTAACTTATATTGTGGATGTTGAATAATCTTTATTGGTATCCCATTTGAACCAGATTTAGAGATTTTCTACGATGGTTTTTTCATCTGTGGGACTGCTATTGTGGGTTTAGAATAATCTTTCCGAATTGGGTTCTAGGAGCTTTGTATGTTGAATATTGTGGGGCTCTAGATCTCTGGCTAGGTAACCCTTCGAGCCTTTGTTCCGGCTGCACCTTCACCCTCACCCAGCCTGCACAAGCAAGCACGATTACAGACCAAGTCGGAGGAACTCCGGAATGGTCCTCCGGCGAGAGAGTAAGAATGTGCAGAGCAAGGAAGGGAAAGTACATGGTTTAGAGTGTAGAAGATGATGTACCTCTTTAGGGTTGCCTTACTTCCTTTATATAGAGCGTCCTTGCTTGCTCCAAGTTTAGGCATGTGCCTCGCAAGCCTCAGCTGACGTCACCGATAAGGCATGTGTGAGTTGTCACCCCCATGTGCGCTCATGATTACTTTGTTGCATAACTGTTTCGGATGATGTCATACCCGTCACACTAGATAAGGAGCACGGGGATGAGCTGGCATGAAGGGCTGGGCCATGGCCGAACATTGGGCCGACCCAGCAAGTCAGACTTCGTGATAGACGGACAAACAACCCTTAGATGTCGGACCAGGCTCCTCCGTGGCCAAACTCTGATGCCGAGCCTATAAGCCCGTTCATTGGTTTGATCATCAGGTAGATCAAAGGGATCGGCCCCGGCCTTCTGCCAGACCTGATATTCGGCCCACTACAATTATGTTTTGTATAAAGTATTTTACTCTACTTACGAGGTTAATTTATGGGTTTTAAAAAGGAGAGTGTTGTTCACCACTGTCCACCTGTATTTGCAGGTAAACTGTGTATTGAGGTCACTCCTCAATCTAAAATTGCTTACATCTCTGAGGAGTTGTGCATTGGATGCGGTATCTGTGTCAAGGTTTGTGGACTTCAATGTGCATTTTCGGTCTACATCTGTAACTTATCAGGGTGTGGATTGTTAGTTAGTGCATCTTACCATTTTTTTACTGGTTCGCGTAGAAATGCCCATTTGAAGCTATTCAAATTATCAACCTACCAAAAGATTTGGATAAAGACACAACTCACCGTTATGGCCCCAACACCTTTAAATTACACAGGTTAGTTCATAGGTGCAGTTATGCTGCGTAGTGGTTTCTTTTTACTTCCTGTTTGAGAAAGTATACAATTGCAATTTCGAAATTATAGGTTACCAGTCCCGAGGCCAGGGCAAGTTCTTGGCTTGGTTGGCACAAATGGAATTGGGAAGTCAACTGCCCTTAAAGTTTTGGCTGGGAAGCTGAAACCTAATTTAGGCCGTTTCAAGGTACTCTTATATATTTTGGTATCTCTATTTGGCCTTGTGGGTTCATTTTTTACCCATATGGATGCTTCTTTTGCAGAATCCTCCAGATTGGCAAGAAATCCTGACATATTTTCGGGGGTCTGAGTTGCAGAATTATTTCACTCGTATTTTGGAAGATAATTTGAAGGTGCTATCTCAGTTAGGATGTCTTTATCATGTCTTTGCCTGTTCGACCTATTGATTAAGTATCGACTGTTTGATGGAGTATGATATTTGGATTGGTTATGCATAATTCATTGATTATGTACTTGTATGTAACATTATGCAAAAAGATTATCGAATTCATTTTAAAACAGAATCTATTCCTTAGCCACTCTGCTGAGGTGAATCTTTCCTGTGATTGCTCATTAAAATATGACATCAATATGATTGCTCATTAGAAGATGTTAAGAGATGAAGTGGGGAAGTGGGTATTGTTCACATTTTTATGTCAATTTTGGTGAATTCGGAAAAGCTACCACTTGAAAATGTCACAAAATGATTTATGTGGCAATTTGTAGGGAAACACCGTGGACATAATGATACACATGAAGGAAAAAGTTTCGATAATCAATGCTAGGTTTTTCCATTCCCACAACACTTTCTGTGATGCAAAGAAGAGTGGGTTTATATATAAGTTATGTGACATTGACATTTCTTCGTGCTTGCTCAAGAGGGTGTCATTTTGTTAATTATCCTACCTCTGATGTAATTGTTTTTCATAGGCAATCATTAAACCCCAGTATGTTGATCACATCCCAAAAGCAGTGCAAGGCAATGTAGGGCAAGTGCTCGAACAGAAAGATGAAAGAGAGATGAAAGAACGACTTTGCGTTGATCTTGAACTGAATCAGGTACTGGATCGTAACGTAGGGGATTTGTCTGGTGGAGAGCTTCAGAGATTCGCTATTGCTGTCGTTGCCATACAGAATGCAGAGATATACATGTTTGATGAACCCTCGAGTTACCTTGATGTAAAACAGAGGCTTAAAGCTGCCCAAGTTGTTCGATCTCTGCTAAGGCCTAACAGGTATGTGTTGTCTTGATTTCTGATTAATCTGAATGTTTGAGATTTCTTTCTCGTATAAAGTAGAAATCTGTATTTGAATTTCAGTTATGTAATCGTCGTGGAGCATGACCTCAGTGTCCTAGATTACTTGTCGGACTTCATTTGCTGTCTTTATGGGAAGCCTGGTGCATATGGGGTTGTTACCCTTCCTTTTTCTGTCAGAGAAGGAATTAACATATTTTTGGCGGGATTTGTCCCCACAGAAAATCTGCGGTTTCGCGATGAATCTCTTACTTTTAAGGTAAATTGGTCACATCTTGGTTGTGTAGTGCCTAATATAGCACCCAGTGTTCACTTGTTTTTGATTCCCACAGGTTGCCGAAACTCCGCAAGAAAGTGCTGAGGAGATTGAAACATATGCACGTTATAGGTACCCGACGATGACTAAGACTCAGGGAAACTTTAGGCTTCGAGTGGTGGAGGGTGAGTTCACCGATTCTCAAATTATTGTAATGTTGGGTGAGAATGGTACGGGGAAGACAACATTCATCCGCATGCTGGTAAACTTTCTTTTTGTTTTGGTTTTCTACTCAATTCATAGCCAGGATTGTGATGTGGTCTAACTGGCAAAATATGCAGGCTGGTTTATTGAAACCTGATGTCATAGAGGATTCTGATGTGGAGATACCTGAGTTTAATGTCTCCTACAAGCCCCAAAAGATCAGTCCAAAGTTTCAACATAGTGTTAGGCACTTGCTACATCAAAAAATACGTGATTCCTATATGCATCCCCAGTTTGTGTCCGACGTGATGAAGCCTCTTCAGATTGAGCAGTTAATGGATCAAGAAGTTGTGAATCTTTCTGGTGGGGAGTTGCAAAGAGTTGCATTAACTCTGTGCCTTGGAAAGGTATTTTTTCTCATTGCAGTGTGCTACACTGCCAAATACAGAGTATATAACTTTTGGCAGTAATCTTGTTTATTTTCTCTTTATTTGTATATGTCAACATATCTCTCTCTTAACGAGTTCTTTGTTCTAATGGACCAGCTCTTTTGGTAAGTATTGAACCCTACTATGTGATAAATTAGTCAGTGGGCAAGATTTATGCCTTCATTGCATGGGGATATTACTCCTCTATGCCTTGGTGTGAAGAAGGCACTAGAGGAGCCACCTCAAAAATTGCTTCTTAGTGGTTGAACTTGGGTTAGCTCTATATAAAGAGAGAAGAAACCACGATTACATAATCACATGGGGCAATGCCCCAAGTCTTTACAAGCATGCCGTCCATTGGGATTTCTATCTGTCTAGCTCCCACTAATGAGTGGTGGAAGAATAACCTAACCTAACCTAACAAAACTAATTCTTTGCAAAGCCCGCAACGCAAGGATTATCAATGATCCGCTACTTCAAGTCGGGGGAAAAGTATGAAATCCACCCCCAACCTCTATTATTGTCTGGTTTGCGAATCATATCCTACGGTTCTCGACTTGTATCCTAAGGTTCTGTTCGACACACCAAGCTGTCGATTCATTTTGGTGAGGCAAATCGCTAGAACACAAAAAATCTGTATGATACAGCTACAAAACGTTCGATTCTGTTCAATGCACCTAAAAATCAATTCACTTTATAAACATCCTTCACTAGTAATAAGTTCTGCTAAAAAGAGAGATGCTTGAATAAGTGTGGCGATCTGAGTGTTGAAAGCCTTTTGAGGGTAGTAGTAGAATTGTATGGACTACTAGAATCTGATTAATGGAATTCACATTCCGTGTAATACTATGGTCTTCCCTATTAGAACATGTGATTCTCAATTCATCACTTAGGACAAGCTTCTCATTGATGTAGGCCTAAAACAATTACTTCGAAGATAAGTCTTTCATCTTTCTAATCCGAAGGTATAGATATTTTAACATATGACAGATTTTGTGTGCGAATCTGAGCATTCAAGATTTGATTCGATTCAGAATTCGGAAAAAAGGACCATTGATTTTTTTATTTGACTCACGATCTGAAAGTTATGCTGCCAACTATCCAGCCAATGCCATTAGGACTCCCAGGGACCATTGTAGAGGGTCGGAGTTTCCAAATAGTCAGCAGTGTACCCAGTCATAACCCGTAAACCCTTTTACAGTAGAAGCACATAATTTCTTTGGCTTGCTAAACATTGCCGTCTTAAAGGCAAAACCAGAAGCTGGTGTCCCGAAACCAGGAATTTAAACTAGAACTCCTACCCTCCCATGCAGAACCCCAGCGTCCAGTGACAGAAGCACACGTTTCATTGTCTTGACAACCGTCACTTGACAAAAGCTTTGTGAGGTAGTTCCTAGTTATAGATTAAAAGGCATTAGGATTTATAAAAAGATTCAGGGCCATTTATTTGGCTATGGAGCTCTGTGCTTTCCTTGGCTTGTGAGCATGGTTTTCTTTTGGATTCCTTGTGGGGCTCCTGTCTGCTTACATTAATATCTGACATATGATGTGTGTCGAGTATGTTGCAGCCTGCGGACATTTATCTGATCGACGAACCTAGTGCATATCTCGACTCTGAGCAGCGTATTGTTGCCTCAAAAGTTATAAAGAGATTCATCCTCCATGCGAAGAAGACTGCATTTGTGGTGGAGCACGATTTTATTATGGCAACTTATCTGGCAGATAGGGTCATTGTGTACGAGGGGCAGGCATCAGTAGATTGTACTGCAAATGCACCTCAGTCGCTCTTGACCGGGATGAATCTTTTCTTATCTGTAAGTGGTTGTTTAGTGTTTTTTTGGGAAATTATTGTGTCTCTTTCCAATCTAACTGTTATGCTGGAAGAAAAGATAGATTAAAAGGGTTAGTGCAATATGAATATCACTCATCTGGTAATCCACTTGAAACTGGAGAAAATTAACTCTGTTCACCGTTAGGTGACAGATTTTTGTGCTTGCAATTGTTTTGGTCATCTCCGATTTACCAATTTCCTCACGCTGGCATTCTGTTTTGTTTTCGTGTTAGCATTTGAACATCACATTTAGGCGGGACCCAACAAATTATCGCCCGAGAATCAACAAACTGGAATCTACCAAGGACAGGGAGCAAAAATCTGCCGGATCCTATTATTACCTGGATGATTGATTATGAACAGGTAGTAGCCCTCTCTCTCTCTCTGTGTGTGTGGGAAAACGTGGATATTAAAATGAGTATAAGATGAGTTTTTCCCTGTTGCAGTGTCTCTTTATCTAAGTCAAAGGACATCTATGTCTGCCGGACATCATGGGTGCACTACAAGAAAATGTGGCATTAACGGCATTTTTCTTACCGGCATGCGTTAAAATGCCGTTAATATTAGTTATGCCCGGCATTATTATTATTAATGCCGGAAAATATTATCTTTAAACGGCATTAGTTATAAAATGCCGGTAAAAATTACTCAAAAACGGCATTATTGCACAAAATGCCGTTTTTAGTTTCGTTCTGGGCGCCAATATTACCACGAACACGCGCAATTTATTCTTCCCTCCTAAAATGACGTCGTCTTGTAGTGTACTGTGAAGTACTTTTCCCTCCTACTTTTTCCTTTTTCCCTCTTATTTTTTCCTTCATCTCTCATCCCATCCTCACTTGATTCACTCCCCAATCCCCAGACCACGGCAAACAAATTGAAACCCCCAAAACGGAAGCCCCCGAAAATCCCCAAATTGAAACCCCAAAAACCTGGTGACCGTCGTTCCATTCCAGTTGGCCTCGTTGAGGGTGCTTCTGCCCGTCTTGTCCAATTACAAGAGCAGCGTTTGCCGTAGCTTCCTCCTGTGCGATAGCATTTGATGGTGGTTGTACGAGATAGCTCAGAGTTCAATAACAAAATCTGTACTTGTAGATCTCTCTGCAAACAAAAATCCCCATCTTCACTGGTCTTTGCATGATATCTCACCATCACAGGTACACTATTTCTTCTTGATCGAACAAATCTGCGTTCGGGGTTTGATCTGTGCTATGGGTTTGAACTTCGCATCCCCTCTCTCTATTTAGAGTTTTGAATTTGCAAAATTTGTTCATTTGTTCACCTTTGACCCTTGAATCCCGTCCCTCTGCTTAGGGTTTCAGAATTGCATGCTCATATTTCCAAAATTGATGTACTGCTTGTGTTGTATTACTGCCATTAGACTACAGGATTTGCTAAACTGTTGGTTTTGATTTTGTGTATAGATGTTGTAGTTGATTGTACAAGAAACTTTATTGATTTATTTTTTTTGGCTGAAATTGGTGGAGACCATCTCGATTTTGTGTATAGATAGATGTGGGTCTTTCAAAGACGCATATAAACTGTTTATTGAAATGCATGTTAAGAGAGTGAACACAGTGGCCATATGGCTGAACACAGTGGCCATAAGCTTGAGCCACTGTACAAATGAACCTTGCATGTAAGGGATGGATTAAAAAAAAAAAGGTCTTACTGACCTTCGCCCTATGGGTAGTGGTTAAGTTGGAGATAAAGCCCAAATATTTAACATACTTCATGACACTTTTACTATATACTAGGAGAGTAGCACATGCGTTGCACGTGGAAGGTACCAGGTAGGGGTAATATGGGGGCAGTACTTCATTGAAGTCTTGCGACCACATTGTCTAGCGGCAAAAAATCAGGTAGCACAATAACAAGGATAAGGCATTGATTCCCAATATGACAAAAGTCAAGATTATTATTATTTTCTTGTAAAAAATAAGCTCATCCCATTAAACCAAAAATTTACATAAGACAACAAAGCTGCTTTATCAACATTGTGAGCACCCTTAAAATCATGTCTTGACACTTTAACAAAATCCATCAGAACCATTTCAATATTTAAGTTAGCTACGATTGGGTTCTATTCTAAGCTGTTGCACAAAACTGCACAAGCCCAAACACATGTTCAATTGTCTCTGGCATCTCTGTACATAGTGGACAACTTGGATTGATATCAATCTTCCTTCTCAACATAGCATCCTTAACCACCAAAATGTGATGTATCACCTTCCAAATGAATAGCTAAAACTTCGGACGAAGACCTAAACCCCGACCCTTACCCCACAAATTAAAGCAAAACTTCTCATTCCTCAAAATCTCTGCACTCCTCTTCCACCATATGGGTTATCCACATTGGTCCTTAAAAACACTAATCTTAGTTACATCCCTAATCCACCATATCAGATATTTTCCAGCAGCTCCTTTCCAACATAATGCTTCTCCAGATGCATTAGAAGGTGCAGTTGCATCAATAAACTGCGGTCTCTAACAGTATTTCCCTAGAAAAATAGAAGAAAGCGATGAACCCGGATTTTTGAGAATTCGCTAAGCTACTTTGGCCAGAAGGGCCTTATTTAAGCAAGCCACATCTCTCAAAGACCTCTTCGCTCTTTGGTGAACAGCAGATGCTCCGATTTCGTCAAACCAATCCATTATCCTTCTCTCAAAACCATAAAAACTCTATTAGCCTTTCTCCATGATCTCACATGCATCACAGATGTCCCAACAGTTTAAGTTCATTCTGATCTCTTTCCAAAAACTTAGTTAGAAACTCATCCAGTCAAAAGAGGGTCCTAACCCTGCAACATGGCAATGAGGACAATGTACAAGAAGACAAATAGTTTAGAAAACCTTTATCAAACTATGCTATTAGTCTCTCAACTAAACTGTCAAAAGAAAAGAATTGAGTACGAAACATTGAAAGTGGAGTGGCAAATCTTATACTGAACTCCTTCCATTAATGTCCAAACGGACCGTAATAAAATTTAACAGTAGTAAAACTTTCCATCCTAATCAACCAAATTCTGGAGATAGAAAATATTCGAGTGATGCTTATTGATCCTTGCTCAGTCTTTCTAGTTTTTATAATAAACAACTGCGGAATATTAGGACAATAAAAGATGCTAGTGACTCTCAAGATTAATGGGAAATGGCCATAAAAGCAACCTCTCTTTTATTAGTTACTGTTTATTCTTGCTAACAAGGTGTTCCCACGCCTAGGGATGTAAGAGGATCTTGCAAAAGAGTCTTCAACTTGGCCCATATGAACCTGAAAATGTAGGGGTAATTGTCTTCGCAAGCCCACCAATACCAACTATTCTTCTCAATAAAGAGAACTGAAACACCAAACTCAAAATGCAATGTCTGTCTGACAAAGTTATTAAAAATGGAAGTGCTAAAAGAAACTGAAACTGATCTATGGTTCCTGCACTCTCTTAGACATATACCTCTACTACCAAAAATCCAACTGGCAATCATCAACATGGACAATTTACCTAGACAGTGCAACCCTGAGGGGGCATCCATGCTTCAATCTCTTGATCATAAATCCAATATATATGTCTTCTCCTTTAATAAGATTTAAACAATGACTTCAACAAGAATACCAACAAACCATTACAACATTATAGCCTCTTCAAAGGCCATGTAAACTTTCTATAACTCGGCCTTTTTGGCTAAATAAGCTAATTGGCTTATTTTTTTGTCTTCAATTTTTTTCCGCATTTGTTAGTTATATGTCATTTTTTTGTGGATTATTGTTTCTTCATGACAAGAAAAATCTAAAAGTAAAAAATCACAATCGGAACCCTTTTTTTTTTTAATAAAGACAAAAATAAGCCATTTAGCCTCCTGTGTTTCATTCTTATTGTGAGTTATAACCAATACTATGACATGATATTAATTTCAGGTTTTTTTAAAAGTTAACTCCTATGGATAAGAGCTGGATTGATATAAGGAATATGCTAGACCCTACCTATATACAAGGGGTAGAAAAGTTTATAGAATTTGCTTATGATAAAAAGCATCCACATTCAAAGATATATTGTCCTTGCAAGAAATGTATGAACCTTATATTTGGGACATGAAGTGGCGTGAAAGAACATTTAATTGTAAATGGATTCAGTACTAACTATACAAGATGGACAATTCATGGGGAGTCTTTAGCTTCATGTAGTAGAAATGAATCGGATGCAAATCAAAGCTCTTATTTTCAAGATGATATGATTGGTATGGTGCATGATGCATTTGGAGTTCCAAGGCAAGATGGTGGAATTAGAGACAATGAAGGACTTGAAAGTATGGGGTTAGGGCCCGATAAGGAGACTAAGAAATTTTTTAAGCTGCTTGAAGATGCACAACGTGAGTTGTACCCCAATTGTAAGACATTCACAGCACTCTCTTTTACAACTCATTTGTTGCACATAAAAGTGCTTAGTGGTTGGACTGATACCTCATATGATATGCTAGTTGAGCTATTGAGAAAAGCGTTTCCAATTCGTGAAACTTTGCCCAAGTCGTTTGCTGAAGCAAAGAAGTTTAATGAGGCCTTAGGCTTTAGTTACGAAAAAATTGATTTGTGTCCCAAGGATTGTATGTTGTTTTGGAGAGATAAAAAGGGGCTGTACAACTGCGAAAAATGTGGAACTTCAAGATATAAAGAATCTACTGTCTTTTCAGATGATGGAACGGCCAAAGTAACACAAATTTCTGTGAAACAAGTAAGGCATTTTCCTTCAAAGCCAGCACTTTAAAAGCTTTTCATGCTAGAGGAAACATCAAAACATATGAGATAGTAGTAAAATGATCTTTTGCAGTCTACTTTAGAAGCAAGTTTATTGGCAAGTTTATGTTCTTTGTAATGTGATTCTTGGGTCAACCCATGGTTGATTAGAACTTGAAAATTCTAGATTGGATTTGGGTGTGGATGGCTGTGTCCCATTTTGTTTAGAATTCATTGTGTCCCTTTTTGATTCTGTGTCCGTATCTGTTTTTGTTCTACGTAGATAATTGGAGTTGAATTTTGTTGATCATGAGTAAAACATGAGGATAATTGCAGTTTACAGCAATTTTTTTTGGCAATTTTAGACCAGTTTTTGGGCAGTTTTTTTAGCAGTTTCTTGAAGTGCATGGTATTGAATTGAGCAGTATTTGACCACTTTTATAGCATTTGAAGTGCTGTCTTTTTTTCCAGTTGTTGCATGTTGAATCTTAGTGGAAGTGCTGTCTTTTTTTTTTTTTTTTTTTTCTAGTTCTTGCAGTTTGAATCTCAGTGATTGTTAGGCTTGGCAAGAAAGTTGGATCTCTAAATTTGTGAATATCCATTCTAAGACATTGGAAGGGGAAAAAGAAAGCTGTAATGTATTGATGCTTTGTTGTTGTCTAATTAATGCTTTGGTTTCTGAAATCTCTTGTGAATGCACATCACATTATTTGTAAGTTAAGTTGTTTCCGTCCTTTTGCTAAAGTACTGGCAGCACCAGTAGGATTCTAGGAAATTTTTGCATTGAAAGGGCTTTCGTTGCTGGCCTTTGGCCTTACACCTCTCCCAAGGGTTTTCAAAAAAAAAAAATCAATTCAATTAGGTTACGAATAGCATTCTATGAAATCCTTTTGTATTTTATTAGATGCATACGAGCTTCATGGATATAACTGATTGCTGGACTCCACTTGATTGAGGTGGTGTATGACAGTGTAAGATGTGTCTTAACACTATATTTGCCTTTCCTCATAAAAATACTCCAAATGGAGTTTAGGGGGACTCACATTCACCTGGCACCCCAACTGGCCACAATGCACCTTGGGTCAACCAAACTTCAAGGTTGTTTTATTACCCATCGTACATTTACATTTGACATGTCCCAGACGACCACGTTGGCTTGTTGATGCTTCAATCAGAATGGCGAACTGGCGAACTTGGTATATTATTGATAGATGATGCTGGTAGATATGATGTGCACTTTGCCAGAGCATGCCTTTGATCCCCATTTTCTTTTGTTTTTAGTTATCTGTTAATTTTCAATTTAAAAACCCAATTAATAAAACAAATTGATGAAGGTTTACTGTCTAATGTAGCTTCAAGGAATCACTTTGTGCTTGGGTCTCAATCTTAATCTTTGGTCTCGTTTGGCAAATGTTGGTTAAGTTCCATATAATGTATGTTGGCATTGACACAAAAACATCAAAGAAATGCTACAGACAACGTGAAGTAATTGTATACAGTGGAATTATTTAAAAGATATGGATTTTATAGCTCAAGACCTGAAAGAAGTTATTTTGTTGGAATAGATTGATAATATTGTTGAAGTTACATCACTGGAATCAATCATTGGGTATGTATAATTCAGAGGAGCTTAGCTCTTCACAAAAAAAAAAAAAAGAAAAAAAAAGAAGAAGTGAGGTAAGGTTGCCAACCTAGTACCTCTTGTGTACTTGTTGTAAACAAAAGACTTGTGCCCTGTGCACGAGAAGACTTGAGTTTTTAGTGCCTGCATTACCCTTTTGGACAACATAAAGATTTAATGTTATAGTTCAGCTTGTTAATTTTGTTGCTTTTTTGGTTCCAACTTTTGTTTTTGAGGTATATATAGTGCATCTTAAAATTCTAGCACTACCACCTATTCATTTTTCTTACAAGTGTTACATTTCGCTTCAGTCTTCCCTCTCCGGCGCACTCAACTTCTTTGATTCTCACCCTGATAGTTGATATTTGTGGGCATGAAGCTAATTCTGCTTATATTCTTTCAGGTTTGGCTTGGTTGCAGGAATTAAGGTATGCTACTTGTTGTCCATTAATACTTATCTATATTTGGCAATTGAGAACTTTGGTGTGCACATGTGAGCAATTGCATTTAAGAGACTTGACTGTCTCTTGAATTCTGGGTGCATGCGAGGTGGCCATGGTAATTTGAGTCTAAGCGAGTGAATGGCTTTCCTGGTCTATTTCCATTGCCCTATGGTAAAGGTGCATTCCCTCTTCCGTTAGTTGTTGAAATGTCTTATGTAAGTGAAAGCGTGGTTACGGGTTTCCTTTTCTATCCCCATCGAATTGTACGTCTCTTTTTCTTTACCATCTTTACTATATTTCTTTTTTTTTTAGAGTGTAGATAGATATTCTAGGACAGGTTGGATACCCATTTTACATTTGACATGTCCCAGATGACCACGTGGTCGTCTGGTTGGTGCTTCAATCATAAATGGTTTGAGTTTAGTTTCTTACATTTATCCATTATTCTGGGATATGTTCGATGCTTGTGTCCTGCATCTTTAAACTTACTGATTGTGTAGGATGTCGTGGACAATATAGATACCCACACACCTATGTATAAACGTGTAATTGTTTCTTGTATTTGCAGGTTGATAGGACGTTGACGGACATGGAAGACATGCAATAGGAATGACAGGAAATCTTCTAGATAATGAAAACTGTTTTTGTTCTTTTTGGTTTGGAGTTCGCAACCAGAAGCATATTTTGGGTCTCTGTTGCTTTGGTTAGTATGATCTTTTGTTTTTGGAGATACACATGCAATTGGAACTTATATTTTGACGCTTTGGGTTTGATTTTCACATTGGCATTCTATGCCTAGCATTGTTATTTTTTGTTGCTTTGAGATTGTCCTTTACGATGTCCAGTTTGCTTATATACGGAACTTGCATTTTGGTTTTGGTAGTGAAACTTCAAATTGTTTTGGACAGTTACAATTTTGTATGCAGAAAATGTGTTATCAAAAAGGGTGGCACTAATGCCACGATGCTTTTTTTAGGGCCACGACAGTTTTTGTTTCCTGACAATTTTGCCCATTAATACTTGTCGTTTGACTTACTTTGACTTCCCACCCACCCCCCCCCCCGCTCTCCAAAGTGCACGCTTAATACTCTATTTTTGTAATCACAATTGATGGCTGGAGGAGACTACTGAAAAGGTGAGATTTAAGGTCACCGTTCTGGATTCGCTTGGCGATCATTGCCGTTGACCTTGACATCTGTACCACACACCTCAGTTTCTATTAATGAAAAAGGGGCAATCTACACTTTCGAACAAAGTGTGGAGACAGAAGATGGATAATGGAACAATTGGGTTTCCTGATATTTTCAACTTTCTATGATATTCATTCTATTCTTCATTTTTTAGGGACAAGTTCTCCATTTCTTTTCATAGAAAGATATGTTAGCGCTATTGTATCTATTATCTGCAATTCTCTATAGATTTAAGGTTGGAAGTACTGATTTACTTGAATGGGTTTCCCACAAGGCGGATGCATTGAATAGGAATTTGGTATGGCTGCTTGTGTCTGGTTTGTAGTGAGAGTGGACAGAGGAGAAGCAGAGGTGGGTTTCTTGTGGGGGATGAAGAGGAGAGGGAATGAGAGGACAGGAATCCATTGTCAGGAAACAAAAATTGTCGTGGCCCTAAAAAAAAGCATCGTGGCATTAGTGCCACCCTATAAAAAATGGTACTAGATTGGGATAATTTGTTAATGAAAAAATCATGTATTAAATATGAAAATTGGCAAAAAAAGAAAGAAAGAAAGAACTTTTGGCGGCGTTTTACAAATGCCAGTGAAAGCAATGAAAAGAAAATACCAAGATATAAAAATGGCATTTTGAAAATGCCGGTAAAAGTTATAAAAAAATCAGCACTAATAAAATGTAGGTAATATTACCTTTTCCGGCATTTGCATCAAATGCTGTTAATAAATGTATACTCGACAATTCTTTTATGCCGGAAAAACTAGTAATGAATGCCGGTTTTATTTTCGGCATTTGTACTAATGCCGTTTATGTATTACCAACACTTACCTAGACGGCATTTTTTATTTTCATCAACAAATGCCAGGAATACTATTGCCGGCATTAATTTGATCTTTACCCGCATTTATCAAATGCCACAAAAAGCTTAATTTGGCGTAGTGTGTTGAACCATAATCAACCAACGATAGCGAGAACCAGGCACCAAGAAGATAATTTTGTTACTACGATTTGTTTTTTGTTTTTTGTTTTTTTTGAACAATGATTTTGTTACTTGGCCTGAACATGATTCGTTTGTGACTTAATAAACCTGTTTTAAAAAAAGATAAACCCGAACTACGATTTTTAGTCAAAGCCATTTCCCCAATTTTGAACCTTATTTTGCTATGTTTGAATTTACGAAAATGATTCCGACACTCCATTTTTTTGATAAATCAAGCTCCAAAATTTATATCTTTTAAAAATTAAACCATCTTTATGTGTAGTGCCAATATCATTTCTCATCCCTTATTGCTCTCATATGCTTGAACAAAGACAAATGTAATTAAGCTCCTCTCTCTCTCTCTCTCTCTCCATTGCACTGTCGCACACATGGTGCCCTAGCAGAGCGTTCAGGACTTGCATGAAGTGTCTCTCCACGAAAGAAACCTCTCAGGTGAAATTCAGTGAATCAGGATTCTGGTGTTTTAACTCTTATCAGAATTTTGTTACATCTTGACAAAATAGCCAACTGGCAAACAGGGAAAGTTCAAAACCTCTACTGGACCGGACCAAACACTACTGTTACTAGTACTATATTTGTTAGTATGCTATGAAAATCTCGAATGATGACCGTTATGCCAATTCCTCGGAAGAAGGTTTTTGCTAGACTTTCCCACGACCGAATCTCCACGGCGTGTAACATGAAAAATACTATATGCCACGACACCAGACAGTACTAAACTTTGATTTGGGTTCGACGGTCAAGGGTGTTCGGACCAGCTTATGAGCAACTCGATGTCAAACACATATCCAAGCAAGTGTTTTCTTGCGGCCTGTTTCCAAGAATCGAACCCTCATCAATTGTGTGAAACCCACGAACCAACCAGGCTAACCCTCGTGATTGAAGAAAACGAGTATCCAAGAAAGTATTTTCTTGTAGCCTGATTCCAAGAATCAAACCCTCATCAATTGTGTGAAACCCACGAACCAAACCAACCAAGCTAACCCTCGTGATTGAAGAAAACGCGTATCCAAAAAAGTATTTTCTTGCGACCTGATTCTAAGAATCAAACCCTCATAAATTGTGTGAACCTCACGAACCAACCAGGCTAACCCTCGTGATTGAAGAAAACTGATTCCGAAATAAAACTCACTTTGGTTTTCGGGAGGTCACACGTATGATTATTTGACTAATACATGTGATACTCGTATCTGTCACCAACGACAAATTGGGAAGTGAGATTTCAAAAGATTTCCTTTCGGGAGTCACAGAGCAATTTAAAAACCCACCGGCCACCAACTTCGTCCAAGAAATTATTGAGGATTCCAGGACTTTTTGGCATTATACTCTGTTTTGCACCTAAAAAGATTTACAGCATATGAAAATCCAAAGTAGATAAAAAGTAAGAAAAAGATTGAGCAGAAACAATAATATCACAAACAAAGATCCAATGTCAAAAGTAACAGGCCCAATGGCCTCAGTATTGGAATCCTTTTTCTTTTCTTCAGTAACTTTTTTTTTCCCCGACGGTCATGTCCGGACCAGCTTACGTGCAATTTAACTATTCCCCTCTCTAGTTCGGTCCGGTCAAAGCAGGTCGTCCATGCTAGAATTAGGGGATTCACATGAGATTTCTCTTTTGAGACATGACCCCAAGAGGTAGTCAAAGTTTCGAACTCAGAATGTCAAACTCATGTTGCCCCCTTGAGCTATCGCTGAGGTTTTTTCTTCAGCAACTCAAAAACCCCTCTCTCTCTCTCTCTCTCTCTCTCTCTCTCTCCTGCTTCTTCTTAGTCCCATTTCCTATTTACCCTCCATCTTTTCCTCCACGGTCTCTCTCTCTCCGTCTCTCTCTCTCTCTTAGCTCTTCTGCTTCTTCTTAGTCCCATTTCCTATTTACCCTCCATCTTTTCCTCCACAGTCTCTCTCTCTCTCTCTCTCTCTCTCTCTCTCTCTCCCTCTCTCCCTCCTAGCTCTTCTGCTTCTTCTTAGTCCCATTTCCTATTACCCTCCATCTTTTCCACCACAGTCTCTCTCTCTCTCTCCTAGCTGTTCTGCTTCTTCTTAGTCCCATTTCCTATTTACCCTCCATCTTTTCCTCCACAGTCTCTCTCTCTCTTCCCCCCTAGCTCTTCTTCTTCTTGGCCCCATTTCCTATTTGCCCTCCATCTTTTCCTCCACACTCTCTCCTGCCTGTTTTGCTTCTGTCATACCATCATCTACTGGTACAAACAAGAGATACAAACCCAAGTTTTTCTCCCTGGTTATGGTCATGTCTAGAAGGACTTTGCTGGAAAAGTTGGACAATCAGCTACCACCACTCGTGGAGTCACCTCCAGCGGTGCCGGTGGTGGTGGTGGTGGAGCAGCAAAGCCACTCCTCAACGAACCGGTCAATCGAGACACTCGTGGTGGTGTTAGCAGTGATCGTCATAGTTGGTGTCGTTGCAGGGATCATAGCCCGGCTGTGCCGCAGCTGCATTGACACCGATGTTCCACCCACACCTCCACCAGAAGCGCCGAAGCCGCCGGCAACTGAAGTAGCAAAGAAGTGAGAACAGGTAGACAGAAATATATACATCAGTGGGCCCATTTTGAAAGAGTCGTGGTTCTGTAGTGTTTTTATGTGCCGTCCCTAGTCTTATTCTGCAAACAAAAGTACAGTGACAAAGTTCCTCAGGTGGGTTAGGGTGTCTTTGATACTGTGTTGTTGCATAGCTGAAGAGAAGCTTGTCAGACCATACAGAAGAGAAGGAAAACCTGATTAATGATGTTCTAAAGTATTTTGCAACTGATCAAAGGCTCCCTTATCAAATGGGTATCCGATTTCTACTCGGATGCCCATTTGTAGCCCAACTACAATGACCAATAAAAAGTTTGTACCACAAAAGAGCAGTAGGGTAGTAACAAGTAACAACCCATTCGGATACAGTGATTTGGTAAGAAACCTAAAGAAATTATTAGAGTTTCTCACCAAATCACTCATTTAGATGAAGTGATTCAGTGAGAAATAGAGAGAGAAAAGTACAGAAATGACACTCTTATTCTTTGATTGGTTGAGCTCCTCTTTCTTACCACATGTTTCTCACAATCCAAAAGGGTTGTACGTAGCTGAAGTAGAATCTGTAACAAAGCATGCTCCATTAAATATTTGTGTCATTTGCTATCAAAATCAGATGAGCCCTTATAATCCATATTTAGCTCCTTCACAATGCATGTGAATATAGAAACTTGACCCTCAGTTTTGTCCCTTAAATTTTTTTTTTTGGGTAAATTTTGCAGGAATTATTTTAGAAAAAAACAAATTTGAGGAGCATTTTGCTTTGTGTTATTTTTCAAGTAGAAATGTTATATTCGATGACATTAATCCAACTCCTCCTTCAACCCCAAGGGGCTCATTGGTCAGTAGACTTGCCTCGGCGGGGCTTACCACCTCAAGGTCCCAGGTTGATTCCTCTCGACAGCGATTTGTCCATCTCACGCATTTGCGTGAGGTGATAAAAGCCGGAGAGATTAGTCCGGTTTTTAGGAACACTCTTCACTACCGAAAAAACAAATTCTTCGAAGTATTCCCCTTGGTTTCATCATCAGAGTTGAAATAAAAAGATGATTAGGCATTTAGGCTAATTCCTAGGGCTGTAGCATCATTATTGGGTGAACACGATCCGACCGTTGCTTTCTCCAAGACCTTTTCTTTATTAGAAAGATGGGACCCCTCTCCCTCATTCTCGGGTCCCTGATTTATTAAAGAACCACTAACCGTTACTGATCCTTTGCTGGCAAAGAGAAATAGCCAACTGAAAGTCATTTGACCATAAAGTATATTTTGGTCCAACAGCTCATAATTCAACTCAACAAGACCCTTGTTTTTTGGCACATTATAGCTATAGTGGTGTTCATGACTTCATGTTAAGAAATTTTACAAAAGTATTTTTTTGGTGAAAGTACATAAACACCCCCTCAACTATCACCTTTTCTCGCAAACACTCCCTCACATTTAAAAGCGCTCATAGAGACCCCCTCAACTATTGGAAATGAAAAACAAACAAACTCCGTTAACGGAATTGACGAATATACCCTTTCTATTATTATACGGGCCGACAAACAATTCCATCTCTATATCCCTCTCTCTCTACAAACCCAGACCTCTCCCCATTAATGGCTCCAAAAGAAACTCCTCCTCATCCCAACCCAATAGGGGAAAAACTCGATCCCATTCCATTCAAACTACATTTCCAATACAACAACATTCAACACAAATTTCCCCATCAGAAAGAAAACAAAAACAAAAAAAAACCCCATCAAGGCACATGAACTCAAGAAATGGGAAAGAAATGAAATTCCCATTTCTCTTCAAAACCATAGAAGAAGACTCAACCACCACCATTATCGCCGCCGCCACCGCTTCCTGGCAGTGGCTGTCCTGTGGAGCCCACGAAACCCTCTCTTTCCAAGCCCCCGACGGCGACGCCTTCAAGACCATGAACTCCGCCTATGACACCGCAACGGAGCTGGAGGATCCCGACGGCAGCGGCAGCGACCCGGTGGAGGACGTGATCAGTGGGTTGCGGACGGCGGAGCGGCTGTTTTTCGAGTCAGGGGAGACGAGTTCGCATCTCGGGGAGCTGAAAACAACCGGTTAGGTGCAAATTTGTCCGGAGAAAGAAGAGAGCAGAAACACCGGTGGAGGCGAGCTGGTGGCGATGGACCCGTACGCGGACTTCAAGCGGTCGATGGTGGAGACCGACGGGCTAAAGGAGTGGGATCTAGGTAGGGGGGGGGGGGGGGGGGGAAGAAGAAGATGTATATAGCTGTCAAAGGGCATTTTTGTCTAAAAAAGGCCCAAATTACTGACTTGTAACCTCTCAGCAAACGGTTCTAAGACGAAAGGGGGTCACTTGAGTAATGGCAGTAGTTGAGGGGGTCTCCATGGACGCTTTTAAATGTGAGGGGGTGTTTGCGAGAAAAGGTGATAGTTGAGGGGGTGTTTATGTACTTTCACCTATTTTTTTTACCGGAACTCTGGGCCAGCTTATGCTCACCTTGACTAATTCCAGGATCCCGAATTTTTTTTTTGGGTAACTAGGCCTTGAAGTTAATGACTAAGCAAACCTTTCAATGGCCCCAAGGTTTGAAATGTTCGGTTTCCGTGGGATTTGAATATGCGATCTCATGGAGAACAAACACTCAGCCTTCCCATGCTCGCTTGGAGTTAAGTTTTACTAAAGTATTTGTGTCAAGCTAACTCACAATTAACTCAACAAGCAAAACATTATCCATCTGCGTAAGGGTGTTTTTATGTTCTCTAATGTCAAAGACTTAATGTACTAAACTATTTGTCAGAAGTACACTTGCAACAAATGACAGAAAAATAACTCAAACAAGCTGAAAGCAGTTTAAAAAGACTATCGTGATTTAAGGGCGGCTCAAAATTCAAACGACTAAAAGCATCTTCGCCCCAAATTGAAAAATGAACCAAATCCTGTAAAATGTGCATAATAAGACTATATAGTTTGGAAGGTCCACTTTAAAAAGGTCTCCATTCAAGCAAAAAGAAATAAAAAGGCCTCCCATAAACATAACATAGGTACTACAGATTTTGAAAAATGCCTCCAACGTGGCATAAGTTCATCAAAAGAACATACTCTAGTTTCCAAGAAGCTCTATATTGGCAAATGGCTACAGAGTTATAAGGACTCCAACATGTTATTTTAATTAGAGAAGTCCATCACCAACGTGAGGTAAGTTTTACAGGCTGAGCTTATGTTTTTTAGCAGTCTTTGGCAAGAAATAACTTTAAATATACTTCAAGTTTGGTCCATTTTATTTTATTTCGTTTCATAGCCATTGTGCAAGGATCTAAATAAACAACAAAAGTTGAGTCACAAGGATTGGAGAGACACATGATTGATACTTGAAGAACTTGCAGTAAGAATTACTAATCTCTATCATATTAGCTGCACAAAGAAGCAATTGAGGTACCTCACAGCTTCCAGCCAGAAGAACCTCATGCTATATCACCAACTCTTCTCGTCAACTGCTTCTATGCACCTTTTAGCTGGTTGAAGGTGAACCTAGCAAAGCATTCAACAAAATATGAATGGGAGGGCAAGAAACTTTGTACAAGAGATATTAAGGTCCATTAGAGGACTCACCAGGGTATCATTGCTCCTGCTATAATGGCTTCTTTAGACCCTTCATGTATCATTTCACAGCGACTCCAACTTGCATGGGAGCAGAACAGGACAGAATGCCTCATTTGTGGGTTCATTTGCCACAACAATGCATCGGTTCACAATGCAAGGCTCCCAACCATCACTGAGGATCATATGCCAACTTCTCCCTGTCTAGACACATTACTTACAGGATCTTGGATGTGTTGTAGGACAGAAAATGCAAGAAAAAGACATTACAGCCTTACAGGTAGAGAACTTACGCATATTTTAGTGATACATCATACACTGGCCCTTTGACTAGAGGTGGATAGAGTAGCACTTTAACAGCATACTTGGCTGCTGTGAGTTAAACTAACATCAAAACAATCAGGCTAAAGAAATCCCAAACATACTACAATAAATCTGTAACAGAAAGAAACCACGTAAGGTTCTGTATTTCATTAAATGAAACCAGGGTTCAAGCAAATCAAACCCTTTTATCCTCCTCTACAAAAACTGAGCATCCAACTCCACTGTTCACAAAAAAAAAGGTTTACCATTTTAATCTCTTTAGTTCCCCCTTCCCCCCCCCAAAAAAAAAAAAGAAAAGAAAAAGAAAGCAATTGACCCTTTCTGTGAACAACCAGCAGTGGAAGGCCTTATCACTATGCTAGATGGCTATTTCGAAGAACAAATTGAGACACAAGGAATTGGACTAATCATCTCAATCTAAACGTAGATGAAGAGTCTTATTACATCATCATGATTTCCATCTTGGTTCACTAGTACGTCCTTTTTTCTGCATTACTAATGCTCTGAATATTGAATAATATTGAATGAAGGAAGCAAGGTAACGAGCACATAAATGGAAACGGATCTCTAGGTCTGCCTACCCTCTCTAATCCTTTCCGGTTGATTTGGGGACGTGGTTCCATGGTGTAATGTCTCTTGAGTTCCTGGTTACATGCCATGTTTTCGAATGGTAAAACTTTACAAGAGCAACCCCTTCGTGCATATAATGCCAAAACAAAAGCAGGTCAGTTACCGGTCCTCACCCCTCATACCCCCCATCGGTTGGGAATAAATGGGTACTGTTATCGATCGAATGATCCATCTTCATAGGCAATCCATGGCCATCCTAAGATTAGATAAATATAGTCAACAATATAATCTCATCCTAAGATTATATAAATATAGCCAGGATGTATTTATCCTGGCTAACCAAACAGCATAGTTAACCAAACAGCACAGTTAGCCAGGATGTATTTTGTTGCTAACCAAACAACAAAATCCTTCCACAAACAGGTGGGAACAGAACACCAACCAGCATAGTTAGCTGCATAATTCACCTCTACTTCCCTTGGAACATAGTACAAGAAAGTGTCTGATGAAAGGTCGAAAATCCGATAATACTTGTTCACCTATGCAGTAGAGTCATACAATATCAGAGTAAAACAAAACTAACGAGAAAACACTCTCCAGCTCATGTTCAGCTCATAATCCAACAATGAAAGACACACACACACACACACATGTTTCAGAAAATTAGGATTTATAGATTGAAAATATATACCCAAACCAAACCCTAACCGAGTTCGCCGACCAGTTTCCGTTCCGTTCTCCGACTCCGATCGAATCAGCTGCTGGTATCATTTCCACGCGACCGAGGGAGAATCACAACCCCGACAAACGAGACTGCACTGTGACCCTTTTGGGATTACGAGTTTTTTTTTTTGGTTTCGTTTCTTGTAGCCGTACATATAACTGGTTGTACGGTGAGGGTTTTGCGGTGGAGTTGTTACAGACTTGCAGAGCGCCATGGCAGACGCGTTTGTCGGAATTGTAATTCTCCTCCGATTGAACGTGGAAAACAATATCAATCGATAACTCGGATATTTCACGTCGAAAGGAAATAGGTGACATCCTATCAAAACTTTCACCCTTTTTAAGTGGAGTTACAGGGCGTTTGACATCTTAATTAAGTTAGAAAGTTTTTATTCTAATTCAAAAAAATTCATATCTGTTCGTCAATTTTTTTTTGAGAATTATTATTTTTTCATGACGAGAAAAATTTAAAAAATAGAAAATTACGGTCAAAATTCAAAATCTTTTAAATAAAGATTAAAAAAATTGACTTATTAATTTATTTTTGTCTTTATTAAAAAAAATTGAATCATAATTTTTTAAATTCGCCTCATCATGAGTAAAGAATAATTCAGAGAAATTAATAAATAGAATTTTGTTTTAAATAAAGACAAAAAAAACTTTTTGACTTTGATCAAAATGCGAAACCACCCCTAATTCTTATGTAGTGGTCATAAGTGGCGGCTCAACTTTTTGGATTGTCTCCCTCCCCAACCCTAAAAAGTAAACCCCCTCTTGTCTTTGTTGCTCAAGTCAAGTTCTTTTATTTTATTTTTGGTTGTTCCACAATTCATATATCCCTTTGGCCTTTTACAGAATTCAAAGTTCAACATTTCATATATACTATTAAAATAGTAGACACTGAAGCAGTACTCAACTTAAATTGAGCGATTGAAATGGCATTGCACAGCTTCAAAAAAAAATGTTTGCCCTCATATATTTGCAGAACAGTCACACAATATCACAGTAAAATCAAACTACCACATGATATTGCACAGCTTCAAAAAAAGGTTTGTCGAGGGTGGGTTTGGCGATGGACTTGTTACAGAGGCTCCATGGCAGACGACCAGACGTGCTTATCAGGATTGTAATTCTCCTTTGATCAGACGTGAAAAACGGTATCAATCGATAACCCAGACATCCCAGAAATAAATTAATACTATCGTAGATCGCATATCATCAAAATCATAACCTTTTGCAGGGGAGTAATTCTACGATGGTCGTTAGTGGCGGCCCAAGTTTTTTCTTGGTCACTACCCAACCTTTCAATTTTTAAAAATCCAAAACTTTTATTAACAAAGATTTTAATTCTTCCAAAAGTTAAAGTACCTAATACTGGAGTAGTATTTTAGTACGAGGAGAAGTTTACAAATTAACATAAGGTGGGCCAGAGGAAGGAGTTTTGGAAAAAAGTAAAATAAAGAGCTTCATAATTAGGGGCCTAATTTTTTAGTGGTAGGTATTATTGATTTAGATGAATTTTATTTTGAAGTTTGGTTTAATATATTCTACTTGAATTTTTCAAATCCCTCCATACTTCTATTGTCAAATTATTATAAAGTAAAAAAACATTTTTAATAGGAGTAAGACGTAATTAAACTCCCCAAAAGTATGATTTCAATGTGCTAGATGAAAATTGGAATTAATAATTGTAGCCTTAGGAGATCGCTACACGATACCTAAGACCCTTGATCGTTACATCGTTATATAGTACATACACACTATTTATTTTTTAAATTGAACCCAATTACTTAGTGCTCTTCTCAATTTATGTACCAACTAATTGAATATTTTTCCGGCACGTCTGTTTGATTGGATATGAGCATTATATTCAACTTAATATGCAAAAAATATCCAATGTCTAACTTGGGGACCCAGGGACCCTGTAGTGAGCATGTCACTACAGTAGTGTAGTGATCATTCTGACCGTCCGTTTTCTCAATCGATTGTTCAGATTTGTTAACTTTTACCGGTCAAAGATAACAAACATATCTGATCTATTGATTGTCGAGATGAACGGCTCAAGTTGCGCACTACATGAGGCGCTACAGGGTTGCTCACTGCAGAGAAAGTTCATAAGAGATGACAGGAGAAAGAATTAAACAGTAAACATTGAAGCAATTAACTTAAATTGTGCCATTGAAATGGCATTCCACGGCTTCAATAAAAGGTTAGCCATCTTTATAGTAATATTTTGCAGAACATTCATACAATATCACAGTAAAATCAAACTACAATATGGTATTTTTAACGAGAAGAAAACCACTACGTAAAGGAGTGGTCGAGGGTGGGTTTGGTGATGGACTTGTTACAGAGGCCCCATGGCAGATGTGTTTATCAGGATTGTAATTCACCTTCAATCAGACGTCAAAAAAATGGTATCAATCGATAACTCAGACATTCCATAAATAAATAACCGAAGAAGGCAAAGATTTTAATTCTTCCAAAAGTTAAAATAACAAATACTATTTTAGTACAGAAATTGATATCCCTCAACCGATGGTTTAGAATCATTGTTAACTTTTATTGGTAAAAGATAACAAACATATCTGAACTATTGATTGTCGAATTGAACAGTTCAAATTGCTCACTACAAGAGGCGCTACAGAGTTGCTCACTACAGGATCCCCGCTCCGCTAACTTGGACATATAGTCACGGATAGAATACAAAGTTCCTTGGAAGTGTTGTATGATTAATCAAATCACTATTATTAATTTGGTGGGATACAGCTGAAGCCCAAACATAGGGAATAATGACCTTTCAATATCTTAGTAATTGCCATTATAAACCACTATGAGCACACAAGTTCTGAAACAAATTCCTCAATATTCTTATCAGAGCTTCCACCTTTATCCATTGCCTCTTTAGCCAATTCTTTCCACCTACCTGCATTCCTTCTAAGCTCATCCCCTCTCTCTCCCTCCATGACTTCTTCAATCCTCAACACTACCTCTTCTCTGGTGATAATTCCCTTGTCATTGACCTTAACCCTAACCCCAACATCCCAGACATCCACAATGTACTTTGCATTTGTTGTTTGATCCGTCCACTGCGGCATCGCCACCATCGGCACTCCCAAGCTCATGGCTTCCAAGGTGGAATTCCACCCGCAGTGAGTCAAGAAACACCCCACAGCTTGGTGGGACAGAACCTGAAGCTGCGGACACCAATTCACGACCAGACCTGTTTGGGATACATTGCAAATCGTTGCAAAACATTGTAAACTTGATATTAGAAAATCAATAAAACAAAAAGCGGTTGAATTTGAAGTGCATGGGTTAAAAAGCACGTTGATAGATCTAGTAGCACAAGCTAAGAGAAGAGGAGAAAGAATTTGATCTAAATACGATATCGCTGTTCGATGGCAATGTTAAAAACTAAATACGATAATTTCTCATTGTCGTTGTAATTTGGATGGTTCTTCATATATAAAGAATCAAAATTGATCCTTCATTTTGAAGAAAGGAAATGAAGAATGGGTTTTTGGTCTAAATACGAGAGCATCAAATGAACAATGGTAGGAGAGAACGCATTCTTCATTTTAAAGATTCGGACAGCGATTCTGAAAGAATGAAGGTGTTGGTTGGAGAAGCTCTAGGCCTCTAGCCAGACACGGCCTACCGCTTACATTTAAACAGAATTTCGCAACAAGAAAAATGAAAATCCTGTTTGCATTTCCATAAACAAAATACAGAGTAACCAATACAAAAAACAGACCTTTCTCTGATGTCTCAGCGACGAAGTTGCTGGGTAGCTTACTCTCTTCCGAAGCCCTGACTACCCACAAGAAGTTTTCATTGCTATTCTTCGACCCATTGCAAGTTCCTCCATTTGAGACCCTCCCACAGTGGCTATGCTCCCGAAGGAAGCATAAACGACTGAGGATTTTTCCTTTTGTGTCTAGCCACTTCATGCAAGCTTCAGTACTTGGGTGGAAGAGATTGAGGCCATAATATTTGTCATCCTCCAGCTGCTTGTCTAAGTATACCGAAGGAATTGTTGGTCCTACTGTCTTGATCGTAGGCCACCGACTTGCCATCCAATTCAGTACCTAGTAGAACCAAATTCTGTTTTAGCCTACTGGGAGAAAGCTGATAAAAATCTAATTAGCATCAGTAAATCCATTTTTCACTACCAAAAAGAGATATAGAATAGACTCCGTTCATCAATCTGACTGCATTTGAAATAACTTGATATGAATTTTCTTAAAACCAAATGTGAAAATAGAAGGAAGGGTAACTTGTTTGTCAATTCGAGCCCATTTGAATTAATCTTTTAACGTACAAAAAGCTGTTTTCAAAAGCAATACCGAACTAGATCCAACAAACACATACCTCTTCTTCCAGCTTGTTAGCCCCATGGATTAGCTTTTGATGATAACAAACATACATAAATTAGTCTCTTGGGCTTAATTGATATAATATATTTCTACTGGACAAGATATGCCACACTTTATTATTGCAGGGACTTGTGAAGCAATTCCCATATTTTCTAAAGGCATCAAAGTTGCAGGGGATTATTTTGTTAACCTAAAATTCTACGTTACAAACAAGGAGGAGCGGACAAAGCAAGAAAGGAAAGAAGATTTCTCATACGCTATCTCCAATAGCCAAGCAATTGAAGAAGGAAAGAGATAAGGTCAATCTCTTCCTTATTCTCTCCAACGGTTAAAGAAAGCTCCAAAAGGAAAGAAGTTGAATCGACTGTGATTGAGAAGAATCGGCTGGAAATCCTCAAAGGAAAGAAGATGTTGCTGCAATTTGGAAGGAAGGATTTGGAAAGGCAACGGCTAATTGATTGGTGGTCTAACGTTCAATTGATCTTCTTGATTTAAGGGCAGCAGCAACATGCAGCAGATACGACAATTGCTGACAGAAATATTAAACCGTGAGCTTTCAATTGAGAATCAAAAATCACTCTGTTCTTCATCTTGACTTTTATTACTCTAGTGTGAGAGTTTGATTGATCCATATTGTAAAAGGGATTTTTACACCCTTGTTCAGAAACTTGTGACCCTTTTTGTGAGAGGTTTTTAGGTAGAAAAATCTTCTTGATTTAGGTTTAACTAGCGCCGGATTCTTGGCTAGTTGATTGTAACGGTTTTTCTAGCACCCGGGAAGCTAGAAGGATTCAACTATTGGAGATAGTGCAACAATTCTCGAGTAGGATACTCGAGGAGTGGAGTAGGCCGTGAAGTGCGGACCGAACCACTATAAAATCCGCATGTTCGATCTTTCTTTTCCCTGCTCTTTAATTTGTTGCTTTGCATATTTATTTTACTCGAATTGTTTGGAATCAGTTTGGTAAAATAAACAGCCTGCATACTCATTGAAAAATTTCTCTTTTATCAAAAGTGCTTTGTGTTCTGCATATCTGCTCTGTCGTTTATAATCAAGATATCTGTGTTGTTGATTTTGAGCCAGCTCTATTCTGTGTTGAACTTGTTTTGACCCAGCTCATTTCTGGTGCCGTACCTAATTGATTTTGTTTCGCACTTAGTTTTAATTCCGCATATATTTTGAGTAATACCCAATTCACCCCCCCCCCTCTTGGGTTGCTATCTGGACCAACACAGCTTATCAAAAGTGTTCACCAGCAGCCAATCTGCTTTCTGAAAATTTGAGAATTGGTTCACCAGTTGGCTCAAGAAAACTGGATACAAATCTCTATCCGGTATAAGAGACGGCAAATCCCCAATCTCCATTACCGGCATTGCAGGCATAGAAAACGACTTTGTTCCCAAATGATCCCCAATCTTCAGGTTCCCCTCATAATAATGATAGTACAGTGCCGAAACAGCGCACGCCTGAGTAAAAAAGGGGGCCCCTTTGATCCCTAATTTCCTCGCCACGTCGAGGCAGAACGGCATGATCGCGTCGTAAACGAGGGCGATCGGGGGGTCGCCGGCGGAAACAAATTTCCCGGCAAGGTTGACGAGGTTTTGAGAAACGTTGGCGACGAAGCGGCCGAGGTGGGCTTGGATGACGTAGGTCATTTCGGCTTCGTCGAAGCCGTCAGAAATGGTCTCAATTTCGATGGAGGCACCGCAAGGTTGGAGGTGCATGGAATTGGCGAGGGAAGTGATGGTGATGATTGTGATTCTGAGGCCCCTTGAGGCTAAGCGCTTTGAGAATTGGAGGACTGGGTTTATGTGACCTTGTGCTGGGAATGGGAAGACTAGAATATGTGGTTTTTTACGGGCCATTTCTCCTCCTCCTCAGAATGCAAGGGCGATGATTCGATGAACAAGTCCATTAAGTCCTTCTTGTTCGGTTGTGAGTTTTGAGTAGTATTTTTGAATAAAGATAGAAAAGTTGCTTTTTCTAAAATTGTGGAGAGAGGTAAAAAGTAGAGAGAGATAGAGTGAAAAATGAGAGTAATGATTGAAAAATTAGCGAGAAAAAAAATAAAAAAAAATTACTTTTTCTAAAATTTTAAATTAGAGTTCCAAACCGAATAAGGCCTAAGTAAGAGAAGAAAGCGCTCTGTTTGCGTGGGGATCAAGAATCAAAAGGTGGCTAGATGGACATTAAAAGTAAACGAAGAAAGATCTCTGCTTGTGTGGGGTTCAAGAATCAAGGCGGCTTGATATTTTTATTTTTAAACCGGCTATATTGATAGAACCGTAATCAATCCATACACTTGCATATGATCTAAAATTGATGGCTAGCCACTTATGTGGCATTTGTTCCGAAAATAACCCTGAATTCAATTTGGATTACTCTTTATCTCAACCATTCAACAAAAGTAAACAATAATATGTCTACCGCATAATTTGTCGCAATGTAAACAGTTAGAAAACAATGTAGGCAACGTTGTGTTCAAAGATCATTGAATAATTACTCAAGGAAAAAGCGATTTGAGTAAAAAGTTTTTTTTGTCAATCGATATAAGATATATTTTTACATCAGATATAAAGTACAGAGTATAAGTCTGGGACACTATATCTCAATTGTAAGAGTTCATAAGATAACCAAATCTAACAACTCAACCAATATAAGAAATATAAGCCTATTATAGGGTAAAAACAAAGGAAAAGCCCTCCAAAAGAAGAACACTTATACAAAGGTGGGAAGATTCAAAGTTTTAATCTCCTAATGAGATGTAAGAATCATGGCCAACTGAGCTAACTCCAATGACTAAAACGTTGAGACCAACTGCGTGTTGAGTTATGGAGTGGGCTTGGATTAAAGATTATTTTACTCTGATTATTGAATTCAAACAAAGAGTTAGGACAGGATTCACTGGGCCGAGTTTCTAGTGCTCCTGGCGGCTTTAGGAAAAAAGTTGAAATGTTACTTTATATTTCGGTGTTTTGTATTTATATTACTAGGGCAAATTTCACTGACCTCCCTTGAGGATTCTGACACCGACAGATACCTCCTCTGAGCTTTCTGAAATTTCACTGTCCTCCCCTTCTTTGGCAGACAATGCCAAAGGACCCCCCTCCGTTAAACTACAACTGAAAATTGGATGGAAAAGATGATGTCATTGTACACTAACTTGTAATATACCTATATTACCCCCACCCTTCCTCTTCTTTCCAATAAATATAGCACCACACCAACTTTCATTTCACAAGTGAGAACACCCAGGAAAGATAAAGAAAAAATAGAGGCATAAATAATGAGATAAGAATCCGGTATTCATCACATTTCTCACATCTCCTCTTTCTTTTTTTTCCTCCTAAAACCTGTGTTGCTCAAAAAACCATGGATTCTTCATCTTCAACTACATCAAATGCAATACCTAGATACAAGAATAGGTACTACTAATTATCCTAATAAAATAACAGAAAATTGGGCTAGGGTCCATTTTGAAGGTGGTTTTGGGTGTTTAGTCCAGCCCAATGTGTAATAGTGGTGAAGGTCCATTACTGTAACATTTATTAGGTCTACAATCCATTTATAGACGGAAATGCCCTAACTGCCGTGTACTATATAATGTATTATTTTTGAACTTTCACGATAACGATTCTGGATCTGGACCACGATCACGAGCTCTGGTATCCGCTCTCAGATTCATTGGTGGCCGAAGTTCACCGCCTCCGCAGCCCACAAAACCAACCGCCAGAAGAAACCTCAAAAACCTCTGACGACATATCCGTAGCCGGAGTTCTGTAACCGTCGACGGAGCTCTGAAACTTAGGACAATATTTTTTAACGGACCAAGTCTGCTCAAGAAAGGGGCGGCGACCATTGATGTGGGCGATTCAACTCTCCTCCAAACTCAATTCCGCCGGAGTTCCGTAACCATTGACGGAGCTCTCAAACTTGGTCATCTGTCGTCAGAGTTACCGGAGGGCAAGCTCGCTGGAGGAGGAAACAGCCGAAGGAAAATGCGGCAAGGGGGAAATGTCTCGGACAATACCCAGCGTTGGAGCTACACGATCGAGGAAGAAGAAGAGGGAAAATGAGACAGCCCGGTGTTGGAATTACTCGAGGAAGAAGACGAGAAAAAAGTGTTGGTGTTATACTAAAAGCATGATTTTTTTTTTTCTCTTGGTACAAGACAAAAGAGTGGCAAGGTAGCATCAGATCAGTTATTAGTGCATTTCGTGTATATATATGAATGCAGAAAATGAATATGGAGTTGGCCTCATTTTTATGGCATTTGCATGCCACGTAGACAGAGAAGCTTTATGAATTGCACTATTATTGTCAAGCATAACACAGAGAAAATTAGGAAAAAATTGACTCATTTAATATCCTTCTTCCTAATCATGAGAGTAAATATTATGTGTTGGCCTCTCCATTTTTTTTAATCAAATTTAATCAAAAAAGTAAAAACTTATGACTTTCATACAAATATTTAGGAAATATTTTCTAGAGATAACTTTATATGTCGATCTTTTTGAAAAAAATACAAGAACGAATTTGGACAAATAACCATACTTGTTAGTTTTATTGCGATTATACAGACCATATATTTCGCAAAGATAACAATATCTGTTGGTTTTTTTGGATGATAAAGAGTAAAAACATTTGGACAGATAGACACATTTGTTGATTTTATTGCGATTATAAAGAACACAGATTTTGCATAAATAACCTTATCTGTTAATCTTATTGGGATAATACAGAGTCTAGAGTTGGATAGATAATCATATTTGTCATTTTATGACGATTGTATAGAGTACATATTTTGCAAAGAGAACCTTATCTGTTGATCTTTTGTGATAATACATTATACAAATTATAGAGTTAGACAGATAACCACATTTGTTATTTTATAGCGATTATACAGAGCACATAATTTGCAGAAATAATCTTATCTGTTGCTTTTTTGAGATAATACATAGTATAGATTTGGATAAATAACCACATTTGTTTGTTTTAGTGTGATTATAAAGAGCACAGATTTTGTAGAAATAAGGTTATCTATTGGTCTTTTTCTAATAATATAAAGTATGAATTTGGACAAATGACCGTATCTATTAGAGGAAAATGGTACAAATTGAGATGGGTTGTAGTTTGTTGCCATACATAAAAAAAAACACATAAAATTATTTATTGCAATTATAAAGACTCAAATTTTGAGTACAAATAACCTTATCTGTTGTCTTTGGGATAAGGCTCAAGACCCTAGCCTGACGCCAATGGGGACCCACACCCTTTGAAGTGTCAGAATATTTGCTTGTGTCAATCCTACAACTAATTGTATGGAATACAAAATGACGTGTCATTCATCTAGAAACTCCAAAATTTGTAACTTTTCCCATCAAGCCACATGCCATTCATTTAGAAGATCCAATACTTCTTATTTTGTAGAGACAATACACCTGATAATTAAGCCAATATCATCTTCTCCGTCCCCCCCCCCCCCCCCTCCTCCTCTCTCTCTCCCTCCTCAGTCCTCACATTCCAGTATTATCTTCTCGGCTAAAAATCCCAAACCCGTCCAAATGGGAACACGTCCGACGGAGATCCTCCTCAATCGATCGCTGCCAAAACATTCCACGGCTCCCGCTTCTCGTGAACACATCCAGTGGCGCCTCCAATTCCTCCCGTAAGCTTGTCGACGCCATATGTCACAACACCGGCCACCACTGCCGAATCTGGGAGCGGAGACCAGTTTGGGAGGAGAAATTTCACATCGATTTATGAGATATCACCGCGGACGATGAATATTAGGCGTGCTACAGGAGGGTATTTTTGTCACTTGCTGACTAATTTGTCCTGACAACTATACCGAAAATGTTGATGGACTAATTATGGCATTGAACCCTATACTATGTCCTCCTCACCAATTTTTCCAAAGATATAAGTTTGAAGTTTAGAGTCATCCATATTACATAACAGGGCTAAATCACAGAATTACCAGGGCTATACATAAAGTTGTATCCAACACAAGATCTCAAAAGTATTGAGGCTCCGTTCCGGAAACCTTCTTAAAAAATAAGAGCTTATTTCTTACACTTCTTTTTCGAAAATAATAAGGGGTTCCCACAAAATTCAAATACAAAATTTACTTCACACTTTCAAACTCACAAATAATATAAATGAAAAAAAAAAATTTTTTTTTTCGCACCGTATTAAAGATCTCAATGAGATTTATCAAATAAGATCCATAAACACATAATTTTTGAGCTTGAAGTTGCCGTATACAAAAAATAAGATTGTTGTTAGTGTGTTAGGCGCCGGCGGAGGCAAATCGTTCCGCCGGCCGTACCGGCCAGTCTCCGGCCACCGAACGGCCGATCCGAGCCGTCCAAAAATTCCAAAAAAAAAAACCTAAGGAGCCAACGCGGGAATCAACGGCATCCAAGGTGTGTAGGGTGCTTGATCCGAGCACCCTTTTTCCGTGTACATATGACATACGGCTGCCGGAACTATTTGCCTCCCCGGCGCCAATTGGAACTTATAAAATTATGGACAAATAAGTGGGTTCTTCTTATTTTTGTGGAACAAGGGTTCTTATCCAATCCAAGCATATATCCAAACCAAGCAGGCTTAATTGCAAGAACACCTCTTAAACTATCACTTTTTGGCAACTTCACCCCTTTAAGTTTAAATTCGAGCAACTTCCCCCCCTAACTACCAAATTCGAGCAACTTCACCCCTGCCCCATTTTCCGTCCAATTCTGTTAGGGATTTGGATGGAAAATTGGATAGAAAAGCAATTTAACATACCAAAATACCCTTTATACACCCATTATAGACTCTCTCGCTCTCTCTCTCGCTCTCCACGATCGAGAGAGAGAGAGGAGAGGGAGAGGGAAAGAGGGGGGTGGTCTATAATGGGTGTATAAAGGGTATTTTGGTACTTTTTCATCCAATTTTCCATCCAAATTCCTAACAAAATTGGACGGAAAATCGGAGAGGGGGTAAAGTTGCTCAAATTTGGTAGTTAGGGGGGTGAAGTTGCTCGAATTTAAACTTAAGAGGGTGAAATTGTCAAAAGGTGATAATTTAGGGGGTATTCTTGCAATTAAGCCTATATAATAAGAGCGAGTTCATGGGTTGTATTTTGCCAATTTCGGACACATTTGCCCCTCAATTGCAAACAGTAACTACTTAGGGGGCTGGGTTTTTTGTCTTTTCAGATTGATTGGGAATGGGTGGGTATGTTACTTCGTTAGTCCACGTCTCCCTGCCCCCTCGCCACCGCTCGCTCCAGCCTTTAGGCCTAGGAGGTGTTCCACTAAGCCTTCTTTTTTAAAAAGTTCTTTTTCTTCAATTTTCAAATTTAAATATAATGAAAATGAAAAATAATTTTTTGATTTTTTTTACACCGTATAAAAGATCTCAATAAAATTTATCAAACAAGATTCATATTGGTAAGAAAATTATATACGTAAACACAATTTGGACTTGAAATTACCTTTCTTTTCTAAAGCATTCTTTTTTCTCAGAAACTGGGACGGGGCCTTATTCGGTACAGGTGAGGGGAACTGTGGAGAGAGAGAGAGGAGTTTTTTGGGCGATTTACAGTTTCCGCGGGATTTGTGACTGATTTCGTGCGTCGATTTCTGCTTGGCTTCGTTTAAACGCTGGGGCTCGGGAACCTGTCATGGAGGGGTTCGTCCTTGCTCCGCTGTCATGGAGGGGTTCGTCCTTGCTCAAGTGCTCTCTTCTGGTGTGTTCTCTCTCCTCCGCCATTGCTTCCGCGTGAGTTGTTGTCCTCTTGCCCGGTTGGAGGTGAGTGGTCTTGGTTCTCTGGTTTGGGGGGTTTCCCCTGTTTTGCTTATTTGCGTGGGTTTTGCTTCCTGGTTGTGTCGATTTGTTGATGTTGTTTGGCCGTTCACTCGGTACATTGCCGCCGTTTGAGTGGGTCTTTATTCTTTGTTTTGGTTTGGCCAGTGTGTGTGCCCTGTGCATGTCAAGCTATGTTAGGGTTTTGGGTTTGGCTTGTGAACCTATGTTAGGGTCTTGGGTATGGAAGAAACCTAATAATCAAGAACAGAAAACAAACTTGAGAGAAAGAAGAGAGAGAAGATGTTCATTTCTTGATTTTTCTCAACTGAATCTGAGATCGTGCCTTTACAGAGTTATATCTCAGATACCATATGGAAGAAACCCTAACAATCAAGAACAGAAAACAAACTTAAGAGAAAGAAGAGAGAGAAGATATTTCCCATTTCTTTATCTTTATCGGAAAAACAAAATTTCTTGTTTCCGTGAAAATGGAAAGAACAGAAAATTGTTTCTCTGTTATGATATGATTCGAGCAAGACTCATAATTTGTTTCACCTGTTTCTGTAATCTTATTGCGCCGATTAGATTATAGCTGTCTAAATCAAATTCTAGGGTTAGGGTTTGGTGTTTGTATCAGTGGCAACCGATTTATAATATTCTTGTTGGGATTCTTCTTGCGAAAAGTGCTTGAATTTCGATACTTTATTTACTTCTGCGAACAAATCGAGGCTGTTGAGTTCGTGGTTTTGATTTGAAGCCGTCGATGTGAGGGGGGAATAAATCCCTCCAAAAATGGAATTCTTGACAGTGTTTGACGGTTGTTAAGACTAACTGATTGTTTTTCAGTTGGAAAGGCGATGACGAGATCACAGGCGAGAATGAAGGGTGGTTTCAAGTAGATTTCGGGACAGAACTGAAAATAGGTACTATTTTTATCTATCTCCACTCTAGTTTTTGCTGCGGTCAATCTATTCTGGTAGTTGGACACTTGCAAAAGGCAAGATCTTCTTCGTTTGTGTTCATTTACTGGTGAACTATGAAGCAGCTTACACTCTTAAAGATCACCGTATTGATGTCGGACACTCAGAAAACTCCGAAAACATGCGGCACGCCACAGACACGCGAGGACACGCGTGCCCATTTAACTTAAATATTTTTCTTAGGGTGGGACACACATGGAAACACGGCAGGGTTTTAAAAGTTTTTTACGGGAAAATAAAATGTATGCATGTGTGCATAGACATATACCATCTGTCGAAATGCATTCAATAGGATGCCCCTCCTAAGTATTTAGAAGTTACAATCTAGATTTGCATAACTAAAACAATTTTATTTCAAAAAAAAACATTGCCGTGGCCCTGCGGTGTCTGTCTCCCCATTTTTGGAGAATATTCTTGTCCCATATCTATGTTCCCCATCATGTCCATTTCCATGTCCATGTCCAGATCTGTGCTACGTAGCTGGTGAATTACATAAGATTGTTGCAAGTTTTAGGTTGGCCATTTCCATGGTCAATATTTTAAATAGGTTGACCTTGAAACAGTGGTTAGTTTTAATTTCTATTCTTGCCGATTAGCCTCGCATAAATGCTAAAAGAGGCTCAAAGTTGGTGGTTTTGACTTGAACCAAAGGAAAATGCTAATCTATTTGCATGGTTGTGATTGTAAAGGTTTCTGATGAATTCAATGAATACTCCTTCTTGGTATCATGTCGGGACATAGGCAGTGGGCACAAGGGATGTCAAACCACTACAAATCTATTGTGTTTGTCTCGCCATTACATTCTTGATGGGTACATGATCTTGGATGTAAGGCTAAGTGCATATGCTTAAATGTTGAACTTGATACACACCAAATTGGGAAGATCTTAGAAAGTGAAACTCCTAGACAACCCTTTATAGTTGTGGGACTGTGATTAAAATAGAAGGGAAGAATTGAATAGGATTAAGTTAACAAAAATGAGTTAGGGAAACTTCATCTTTCCTATTCAGTAGTTCTGTTTGATGTAATGCAATGCTACTAGCTCAATGGTCTGGAATGTATGATTCTTATTTTAAGCGTTCTTGTATTCGAGTAGAACACTTGTGCTTATCCCAAATGATCCTGGTTTGCATAAATAGTCACATCATGAAAATGCCAGGACGGAAGCGAGTGCTTGAATGATCATGGGTTGGCCACCCTAGGGTCCCCTCAACCCTAGCTTGAAGGGCAGGCTCCTCGAATGGTCACTCTTGTGGTTCACCATAGTCCAGCAATATACAAAGTTGAAGTCGTATTGTTCCGGCGAAGGTAAGAAAGGTTAACCCATCTCTCTCTCTCCTCTTCCTCTTCTTCTTCTATAATTTGTGCAATTTAATCCGAGGTATGGGTTTCCAGCATGTGAGATTTGTGGGGCTGATCGTGAACAAGGAGTAATCATACGGCGATGGCGTTGAGGACGGCGACGACGCAACTCTTGCTTCAGAGGTAATTTCTTTTGGGTTTTGTAGACTCGATTTTTGGTGGTTTCGATTATACCTGTGTATGGATATATATGGATGTGTATGTATATACCTATGTAGAGCCCTAATTTTGATTTGGGTTTCCAAGCAAATTGTGGGTTTATGGTGCCGGTGAAGAGGAACATAAGTAGCAAATTGTGGGTTTTCAAAGAGACAGAGAGAGAGGGGGTGGAAAACTGGAAATGGGTCGTTTTTCTTTTTATCAGAGCTAGAAATGGGTTTTGAATAGCCCAATTGCTTAGGCTGTTGGGTTCTGAATTTTTCTAAGGGCTAGCTAAACACTAATTTTGCCCTTTTGTAGTCTTTTGGCCTAGAATTGGATTGAGTCTATTGGAGATGCTCTATGCACACATACCCATTTCTCTCTCTCGCCGCCCATGGTTACCAGGCGTCTGGATTCTTCTTTGGGGTGCGCTCAAGGCATTCTTCTTGACACGGAAAAAAAGGGCTAGGGTTTCTCAACTGGTACAAAGAAAAAGCTCAAGAAAAAAATCACTACACTAGATTAGTTTTGTTATAATTCCAGTTAGTGATTTTTTTACCCCATTAGAACGGCTCCATTATAATTAGTTTTGTTATTGAGTTCGCATGTATTACAATTTCCTTGAATATGTGTTACGCATCTGAGATTCTGTTTGCCAAAGTTTAGGGAATTGTTGTTATCTTAATCATCATTACCGGTTATCTGAGTTTGAAAATGGAGTTCTCCAGATTTTTGGAGTTCTGATTTAGAACTTTTGTTATGTTAACCATTAGTATTTTGTGATGTGTTGGTTTTTCAATATTTACTTCTTTGTGCCTGCTTGAATGGATGTATGGAATATATGCATCCTATCTTCACGTGTTTTGTTTTTTTTGATTGGCGGAAAAATTTATTAAAACTCGACAAATGGTACATTGAGGGTTTTTAAAGTCATATCCAAGCCTCATTAGCAAGATGGAAACAAGGAAAATGACCGAAGGAAAATAAAAGAAACAATTACATCCAAAAGGGAATTGAAATTAGAGCTCTCATCAAAGAATACATCTTGATGTTGAAGTGTCATGCGTCTAAGTTGTTGGGAGGGATCCTACAAAGCTTCGAACAGTGAAGGCATGAGGCTTTAAGATCCGTACGGACAATTCCAGGGCTAGCATCTTGAAACAATAGTGAATCTCAGAGGAGAGCAGATTCAATATTAGTTTGAAGGCATGCCACAATTTGCAGGGCAAGGGCAAGCATTAGGTGGATTGATACCAAAATTTGGATTGCAACTAAATTGTAGCAAAAATTATTCCAAAACTTGGTTGTGCAGAGCCAAACTTGCTGCAAAAATAGCCAAAACTTGCAGCAACCAACTCTGATGTAGTAGGGATGGAGTAGTGGTGACTTCAAGCTTGGTAGAAGATATGCACAATTTGGCTTGAAGCGGGGGATGCAGTTGTGGCTTCAAGCAGGGTGACGGTGTGTGACTTGACTTTATTTTTCCTCGCCACCCCGCCTCACCAAATTTAACAACACTCCCCAAAAGCCCCACAAATCAATTAATTTCCTGAACAAATTAATTGATTTGTATACAACTCCAAAAGTTTGATTCATTTTATGTATTGTTTGGCTGGGTATCTTAACCATTGATTTTTGGTGAATGTTGTTATGTTGGATGTAGGTGGGTTATCTTCCAAAAATCAAGCCTTCTGTTTACTACCAAGTAACTAGTGTAATTCTGGTGCTTGTGCTTCGCACGATTTTGCGTGCTCATTGTATAATTGTTAGTCGGGAAGTTAATATACGTACATTGTTTGTTCATGTAGTGATGAGTAGTAGAAAATGAACAACATGAAAATGGACGTATCTACTATTGCCATGTCCAGAAATACTGGGAGTCAAAGGTCTCATGCATGATTTTCTTGTAGGACTCATCCGCTTCCTTCACATTGCCGCACTTTCTCGATCTTTACTCTTTCATCTCAAGACTAAATAACTACTAATAACTTGAAGTAGTCATCCTGCCAACCCATTTAAATGCCAAGACAAACATGCTACCTGCTAGTTATAAGAGCTCACATGGACAAGCTGTTTAGAAAACGATATCTAATTCCCATCAATTTGTTTGTTCAGATACAATTTAATTTCTTTCCAAGGGGAGAAATAGTGCGTCTCATCTCTTCTTCAGTCAAAATGGAACCACGACTTCCTATCTGCAAAGTAGATCAAAAACATAGTAATGTCACACTACGTCGCAACAAACCAGAAAAAAAAAAAAAAACAATAATTGCAAAAATTATATATCTGCAGTAATAAACCTCCAAACCTAGGCTTCCAAACTTAACGTGATCAAATAAACCTACTTGAAACGAACAAATTTTTACCAATGACACCCACACAAACATAATAAGAAGAATATTGTTGGTACTTGGATTTTGAGGTTTGGAGGTGTTTTTGTAGCTAGGTTCTGGCGTTTCTTTCCGTGGTTTTTTTTTTTGTTTTGGTGCGTGCCTTGCCCCTTTGTAGGTCTCCGGAGATGATTGTTGTTGTGTCCTTGGTCCGTTTATTCTTTGTATATTTTTTTCGAAGATTTTTGAATTTCCTTTGCTAAAAAAAAATAATAATAATATTATCATCCACACACCTCCCTTACTATCAAGCTAAAATCCGAAACACTAATAATGAATTTTTGATTGTTAATTCCTTGTTAAGTGTTACAATGAGTTTTCATGGATTCCCTTGCCAAAGTCCCAAACAGCTCGAAGGAATTCCATGGAAATGGTTAGCCTCTCAAGAAAAATGAGCAAATAAGAGATGCTTATAAAACAAGCTATGAGAAAGTAAAATGAAAAATAGGAAACCAATAAAAATGATTACACTTGTTCAAATATATATGAGAGAAGAAATTTTTTATTGAATTCAATATAAAATTATACATTGAGGCCTCTATTTATACAAGAGAGGCAGCCTAGCTATGGAAGAGAATCATTCTAATTATTATTATGAAATCGTAATCAATTACAATTCAAAATAAAATCAAGAGAATCATATAATATCATAATTATATCAGGACATGATGATTAAGATAATATATAATTACTATATTCTAACAACACCAAAAACAGAAAAACTCAACTCGAGACTACAATTTATGGCTACTTTGAAATGAGACATTTGATCGGATTTCACTTACCAAATGTGCTTAGATCACGAACGCCATTCCCTTATCAAACAGGAAGAATAGGGGTGAGAAAATTTACCAGTTTAACTGAGGAGAGTCAGGAGACAGTTTCCTGTTTGAACACAAAATTTTACTTTAGAACAATGAGTGAAGAATTCTAAAACATATACTGCAAATTTGAGAATAACAGTGCTTTTGGATTTGCGGACAGAGGGAGAAGGGGTGTAAAATAACCTGAAAACTACACAAAGACTAACCCGCCTTCTTTCATAAAAGATTTCGCAAACTGAAAAAAAAAAAAAATGGTTAACTTCAATGAACCACGGATTTTATGGCAATTGAATTGAACAAACGGAATGAATTTGGTACCTCTATCATATTCAAGGCGCAAAAGGAACCCTCATTTTGCTATTGAAATGTTTTAATCCTTCAATGACAGGCCCATCAAGAACTTCTGCAAACATTCCACTTTAACAAAATTTCCCAAAAGCTGAATAAAATCAACAAAATTTCTAAAAAACAAGTACATTAAAATTGACCTTTTCACAGATTTAATCTTGCAATATGTTCTCCTCAAATGACTAAAATTTCAACTTGAAGCCATCTATCCAATTGGATCCCTTGGGTTCAATCACCAATAACAAACACAAAATGATGGCAAAAGATTGGAACAGAATTATCACACCAAATCCAATTACAGAAATCAAATTTGGAGAGAGAGAGAAAGAGATGCACCTAAGAGGTTGAAAAGTGAGATGAGAGGAGAAAGCGCGGAAGCAGAAATTGGCTCCGTGACGGAACACCACAACTCCCGTGCAAACCAGCTGAAAGAACTATACCATCATCTAAAATTCTCTCTTTTTCCTCCTCTCTAAATCTAATTCAGTACCAACACCCAAACAAACAAAACCCAACGAAATTTATAGATTAAAAAATGTTGATAACAATAGCTGATATGGTTCTTTTTTTTTTTTATGATCCGACCCATCACCGATAACAAAACCCCAAAATAAAATGGAACAAGAATACCATTGAACAGCTTTTGCATGATGTCGGAAGGTGGAAGCAGTGCTACAGTGGTTATGGCCGAAAAAGTGAAAGTGAAGATGGTAGCAGCGAGAGGGCTAGAGAGAGAAAGAGAGAGAGAGAGAGATTGGTTTCTTTCATTAGCAGAGATAGAGAGATAGGAAAGCGAGGTTTCATTTTGGGCTACTCAAATCGTAGAACAATTTTGCTTAAGGGTGCTTAAGGAAGCCATCTCTCTGTTCTCTCGGAAATTCAGGGACAACACACTCATTACTTGAGACTTTTCTTTGCTTTGTCCCTACGTTTCCACTTTCAACCCTCAAAATCCAGGAAGAAACGAGATGGCGCCGCATCAATTTATGGCCGAAGTAATAAACTGCTATTCTTCCCAGTAAATTCCGGAAATGAAAGTACAATTTCATGAGTGAAATAAGGAAAACGCCTCATCGATTTATGGCCGAAGTAATAAACTACTACTCTTTTCAGTAAAATCCGGAAATGACAGTACAATTTCATTGAGTGAAATAAGGAAAACGTATAAGACCTAAACTACCCCCACCTCAACGCATGCAAGAACAAATTGGAAGACAAATCTAATGAGGGCAATTTCGTATTTTCACCACATGTCTTGGCTTACCATCCTTGGTTCTTTTATTACAAGTGTATAGATATGAACTTTCAATAGAGAATATACGTTTGTAGGTACAATCTTTTTCTCTCTTTTTTTTTTGTTTTTGTTTTTTGAAAAGGTCTTTTTCTCTCTTAAGTTATCTCTGATTCTTCCTTTTCCAAGAATTTTTTTGTTGCTTCTTATTTTATTGTTTTTATTACATTGGGGCAAGAATGTGTAACTTTATGTGTTACTATACTTAATAGACCAGTCATGTTGGTTTTGAAGTGCTTCGTTGGCAAATGAAACCCATAAATTATGTATAGCAAATCCTTGGAATGTATTTAGATCATAAAGCATGTAGATGGTTTTACTGGAAGGAAACTTCATATAATTGGAGATTGTTCATCATCGAACTAAAATTCCTAAATTTCTGAACAACCAGAGTATAGGTTGGTAGTATTGTTGATCTATTAACCTTATGTACAGCGATCATATATATGATTAGTAAGTAATCAGAGCTTAGATTTTCTATTATCATCTACAGTTTCAAAAATTATTGGATGTGCCTATACAATCACAATCTTCAATATGCTTACTTTAATGGTATTTCCTCATTGAACTCAATGTCATGTTTTTGTTATTTGTATGATGCTGATAGTGCAAGTCTTGTTTTATTTTCAGAACTGAAAGTCAAATTTTCTTACTCCAATTTTAATGGGTTGTTATCAGATTTTATTCATTGATTTTTATAGAGATTAAATTCTTTCCACCAGCGGTGGAAAGGGTGGGTTTTCCACCACCGTCATTGTAGGCCCTACCGTGCGTTTATTATTATAATCTAAACTATAGTTATGTATTTAAGAATTCTATGAACCCATGTTTGAACATGTACCGTACGCACCCCTTGAATCGCTTTGAGTTTATAATGTATGCATAAAAGTTCATAGCATTAAACATTAGTCTTGCATTCATAATTTCATGGATAGAAATTCTTAACATTACATTCTGGTTCGCAAAATTTGTATGTTAAGAGTGCAGAAAAATTTATAATAAGAAGTAGCGGAGTATGTGTTGCGGTAAAACGAAATTGTAATCTACAAAGTTGTATTGATTAGTAATTTTTTTTTGGTAAAAATACTGAAAATACTCGTTAGACAATAGTGTGTGTGTGTGCAGCCCATAGGCTTTGTGCTATTCAACCACTCGGAAGTAGGAGCAGTCATCGGTGCGTGGGAATCTGTTTGGCCAGGCAGTGGGCTATGGACTCCACAAAATTGTTTCGTTTTTTCAAGCCAAGAAGTCGTAGGGTTACTTTGCAACGGTTTCTTCTCCATCTGTTTGAGATTAGATTTGCGTGTGCGCTTGCGTTTCATTTGGATTCTTGTGATTTGAATTTGTTCTATATCTATATGGGATTAGGTGCTTGATTTGCACGTGTTCTTGCTTTCTCGGGCTCTTGTTACATTTCAATTCTTTTTTTAGTTTTATGACAGCGGAATTAAGGTGATATGAATTTGGTCTAAATTCAGTGTTCGAATTCCCTTGTTCGCTATGTATTGTTTTGTGTTAGTTCAGAGATTTGCTCGATAGGTTTCTGCACCCACTAGCTTATACATATAAATACACACATATAAATACACACATATTCATATGGCGGGCAAGTTTTTCCCCGACCTCTTTTGTCATCGCCGGCTATAACTTCAGGCCAATACAAAAATAAAATCCAAGAGTAAAAATCCCAGCTTTAATAGTTAGTTGGTGGCTTGCATTATCCTGCGCATATTATATGTGCTCCCAATTTATAAGTAAAAATTTCAATTCTTAAGTTCTCGAACTGCTGTTTCCCTACCCTGTAGCCGCTAACTGATTTAACTCTGCACCCACATTCCGACCCAAGCAATTTAAAACACATCCATTTCCTCTTCAACGGGCATGATTCTCGTGCCTTGCACGAGGCCGGACCTAGTTGGACAAAAGAGAAGAGGTTATTCTATTTTTGGAACACAACCTGAATCTATTTTGCCCTACACAAAAAAGTGGTATCCAAGTCAATGCCACATTAAACTGTTGGTAATCTGCCCTATACCAAAAAAGTGGTATCTAAATATACAACCACATTAGCCCTATAGTACCATATACAAAAAGTTAGTCTTCAATATGTTCAATCAGCTCACAAAAAAGGCCCAAACTTCATATCATCTGCAAAGCAAAGCGACTGGACTATTACAAGATGATTGAAAGTAAATACAAGGAAAAACCAATTGAAATACTTGCTACTCACTTAGAAAAGAGACCACTTCGATGGGTGGCTTTGAGTGACACATTGTGAAGACCTGCAAGTAATGAAATTAAGTACACTTGTTAAAAAAAAAAAAGAGTACTTCTTACTTGAGAAACAAAAACACCAACAAAAAAAATCCCAAAAAATACATGGATTACAGTCATATCAAACGAAAAACAGAAAAGTCCCAAAATCCCAAAATATCCAGACCATGAAAGCCCCAAATTTTGTTAACCCTAACTATTCATATTACAGTAGAAAATCGAAAAAAAAAAAAAAACCAAAATGTAAAAGGATTACAACAAACGTAATTCCAATAGTCATTGGTTTGCTACCTGTTACATGTACAGATCTCAAAGGATTATATTCATATCAAGCAAAAACATATAATTTTTCTTGACATGAACTGAACCAAAAACGCCCCCCAAAAAAATACATGGATTGCACCCATAGAAAAGGGAAAACAGAAAAGCCCCAAATTTTTTAACTATACTAAACTAATTTGATTTCACATGATGGATTACACTAAACCAAAACAAGCTTGGATTACAGCCATATCAAGGGAACAGAAAAGCCCCAAATTCTGAAACCCAAACTTACCAATTTCACAGGCATTTCTTTATTTTTGCACAAAATTTAACACCACTGAACCGAAAATCCAAGAATACCAACCAGGATCTCTACCAATTGATTCACCAATCCCCTTTCTTTCTCGTCTACATATGGAATGGACAGAATGCCCATTTCTAACCAGTTTCGAAAAGAGGTCAGCATTTCTAGAAAAAATGGAGTAGGGATTCCAAAGCCCCTCTGTTTTAGCTTAGGGTTGAAATATGTCTTTTGACTAATAAAAGAGAATACCTTAACTTCTAAATCATGCCGGAACAGGGTAGTGAGTGACAGAGAAGACCTTAGGTTTTCTAGTGCCATACCTTGACCGAGTAATCAAATCATATTTCAAACCATTCCAAATGTAAAACATGCAAAGCCCCAAATTTTTTATCCTTGCAGATTTTACTAGAAAACCAAGAAACAAACTTTAAAAAAAAAAGAACCAAAATCTAACAGACATACATACACTTTTTTTTTTGTTTTTGAAAAGCAGATGTATTAGAAATCTAGTTGGACGCCAGATTACATGGGGAAATAAAAGAAAAAAAGCCCACATCTACTTTTGCTAGCAATCTCATGGGCACATCGGTTTACATTACGATTACACCAAGAGAAGATAAAATCAACATTCCTAGAGAGGGACAAAATATCATCAAGGATTGCTTGAACTTCTCAGGAAGATCTTCCACTGAAACATACACACACTATTTAGGGTTTAAATGGTTACCTGTATTAGCTTAAAGAAGCAGCGTTGAATAGTTCTTCGAGAGATGGAGCATCATTGTGTCATCGTCTTCTTACGTGATTTGATCGGCGTCGTTCCTCATCGTTTCTTCTTCTTCTTCTCCTCTCTCTCTCTCTCTGCGTTGGGCGCATCGAATGGAAGAGAAAAAATCTCCAAGTGTGACTTTAAATACATAAGGGTAATTTCATCTTTTCGGGTTTAACGCTCAGCTCAACTTAACGCCGTCTGAGTTAAATTGGTGGGAAGGGGGTCTTTTGGCATTGTCAGCCAAAGAAGGGGAGGGCAGTGATATTTCAGATACCTCAGGAGAGGTATCTGTCGGTATCAGAAACCTCAGGGGAGGTCAGTGAAATTTGCCCATATTAGTAGAAGACTGAGATATCAAGGACGACCTTTGATCTTTTTCTTTTTTAACCATTAGCTTAACCACGTGACTCAAAAAGTTAACATCAAATTATACAGTAAATAGCCGGAATTTGTTATATATCATTGCTTTTTCAACATTGCTCACCGATGTGAGACATGAGGTCTCACAATCTCCTAGCAACCTTCCCTAGTCCATGGTGTGACACTTAGCTCTATACAATACATTTGTTTGTGTACTCATAATAGATTTTAGAGATGGCCCCCACCATGTAGACCGGGATTGTACTCTGATACCAACTGTAACGACCCGCGCCATCTGACCTGCTAACCCTTAGCCTAACAAAGTGGTTCAAAAGGTTAACTTCAAGTTATACAGTAGCTGCTCGTTTCCTTATATAATATCTTTACTTTACTTTTTTCCCCGACATGGGACAGACAACCTTTGATCTCCTTTTTGATAATCAGGTGTCCTAGTTAGTTTGCGCGCAACTCGACTATTCATGAAAAATCAATCTCACCATCCACTAGCGTGGGCCCATTTAAAGACAAAGCAAAACTCTGTATAGACCAGCCTCAAAAGAGTTGATAGCACCTGAGAGATTTTGAATATGAAACCTTAGCATGGAACAAACTCCTAAGCTCTAAGCCTAGACCACCAAACCAACTGCATGAGGTTGAAGGGTGCCCTTTGATCTCAATGATGACATCTGATCTCTTCTGCTTATTAGCGGTTGGGAGAAATAGGTGTGGATCAGTTTTAGAGAGAAAATTAAAGGCAGAGAAGCGAATGTGAAATTCTCTTGTAAAAAATTATTTATGTATACCGTTAAATAGTCGAGGATTAGTCAAGGTGTACATAAGCTGCTCCAGACACCTGATTATCAGGAGGAGAAAGAAAAAAACCCCATGAATTACCATGTGAAGTTGTTGTCTAGTACTACCAAAAAGTCCTTTTCATGTTTTTAATCGTATTACAAGGTTAACTTGTTAAGGTACCTTGCAGCTCTCAGGCAGAAGAACCTCATGCTACATCACCAATTCTTCTTGTCAACTGCTTTGCTTCAAATTAAACGAAGCATTCAAAGGAATATGGACGAGATGGCAAGAAAGGTTATATTAGAGATGCCAAGGGTCAACTGGAGCACTCACCAGCGTATCATAGCGGGTGCTTTAAAGACCTCTTCAGACCCTTCATGGATTGATTGATAGGGACTCCAACTTGCAGGGAAGCAGGGGATTCACGTACTGACCACCAAAACTGGATGCTTCATCGTGGGTTCATTTGTCACAACAATGCATCAGTTCACAGTACAAGGCTTTCAAACCATCACTGAGGATGGCATGCCAGATTCTCCCTGTTACAACACCTCATTAACGAATCTTGCATTCATTTTAGGATGGAAGATGCAAGGAATATCTGGTAACAATGTATGTAAAGGTATAATCGGCAATTTGACAGCAAAAGCAATAAAAAATCCAATATAGAATATTATTTCCAATGCCACAGGATACGATTAGACATTAAAATATTTTGTATATGCATTCCCTACCTTTGACTAGAGGTGGATAGTATAGCATTTTAATGGCATACAGCTGCTTTGTGTAATACTACATCAAACCACTTGGACCTAAAGAAATCTCAAACATACTAAAATAAATCAGTAGGAGAAAGAAACCATATAAGGTTCTACTGCTTCAGTTCATCAAATAAAATCAGAACATACGCTAATGAGGCCCTTCTATCCTTCTCTCACAAAAACTAAGCATCCAACTCCCCTACTAAAATACGAAAGTGGTTTTCCAGTTTAATCTCAGCAGTTCCCCTTTAGTCAGAAATTGACTTTTTCTTTGACAACTTCATTTAGTTCCCCAACCAGGTGAACTGTTATGTAAGGCCTTACCAGTGGACTAGACGGCCAATTCAAAGAAGAAATTGAGATGCAAGGAATTGGACTAAGCATCTCCATCTGCACGCAGATGAAGAGTCCCATTACATCATTATGAATCCTACCTTCCTGGGCAAAATCCACACTCATCCTAACTTGAGAGATGTAGTCAAGAACATAACGTCACATGGGAGTTAGGACTAGCTCGGTATGTCTCCTCCGGAATATCAATGCTGGATCTGTATTACTTGTCAATTTCCTCCCTCCTGCCTAGTCCCAACCAATAAGGTCTAGAAATTGGAACTTAATTAAACCTCAACATGCCCTCTTTTCTACTGAGCATCCCTCAACTTCCAACTATTATGCCACATCCATCTACTTCAGCATTTCAAAAAGCATAGAATATATAACCGCTCTCCTATAAATCTGCTACCATGTTTATACTGTGTGCTAGAGGACCGTCAAGATAAATTTTCCGAAATTGGGTGTTGGGAATTTAGGATAACTAAAAAGGGATTACTCCTTTCTAGGATCAAAATCCCAAAAGCATACCATTATGTTTGAAGAACTCTGTTATCAACTTCACAATTTCCACACTAGGTAGCAGCGTTGGACACACCAAAGGCTCATTGAAATCGAAAAAAGAAAAGGCCGGGAAACCTAACGTACACCTTCCTTTTTAATAGAAGTACAACACTACAAAATTTAATCATGTACCCTTCTGCAAAGTGAAAAGTTGAAACAAAATCATTCAGAAAACATACAGCTAGTGATTAGGCCCCCTCTAATGGAATGGGGGATTGCCCGTAGGGCTGTAAACAAGCCGAATGGAGACGAATATTAGAATGTCCATATTTGTTCGTTAAGTTTTCAGCGAACTCTAACTCAAGCTCGAACTCCATGAAAATGTAACGAGCTCGACTTAGGCTCTCGATGAAAATGTAACGAGATCGAGGTTGCCTAAATTTGCGTCCAATTCGAACTTGTTCACGAGCCTTGACGAGCCAAAAATATAAGGTACTTATGCTCTCATACAAGTCTAGAGCTGCAAATAAAATTTATTACGTATGTAAAAAAGTTCATACACACATCAAATGATAAGAAGATATACATAAATACAACCATATCAGTTTATACATTCACAGAATCACAAGTTATATAAGTTGATACATATTCAAGTTTTTATAGTATAAAATTCTCATGATATCCGTAAACTCCAAGTTCGCAAGCCTAATCGAGCCGAATACTTCCTTCAGTAAAAGAATTGAACTCGAATGAGCCTTTAGTGAGGCGAGCCTCGAACAATTCACGAACGGCTCTATTCATTTGCAGCCCTAGGGATTGGCCCCCATAGATTATGAAGATAATCGAAAGATATAGATGACAATGAAGAAACCGAAAAAAAGCTCTGTCGCTAACATTATGTGCATCTACCTATCAAAAAAACATTATGTGCATCTAGATCCCGACATAAGCCAACAATTTAATCCTGCCACGAGCAAGTTCATGAATCGAACCATGTATTGTTCACTATGAACATTGAAGTAGTTCATAAATACGAGAGATGAGGAAAGAATCACAAATTAAAATCGAGGTACCTCAGACATCAAAAAAGTAGCATTACACAGGTTCAAAATTGAGGTACCAGAAAATTAGGTTAGGATTATCAGATTGGAAGACGACATAAACAAACCCTAACCGATTTTGCCGGCTCAATCGGAAGTCGCCGACTTCAACCGCCGATCAGTTTCCGTTCAGGTCGAATCAGCAGCTGGTATCATTTCCACGCGACTGAGGGAGAATCGCAACCCTGACAAACAAGACGCGCTCTAAGCAGGAAAATGGAAATCCCCATGAAAATAATCTCATATAGGAGTTAGGACTAGCTCGGATGTATCCTCCTGAAAATCAATGTTTGATCTTGTACATCAATTTCCTCCCTTCAGCTAACCAAACAACAAAATCCTTCCACAAGCAAGTGGGAACAGAACACCAACCAGCATAGTTAGCTGCATAATTCACCTCTACTTCCCTTGGAACATAGTACAAGAAAGTGTCTGATGAAAGCATCGAAAATCCGATAATACTTGTTCACCTATGCAGTAGAGTCATACAATATCAGAGTAAAACAAAACTAACGAGAAAACACTCTCCAGCTCATGTTCAGCTCATAATCCAACAATGAAAGACACACACACACACACACACACACATGTTTCAGAAAATTAGGATTTATAGATTGAAAATATATACCCAAATCAAACCCTAACCGAGTTCGCCGACCAGTTTCCGTTCCGTTCTCCGACTCCGATCGAATCAGCTGCTGGTATCATTTCCACGCGACCGAGGGAGAATCACAACCCCGACAAACGAGACTGCACTGTGACCCTTTTGGGATTACGGGTTTTTTATTTTTGTCGTTTCATGTAGCCGTACATAAAAATGGTTGGAAGGTGAGGGTTTTGCGGTGGAGTTGTTACAGAGACGACATGCCGGACATGTTTGCCGTGATTGTAATTCTCCTTCGATCAAGCGTGGAAAACAACATGTAGAGATTGTAATTCTCCTCCGATCGGACATGGAAAACAATATCAATCGACAACTCGGATATTCCACAGGGAGGGAAAATTGGTGACATCGCATCAAAATCTTCGGAAGTGGAGTAATTCTTATATTTTGATAGTCCTCCATGAAATGATGATGTGTAATTTTTAGATAAAAAATTGCAAACAAATTTTTTTTTTTAAAATTTACACGCCTTTTCATAATCAACTATAACGGAAGGAAGCGTGGTCATCAATAGCGGCCCAACTTTTTTGGTTGTTAGTTGTCACTGCTAATTAGAGCTGCCCAACTTTTTTGGTTGTTAGTTGTTACTGCTAATTAGATGTTACGTAATTTAAAAGTATCGCAATTGTATCAGACCATATCTGGGTTAGTGTTTGTCTAAATTTTGATCGTAGTCGACGAATCGACTGGTAATTGTAAGTGAGTCTTTAATACGGGTGTTTATGGCGCATGAAATGGCTTTTTCCTGTAGATTCGCGACTTCTCCAAGAAACTTAATGAATTTGAGACAAGAAAAGTAACAAAATGGACTTTATTACTTTTCAGCAGGTCATCGACTACAAAAAATAATGAAAGAGATTGCTCAAGCTTATGCTTTACTCCTGGACAAGAAAAGTAAAGATGTATAAAAGTAGAAGCCTTTACGATTTGAGTAAGTCCAAATTGCCTTTACATTCAGATTTATAGTTTCACTTCGATCGTGATTCAAACTTCACATTCCTCCTGTAATTTGAATCGGCGCATTTTCCTGAATCTTCACTTTGTAGTCCTTTTCAATCAGCTTCCAACCGCTTTCTATCTGATTTGTTTGTGAATTTCCGATGGACACGTGTCTTGCATTTTAGACATTATTTCTTTAACCGTCATCATATCTGTCAATAACCATTGCATAATGTTTTTATTAAAGATCAGTCCATTTATTGTTGCCACGTGTCGCTTTATGACCCAATCGATCATATTGGACAATCGTGTTACCATATGGCCTAGTCGATTGCATTGAGCCAAATTATGGTGTAAACAATGCCCCCCTATTTACCTGAGTTAAGAATTAACTTTGGTAAATAATCCCTGAGTATCACCGCCTATATAAAGCGGAGCACTTTGAATTTTTAAGGCACGAAATTTTTCATCACAAACTTCTCGAAACCTGTTCGACCTCTCATGGCTCCGAAGTACAAGTTGAAAGCTTTCAACGCCCTCGTCGAAAACTCTCCTTCAGAATCGTCCATAGATGATGTTCCACGCTTCCCAGAGTCGTACCGAGGTGACGTTAGTCAAAACCCATAGGTCTTAATTCACAATGAGAATAATAGTTCTCTTTGTATGCTGGGTCCGGTCTTTTCATCGACCATGCCAGACGGTTTCCCAGAGTTTTATCCCGTAATAGAGCGTGATCCTCTTTTATTGCAACATTCATCCCTTGAGTGGGCTGGTTGGGGTAAGAATGCTTGTCTTCGTTCCTGGCCCTATACTGTTGAATCGGGATGGGTAGACTGGGTAAGACGCATGACGAAATTTCTTTTGTCGGATTGGAAGAAAATGGAGATTCGTGAAACCATTGAACTTTCTCAGTTCCCCTTGGAGATGAACTCTGAGCTTTTGGCTGCTGCCGCTTGCTTTTGGTCCAAATCGTCAAATACTCTAGTCCTTCGTTGTGGTCTGCTGTCTCCAACTATTTTGGATATATCTCACTTGACTGGCCTCTCTTCTTTGGGCTGTGAGGTAAATGCTCTTCTTACCCCTGATGCGTATGATCCACCATTTACGGTTCCATCTACAGGGGTGAGTTACTCTAAATGGTTACAGGCCTATTTTAAGGCAAAAGCGTCTGCACTTGCCTTTCATAAGAAAATAGCATTTTACCTTTTTTGGATTTGTAGATTCCTTTTGGCAGTCCCTGGACTTAAGGTGACTAAGGAATATGTTAACTTGGCCATCTGTATGGCACAGGCGAAAAGATTGGCCTTAGCGGCATTTGTGCTTGGATCCCTATATAAAGGGATGTTTACATTTGTTGAAAAGAAAATTGCAACCTCTTGTGGTGGTCCTTTTTGGATTTTCCAGGCCTGGCTATATGCATATTTTCCTCAGCTTAGGCCCAAAATGAATAATCGCCTTAGGGCCGATGAAGATCCACAAATGCAAACGTGTCGTAGTTACGCTGAATAATTTCTAGGCTTGAGCGTTCACAGAGAAGAAGGTATTTTACCTTCTTCTACGAGGACAAGAAAGACAATTGGCCCAACTTCTATCCTTTTGACAAGTTTGAATATGCCTCTGAAAGGCTAAGGCCAAGTTTTGGGGATATTCCGATGGCATCTCCTCAACTGACAGAGAGAATGGTACATGCCAAACGGTTATTTTGGGCAAGCATCCTTCTACCCCGACTCATCCCAGTCGGTTTTGCTCTGAATAGTACCCCTTATGGGAATTGTAGTTATGAGAACTACTCCCCTTGTCAATTTGCTCGTCAATTTGGGTTGGCACAGGGTGTGCCTATGCCTTTCGTTCATCCAGATATCACTGAGATGTCTGTAAGCAGGCTATCGATAAAGACGAAGGATGCTCAACTGATTTCAATGATGGTTAATAACTTTCACCATCGTGTGAAAGCTTTCAAGCTTTCAGATTTTAAAGTCAGTGATGGGACTACTGCTGTCGATGAATGGTGGTCGACCATGAAAGCCATTTATTTTGGAGCACCACTCAAAGATTGCCTTTACAGGCTTGACCCAGAGTATAAATCTCTTCAGGACAAAGCTGGTAAGTTAATTTTACTATTAAATAGATTTTGTCCCAATCATCACATTACTGACATGTTTTTCAAATCAGAGGAAGCTGCTCGATTGCCTGAAGAGGCTTCCAAAGCCATTGTTCCTCAGGCTGAAGCAGTCTCTCCCATATCCTCGGTGCCAATTGAGAGCTCCAAGAAAAGGAAAGCAAAAGTGGTCGAAAGCCCACAGTCGACTCCCAAGAAGAGGACCATAAGAGCTAAATCAACTGACCAAAAGACTTCTAAAAGTCTTTGTATTACTGAAGGACCCAAGAAACAGGTTGTGCCTGATGAAGTTCCTACCTCAAAGAGGCGGTCAAAGAGGAATCAAGCCACCAAATCAAAGGTATACTTGTTACTCATTATTTCTTGTAATCGATTATCTTCATTCTTATTTTCCTTTTCTTAATTGCAGAAAGGGAAAGGCACCAAGATTGTGGACGCCTTTGAAGATGAAGACGATGAAAGAAGATCCTCCAAGTCGTCTTATTCAGTAGGGGAAACAGTAGATACCGAACTTGTAATTGACCAATTTGACTTTGGTGATACTGCTGTTTCTGATCCCCTGAACCAAATTGAAGAAATACTGAAATTGCAGGGCAATCCTTCGTGTCAGGAGAACCCTTTATTGCAAGATGACGATCCTTTCATGCAAGTCAATGAGGGTACAAGTACAGTACCGAATGAGCTCGTCTTTGAGCTCAATGTTGATCCAGTATGCCAAAAGCCTGATTTCGTCAACACTGAGCCAGATCAGAGCATTCCAACAAATACAGACATGATGAGTATTGATCCTCAAATCCCTAAGCAACCTCAAGCTGCTGAAATGAAGCAACAGGAAGGAATCAAGGAAAACTTAGATATTATTCCACTAGTAAATGTGCCTGTTTTGGAAGGCCAACATGACACAACTCAGCTCCAATTGGCTGAGAAGAATTTACAAGTTGAGCCCATGAAGGGTCCTGTTCATATGAAGGAAGCCCCTGCTGCTTCTAACCAAGAAGAGGATGTTGCCTCTAGTCCTACTGGCAATCAAGCTGCCCCAATTATTCCAGTGCCAATCACACCTGCTCCTATACCTTTGGCTGTTACAACAACTCCTGCTGTTGAGGCATCACCTAGGTCAGTAAACAAAGCTGGACCTATTATAATTGAGACAGACACTTCAGAACAAGCCAAGTCGTCCAGTAATTCACTAGACCAACTGATGGAGGCGATGAAGACTACCTCACAGGCATTTCGATCTCTCACCGAAGTGTCAGAATCTAACAGCCCTTTCTCTTTTCTTCAGTATGATGATAACACGCAAAAGGAAATCCAAAACTTCTTTGATTTCCTAAAATTTTCCTATGAAGAGCTGGTGACTACAAAATCCATAGCATTCTCTACCTGTGTTGAGTTCTTGATTCAAAGGCATGTGTTCCCCCTCAGGGAACAAGTTGCTCTTGAGAACTTTGCCTCCTTACTAAATGATGATTTCACCTTTTTCCGATACTATCGGTGGAGATTAGGCGGCAAACAGTGAGCTAATCAATAATCACGTCTGCATGTCGACCAAGCTATCAACCATGCACGGGCTTGTTCACTTTAAAGTCGAGATCATGTGGTCATTGATCAAGAGGAGCAAGGGTTGCTACGTCGTCTGGCTCAATTACAGGCTGAAAAAGAGGGTCTTCTGCAGACAGCCAGCCAACTTGACACTGACTTCAAACGTCTGGCAGAAGAGGGAAAAGGAGTTTCAGTTCATGTCTCAGCTGCCCAAGTGGATTTACAGAGGAACAACCTGAAACGAGATGAACTTGTAGCCAAATGGGAGACTTTCAAGTCTTTCTTTATTCGTGATTAACTTTCTTTTGTGATGATTGACTGTGACTATGAAACTTTAAAGTTTCTTCTGCTTGTAACTGATTTCTTTTGCAATAGTCGACTATGACTTTCTTTTAAAGTAGTTGACTGTGTTAATGGTACATAATTCTGAGTATTGTGCCAGTGCATATTTGGCCTTTATGAAAGACTAATTTTGAACGAATGGTTCTTTGGCTCGAAAATAGCCATTACCTTCGCCTTCTTTTTGGTAGCACTTCTGACAGCATTTCAATATTATAACCTTTATATATTGACTAGGTTAACTTTATGAAAACATTCAAATTATACCCAATTCCTATTTTGCTGCAGTTGATAAACTTCTGATTGGCCAAAAATTAAGTGGACCTTTTATGGCCCAATACCCTTATTATTGGATTTTTAACAGAAGAATGGGCTCACAATGCTTAACCCTGTATTTTAAGCACGCACCATTACATCATGTACTGACGTTTCCCCTTTACTTTGGGGAGCATGCACTGTAATTAATGACGGTTTAAGTACAACACTAGACGCCGTTTCAGAAGTGAATCATTACTTCTTCAGGCGTTGTCTCTTCAGTTTTCAAAATGGCAACTGGATACATGTCCCATTATTTGCCACGTTGCTAGATTTTCTCGGGATTAACTGTCCATAATGCACATCTCTAAATCTCCTTTTGGTCTATAAATATGAACTCTGAGATAGTGTAGTCTCACTATCCCTTCAAATTTAGTAACAGCGGGCAATCTTCCCGAGCATAACCTTCCTTCTCCACTTTCTTCTCAAATCACCCCTGACCATATCAAGCAACTAGCCGATGAACTGAAGTGGGTCCTTATGGAGGACCATAACGAGTGCAAGAGAAGGATCCAGGCCATCCACGATAGAGTGGAAGGGATGGCCCTTCGCTTGGAAAAAATGGAATCGGCTGTTAAACTAATGGTGATCAACTGGGACACCATCGACTACCGTCCGGCTGCAGCCGATCTGGACAGCATCAGGACCTCCATGTGTGGCACCTCCAGTCAATGGAAGGAATGGCCTAAGAAATAGGCCCCTTCTCGTTGGAGCTCTCCTGGTGCTTATTAGTATTTTATTTTAGGTCTTCCCTTGAGATCTTTTCATTTTCTTTTAGATCCTTCTTGGGATCTTTTCTTTTCTCTTCTGTTAGATCCCAGTTGGGATCTTTTGTTTTGTCTTTTTCTGTTAGATCCCAGTTGGGATCTTTTGTTTTGTCTTTTGTATTGCTATCGTTCATGGGTAGCTTTATTAATATAAGCGTTTTTAATTCATATTCTCCCACATAGATGGAAAATAGTGTTTCAAATATTTACCATTTATGGATCTTTCATGTGAGATCCCCTCGATGGACTCTAGGTGATATGCACCTACTCGCAGAACCCGAGCAACACGAAATGGACCTTCCCAATTTGGTGACCATTTTCCAAATATGCCTTTCTTTTTCTTTGCATCGATTGGAAGAATTGTTTTCCAAACCAAATCTCCGACTGCGAATGACTTTTCTTTAACTCTTTTGTTGTAAGTTCGCTCTAATCTCTTCTTCTGAGCTTGCATATGATTTAAAGCATTCAATCTGCTTTCTTCTATGCTATCAATATCCAAATACATAGCTTCTTCATATTGTAGGCTTGAATCATAATGACGTGCCACTCGTAACGATTGCACATTAATCTCGACTGGCAAAACTGCTGCATGACCATAAACGAGTTCAAAAGGAGTAACTTTGGTACTAGTTCTCTGTGATGTTCTGTATGCCCACAATACCCTGGGCAAAAAATCATGCCACTCTCTTGGATTGTTATCAATCATTTTAGACAAAGTATTTTTAATTATCTTATTAGTTGATTCAATTTGCCCATTAGCTTGAGCATAGTACGGAGTGGAATTTACAATCTGTATTCCATATTTCTGTGTATACTGAATAACTTCTCTACCATTGAACACAGAAGCTTGATCAACAGTAATAGTTTCAGGAATTCCAAATCTACACAAAATGTATTCTTCAATGAAATCGATTACTTGTTTTTGCGAAACACCTTTCAAAGGTATTGCCTCAGTCCATTTGGTAAAATAATCAGTTGCCACTACGACGAACTGATGTTGCAATGAAGACGCTGGGTGAATCTCACCAATCATATCAATAGCCCAACCCCTGAACGGCCAAGGCTTGATAATCGATTGCAACTGATGTGAAGGAATCCTTTGAATAGGTCCATGTTTTTGACATTCTTGACATCCTTTAGCATATCGAATACAATCAGCCCTGATGGTTGGCCAATAGTACCCATGTCTTTTAATCAACCATCTCATCTTATCACCAGCCTGATGAGAACCACAAATTCCTTCATGAACTTCACCCATAACTCTCATCGACTGAGCCTTGCCCACACACAACAACAGTAGACCATCAGATGTCTTCCTGTACAAATCATCTCCCAACAGGACGTAATTAACTGATCTACATCTAATTGTCCTTTCTGTTTTTATGTTGGGATTGTCTAAATAATTTTTTATTGGACTCATCCAATCTTCAGATATATCAATGACCAATGCGTCTACTCGACTGTCTTCCTTTTCCATTGAAAAAGGCAGAAATCGTCTTTAAACTCTAATTACTTTTTCATTAAATCCTTCAGGAATTTTAACTCCTGAGGCTGTTTGAGCCATTTGATTGGTTTCACCATTTTCAATTCTCAATATATGATAAAAAGAAATGTCGTCAAAACTTTGCACAAGGCATTTGACTTTGTCCAATTGTAAGCTTAACAAAGGATGGTTGCATTTGTATTGCCCTGTAATCTGCCGAATAATCAATTGTGAATCACCAGAAACTTTTAGGCAACGTATATTTAATTCTTTTGCTATTTCCAAACCTATAATTAAGGCTTCATATTCTGCTTGATTGTTGGTCAATATTCTACTTTCATCCAATTGGAAAGAAAATTGAAACATCTCCCCTTTTGGTGATATTAGAACTATACCAGCTCCAACCCCAATATCTGTTTTTGAACCATCAAAGGACAATTCCCATGGTTTCAACTCAATTACATGTATCTCAAAAGTATCTTCCTCTAGAGGTAAATTTGGATGCTCGGCTAGGAAGTCAGCCAAGGCTTGCCCTTTGACTGCCTTTTGAGGCACATATTCAAAATCATATTCGACTAGAGCTAATATCCATTTTCCTTGCCTGCCCCTCAAAATGGGCCTGGACAGAATGTACTTGATTACATCCGTTTGAGCAATGATTTGTACCTTTGCTGGTAACAAATAATGCCTTAACTTAATCGCAGAAAAATATAGAGCCAGACAAATCTTTTCAATAGACGAATATCTGGTCTCACATTCATTCAATCTTCTACTCAAATAATAAATCGACTGTTCACGGCCCTGATCATTATCTTGTGCCAATAAACTTGCAATCGATTTGTGCGTTGAAATATATAACTTCAATGGTCTTCCATTTATTGGAGGTACCAAAACAGGAGGTGTTACCAACGCTTGTTTCAATTTATCAAAAGCTTTTTGATGTACTTGTTCCCATTTGAAATCTTTTTCTGACTTTAATTTTAATAACGGGGAAAATGCCATTGTTTTTCCAGATAGGTTGGCAATGAATCTCCTCAAAAAGTTAATTTTTCCTAAGAACTGTTGAAGTTCTTCTTTATTAGTTGGAGGTTGTGCTTTAAAAATAGCATCAGTCTTGGTTTTATCAATTTCAATCCCTTTTTGGTGCACAAAAAAGAAGTTACCTGCTGTAACACCAAATGCACATTTTAAGGGATTCATTTTCAAACCATAATGTCTCATCCGTTCTAAGGTTTGCCTAAGATGATGTAAATGCTCATCGACTGAGTTAGATTTAACCACAACATCATCAATATAAACTTCTAAAACTTATGGAGAAAATCATGAAAAATTAAATTCATGACCCTTTGATAGGTTGCTCGTGCATTTTTCAAACCAAAGCCATAACTACCCATTCAAATGTTCCTATATACCCAGGACACCTAAATGCTGTTTTATGGGTATCCTCTTTTGCTATGTATATTTGGTTATAACCTGCATTGCCGTCCATGAAGGACAGCATTTGATAACCTACCGATGCATCGACTAGTAAGTCAGCAACAGGCATCGGGTACTCATCTTTGGGTGATGCTGTGTTAAGATCTCTAAAGTCCACACAAACCCTGACTTTTCCATTCTTTTTCAGAACTGGAACAACATTCGATACCCATTCAACATATTTTACTGGTCGAATAAATTTAGCTTCAAATAAACGTTCCATTTCCTTCTTGACTTGAGGAAGGACGTCATCTTTCATTCTCCTAGGTGCCTGCTTAAAAGGTACATAATTTTCTTTAATAGGAATTTTATGCTCTACCAATGCTCTATCTAACCCAGGCATTTCGTCATAATTCCAAGCAAAACAATCTTTAAATTTAAGCAACAAATACTTAAACCTTTCCTTTATTTCATCAGGCAAAGTAGCATTGACATAAGTAATTCTAGGGTCTTCTACAGTCCCTAGGTTTACCTCTTCCGTAGGATCTTTAACATGGGCTTTGTCATCGTCTAACTTAGCCGGTGCAGGCTTTAGATCTGCTAATCCTAACTCTTTCATAGTTAGTGATCATCAAAAACACATTCAGCCCAATTACAAGAAATAGACTCGTCTGCCTGCAACTTCTTATCAACAAGAAAAGAAAATAGTCTTTTAAAAGTGGCTTTAACAGTAGCCAACTCCTCATTTTCCGAATTTAACATGTTTCTAAACATCAAAAACTTGTGGTTTCTTCTCGGCAGGCCTTGTAATAATGTTAGGCCTGATGCAATCCTTACTTAACTCCTGGAACCCTTCCTTAATGTAGGCGAGGAATTGACTCTCAGTAGCATCAACTCCAGCAGACTTAACTTCTGCATCTTCTATCTTCAAAGGCCAGAGATGCTCCTTATAAAGGTCTGCTTCCACATTGTTGGTTTCTGCTTTGAATGGCTGCTGGTCTGCCCAAAAGACCTCCATTCCTGCTGACTCTCCTTGCTTCAAAAAGATCAAGGCCTGATGCAAAGAAGATGGTACACAGCCATTTATATGTATCCAGTCTCTGCCTAACAAGGCATTGTAATTGGATGATGAATCGATTACAAAAAATGTTGCATTCATTTTTCTTGTTTCAACTTGTAATTGAAGGGATATAACTCCTTTAGCAAGAGAACATCCTCCAGCAAAGTTACCAACAGTAACCTCAGTTGGTATTAGGTCTTCATTTGTTTTGTTTAACAGTTTCATCATTCGTGAGGGCAAAATGTTAACTACTGCCCCGTTGTCGACTAGCACTTTTGAAACAGGCTGGCCGTTCATATTAATTTTTATGTACAATGGTTTGAGATGCCTTATTGAGGCATCATCAGGAGATCTAAGGACAACCACTTTGTTTCCTTTCTTATCCACATCTAGTTCAATTAACTGTGAATTAGAACATTCTTCTTTTTCTGCTAACTTTACAGTCGACTGTGTTGTATCTTCCACATCTCCTACCAATTCCATAGGTTGATCCGGTTTTGCCTTAAAATGTTTAGGCAAGACTACAATCATGTTACATTGGAGATTAGTAGGTACTGACCCGAATTGGATTGCGGCCAGACTCTCTCCAAATGTTGCAGAATTCTGTGGGGATGGGGAAGCATCTTTAATTATATCTTGGTCTGAACCATCATCCATGAGGTCATCATCGTCCGCCTCCATCAACTTTTGGAATTCCCCATTCGTTACTTTAGGACCTTTTTTCCCTTTGGCTGAGCAATAAAATAGGAAGGAATCATATTCCCAGCTTCTGCTTCCCTTGGGAATTGACTGCTTCTGAACACTAGTCTCTCCTTGACCTCGTGTCCGCACCATATTTGAAGCCTTAGGAGGCCCTGTTCTTTCTCTGGGTTCCAAAACATGCACCCATGGATCACTGTAAGCTCTGGTTGCAAATTTCCTTTGAAGCCTTCTCTTTTGTGAAGTCGACACCTTAGTATACCACCCATCCGCTGGAAACTTGGGATGACTGAGTTCACTCCACTCTTCATGATCATGATTAGGAGGTATGACCATTCTGGGTTGGTGCCCCCCATATCCGTAGGGATCTCCACCTCTTGGTCCGATGCCTCTCCTAGTGCCAGCGCCTCTGTGGTTTGGGTATCTCCCTCGACTGGAAAATTGGTATCCTTCAAGATCACGGCGGGAAGGTACTCCAGGCCTTGCAGGCACAACTGGATTACCTCTAAACAGGAAAGGTCCGTCATCCGGTCCGTAACAATGCTCTGACTCTATTCGATTAAAGAGTCCTGGATCGATGCCTTCATAGATCAATTTGGCACCAACATAGATCTGGAGATCATTGCCACCCATAGTGTTGAATCTGAGTCCAGATTTTGAGAAGGCGCTTCTATGCTCCTTCTCTGCTATGATTGCTTCCCCATGTTGGACTTCTCGTCCACACCTGAGACACAGATAATCATTGGGGAACCTTGGGTAATGGGACTCTTCATCGGTCTCCATTTGACCTTCTTCTCTTTGTTTCTTCTTCTCAACAGTCGATCCCAGCCTTTTAGCCAGGCCGGCTGTCACCATATTAACTTCAACCTTGGGAAATGGGTTCGCATCAATACCCATTGCATCTTTGTCGCCCTTAGCATATTGCAGCAACCCTTTCTGGATCAGGTCCTGCACACAATTACGAAATGTAACACAATTGTTAGTGTTATGTCTAAAACGAATTATGCCACTTACAATATTCTTTTCCTTTTTTCTTTGTTAGAAGGAATGATATGTCCAGGACTTAATGTGATGAACTTTGTTTCGCAATTCATCAAATATCCGATCGGCTGTGTTAAGTCAAAAGGAGTCGCTTAATTTGCTTGCTCCCCACGCTCGCTTGGTTGGGAAGAAGGCATGTTCATTGGTTTTTCTGTTTTAATTAACGTGTCACAAATTATTGGGTTTTTCCCAATAAACCTGGGCTACATCAATTTCAATGTCTCCTTCAACATCTTGATAGTATGTACCCAGAGATGTGTTTTTTAACTGCTCCTCCTCTTGGAGAATGGCTTCAAACTGTGCAGCCCTCATAGAAAGTTCAAACAGATCTTTGAAATTAGATCCATTGAATTGTTTCTTAAAGTTAAACTCAAGCCCATCTTGGGCTATTCTAACTATTTCAGTTTCGGGCACATTACAATGACATTGATTTCTCAACCTTTTAAACCTAGTCAAGAACTGTTCTGCTGTCTCAGTTGGCTTTTGTTTTAATTTAGCCAAGTCAGCAATTGAAACCTCCGGTTCATGTCTAAAGTACTGGGCATGAAATTGTTCTTCCATATCTTGCCACGTGTGAATAGAATTAGCAGGCAAACTAATAAACCATGTAAACGCTGTTTTAGTTAATGAATGTGGGAACAATTTTAATTTCATGACATCGTCTAGACCAAATTCACCTAACTGAAGGCAAAATCTGCCTATGTGCTCTATTGTGGATTGATTTTCTGTACCACTAAAGAGTGATAAGGAATTTTAAAATTTCTTGGCAAATGAATATTATCAACCCAATACGGATAGGGTTTTCTAAACATGGGCTTTTCAACCCTTCGTAACCCTGGACCATACATGTCTTGGATAACTTCCATTATTTGATTCCTATTGGTATTCACAAAATCCTGTGCCCTATTTATGTTCACGGGATCTAAGTTTCTACAAACATTTGGAACAGTTTGCGGTTGGTATATTTTGAATGTTACCATTGCCATTGTTTGGCAAAGTATGTACATAGAAACCATTATTGTTACCATTATTTGGTAACTGCCCGTTTCCATTGCCATTGTTTGGCAAAGTTTGATTATACTGGCCGTTACCATTGCCATAATTTGGCACTGTTTGAGTAACATTTCCCATATTCTGACGGTTACTGTTGCCATGGTTTGGCACAGTCACATATCGGCCATTACTTATGATATTGGCCCCTACAAAATCTTGCTGGGAATTCTGATTGAGATTATTGAGACCATTACACTGGCCATAACCACTTCCATTCCCGATTTCATATGTGGAAGGTATATTTTGATAGAAACTAGTCGGTCTAACAGTAGCCCTAACAGCAGTCGACCCAACAATGGGTTGATTAGGCATACCAATATTTGTTTCAAACGTAGGATTTGAATATACCTGTGGAGGGGTTCGGATCGTATCAACAGTAATCGCTCATGTACCACGCCGTTACGCCAACGCCGCAATGGGATCGGAGGAGTAATCACTTCTTCTCAATAGGGTAATCACTCCCTTTGTCGCCTGCCTTCCGATTAGATAAGACTTGCGCTAACCCGCCAGTGAGGCTTTGACGCTGATCTGGTGGATTAGTCATTTCCGCTACGGCATTCTTTGTTCAGATGCCTCATTCGGCTATTACGAGTCTCCATACCTTCGCTTTTGAGACTCTGACGGCCGCTTTGCTTTTTGTAGTTGGTGCCATTACTTCCAAATTAGTAAAGCCCTCCTTCAGCACCAAAATCGCTTGTCTAAATTTTGATCGAGTTGACGAATCGACCGTAATTGGGTGAGTGCTTTGGAATATGGGTGTTCATGCTATGAGTTTGCCTGCAGTGTTTCGTGACTTCTCTGAAGCAAACTTAAGAAGTGAATGGAGATGGAAGAAAAGTAACAAAATGGACTTTATTACTTTTCAAAGTATCGATCGACTACAAAATAGTCTAGACGGTTCAGAGACAAGCTACTCTAGTCCTAGTAGAAAAGTAAAGTAAGTATAAAAGTAGAAGCCTTTGGGTGATTTGAGTGGGGTCCGAAATTCGTCTTTACATCTTGTATTTATAGGTTTCACTTCGATCAGGGATTCAAACTTGGCGGCATTCCCTCCAGAAATTTGAATCAGGCGGTTACTCTTCCTGAATCTTCGCTTGTAGTCGTCCTTTTCAACTGCCTTTGTCAACTGCTTGGTCCATGATTTGCTTGTAACTTCCCTGATGGACACGTGTCTTGCATTTTAGACATTATTTCTTTAACCGTCAACACATCTGTCAATAACCATTGCATAATGTTTTATTAATGATCAGTCCATTTACTGTTGCCACGTGTCGCTTTATGACCCAATCGATCATATTGGACAATCGTGTTACCATATGGCCTAGTCGATTGTATTGGGCCAAATTACGGTGTAAACAGTTAGAAAGAAAGACATCGATTGTCTTGTGATTTATTTGTTTTATATTTGATAGACGATTAGTTTTGTTTTATCCAAATTCTTTGTAATGATCTCGATTTTGTAAGTGTCGTTGGGCGTTTATCAATAGAATCTTCTAACTTTTGAAAAAAAAAAATAAAAGTAGTCACTCTCCAGCCCTAAAAAGTAGTAGAACGTACTGGTACTCCCTCCATCTTGTTGGTCGTTTTTTTAATTCAAGTTTTAAGTCAAAAGTAAATACTGGGAGTAACAAATTTTCATCCAAAAGTTTTAAATTGACAAATATTTTAGCCTATTTTAGAATATATTCATAATCGCAAAAATGAATTCAAGTTGAGACAGAGATATCAACGAAAAAACAAGAGTTTCATAATTAGGGGCCTCATTTTGGACACGGTCCATGGCCCAGTTGATTTTGCCGATTTGACCCCGAGCTTGAAAACATAATTCAAATTGTTCATTTTACAGAGTTCGATGCATATAATAGGCAACTGGAAAACCAAGTCGATCAGAGATCATAAACTCAGAGAAAACCAAAATATTCTACTGTGTATTCTGAGAAAAAATTGTGAATCGTTTACTAGGTTGCAGAGGTTGGATTGACTTGTTATTTTTTAGGGCTAATAAACGCCTCAAGATTTACAAAATAAACAGTTCAAATAATGTCTTCAAACTCGGGACGATACCCTTGTGGCAAGTAGGCGGCACATCAGCCTGTTATTTCCTCCCCGTGTTACAGAGTTAGAACTAGCTCAGTATGTCTCCTCCTGAAATTAAATCTTTTCCTCTCTTTAGGGTATCAGTTTTTTTTTTTTTTACTTTTTCTTGGATATTTTCGAAAATACTTGTGTAAAAGTAATTTTTTTACTTTTCCAATTCCTCTCATCGGGACAAACCAATAATACAAAAAAGCTTGGCGTAGAACTAACGAATGAGGAAAAAAATTTGATTAAGAACAAATTAAATCAAAAAATACATAGTAGTTTACAACTTGTTAGTTGGTGGAAACACCTATGAATAGGGTCTAGAAAACGGTACATAAAGTCCCGTTCCAGAACCTAAATAAGTATTTATTTTTTAAAAATGTAATTTCAAGCTTAAAAATAATGTGTTTACGCAAATAATTTTTCTAACAATATGGATCTTGCTTAATAGATCTCATTGAGATCTTTTGAAGGGTGCAAAAAAAAAAAAAAAAAAAAGTGAAATAACCCAAGAGCGTACAATTATGCTTGAACAACTACATTATTATCAACATCACAATATCCACCCTGGACATTGTGATGTTGATGGTAGGCATCGTCCAGCACAAAACTAAGATGCACCAAAGGAGCATTGAAAACTAAACGGAAAAGGCCCGAAAACAAACAGCTAGTGATTAGGCCACCGACTTTAATTGGCCCTCCACCACTGAAAGGTAAAATTGATCCTCAGAGATCAATCGAGGTGCCGCAAGCTAGCTCAAGTAGGAAACCAAAATCTCACATCCTGACATAAACAAATACAACTAGGTACTAACTTACTCCTACCACAAGTAAGTGGGACGAGAACACCATCTAGGATAGTAAGCTGCGTTATTAGTAAGCTCTACTTCCCTAATAAAGAACCCACAAGAAGGTGTCAGATGAAAATGGCAGATATATATCAAATGGTATTCGCAGACTATCATCATTGAACTAGTAGTTCATAAGAGTAAACACTGAAGCAATAGAAAGGGTTGTTGAGGGTGGGTTTGGTGATGGAGTTGTTGTTACAGAGGCGCCATGGCAGACGTGCTTGTCAGGATTGTAATTCTCCTTCGATCAAACGTGAAAAACGGTATCAATCAATAACCCGAACATCCCAGAAATAAATACTACTACTGTAGACCGCATCGCATCAAAATTATCAACGTTTGCAGTGGAGTAATTCTACAATGGTCGTTAGTGGCGGCCCAAGTTTTTTCTTGGTCACTACCCAACCTTCCTAAAAAGGTTTACCCCCGATTACACTGTTCAATTTATTTTTAAAATTCAACTTTAATTTAAAAAGACTTTAATTCTTCTAAAAAGTTAACGTAACAAATACTAGCCAGAGGAAGGAGTAATGGGAAGAAAGGGGGAAAAAAAAAAAAAAGAGTTTCATAATTAGGGGCCTAATTTTATAGTAGTAGGTATTATTGATTTAGATGAATTTTATTTTGAAGTTTGGTTTAATATATGGTACTTGAATTTTTCAAATCCCTCCATACTTCTATTGTCAAATTATTATAAAGTTAAAAACATTTTTAATAGGAGAAAGACGTAATTAAACTCCCCAAAAGTACAATTTCAATGTACTAAGATGACAATTGGAATTAATACTTGTAGCCCTAAGAGATACCTAAGACCCCAAAATGGTTACATTGTTATATAGTACATACACACTATTTATTTAGTGTTCGTCTCTAACATATGTACCAATCAATTGAATATTTTTTCGGCATGTTTGTTTGATTGGATATGAGCGTTATATTCAACTTAATAGGCACATATCCAATTTTTAACTTGGGGACCCGGGGTCCCTATAGTGAGCAAGTCACTACTGGAGTGCAGTGATCATCCTGACCGTCCGTTTCCCCAATCGATGGTTTATCTTTTACCAATAGAAAATAACAAACATGTCTGAACTATTGCTTATTGAGATGAACAACTCAGGTTGCTCACTACAGGAGGCGTAATAGGGTTGCTCACTACAGGATTCCCGCTCCGCAAACTCGGACATATAGCCACAATGGATAGGCTACAAAGTTACATGAAAGTTTGATAAAAACAAAAACAAAAAACAAAAAAGTTCCATGAAAGTGCGGTACGATTAATCAAATCACTATTACAGTATTAATTTGGTGGGATTTTATAGGGATACAGCTGAAGCCCAAACATAGGGAATAATAACCTTTCAATATCTTAGTAATTGCCATTATAAACCACTATGTGCACAGAAGTTCTGAAACAAATTCCTCAATATTCCGATCAGAGCTTCCACCTTTATCCATTGCCTCTTTAGCCAATTCTTTCCACCTACCTGCATTCCTTCTAAGCTCATCCCCTCTCTCTCCCTCCATGACTTCTTCAATCCTCAACACTACCTCTTCTCTGGTGATAATTCCCTTGTCATTGACCTTAACCCTAACCCCTACATCCCAGACATCCACAATGTACTTTGCATTTGTTGTTTGATCCGTCCACTGCGGCATCACCACCATCGGCACTCCCAAGCTCATGGCTTCCAAGGTGGAGTTCCACCCGCAGTGAGTCAGAAAACACCCCACAGCTTGATGGGACAGAACCTGAAGCTGCGGACACCAATTCACGACCAGACCTGTTTGGGATACATTGCAAATCGTTGCAAAACATTGTAAAGTTGATATTAGAAAATCAACTTGATATTAGAAAATCAATAAAACAAAAAGCGGTTGAATTTGAAGTGCATGGGTTAAAAAGCACGTTGATAGATCTAGTAGCACAAGCTAAGAGAAGAGGAGAAAGAATTTGATCTAAATACGATATCGCTATTCGATGGCAATGTTAAAAACTAAATACGATAATTTCTCATTGTCGTTGTAATTTGGATGGTTCTTCATATATAAAGAATCAAAATTGATCCTTCATTTTGAAGAAAGGAAATGAAGAATGGGTTTTTGGTCTAAATACGAGAGTATCAAATGAAGAATTGTAGGTGTGTGGCCCAAGATCTCTGGTTTGAGTCCTTCCTCCTCTGGTTCAAGGGTTGTCTAGCTTCTTCCACCTAACCTGCACCACGAAGCACGACTAAAGACCACACCGGAGGAGCCCCGATATGGCCCTCCGGCGCAAGGATGAGAATGATCCAGGGAAAGCAAAAGTGAGCTAGGGTTTGAATGTGGATTGGCTGTGTACCTTTTAGGGCTGTGAACCTTTAGTATTTATAGATCCTTCCTAGCTTGCTCTCCAAGTACGAGCACGTGCTCCTCACGAGCTGAGTGACGTCATTGCGGTGTCACCGGATAGATCTTTGTAACCGTTTCTGCATGAGCTGGCATTTCCCATGAGCATCCATCATTACTTTTTGTAACCGTTTCAGCACGTGGAAAACAGATGTGTCCAAGGGGGTGGCCGAGCCCATCCAGAGGCCGAGACCGCTACGGGCCGAGCCCAGTGTTGACTGCGCGCTGATCCCCTTTGTTTAGAACCGTCAGTGAGGGCTACCGTACGTAACGCGTTGTCGGCAAGCGCCGACTCTGACACAACTGTACGTGAGGAAGCGACGGGCTTCGGCCAGGTTGCCGAGCCTGGACCTAGGTTCGGCTAGAGCATCAAGTGAACTGTGTTCGGCCTACTACAATAGCCCCTCGATCTCTGCCGATGCCGAGCGCGAGGTAGGGATCGATACTAAACTCTGGCCGAACGTGGAAAATGCCGAGGATAGATTATTGATGATGGAAATGAGATCAAGCCGGACTTAACCCGTCTTTTCATCTGTACAGAGTAACCGTCAGAGGCGCCTCCTAGTGTGAGAACGCCAAGTGTCACTGTGCAGCTGGGTGCGGCTGGTGAAAGGACGGTTGGCGTAGTCAAGACTCTGCAGGCTGTCACTTCAACGCCACGTGTCGCGTGCTGAATGGATGCCTGTTCGGCGGTGTAATAATGGGCGGGAAACTAAAAAACCCTAGTCGTCCCTCTATATAAAGAGCAGCGTGAGGAGAGAGAGAGGTTACAGATTCTCTCTCTCTAAACCTCCATTGCCAGAGCTTGCTCCTGCTCCCGTTCGTCTTCCAATTCTGATTTGCAGCAGATTCTTCACCAAATCCCGTTAGAAACCACAGGTACGAGTTCACTCTTCTCTCCTCTATGCGTTTTCACAATTTTTGCAATCTTTTTCTGCCATTCCCTTGGGTTTTTTGGGGTTTTTTTGTTCTGAATGAACAGTACGATACCTGGAGATGGACGAACTGTTCATCTCCAACTTCAAACTGTTCTTCCGAGCGCGGATCTTTGAGAATTCCCGTGCTTAGCCAAATGTAGATGAGGCCGAGCACCAGTGTAGATGCTGGGTGGTTTGGCCGACGGGGTGTTGGCCGAGCCTAGCTTGTGCGCCTTAGGGATTCAAGCCGACGATGTGAGCCTGAGCCTCATCGGCTTGCTCCCGTCGTGCCTCCCGAGCTTGAGTCACGTCTTGTATGATCCAGTGGGCCAGCAGGATAGCCGAGTGTAGGGAAATCCTTGCCTTCTGGCCGACGACGAGGTTTCTCATAAGTTTCCCATTTGTCTTGTTAGGTCTGGCTCATTCAATCATCGTCATCTCTTCTGACTCCGAGAGCTTTGGGGACGGCTCTACAGAACTATTCATCCGAGAGTATCTGGAAAGGCGCAGAAGCCGACGACAGACTTCCTCAATTGCGTCCAACATGTCTGATAGTGACTCCAACGCCGAGCGTGACCACGAGTACGACGGAGGGTTTAATACCGAACCCGAGATAACTTTTTCCTCATCCACCCACTCCGACGCCGAGCACGAGTTAGGTCCCGAGGCTGAGTCTAGGTTTTTATCAGGAGCCGAGGCTCAAGCTTCCTCGCGATCCATGCCCAGTGAAACGCCATCCGTAGATAGAGAAGTCGCCGACCTCTACGAGAAGGGCCAAGTTTGTCATCATGCTCACTTCTTCAGCGGTCAACCCGAGGAGTATGAGAATTTTTGCCGCACTTAAAATATTCCCGACGACGTTGTCGTTAGCCGCGTTGCTAGCAACCGTATTAGGTACAAACTAGAACACCGTCCCGAGCACATTACTGTCCCGCTCATGGCTATCTGTGAAGCCGGGCTTCGCTTCCCTCTTCATCCATTTCTGAGAGAGTTGCTCGCCAGGTTCAGTCTGGTACCTCATTACTTTGCCATCAACAGCTATAGGATAGTGATGGCCGTGATCAAACTGAAGGAACTTCATGGCATTGAGTTCTCTATGTCCGACCTCTTTCATACTTATATTATGTCTAGGCACAGGTCGACCGAGCGTAGATACCTCTCGACGAGGAGTGGAAAAGAACCACTCATTGTCGGCTTGCCTGATACCGACAAGTGGGCGAACTTCTACGTCGAGGTGAGTGGTAACTACGAATTCGATGACCAGACAGTACGACTGTATAGTGTTTCGAAGATAAAGGATTTCCGAGGTTGTTCTTTTTGCCTTTATGCTGCCGAGCATAACAATTTTCTGCTAGACACTCCGAATTTTATTGACTTGGTTTATACTCCCTTGCAGATCACCGAGCTATTACAAAGCGGGAGCAGTCTTTGGCCGTTGAGAAGAACGTTGAGACGTTGCTGGCCCAAATCTGCCGAGACGCGCCGACGTTGCTTGGATACGAACCTTCTTACAAAGGTAAGTTGAAAAGAAGGGAAAAAGGTGCGGGGCCGAGCACAAAGAACAAAGGAAAGAAGAAGGTTGCCGAGGGACAGCGGGGAAAAGAACCGAGCCCCAAACCGAGCAAGGTTGCAAAAGGCAAACGGGTTAAGTTTCCCACCTTCAAGAAATCAGCCGACTTCTGGCTTAAGGAGAGTCAGCCATCAGCTTTCCCCGGTATCAACGCTCCCCCTTTGCAAACTCTCATTCCTTTATTTGCCGAAGATATGGGGCGAAGAAACCCTGTCAGGATGAACCTTCGGGACGGGGCCGCGGCTAGGCAAAAGGAAGCCGTTGTGGCCGAGCATGCGGCCAAGAAACAAAAGACTACCCACGAGTTCTTTCCCAGTAAGCCTCCGACGCCGACTTCAGCAGAAAAGGAAACAACCGAGTCATTGGCTGCTGGTGGCTCCAAAGCTGCGGACGGACCTGGAGGTTCGGGAGGCCAGCTGACTATGCAAGAGTTCGCGCCTTCGTATGCCATTCCCGGGGGCAGAATTGTGTCCATAAACGACAGCGTAAAATTGGAGCCGGGGCTGGCTCCTACCATGCTTCGGGGCTTGGCGCTGCCGAACGATATGGACAAAGTTCCACAGGAGCTCCAGCCGAGCCTGATTCATGCGAGCGCCTACATTGTGCAGGTATCCATCCGAGCTTCAATTTGTACTATATTTCTTATTTTTGATGAAGTCTTGAGTTCCTGTTCTGTCCTTGCAGGCTGGTCAGGCGATCCTGCGAGCTTCTCAGCTGGCTGAGCTCATTGTAGCCGAACGAGGGCGCTATGTCGCCGACTTGAAGGCCGAGCGCGAGAAATCTCGCAGCTACAAGGGGAGCCTGAAAACGGCGAAGTCCCGTATTGATGAGCTGGAGAAGGAGCAAGAGAAGATGGAGAGGGATAAGGAGGCGCTGGCCGAGAAACTGAAGCAGGCCGAGCGGGAGCTTGGTCAAGTGTTGAGGAGAGAAAAGAGGAAGATGAAAGAGGTGGACGACAGAGCCTATCAAGCTGGTTACGACCGTGCCGGCCTGGAATACATGAGGGACGCTCGGTCCATGGTCAATGAGGCGGTCCTAGAGAGGGTCCCAATAGCCTACCGTGCCGGTTACAAGACTGGTGTGGCAGCTGTTGGTGAAGGGATACAGCTCGACCTTGACCTGAGCAAGATCCCTGCTCCAGTGGTTCCCGAGCTTGAATTGCCATATACCGAAGATGAGTGTGCTTCGCTCCCTCCAAAAGAGTTTCCCGAGAGCGAGGAGGACCTTGAGGACCTCACCGTCGTCGATGTGGAAGATGACGAAGGCTCCACGAAGAAGGTAGATAAGGGTGTCGGTGGTGACAAGACTGCCGATCAGGAGCCTGAGTCTGAGAAAGGTTTGAAAGAAGCCGACGACGGGGCTGATGTGGATGCTGGTGTTGCAGCCGATGATACTGCTCAAGCTTGAGCATTATGATTTTTTAGTTTTTGTTTCGACTCTTGAACCATTTTGGACTGGACGGCGCCGAACACCGGTGTTTGCCGTTCCAGATGTAATAGTTTTTGGGGGTCGGCATCGAACGATTTACCACCCCGTACCTCCTGTTAGGAACTTCTGCTACACTTGTCTTTTTCCTTGCTTCGTGAATGAATGTGTGGTTTTCCTTTCTTTGGATGAATCTGTTTTGCCGTGCTTGTATATCTTTCTTCATACTTTGTGAAATTTTGATGATCATGAATGTTTGGATTGGTAGATATCCGTAGCCCCCACTTTGGTCTGGGTTCGGCGTGATAGTATTCGCTTGATATAGGCTGGTTGAAGCCGAGCCTTGACCAAAGTAGGATGTTTTAGTTTTTTGAGAATACAACTGTTTTGTGGGTGGTTTGCTCACCAAAGTGTGAGTGTAACCTAGCTGTGGCCGAGCTTATTGTCTTGCCAAGCCGAACCGAAACCCATATCCCAGCCGTAGTGTGTGTAATGGGTTCGATGGACCATATGTCCTGTTGCTTCATTGGGCAGTGAGTATGGCCGAAGCGGACCCTGAGGGTCGTTTGTGGGTGTGACCAAAGTCATCGTTTGTGGGTGTGACCAAAGTCATCGTTTGTGGGTGGCAGTCTTTGTGCCGAGAGTAAATAATGTAAACAAGAGATGTGAAAATGAAAAGTTACATAAAGTGAACTGAACGTTTGCCGAACGAAAGAGAGGCATTGCCATTTATAACTTTTTGAAGGGCTTTAAACAGGCTAGTGGCCGAGGCCAGTTGTCGAAAGAAAGATAGCAGAGAATTTTTCCGAAGAAAAGGCGTAAAACTTAAATAAAAACGTAAATAAGATAACTTGGGGAGTGGCTAGTGAAGCCTGAACATTGGTGAGTTCACATGTACGCTCTTCTGAGGTTCTGTGCGTTCCAAGGGTTGGTAAGCACCTTCCCATTCATGTCCTCTAGGATATAGGCACCTTCGCCAGCAATCTTGACAATGCGGAAGGGACCTTCCCAGTTCGGCATGAATTTCTTTTTCTTGTTCGCTTGGACCACCTTTCGCCAAACTAAGTCGTCAGGCTTGAACTTTTTGATGCGCACGCTGCGGTTGTATCCCTTGGCTACCTGTTGCTGGTAATCGGCCAACTTCAGCTGAGCGTCATCATGCTTTTCCTCTGCAAGAATGAGCTCCTGTGCAACAGCCTCGTCATTGGTTACCGGATTGAATGTCTCTGTCCGGAGAGTGGGAAATTTTGACTCCAAAGGGATGACAGCCTCCATGCCGAACGCCATGGAAAAAGGGGTTTGTCCAGTGGAACGCCGTGGTGTAGAACGGTAGGCCCATAACACCCTCGGAAGCTCTTCTGCCCATTTACCACGTTTTGAAGTTAGACGACGTTTAATCCCTGCACAGACGGTTTTATTCGAGGCCTCGGCCTGGCCATTCCCTTGGGGATACGCTGGGGTAGAATTAAAGAAGCGAATGCCAAACTCCTCTAGGAGGCTTGATAGGCCGTTGCCAACGAATTGTGTGCCGTTGTCAGAAACTATTGCGTATGGGATGCCGAACTTGGTAATTATGTTGCGCCAAACAAATCGCCGAACGTCAGCTTCGGTTGTGGTCACAAGGGGTTCTGCCTCCACCCACTTGGAGAAGTAGTCAGTCGCCGTGATGAGGAACTTGAAACCGCCAGGTGCTGTGGGAAGTTTGCCAACGATGTCAAGCCCCCATTGGGCAAAAGGCCATGGACTCGTTATGGGGGAGAGGTTCTGGGCCGGCTGTTTGGGAACAGGGGAAAACAACTGGCACGGTCGGCACTTGCGCACCACTTCTTCGCAATCCTTTTTCATATTCTTCCAGAAATAGCTCTGACTGAGGGCACGTTGACAGAGAGATCGTCCGCCAGAATGGCAGCCACAGCTACTGGAGTGGGCTCGTTGAGGATAACAGGTACCTGTGTAGGGTGGACGACGAGTAGGTACGGCCCCGAGATGGATTTTCGATAGAGTTGGCCGCTTTCAGATAGCCAGTAGTAGGCAGCCTTGTTCCGGATTCTGTAGGCTTCTTTCTTGTCGTCAGGGAGGTGGTTGGTTCTGAGGAAGTCCACAATCTCATCCATCCAACTCGGGCCGAGCTCAACGTTCAGCACCTCAGGAGGGGTGTCAAAGCTGGGCTGGCTGATGCTTCCAAAGTTGATAGTGCGGAACTCAGACGCCTTTGAGGCCGAGGCGAGACCAGCAAGTGCGTCGGCATGCGCGTTGTGTTCTCGGCTGATCTGCTCAATCTTGAAATGTTTGAACTTGGCGACGAGTTCGGCTACTGTCGTCTGGTACTTCAGCATTCTTGGATCCCTGGCCTCGTAGTCCCCCAATACTTGATTCACAATCAGTTGAGAGTCAGAGTAAATAACAAGATCCTCTGCCTGCAGCGCTGAAGCCGAACGTAAACCCGCTAGGAGGGCTTCATACTCGGCCTCATTGTTGGTGGCGGGGAAGTCAATGCTAATGGAACTTTCATGCAGTGTCTCACAAGGGGAAACCAAGACAACTCCCGCACCTGCTCCATTGCTGTTGGAGGCGCCATCAACGTGAAGTCTCCAAGAGTCGCCTTGAAAAAGGAGCCAAGGTTTTGCGTCTTTGGTGGTGATGACCGCTTGTGGTGGAGGCGGTTTGTTGAATTCTGCTGAATCGTCTGGAGTGAGTTCGGCAATGAAGTCGGCGAGGACTTGGCCTTTGATTGCTGTCCGAGGCTCGAAGTGGATGTCGAAATTTGCAAGTTCGACGGCCCACTTTGAGACTCGATTGGAGAGGTCTGCCTTTCGAAATAGTGCTTTGAGGGGATATTCTGTCAGGACGGTGATGGTGTGTGATTGGAAATAGGGGAGTAACTTCCTTGCTGCCGAGACCAGAGCAAAAGCTAGCTTTTCCAGAGGAAGATAGCGCGTTTGTGCTGGTAAGAGTGTTTTACTGGTAAAATATATTGGCATGTCCTCTGCGCCTTGTCGTCGGACCAGAGCAGAACTTACAGCGTGGGCTAAGACCGCCAAGTAGAGGTAGAGGGTTTCGTATTCCTCCGGCTTCACCAATAGTGGTGCCGAACACAGGTATTCTTGAGCTCAGCTAACGCTTTGTCGCAGTCTTCTGTCCATTCGAAGTTTCGCCTACTTTTCCCCTTCAAAGCATGAAAGAAGGCGTGGCATTTGTCCGAAGACTTGCTGATGAAGCGATTGAGAGCGGCGGCCATGCCGGTGAGTTTCTGAACCTCTTTGATCGTGCGTGGTGGGCGCAAGTCTGCCATGGCTTTGATCTGGGTGGGGTCCGCCTCGATGCCGCGTCGGTTGACCAAATGGCCAAGAAACTTGCCGGCGCTCACACCGAAGGCACACTTCTCTGGGTTGAGGCGTAGTTTGTGGAGTTTGAGGACGTCGAATACCTCTTTAAGTTCGGCAAGGTGATTGCTCTCCTTCTGACTCTTGACGACAAGGTCGTCGATGTATGCTTCTAGAATGTGGCCTATCTGTTCGTGAAGCATTTTGTAGATTGCGCGGTTGAAGGTGGTGCCGGAGTTTTTGAGGCCAAATGGCATGACTCGGTAGCAAAAAATGCCATGCGGAGTGATGAAGGCTGTTTTTTCCATGTCATCTGGGTCCATGGCTATCTGATGATAACCACGGTAGGCATCGAGGAAACTGAACCGAGCGTGACCAGCGGTGGCGTCAACCAACTGATCGATTTTGCTAACGGAAACCAATCTTTTGGACAGGCATCGTTGAGGTTGGTGTAGTCGACGCAGACTCGCCACTTGCCGTTCTTCTTTTTAACTACAACTGTGTTGGAAAGCCAAGTGGGGTACTGTACCTCCTAAATTGCGTTGGCTTCCAGTAAGCGATTGACTTCTTCAGTGACGGCGTCGGCATGCTCGGGAGCTGAGCGTCGAGCTCTCTGGACTACTGGTTTGGAGTCCTTTTTGATGTTGAGTGAGTGGCAGATGAAGTTAGGGTCGACGCCAGGCATCTCATGGGGCGACCAAGCAAAAACTTCCACGTTGTCCTTCAGGAATTGAAACATTTTTATTCGCGCTCGGCGTCGCTCAAGGAAGAGCCGAGCAAGAAGAAACGAGATCCATCCTCATTGATGGGCATTTGAACCAGCTCCTCTTCAGCTTTGTCCTCAGCCTTGTGGCCGACGTCCTCGATGACGGCCATGTCTGGGACCTCAACCCATTGGACTTGCTTTGCTTTAGAGGAGGAGTGTACGGCTGAGACGTAGCATTTTTTGGAAGCAACTTGGTCGCCTCGCAGGTCTTCCTGTCGGCCACTGGTGGCAGTAAAACGGACAACCTGGTGGTAGGTGGAGGCAATGGCTTGCATGCTGTGTAACCAGGCTCGGCCGAGGAGGGCGTTGTACGGGCTGGGAACATTGACGACGATGAACTCGACGGAAACGGTCCTGGAGCCGACGACGACCGAAAGGTGGATTTTGCCAATTGGCCAGACAGGAGCTCCGTTGAATCCGATGAGAGGAACTTCGGTGTCTTGTAAGCCCGACTCGAGGAGATCCAATTTCTTGAAAAGGTCGTAATACATGACCTCTGCCGAGCTGCCTTGGTCGATGAGGACACGTTTGACGTCGTGGATGCCAATTTGAACAGTGACGACAAGTGCATCAGAGTGGGGAGTCTGCACATGCTCAAGGTCACGCTCGGTAAAGGTTATCGTCCACTTGGGCAAGTCCTGCGGATACGGGCGCTTTGATCCGCTCCCAACGGAGAGTACCTGTTTGGAGGACGAGGCTTGAGTGATGTCGGCCCAGAGAGTACCTTCGAGTTCCTTGGTTACTGGACCGTGGATAACGTGTATCATCGGCCTTTGTTCGTTGGGATTGGGATTGCCTGTTGGTTGTCGTGCTAGCGTTTTTGCTCGGTTGATGTATTGATCGAGATGGCCCTGGGCGGCAAGTCTCTCTAGTAGTGCTTTGTATGGTGCGCAGGCTGTGGTATAATGGCCGAGCTCGTTGTGGTAGGAACATTTCTTCCGTGGATTTTGATCTGGCTGCCCCGTATCCGTGCCGAGCTTGCCAGTCGGCCACTCAAACCATGGTTGTCGCATGATTTCCTTTGAAGGACCAGATGGGTTCCTTGAAATATGTGGTCTCGGCAACGTAGTCATGCACCTTCGGCTGGCGCTTCTTGCCGTCCTTGATGTTGTTCACATGTTTCTTTGATTGGAGTTGCTGGGTGATGACTGGTGTGGACAGCTGTTGGGTGGCGGCGGGGACGGTCGTGATTGCGCTCGGCATCCCCTGCGCCGCCCTGTCAGCATAGAATTCTTCCAGTGCGCAAAATCGTTCGACGACACGCATGAGTTCGCCCATGCCGTGGGGCGGGCGGATGGCGAGTTCGTTAAGTATCTTGCTGCCCGTTTCCAGGCCATTCTTGAAGGTACGCGCAGCCCAGTACTCGTCGATCCCAGGTATTTCGTTGAAGAGTCGCCGAACGTTCGGCGTATTGCCTGAGGGTCTCGGCTGGGAGCTTCCTCATCTGGGACAAGGATTCAGGCTCCTTGGCAGTCTTGTTGCTAGTGATGAAGCGAGTGTTGAACGCGCGCTCGAGGTCGGCAAGATTTCGAATGGATCCTGCGGGCAATTTGTTGAACCACTGGAGTCCAAGGGAGCCGAGGCTGGAGGGAAATGCCTTGCACTTAATCTCATCCTTCTGGGTACAGAGCTCGATTGTTTGGCGGAAGTGGATGAGATGGGTGTAGGCTTCACAAGTGGAGGGGTCGAATTTGGTGAACTTAGGCAAGTGAAATGTAGATTCAGGTGAAGTGTTGCTTATATGGGAAGTGAAGGGTGAAACGTCGAGATCCTTCAGCTGCCTCTCGAACCCAGGACGTGGAGGTTTGCCGAGCTCATCCGTCTTCGTTCTTTTTGAATCTCGTCCTTTGGGTTCCTTGGCGGTTACCTTCCCATCGTCTCTGTGCCTGAGTTTATCCCTCAGGTCCGTTGTTGTTCGGCGTGGGCCGCGATGGATTTCTCCCGTTCATGACGAGTTTTGTTATCGTCATGCGCCCCTTTATTTCTTATGCCCTTTCCGTGCCGTCGGCGACGGTGCTCGGCGTTTTTGTTTTCAGGAGGAATCTCGCCGAGGCATTCAGAGACGTGGCGCCTGGTCTGTACGGAATCTCGGCTTTGGTGCGAAACCGTGGTGCGAGAGAATTCCTCACGACCAGTTGAGTACGTGCTCGTGAATGACTCGGTGTCTCCCGTCCTGGTTCGCTCTTGGTGGCTTCTGGAACGGTGCGTTCCAGATGCGGTTGGTTGCTTGTACAGAATGATTTCTTTGACGTCACCAGGTGCTGGTGTGAAGCCAAGGCGGTCCTTAACGGAGCCACGCTGGCCTACTTCGAGCGGACGCTCCAGCGGTGGTGGTGGAGGCGGTGGGGGTGTGTTCTGGTTCCCTTGCCTCGCGCTCCCACCGGATCTGGATGTGGCTGGAATAACGGTCTGTTGCATGTGCTGCTTCATTTGAGCCACCTCCGCTCTCAGCGCCGCTAACTAGTTGTCTCGTTCGTCGTCTCGACGTTGTAACAAGCGGATGTAGGACGCCGTGACTTCTTCCGCGGCTGGTGATAGCCCGGAGCTTGCTGGAATGGAGATGGACATGTGCCTTTCAGGGGGCGGTAGGATGATGTTGCCGCTTGCATCCTTGGCCCCTGAGATGGTGACGTCCGTTAGATCTCCGCCCATGGTGGTTGAGTCTGGTTGTTTTGAGGAGGAGGAGAGTTGCGGTGAAGGAGGAGTGAGCCGTTTAGATCAGAAGCGTTTCACGTCGGGTTCACCAATTGTGTGGCCCAAGATCTCTGGTTCGAGTCCTTCCTCCTCTGGTTCAAGGGTTGTCTAGCTTCTTCAACCTAACCTGCACCACAAAGCACGACTAAAGACCACACCGGAAGAGCCCCGGTATGGCCCTCCGGCGCAAGGATGAGAATGGTCCAGGGAAAGTAAAAGTGAGCTAGGGTTTGAGTGTGGATTGGCTGTGTACCTTTTAGGGCTGTGAACCTTTAGTATTTATAGATCCTTCCTAGCTTGCTCTCCAAGTACGAACACGTGCTCCTCACGAGCTGAGTGAGTCATTGCGGTGTCATCGGATAGATCTTTGTAACCGTTTCTGCGTGAGCTGGCATTTCCCATGTGCATCCATCATTACCTTTTGTAACCGTTTCAGCACGTGGAAAACAGGTGTGTCCAAGCGGGTGGCCGAGCCCATCCAGAGGCCGAGACCGCTACGGGCCGAGCCCAGCGTTGATTGCGCGCTGATCCCCTTTGTTTAGAACCGTCAGTGAGGGCTACCGTACGTAACGCGTTGTCGGCAAGCGCCGACTCTGACACAACTGTACGTGAGGAAGCGACGGGCTTCGGCCAGGTTGTCGAGCCTGGACCTAGGTTCGGCTAGAGCATCAAGTGAACTGTGTTCGGCCTACTACAGTAGGAGAGAACGCATTCTTCATTTTAAAGATTCGGACAACGATTCTGAAAGAATGAAGGTGTTGGTTGGAGAAGCTATAAGCCTCTAGCCAGACCAGGCTTACCGCTTACATTTAAACAGAATTTCGCAACAAGAAAAATGAAAATCGTGTTTGCATTTCCATAAACAAAATACAGAGTAACCAATACAAAAAACAGACCTTTCTCCGATGTCTCGGTGACGAAGTTGCAGGGTAGCTTACTCTCTTCCGAAGCCCTGACTACCCACAAGAAGTTTTCATTGCTGTTCTTCAGACCCATTGCAAGTTCCTCCATTTGAGACCCTCCCACAGTGGCTATGCTCCCAAAGGAAGCATAAACGACTGAGGATTTTTCCTTTGTGTCTAGCCACTTCATGCAAGCTTCAGTACTTGGGTGGAAGAGATTGAGGCCATAATATTTGTCATCCTCCAGCTGCTTGTCTAAGTATAACGAAGGAATTGTTGGTCCTACTGTCTTGATCGTAGGCCACCGACTTGCCATCCAATTCAGTACCTAGTAGAACCAAATTCTGTTTTAGCCTACTGGGAGAAAGCTGATGAAAATCTAATTAGCATCAGTAAATCCATTTTTCCCTTTGTGATTGTTGCGTCCAAAACTACCAAAAAGAGATGTAGACTAGACTCCGTTCAAATGAAAGAGAAGTAGTTCTCGACAAAAAATTCGCAAAATGAAATATATTCTCAGCAAAGGCTATAATTTACATGTTCCAATTATGGTTTGGGTTCCAAGTGGGACTACAGCCTACTACGGCTCAAAATTGGGTCCAAACGCACACCTCCGAGTTTAATAGTTCATCAATCTGACTGCATTTGAAATAACTTTATATGAATTTTCTTAGAACCAAATGTGAAAATAGAAGGACGGGTAACTTGTTTATCACGTACAAAAAATTGTTTTCAAAAACAATACCGAAAAAACACACACATACCTCTTCTTCCAGCTTATCAAAAGTGTTCACCAGCAGCCAATCTGCTTTCTGAAAATTCGAGAATTGGTTCACCAGTTGGCTCAAGAAAACTGGATACAAATCTCTATCCGGTATAAGAGACGGCAAATCCCCAATGTCCATCACCGGCATTGCAGGCATGGAAAACGACGTCGTTCCCAAATGATCCCCAATCTTCAAGTTCCCCTCATAATAATGATAGTACAGTGCCGAAACAGCGCACGCCTGAGTAAAAAAAGGGGCCCCTTTGATCCCTAATTTCCTCGCCACGTCGAGGCAGAATGGCATGATCGAGTCGTAAACGAGGGCGATCGGGGGGTTGCCGGCGGAAACAAATTTCCCGACGAGGTTTACGAGGTTTTGTGAAACGTTATCGACGAAGCGGCCGAGGTGGGCTTTGATGACGCAGGTGAGATCGGCTTCGTCAAAGCCGTCAGAAATGGGCTCGATTTCAATGGAGGCACCGCAAGGTTGGAGGTGCATGGATTTGGAGACAGAAGCGATGGTGATGATTGTGATTCTGAGGCCCCTTGAGGCTAAGCGCTTTGAGAATTGGAGGACTGGGTTTATGTGACCTTGTGCTGGGAATGGGAAGACTAGAACATGTGGTCTTTTACGTGCCATTTCTCCTACTCCTCAGAATGTAAGGGCGATGAACAAGTCCTAAGTAAGAGAAGAAAGCGCTATGTTTGCGTGGGGATCAAGAATCAAAAGGTGGCAAGATGGACATTAAGTAAACGAAGAAAGATCTCTGCTTGTGTGGGGTTCAAGAATCAAGGCGGCTAGATATTTTTATCTTTTTACTTTTTGAAAAGGAAGATACTTATTTTTTTATCTTATTGATAGAACCGTAATCAATCAATACACTTGCATATGATCTAAAATTGATGGCTAGCCACTTATGTGGCATTTGTTCCGAAAATAACCCTGAATTCAATTTGGATTACTCTTTATCTCAACCATCCAACAAAAGTAAACAATAATATCTCTACCGCATGATTTGTCGCAATGTAAACAGTTAGAAAACAATGTAGGCAACGTTGTGTTCAAAGATCATTGAATAATTACTCAATGAAAAAGCAATTGAGTAAAAAGTTTTTTTTTTTGGGTCAATCGATAGAAGATATATTTTTACATCAGATATGACTTACAGAGTACAAGTCCGAAACACTACATCAATTGTAAGAGTCCACAAGATAACTAAACCCAACAACTCAACCAATATAAGAAATATAAGCTCATTATAGGGTAGAAACAAAGAAAGAAAGGGAAAGCCCTACAAAGGAAGAACACTCATACAAAGGTGAGGAAATTCGAACTCCTGATCTCCTAATGAGATATAAGAGTCCTGACCAATTGAGTTAACCCCAGTTGATTGAGTGAAAAATTGAGTCCAACTGAGTTCGGCATGAATTTGAGTTATGGAGTGGGATTGGATTAAAGATTATTTTACTCTGATTATTGAATTCAAACGAAGAGTTAGGACAGGAGTCACTGGGCCGAGTTTCTAGTGCTCCGGGCGGCTTATGCTTTATAGGCTCTGTTTGGAACTTTGACAAAGGAAAAGAAAATAAAAGAGAACGAAAATGAGAGGAAAATGGGAGAGAAAATTTACTGTTCATTACACTTGAAATTCTTATTTTCTTCACTCTTTCCCTTCCAACCAAACAATTAATTTTCCTTTCTTTTCCTTTCCTTTCCATGGGTTCCAAACAGAGAGAGAAAAGTTGTAACTGTTACTTTATATTTCGGTGTTTTGTATTTATATTAGTAGAAGACTAAGATATCAGGACGACCTTTCATCCTTTTTCTTTTGTTTTTGTTTTTGTTTTTTTTTATAATGCGGTGTTCATGTTAATCATTAGCTTAACCACGTAACTCAAAAAGTTAACATCAAATTATACAGTAACTAGCCGAAATTTGTTATATATCATTGCTTTTTCAACATTGCTCACCGATGTGGGACATGAGGTCTCACAATCTCCTAGCAACCTTCCCTAGTCCATGGTGTGACACTTAGCTCTGTACAACACATTGGTTTGTGTACTCATAATAGATTTTAGAGATGGCCCACACCATGTAGACCAGGATTGTACTTTGATAACAACAGTAACGACCCGCGCCAGCTGGCCTTCTAACCCTTAGCCTAACAAAGTGACTCAAAAGGGTTATACAGTAGCTGCTCGCGTTTCCTTATATAATATCTTTACTTTACTTTTTTCCCCAATGTGGGCCAGACAACCTTTGATCTCCTTTTTGATAATCAGGTGCATAGTTAGTTTGCGTGTAACTCGACTAATCATGAAAAATCAATCTCACCATCCACTAGCGCGGGCCCATTTAAAGACAAAGCAAAACTCTATATAGACCAACCTAAAAAGAGTTGATAACACATGAGAGATTTTGAATATGAAACCTTAGACTGGAACAAACTCCTAAGCTCTAAGCCTAGACCACCATACCAACCGCTTGAGGTTGAAGGGTGCCCTTTGATCTCAATGACGACGTCTGATCTCTTCTGCTTATTAGCGGTTGGGAGAAATAGGTGTGGATCAGTTTTAGAGAGAAAATTAAAAGCAAAGAAGCAAATGTGAAATTCTCTTGTAAAAAATTATTTATGTATACCGTTAAATAGTTGAGGATTAGTCAAGGTGCACATAAGCTGCTCCAAACACCTGATATCAGGAGGAAAAAGAAAAACCCCATGAATTACCATGTGAAGTTGTTGTCTAGTACTCCGTACTACCAAAAAGTTCTTTACATGTTTTTAATCGTATTACAAGGTTAACTTGTTAAGGTACCTTGCAGCTCTCAGGCAGAAGCACCTCATGCTATATCACCAATTCTTCTTGTCAACTGCTTCGCTTCAAATTAAACGAAGCATTCAAAGGAATATGGATGGGATGCCAAGAAAGGTTACATTAGAGATGCCAAGGGTCAACTGGAGCACTCACCAGCGTATCATAGCAGCTGCTTTAATGGCCTCTTCAGACCCTTCAAGGATTGATTGATAGGGACTCCAACTTGCAGGGAAGCTGGGGATTCACGTACTGACCACCAAAACTGGATGCTTCATTCGTGGGTTCATTTGCCACAACAATGCATCAGTTCACAGTGCAAGGCTCTCAAACAATCACTGAGGATGGCATGCCAGCTTCTCCATGGGAGAAAACACCTCATTTACGGATCTTGCATTCGTTTTAGGATGGAAAATGCAAGGAATATCTGGTAACAATGTATGTAAAGGTATAATCGGAAATTTGACAGCAAAAGCAATAAAAAATCCAATATAGAATATTATTTCCAATGCCACAAGATACGATTAGACATTAAAATGTTTTGTATATGCATCCCCTACCTTTGACTAGAGGTGGATAGTATAGCATTTTAACAGCATACAGCTGCTTTGTGTAATACTACATCAAACCACTTGGGACCTAAAGAAATCTCAAACATACTAAAATAAATCAGTAAGAGAGAGAAACCACATAAGGTTCTACGGCTACAGTTAAACCAAACTGAGCTTTATGTCCCAATCACTTGGGATCGGCTAGTTCGACTGCTACAGTTCATCAAATTAAATCAGAACATAAGCTCATGAGGCCCTTCTATCCTATTTTACAAAAACTGAACATCCAACTCCCCTACTAAAATACGAAAGTGGTTTTCCATTTTAATCTCAGCAGTTCCCCTTAAGTCAGAAATTGGCCATTTCTTTGACAACTTCATTTAGTTCCCCAACCAGGTGAACTGTTATGTAAGGCCTTACCAGTGGACTAGACGGCCAATTCAAAGAAGAAATTGAGATGCAAGGAATTGGACTAAGCATCTCCATCTGCACGCAGATGAAGAGTCCCATTACATCATTATGAATCCTACCTTCCTGGGCAAAATCCACACTCATCCTAACTTGAGAGATGTAGTCAAGAACATAACCTCACATGGGAGTTAGGACTAGCTCGGTATGTCTCCTCCGGAATATCAATGCTGGATCTGTATTACTTGTCAATTTCCTCCCTCCTGCCAAGTCCCAACCAATAAGGTCTAGAAATTGGAACTTAATTCAACCTCAACATGCCCTCTTTTCTACTGAGAATCCCTCAACTTCCAACTATTATGCCACATCCATCTACTTCCGCATTTCAAAAAGCATAGAATATATAACTGCTCTCCTATAAATCTGCTACCATGTTTATACTGTGTGCTAGAGGACTGTCAAGATAAATTTTCCGAAATTGGGTGTTAGGAATTTAGGATAACTAAAAAGGGATTACTCCTTTCTAGGATCAAAATCCCAAAAGCATATCATTATGTTTGAAGAACTCTGTTATCAACTTCACAATTTCCACACTAGGCAGCAGCGTTGGACACACCAAAGGCACATTGAAATCGAAAAAAGAAAAGGCCGGGAAACCTAACGTACACTTTCCTTTTTAATAGAAGTACAACACTACAAAATTTAATCATGTACCCTTCTGCAAAGTGAAAAGTTGAAACAAAATCATTCAGAAAACATACAGCTAGTGATTAGGCCCCCTCTAATGGAATGGGGGATTGCCCGTAGGGCTGTAAACAAGCCGAATGGAGACGAATATTAAAATGTCCAGATTTGTTAAGTTTTCAGCGAACTCTAACTCAAGCTCGAACTCCATGAAAATGTAACGAGCTCGACTTAGGCTCTCGATGAAAATGTAACGAGCTCGAGGTTGCCTAAGTTTGAGTCCAATTCGAACTTGTTCACGAGCCTTGACGAGCCAAAAATATAAGGTACTTATGCTCTCATACAAGTCTAGAGCTGCAAATAAAATTTATTACGTATGTAAAAAAGTTCATACATATATCAAATGATAAGAAGATATACATAAATACAACCATATCAGTTTATACATTCACAAGTTATATAAGTTGATACATATTCAAGTTTATATATAAAATTCTCATGATATCCATGTACTCCAGGTTCGCAAGCATAATCGAGCCGAATACTTCCTATAGTAAACGGATTGAACTCGAATGAGCCTTTAGGGAGTCGAGCCTCGAACAATTCACGAACGGCTCTATTCATTTGCAGCCCTAGGGATTGGCCCCCATAGATTATGAAGAAAATTGAAAGATATAGATGACAATGAAGAAACCGAAAAAAGCTCTGTCGCTAGCATTATGCATCAAAAAAACATTATGTGCATCTAGATCCTGGCATAAGCCAACAATTTAATCCTGCCACAAGAAAGTTCATGAATCAAACCATGTATTGTTCACTATGAACATTGAAGTAGTTCATATGTAGGAGAGATGAAGAAAGAATCACACATCAAAATCGAGGTACCTCAGAGATCAAAAAGTAGCATAGCATTACACAGGTTCAAAATTGAGGCACCAGAAAATTAGGTTAGGATTATCAGCTTGGAAGACGACATAAACAAACCCTAATCGATTTCGCCGACGCAATCGGAAGTCGCCAACTTTAACCATGGATCAGTTTCCGTTCAGATCGAATCATCAGCTGGTATCATTTTCACGCGACCGAGGGAGAATCACAAACCTGACAAACGAGATGCGCTCTATGCAGGAAAATGGAAATCCCCAAGAAAAAGTTAACGATATGCATATATATGTTTGTGTGTATGTAGGACTCGGTTTGGACAAGGGCATCTTTTGGTTTGATTTTATGTTACAATGCAAGGCTCCCAACCATCACTGACGCTCGTATGCCAACTTCTTCCTGTCTAGACACATTACTTACAGGATCTTGCATGTGTTGTAGGACAGAAAATGCGAGAAATATACATTACAGCCTTACAGGTAGAGAACTTATGCATATTGTAGAGATATATCATACACTGCCTCTCTCCCTTTGACTAGAGGTGGATAGAGTAGCACGTTAACTGCATACTTAGCTGCTGTGAGTTATACTAACATCAAAACAATCAGGCCTAAAGAAATCCCAAACATACTAAAATAAATCTGTAACAGAAAGAAACCACCTATGGTTCAATATTTCATTAAATAAAACCAGGGTTCAAGCAAATCAGAACCTTCTATCCTCCTTTACAGAAACTGAGCATCCAACTCCCCTATTCACAAGGAATTGGACTAATCATCTCAATCTGAATGGAGATGAAGAGTCTTATTACATCACCATGATTTCCGTCTTGGTTCACTAGGTAAGCCCTTTTAGTGTGCATTACTAATGCTCTGAATATTGAATAACATATAATGAATGAAGCAAGGTAACGGGCACATAAATTGAAACGGATCTCTAGGTCTGCCTACCCTCTCTAATGCTTTCTGGTTGATTTGGGGACATGGTTCCATGATATAATGTCCCTCGAGTTCCTTGTTACATTCCATATGTTTTATGGTAAAACTTTATGAGAGCAACTCCTTTGTGCATATAATGCCAAAACAAAAGTAGGTAAGTCACCAGTCCTCACCCCTCTTACCCCCATCGGTTGGGAATACATGGGTATTGTTATTGTTCGAATGATCCATCTTCATAGGCGATTATGGACATCCTAAGATTAGATAAATATAGTCAACAACATAATCTCACATAGGAGTTAGGACTAGCTCGGATGTATCCTCCTGAAAATCAATGTTAGATCTTGCACGTCAATTTCCTCCCTTCAGCTAACCAAACAACAAAACCCTTCCACAAGCAAGAGGGAACAGAACACCAACCAGCAGAGTTAGCTGCATAATTCACCTCTACTTCCCTTAGAACATAGTACAAGAAAGTGTCTGATGAAAGCATCGAAAATCCGATAACATTTGTTCACCATTCGAAATTTCTGTACTCGAAACTAAAGCAATCAACCAAAATTGAGGTATTACACAGCTTCAAAAAATGGTTCGGCCCCTTTGTATGCAATAGAGTCATACAATATCAGAGTAAAACAAAACTAACGAGAAAACACTCTCCAGTTCATGTTCTGCTCACAACTGTTTTTGAATATACCATAATCCAACAATGAAACACACACACACACACGCACGTTTCAGAAAATTTGGGTTAGGATTTATAGATTGAAAATATATACCAAAACCCAACCCTAACCGAGTTCGCCGACCAGTTTCCGTTTCGTTCTCCGACTTCGATCGAATCACCAGCTGGTATCATCTCCACGAGACCGAGGGAGAATCACAACCCCGACAAACGAGACTGCACGGTGACCCTTTTGGGATTACGGGTTTGTTTGTTTTTTTCATGTAGCCGTAGATAAAAATGGCTGTAAGGTGAGAGTTTTGCGGTGGAGTTGTTACGGAGACGCCATGCGAGACGTATTTGTTGTGATTGTAATTCTCCTCCGATCGGATGTGAAAAACAGTATCAATCGATAACTCGGATATTCCACAGTGAGAGGAAATGGACGACTTCCATCAAAATTTTCAACCTTTACGGCCTGCTAATGCGGGTAAAATTTCAGGGTTATAAATATGAGTGGAAAAGACAGTATCGGGTATTATTTTTGATGGGTTAATCCATATCGATTTAATATATGTGGAGGGGATAAAATAATACATAAGATTGGTATTAAATAGGGAGATAAAATTTACTTTGTTTAGATGGTTTATAAAATTAGGGGGTTCAAAAAGGATGGATGATGAGAAAAGCTGTCAAATGACTAATTTACCCATGTGCAGTTTTTTTTTAAGTAAAATTTTATATAACCAAAAAACATGCACGAAACTACAAGGAATTAACAGGGGCATCCTCCTAGCCACCTATACATCAAAAAGTCCAAGAGTCAACCAAAAAACAAAACCACAAGGAAATTATGAACAATTATTTATTGAAAAAATCCTAAAATCTAGAAGCTAATCATCGCAAAGCCTCCTATTCCACATGGAGAATTTGACAGCTGACCAAGAGCTAACCGTGGCTCTCACGGACCCACAATCCCATCAACACCTCTGGATTTGCCTTGGAAGATCCTCAAGTTTTGATCCCCCCAAAGAACATAAATGAAGGCTGTCAAAGACAGCTTATATAGAGAATCACGCAAGTTTTTCCCTTGTCTATACTGAACTGTCCACTCTAATTCCTGGGCCAAAGGCAGAATCGGCCTAGTAATCCTATTTCTAGCCAAAATTTGCCTCCAAATCATCTTAGAAAGCTAGTATTCAAAGAAAAGATGGCTATGAGATTCTATATCAGTCAAGCAGAGAGAACAAAGAGAGGGCACCACCATACCCCAACTAACTAACTTGTCCTTTGTTGATAGCCTTCCCAAGATAGCCAGCCAAGCAATGAAACTCCATCTAGGCACACCTTGGCTAAACCACACACGTGTATGCCAAGGTTGGAAAGAATTCCTATGCCAACAACTCCCCAAGCTAATTTGGCTGAAAATTTACTATAAGAGGTTAAAGTCCATATGACCATATCAAGAACAGATGGAGCAGGGAGAAAGTCAGCTGGAGTTTGACTAATAATGTTCAGCTGGAGTTTGACTAATAATGTTCATAATGATCCTGTTACGCTGCCTAGGCCATTTCTAAAGACCATTCTCAATAATAGAAGATACTTTAGATGTGATAGCTCGTCCTCTATGAACCACCACAGAATCACCAAACCTTTAGAATAGAGCCCCAACTGGATGCCATTTATCAGTCCATAAGAAGGTGTCTTTGCCATTACCAATAACTTATTTCATCCACTCTTTACAGATAAGTCTTAGCTTCAGAAGTTTCCTTACTACCCAAGAAGCTTCATTAGGAATTGGAATCCCCATTGGCTTTGACCTTTATGGATATGGACATGTACCCATTTCACTCATAAAGTGTCAGCTTTTTGACTAAGGACCTGTTTACCAATTTTTCCTTCGATCGAAATCGATAGAGATTTCAGGAAACAATGTCAACAACAAAAAATAACAGCGAATGCGGCTTGTCTCCAAAGGCGGACCCGTTGTTTCACACTGTATTTTAGGACTTCACCGGAAGAAAAATGGTAGTCAAGTCAAATATGAGATTGGTGATAAGAACAAAGATGAAGGGAAGAGATTCTTCCATCAATCTTCAACGATCGATCTATCGACACGAGCGATACATCCAATATCCTAAGTTAATCTCAGAATATGAATCCTACTCCTAATTATAATTCAGAAGTGGGTTAGTAAGACAAAAATTAAGACAAATACAATAAAGATAGACATTGATTTGTTGGAGATGGTTTACAATGAAGCCAAAAGAGGCTATTTATAGAAAAATAAAATGTGTAGAAAATAACTTCCTAACTTCTCACTACTCTTCATTCGTCTAATTATCTTCCAAGTGTCCAAATAACTTCCCACAAACTTCAAAGTTGTAGGAGCATGCCACTTATCCAAATAAATTCTCTTCAACTTCAAAGTGTGTAGAATGATAACAAGTGTTCTGCACTTCATTAAATACAAACAAATAAAAGAAATAAAAACTAGTTATATTATTAATACGAAATAATAAAATAAGAAGCATTCTCATAATTGTAATCGCCACCTTCCGGTCGATTATTAACAGGCGATGAATATATGGTGTAAACAGGGCCCAAAGATGTTTCATGTTAATAGCTCTATTCCACTCTTTCATGGATCGAAACCCCATACCCCCTTCATTCTTGGGGACACAAAGAGAAGACCATCTTACTTTTATCCCAGTATGCTTCAAATTTGCTTCAGACCAAAGAAATGCACATAGAACACTCTCAATCTCCTTAGTGATTTTTTGAGGAAGGATAAAAATGGCACTCCAATATGTTTGATTATGTATTAAATTAAGTATATAAATGCAAAATTCAATATATTTAATCAATTTTGGACAATTGGAAGTATAAATAAATTAAAATTTTTGATTTTAAAAAATTTAAATTAAAAAACATTTTTTAATTAATGGTTCGTAACATATTGACTTTGTTCAATTTTTAATATGCAATTTAAAATTTTAGGAAAAATCAAAATATTTTTTGGAAAGTTATTTTAAAGAAAAAAAGAAAAGATAAATTAGGGTAGGTTAGAGAGGAAAGTATGATTTTGGGTAGAATGGAGAGTAGAAGTTGATTGAATGGTGAATGGTTGGTGGAATGGTGGATATATTATTGAATGGTGGATATATGGTTGAATAGTTAATAAATTTTGGTTATAAATACCAAGCAAACTCATTTTCAATCTCATTCAAGAATTTCAATTGCAAAAACAATTCTCACATTTCTTATTTGTTGTATGGCTGGTCGTCTGCCTCGTCGTCACAATTGGGTCCAGGCTGAGGAGATCCTATTGATTTGAGTACTGAAATCAATGGTGGAGTCCCGATTGTGGACCACTGCGGATGGACACTTTCGTTCGCATTATGCGAAATACTTGAAAAGTTTCATGGACAAATCTACTCAAATGGAGGAGATAGAAGAGGAGTCATTTTTGCGCGTGCACACACAACTGTTCCATTTTTGAGCCATACGAAACAAGAAATCAACAGAAGAGAAGTCCGTACACACACAGAGAGATCTGCTCAAATAAAGGCCATACTTGAGTTCATGAAGCAAAAATCGACTACACTCCAAATCGCCTCTTTCCTCCACAAATAACAAATGGGTCAGTGACAGAAATGAAGGCAGCAATGGAGGCTTAAAGTTGGGGAAAGGGGATAAACAAGGGTGATTTTGTCCAAATTCCACCCTTCTACAGTCGGATAAAATTTGGAGAATTCAAAAGGAGCCCAAAAATTATACGGCAGAAGCCCTAGTACGCATGAAATAGAAGAAGGGGTGAAACGAAGAGGGGAACCAATCTTGGTTTCCAAGCACCGGCAAAAGCATGGGCCTCACCCCATTTCCCCCCTCTTATATTTCTCCCCTCTTTTAACTCCATCCAAGCAGGCCCTTAGTGTTTGTAGTACTACTTCCGTCTCATTTTGATAATCCTTTATGAAATGATAATCTGTAATTTTCAGATCTCAAAAATAAAATACTTTTACATATCATTTTTATGATTTTTTGCATTAAATTAAATTAAAGAAATAAAAATCTTTAATTTGATGCGAAAAAATTCAAACAAAATTATGAACAAAAACATTTCATTTTTATTGAAAATTACCCGGTCTTTTTTATGAAACTATAATATAGAACAGAAGGAGTAGTGGTCATCAGTGGCGGCCCAACTTTTTTGGTTGTCAATTGTCACTCCCCAACAAGTGCAATTTTATTCACCCCTCTTTTTGTTGGTTAAAATGGTGTAGGTTCCACTTATGCAATATATTTTTTGGTAAGCAAGACATCACTTTATGGTGGGATCCACATCATTTCAATCAATAAGAAGGATAGTAATGTTCATCCTTTTAAGTGGACAATAATTCTAACACCACACCGAAATACACACCCACACTCACATTAAGGGTAGGTTTCACACACACTGGGTGTGTAGTGTGTGCGGACTCCACCCATATTATGAGTAGGGGTGTGTGATTGGGTGTGTAATTGAGTGTGGTGGTAAAATGATTGTTAAGTGGAGAGTGAACAGAACTCAACTCCTCCCGGCCTTAAAACGTACCGGTACTACCTCCATCTTGTTGGTCATTTTTTTTTAAAGATTTAAGTCTAAAGTAAATAGTAAATACTAGGAGAAACAAATTTCATTTAATCCAAAAGTTAAATTGGCAAATATTTTAGAATATTCAAAATTGCAAAAATGAATACTCCAAAGTTGAGACGGAGATGTCAATGAAAAAACAAGAGTTTCATAATTAGGGAGGGGCCTCATTTTTGGACACGGTCCCTGGCACAGTTGATTTTGTCGATTTTACGGATCGCGTCTTGAGTTTTTTTTTTTTTTTTTTGCCATTCATTAATTCCAATCTACACTATCCTAACGGTCCGTTTGGATGAAGGATATGATTTTGGGTGGATATAGAAGGAGGGTAGATTTGAGGGTGAATATGAAATGATAGGTGATATGTAAGAAGGGTGGGCCTACCTCATAATAATGGTGAATTTGTAATCCAGTGATTGGGTGGTTTTTTGAAAAGGGAATATGAAATTAAGATGGATATGAAGAGATAAGTTATCAAATGACTTAATTGCCCCTAGTTTACTATTTTAATGGAAAGTTAGGTTAATTTAATTAAAATTCGAATAAATACATATTTATTGTTAATTGTGGGATAAAATAAATTTATTTTTATCTTACAAATATTTAATCATATTATTTATTAGATAAAATATTATTTTCCAAAAGGTAATCGAGAAAAAAGAAACCAATTAACCTCTCTTTTTTCAAGTTGCAATTAATCAAAAGAAAACCATTCAACTTCTCTCCTTCCACCGAAAACATTGTGCAATTAGAACAAAGCAAAACCCATTTTCAGTCCACCATTATTCATCTTCTCCAATAACTCTCCCCCTCCACCTCCCCCCCCCCCCCCCCAATCTAAACTGCGCCTCCTCTTCCTTCTCTGTTTCCCCTCATCACCAACTTCAACCTCGCCTCCCTCGACATCACCCCCTTCTCTCCTCCATGGCTGCTGTGACTTCTTAAGGGGTTGGAGTTTGGAAATGGAGGGATGAGAAAAGGCAAGGGCAAATGAGTAATTTCACCCCACATAACCAACGATATGGGTTGGGTAACCCCTATCGTTACATATCCACCCGCGGGGTGGATTACAAATCTGGAGGCTCCAAATCGGGGCCAAATCTGGCTGCCAATTTTTGCTGCTAAAGACCGGAGATAGAGGAGGGAGGGATCGCAACTCCGGGCGCAAGCCAAATCCGTGTGCAAACCCCCCCAAACAGGCTATAAGGGAATTGGGGGAGGGGCGGAGGGCTTGTGGGGATCGAACCCTGCCCTAGTGCATAGCAGTATGCAAGGGAAGTCAACTGCACTCCACTCCACTCCACTTACATCTCATCCTGAGTTCTAAAACATGATCCGAACTGTTCATTTTATAGAGTTCGATGTGTAGAATAGCTATAGAAAAATCAAGTCGATCGGAGATCATTAGCTCAGAGAAAACCAAAATATTCTATTGTGTATTCTTCAAATAATATTTGCTGTTCATTTACTGAGAAAAAAACGTGATTCATTTACTAATTTAAAGATGTATGATTGACTTGATTTTTTTAGGGCTAATAAATCCTTCGAGATTTACAAAATGAACGGTTCAAATAATGTATTCAAACTCGGGATGAGACCGTTATGGCAGGTAGGCAGCACAACAGCTTGCTATTTCCTCCCCGAGTTACGAAGTTAGGACTAGCTCAGTATGTCTCCTCCTAAAAATCAATGTTAAATTTTTTCCTCTTTTCAGGTATTAGAATTTTTGACTTTTTCTTTGATATTTTCTAAAGTATTTGTGCAAAAGTCATAATTTTTTACTTTTTCGATTCCACTCGTCGAGACAAAATCAATAATACATAAAAGTTAGGCATAAAACTAACAAATGCGGAAAAAAATTCAATAAGAACGAAATCGAAAAGCTATAGTTTGCAACTTGTTAGTTAGGTCTAAAAAATGGTACATGCTACTACATAAGTAAATCCCAAGAGCGTACGATTATTGAACAACTACATTATTATCAACATCACAATTTCCACATTAGGCAATAGTAAGTAGTAGGCATCATGGCATCAGCCAGCGCCTAACATATGCACCACAGGAGCAATGAAAACTAAAAGGAAAAGGCCCGAAAACATACAGCTAGTGATTAGGCTACCGAATTTAATGGGCCACCACTACCGGAAGTCTGCAAGGTGAGATTGGTCCCTAGAGGTCAATCAAGCAGGGTTGGCTCATATATTTTGGAGGCTCGAAGCGAATTTCCTATATTGAGTCCCTTACATATTCATGATGTTTTTTTAAATGAAAAAAGTACAAAAATAACAAAAAAAAAATCAAACTACAAGGATACAATTATGACAATATAAATGTAAAACGATATTATTGCAAGAGTTTTTGAAGAAAATAAGATACAATTGTGTTTTTATTTAGAAACATTCTAATATTAATATGTAAATTACTATACATTACAGTGGAGCCACAATTTTAGACTAAAATTCGGGGGCTGGAAGCGGCTACTTCCCCGGCTTACCCCATGAGCCGGCCTTGCAATCAGGGCCGGCCAGGGGTAAGTCCCGCAAGCCGGCAGGCTCGGGCAACCCCCGGCAAGGGGCAACAACAAAAAAATATTGTAAATATAAAAAAAATTAGAAGTCCAACAGGAAAAAAGTTTAGGGGCATAATCCAAAAAAAATATTACAAAATCAAAAAGAATTGAAAATATGTAGTTTCCACCCGCTTTAAAAAAACTATGATACTTAAGAAAATTAGGAGGGCAAAAACAAAAGGTGTTCTATGCCTAAGGTAAATAGAAGATAAAAAGAAAACTAGGAGGGCAAAAATTAGAAGGGCAAATTAGGAAGGCATATAGCAGGAAAACAATAAAAAAGGGGACGGGATTGCAATTTTACTTGCCCCCAAATTTTCGATACTTGGTGTGGACCGTGTAGTGTAAACCCTAACTTAATTTGAAGGAGAAATACCCATATGCTTTCAGGCCATCACATTGGACCATGAATAGTTTTGTTTCTCCAATCTCCATCATAGATGGTCGGCCCTGCTTGAGATTCTTCGACGCTGAGTCGCCGAACAGCCAAAGTTGAAAAAATTGAACTCAATTTTTGTTTCTCTAGTTCTTCTCTTTCTTGCCTCGTTATTGACGGTAAGTAAGTGAACTTTCTTTCTTTTCTTTAATCTTTATTCGGTGCTAGTCTTACTGTTAGTGGAGCTTTTCTTTAATCTTTATTCGGTTAGTGCGTGCCTTTAGTGGAGCAACAACAGAATAAATTAATATGGATTGGTTAGCTCCTTTGACTGTTTTTTAATTGCAACAGAATAATTTATTCGGTTACACAGCTGAACTAATGAATTAATAAGTATGAAATTTGACCGTCACTGTACATATATACTACATTATTAATTTTGTGAGTTTTTAGTAGGATTATTTGTCTTGATTAGTGAGGTATACTAATATAGGTATTATGACGAAGATTGAGAATGACAAGAATAGAGTGAGAATTGGCATGCAAACAAAAATCCGTGTCTTATTAAAATAGAAAAGTGAGGCAACGAAAAGGTGCAATGGAAAAATCACTAATGGGTTCAATATCTAGCCTATTTGATGCAAAAAAAAACAAAAAAAACAAAACAAAAATCTCATCTTCCAAGTCAAGTTGAAGAAGCAAGTAAAGAAGATTTTAGAGAGGATGATGTGAATGATAATCCTCTTCAAATTTTGGTAATCATAAAACACTATAACCGGGTTTCATTTTGATTATAAATTTTTGACGTAATTCAAGCTGAAGGCACAATATAACCTTATTTTTGTTATTGTTATTTTTTTTCTTGTATGTTTTTTTTTTTTTTTAAACTTAGTACTAAGTGGGCAACCAAACTCGAGGTCAGGTTTGGGCAACCCAAACGTCGGGGCCGACACTGCTTGCAGTCAAGGAAGGTGGGATTGATCCCCAGATATTAATCGAGATGCCGCAAGCTAGCTCAATGGAAACCAAAATCTCACTCGAACAGTTATGTGCATTGAGATCCCGACATAAACAAATACTACTACTAGTACTAACTCCCTCCAGCCACAAGCACTAAATAAGTGGGACGAGAACACCATCTAGGATAGTAAGCTAAAGCTCTACTTCCCTAAGAACCCACAAGAAGATAGAGGTGGCAAATGAGCGTATTTGCGCGGGTTGAAACGGGTCACGGGTTGAATATGAGCGGATTAAATACGGGTCAATAGTAGACAGGTTGAAACGGGTTGGGTGAAATATGGGCCAAGTCAAACCCAAACCCGACCCAACCCGTTTTCTTCTCTCTTTTTTTCCCCACCGTTCTGTATATGGTTTATGTTGACGAGTTTTCGACGTATGTGTACATGGTTGGAACTTCGAATGAACCACGGTGTTCTTGAAGAAGGTGTCAGATGAAAATGGCAGAAATCAAATCAAATGGTATTCGTAGACTATCAACATTAAACTAGTACTTGTTCATAAGAGATGACCGGAGAAAGAATTAAACACCGAAGCAATTAACTTAAATTCAGCGATTAAAATGGCATTCCACAGCTTCAATAAAAGGTTATATAGCCCTCTCTGTATTATAAGTTGCAGAACAGTCATACAATATCACAGTAAAATCAAACTACCATATGGTATTTTTAAGGCGGTAAAAAACAATACGTAAAGGAGTGGTTGAAGGTGGGTATGGTGATGGACTTGTTACAGACAGTGACGGCTTCAGGATTTTATAATAGGGTATTCAAAAAATACCTTAACTCTACCAGCTGATCTCTTAATGATAAGCCTTCAATAGTGTAAATAATAGGGCTTATCCCTCTCATTTTTGTCACACACAGGTGCATAACTTGCTTAATTTGAACGATATTGCGCGAAAGGTGTGTTTTTGGCATTTGCAGGTAAATCACGTGAATAAGGCGCATTTGAAGGCCATGGATAGCCCCGAGGGTGTCAAAGTGCCCAAGACTACGTGGCACTCTGTGACCGAGTCCCAAGAGTCATGAAAAGAAGCTTTGAAGCATACTCGGGATGTCCAAGGATCACGGGAAGTGAGGGAGATGCAAAGATGTTACCCAAAGCAACTCATTTTCCGACCAGCTGAGGGTAGAATCATCATAATTTTTGATATAAAAATTACTTTTGATCCAAACCACTTGGGTTAGAAAGTAAACTCGACAAGCTTTCCAACGGTTCGAAAAACACCTAAATCCGAGTTCGGGAGTGTCCAGAGCGAGCCCGTGAAGTTGAAAATGTGTCTGCAGAATCCAGCAAGCTCAGGGATCGATCCCCCAATGTTTAGGGATCGATCCCCCACCATCAGGAAGCTTCAGAAACAACAGGGATCGATCCCCCTCTAACCAGGGATCGATCCCTCACTCCTGCGCGGATATTTCGGTGGCATTTTTGTAAATCTTTTGTGAAGGGGGTATATATACCAACCCTTGCCCGACTTGTAGGGAAATTTTTACTTTTGCACTGTGGGCTACCACAGCCCCGGGTTTTGAATCGGGGCGGCCCGTAAAAGAAGCGCCTCGTTCGCTTTTTGAAAATCGATTTGAAAAATTTTTGAAGAGTCGCCACCCGGATTTGTGGTTCGCCACCCGAGAAACCGTTTTGATTTGAAAATGATTGATTGAATTGAAAACCAGAGACTTGTTAAGGGTTCGGAAGCCACATTACGAGGGGGGAAGGGTTTTACGGCACCCCCTCGCCCGACGCGGGATCGGTCTCTACTAAACATTTGTGGGATTTTTCAAAATGGTTTTGTTTCATATGAACAGTTAGCAAATATTTACGGGGTTTACAGGTAAGGGAGTGCATGCATGTGCAACTGTACAATGAATGATGAAAAATGACCATGCAAAATATACAAATTGAAGCAAGATAAAGCCCTGTCACTGAAATCACTCTCGAGCGCTCGGGAGTGGTCCCGAGCGCTTGGGAGTGCTTGAATTCTAACCCTGCAAGCTTTGTTAGTACAATAGAATATGAAAAGAGTACAATGTAAATATAAACCTAAGTAGCATAAACATCACACAGGCTTAACAGAAGGCTTGAAAAACTAGGATCAGGCCCCATTCTTCCAAACCATGTATCTTTGTCCTTCTGAAAAATGATTTTACAGCTGTGAGGAGCAAAAGGGGACACATGCATGGACATACAAAAGGGGAATAAACCTAAAACTATTAGGAGAATGGATTGAGCTTGCATGCAAAACACTCTCGAGCGCTTTGCAGTGATCTCGAGCGCTCGGGAGTTTTCCACACCCCAGGGTGATGTCAACCGACTAATCCATTACATGTAGTATGCTGGTACACTGGATCACGCATTTTTGAAGTGTGGAAAAGGATTTCTTTTCTTTTCTCTTTAGATCCTGATCAAAACTCTTTCCCACGCCTTAAGTGTAAACCATTTATTTTCTTTTTCTCTGAAAACAGCAGACCATTTGTACCAACATATCTTAACAAGAATTAAGAACAATTTTGGAACACACCCTACTCATGCATGTCCATTTGAATGCTGGAAAAAGGGAAAAACAAAACTGGCATCACTCTCGAGCGCTCTAGAACAGTCCTAAGCGCTCGGGAGTTCTTCCAGTACTGCATGCATGGAAAGCATTCATGGCCCTTTGCTCTTGCTTTGATACTAAGGTCTTCCTTTCACACTCTCAGTATTGAGGACTGGAGTGAGTTGGGAAGCCTCCCTCAAAAGGGAAAACAGCCCCACTTTTGCTTGAAATCCAGGTATGAGACTTATACCTTTTGCTTGGAACTTTGATCCTTGAGGAAAAGTTTGGAAGGATGGAAGAGGAGTGAGGATCAGAGGTTTGTCATGGACTGAACTCCTTTCCTCTTCTTGAAATTTCTTGGTTATTTTGCCTTTGAAAAGGGGTTTTTTTGCCTGAGAGAGAATGGAACTTGTTTTCTGCTTTGAAAAACCAGAGAGAGGGGTTCTAGAGAGAGAGTTCGTGCTCTCAAATGAAGACCAAGCCTCCTTTTATAGCCAAAACATAACCTGTGGTTTAAAATGTGAAAAATGAAGTTGGGAATCCAAATCAGATCTCTTGCTCTGACTCTTCTGACTGAGATAGAGTGTATTTGAAGGCAAAGGCCAGCTAAGAACGGCTGAAATGATGATTGCATGGATAATGGCGAGGCTCCCCCATCCATTGGGCAGTACGGAAGTCTCGAGCGCTTGGGAGTGGTCTCGAGCGCTTGGGACTTCACTCTCGAGCGCTCGAGAGTTGACTGGTCAATGATTTTGAAAATGATCTGGAGCGCTTGGGACTGATCCATAGTGTTTGAAAATGATTTTTGACATTTTATTTCCTTTTGAAGTCCTTTAAGAAGCATTGTTCCATTGGTCTAAGGCTTGTTCGATCCCATATTCATCATCGGGGAGCCTCCGGGCCACGAATCAAGGAGATCCAAATTGTCCAAATTGGGGTGTCTACAGTTGCCCCTCTTTGGGCGTTGCTCGATATCACGTCTTGATATGAGTGACGTCCAAAGATTGAGACAGCCCAATTCGAGCCAAGACAAATCCTTAATTCCAAAAACAAATGCAAAACAGCACATTCAACGCATGAGGTCGCGTCCTTTCGGACTGCCTACGTACCCTTTTTTGCAGGGATCAGACCAACGTAGTTCTTCGGGGCAAATGCGAGCACGTGTTATGCATGCACAAGTAAAATTAACAAGATCTCGACAATACAAATGGAAGTCCACCTGTTGCTCTGTTTGGTGGATAGAAAGTGCAAGCATATGTGATGCATGCATGAAAAGTGATTGACACGAGGTTGATAAGATAATTGTATGAAACGTCCACCTGTTGCTCTGTTTGGCGGACAGAAAATGCAAGCACGTGTGATGCATGCAAGAGAAAAGATCGACACGAACTTAATAAGATAAACATGTAAATGATCCACCTGTTGCTCTGTTTGGCGGAAAGAAGCACGTGCGGTGCATGCACGAGAAAGAATCGACACGTGTTTAATAAGACAAACATGTAAATGATCCATCTGTTGCTTTGTTCGGCGGACAGAACGATGATAAAGTAGTATCTGTAGGGTAGAAATACCTGTCAACATGTTGAGATTAGCATAAATAGACAAAATTTCAATCGACTACCAAGTAAAATAGCCAGTCGAGGGGCGTGAGCTCAAAATCACAACACCGACTAGGACTCGCTTCGTCTAATTCCGTTTGACGCGGCCAAAGCCAGGACTGAGATTGATTTTGTAAAAAGAGAGGGAAAAGCTAAGCAAGCCTCGTCGGCGGGAAGAGGCACGGGACGACGGGGGCCGGCACGAAGGCTGAGAAAAGATCCCAGCGCTCAGAACCACTCTCAAGCGCTCGGGAGTGGTCTCGAGCGCTCGAGACCTTTGCTGGGGGCCACTGTCCTGTTCACCTTCTTCGACTGATTTGGGGTTTAAACCTCACTCCCAAGCGCTCCAGAACCAGAGCAAACCGTACACCTCTGCAACTCGATTATTCACACCCGCTCTCTCAGGCGATCTCTCTCCGACGATCTCCCTTACTCTCTCAATCTCTCTCGATCTCTCTTACTCCAAGACAGATCGAATCGGAGATCTCGAGATCTCTTCGATCTTACGGTGGTCTGTGGTGTGCCAGGAGATACGAATCAAGAGGAAGAAGAAGTTTTGGGGAGCAGAAGAACAAGGGATGGCCAGTGGTGGTGACGAGGAGCTGCCCAGCCGCGAGGAGGTGGCGGCGGTGATGGAGGGAGAGACCGGCGGCACGGCGCCAGGAGGGGGAGCGGTCGCTGGTGGAGGCACGGTTGTAGTGGCAGATACGGGGATGGATGAGAGTCCGGAAGCGGTGACGGAGGAGGTCAGCAAGGCCAGGAGCGAGGAGGTGGCGGCCATGGAGGCGGCCAGTAGTGGTATTGCTGCGCCAGCTCGGGGGGAAGCTGCTGGTGATGACTCAGTTATGAGGGTCGAGGCTGGCGAGGGCCTGGTAGTAGTAGAGAGTAGCAGTGGTGGTCTAGCGGGGGTAAGAGACATGGGTGACAGTGAGGGGGTGCGAGGAGACGGCGGCGAGCTGGCTGTGGGCAGCAGGGGTACATCAGGTGGTGAGATGGAGACCTCGGGTAGCGGGGGTGATGTTACAGGTATTCCACACACTCTTACAGTGGAGGAGTTACTCGCGGCCGCGGAGCGGGCCGGAGATGAGCAGAGGGACAGGGCTGGTGACGAAGTGGTGATAGCCGGTCGCGTTGTCGCGACGCCAGTGCTGAGGGCGACAGTGGTTGCGCCAAGGGTTGGTGACAGTGGGATCGGGGCTTCACAGCCGGTCCCATTCACGGAGGGGGATTTCTTGGACAGTGCGAGGCCGCAGGATATACTGGACACACTTGGCCTCGACGCTGGGATGAGAGAGGTACTGAGGACAACAGAGGATCAGACCTCGGCCCTCTTGTTGGGAGCGTTACTTAGTGGTGCACAGACGACGGCGGACACAGGACCGCCAGAGGTGGAGGAGTTGGGGCTAGAGGAGCCAGAGGAGGAGGATGTGGTAGTTGAGGAGCGAGTCACGGCGGCGGCTGAGGCGAAGGCCTACCTGGCTAGTGCACGCCCGGGGTTTACGTCGAGTACTTACGCACCACGGTTGCACTTCTTTGAGCCTACGGGGATGATTAGCTATACTCCTGCACGGACAGATTATCCGGAGGACTTGCTTCTCCGAGATCGGGCTTCACACATCTCTTCAGGATGGACTACGGTATGAGTTTAATATTTTACTTTCCTGCATTCGGCTTTCCTCCTTGAATTATTACTTTGCTAACTGATGCTATTCCTTTGCTCTGTTGAAACAGCGTACCAAGGATATCTTCGGCCATGGAGGTTCAGCCAGCTCTCTGAGATACTTCCGGGAGTTGCCTAGGAGAGTGCGGGAGTTAGTGGAGGAGACTGGTTTCGGGCCTTTCATCCAGTTGTTGACATCGGCGAGGGTTGACCGTGCGGTGATGACAGCACTGGTAGAGCGATGGTGGGACACCACCAACACGTTCCACTTCCGTTTCGGGGAGATGACGGTGACGCCCCTTGACTTCGCCGCGATTACAGGGCTCCGGGTCGGAGGTGAGCCGATTCCATTCGACCCGAGTATAGCACTGGATGACGCAGCTCTGAGGTGGTTCCTTGGCCGGGTCCCGCGCCACAGCGGAGGTGTATCTGAGTACGGGCAGTTCACAGTGTACTGGGATCACGAGCCAGCGGATGACGTCGAGGCGGCCCAGATGGCCAGGGCCTATTTGCTGTACCTGTTCGGGGCTTCTCTGTTCCCGCTCAGGCGATCTCGGGTTCACCTGAGTTACCTGGCCGGCCTGGTTGATCTGAGGCAGGCGGGCCGATACGACTGGGGAGGTGCTGCTCTGTGCACTCTCTACTGTTTTCTGGGGGCTGCCACACGCGGGGTGGGGGACACCATTGGTGGATACTGGCGGGTGATAGAGGTATGACTCGACATCCTTGCTTTGAATTGCTTTTGATTGATTGAATTGAATTGAATTTGAACATGTATCTGACTTGAATCGACTTGATTTTCATGATTTGCAGCTTTGGGCTTATGAGGTCTTGGGCATGTTCCCGCCCGAGAACACTTGCACAAATCCACACTTGCTTGCACGTGCGCTTGCATGGAGCACAGAGTATCGGAGGGCCAAAGAGCAGAAGGGGCAAGTGATGGTTTTCCGGCGTTGGCTGGATAACATCACTGGGGTTACGGTACAAACATCAATCTTTTCTTCCTTTTCATGCCTGCGCTTTCTTTTACCAGATTTGATTATTAATGAACAACAACTGAATGCAGGTTCACTGGGATCAATGGGCGAGGGTGGAGGGTGACTTCCTTCCGAGGAGTCGGGAGGTGACCAGGAGTAGAGTCTTGCTGGAGTGTCCATTGGGCTGGCAGTGGTACTTAGGAGATCGGGTGACTCGACAGTCGCTCGGTGTTCCTGAGTTCATTGTGCCAGGGCCACTCCCTCCATGGGTGCAGCGGACTGAGACCTACACTCGGGCTGAGCTGGAGCGATACACGGTGCCGGACACTGACTTGGAGCCGTACTTGCGGCGCACATTGGACTATGTAGCCCTCTGAGGCAGTACTGGCCACCCGGCACAGGTGTAGGCGGGGCGAGGAGACGGATAGCCGGCCGAGGCCGGGAGGGCGAGGAGGGAGGCTGGAGGTGCGATTGGAGACGAGTGAGGCGAGCCTGGAGGTGAGGTTGGAGCTGAACCGGAAGGCGGGGCCGCGGTGGTCGCTCTTCACGTGGTAGGGGCGAGGTGCTAGACCTGCTGCTGCTGGGAGAGGTGCTGGTTCTTTAGGACGAGGCGAGAGCAGTACCGGGGTTCCTGAGGCAGCTGCCACTTCTGCTCCAGTCGAGCTGCCGACATGACTGGACGATAGGGGTGAGAGACCCTTCTGGAGCACGTGCGTTGTTGGACATTCCACGCCTCCCGCATCTATCGATGCGACTTCCAGCACACGTATAATATGACTTTGCATCTTTCGATACTTTAAATGTTTCTTGCACACGCATCCACTGTTTTGATCTTTGAATTATCGTGCAGGTGCCGAGAGAATGGGCTGAGCAGGCCATTATGCTGATGGTAGGGATGCGGCAGCTGTTGAAGGACTGCGCGAAGGGGAGGATTCTCCAGACCAGACCCGTTCCTGAGCTTGCTTTACCTGTTGCTGCACAGGTATGAAAATGCAACACATGCACATGCATTTCATTGAATTTTAAAACATGTACCAAATGTATGAATGCTTATGATATGCAGTGCGACCACGACGCTTCGGCCAGGACACAGCCGCAAGACACCACGAGCCTTCCGGCTTCCACCCGGCCACGAGAGGCCAGGGGTAGGCGGAGGCGGGGCTGGGCGATTCGAGGTGGTTCCGAGCGGCGTCTCGGCGTAGACCCGCTCCCGAGGAGTCAGAGGAGGAGACCGAGGAGTCACTCGAGTCACGAGCCTTAGGGTCTACGGACTCGAGTACTGCCTCAGGCCCTTCCGATGACGACGACGATGATGACGACGAGGTCGAGGTTGAGAGCTCTGAGTCCGAGGGACGTCAGCAGAAGAGGACTCGTCTGGGCTGAGTCTTCAGTTTTTTTTTTTTTTTGCTTTCATTAGCCTTTTCTTTTACATGGGCCTACGTGCCAAGATAGTTGTTGCTTCTGGGCCTGCGTGCCTTGATTTTGTTTGGGTCTGCGTGCCCCGGTAGGTAGGATTGGGCGTGTGTTTGCCCCAGCTTATGTACTTCCTTCCTTATTCATTGTAGATACCGTATTGACTTATGAAAATTTGCACTTTTATCCATTTGCATTTGTTCGCACTCCCTTTAAGAATTGTATTTTATGAAATATATCTGTCTAGCTTTGAAAGAAAGTAAAGAGCACGCGAATTTCGACCGATACTCCTAAAACGGGATAAAACTCGACATAATCGACTCGACTTATAGAAATTGTCTTCGAATGACAAGAACACTCTCAACGTGGAATACGCAAGCACTAAGGCAAATAACAACTACACTTAACCGAGACCGGACACGGGAATGGGACACGAGAGCACTTATTCCGAGGGTATGCCTCTAACGCCACTATAATTAGTGAAATAGGGACGTTGGGAGGTGGAAGTTGATTTCGCAAGCTTTGGTGTGCGTTCGACTGTTCCACAAAGTCACCATCATATATTAAGACATGCGTACACCATTGGAATTGGACAAATGCTCTCGACACGAGTTTTGACACGTCGACGGGAAGGAAACTATTAAAATTTTGGGATTTTTCGAGGAATAAGTTTGAATATTGAGACAAATGGACAACTGGTCATGCTGCATCCCCTCAAGAACAGACTGGAATTTGTTGCATAGGAGGAACAGAGCTTGAGGTGCCATCTTGAGACTCAAAACCAGAGAACAAAACTTGCTGTCAATACAGCAGAACTCTCGAGCGCTCGAGAGTATTGTCGAGCGCTTGGGAGTTAAGTCTCGAGCGCTCGGGACTTCTGTAATCTGCAGACTCCTGCAACTTCCCAAGGTCATTTCCTAGCTTTGGCCTGTTGCTTTCTTCTGTGTACACATTTCCCAGACACCTTGTAACTTGCCCTATGCTGCTTCCCAGGGGTCAGTGGCTTCCCAAAGCAAGTCTAGTGCTTTTCCAAAGCCTTTTCAAGCTTTCCAAAGTTTGAATTCCAAAAGGGTTTTGGAAATGATGAGTTTCAAGGCTGGTGGGGAAGTGGTGATGCCTCCCCTAAGCTTCTATAAATACCAGACTCACTTTGGTAAGTCCTCACACCTCATTCCATCATTCATCTCTCAAAAATCCCATTTCTCATGGCTTTGTTGAACCAAGCCTTGCTCCGCCCTTGGTTGGACAGCCTTGAGGGCATCGGTTGGTGAACTTCCGAGGCATCGCCTCCACGCCTTGAAATATCTCCGCGAGATTGTTATCCGTCTTGTCTTTGTTGCATGCGGCGGCACGCTTTGGGATCCCGAAGTGCATGTCTTTCGCCGGTTCATAAGAGCTATGTCCCACCGTCGAGGAATTTCACGCCTATCTTGGCAGCCTGACTTCGCCGAGCCAATTGTTCCGATGCTTAGGAGAGCATGAAGAATATCGTAAAAGCTAAACTGGGTGTCAGTGGGAACGTTTCTGAGTTCTTGACCCGGGGCAATGCCATCAACATCGTGCAGTCGTACGAGATGTTCAGGAGACTTGACGGATTTTGAGTACCAAGATCGCCGGATGATAGCCTGTTGCATTTGCCTCCTGGCGGCTTTCTTCTTTGGTTCCATCCGGTCGGCCAGTTCTCTGTTGGTGGGAGTTGTTGCTCAGGTCGAGGCTCGCAAAGGCGTTGCGCCCTTGGTTCTTGTGGAAACCTTGATGGGGTTGGATCTTTGTTCGTCTTGGGGCGTACAAAGGAGTTTTAGTGTAGCCCATTTATTCTTTGCGAGTTAGGGACCTCACTCGACTCTCCTTTTTCTATTTCTCACGTTCATTTTACCTCATCACTCAGTTTAGACTTTATCGGCTCCTTGCTTGTTTTCTCTCTTTTTGGGTAGATGTGGCTCTGTGACAAGTTGAATTCTTGACCCTCCGCCAATGGGTGGTGATGCAGGGCTAGCGGATGGTACCGATCCTTTCCAGGTGATGTCTGGTGATGAAGATGGTCGTGATTTCCTCGCGTCTGCGAAGGAAGATGACATCGCTTGGCGGTCCATTGGCTGAGGCTTCCTGTGATGACCGTGAGCAACATGGGCTCGATGCATGTGTTTATGGCTGGCTTGGCAGGCTTCACTTTCTACTCGCCTTTCCGCATCCTTCGTCAGCTCGGACTTAGTCAAGAAGTGCCGCCGCAAGGATCTGAAGTGCTTCGTCTCCCTCCCTTCACCATTCCGGGCCTTCGGAGTTATGTTCGTACATGGGAGGCTCATAGGACTGAGCCAAATGATCGTCTTTACTCCATTGCTTCAACCGGAAGGTACCGCAAGTGGCTAAGGAGAGATGTGGAAGCGAGAATGGGTTGATTGCTTATTTTGCCATTTTTTTGAAATAAAAGTTAGGTCTCGTTGTGCGTTTTCCGTTTTCATGCTCAGCTTGTAATAAAGAAATCATCGGAATAAAATTGACTGATTAAGGGTTTCCCCCTTTCGGTTCATTAATTGCATGTACTTTGAAAGAAAGAGCTTTGACTTGTCAATTTGGATTTGAGTTTTGAAATTTAGGACCGAACCTCAGAGTGAGATTGCCTACGTATCCCTTAAGAAAGGGAATCAGGCCCATACGTAGTTCGGGCTAGGGTTCGCTCGGGTATTAACACTCTCCTTTTGCGCTCTAAATTTTGCCTAGAACCGCCCGTTTTCGGCCTAGCGAGCTCTTTTTCAACTTTTTGCCTTTACTTTTGCCTAGGCCGCCCTTGCGGTTTTCAGTCTAGCAGCTTGCTCTAATTTTTGCACTGGTACCGCTCGCCTCATGCGGTTTTCGGCCCGAGCTCTCTCAGGGGTAATATCGTTTGAGTTGGTCCAAATTGACAAGATTCGAGAATTCATTGCCGTCCAGATCGATGATTGAAGCTGCTCCTCCGGAAAGGATCGACTTGATGATGTACGGCCCGGCCCACTTTGGTCGGAACTTCCCCCGTAGATCAAAGATCGGTGCACGAAGTTCCTTGACTACCATGTCTCCCTCTTGCAGATCCCTCGACTTCACTTTCTTGTTGAATGCCCGGGCGATTCTCCGCTGATAACCCTGAATGTGATACAATGCCCGGAGTCTCCTTTCATCAAACAACATGAGCTCTTCGAATCTTCCACTGATCCAATCGGCCTCATCTATTCCTTGTTCAGCCATGATCTGAGTGATGGAACTTCCGGCTCGATGGGAGAACGGCTTCCATACCGTACACCAAAGAATAGGGTGTTGCCCCGGTCGGTGTGCGGATAAGCGTCCGGTATCCCCATAAAGCTAGTGGTAGCTGTTCATGCCAATCCCTAGCTGATTCGACAGTCCTCTCAAGAATCGACTTGATGGTTTTGTTGGCTGCTTCGACTGCCCCATTCGTTTGTGGTCGATAAGTGGTTGAGTGATGCACTTGAATCTTGAATTTGTCAAAGAGCTCGAGAACTTTCCCTTTGAAATGCACACCATTATCAGATACAAAGGCTTGAGGTACCCCATACCGATAAATGATGTTTTGCCTGATAAAGTGAGCCACTTGAACTGCCGTCAAAGTCCTGTACGAAGCTGCTTCGACCCATTTGGTGAAATAATCGACCGCTACCAAGATAAACCTGTGGCCATTAGAGGCTGCGGGCGTGATTCTTCCAATGACATCGATGCCCCAGGCGGAGAATGGCCATGGTGTCGTTGAAACGACCCGCCCTAAGAAGATTAGCAAAAACTGCCTCAATGAAAGCTAAAATATCAACCTTAAAACATTCAATCCATAAACGCAAGATAAAGCCAATCAAAAAGATTACACATGTCTTCCAAGAATAACATTTACAAAAGAACTATACAATATGAGTTGTATCCACACATGCGACAATTCCCAAAAATTGCTATCACACTATGTCCTATGCCAAAAGATCCCAAGTCGACCCTCATCTCCACTCCTACAGCCTGTCAGACCAACAGTGGACCAAAACTCTATTTCGGATACCTGAAAGGATTGTGAGTGTTACTGCTTCATCCAAGCGGAAAGCATAAAATAGTTTATAAAAGCAAACATGGATCAAGTAAAGCTTCCAATCACAATTGCGAGAAACATACTATTTTTCACAACAAGTAAATAAGCAACAATATTCCAAGAAGCCATAGGGTTGCTTCCCTCGCAACCAGGAGTTATGACGGTACCGTGACCCTGTGAATAGAGTACTTTCAACAATTTATACCCTGTTTGTGTACAGCAAACAGACAATTTATACCCTTCTTGTGTACATCAAGAAGAAAGCAAATCCAACCAGCAATACAACTATGGCATGCTCTTGAAATAAAAACATGTTTCAAGCAACTTGATCCATATCCACAACCATCGAAAATTTCCAACATTCGCAGAAAAGTACAAGTTTATTTTTAACTAACCACTTCAATGAAACAGCACACTCACCTTAGAGAGCCAAAAGACAAAAGCGAAAAGCCTCCTTCTCAACCTTGAGGTGGAGACTCGTCCCCCGATCCTAAAATATGAATGACACTACACTTAGAATAATTCATACTCCAATTCATATTAAAATGCAAGTAAAATGCGACAATAAGTCTAGCATATGCTCTTTTTTTTTTTTAATCTCCATCCCTAATATGATAATGAATGAAACCAATGCAATAAAAATGATGAATGATGTGCTTCAATGCTCAAAAAATGATTCACTGAGATTTGATACGAAAATTTCCAAGAATAAGGCTTAATTCATGACCAACGTGTACAGTTCTGACCATATCTAATGCATAATCATGAATTCTAAGAATTTCACTTAAACAGTTGAAAAGTACACTTCTTCCTCTTCGAATCGACAGGTCATTCATCAAAAACGGAGTTCGGGTAACCTTACTACGGCCTCGCGATCATAACTTAACGTAATTTTAAGACTGGAACAGAGACAGATTTTGGGTCAACTTCAACAGCAAATCTGTTATTGCTCAAGCATAACCACAATGCACGGGTTACATCGTTGGAAAGCTCTACGTGTCTAGTTTTCAGCAAAGCAAGCGGAATGTGTTTTCGAGTCTCGAGCTAAGAGATATGATTGTTTTTTCCAACTTGTGTCGGTGCTGTCAGCACTATGAGTTCACAACAGCAGTTCGGTGCACGATTTTTAACTTTTTTCCCTCTTTGAGATAAATTCTGAAAATTTTACACAATAAACTAGACATGTATACCCAACTCCAGTAAAAATATCAGAAAATTGCAAGGTCCCCAAGTCTGTGAAAAAAATCCATTAAGAATCTGACAGATTCACTCATGTAAAGCTCTAATTGATATGCCCTTAAGCCAAACGAATTTGCCAGGATAAAATCCATTCTCCTATGATCTAATTAGGGTTTAAACTACATGAATATACAGGTATATACATGTTTGATCAACACCCAAAACATAAATTAGGTATAATCTAGGGTTTACCTTCAATTAGTTCCCCAATTCTTCCCCTTCTTCTTCTTCTTCTTCTTCTTCTTCTTCTTCTTCTTCTTCTCTCTCTCTCTCTCTCTCTCTCTCTCTCTCTCTACGTTTTACACTAACCGGTGGAGGAGTGGAACGGTGTAGAACACCGTAGAAGGTTAATTAGGGAAGAGTTATCCCATGTGATTGGGTGTATGGGTTCAAATGAGCCATGTCTCATCTTTACCGTTCATTCCACCTACCAAGTTAATCCCTTTTAATTAACTTAATTAACCCCTCAAATTAAATCATGTATTTCTAATCAATTAATAAATAATATGCGGATGATAACACCACACATGAATCAAATAGCATGACCTATGCAACATAAAGTTAAATGTCATATGCAATGCACGTGCTTGCTCGGAACGGGTGTTACAATCGCCATTGAGTGTAATTCCGAAGGCGGGACGTGGATGAGATTAGCATGAGTCTGGCACTTATGACACCGGCGCACGTACTCGATACAATCTGTCTCCATGGTCGACCAATAGTAGCCCAACCTCAAAACTTTCTTAGCCAGCATCATCCCATTCATGTGTGGTCCACAGACTCCTTCATGAACCTCTTCCATTACCGCTCTCGTGTCGTCGCCGTGAATGCACAGCTTGTGAACTCCGCATGGAGATCGCCGATACAATTGCCCACCGCAAATGATGTATTGAGACGCCAATCTTTGTAATGCAATGCGGTCCTTCTTGGTTGAATCTGTAGGGAATTCTCCTTTCTCGACGAAATTCCAAATATCGTGAAACCAAGGGAGTCCATCATCAGGCTCATCGATGTTCATGACATAGTCGTACACGTGTTTCCCTCTTTGTTCAATCATAACAGGCCTTAACTTTACTCCGATCGGGAGTTCCAACATAGATGCCAAAGTAGCGAGCGCGTCAGCGAAGCGGTTCTTCATCCTCGGGACGTGCGTGAAAGTTACCTTCTGGAAATTCGGGATAAGTTCGTCGAGTTGCTGATGATACGGCTTCATCTTCTCATCTTTAACCTTCCATTCTCCGTTTGCTTGTGACACGACCAAGTTAGAATCCCCCACGACCTCTAGTACTTTGACTCCAATTTCCAGCGCGGCTTCCATCCCAACAATACACGCTTCGTTGTTCGTGACTTCAAAGTTCAATTTGAAAGCAAGGGGGATATGTGACCCCTCGGGCGAGACCAGCAGTACGCCAATTCCAAAACCCTTCTGGTTTGCAGCGCCGTCGAAATACAACGTCCATGTTTCGTCAACTGCAGTCATTACATCTTCGTCGGGAAATTGAAACTCCGTGTGTTCTGGACCCTCGATCGGGCGATCTGCCAAAAACTCTGCTACTGCTCTTCCTTTCACCGACTTGCGGGTGACATACTTGATTTCGAACTCGGCCAATAAGAGCAACCAACGTGCTAGCTTACCGGTAAGCGCTGGCTTCTCGAATAGATATTTGAGGGGGTCCATCCGAGAAATCAGTATCACCGAATAAGACAGCATGTAGTGTCTCAATTTCTTTGTGGCCCAAACGAGCGCCCAGCACGTCTTCTCCAATGAAGTGTATCGCTCTTCACTTCCGACCATTTTCTTGCTCAGGTAGTAGATTGCCCTTTCAACCCCATCTTCTCCCTCTTGTGCTAACATGCACCCCATGGATGAGGGCTTGACAGACAAGTATAGGATCAAAGGTTTTCCCGGAACGGGTGGCATCAAGATCGGCGGATTCTGAAGATAGGTTCGCACTGCTTCGAAAGCCTTTTGACACTTGTCGTTCCATTCGAATTTCACATCTTTCTTGATAAGTCGAAACAACGGTTCGCAGGTCAGAGTCAGCTTGGCGATGAACCGACTGATAAACTGAAGCTTTCCCAAGAAACACCGAACTTCCTTCTCGGACTGAGGCGGCTTCATATCAAGAATGGCTTTAATCTTAGAAGGATCCACCTCGATTCCTCTGGTCGTGATCATGAATCCAATCATCTTTCCAGCAGTAACCCCGAAAGTGCACTTCTGCGAATTGAGTCGCATTCTGTACTTTCGAATCCTTTCAAAGAACTTTCTCAATGCTGGGAGATGGTCTTTCCTTTCCTTTCCCTTCACTATCATGTCATCGACGTATACCTCGACCTCCTTGTGAATCATGTCGTGCAACAGTGTGGTAGCACCTCTCTGATACGTAGGACCGGCGTTCTTCAACCCAAACGGCATGACCTAATAGCAATATGTCCCCCACTCAGTGATGAACGTGGTCTTTTCTCTGTCTTCCGGAGCTAGGAGAATCTGATTGTACCCTGAGAAGCCGTCCATGAAGGATAATAGAGCGTGCCCTGCGGTATTATCAACAAGTACATCTATGTGCGGCAATGGAAAATCATCCTTAGGGCTCGCTTTGTTCAGATCTCTGAAATCAACGCAGACTCTGATCTTTCCGTCCTTTTTGGGGACAGGAACGATGTTGGCTACCCAAGTGGGGTACTCCGTTACGATTAGAAAACCGGCGTCGATTTGTTTTGTGAGCTCTTCTTTTATTTTTAATACCCAATCAGGCCGCATTTTTCTTAGTTTTTGCTTAACGGGCTTTGCGTCAGGGTAGAGAGGGATTCTGTGCTCGACTATCTCCGGGTCGATTCCGGGCATGTCCGCGTGGGACCAAGCAAAAACTTCTTTGAATTCTTTTAGTAAATTAGTGAGCTCTTGAAGCTCAGTGGGAGACAGCCCGGAACCTACCTGAACCAATCGAGGGCCATCCTCATCACCCAAGTTTATTGAGATTATTTCTTCTTTTAAAAGCTGAGCGTGCCTTTTATTTTCGCGATCGATAAGGGAACGGATCTCCTTGGGAATGTCCCCATCGAGATCTATTCCTTCATCATCGGGATCTAAACAATTTATTTCAAAAATCGGCAAGTAAGCGAAAACGTCGTTCATTTCATTAACCATTTCAGCAGACGGGGGGAATACAGCGGTTGACTCGAACTCAAAATGAAAGCTACGACGTGGAGGGCCGATAGGCACAAACTCCGACTTCGTGCTAGACGACGAGTCAGTGTCGGACTCAGACCCAGACTCAGTGCAAGTGCTGTGAGTGCGAGTTACATGTGGAATGAAAATGCAATTATCATAAGTGCCTATAGCCTCGACAATGAGCTTGGAAGGGTCTTCAATCTCTTCTTCATCTCCAAGCGCAAGCACAGCAGCATCTTCGACCATACCCTCCGGATCCTCGCCCTCGAACAGAAGTTGGAGACTGCCCAAACCAAAAGCTTCCAGCCAGTCGAGTGCCTCAGACAACCTTTGGAACCTCTTCATCACTCTCCCAAGTGTCATTGGCAAAGATTTCGAAGCCAGGATACTTCTTTTTAGTCTCGATGTCCACAAATGGTTCGGGTTCTCCTTGGTACAGTGGTTCTTTCCCCTTCGACTTCATCTCAATTGCGCGGGACCGGGCATGATTGCGCCACTTCTTTGCTGGATCACTCTTCTTGGCATCATAGCCTACGTTCGTTACTCCCAGGGAAGTCAGGGAATTCGGGGACACCTTGAGCGTAAAGCCCCAAGCCCATGCCTGGCAGATACTTCATCCTTTTCATAATTTCCAGTGCTGCGGAGCTTACCAAGAAGCCGTCCTCGGCTCGGATAGTACACACCTTCGAAGTCATGACAGCAAAGCCTCCCATGGCAACATCTTCCTCTCCATGCATAATCTCAAGTAACGGGGAATTGTCCTCGGAGTGCGGGCGAATGCCTGAGTCTCCATGAATGATGAGGGTTCCAGAGTCCAAACCCAAGATCAGTTTCTGGTGCAATGTTGAGGGTACACCCATAACATCCGGACGATGTAGCCAAGGCCTTCCCAATAGGAGATTGAAGGATGCAGGAATTTCCAGTATGCAGAATTCGACGGTGGTCTTGAACTTGCCAGTTGCGAGTTCCAGATTGATTGTCCCCAGAACATGTCGGCGCGTATTATCATAAGCGCGAACACCCAAATTCGATGGCGCGAAGTCTTTGTTCTTAAAGCCCAAGCAATAAGCAGTGCGGAGTGGACACGCGTTAATGGCGGAGCCATTATCAACAAGGATTGCGGGAACCCACTTTCCGAGGCACTTCATGGTGATGTGAAGGGCTTGTTGTGGTCGGCTCCTTCAGGCGGCAGATCTTTCTAAGGATAAGGTGTGTTGGGTGAAGTTCGGGGTTATGAGAGCAATGGGAGCTTCGGGGCAATATCGGAGGGGACCTCGAACTCTGGAGAGGGTGTTGACAAGCCTGCGACGGTGCTCGCGGAAGGCAGCTAACACTCCCACATAGACATGCGAGCGGGGTTTCCTCGAGTTGACGGATAATAGGATCAGTGAAGGCTTCCGGATGGCTTCAGGGAGGGAGTTGAGGTCGATGGATAGTTTGGAACTGGGTAGGTGGGTTAGATTTAGTGGAGCTAGAAGGGTTATTTTGTGGAGCTTGCGGGACGGAAGTGTTCGGGTTTGTAGGATTGACAGGGGTATTCTGCTGCGGTGGAGGGGCTCGGGATGAGCTACCCTGCTGGAGGTTGGTAGGCTGGTAAACTCTCCCACTTCTGGTAAGGTTGCTAACTGTTTTGGGAATGGGCTCCCACCAAGTACCTTCCCAGAAATCAGAGAAGTCCAAGTCATAGTCATCCGCCTTACGCTTCCCTTTGTCCAGTGCTGTCTTTTCCAACGTGTCATTTAGAGTTTCCATTTCCAAAGCATGCCAGATACTATCCTCCTCCAGCGAATTCCAGAAGTTGACATTGTTGTTGTCATTGCTGATCTGCAGAGATCCCTCATCCAACATGGCCTTATTGACAGTCAGCTCTTCACCATCCATCCATACGTTCACCAATTCAGATTTTCCCCACAGATCTTCTGGATCCAATACACAAATGTGGGGATCGTCAGGGATTTGAACCATGGGTTTGGAAAAGAACTCCTCGATGATGTATTCCTGCGGGCAGAAATAATAATCCGTGGCGCGCTCCAGAGCATCGGAGTCTCGAGTGAGGTTGACAATGGTCCTGGCATTGAGCCCTGAGAGCATGCGGGGGTTCATCAGATCCAAGTCTTCTACCACTTCCTCTTCTTCTTGAAAGAGATACACCAATGATGTCTCATCTAGGGGGTCGGAATCATCCATCCAATGCCATCCGTTGGGTTCAGGCTCCCATTCCCATTCATCTACTTCTCTAACCGGTTCAGGTTCCAAGAACAGAGCAAACAGAGAGTACCCATCCAAAGGATTAGCCATCATCTCATCCCAGTCTCGTCTCCATTCTCCTTGTTCCAATTCCTCAACTTGCTGCGTATCAAGTGCCACAGGCCATGCTCCAGTGATGAGAGCTCTTTCTTCAACCGCCAAGAAATCTTGTACCAGGTCTTCCCACCTTACCTGAAAGTCCCATTCCACTGTTTCCAGTGCGCAGACAGTATCTTCAGTTGGCAACTCGACGGTCGGCTTGGGTTGAGAATCAGGGATGATGTAAAGGCTGGGGTTAAAGGGTTGGCTTGTGGAGATGAAGTTGGTGCGGGCATTGGAATGCTTTGGGAGTGGGTTTAAGACGGTGTTTGGTTTTTGTGGTGGCATGGGGAGGGTTTTGTTGTCTATCAGATCTTGGATTGCATGACGAAGGCGGAAGCAGTTGTCGGTAGGGTGGCCTACATTCTGATGATAGGCACAGTAGGCATTAGGGTTGTGGGATGGGGGTAGCTTTTGAAGTAAGGGAGTAGGGGTAAGTGGCTTGAGGGTGCCGCTCTCGACCAATTTCTCAAGCACGGCAGAGAGCGGTGCTGAGAATTGAGCAAAAGTACGGGGTTGGGTACGCGGCTGACTGGTCTGAGTGGCTATTTGGTTCACCGGCTCGGCTTGGGCTGTATTTGTGGCGGTATTGGGTAGGTTGGCGTAGTTGGCGTTACCAAACAGGTTGTTGCTGTTTCCGGAGTAAACCTTCTTGGGCTTGGGAGCAGGCTCGGGCTTGTCAAGGATCCCCAATTGAACTGCTTCTTCGACAGCTAAGCCTGTATCGAAGAAAGTCTTAAAGTCTAAGCATGCTTGGGCCATAACCATGTGCCGGGCGAGATTGGGTTGGAGGTTACGGACAATCATCCTGATTTGATCCCGGTCACTTGGCCTATCCTTCATCTGTGCTGATTTTCCCCTCCATCTCTTCACGAAGTCGGCGAAAGCCTCTTTTGCTTCCATTTTTGTTGACTCCAGCTCACGGGTGGTTACCTCCAACTGGATGTTGTAGTCGTACTGCGCCACGAAAGCCGCGCATATGTCCTCCCAGGATCGCTTCTTTCTCTCATCCAACGAAGTGAACCCAAAGTAAAGGCATGTCCCACCAAGGTCCGTGAGAACATCTGCCATAGTCTTCTCGACTCCTCACAGATGCTCCAATGTATCCCGTCAGGTGGGCCTTGGATCCCCCGTCCCATCAAATTTGGCTAAATCGATTGGCCTAAACTTTTCTGGAAGCTTGCATTAGGAAACAAGCAAAGCTTATTGATGCCGAAACCGGTCGATGCTATCTTCTCGCTTCTTTGCAACAGATTCCTCCAACTGGGTAAGTTTCGCCAATACCGCTGCCATTTCGGGATTCTGTGGGGTTTCCAAATCAAACACCAGCCCTCTTGGTTCGGATTCGGGTTAGGATTAGGGTTGAAGTTTAGGCTGAGATTTGGATTCGGTTTCGGGATTGGGTTCGGATTTGGAATGGGATTCAGGTTAGGGATAGGAATCGGGTTCTAGGTTTGTGGTGGAAGGCGCCGTGCTACTCCAGTGATCATCATCATGAGTTGGGCAATTTGGTTATCGATGCGTTCGCCCATTGAATGTCTTCTCTAATTTGAGCCATCTCTCCATTCAAATTTCCCGGGTTCGGGTTAGGGTTTGCACGGGGATTAGGGATAGGATTTGGATTTGGATTCGGGTTGGGATTCGGGTTACCAGCGTTCGGGTTTGGATTGCCTCCGTTTGGGTTTGGATCGGGATTCGGGTTTGGGTTTAAGCCTCCGATCAATGGACCATTTCCACTCCCAAATCTGATGCATCGACGGTTCCGCTTGTAAGTCGAGTCGCTCCACTCTGGCCCCAAAGGTCTGGTCCAAGAGGGTATGGTGCTCTTCTTCTTCGGCCCAATTGCTTAGAACTGACAGGAAAGCAAAAACTCGTGCTCAGACGCGGTTCCTGCTTGCATTTTTATGAAAATTCATGCATGATTTTGGAAAATGAGTGCACCATCATCGTCACCGACTCCGAAAAGATTGGTTTACGGGAGGTTGCCTCGATCCTCATATTTCTGGGGTGTATCCTCATTTTGGAATGGTGGATTCCCAAAAGATGCTAAAATAAGCTAAGTATTCGGCTAACATTCCATCGGCAATTCGACCATTGGTTCGGAATGACTTGGGGTGGACAATGTAATGCGATAACCGAGGTGGCGTAAGCGGTACACTTGCTTTTAGCCTGGATGGTGTTGGCATCACAATGTCCTGCTCCCCTATCGTTCCTTTCCTTTAGTTAAATCCTGATCAAATGCTTAGTCAAGGACTTAGCAAAATCTTAGTTTCCTTTAGGTTCGGGTTCGAGGACTAATGTAATTCAAACAACATGCACTGGAGCGCATGACTCTTCATCGGGTCTTGGCAACCTTCTGAAGACCGCGCGAGCGAGTCTCGAGCATCGTGGCTGACAGCATGACAATGCAAGATGCAATGCGGCACGTAAACAGGCTATAACACATAATCTTGCTCTGTAGGTTCCTGTCCTAGTTTGGGAAGGTTCTATGGCTTGCTAAACATGTACAAAGGCCGGTTTTGGCTTGAAGAGGGTTCCCCGGACTAGAGTCAAAGTATACCTCCCGTTATCGAGCGTACACCCAATAACGGTACGAACGGCAGGTATGACTCATCACGGTCGAGGGTTGCTGAGCGTTCCGGGATTCCTTGTCACCGGCAAGCCGGGCAAGATTGCCGAAACACAACAGCGGGGCTGGATAAGATATACAAAGGATAGAAAAATGAAACAAAACAATTTTGAAAATCCCACAAATGTTTTTCAAGCTTGGCTCGCAAATTTACTTAATATTCAAGGAAAACGGATCGTTTCGGAAACATGCCAAATTTTCTCTTAAGTATTAATTAAATCTTATCCCCAGCAGAGTCGCCACTGTGGGCTACCACAGCCCCGGGTTTTGAATCGGGGCGGCCCATTAGGAAACGCCACGCCTTTTAGAATCGATTTGAAAATTTTTGAAGAGTCGCCACCCGGATTTGTGGTTCGCCACCCGAGAAACCGCTTTGATTTGAAAATGATTGATTGAATTGAAAACCCAGAGACTTGTTAAGGGTTCGAAAGCCACGTTACGAGGGCTCGTTCGATGCGGGATCGGTCTCTACTAAACATTTGTGGGATTTTTCAAAATGGTTTTGTTTCATATGAACAGTTAGCAAATATTTACAGGGTTAACAGGTAAGGGAGTGCATGCATGTGCAACTGTACAATGAATGATGAAAAATGACCATGCAAAATATACAAATTGAAGCAAGATAAAGCCCTGTCACTGAAATCACTCTCGAGCGCTCGGGAGTGGTCCCGAGCGCTTGGGAGTGCTTGAATTCCAACCCTGCAAGCTTTGTTAGTACAACAGAATATGAAAAGAGTACAATGTAAATATAAACCTAAGTAGCATAAACATCACACAGGCTTAACAGAAGGCTTGAAAAACTAGGATCAGGCCCCATTCTTCCAAACCATGTATCTTTGTCCTTCTGAAAAATGATTTTACAGCTGTGAGGAGCAAAAGGGGACACATGCATGGACATACAAAAGGGGAATAAACCTAAAACTATTAGGAGAATGGATTGAGCTTGCATGCAAAACACTCTCGAGCGCTCTGCAGTGATCTCGAGCGCTCGGGAGTTTTCCACACCCCAGGGTGATGTCAACCGACTAATCCATTACATGTAGTATGCTGGTACACTGGATCACGCATTTTTGAAGTGTGGGAAAGGGTTTCTTTTCTTTTCTCTTTAGATCCTGATCAAAACTCTTTCCCACGCCTTAAGTGTAAACCATTTATTTTCTTTTTCTCTGAAAACAGCAGACCATTTGTACCAACATATCTTAACAAGAATTAAGAACAATTTTGGAACACACCCTACTCATGCATGTCCATTTGAATGCTGGAAAAAGGGAAAAACAAAACTGGCATCACTCTCGAGCGCTCTAGAACAGTCCCAAGCGCTCGGGAGTTCTTCCAGTACTGCATGCATGGAAAGCATTCATGGCCCTTTGCTCTTGCTTTGATACTAAGGTCTTCCCTTCACACTCTCAGTATTGAGGACTGGAGTGAGCTGGGAAGCCTCCCTCAAAAGGGAAAACAGCCCCACTTTTGCTTGAAATCAAGGTATGAGACTTATACCTTTTGCTTGGAACTTTGATCCTTGAGGAAAAGCTTGGAAGGATGGAAGAGGAGTGAGGATCAGAGGTTTGTCATGGACTGAACTCCTTTCCTCTTCTTGAAATTTCTTGGTTATTTTGCCTTTGAAAAGGGGTTTTTTTTGCATGAGAGAGAATGGAACTTGTTTTCTGCTTTGAAAAACCAGAGAGAGGGGTTCTAGAGAGAGAGAGTTCGTGCTCTCAAATGAAGACCAAGCCTCCTTTTATAGCCAAAACATAACCTGTGGTTTAAAATGTGAAAAATGAAGTTGGGAATCCAAATCAGATCTCTTGCTCTGACTCTTCTGACTGAGATAGAGTGTATTTGAAGGCAAAGGCCAGCTAAGAACGGCTGAAATGATGATTGCATGGATAATGGCGAGGCTCCCCCATCCATTGGGCAGTACGGAAGTCTCGAGCGCTTGGGAGTGGTCTCGAGCGCTTGGGACTTCACTCTCGAGCGCTCGAGAGTTGACTGGTCAATGATTTTGAAAATGATCTGGAGCGCTTGGGACTGATCCATAGTGTTTGAAAATGATTTTTGACATTTTATTTCCTTTTGAAGTCCTTCAAGAAGCATTGTTCCATTGGTCTAAGGCTTGTTCGATCCCATATTCATCATCGGGGAGCCTCCGGGCCACGAATCAAGGAGATCCAAATTGTCCAAATTGGGGTGTCTACATGCACTTTCTCTCTCTACCTCCATTAATGGAGCTCCAACCTCTCTCCTCATTCATGCCTTCTTAAGTGTTTTAAGGTACGATCCGTTCAATTTCGGAGCTTTACGCCTTCATTAAAGTTGTAGAGAATTCTCTCCTCTTCGAGGATCTTGTATTTATTTTAAGTTTAATCAATGTTTGGTAATTTCCTTACCTTACCTCTAGCTCATTTCATGTCTTCGTTAAATATGAGTGAGTAGTGTAGTGGGGTTGGGTTGTGGGATGGTTAGCATCCCGTGACCGAGGGTGTAGCTTGGTTTTCTCTTTCAAAACTCTCGTTTTCTAATTTAAACAAGGCTTTGGACTGATTTTATGTATCGAAAAGTAGAGGTGTTAATCTCTTTGATCAAGCGTAGGCAAGAGTTAAGCTACTTATCACGTTTGATGCTTAGAGCCATGTCCCTCTTTGTGTTTGTCCAAATGTACCAAAAGGGTCCGAATCTTGTTTAATACCTCTGTTCAAAAGAGAAGACTCAAGTTTATCCTTGCGTTACGGGTGTTGGTTATCCCTAAACCTAACCTTTAGTTTAACCTCCAGTCAAAAACCGTAGATAGATTAAGTAGCCAGTTAACTAAATCATTCAGTTGGCCGTCTCAAAGCCGAACTAAAGGTTGGCGGTCCTAACGCTAAAAACCCTTCGTAAATCAAACCTTCGGCCTAGCTCCATTGGCTCCCTGTGGATTCGACCTCGGACTTCCGAGTTTATTATGCTACAACCGACTTAGCCCTACGCTTGGGGCATGCTCTTATATCAACACACATTAAGGTCGCAAGCATTTTTGGCGCCGTTGCCGGGGACTCAATTGGTAGTTAACTCAAAGGTATTGCTTTACACCACACTGTAAGTATTCCATCTTTTGTTTTTACTTCATGTTTTTAGCTTTAAAATAGAATGTTTTCGGCACATGAGGAGGTAGAATCCAGGGCTATGGAGGAGTTATGTTATCCTGCACACACGTTTACACCTCCTAGCATAGCCACTCATGCCGCCAATGTTTTTAGGATTCAAGTGAGTATTTCTAATTGGCTGCCCCACTTCTATGGCATGGATCATGAAAACCCTCTCTCTCATGTTAGGGCTTTCGAGGCCAAAATTGGTACCCTTGTGATGTCGGAGACCGCGCGGATGAATTTTTTCTCTCTCTCTTTAAGGGATAGTGCCCTAACTTGGCTCGATTCCTTGAATCCTCAATCCGTGCGAACTTGGGATGATTTGCAAAAAGAATTTTACAAAATGTTCCTTCCCATATATTTTACAAGGGCTCTCCAGAAACAAATTCAAACTTTTGCCGAAAGAGAGAATGAGCCGTTTTATGTATGTTGGGGAAGATATCAGGACTTGTTCAAAGTGGTCCCGCATATGGTTATGACATTTTCGAAATAGTTGGCTATTTTTATCAAGGACTTTCTCAAAAGAGTCAACAATTCTTGGACCTGATGTGCAATGGGAAATTTTTGGACAAGGAACCCGTTGAAGCTTTAAATTTTTTTGATCAATTGGCTGAAATTTTACAGTCTCGGGTATATGTTAAACATTTTCAAGGTCCCAACTCACATGCCATGGAAGAGAAAATTGAGCCACATAACTCTATTGATGAAGTTAGTTTAGATTTTGATAGCTCATCGGAGTCTGAATGGAGTGACCTCTCTATGTGACGATTTGGGGGAGAAACTTCTCACTGCTAAAGAGATGGACGCAGAAGTGGATTACGTGTACTCCTTGTTAGAAGAGTAAGACAGGGTATATGAGACAAAGAGTTGGTCTCCTACTTTGGAGAATCCTGTAGATGTTGCCCATACTCCTATTAGGTCTCCACCATTGAACGATTTTGTTGAAGTTGAACGGGTCGATTTTCTTGGTGTTGATGATTTTAATTTAGTTTATCATCCTTATCTTGTGGATTTTGTTAACAATCTAAAAATTGATCTAGTTTGGGCTACACACTTGGTGGAGCTTAAATGTCTAAAACGAATTCAGCAAATGTGTTGCTCAAAGTATCTTATTTTGTGGTATGGCCGAATTCAATTTTTGACCAAGATTTTGGAGTGGAGTGCTATGTTCATTTTGTTAGCTCTCGTTGGCATGATAAATATTCGGAGCCCGCGTTTGGCTGAACATACATGAATTCTCTCTCTCTCTCTCTCTCTCTTTTGATGATCCGGTATAGCCACCCGTCTCTAGCTCAAAGTTGTTGTATGACTTGTTCTACCGGCGCTTTAAGTGAGAGATGGGAAGAAATGTAGTACCCGTTTAATCACGTGACGATTCGGTGGTTTCAATACTTGTTGATAATAATTTTTTTTGCTTGGCTAACATAGCAAGTTGGTACTATTGTCATTTGTCTCCAAGTACGTAGTTGGTTCTTAAGTCTTTTGCAGGGTAACACGCTACCGCACCAGCCTTGGTAGTTTGGGTCTAAAAGCCAGGGTGAGTGAGGCATTCAGGAGCCTTAAGCATGGGTGTGACTATGTGTCACGGTTGTAAGTCCAAGAAAGCTCCGGCGATGGCCTCGTGCGACTGGCTTTGGTTCCGAAGGAGGAGCCGAAAGAGTGGGCCTTGGAAGCGGTTCCGATGACGAACGGCGGCAATGACTCAAAATCCTCCAACTTGGTCGAGGTATCGGGTGGTTGACATTCCACCCCATCGGTACATTTTTGTTCTATCCCTCTCTTATTACTGTCTTTTGCATTGAGGACACTGCATATTTCAAGTTGGGGGGATGGTTTATACTTTAAGTTTATTTCGTTCTTGGTTTGCATAGAAAATTTTAAATTTTTTGTGCAATTTTCCCTTGTAATTAATGATTTCAAGTGCTAGATACTTAGATTATGCTCAATTTTCCCTAATAATGGCAGAAGTCGTGCACCCCGTCGAATTTGATTATGTGTTGAATCCATGTGCATGCATATATGTGAACTTTGTTGAACAAATTGAGCTCCAATGTGTGTCATGTAGTATGCATCGCTTAGAGTTGAAGTTCTTTTTGAAGCATCCCATGCTTGTTTGTCTCTCTTTCCGCACTTGCGTTAATAATATCCGTTTGTTCATACTTTGAGTAGTTTAGATATCTTTTATGCATCATATTGGAGTTGATTGGCGTACGTAGGACATGATACAAGGCAATTTTTGCATGATAAAACCACAAATGTGTCCCCTCGTCCTAAATTGTTGAACCATAGTCTGAGTCTCTTCCATTGTTTAAACTTAGGTAACTGGATGTTTGGAGGGTTGTGTGAAACTGTGTTTCAATGATCTAAGGAGGTTTGAGGGTGGTGTGAATGTGATAGAAGTGGTTGGGATGCAAAAAGGGCAAAGAATTGATATGTGATCCCCTATCTCTCATCTCCCACTACAAAAGCTAAAGTCTCAAATTTTCATCTCCCTCTCCAAAGCTCTTGGAATTGGCCCCTCAATCTCTCTCACTATAAAGCTCACCTCAAATGACCCTATTCCTTAAAGAAATGCTATGAAAAAGAAAAATCGAATTCGAAAGAGGGTTGACTACTTTGATGAGAGGATTGGTTTGACCTCTGGGCTATCATACATTCCGGATGAGAAAGAGTCTGATCAGGAGGGGGAGCTCGAAGCTCAATACCGCGAGGAGCCGAATGAGGACGACGGTGTGGTGGAGTCGGTGGTAATAGTTTAGTAGGATTAATCTAGTAGATTTTCTTTATTGTCTTCTTTGTAGCTTTCTTTTGGGCAATCTACTTGGTGGCCGGCTTGAGGCCATGGTTGGGTAGTCTAGGGGATGGTAGTGGCCAAGGGTAGTTGAAACCAAGCAAAGTTATGACCGCTACCCCTTTTGTTTCCCTTTTCTTGGCACCAAGGTCATTATAAGCTACTAAAGTCCTCCGTTGATCTTTTGTACGCTCATCTAACTCCTTTTGATGCATGATCGATATTTAATGCTATTTTAGTATGAAGTTTTCGTTAGCTTAGTTTGTTTCTGAATAACTCTCTTTGTTGGCGCTCTTTTGATTAGCATGCATAGCTTTTTGTCTCTTGCTATTGCGATTCTTGCTAGCGCTTATCATGGGATGTTTTTGTTTATTACCTTGTACAAGTTCATATCAGAGTACGCTCTTTTGAGTCCTGGAATTGAAATTCAAGGTGGATGTGTGTTGCTTGGCCGTTGGCATAATTTGTTCACCTTAGTTCATTGTATGCATGTGCGTGGGTTGCATGTGATTGAGTTCGAAGGGTGTTTGTCTGGATTCTTGCCAAGTGTCATTGAGCATAGTTGCCGTATCTTGTTTCGGGGGAAGACTGCATAGCGTAATTAGTTATATTTTTGCTTTAGTTTGCTAGGGACTAGCAAAGTCCAAGTTGGGGGGTGTGATAAGCCCTCAATAGTGTAAATAATAGGGCTTATCCCTCTCATTTTTGTCACACACAAGTGCATAACTTGCTTGATTTGAACGATATTGCACGAAAGGTGTGTTTTTGGCATTTGCAGGTAAATCGTGTGAATAAGGCGCATTTGGAGGCTATGGATAGCCCCGAGGGTGTCCAAGTACCCAAGACCACGTGGCACTCCGTGACCGAGTCCCAAGAGTCATGAAAAGAAGCTTTGAAGCATACTCGGGATGTCCAAGGATCAAGGGAAGTGAGGGAGATGCAAGGATGTTACCCAAAGTAACTCATTTTCCGACCAGCTGAGGGTAGAATCATCATAACTTTTGATATAAAAATTACTTTTGATCCAAACCACTTGGGTTAGAAAGTAGACTCGATAAGCTTTCCAACGGTTCGAAAATGTCACACCCTCGATTTTTTTTAAAAACATAAATAAATAAACTATTTCAAAACACGATTCTCACCTGATACAGATAATACCCAAAGGAGAGTTCCTGAAAGATAATTTACAAATCAAGTCCCCCAAATTTAGATAATTACCAGTACAAACCTGATTTGAATAATACAAACTTTTTAGTCAAAAGGAGTTTAAGAATAGTTAGTTACAAATCCATCTAGATCAAAAGACATACTATTGCAAGATAAGTAAGTGACTAGATGTAGTTAGCTCCAAAAGTCTTCATGTCCAAGCACACAGATGCACACCGTCTATTGACCAGCATTTAAACCTGAAAAGAATGATTTTGTTGAGCTACACTAGCCCAGTAGAGAAATCTTTACCAATCTTATATGTAAACATGATGAGTTGTGCAACGAAAATGAATGAGCTCCAATAGACGAACAAGAGAAACAACGGGGTGCCACAATAAATCGACAAGCTATGACTATGGGATCCTAAACATCTTAAAGACGTCCCTAACCATTCGTATATCATCCCGAAACAACATTAAACTCGTATCAATCTAGATAATCACGACGACTTCTCAACCATTTTATAACTACTCAAACGGATGCCACAAACAACTTCATTATTCAATACCATTTGCCATCGAGCCTCATTTCATAAAACCTTTCTTTTTGATTACCAAAATAGTTTAGAGAAAACTCATGACCATCACAGGTCAAGCTCCGTTGATTCGAGCTTAAATAGCCGGAGTCCGTTGATTTGTGCCCAAATACCGGAAACCGTTGATTCGCTCAGGAATACCGGAGGATTTTTCATAAAATTCCTTTTTCCAAAATCAAGTCATTTCTTTTCAAAAAAACTTCAATAGAATCAATTGTTTGCCTCTTTCTTTAACGGTCAAGAACTCAAGCAACAAACAGCCCAAACAATAACATGAACTTCTATAATCAATCACAATTTCCTTCATCAAGCGAGACATTCAACTGTATTACCACCCCTTGCGTTACAGTGAATTCTCTCCACCTGGGTTTCCGCATTACCACACCTTGCGTTGCGGGCCCTCTAGAGTCCTCACATTACCACACCTTGCGTTGCGGGACCCTCAATCCAAATTCATAACTCACGCAAACACATATGCTTTAACAATCCGAATACATGAAGACAGTACTTCCCAAGGTCACAGTTTTTCATTCATCATCATTCGAAGTATTAAACACTTACAAACATGTCCTCTTGTACATTATTAAATACCTTAGGTTCACATCGTTCCTCTAAGTCTATTACGACGCTCTACGTCTCGTACCAAACCCTTAGTAACTCTATGACGCACCACCGGCTAGGTTCTAAACAAGAATCCATAGAGTGAGTGCCAAAGAAACCTAGGATGACCAATCGAGATGAAGCACGAAGATACGAGTTACCCTATTCCCTTCCGGATCACTAGGCACACCTCTGTCGATCAACAAAACGCCCCACGTCATACCTTATGTCCTAAGATTCACTATAATCCCTCTACAACACGCTTTTTATCATACCAATCATCACGTCTTGTCATAGCACTTAACATACCTAGTATGTACATCACCTCATACCACAATGACTCTCAAGTGCCATCAATCCCGTAAATACATTTCAAATTAAGTTTTATATAATGAGACGCTACTCGTTCCCTAACGACGAAAAGCCAACGAGACGAGGATAACGTAAGTAGACCAAAGGAATCCAATTAAGCATGCTTGAAATAGGTTTGGAGGTGTCCAAGAGAGTTTAGAAACGATCGGGGTTCAAAACAATGAAGTTTGGAACAAACAGCAAAATCTGCAGTGGCTGCGGGTAGGGCCAAAAATGGACTACGGGTAGCGGAACAAATGTTCAGCTACTGATCAACGGCTACGGGTAGAACCAAAAACGGACTACGGGTAGCGCCTGGTAATTTCAGCGCGATATACAGATTTCAAGGGCAAACACAAGGCTATCAAACAACGATCCCAAGCAAGTTTTGGACACCAAATCAACACATAAACATATAAGAGAGGTAAGAAATCCCTACCTCAAGGTTAGAAGCTTCACACCCGAGATCCACGAACGAGCCCTAGCTTTCAAAGCTCAAAATCCTCCAAGATCTTCCCCCCGAGCCTCACCCAACGCAATACGAGCCCAAGGTTGCGTTCTAGAGATGAAATAGAGATGGGTCCTTGTGGGTTTTGGAAGATGGAGTGGAGTTTTGAGAGAGAGCAAGAGAGAGAGAACTCGGTAGAGAGAGAGAGGGAGCCGAGAGGGAGACGTGAGGAGAGAGAGATATTTTTGGGGTTTTTAATCCCCTACACACACACACCCCTACATATATACTCACACACCCACCAAATTACATATCCACTCCTCTAACTAACAATCTCTTACAATAAACCCCTAAATCAAATAAATTAAGAAAAAAGACACATTTTCCTCATTTCTTTTCAACTATAAATCTTTAAACAATTTACGAAAAATACGGGTCTCTACAGAAAAACACCTAAATCCGAGTTCGGAAGTGTCTGGAGCGAGCCGCTGAAGTTGAAAATGTGTCTGTAGAATCCAGCAAGCTTAGGGATCGATCCCCAAATGTTTAGGGATCGATCCCCCACCATCAGGAAGCTTCAGAAACAACAGGGATCGATCCCCCTCTAACCAGGGATCGATCCCTCACTCATGCGCGGATATTTCGATGGCATTTTTGTAAATCTTTTGTGAAGGGGGTATATATACCAACCCTTGCCCGACTTGTAGGGAAATTTTTACTTTTGCACTTTCTCTCTCTACCTCCATTAATGGAGCTCCAACCTCTCTCCTCATTCATGCCTTCTTAAGTGTTTTAAGGTACGATCCGTTCAATTTCGGAGCTTTACGCCTTCATTAAAGTTGTAGAGAATTCTCTCCTCTTCGAGGATCTTGTATTTATTTTAAGTTTAATCAATGTTTGGTAATTTCCTTACCTTACCTCTAGCTCATTTCATGTCTTCGTTAAATATGAGTGAGTAGTGTAGTGGGGTTGGGTTGTGGGATGGTTAGCATCCCGTGACCGAGGGTGTAGCTTGGTTTTCTCTTTCAAAACTCTCGTTTTCTAATTTAAACAAGGCTTTGGACTGATTTTATGTATCGAAATGTAGAGGTGTTAATCTCTTTGATCAAGCATAGGCAAGAGTTAAGCTACTTATCACGTTTGATGCTTAGAGCCATGTCCCTCTTTGTGTTTGTCCAAATGTACCAAAAGGGTCCGAATCTTGTTTAATACCTTTGTTCAAAAGAGAAGACTCAAGTTTATCCTTGCGTTACGGGTGTTGGTTATCCCTAAACCTAACCTTTAGTTTAACCTCCAGTCAAAAACCGTAGATAGATTAAGTAGCCAGTTAACTAAATCATTCAGTTGGCCGTCTCAAAGCCGAACTAAAGGTTGGCGGTCCTAACGCTAAAAACCCTTCGTAAATCAAACCTTCGGCCTAGCTCCATTAGCTCTATGTGGATTCGACCTCGGACTTCCAAGTTTATTATACTACAACCGACCTAGCCCTACGCTTGGGGCATGCTCTTATATCAACACACATTAAGGTCGCAAGCACTTAACCAATAATATAAGTACAAAATGTCATACTATTATAAATAGTGCAGTTAAAAAAATAATCTTTATTCTAAAAAAAAAAACCTACGAGACGAAATGATAACTTAAGAATATATACTTGAAAGTTGCGTAGTACTCCCTCCGTCCCTTTTTAAGTGTCCTGCTTCGTAATTCCAACTTATTAAAAAGACATCATCATTATACCTTTCACATCAACTTTTTTCTCCACTTTTCCTACTTACCCATCATCATTATACTTTTACTCACTAATTTTTCAAAATAGAATCTATTTTTAGGGCAAAAATGGAAAATTCACCAACTTTTACCCACTAACTTTACAAAATGGACACTTATTAAGGGACAACCCAAAATGGAATACCGAATTCTAAAAAAGGGACGGAGGGAGTAGATAGTTTTTTGAGAATGGATGAGGATTTTTTTTACAATTGTCTTAGATAAGATCTCATATTTTGCGCCGACATTTAATCGGCATATTAATCTACTAAAACACTTTTGAAAGAAACTGTAGCGAGTGCGTTGAAACTGACCTTCTCGAAAATATGATGTTCTTTAGGATAACATGATGAGACTTAATTTTCTATCGTTGTCTGAAATTTGAAGGAATATTATTCAAGTTGCAATGTAGTTGAATTTTTTTAAAGTTTTGTCCGTAATTCTATTATAAGACAAAAACAAATAAAGTAGTTGTAATTGTCATGAATGCGAAATTAACACATTTAGACCGTCGACAATAAAGGTGGTGAGATAACGCAGAGTATAATATTTACACCAATATATTCTTCCTTTTTCAATTTTATTATTATTATGAGTTTATTTGAAGTAATTAATGTGTTAAACGTTCAAATATGAATTACGTGGATTGATGGGTCGTGATTAGGTTATGATTGAGTGTTCAACTAGTTTTAGGTTGGGTGTTCAATTCTTTTTGAGTCAAGTGTTTAAAATTATTAGAATTTGGTGTTCATCGATATTTAAATTGGGTGTTTAAAAAAAGATTAGCTCATAATTTTTACATGTATTCTAAACAAAAAAAAATTTGTTTAGGTGTTCAGTTGACCTTGAAAGACTCTATGTAGAGTCGCCTTTGGTTACAGAGGCCTCAGAGCGGATGTATTTGTCAGAATTATAATTCTTCTCCAATCAAACCTGAAAAAATAGTATCAATCGATAACTCGAACATCCTAGAAATAAATATTACCTAGATCGCATCGCATCAAAATCATCACCGTTTGCAGTGGAGTAATTCTACAATGGTCGTTAGTGGCGGCCAAAGTTTTTTGTTGGTCACTACACAGCCGCCTTTCCTTAAAAGAGTACACCCCAGATTCCACTGTTCAATTTTTAAAATCCAACTTTAATTACAACAAAGATTTTAATTCTTCCAAAAGTTGAAGTATCAAATACTGGAGTAGTATTTTAGTACGTCCAGAAGTTTACAAATTAACATAAGGTGGGCCAGAGGAAGGAGTAATGGAAAAAAAATGTTTCATAATTAGGGGCCTAATTTTATAGTAGTAGGTATTATTGATTTAGATGAATTTTATTTTGAAGTTTGGTTTAATATCTGGTACTTGAATTTTTCAAATCCCTCCATACTTCTATTGTCAAATTATTATATAAGTAAAAAACAATTTTAATAGGAGAAAGACGTAATTAAACTTCCCAAAAAGTACGATTTCAATGTACTAGATGAAAATTGGAATTAATAATTGTAGCCCTAAGAGAACATCATACGATACCTAAGACCCCTGTTCGTTACATCGTTATATAGTATGTACATACGCACTATTTATTTTTAAAATTGAACCCAATTATTTAGCGCTCTTCTCAACATATGTATCAACCAATTGAATATTTTTCGGCACGCTTTTGTGATTGGATATGAGCATTATATTCAACTTAATATGCAAATATCCAGTGTCTAACTTGGGGACCTAGGGAACCTTGTAGTGAGCAAGTCACTACAGGAGTTTAGTGATTATCCTGACCGTCTGTTTCTTCAATCGATGGTTCAGATTCGTTGTTAACTTTTACCGGTCAAAGTTATCTTTTATCGGTAAAAGATAACAAATATATCTAATCTATTGATTATCGAAATGAACGGCTCAAGTTGCGCACTGCAAGGAGCGCTACCGGTCCCCGCTATGCTAACTTGGACATATTGTCACAACGGATAGGATACAAAGTTCCATGAAAGTGTGGTATGATTAATCTAATCACTATTAATTTGGTGGGATTTTATAGGGAGACAGCTGAAGCCCAAACATAATAGGGAATAATGATCAATCAATATCTTAGTACAATAGCCATTATAAACCACTATGAGCACACAAGTTCTGAAACAAATTCCTCAATATTCTTATCAGAGCTTCCACCTTTATCCATTGCCTCTTTAGCCAATTCTTTCCACCTACCTGCATTCCTTCTAAGCTCATCCCTCCTCTCTCCCTCCATGACTTCTTCAATCCTTAACACTACCTCTTCTCTGGTGATAATTCCCTTGTCATTGACGTTAACCCTAACCCCTACATCCCAAACATCCACAATGTACTTTGCATTTGTTGTTTGATCCGTCCACTGCGGCATCACCACCATCGGCACTCCCAAGCTCATGGCTTCCGAGGTGGAGTTCCACCCGCAGTGAGTCAGAAAACACCCCACAGCTTGATGGGACAGAACCTGAAGCTGCGGATACCAATTCACGACTAGACCTGTTTGGGATACGTACATTTGTAAATTTGTAAATCGTTGCGGAACATTGTAAACTTGGATTAGAAAAGCAATAAAACAAAAAGCGGTTGAATTTGAAGTGCATGGGTTAAAAAGCACGTTGATAGATCTAGTTGCACAAGCTAAGAGAAGAGGTGAAAGAATTTGGTCTAAATACGATATCACCATTCGATGACAATGTTAAAAACTAAATACGATAATTTCTCATTGTGTCTTTATAATTTGGATGGTTCTTCATACATAAAGAATCAAAATTGATCCTTCATTTGAAGAAAGGAAATGAAGAATGGGTTTTTGGTCTAAATACGAGAGTATCAAATGAAGAATGGTAGAGAACGCATTCTCATTTTAAAGATTCGGACAACGATTCTGAAAGAATGAAGGTGTTGGTTGGAGAAGCTCTAAGCCTCTAGCCAGACCAGGCTTACCGCTTACATTCAAACAGAATTTCGCAACAAGAAAATGAAAATCGTGTTTGCATTTCCATAAACAAAATACAGTGTAAACAATACAAAAAACAGACCTTTCTCCGATGTCTCGGCGACGAAGTTGCTGGGTAGGTTACTCTCTTCCGAAGCCCTGACTACCCACAAGAAGTTTTCATTGCTGTTCTTCAGACCCATTGCAAGTTCCTCCATTTGAGACCCTCCCACAGTGGCTATGCTCCCAAAGGAAGCATAAACAACTGAGGATTTTTCCTTTGTGTCTAGCCACTTCATGCAAGCTTCAGTACTTGGGTGGAAGAGATTGAGGCCATAATATTTGTCATCCTCCAGCTGCTTGTCTAAGTATACTGAAGGAATTGTTGGTCCTACTGTCTTGATCATAGGCCACTGACTTGCCATCCAATTCAGTACCTAGTAGAACCAAATTCTGTTTTAGCCTACTGGGAGAAAGCTGGTGAAAATCTAATTAGCATCAGTAAATCCATTTTTCCCTTTGTGATTGTTGCTTCCAAAACTACAAAAAAGAGATATAGACTAGACTCCGTTCATATGAAAGAGAAGTAGTTCTGGACAAAAATTCCGCGCAGTGAAATATATTCTCAGCAAAGGCTATAATTTACATGTTCCAATTATGGTTTGGGTTCCAGGTGGGGCTACAGCCTACTATGGCTCAAAATTGGACCCAAACTGGATGGACGGAGATTGGGGACTGAGTGCCAAACACACATCTCCGAGTTCAATAGTTCATCCATCCGAGTGCATTTGAAATAACTTGATACGAATTTTCATCTTTTAAAGTACAAAAAACTGTTTCCCTCACTCTCTCCCTCTAGCTCTCCCACAAAAAAAAAAAAAAAAAAAAAAAAAAAAAACCAATCAAGCACATACCTGTTCTTCCAGCTTATCAAAAGTGTTCACCAGTAGCCAATCTGCTTTCTGAAAATTCGAGAATTGGTTCACCATTTGGCTCAAGAAAACCGGATACAAATCCCTATCCGGTATAAGAGATGGCAAATCCCCAATCTGCATCACCGGCGTCGCAGGCATAGAAAACGACGTTGTTCCCAAACGATCCCCAATCTTCAAATTCCCCTCATAATAATGATAGTACAGTGCCGAAACAGCGCACGCCTGAGTAAAAAAAGGGGCCCCTTTGATCCCTAATTTCCTCGCCACGTCGAGGCAGAACGGCATGATCGCGTCGTAAACTATCGCGATCGGGGGGTCGCCGGAGGAAACAAATTTCCTGGCGAGGTTGACGAGGTTTTGAGAAACGTTGGCGACGAAGCGGCCGAGGTGGGCTTGGATGACGTAGGTCATTTCGGCTTCGTCGAAGCCGTCAGAAATGGTCTCAATTTCGATGGAGGCACCGCAAGGTTGGAGGTGCATGGATTTGGCGAGGGAAGTGATGGTGATGATTGTGATTCTGAGGCCCCTTGAGGCTAAGCGCTTTGAGAATTGGAGGACTGGGTTTATGTGACCTTGTGCTGGGAATGGGAAGACTAGAATATGTGGCTTTTTACCGGCCATTTCTCCTCCTCCTCAGAATGTAAAGGCGAAGAACAAGCCCATTAAAATAAGGGAAGAAAGCGCTCGGCTTGCGTGGGGATCAAGGCGGCGGCCGGCGGATACTTTTATCTTTTTGCATGGGGATCAAGGCGGCGGCTGGACTGAGAGAACCGTAATCAATCAATACACTTGTATATGAACTAAATTGGAGGCTAGCCACTTATGTGGCATTTGTTCCGAAAATACCCCTGAATTCCAACTTTTCTGGGCTCCTGTAATGGCGTCAATTTGGTCTATCTACGTATTTCACATTTTTATGACCGAGGAGTTGGCCAGCGGGACATGTGTCTCGTTTTTAATGGATGAATTCAAATGTAAGTAATAAATACTACTGCATTCGAGAAAGAGCCTTCATGGAAGCAAATAGAAACGGCGGCCCTGAGCATAGGCTCATTAGCGGCCGCCTTTCTGTTAAGGTTTCAAAACCTCGAAATATATGATTAAATATTATGTATATACAAATTTTTACAAACTGGCAAGTGTAGCTCCGGTGGTAGTTCTTTGCTCTCTCACCATGAGGTCGCAAACAATCTTTTTAGTACTCGAACACGCGACCTAAGGGTCAAGAACCTATGTTTTGCACATCTGCCATTCAGCCATAGATACATTTAAGTTTTTCTAATCGAACAATCAATTCATATAGAAAAGATGGGAGGCCCCATTTTCTAATATCGCCTAGAGCCTCAAAAATCTCAAGGCCAGGCCTCAAATAGATCAATTATTGGATACTCTCGGAGTATCATGTGACATTGCTGCATGGTACTCCCCAGTCCCCACAAATAAAAGATTACCACCACACAATTTGGATTACTCCTTATCTCGACCATCCAACAAAAGTAAACAATAAGAATATCTCTACCGCATGATTTGTCGCAATGTAAACGGTTAGAAAACAATGTAGGCAACGTTGAGTTCCAAGATCATCCAATAATTACTCAAGGCAAAAAGCAATTGAGTAAAAAGTTGAGTCCAACTGAATTCGGCGTGAATTTGAGTTATGGAGTGGGATTGGATTAAAGATTCTTTTACTCAGATTAATGAATTCAAACAAAGAGTTTGGACAGGAGTCACTGGACCGAGTTTCTAGTGCTCCTGGCGGCTTTAGAGAAAAGTTGAACTGTTACTTATATTTCGGTGTTTGTAGTTATATATTAAGCAGACATAGACTGGAAGATCGATCAGAGATATCAAGGACGACCATAGATCTTTTCTTTTTTTATAATCAGGTGTTCATGCTAACCGTTAGCCTACCATGTGACTCAAAAGGTTAACATCAAATTATACTACTGTAATTAGCCGAAATTTGTTTTCAACGTTGCTCACTGATGTGGGACATGAGGTCTCACAATCTCCCAGCAACCTTTCCTAAACCATGGTGTGACACTCTAATACCAACTGTAACGGCCCAAGCCAGCTGCCTGCTAACTTTTAGCCTAACCATGTGGCTCAAAAAATTAATCTCACATTATAAAGTAGCTGCTCGCGTTTCCTTATATAATATCTTTACTTTACATTTTTTCCCCCCGATGTGGGACAGACAACCTTTGATCTCCTTTTTAATAATCAGGTGTCCTAGTTAGCCTGCGCAACTCGACTAATTATGAAAAATCAATCTCACCATTCACTAGCGCGCGCCCATTTAGAGACAAAGCAAAACTCTGTATAGACCAGTCCCAAAAGAGTTGGTAGCACCTGAAAGATTTTGAATATGAAACCTTAGGATGGAACAAACTCCTAAGTTCTAAGCCTAGACCACCATACCAACCGCTTGAGGTTAAAGGGTGCCCTTTGATCTCAATGACCACGTCTGATCTCTTCTGCTTATTAGCAGTTGGGAGAGAGAAAATTCAAAGTAGAGAAGCGAATATGAAATTCTCTTGTAAAAAATTATTTATGTACACCGTTGAGTAGTCGAGGATTAGTTAAGGTGCACATAAGCTGCTCCGGACACCTGGTTATCAGGAGGAAAAAAAAAAAAAAAACAGCCCTCATGAATTACCATGTGAAGTTCTTGTCTAGTACTACCAAAAAGTTCTTTACATGTTTTTAATCGTGTTACAATGTTAACTTGTTAAGGTACCTCGCAGCTCTCAGGCAGAACAACCTCATGCTATATCACCAATTCTTCTTGTCAACTGCTTCGCTTCAAATTAAACGAAGCATTCAAAGGAATATGGATGAGAATGCAAGAAAGGTTATATAAGAGATGCCAAGGGTCAACTGGAGCGCTCACCAGCGTATCATAGCGGCTGCTTTAATGGCCTCTTCAGACCCTTCAGGGATTGATTGATAGGGACTCCAACTTGCAGGGGAGCCGGGGATTCACGTACTGACCACCAAAACTGGATGCTTCATTCGTGGGTTCATTTGCCACAACAATGCATCAGTTCACAGTGCAAGGCTCTCAAACCATCACTGAGGATGCCATGCCAGCTTCTCCCTGTTCAAACACCTCATTTACGGATCTTGCATTTGTTTTAGGACGGAAAATGCAAGGAATATCCGGTAACAATGTATGTAAGGGTATAATCGGCAATTTGACAGCAAAAGCAATAAAAAATCCAATATAGAAAATGATTTCCAATGACACAGGATACGATTAGACATTAAAATGTTTTGTATATGCATCCCCTACCTTTGACTAGAGGTGGATAGTATAGCATTTTAACTGCATACAGCTGCTTTGTTTAACACTACATCACACCACTTGGACCTAAAGAAATCTCAAACATATTAAAATAAATCCGTAAGAGAAAGAATCCACATAAGGTTCTACTGCTACAGTTCATCAAATAAAATCAGAATATAAGCTAATGAGGCCCTTCTATCCTCTTTCACAAAAACTGAGCATCCAACTCCCCTACTAAAATACAAAAGTGGTTTTCGATTTTAATCTCAGCAGTTCCCCTTAAGTCAGAAATTGGCCATTTCTTTGACGACACCATTTAGTTCCCCAACCAGGTGAACTATTATGTAAGGCCTTACCAGTGGAAATTGAGACGGAAATTGGACTAGACGGCCAATTCAAAGAACAAATTGAGACGGAAGGAATTGGACTAAGCATCTCCATCTGCACACAGATGAAGAGTCCCATTACATCATAATGAATCCTACCTTCCTGGGCAATCCATACTCATCCTAAGTTGAGAGATGTAGTCAAGAACATAACCTCACATGGGAGTTAGGACTAGCTCGGTATGTCTCCTCCGGAATATCAATGCTGGATCTGTATTACTTGTCAATTTCCTCCCTCCTGCCAAGTGCCAACCAATAAGGTCTAGAAATTGGTACTTAATTAAACCTCAACATGCCCTCTTTTTGACTGAGCATCCCTCAACTTCCAACTCTTACGCCACATCCATCTACGTCCGCGTTTGAAAAAGCATAGAATATACAACCGCTCTCCTATAAATCTGCTACCATGTTTATAGTGTGTGCTAGACGATTGTCAAGACAAATTTTCCGAAATTGGGTGTTAGGAATTTAGGATAACTGAAAAGGGATTACTGCTTTCTAGGATCAAAATCCCAAAAGCATACCATTATGCTTGAAGAACTCTGTTATCAACTTCACAATTTCCGCACTAGGCAGCAGCACTGGGATGTACCAAAGGCGCATTGAAACCGAAAAAAGAAAAGGCCAGGAAACCTAACGTACACCTTCCTTTTTAATAGAAGTATAACACTACCAAATTTAATCATATACCCTTACGCAAAGTGAAAAGTTGAAACAAAATCATTCAGAAAGCATACAGCTAGTTATTAGGCCCCCGCTAGTGGAATGGGGGATTGCCCGTAGGGCTGTAAACGAGCCGAATGGAGACGAATATTAGAATGTCCAGATTTATTTGTTAAGTTTTCAGCGAACTCTAACTCAAGCTCGAACTCGATTAAAATGTAACGAGCTTGACTTAGGCTCTCGATGAAAATGTAACGAGCTCGAGCTTGCCTAAGTTCGAGTCCAATTCGAACTTGTTCAAGCCAAAAATATAAGGTACTTATGCTCTCATACAAGTCTAGAGTTGCAAATAAAATTTATTACGTATGTAAAAAGGTTACATATATCAAATGATAAGAAGATATACATAAATACAACCATATCAGTTTATACATTCACAAGTTATATAAGTTGATACATATTCAAGTTTATATATAAAATTCTCACGATATCCATATACTCTAGGTTCGCGAGCCTAATCGAGCCGAACACTTCGTTCAATAAACGAATTGAACTTGAATGAGCCTTTAGCGAGTCAAACCTTGAACCATTCACGAACGGCTCTTTTCATTTGCACCCCTAGGGATTGGCCCCAATAGATTATGAAGAAAATCGAAAGATATGGATGACAATGAAGAAACCGAAAAAAGCTCTGTCGCTAGCATTATGTATCAAAAAGCATTATGTGCATCTAGATCCCAACATAAGCCAACAATTTAATCCTGCCACAAGCAAGTTCATGAATCGAACCATGTATTGTTCACTATGAACATTGAAGTAGTTCTGAGGAAAGAATCACACATCAAAATCGACGTACCTCAGACATCAAAAAAGTAGAGCATTACACAGGTTCAAAATTGAGGTACCAGAAATTAGGTCAGGATTTTCAGATTGGAAGACGACATAAACAAACCCTAAACGATTTCGCCGGCTCAATCGGAAGTCGCCGACTTCAATCGCCGATCAGTTTCCGTTCAGGTCGAATCAGCAGCTGGTATCATTTCCACGCGACCGAGGGAGAATCACAACCCTGACAAACGAGACGCGCTCTTAGCAGGAAAATGGAAATCCCCATGAGTTATATATATGTTTGTGTGTATGTAGGACTCGGTTTGGACAAGGGTATCTTTTGGTTTGGTTTTATGTTGCCATACATAAAAACGGTTGTGGAGGGTGGGTTTGTTGGGGGAGTTGTTACAGAGACGCCATGGCAGACGTATTTGTCAGGATTGTAATTCTCCTTCGATTGGATGTGAAAAATAATATCAATCGATAACTCGGACAAATTCTCCGTCGATCCAATGTGAAAAACAATATCAATCGATGACTCGGACATCCCGCAGCCGAGGAATTAGATGAATCGCATCGTAGTTGTCATCCTTTTGGGTGATTTTATAGTGGTGGTCAGTGGCGGTCCTAACTTTCTTTTGGTCACTTCACATCCCTAAAATTGCAATGGAAGGGTTTCATAATTGGGGGTCCCATTTTTGGAGGATTTTTTTTTAGATAAATGTTATTTTGAGTTTGGTTTATTGGACAATCACCAGTCCTTACCGAAATTTAAACTTAAATTTAAATTTGAGTAAAAACACCCAAAACCTCCACTCTTTCACCAAACGTCACACCAAAATGAGTTTTACCCAAACTTTTTCACAAAAATTAGATGACAACCAAATCCTTCACCAAATTTTAAACGGTTATATTTTTGGTGGTAGGCAGTGGTGGTTGATGGTGGTCGAGGGTGGTGGTCGCCAGATCTAGGGTTTATGGAGAGAGAGGGGGGTAATATGGTTATATCAAGCGGCGGAGGTGGGTCGATGTCGACGACAGCGATCCTGGTGATGGAGGCGACTGGGATTTTGGTGGCGGACGTTGGCAATGATGGTGGTAAATGGATTGGATTTGAGTAAAAAGATGGGCTTATGACTGGACGGACGGCTCCATACGAAATCAAACTTTTATCCCAAAAAAATTATACTCTTAGGACTCCTACCAATCATGACAAAACAAAACCCTCACAAGATCCTCACAGAGGATTTGGATCCCTCTTCTTGAACCCAAATGAAATTAAGTATAGTTTCAGATTAAATATGCATAAGGATATAGAATACCACAAGTATGAAATATACAATACCAATATAACTCCGACCATAATTAATCTGGTGGGTTATATCCTGTGAACAATATCTTCCCAATTACTTCCGCCAAGACAAAGGAGGATTTGGCTTTTGTCCTTTCAATTTATGATCATGCAATATTCATTTCAAATTTATCAATTGCACAGATGATTCAAACCACTGGGTAGAACTCACCATTGAAAACCGGCTTACAAGGAAATGGTGCCCAAGGGCTGAGCTTATATGCACATGGCCAAGTTCATTCTTAACCGATGCGGGACATTAGGATCGTAACAATTTCACAGGCAATAGAGAGAGGAACAGTTTCATGTTCTTCAGTGGACTTCATGGTATCTTATCTTACAACAATAAGAAAGGTGGATGCGTGTTGTGGAACAAGAACCGTTTGGATAAAGGGAAATCCTATTTTCCCATCCCAATAGCGTTTATTTGGAGCTCCATATGAAATCCTATTTTCTTGAAAGAACCGTTCGAAATAAGGGAAAACTCCAGAGAGATTGGTTTAAAGTCAGATTCTTGCGTTGAACCTTCCCTGAACCAGAACCGGGGGAAGGTGAGAGGAAAAGGGCTCTTTGTATAATTTCCTCTCTGTTATCTGTTCTCTCTTTTCCGTTATTTTATTTCTCTAGTTTCTAATGTATTCTCTCCCTCAAAATATTTCAAAACAAATCATAGATGTGAAAAAATATTTCTCCCATGTCAGCGTTAAAAAGTTCGTCGAAAAATCTACATCCACTTAAAAAAGACAAAATCATAGATTGACCAAAAAAAATAAAATCAAGTACATAACCACAGGAAGCTAACATTAATTAAGAAACCAGCATGTAGCTTTATTACAGAGACACAACAATGAGAAAGTTCCCCCTCACCCCCTCCCTGCAACACAAAACGCGTCTACCGACAAACCAGAATCACCCATCACCCTAATAAAACTAATGCATGCTTCAAAATGCCCAAATACACAAATACAGGATTGAAAATGCCGCCCTCTTCTGACATTGGTGACACAAATAGAATGCTAATTTATTCTCCCTCTACCCTAGAAGAAACTACTTAGACTTGGATTTCAATTGGCCATTTATACATCTCCTCTTCAGGGACCGGGATCACAAAGGTCAGTAACCCGGTAGCAGGTTCGTACTCGAAATCCACCTCGTTATTGCCCACTTTGCATTTCAATGGGACTTGGGACGAGTAAGCACCGAAACATCCACATCCCCTCGCTTTGAGTGATATCGTCGCAGTTGGAGATCGGTTTCTGCTGAGAGAAGTGGACAGCTCAGAATGAACCTCGCCATCAAAGTGCTCGGGTTTCTTGTCGGAGGCCAAATGAACTTCAAACTGCTCCACAGCACCGCCGGAGTTGAACATGTTGAGCAGGCCAATTGGTGCAAAGGAAATGTTGGCAGTGATTTCCTGCACAATAGATTGATGGAATGGAGTTATGTTTCTATTCCAATGAATGCATAAGGGGAACCGAATGTAACGAAACAAATTTGTTAAAAGACCCACCTTTAGAGGGCAGAAGTGGTAGAGTTCATATTCAAGAACTTTGAGTGTCACCGGCAGTGAAGCACCTTTTGGTAGCCGGATTACCTCCCCTGAAATCCACAGCACATTGTAAGCTTGAGAAAATATTTCTTATATTCTAATAAATTAACATCACGAGTTTAGGTCATAATTAGATACTTCAAAGTTGAGCATCCAATAAATCAGTCACAATTGTCACACCCAAGTTTGAGAAAAAAAGAGTCAGATCTTAAGAAGTAAGACCTTCCACCGAGTTTATTGATCTCAAATAAAAACTTTATACTCGAACAATCAATAAGTAGGATGCCAAGTATCAATAGTCATATATAGTTTGCATATTGTCTTCAGTTTTGTGTGAACAATAAATTACTGAAACTTCAACACACCATCTTCAGGTCTAGGGCATGTTTCCCAAACAAGTTTTTCTGTTTGTCCAGAAAATGGGAACAGTGAACCAAAAATGAAAACAACACTTGACAAATGCACATGTTAACCAATTGAAAATAAGCAATTTAAAAAACAAATGTTACCTGATCTATGGGCATAAACCACTGTTTCCCCATTCCAATCTGGCCCTGCAACTCGAGCGAGGTCATCAACATCATTGGCTTGCACGGAACCAGTGAGGGTACCGGGAGATGTATCATGGATACGGGTCGACTTCACAACCTTGCACCAACCAGCACCTTGGCAGTTGAACACACCAACCACACCCGTGCATTTGTTCACATTCCAAATTTTAAGCAAGCTGCAGAACAGGGACAATTAAATCATTTCTTCATTTTGTACAAGAGTATAACATCATGCACACAAGGAAAGTGGGTAAAGGTTTGGACCTCCAACCTCTCCTATGAGACTGTTGAAGTGATGCCACTTGACCTACAGGTCTTTGGAACCGACAATATCCACCTTTTTAATGCAACGTTAGTTTTACAAACTCTCTTAAGGTATATAGACTCTTCTAAATGATTTAACTACCCGTCTCGGATAGTCGTCACTTGGCATTCAAGTTAACCATCAACTTGTGCATAAAACAAGTATTATTTGTGAAATGATCCATGACACCTTGTACATATTAAATATCTAACAACATAAAAATGGTTCGAGGAAACAAGAATTATATAGAATCTGATTTAGATACGTCCCAACATCCAACGCCGGTGAGTCGGTGATCATGTAACATATATAGCAAATGACATGATGAACAAGTATTATAGAAGCATGGTTAAGAAATCTAAACCTGATTCCATCTCTTGCTGGATCAACAAAAAGGCAGTCACGGGTAGGCCTGCCCGGTAATTGGGATCGAAGAACTGATCCATCAGGAAGGACAATCTTCTTTAAAAGCTCAAAGTTGTGATTCCCAGGCTTGTCACTAACCAATAATCAACAGGTTACATATGTCATCAGATCAAAACCACTGGCTTACATAATATAAGCATTGACAGGAAACAAAGTATGACAAACTCATGAAAATACCTGACATAAATTGGGCAACCTCCAACTGACCGAGCAGCAGCATGGTAATCTGCGGCAGGATGCAGACTCTGGGGGGGAAAAAAGATGCACTGGTCAATGTTTGGTTTCTCAAAAAAAAAGGAAAAACAATGAAAGGAAAATGAAAAGGGAATTGTCTTCCCTTCTTTGGCTTTGATGAAATGACCAATAAAGAAAAGGGAAAAATGGGAAGCGTGGATAATAAAATAGCTTTCCACTTGATTTTTGTTGAATTTTCTCCTCACTCCCAACAGGGAACCAAGCATATGAATGCATTGAAGTTAGTTCTTCCCTATCTGTTCAGGAAGTTCCATATATAACCTAGAGACTAACTGAATGAAGTTGTAACTATTAAGCTGCTATACTTACATGGAACATGTCCCAATCAGGTTGCATAAACTCTCCGAGGAATAGGGAATTGTATGCAACTGAAGAGATGTGGATAGTGTGGGAAGCAGGATCACGAGGGTAGAAATCGTCAGAAGCTCTTACTATAGCAGTCTGCTTGGCACTGTACAGCCCATCAGTATTATGACACATACAAGCAATGCAACCATTATCTGGGAAATTCCGTGCGATAGAGGCCTCAAGGGCCTGATGATAGGCCCGGGTTAGAGAAACCCTGCCACCATGGCCTGCCCCTAGGGTTTCAATGATGTTCTGGACATCGACCTTGACTCCATCGACTCCACAAGAGGCTAGGTAGGCGTGAAGTTCATTGTAGAAGTTGAAAACCTTCTTAGGGTGCACTAGACCGAGTCCATGCACCGCAAGACTGTCCATGACTATGTCTGGCTGGTTGCCTAATACACCAGGAGATTGAACTGGATAAGCCAAAGCGGTATCGTAGTGCTCCATCCCAGCAGCGGCTGGCTTAACCCCTCCCCAGTAGCCGGCTAGAGCATGCCATACATAGACGTTCCTGTGACAGTTACGAAAGAAACAATAGGGGATTTGTAAGTGCAAATTGGAATAATTCCGAACAATGTGTGCAGATGTTCTTCTAACAGTTTTTTTCCCCCCATTTCTTACTTGTGATGAGAAACCATTGACATTGCAACAACACAACTTTTGCGGAATTTAAACTAAAAATTTACCAAATAGTGTGCAACATGTGTTATTATGTAGTGACAGAATCAACAAATGGTTATAATGAAATTAAACCAAATTTGACCAAGAAAATTAAAAAATGCAACCAAACAATTAGTCCCTGGATTCTAAAATGGTAGCTTTCATTTTACAACAAGGGACACAAATGAAAGAAAGGTTTGCAGCTAATCACAAGCTACTCAGGAGGAAGAGTGGGGATCAAAAAAACAAGAAGATTACAAGCAGCGCTAAATTTGGCCACTTACTTCACATTGTGGCGTTGCTTGGCTTCATCAACGACGGATTTTAGGCCCGGGACCTGGTCATTGCTCTTTCCATTCTTTTGGAATTTCTCATTCTCTTTTATTCCCGTCAGTCTGTTAGCAAACCTGCAAGATCAATTTTGTGACAGACAACTACCTGTTAGCTTGAGTGCGTTGCATGCTAAAACTGGAAGCATTGCAGCGAGTCAGCGAAAATACATATATCAGATAAAGACTTTTTTTTATCATTGGTGAGTTAGTTTATTCAATCATAAGCTAACACTCTTGCACCATGACCTATCCATGCCAACCCTAGCATAATTTTCCACACACCCTAACTTTGCAATGCCTTGTATAGTATCAAATGGAATAGTGTCATATCTGGATGAAATCAAATAGCCAGCATTATCAAAGAAAGCTGACTTAGATGCACTATAATCCTCTTCCCGTTTTCATTTGCTTTACGAATGACACAATCAAGCCCATTATACTTGGGTACAGATTTCAGAACTCCTACTTAGATCTTTGATCAGTGTACAACATTAACCAAACCAGCTTTTCCCAAAACAGGGCACACCCTCCCATATGACATACTAAGAGAACCATTCCTTTCGTTTTTGGGCCCCCATCCCTCTCGAAACCTCTGTAATCTTTTTCACATAGGGAGTCATCTGAATCTCTAGCTACCAGAACTAAAACCACAACTCAGCACAGCACGATGTAACCGTATAACCTATAAAGGGAGAGCAAGAGAGTGGAAGTATCTTACTGTGCTCCTTCTTGCACAACACAATTGCTGTCCTTTGCTTCAGCGCCAATCTGTTGCCAACCATCGTCTATGATAAGGAACCGTGGAGGCGTACCTCCCTCTGCCAAGCTGCAATAATAGTCACAGAATAACTTAGTATCCAGGATATACAAATAATTACTCCAAGATTCAAAAGAACCTCAAGGACCTCATCCTTCCATAATTGAAATCTAAAATAGTTTGGCACGATTCAAAATCTTACCTTTTAAGGCCTTCCTCAACACCCTCGGCTGTGACATCCGTATAAAAAGCATCCCATGTGCACCAGCCAAACCAGTCTACGAAAGAAGGCAACTACATACAAACACCACAAAGATCACATAATCTGATAATCCATTTAGAAATACAAAACCCCATAGTTTTACGTGTAGACATCAAGCAAACAAAGTAGGGACTTCCTCACCTTCTTTTCCTCACGATGGCATAAAGTTTGCATGTGCTTTTCCACAGCTCTGTTTCATGACAAAAGCATCACTGAGTAAATAGGGTAAAGTATTCACGCATAAAAGAAGTTTTAACAGTGCAAAGGAAAACAGTTGATTGAACATAAAGGCTAGTCTAGGTTTCAGATTTTTTCAAGAAACCAACAAATCCTTGTTGCTCAATGAAACCAGACCATGAAAAGCAAAAACATTAAAGCGAGAAAACTTACTTTACAGACTGGTAGATGACCTCAAAGGGGTTGGTCCCGGCGTGCATATAGACAAGGTAATGTCCTTGGTTGGTTTCAACAGCACTATCCCCTGCAAATAGAATCACACCAACAAAACACAATGTCGTTTCGGTTCTCTAGGAACTCAGTTGTTTCTACTTTTTCTTTCCCGAAAGGTCTATAACCTCCATTAGTTTGATTCATTCGAATGGAAGTGTGATTGATTCATTTCTCCAACTTGGTTGTGTACGCATTAACAACAGCTCCACCCCACCGTATTGCACGGTTCTTCGTTACTGATAGCCGGGATGGGACTGGCTTAATGGAAGACATTCCTTAAGAATTACACCATTTACGTTTGATGGCCATGATCTACTCACCACTCTCAAGGCAAATCTCAAGTTCATTCTTCTCGTTTCCCTGGAGAACAGCACGGAACTGGCCTTCAAGAAGAGGAAGGAAGACAGTATATATGGTTGGGGAATCATCATGCTCCCCCTCAGTGGTCTCTTTGCTCTCCACAAGCAGGAATTGTGTTTCCAGAGGAATATCCTTCCCGCATGTCCCCATCCTCTGAGTCATCCACCATAGTTTGAAGCGGAAACAACACATGAATCGGAGACCCCTGTTACAGAGAAGTAATTCAAAAAAAAATATCTGAAAAATGTGTTCCTCGTTCACACCAACTGAATGACCACCTCAAGCCAAAATTGACTCAACTATAACACACTGACTTGAGCAGATGTCATGGATTCCATAGTATATGAAGTGAAAACATGCAGTGACACAGTAATCTAGCAAGAGAGCAAAACAAATCCGACTCATCTTGATTGGTCCTTAATAGTGTTGGATAGGATTTATCACGTTTACAATAACACACATTTTGCAACGTGTTAAGGAAAAATCCAACACTTGTGGATCTATTTAGTATAGCTGATCATCACATACATCACATATATAAGAGACTAGGTATAACGATCATGCACCAATATGCAACTCAGACTAAAATTATTCAATCAAGAATCATTTTGACCTAACATGTGTGATGAATCTCGTGACAAGTATACCTTGTTGGTGTCATATATTCACCGGCAAAAATTTTTGCATAAATTTTTGGTTTCTACATTTTTTGCACAAGGTTGGACGTTATTTTTTAGCCAGCATAGTTTTTCCTATTTTAACTTTTAGGTTGTGGATGCCTCAAGTTCACAGTTACAGTAAGTAAAGAGAAAACGAACAATGAAATGACATATCTTGGCAGTAGCAAATTCCCTAAGGGCTAAAAGACGAAATTATTTCCACAAGATAACAGTGGCTATAGAAACAAGTTTATTGCTTACTCTAGCACACCCATGGGGAAGACATGGAGGCTTTTGGTATCATCAGCGGTGGCACCAATGAAAGCACCAGCAACAAGGCCCACACCAGATCCCGGAGTCAGAACAATGTTATCGGGCACACCCTTCAGTATGGTCTTCCCATGAACCACTAGGTTGCCATCATTGACGGAGATCTTAGGAGTAACCGTCATCTTTGCACACTCTACTACTTGCCGACTGTAAACTGCATCAACAAATGAAGTAATACTCAAAAATCAGGAACCAGAAATCAAATCCACGCATTTATGCTTGATGCTGGATCCAAGAAAGTATAATTACCATAACCTGAGCTTGGTTGTCAAAACTATTGGAAGTACAAATCAGGCAACAACTAACATTTTGTTCTAACCATTAATTACTCAAGCATATGATTCACCGCAGGGAACACAATATGCATAAACTTTATGGGTTGTTTCATACTATTCCTTAGCAGGGAGGTTACAACTGACAACTTATAAGTTGTACATCTATTTGGTACTTACTGCCTATCCTGCGCTGTGCCGATATCATCCTAGTAATAGCATAAGCTTACAAGTATTTAACACACCATTGCACCTGCTTACCACAAACATGTACCATTGCACCTATATCATACACACAAGTATGCAATACAATAAAAACACATGTATATACACATAGTTATAAATCTACACAGACCCACATAGCGAAGACAGAAATGGGTGTTGCTGAAGAAGTATATTCTACATACTTTCTTGAAATAATTCAACCTCAGAGTATCATAGTTATAAATCTACACAGACCCACATAGCGAAGACAGAAATGGGTGTTGCTGAAGAAGTATAGGTATACTTTCTTGAAATAATTCAACCTCAGAGTATCTCAAACACCAAATATGAAAATAAGTTTTTGAAATTTTTAGTACCCTTAGCATGCTCTACTAGATACCTCAAACACTTGCACTCTTCAAATTCCAAATTTCACCACAAAAGGTAATTTGGTATTTGAAGAAGCTATTCGGAGAGAATAATTACGGTAAGAAAACAGAAATAAGATAATATATCACGAAAATTTAAAGATTTGATGGAGTGCACTATAAAATCTCTTCTCACAAATTATAAAATGAGGTGCACCGAAGTACACTTTTGATGATAAATAAAAAATAGTAACAAACAATAAAATCAGAAGAGTATGTTGGGAGTGCATTACAAAACATAATTGACAGCACTAGTTAAAACAGAGCATAACAGGGGACCACGGAGAAGTTTTAGGCAAATTGCCCAGTATACTACTACTCAAAACAGAGCACGTTAAGGGACCACAGTGAGGTTTTAAGCAAATTACAAAGCATACGACTTTTACTATGACAGTGCATATTCCGTTTCAACTTTTGCAACATCCTTGTTTGTCCAAAAGGAAAACAACTCCAAAAAAACACAGAATATTTTCGAAAGGTCCGAAACCGACTAACCCGAAAAAAGATTTGGTTCTGAGGAAGAGAAAAATGTTGGGAAATGGCTAAAAGATTCCTAGACATGTCCAGGATAACGACTTGCAAAAGGTCAATTAACTTTTCTAGCCCCAAAATGAAGGCTCGCAAATTTCCAGGTATCTCATGGAAAGTTACGATCAACGGAAGAGGAACAGTTCTAGATAGAGAAACCATGTTAGAGATATGTCCAATTAATAGTTTTAGAGAGAGATGAGAGCAGGTGCCCGGACAAATGAGAATAGGATGAAATTAGACTTTACACTTGACATTTCTCTTTGTAATTTTACGAAGATGCGACATTATTAGTGGAGTTCTATCAAATAACGCCATTGCTGTCCAAATCATGGCTCCGCCCCTGGTGGAGATTGTTGCGATCAGTGCCAAACTTGTGATCAAATAGCTTTAATTGCAGGAAAAAAAAAACGAAGAGTTATAGCCAACAATACAACCAAATTTAGGAAACATTTTTCACCAAAATTCAAATATCTTCACCATGAAGAAGAGACAGAAGCCTATAGTCACCTTCGATTTTTGTGTTCAAATTGTTTACTTCTCCGTTCGTACGAATGTTTAGAAAGAAAAAAAATGCACGTATAATTGAGAAAAAAAAACACTCAACAAAAGACAGAACAATTAAAAAAAAAATATTTCGTTTTCATTTATTTTCATTTTTGTCTGTGAATTGTTTCTCGAATTTTATGCCGTTGCAAACAGAAAAAAAAAAAAAAACCAGAATTTACAATAAATAAGATAAAAAGGAAGAGATTTAAAAATATTCAGCCGAGGCTGAAATCATCAAGATCCTTATTTATTTTATTTTTCGCATTTTTTCAGTGAATTGTTTATCAAAATTTGTCCCTCATGATTAACACCAACAGGAAAAAAGAAAAAGCTTATTTTTCGCATTTTTTCAGTGAATTGTTTATCAAAATTTGTCCCTCATGATTAATACCAACAGGAAAAAAGAAAAAGCTGACCAAAACTTTTTTTTTTTAAAAAAAAAACACTAAAGACGAAGAGACTCAACAAAAAATACAACAAACAGAATCAATCGAAAAGTTTCCCGACGAAAATCAGCGGCCTAAACTCGTCTCATGATCAAATTCCAAAGCTCCTTAGCCGGATTACGAAATGAACAATCTCCCATAAGAAACTCACGAAACAACTCACCACCGAGAACAAAGGGTAGCCTAAGGTCCGAGTCTCACCGCAGAGTCCCATTCCATTAAATTAAATTAAATTAAATTATCTTGCATGTTTAAAGAAAAAACACAATTTCCACCACCGAAACTCACCTCAACAGAATTCCCTAGAAACCTTTCGTCCTCCCCAAGTTCCGATCAACCAAACCTCAGGTCTGGAGGTATACAAGTGATTGTACGTACAGGTGGAGAGAGGAAGAAGAGAGAGAAGGCCGGAAACGGAAGGAAAAACTCAGCAGAAGCGCATTCCACAAGAGAACGCTAACTTCAATGAGGTGGAAATTGAAAGAGCTAACGCGTGAAACAGCTAGTAACTCACGGCTTACACACAACAACGGAGGTGAGGAGGAAAGAGAGGCCGGGGATGGGGGTTTATATAGTCGCAGGCGGCTTAAAGGTCGAACAAGTTCCGGGAAACAACTTATGGGATCGCGACACGTGGGGCGAGTGGTCTCGTTTTGCGTCTGTGATTTCCAGACCTAATTTCCCTGACCTAATTTCGTAGGAGTTTTGTGGTAATGACATGGAATGGCTTGGCGACAGCTATGCATTGCATTAATTTCTTGTGGAGTATTATTAATGGAGAGAAACTTATTTAGGGAGAGCTCTTTACAGTATTGAGCGATCTCAGCTGTTTGTTTTGGTAATCAACGATTGAGATCTGTTTTTTTAAATCTTTGACATATATTTCTTACCGGAAAAAGATTACTTTAATCTGAATCGTCTAAAATACTTTTAAACGTCGATATTGAACTCCGTAAAAACTTGTTTACATTTGCTCTGTAAACAATATTTTCTCTCTTATTAATATCAGAGGTAGTTGTAGTTACTTTTTCACACTGTTTTCCACTATTAGGTTCTGGTAATTGACTTTGACATTTTCCTTTCTGATAATGAGACTCTAATAAATCATTGTTCTTAGGTTCCGTTTCAGAACACTTTTTTTAAAAATAAATATTTATTTCATATTTTCAAACTCAAAAATAATGTAAATAAAATTTTTTTATTTTTTTGCACCGTATAAAAGATTTTGATAAAATCTATCAAATAAGATCCATATTGTTAGAAAAATTATTTATGTAAACACATTATTTTTTAGGTTAAAATTGTCTTCTTAAAAAATAAATACCTAAATCTTTGGAACGGGGCCTTAGCCTTTACGTGAACATGTCAAGAAAAGAGTGAGTATAAGTTAGTAGAGACTTTTAGTAATAATAGACTTCAGGGCGGTTTCAGGGACCCCTAAAAAAACTTCTAAAAAAACCCCCTCAACTCTTAATCTCATCGTTTTCGATCAAATTTTGATGATCCGAGTCACTCAATGTGTTCAAAACTTGATTTTAGATGTGTAACGCCCCGATTTCGAAGGTAAAATCGGAGGTCTTAAATACTAATTCTTGAAAAACTTATTAAATCCAATTTGAAATCCAACACAGATAATTCATCCAAAAGATTCACTTATTACAAACCATTGTGAAAATACTAAAATAGTCTAAGAGCGAATAAGCTAAACAGTAAAAAGAGCCATCTTCTAAGTCTGATATGGGTCCCAAGCGTATTCTGGCTCAACTCCCACTTCCGGATTCTCCTCAGCATAAAACTGTTCGCCCGCGGGATCCTGTGTTTCCTGGTTTTCTGCAAAATCTGACACGGATGCCAGAAAATCCGTGCCTGAGTGAAAGAGTTCACCCCGAACTATAATCCAACCCAAATACCCCTCTTACAATACAGTTAGCAGGCAAACAGGATATATATGATGCGAAAGTAAAAGCAGAGATAATCCATATAACTTGATTCATTACTATCCATTAACTTAATCGAAATCTAAGATCTCTCCACAAGATCTTTCCTCCCCAACCGCTAGCCATATCCCATCATGAGATCACTTCTTTTGTCAGATACACCACAAGTTATGCATCGAGTATGCATCCCAACAACTACAACAAAGGGTAAGCTTAGCCGAATCACAACTAGGGTTCGCTATCTTATAAACCACATCACAATTCTTTTCACAATCATCACCTGACACCCGCTATCAAATCATCAACACTGGACACCCGCCAGTATTAATTCTCATCATATCACGACATCACGCCTGCAGAAACTCTAAACAGAAAATAAACTTCACAATTTATCCATTACTTAACATCGTCTCACGTGATTTCTAATTCGCATACCACCCCATGTCCCTAGGGTCCAATCTAGCAGTCAATCAAATGAAGCATCGATACAATATCAATTATAAACAAAAGTAATTAAAACAAATAACAGATGGATTGAAACAATTCATAAGCAATGCAGTCACATAACTTTTTATGACTGGGTCGTTGCCCTTAATCTCATATGATCACAAAGTCTTTAAGAATGTAAGAAATATTTAATTAAGATTTAATAATAATTTTCTAGACATCTATTAATTAATTATAAGTAATTAAGTTAATTAAATACGAATTAAATGCATTAATTAGGTAAAAATATTAAAATAATTATCGTAACCTTAATAAAGGTCCTATCAGTCCCCTATAATAACTTCAAGTCTTAAAAGTTGGTTTGGATGCTCACGGAATTATTTTAAATAAAAAGATTAAATTAATAGGCAAAAGAAGAATAAATAGATAATAAATAATTAAATAATTAAAAATATATTTACATTTACAGAATAACATTCTGGGGCCGTAAAAAGTATACATAAAATTATTTGGAATTTTAAACCTTCTTTATAATATTTTACGGTATTATTATTAAGAAACAATGCTTAAATAATAATAAATAGTAATTCAAATAAATAAAATTTTATTTTAACAACATATCACCTTTGAACTGTCAGGAGTCTAAGAAAAACATTTTCGATATTAAAAATATTTTTTATAAGGTCGTTATTAATTTTCGTTTATAACTTTAATTAAAAATAAAATAAATAACAAATTACATCAAAAAGTTATGAAATTAACAACTTATGATCTTTAAGAAGTTAGGAATCTAAGAAAAATAGTTTGGGGATTTATAGAATAATTTAAAAGGTCGCAACAATTTTTAGTTTACAAACGATCACACGATCACGAATAAAAATTAAATAAATCGAAGATTAAATAAAAAAAATATGAAACTAACAAGGTATGAACTTTAGAATGTTAGGAACCTAGAAAAATTAATTCGGGAGTCAAAACCTATTTTTTAAAGGTCGCAAAATCAATTCGACACGGCACAACACAGAAGCCCGCAAGGTCCGTTCTCTGGTTCTCGTGGCTGGGCCGCCTGAAGGTCGCGGCTGGAATTCGTTTTTTCGATTGTTTTGGCTCAGTTTTGATGCATGGGATCGTTCGGGGCATAGGGTCAAGCATATAATTACTTAATATACGTAGAGGAGGCTTCAGATCGAATTATAATACCTCGGTTCGGATTAATTTCGTTTTCGATCGAAAACGTGATTTTGGGGAAGACGACTTCAATTCCTTCGATCGGAGGACTTCGGGACCGAATTGATTGATCTACGGTGATTCTTGGGACTGTAGTAAACAACTCGAACGATCAATTTGGATCTCGGACGAACGGAACTACGAAACCCACTTTTCTCCCTCTCTTTTTCTCTCTCTAAAATTCTATGGAATATAGTTCGGTTCTCTCGGGTTTTTCTTCTCTCTCGGGCTCCGTGGAACGTGGTGGGATGATATGCGTGCCCTAGGGTCGGAGTAGTGTATATATATAGGAGAATTGGATGAGTTTCGAATTAAAACGAGTCCTAACGGTATCGGATTTTTGCATGGACGAATTACGCACGAATTTTGGGTCAAGGAGGAGGTAGAGATTGAGTAGGAGAGTGAGGGAGAATATAGGCGTGCATGTATGCATTTATATGTATGTATATATTGACAAAATAATTTTTAAGAGGTAATTAGGTAGAATACTTATTTTTTTGTAATTATCTACTAATTAATAAATAAGAAAATCAATATTATCATAAATAATAAATTCTTTTTAATATTTATTAGTTTAAATTTTTGGGTTATTACAACCTATCCCCCTTAAATAAAATTTCTTCCTCGAATTTAGGAGGAAACAGATTCGGGTAGTTGGTGCGCATGGTATCCTCTCTTTCCCAGGTTGATTCCTCAATTTCTCGATGTCGCCAGAGGATTCGGACTAGTTGAATCGTTTTGCCTCGAATGCACTTCTCACTATAATCTTGGATCTCTACTGGCAGTTCCTCTAGAGTGACGTCATCGTTGAGTTCGATGTTTTCCCAATTGATGATGTGGGAAGGATGCGTCATGTACTTTCGGAGTATCGACACGTGGAATACATTATGAACTCGGTCCAGCTGTGGCGGCACTGCCAAGCGGTACGCCACTTCTCCAATCTTCTCAAGGATCTCAAAAGGGCCAATGTATCGTGGTGATAGCTTCCCCTTCTTTCCAAATCGGATAACTCCCCTTCGCGGTCTAATTTTTAGGAACACATGTTCTCCAACTTGAAAGGTCAATGGTCTAGTCCTTTTGTTGGCGTAGCTCTTCTGTCGACTTTGAGCGGTCAGAAGTCGTTGGCGAATGATTATGATCTTTTCCGTTGTCTCTTGAACTAACTCTGGTCCTAGTAATCTAGCTTCTCCCAGTTCAGCCCAACAAACTGGTGATCGACAAGGTCGTCCATACGGAGCTTCGTATGGTGCCATCTCAATGCTGGATTGATAACTGTTCTTATAGGCGAACTCGACTAGGGGTAGATGTCGTTCCCAGCTTCCCTTAAATCCGCAAGCTCGGAGCATGTCTTCCAAGATTTGGATTGTTCTTTCGGATTGTCCGTCTGTCTGTGGGTGAAATGCTGAGACGAAGGTCGGTTCCCAAAGCTTTCTGTAGGTTTTCCCAAAATGTTGACGTAAATCGTGAATCTCGATCACTCACAATGGATACAGGTAATCCATGTAATCGCACGATTTCTCGGATGTAGAGTCTACTGAGAGAGTCCATAGAGTCTGTCATCTTCATGGGTAAAAAGTGGGCGAATTTGGTTAAACGATCAATTATTACCCAAATGGCGGTGTTCGATTGTGGAGACCTAGGTAGTCCTGTCACAAAATCCATGGCGATATGTTCCCACTTCCATCCGGGTATAGGTAAGGGTTGCAGGGTTCCACCGGGTTTCTGATGTTCCGCTTTTACTTGTTGGCATGTGAGGCACGTCGAAACGTAATTGGCCACGTCTTTCTTAATTCCAGTCCACCAGTACTGTCGGCGGAGGTCTTGGTACATCTTGGTGCTTCCTGGATGGACGGCGAAATTGGAATGGTGGAATTCTTTAAGTACTGCTTCCCGGAGAGTACCAATGTCAGGTACAAAAATTCTGCCTTGAAAGCGGAGGCTCTTGTCAGCATGGATTTCCCATCCAGCTGCTGCTTTTCCATTTGCGAGTTGATACCTGATGAAATCACACTCTTGTTCAAAGGTTTGGGCTAGAAGAATTTCTCGGTGTAAGGCTGGGGTTGCGACTATGGCGGAGAGACAAGCGTCGGTGTCTTCGGCAGTTGGCTGTAGCTTGAATTCGTTAAGGTCTTCCATCATCTTCCATTCTCTTACGGCTAAACTAGCCACCTGTCCTCGGTTCTTGCGACTCAGCGCATCAGCGACCACGTTTGCCTTTCCAGGATGATAGGACATCGTGAAATTGAAATCCTCCAAGTATTCCACCCATCTCCTTTGTCTCATGTTTAGCTCCTTCTGGGTAAACAGATATTTCAAACTCTTGTGGTCCGTGAATACCTCGAACTGCACTCCGTATAGGTAATGTCGCCAAGACTTTAGGGCGAACACTACTGCTGCCAGTTCTAAGTCGTGTGTCGGATAATTCCTCTCGTGCGGCCTCAATTGTCGGGATCCGTATGCAACGACCTTCCCGTTCTGCATGAGTACAGCTCCCAATCCATCTTTGGATGCGTCGCAGTACACGGTATACCCTACGTCTCGTTCGGGTACGATTAATATAGGCGCGCTAGTCAATCTCCTCTTGAGTTCTTGGAAAGATCTCTCACATGCTTTGTTCCATTCGAACTTAACCCCTTTTTGGGTCAGTCGCGTCAATAGTTTTCCCAAGATAGAGAAATCTTGAATAAATCTTCTGTAATAGCCAGCTAATCCCAAGAAACTTCTAATTTCGAACACTGAAGAAGGTCGTTTCCAATCCATGATTGCCTCCACTTTGCTGTCGTCGACTGAAATTCCTTTCTCTGACACCACGTGTCCTAGGAATTTGACTTCTTTCATCCAAAATTCACACTTGCTAGCTTTAGCATACAAATGGTTATCTCGAAGTACTTGGAGGACAATTCTCAAGTGGTTCTCATGTTCCTTCTCCGTTGGAGAGTATATCAGAATATCATCAATGAACACTACCACGAACTTGTCCAGGTAAGGGGTGAAAATCTGGTTCATCAGACACATGAAAACTGCAGGTGCATTGGTTAAACCAAACGGCATGACTACAAACTCGTAGTGTCCGTAGCGCGTGCGGAACGCCGTCTTAGGTATATCACCATCTCGAATTCGTAATTGGTGATACCCAGACCTTAGATCGATCTTCGAGAAACAGGTCGACCCTCTCAGTTGGTCGAACAAGTCGTCTATTCTTGGCAGGGGGTATCGGTTCTTAATTGTGACCTTGTGAGTTAGTGGTAGTCGATACAAAGCCGGAGCGTTCTTTTTGACAAATAGAGCGGGGCTCCCCATGGTGAGGTACTAGGTCTGATGAAACCTTTCTCTAAAAGTTCTTGGACTGCGTTTTCAATTCTCGTAATTCTGCTGGGGCCATTCGGGGGGCTGTGCCGGGTTGTAACTCTATAGTGAAATCCATTTCCCTTGACGGCGGTAATCCTGGGTAACTCTTCAGGAAATACATCCTCGTACTCACAGGACGATATGAGGAGACGGCGCTTCATACGCCGAAACCTCGCCTAATAAGGTTGAAACACGAGCGTAGGGCTAGGTCATGGTATAATATCCGGAAGTCCGGATCGTAATTTCCCTGAGAATCGAATATGCAGCTTGATTTGGATTGAAGGTTTGTAAGTGATGGATTTTGGCGTTTAAGGCGGCCCAACTTTGGTTTTACTTTAAAACGGTGGAAAAATTAGAACAAAAGACTAGAAATGAGTTATATAAAAAAAAATAGGCAAGTCTAGGGATCGTCTAACCCTGGACAAAGGACGTTAAAGGTACTCCATTATAACTCAGGCGAGAGTCACGACCGCGTGCTCACGCCCGGAGAATTTAGCTTTAATGACTACAATAATTGAAAGATGTGATTAAACGGAGGCGAACTAACTTGTTTTTAACATTTATCGAATCCATAGGAGGCCACGAGCCCTCGACATACTTTTTGCCAAGACCGCTTGACAAGCGGCATACCGAGGAGTTAACACCCCTAAGGTTAGACCAAAATTGCAAATTAAGTCCTATTCCGAAAATCATGCTTTTAAGCCCGATGGCTCGAGAACCAAGTAACTACCTAAGTTCTCGGAAAAGATTACCCCGAGACTTAGCCAAACGACTACTCAAACATACTTAAAGCATAAAAATGAGATATGATATTTAACCGACGGAAATGAAAATAAACTTGATATTAAGAAAGGGCTAGTCCGTACAAGCAGCTTTAATAAACGAGAAAACAATAAACGACAAAGACTTACCAATGTTCTTGAAGGAATTAAGCTAGGAAGGCTTGAAACATTAATGGAGGAAAACTAAGAACAAAAATAAACTAGCTAATAACTAAAGAGAGAGAGAGAGAGAGAGAGAGAGGGTATTTATACAAAAACACCTCAGTCCCTCTTTAAACGTCCAAAAATATCCCAAAAATGGGACCAAAATATCCTAAAAGTAGAAAATACAAAAACTGAAAATATCTTCTGTAAGGTACCTGTATCGATACAGCTATTTTCCCTGTATCGATACCATAATGCTACGGATTTCCCTTGCTCTGTTTCAATATTGTATCGATACAGCTAAAATGCTTGTATCGATACCACTATGTTATCTCTGCATCCTGGCCTCAGCTTCAGCAAACAGCTCCCAGCATCTTCACGGCTCCTCAGCATCTTATTTTCATTCTCTAAACTTAAGTAAAGATTGCATTTTAAACATTTCTTTTACCTTTTCTTTACTTTAATTTATTTAATGGAAATAAGAAAGTACCCCCCCTTTGGAAACAATGGCATTACCAGAATTTCAAGATTCTAATTAAATCAAAATGTCAACCCCTCACTTTTAGTACAAAATGGAAAATTGCACGTTTTTCTCAAGAGAAAATAGCTCAAAACATGACCTTACTCTTCAAATAAAACCTTGCAACTTTGTAGTTACTCTTAGAAAAATTCAAGGATCAATTACCGCCATTTTTTATCTCGAAAATCGATAATTTTTCAGAAAATCATTTTTCCATACTTAGACAGATTTTAACGGGGCCGACAGGGTCTTCGGGTACTTGGAAGCACATGGGCCATCCACGGCGTTGAAATGCGCCTTATTTGCACGTTTTAACTGAAAACACTAAAAACATACCTTACGTGCAATATCACTATAAAAGCTAAATAAACTTAAGTAAAAGAACATAAGCCGGGACTAGTCGCACCAAATATCTACAATATTGGGTGCTCATCAGAGACCTAATTCCATTCGGTCTGTTTCTTCCAACATGAGACTTGCTAACCATCCAGCAAGCGTCTTATGCCACTTCGTTTTGTGCGCGTGGGGTGCAAAAGGGTCTTGTCTATCCCCCTTAAATTTGAAACAGGTCCCATCTGGTGAATAAGCCGTCACCATCTTTCGATGGCAGTCTATGACAGCTCGGTGTGCAGTCAGCCAGTCCATCCCAAGTATGACATCAAAGTCCTTCATTTCGATTACTCGTAAGTCGCAGGTTAATCGCAAGTTCGATACTCCTAGTTCACACCCTTTACAGATTAGTTCTACCGAAATCTTACCCCTAATGGTGAGGTCACATGCATAGTTGCTTTAGGGGTTCAGTTTCTAATCCAAGTGTAGATACACATGCAGCAGATATAAACGAGTGCGAAGCTCCAGAATCAAATAGTGCTTGTACGCATGTATTATAAAGAGTGAGGGTACCTTGAATTACTGCAGGATCCATTTCCTCCTCTGTTCCTTGCAGTGCAAACATTCTCCCAGCATTGAGCTGATTTGGCCCGTTTGGTCCTCTGTTCTGAGGAGGGCGGGTTGGTGGTTGGTTCCATCCGCCACAGGGTGGATTCGACCTTGAGTTGATTGCCATTCAGGCACGCCTAGCTTGATTCTCATTCCGATTTCCAGGTTACTCCATAGCAACCGGTTTTACTTTCCTCCATAGTTTCCAGTACTGCCTTAGATTGCTTTGGACAATTCCTCCTGATATGTCCTTCCTCTAGGCAATAAAAGCAGCGGGGGTCGGAGTTTGGGTTCTGGGGAAAAGGGTTGCGGTTTTGTCCAGGGTTAGGATTTGGGCCTCGGTTTTGTACTTGGATCTGGTTTGGATTAGGGTTAGGGTTTCGATTGAAACCTGGGTTGGGGTTCCTCCATGATGGGTTGAATTGTGCTGGCTGAGAGCGAGGGTAGTTTTGCTGGTAGGGTTGAGAGGTTTGGATACTCCTGCTGGTAGGGTTGCTGCGGATAGGTCCTCCAACTGCAGGTATCGGTTTCTTCTGCTCACGCCTTGTCTTGTAATCCAAGTTCTCTCTCTCCATCTTTAGCGCACACTACACCACTTGTGAGTAAGTGGGAAGTGTCTGTGCCACTACCGCTCGGCGTGTCTCATTGAGCCCCCACTCAAATTTCCTTGCCTTGTCATCATCAGTAGGTATGATCGTTGCACCGTAGCGAGATAGTTCCTCAAACCGTGCTGCGTACTGGGTGACGGTCATCGTACCCTGCTCTAGATTCATGAACTCAAGGGCCATTGCCTGTTTGACAGGTTTCGGAAAGTACTTATCAAGAAAAATCTCCTCGAAACTTTCCCACGTCATTGTCGCCACGTCATGAGTGTTCTTCATCAGATTCCACCAATGCTGAGCTTCCCCCTGCATCTGGTAGGTGGCTAGAGCAATACGATTGTTGGCTTCCTGAATATCTAGGGTTTCGAGAATCTTTTTGATCTCTTCCAACCAAGCTTCTGCAGCGGTGGGGTTAGGTTCTCCCTGGAAGTAGGGCGGGCGACGCTTGCAAAATTCATTCAATGCCTGACTCCTAGTCATTGGCCCTCGAGGTGTGTGTGGGGGTCCGCGGTTCTGGTTGTTGGCAGTTGCAGCGGCGATAAACGCCTGCATTAGTTGGACTATCTCAGGAGCCCCAAATTGGCCGTTGGGTTGAGGGTTTCCATTGTTCTACCCGTTGTTTTGGTTGTTTTCTGCTCCCTCCATCTAGGTACCATTATGTTATAAATTAGTAAGGGGTTTTTATTATATGAACATATATATTATAAATCTATTACATGCATGGAAGACAGGATATCGTAAGAAACTTTACTCTTATTAACAAAACGAATCAAACAACTTGTTCCTATCAAAACATACTACTCAAAATGTTACTTCTAAAAGTCGAGCTAATTTCCACTATCACAATTGTTTTCCTAAAAAAAAATCTTGTGTAAAACAATTTCTAAGAGATGCTAAAGGAATCGATCAATCGAAAAGCCCTGGAAAGTGTTCCTCTAGTAGACTCCGCTTCTCAACGGTGTCCTCTGTGAGTCCGTAGCAACGCCAAGTCACTCGCCAAAGTTGTTCTTGCTGTCCTCCGTGAGACTTTGGGTTGTTATAGGGCTCTAGGCGGATGGGTACTTCTACAAAGGTGACATGGTCGGTAAAGTCAGCATTCTCTGAAATGATACGATGCTCTTGCTCAGGGCGGGCCCTTGTGACGCGAGAATAATGGATGCGGTTGGTGTAATGCTCCTTGAATCCTCGGGGTACAGCCATGAGGTAGTATCCATCATTATAGCATGGGACTATGATCCTTACTGGCCCTAAGTAAGCGGACTGTGCTCGAATTTTGAATGGGCAAGGGTATAGCGGCTCCAACTGTATATAGACCATAGTGCCCGGGCCATAGTCGGAAGTCATACTAGGGCGAGGTGGAGGATTAGCATCTATGACTTCACACTCACTGTCTGATTCTTCCATTGGTACAGGAATTGGAGGAGGTAGGGGTTCCTCAGGATCTTCTTCTTCCTCAGGGGGTTCTTCAGGTTCTCCTTCTTCCTGAGTATTGGGAGGGTTACGGTTCCGGTCTAGAGTAGGAATCGGGAGTTGGTTATCCATATCTCTATAGTGTAAGTAGTAGGGTTCGTTCCTAATGTCAAAGCCTGGTATGCTTTCTAGGATGTCACGAATTTCCCTCTCTAGATAAACCCTTCTCCATGGGCTTGGATGGTGAGCAGTATATACTTCTCGTTGGTTTGACGGATTTGCCATCAGCTGCTGATATTGGCCATACAGGATCGGGAATGCAGCAGGTACATAAGGGTCTAGGAAGGAGAAGTCAGGTCCTATGTTCTCCAAGAGATCTTGTAATCTACTCCACTCATCAGCTAGTTGGATTGCCAATGTGGGGTCCATCTACAAAATAAGGAAAATCTAATTAACGATAGGTTTTGGTATATTTCAGATAACGTTATCTTAAAAACGTAAGGATATACTCAATTCTATGTGAACCTACCCAAACTACCCAAGGCCGAGGGTTGAACCTAAGGCTCTGATACCAAGTTGTAACGCCCCGATTTTCGAAGGTAAAATCGGAGGTATTAAATACTAATTCTTGAAAAACTTATTAAATCCAATTTGAAATCCAAAACAGATAATTCATCCTAAAGATTCACTTATTACAATCCATTGTGAAAATACTAAAATAGTCTAAGAGAATAAGCTAAACATTAGAAAAGAGCCATCTTAAGTCCGATATGGGTCCCAGCGTATTCGCTCAACTCCCACTTTCCTGATTCTCCTCAAGATAAATCGTCAGCTCCGCGGATCACATGTTTCACGGTTTTCTGCAAAAATCCGACGGATGCGGAAAATCCGTGCACGAGTGAAAGAGTTCACCCGAACTATAATCCAACCCAAATACCTCTCTTACAATACAATTAGCAATCAGATATATATGGTACTAAAAGTAAAAGCAGAGATAATCCATATAACTTGATTCATTACTATCCATTAACTTAATCAAATCTAAGATCTCTCCACAAGATCTTTCCTCCCAACCGTTAGCCATATCCCGTCCCATGAGATCACTTCCTTTGTCAGCCGAGATACACCTAAGTTTATGTAACTAGTATGCATCCCAATAACTTCTGACAAAGGGTAAATCATGCGAATTATATTGCTAGGGTTCGCCTATCTTATAAACCACATCACAATTCTTTTCACAATCACTGGACACCCGGCCTATCAAATCATCGCGGACACCACAAGATCAATTCTCATCATATCACGACATCACGCCTGCAGGCAATCTAAACAGAAATAAACTTCACAATTTATCCATTACTTAACATAGTCTACGTGATTTCTATTTCGCACCCCATGTCCCTGGTCCAATCTACACAAATGAAGCATCGATACAATATCAATTATAAACAAAAAGTAATTAAAACAAATAACAGATGGATTGAAACAATTCATAAGCAATGCAATCACATAACTTTTATGACTGGGCCGTTGCCCTTAATCTCATATGATCACAAAGTCTTTAAGAATGTAAGAAATATTTAATTAAGATTTAATAATAATTTTCTAGACTTCTATTAATTAATTATAAGTAATTAAGTTAATTAAATACGAATTAAATGCATTAATTAGGTAAAAATATTAAAATAATTATCGTAACCTTAATAAAGGTCCTATCAGTCCCCTATAATAACTTCAAGTCTTAAAAGTTGGGTTTGGATGCTCACGGAATTATTTTAAATAAAAAGATTAAATTAATAGGCAAAAGAAGAATAAATAGATAATAAATAATTAAATAATTAAAAATATATTTACATTTACAGAATAACATTCTGGGGCCGTAAAAAGTATACATAAAATTATTTGGAATTTTAAACCTTCTTTATAATATTTTACGGTATTATTATTAAGAAACAATGCTTAAATAATAATAAATAGTAATTCAAATAAATAAAATTTTATTTTAACAACATATCACCTTTGAACTGTCAGGAGTCTAAGAAAAACATTTTCGATATTAAAAATATTTTTTATAAGGTCGTTATTAATTTTCATTTATAACTTTAATTAAAAATAAAATAAATAACAAATTACATCAAAAAGTTATGAAATTAACAACTTATGATCTTTAAGAAGTTAGGAATCTAAGAAAAATAGTTTGGGGATTTATAGAATAATTTAAAAGGTCGCAACAATTTTTAGTTTACAAACGATCACACGATCACGAATAAAAATTAAATAAATCGAAGATTAAATAAAAAAAATATGAAACTAACAAGGTATGAACTTTAGAATGTTAGGAACCTAGAAAAATTAATTCGGGAGTCAAAACCTATTTTTTAAAGGTCGCAAAATCAATTCGACACGGCACAACACAAAAACGCGCGGCTGGAACCTAAGGGGTTCGCGGCCGTGAACTCCAGTTCACTGGTTCTAGCGGCTGGGCCGCCCGAACCTTGCGGCCGCGAGGTCGCGTTCAGTTTTTATTTTTTTCGTTGTTTTGGCTACGGTTTGATGCATGGGGTCACGGGGGATGATGGGTTATGTCTAATAAACATATTTATACGTAGAGGAGGTTTCGGATCGAATTATAATACCTCGGTTCGGATTAATTTCGTTTTCGATCGAAAACGTGATTTTGGGGAAGACGACTTCAATTCCTTCGATCGGAGGACTTCGGGACCGAATTGATTGATCTACGGTGATCCTTGGATTTAGTAAACAACTCCTCGAGCGATCAATTTGGATCTTGATTTAACTAACTACGAACCCACTTTTCTCCTCTCTTTTCTCTCTCTAAAATTCTATGGAATATAGTTCGGTTCTCTCGGTTCTTCTCTCTGGCTCCGTGGAACGTGGTGGGATGATATGCGTGCCCTAGGTGGTGTATATATATAGGAGAATTGGATGAGTTTTGAATTAAAACGGTATCGGATTTTTGCATGGACGAATTACGCATGAATTTGGGTCACAGAGGAGGTAGAGATTGAGTAGGAGAGTGAGGGAGAATATAGGCGTGCATGTATGCATTTATATGTATGTATATATTGACAAAATAATTTTTAAAAGCTAATTAGATAGAATAGCTTATTTTTTTTGTAATTATCTACTAATTAATAAATAAGGAAATCAATATTATCATAAATAATAAATTCTTTTTAATATTTATTAGTTTAAATTTTCGGTTATTACAGGTTGAACAAGATTCAGGTTCAACTTCTCGTAGTTTTTTATTGGAGTTAAATGTATTTTTAACACCACTCACACTTGGTGAGACCTTTCTCGATCTTTGTTTTTTTGCTGATTTCTCGCCAGTACCCTCAAAATCACGTTCTGATTACATTGAACGGCTCGGATCATCAAAATTCGATTGGAAACTTTGGGGTGTTTTTTAGAGATTTTGTTAAGAGTCTCCAGAACTGCCCGAAATAGACTTTGGGTAGGTTTGGAATAATAAGTCAGGTGATTTATTTATTTGTTTTAATTTAAAAAAATTTGCATTTATTTGCTTTGCATTAAATTTTTGTGACTTATTGGTTTGTCTCGTCAAAAGGAATCAGAAAAGTAAAAAAAATATGATCGATACTCATAATTTTTTTGAAGAAAGACAAAAATAAATCAATAAGATAGCTTTTTAAACTTATTCTTGTCTTTTTGAAAAAAAAATATGAGTTTCGATCATATTTGTTTCTTTTTCGATTACTCTCGCCGAGATAAATCAATAAATCACAAAAATTTGACGCAAAACTATTCTAGTATTTTTAAAGCCAAACTATTCTACTATTCTACTTTTAAAGCCAAATCTGCCCTTTGAAAATGAAAACCTTTCATAGGAAGAAGGAATTATCAAGTAGAGTCTAATACCTTTATATATAATGAAGAAATATTTAATTACCATGACGATTACAACGTTACATTACTGTTCCTAATCTAGATTTGAAGCGATTTTAAATTGGCATAAACCATATAGCATTCCGAATCGATATTTCTATGAATATGACATGATAAGATGACCATATGTTTTCTTCATTGTTCAAGTTGGCCAACCAAGAAATAAAAAGACATAACTTGTTTCACGTAACATGGCAAAATTACCATTAAAAAAATTGACATATTCAAACATTTACATGGTTAAATTACCATGACAATACATGATTATATTACCATGGCGATTACAATGTTACATTACCGTTTGTGGGCAGCATGCCCTTGGAATTTCCGGATTCCAAAGCGCAACGGCCCATAATCAAAGGAGCAGCAAGTGGAGAAGTAAGCGCTCGGAAAACACAGAGTCGCCACTCGGGTTTGAAGGTCCGACACCCAAGGAACCGTATTTCGAAGCACCTGCCGCGCTATTTGATTTGAAAAAGTGAAGGAACCAGTCCGTCATAACCATATCTGGGTTCGGGAGCCAGGTTACGAGAGGAGAAGGGTTTTAAGGCACCCCACTCGCCCAATCCGAAAATCAGTCTCTACTTAGGCATTTTGAAAACATTGTGATTCTTCTTTTATTAATCAATTTTTACCCAATTATGGCGGGGGAACAGTGTAATGGGGATTAAAGCTGTAACAATTTGCAAGATGCGATAGATAGCATGGATGAGCAGTTAGTATAGGATGAGAACAGATCCTCGCGCGACTGTTTGTTCAAACCACAGGTTGAATTTTGATCCCCTTCTGGGCTCTGGAAGGACCAGTGCTCACCCAGGAGACAAACCAAGCAGTTTATAGCAGTTTAAATATACAATTTAAAACAATTCTAAAAGGCTATAGAGTCACAAAATTACTAAAACACCCTTAAACAGTGAAGGGACAAAACAGAGGCCTAAAATCAAGTTAAACATGCATGGCAAGCTATGGTCGGGGACGAACTGTCGCGCGAGGGTTTCAAACTGTCGCGCGAGGTTCTCGATGGACCGCGAGGTTTTCGTGCGCCTGGCAAGATTCTTCATGGCGCGCAATGGTCAACGCTCCATTTGACCATCGCGCGATGGTTCCAGTATGACACGCGAGGGTTCAGATCATCTTCCAGTGTTTGGTTTTACTCATCCTGGGTTCGGGGATAGGTCCAGAATGATCCCAGGGGTGCTCCAAAATAACATATTGAAATACAGCTAGCAGTTTAAGCTAAGGAAAATAGCAAACTGGTTGTTTAGCATGCAGCGCAGTGATCGACACCTAAAAAATGCTTCAAAACAGTAAGAACTATTTATGAAACACAAAGAACAGGATACCCTTCCCCACGAGGTTCATCATCACACTGACACAAAGTGTCACGCGAGTGTTAGGAACCGTCGCGCGAGGGTTCTTGCTCCACTGCTTCTTGTAACTTTGCTGACTTTAGGGTCAAGACTGGTATTGATTACCAGGCTTGGCCCTGCCAGCCCCCCTCAGGGATCAGAACAGAGAGCAGAACAAAGGTAAGCTATACCTTTGGTTCTTTTGAGTTTGAAAGGTGTTTGAGCTTTGAATTGAATTGAGATTGAACAAGGTGATAGAGCTTGTAAAATGAGTGTATGGAAGTGGTTTGAGTGAGGGAGTATCAAGGGTATTCAAAGTTGTATAGCCCTTTTTGCACTTGAACTTTGGTAGCTTTCTTTCTTCTTCTCTTCTTTTGAACCATAAATTGTTAACCCTTTTTTTGGAACCCTTGATAATGAAGCACCATGGGGGGTATATATAGGAGGAGTGGTGGAAATGGTGTATGGAGGAGAAAGAACCAACCAAGTAAAGCTTAACTTGGCTTGGGGGCCAACTTGCCTCTTTTGGAAAGGCTGCAATGAGAGAAGCCCAGCCAGTCCACGAGGTCTAGATTTGGGTTACTTGGTGATTAAGTTGCCCAGCTGAAAAAGGTGATAGGGACAGCCTTAGAACCGTCGCGCGATGATTCCAAACTGTCGCGCGAGGGTTCTCCCTGGAACCATCGCGCAATGGTTCCAAACGCTCGCTCGAGGATGCGCCTTGGCGCGCAACGGTTGCGCCCTGGCGCGAGACGAATGCGCCCTGGCGCGGGTCAGTAGGGTTTTTGGCTTTTGGAAGTGGCTTAGGTTAGGTTAGGTTCAAGGGTTTTTCAAACATTCAAAGCTCAAACACCTATCATACTCGGGATGTTCTTGATCCATTTCATCATCGAGGAATCAAATACCGTAAGTAAACTAATCTGGAAGTCCAGATTGGGGTGTCTACACCTTTCGAAATCTATCATCGAACCGAGTATAAAAAGTCATGATATAACATTGAAATCATGGAATGAAGCATGCACAATAAAGGAACTGATATTTTTAAAAAAACATTACATATCTACTTCCTGAAAATCATGAATACATGAATATTGGCATCAATCTTAATTAGAACACACAACGACAAACTAAAATATGAATACAAAATCATGAATATCGACATCCAGCCATTTAACCCACAGATTTCATCCCTTATTGCATCACACGGCAACAAATTTAGCACAATGGGAGAAAATAAATGAGTTTTGTACCTGAAACCTAACTCCAACCGACAAATCCAAAGACAAATAACGAATAACAAAAGTGGGTTTAAAGGCTAGACTTACGAAGTCTGGCCATGTCGGTTTCGTGAACTTCTTCTCCGGTGGTGGCTTCAACCCCGTTCAACTTGGTTGATTTGCGTCGCGAATTTTTCCACAAAAAACCCCATTCGGATAGGACGGGGGAATGCATTCACCGATTTGCGCCGCCGGTATTTGAAAAAAAGGACGAGGGTCGAGATTGGGCTCTCCGACTGGTTTGGGTTTATACCGACTAGGGTTTTTCAAAAATTTTGAGCTCCAAAATCGAATGGATGGGTTCCGGTTAAGATGGAAATGATCGATTAGTATCAACAACGACAATCTCGAGAATTTTGCAAAAATGGTAACTGGAGGCAACAGGATTCAACGGAGGACGAAAGGGATTATGATTTCATCCCCAATTTCGACGCTATATATATATATATCATAGATAAGACAAGAATATAAGGGCATAAGTGGTATAAAAACTAGTAGGAGGACGAAATCATAAATAGGTTAAAATGGGAGGACGAAAACATAAGTCGGCTAGGCTTTTTGGACGATTAATTTATCCTCCCTATAATGAATCGTGTGGTACGTTATTTGTAATTTTTATACCACTAAGTACTTAATTTAGCCTCCCTACAAATAAATTTTTGAGCTTAAAAATATTGGACTTACAATTTTCAGTAAGTTCAATATTTTTAAACTCGAAAATTGAAAATCATTATGTGATGTGGTTTTTTTGGTACTTCACATGGTTCGGTGTGTAGATAGGAGTAAACAACTCCACATATCTACCATTGTCTTAAGCACCATGAGGAAGTCAAGTGTGGGCAAGTGGGTCACCACTCAATTTTTTCAAAACTCTCATCTTTGCAACGCCCTTAAATTTAATTTAACAAATTTGGCCCAATAATGCTTGTAATATTGGTCAAGTAAACTATAAAAATAAATAAAATTGCCCAAAACTTCTTCAAATTGAAAAAACTTCGCTTGTAAAACTCAATAATTTGCCTTTTATTTTATTTTGTCCATTCGTATATCGAAATAAGTATTTACTATCCTTCCAATGTATATGTATCCTTAAAATTATAAAAATTCCTCAAGGTCTACTATAAGTTAGAATACATAACTTAGTAACATAGGTTAAAGATTTACTATGGTAAAGAAATTTATTTAGCATTTTCTAGTTAAAATCTTGACCTCATGATTGACTCAAAATCATGGTTGTGCTCTTGGTCCAACATAATAGCTAAAGGGAATTTCACCACACTTATATTGAGATCGAGACTAAAAGCGTACATCGTCTAAGAGTGCGAAAGAAATTGTTTACGGCTAGACTTGAACCTATTCATTAAGCATTTCACTAAATCACTCGCTTGATGATTTTTAAAAGCTGACCACCCTTTTTACAAAAGAGTTGTTTCCGCTAAACTAAATGGACTAAACCACATATTTATACGGGTTTCTAGGCATATCATTCTCCCTATATATATCAACTAAAATATTATTTAGCGGAAACAACTAAACTATTGTCGTTAAAATAATACAGCGCAAACCCATAAATAGTTTCGGTTAATGCTGCTTGAAATGGCACGTGCAAAATCAAAGTGTAAATTTTATTTTCAGGTATTACTACTATTGCACAAGTGAGGATATTTTGAGTTTGAGACTTTGAAAAATTCTAAAACTAGCCCAATGAGCTGATAATAGTAAAGATGTGAATGTGTATTAAATGGTATATAAAGTACACAGAAATTCATATTTTTCTTGTTTTCTAATATGTTTATCGTCAGCTCAATGAGCTGACGATAACAAGACCATTGAGACTTTGAGTATTTTAACGGCAAAAATAGCCGAGAAAAGGACTCTAAAGTAAATTCTATGGGAAAAAGGGATTTGTTGGGTTTCCGTCGAGAGATTATTCCATGCCCCAAAGGCATGGCCACGTGGTGCCCCAGGGGTTCCCTGCACCACACATTTTAGTGGGCACCACGTGGCCATGCCCCAAGGACATTCGTTTCGTCCTTAGTACACAACCCAATGTAGCGGCTGACATCACGCATTGGAAAATGAGTAATAATTGCTCTTGGAACACCGTCATGTTATACTATTTCAGGAGCCTTTTCACCACAAAATATGTGTTCCACCATTAAAGTATTTAGCTCACATAATGCACGTGTGCGAGAGGTAAAGTATCCGTCAAAAGATTCTAAACCATTGAAATTTGCCAGAGCGAGAAAGAAGATTGAAAATACAAACGAAGGCCAAATTGAAGAATCCCCGTTCCAGTTTCGGGAAAAAAAGAACTTTTAGAAAAGAAAGGTAATTTCATGCTCACAAATTATGTGTTTACGCAAATAATTTTCCTACCGATATGGACCTTATTTGAAATATCTCATTGAGATCTTTTAAACAGTGCAAAAAAAAAATTAAAAAATTATTTCTTATTTTCATTATATTTGAGCTTGAAATTACTTTTTTTTTTGAGGAAAAAAATTTAAAAAGAAAGCAAAACGGCACCGGGTGATTGACGAACGGCTCCCGGAGCACCACCGCGTTGCGCCAGCAGCACCACTGGTGAGTGGGTATTAATACTAACTTGCAGGCGTATCTGTGTCTGTTGCATCCCCGGGAAGCTGATACCCGTGAACGGTGAGGGCAGCATTTTTGGACGGCGGAATCGGCGCAGTAGTTTTAGTTTTTTGAACCAATTGTAATTTGGCTTTTTGTATGGCTTTCTGGGATTTTGGATTGGATATTCATTCGTTTCTTTCCGAGGGGGTTTTGGATAAGAATGGTGTGCTGTGCTGCTCGTGACATTGATCAGTGATATACTTTCCTAGTCTCTCCCCTTCATCATCAATCCCATTAAATTTCAACCTAATTAGAAGGTTTTTTTTATTTATTTATAGAAAAAATGACGGTCCAAGACGTGTTTTGATAATTAATACCCTCCAAAGACAATTTAAGACCATTTGCTAATGCTGAAAATGTCTTTGGAGGGTATTAATTATCAAAATACGTCATTGGCTGTCATTTTTCCTTCTTTTCTTTTTTTTTTTTGAACTTTTTTGGTTCAAATTTTATTAGCAATAAATAATCTTATCGTTCGACTGATCATAATCATCAAAATCGCGACCTTGTTCTAAAAGATTTCTTTTATTGTTCCGAAATTATTCTGGGTTTCTAGTCTTAATTTTTTGGAATGATCTCCAGAATTTAAATTTTCAAAAATAAATACTTTCGTAGAAGGAATTGTAGTATTTGAACAAATTACGCAAAACACATATCCACACTAAACGCAAAAGCAATAAGCGATCTCATGGGCCAGCAATAATCTTTGATTATTTTTGTCTATATTCAAAAAAAAAAATAGTTGTGATTCGTGAACATAAATTTCGTAACTTATTAGATTTCTCTCGTCGAGAAAATTAACGCAACACTAATGCTTTGGTAACCATGTTTAAATACCACATTTTGGGCACCATGTGATGTGTTGCCGCTGTATTGGTAGAATGTGTTTTATTTGTCATGTAGTGGAAAACATTCCACCAATGCAATGGTCACCTTCGCGTAAGGGCTGCTAATGCAAAACTAACAAATTTGCAAAAAAAAAAAAAAATTTACTAAAGACAAAAACAGTCCTCCCGGATTATTGAGTCACAATGCTTGATTGTTAGGGATAGATGATTGGGATGCTCTCTACAATCCCACGTTGCTCTGTACAGGGCCTTTGGAGTTATAGAGCATATCCAACCAGAGATACCAATTCTTACATGGACCACGCATCATCAACACTTGACAGCAACTAACCATCCATCAGAGTTGTCTTCTTTGATGCTAAATACACGTGGAATTGAAGGGTTCCGTCTTCCCATGCCAATTTTCAAATCTGTGCCATTTGAACACCTTTTTTTTTTTTTTTTTTTCCCTTTAAAGTTATGAGCTCAATATATATATATATATATACATACATACATACGTAAAGATTGAAGAGGGAGAGTTTGATACCAAATTGGAGATGTCAAATTACCACATTAACCTTCAAAATAATTTGACATCTCCAGTTGTAGATGTCCGCTCACTTGGTGGTAATTAAAAGAAAATCAGAAAAGGAATCACAGCAGAACATTCTTTCGCACAATATTTCTGATAAATTTTAAATCCAGGTGTAGAATATCACGATTATGGTAATTCATTTCTCAATCTGATGATTAGGCTTCTATTTTATTAGTGGCTCTAATATCATTGACTATATTGAATATACAAATTTCTAATATCCTTTTGATCACGGAACCGGAGGTGCTGTAGTGCACCCCGGTGTTATACTATGTGTAGTGTGCGTGTAGTGTGGCACGAGACCCATCGATTTCATCAATTGTTAAAGCATTCAATTTCAAATCAATTGGCAAATAGTGAAAAGGCCACCTAGGCTCATATACTAGTTTTGGAGGAGATAATTAACCGATGTGGGACAAACTCCAACACTCCCCTGCACGTCCAACATCCGACTCGCACGTGGAGAGGTAAACAAAGGATCCAGAACATAAGGATCACAATGAAAGAAAGTGCAACTATGGCATAGACAAAGGGAAAAAGCCTCCGAAACCCTAGATTTGACACCATGTTAAAGCATCCAACTCTAAACCAATTGGCAAAAAGTGGAGAGGCCGGTTAAGCTCATATACTAGTTTTGAAGGAGATAATTAACCGATGTGGAACAAACTCCAACATCAATTAACGATTGCGATGTGTTTTTTAATTTTGACCAATAATAAATATCTTTTACCGGTAAAAAATTATTTTTCATATGAATCGTTGATTGATGAGATCGAACGATCCGTGTGTCACACTATACATGCACTGCACCATTGATCACAAGATTCGAATGGTTCCCCCCTCCCCCTTTTTTTTGTCTAGACTCGATTTCTACTTTTGATATCACATGGGTACATGCGTTTTCTTTTTGTTTTTCTACTTTAAATTCCACTACATGGTCAAAAAAGGCAGTGCCGGTTTTAGGGTAGCATGATAGGCATTAGACCATCTCCAACCCTTAATTTCATATTAAAGATGTCAAATTTTTTTTGAAGACTTACGTGGTATTTTGGCATCTCCAATTAAACATCAAAGCTTTTCTTTCCAACTTTTATGTCAAATTCTATTTATTTGAAATGAAGAAAAAAAATTAAAAGGCACGTTTTCAAAATTATAACCGTTAGTTTTTGAAATTTGGCATGTGTGTTCATCCTGTCAAAATTGGCATGCTTCCCCCCCCCATCCATGTTAGCAACCACGTAAGGTTTGGCCTAAGAGAAAGTATGTGGGTTGGTTTGTTTTCCAATATCAAATTTGAACGTTAAACCCTCCCCATCACATTTGGTATCTCCCATTGAAGATGATCATCTCCAATTGAAGATGTCAATTTTTTTTTTGAAGGCTGACGTGTCATTTTGGCATTTCCAATTTGACATCAAAGCCTTCCCTTTCAACCCTTATGCCAAATTCTATTTATTTGACATCAAATTATCCCTTTCCAACCCTTAATGTCAATCCAAACTGACATTTTTTGAAATTTGGCATGGAGGATGGTGGTTGTCAAAGTTGGCATGCAGGAGGTTCATGCCAAAGCCACATCGGCTTTGACATGAGTGAAGACAGATGGGTTGGAAGGTGAATTAATGCCAAAAGTAGCCGTTGCACCGTCCACGTCATGTTTGACATCTCTCATTGGAGATGCTCTTACTCCCTCCGTCCTAATTTAATTATTTTTATTTTTTTGGGGGTTTGTACCACTTTTCAATTAATTATAATTTATAATATTTTATGTGATTTCGAAAACATTGTATTATAGAATTATTAATCGAAATCTATCAAACAAGATCTATATTTGATATGAAATTCATTACGGATTTAAAAATATAACTCATTTTTTAGCAGGTTAGAATAGAACGATGGACAATTAAATCCGGACGGAGGGCTACTTGTTTTAGGCGACCTGCGAAAATTGCTTGCGATCAGGACGGATCCAGAAATTCGCATCGGTAGTGTGCATAGGCTAGTAAATTTGTTTATGATTCTTTAATTAATTCTCATATTTTTGTGCTAAAGTAATAAATTAATGAGTATATATGAAACTTCATCGTATGATTAACAGGAAGTGATGAGTTTGCACAAGGAAGATGATTTGAATTTTGGACACTCCAAGAAATAGATCAAACTGATCTGATCGGTTCAAGATAACTATCACACAAAAATGCGAAATGGGTAAGAGAATTTTAAAACAGGAGAAATTTCAGTTGGATTAATTTATTAATTTTCAAACAAAACAAGAGAAACGGCTGTGTCCAAAATAAAATCAAATACTACTACCAGCCAACCTCCACGTCAGATAGACACGTCTGAGGATACTGTCTCGGACACGTCAGATGGTAAATCCTTTTCCAATCGGACACCATGTGTCGAACTTGGTCCCCCCACTCCTCCCAGATGCATTACGGAGCACACTTTTGTGAATTGTGGTTTGGTGAAACTTAAACGTCTCTCTCGCCCTGTACACCACTCTTCCACGGTTACTGATACTTTCAAAACACTTTAGCACGCATGCTAACATTCACCTAGGGTCCCACCCCCAAACCACACTACTCGCACGCGTGCGTGAAGCGGGAGCGCGAGCGCGAAAGTATATTTGAAACGCATCATAGATCACTAAAATTCGTGAGAGTAAGGATTTGGAAATGTAAACGCATTTCAAAAATAACGAGAGCAACTTTTACAACCGTTAAGTTATTTTCTTTTAAATTTATGATCGTATGATTAGGAAAAAATAAAATAAGGAATACTTAATCAATCTTTTTTTTTTTTTTAGCCAAATCTATCTATCTCTCTCTCTCTCTCTCTCTCTCTCTCTCAAATTGGTTCTGAAACTTTGTGAAAATGGAAAAGTGAATGTGAATTTGGAGGCATATGTGTTCATGCATGAGAATTACGTACTAAGAGATATAAAACTTATGTTGAAAGTGCATTTAGGCACAGACAATTCGCTAGTACTATATAACATCAGTTGGAGGTTAGCAAGGAAATTAGTTAGTAGTCCACGTGTGGTTTAGAAGCTGTCAATAGCCATGAACCCCAAATGCCTCAAACGAGACTCAAACCCTGGCCTCACTTGTGGTAAAAGTAGAAGATAACCGCTGGGCTACAAACCGTTGGTTTAATAGAGCATCTCCAAAAGGCTTCTTACCTGGGCTCTCTTGGCTATTATACCTAGCCAAATTCAAATTTCAATGTTCTAAGAGGCTCTTTACTTGGCTAGGCACTTTGCTTTTGTCAACTTCAACTAGCTACTCTCTCACTCTCTCATTCTATTTATCCTCTTGCCACTCAAATTTATGGGTAAATGTACAAAAATAAATAAATTTATTTGAATAGAGAGCAAAAGTAGAGAATAATGTTGGAATTCATTGATGGGAATTAAAGCGAATAGGCAGAGTAGATATTATCTATTTTTACTAGGCAAAAGTGGAGAGTAGTGTCGGATATGCTATTCCCTACTTTACCAATAGAGTTTCTATGTGAATGTAGTGTGAAAAGTGGATCCAGATCCTCTATGAGAATATTCTCTGTGAGAATGGCTTGAGTTTGCATTATAACCGTTCATCTCGACAACCAATGATTCAGATTGAATACAAATTTTTTCGAAAAAGAATTTACTAGTATTTTTTTCGAAAAGAGATAATTATCGAGATGAATGATCCGAATCCTGTAAGAATCCTCACAAGAAGCTATCCTCACAGAGAATCTCAATCCGTGAAAAAAAATGTTAGGTACGGGTCCAAACCACGTTAGCCCGGGGTGAGTGCACCAGATGTGGGGGCATATTACGCGGCTCCGCAGGAAAGCCCCGCCAACTTGACAAGAGCAAGAAACAAAATCAGCACAGCTTTCGAAGAGAAAATTATGTGTAGTACTGAAATTACCTTTTGTATTTTACTCCTAGCTGTCAAGCGACTCTTTTGTCTCTTACACCCAACCAAGATTTGAAACCATGCATTTATTTTACCCACCAAAAAAAAAAAAAAACTATGCATTTAATAGTAATATGTCAGCTTTAACCACTGCCAAAAGTATCTCCTCATGATGATGGTAAGTTAGGGTGGGATTAATAGGCTCCGTTCCAGAAACCTTCTTAAAAAATAAGCAGCTTATTTCACATTTTCAAACTAAAAAATAATGTAAATGACCAAAAAAAAAATTTTTTTTTACACCGTATTAAAGATCTTGATGAGATCTATCAAACAAGATCCATAGTGGTAGGAAAATTATTTGCATAAACACATTATTTTTGAGCTTGAAATTGCCTTCTTAAAAAATAAACAGCTTATTTGTGTTCTGGAACGGAGCCTTAGATTAAAAAGTATATGAAGTAATTTTTTTTTTACTTTATTTAAATTTATTTTGCATATGTTAGCTTTGTATTAAATTTTGGTGACTTATTGATTTGTCTCAAGATGAACCGAAAAAGTATAAAAAATTTATCGAAACCTGTTTTTTTTTTTTTTTGTAAATACAAAAAATAAGTCAGAAAACTATCCTTTTTTTTAATACTTATTTTTGTCTTTTTAAAAAAATATGAGTTTCGATCAATTTTTTTTTATTTTTTTCGGTTTCTCTCGTCGAGACGAACCAATAAGTCACAAAAATTTGACGCAAAATTAACATGTACTCCGTACAATAAATTTGAAATGAAGACCAAAAAAAGTTGCGCCTTACTTTTTAATCCAAACCCACCCTAATTGTCACATTTAACTCAGAAAGGAGATGTCTCTACTGGGTAGGGGTGAACAAAAAACCGACCGAACCGAACCGAGTTCAAGAACCGAACCGAACCGGTTCATTTTTTCGGTTTTTGAATATTTTCGGTTTGGTTCGGTTCTTGGTTTTTGAAAATTTTCGGTTCGGTTCGGTTCTCGGTTTTTGAAAATTTTCAACGAACCGAACCGAACCGGTTTTTAATATATATATATATTAAATATTTTTTAATATGCTTTTGCTTTTCCTGAACCGAACGGGGATCAATATAACCGATTTCGGTTCAGTAAACCTCCCGAACCGAGTTTTCCCGGTTTGCACAAAAATATCCAAGAATCGGATCGAACCGAACCGATTTCAGCCCTACTACTTGGTGCACAACCAAGGACGCAGAGTCCCTGCAGTGAGGGTAATTCCCTGCACTTTGAAGGCCCACCAAAACGCCACCGTTTTGGGTAAGCAAAACCGCAAAACACACTTGAACCCCCTCCTCTCTCCCCCCGCCCCCCTCTCTCTCTCTCTCACCTTTCTACCCACCTTGTTTTCCTCTCCATCCAAGAAATAAAATAAGTGAAGGTGTATTCAGGCTCCGTTCCAGAAATCTTCTTAAAAAATAAGCAGTTTATTTCACATTTTTAAATTCAAAATAATGTAAATAAAAATAATTTTTTAATTTTTTTTTGCATCGCATAAAAAATCTCATCGAGATTTTTCAAATAAAATTCATATTATATATTTTTATATTTTAATAAACTCATATTTTTTGAGTTTGAAATTGCTTTTTTTAAAAATAAGGACTTAAAACCCGATCTGGAACAGGGCTTCAATCCAAGCTCGAAATTCTTCCCCTAATCTCTAATCAATCTTGTTCATCAAGCTAAAAATTTTACCTTGAAGACTTTAATTTCTGAATCGGACTGGTATTGGAAAAAAATAAAAATAAAATTAGTTTGAAGACTTTAATTTTGAAATCAGACCGTACATATGGAAAAATGCTTTGACTAAGAACTCCAATAGAGAAGGAAACAAATCTTCTTCTTTTTTTTCACGGAAGGAAACAAATCGCAATCTAGAAATTCTGGAAGAAGAGAGAGAACCAAGTAATCAATCCTATTTCCGTGGAGTTTTGTACTCTCAATTTGATTTAGGTTAACAAGTTCAGGAACCTGAATACAAAACAAAAGGTTCTTCTTTGGTATATATTTAATCAGTCCGGAATAAATCTCTACTCAAATTGTTCTAGTCCCTATTTTGGTATGACTTCTTCTCGTGGAGGAAAGAAAGTAGCAGCAGAAAAAGAAAGATGAGGAGGATGGGGTCTTGATTGAGAGAGAGAGAGAGAGAGAGAGAATACAGACGAAAGGAGAGAAGGGGGTTCAAGTGTGTTTTGCCGTTTCGCTTACCCAAAACGGTGACGTTTTGGTGGGGCTGCAAGGTGCAGTGAGTCACCCTCACTGCATGGACTTCGCGTCCGGAAGCAGGTAGCTCCTGTTGGGATCTGAATTTCTTCAAGCTCTGTTTTTCTAGTGTTTTTGTTTTTGGTCATTTCGAGCGCCCGGCGAGGTATAAGTATCTGTTGCACCAGAATAAGAGCTATTCCAACCCATTGCCATTTTTCCGGTTATTGACTTAACTTTTTAATGCATTAACTCAATTGGCCAGATAATTACTACCAACATCCACGCGAACCCATTTGCTTTCAGTAACATTAAACTCGCTCATTGATCAGCACTCAATATTGCTTAATCTTGGTGCTTAAGTCCTTTAATATGTTGTGTTAATGTACATATTTTGTTGCTTTTATACGATATTGCATGTAAAGTAGGTTTTTATGTGTTTCAGGTAATTCGTATAAATAAAGCGCGTTTGAACATCAATAAATGCTCCGGATGCAACCAAGTACCTAAGGCCATGTGTCGCCCCGTTGTTGTGCCTGAAAAGTCATGAAAAGATGGGTTGGAGATTACTCACGACGCCCAAGGGTCGAGGGAATTGAAGGAGGTGCGAGGATTTTTTCCAAAACTATTCATTTTCCGACCAACTGGGGGTAGATTCTTCATATCCTTTGATGTATGAATTATCTTGGATCCAAACTACTTGGGTTAGAAAGTAGACTCAACAAGCTTTTCAACGGTCTAAAGAACACCCAAATCCGAGTTCAGGAGTGTCCGGAGTGAGCCTGCGAAGTTCAACCAAACAAAATCTACCTTAATGGCCTTGGTATCGATACCAGGTTGTATAGGTATCGATACCAATCACCTTAAATCACTCAAAAGATATTGATATCAGGTTGCATAGGCATCGATACCAATGGCTTTCGGGCATATTTTTGCTATTTTTTTAACATTCCATTTATGGTATAGCATCTACTTATGGTATATTTTAGGATATTTTGTGTGAGAAAGGGTTGATATGTATTGACTCTCCTCTCACTTTAGAGTCTATCTTACTTTTTGTATGGGATCTCCCTTCTCTTTAGGATTTGGGTTCTTCATTATTGTTCTTAGTTTCAAGTTTTAATATTTATAAATTAAATTCCTAGTTTGGTGTTTTGTCCTTAATTAATGTTGAAGTTATTTGTTGGATCTTTACATAAATCAAGTTTATTTAGTGATTCACCCATGTGTTTCCATAATCTTGTTCAGATTACCATAGACTAATAAGAGAGAGATCAGAGTCCCACTTAATCTTGAAATGTGATTCCTAATTGAATATGCCATCAAGAATTGCATTCATATTTTTGTTTCTTCCAAACATAAGCATCATGAAAACATAACTTCACATTCTCACTCTCGTCTCTTCAAATGTCAGAATCATGCAAATAAGACATCACATTTGCATCCTTCTCAAGATTCATGCCATTCAAATTGAGCCTTAATTTTGACAAGTGCCTAGAACACTCATCATAGTGTAGAAAGCGGAAACTTAACATCGACAGCTATGGATATGTTTGGTAGCACTTATGTTTTCTGCTTTTATTTTCAGAATTTTCAAAAAATACGAATAAAAATATGTTTGGTGCACTACTTCCATTTCCAAATAATGTAAATAGCTTTCACTATTTTGAAATTTTGAGAAAGCATCAAAACCTTACTTTCACTTCTTTCAAAAATGAAAGACCGGAAACACCCCCGAGCGGACTTGAAAAACAAAACAAAACAAAAGCAGCAACACTTTCGAAGAGTCTACATACAGTGAGTGAAATAAATGGAGCCATATGCATGATTCCGAAATTACTAGTATTTCTAAAGTTGAAGATTAATCAAGAATTTAACATATTAGTATGCCTATAAATAAATAAAAAAAAGAAAAAAGGGAGAGATAGAGAGAGAATGTGACATATGTGCACTAAAAATTAGTTTTGTAAGGTTTACTCTGTTATCATTGTCGATCATCCATCATTATTATTATTAGCTTGAAAAGGACCGGTTGAGGGTGGTTTGATCGTGATTACTGCATTTTTTATGATAATCAAATCATGTCCGAGTCAATTTTTGTGCACCTCATCTTATTTCGGGGTCTTAAAATTAATGACCGGCCAAGCCTCTATTGGCCCAAGATTTGATATATTTAGCCTAAAATTCAAATATGCGATCTCATACGAGACAAATATTTATTACATTCTGTTGCTGACTTTGACCAAGCCTCTTTGAGATTCTCTGCTCGCCACTTTTCGGTGGTTGCATTTTATCGATTTTAATTTTTTAGCATAAAAAACAATTACCCGTGACTTTACAAGTGTCTCTTTGCTTTTCACTGCACATGATTAACTCGAGAATCTCGAGATGCACACACTCAGGGGTTGCTCAGTTATAAGGGTGGATGACTAATTTTGGGAGTACTTTTCTTTGTTATGAGCTCAATTTTTCATTGAATGAGTACTCTGATTGTAAGTGGGGGACAGTGACAGATGTGACCGTGCTAATTCTCTTCGAGATTTGGGTTGTACAGTCGAATATAATTGTGACTCGACTCTTGGGTTGTTCCTCAGTTGTATGTATATATGGAGTATTGTTTTTTTAGCAATATAAGCGATCATGTGCAAGGATGGAGGAAGTTGGTGGAAAGCATTTTTGTCCGGCCGTTGAAGGAATGAGTGGGATTATAAGAATTAACTTGCTTTTAATTTGTACCCTAATCAACGTTTGATTAAAATTGAACAACCAAGTGGTTTGGTCAATGTACAAGCGGGGACGGATCTAGAATTTTGTGTTAGCGGAGCCACATAAATTACTCCCTCCGTCCCTTTTTAAATGTCCTGCTTCGTAACTCCAACTTATTAAAAAGACATCATTATTACACCTTTCACATCAACTTTTTCCTCCACTTTTCCTACTTACCTATCATCATTACACTTTTACTCACCAACTTTTCAAAAAGGAATCTACTTTTAAGGACAAAATAGACAATGTACCAATTTTTACCCACTATTTTTACAAAATGAACACTTATTAAGGGACAGCTCAAAATGGAATACTAGACTTCTAATAAGGGACGGAGGGAGTAGTAAACTTACTCCATACATCCATGGTTCCCTAATTAATACAATTTACATCGACATAATAACAAATTGGTGACTATATGTGTAACAGCCTCTTACAATAGAAAAAGGGATGTATTCGCACAATAAAGATTGAGTGAAAATTTGCACTCTAAGAAATAAATCAAACAAAAATCCTCGTAAAGAAAATGAAAGGTAGTTTTATTAGAATATGATCATAAATTCACTGGGTATAATTTAGATATTTAAAATTATTAATATTTACTTTACAAAGTCGAGTGGGGGCACGTACCCTGCGTGACCTGGGGTCCGTGCCTGTTACAAGTACTTCAAATCTTACCCTCATTGATGGGGTTAAACTTGTTATGTAACTCTTTAGAGCATCTCCAATCCATCATCTATTCTTCTATTTCTACCTCTATTTCTTTATTTTGGAGCAAATCCCCACTCCAACCTATCCTCTATTTCCTCCTCTATTTTGGAGGATAAAATTTGATACTCCATATATAGAGTATGAGGAAAAAAAAGCAGAGGATCCTCCAAAACCACTTTTTGAATATAAAACGCAAAAAGTATTAGATTTATACTAAGATTGAATAATTAACGATTAGAGGAAAAGTGAGAAAGTTTTTCAAATAGAAATGAATTTAGAGATATAGAGGTTTGTGATTGGAGTTTGTAGGAATAATAAATTTCTCTATAACCACTTCTTGATTGAAAAATATTAATTTCATCAATCCTCTCAAATGGAGCAATAGAAAATATTGGATTGGAGATACTCTTAGAACATGCAGTTGATTTAAATTTATTTATTTTTCCTCTTCTTTTTAACATCATGGATTTAAGCCTCGACCCTGACGCTTAAATCCAGCAAAGTTTTGGTCGTAAAAGTAAATTATACCAGCAAATACTCCTGACGGATACGTGGAGTAATCTCTACATCTATTTTTGTTTTTCTGGAAAATAACGATAAATATTTCGAAAGAGCAATACAGAATTTTTGGTGCACAAATTTGAGTACACCAAATATACATCGGATTGTCTGTCTCACACAAAATGATCGGTGTCGTTCTATTTGTTTAAAATATGTTCTTACTAGTTTTTGTAAAAAATTTTGTTCATTTGAATATCGACAAGGGCTGATTGATTTTCATTTTGATTTTAAAAGGGATAAAATTTAAATTCTCTCTACAGATATCCAAAATGAGTTGATTTTTATTAAGAGATTCTTAGAATAATATTTCTAAAAAATTAAATGACTCCGATCGATAATATAATAATGACAATAATTTTTATGCAATCTAGCGCAAATTTAGTGTACACCTAATGGGGCACCACGGTGGGCAAGGGTCCTATCCAGTCCCATTCCAACTAGTTCGGGCCAGTTTGAACCCACTTGTAAGCCTTTTTCGGGTCCACAACAATAATCGGAACCGTTTACTCTTTAGAGCTCATCGAGAACACTTACCAGACCAAAAATCACGTTGATCGGATATTGTTAGATATGATAACAAAAAACTTTTTTTTGTGTGGATAATTGTGCTAAATGAGTTGCAATCTAGTGTTACACACTTTTTCCCTCCAAACTTAATTCATTTTGAAATCATATCAAACGATATTCGATCAACGTGAATTTTGGCCTAATCGATGTTCTTGATGAACTCTAAAATGTAAACGGTTCCGATTATTATTATGAGTCCAGAAAGAACCCACAAATAATTTAAACTGAACCGAACTGGTTGGAATGGGACTGGACAGGACCCTTGCCCTGCCCACGGTTGATGGTTGGACTCAGTTTTGAAACCCAGATTATATTATACATCTTGCGTGCACAGATATTTTCCTAACAAGTTCCCATAGTGCCAATATGGGATCAGAGGAGCTATGGGTACATATATATTTTGTATCTCTACCCGCACGTACATATCAGTTTTGGATCCGTCTTGGGTCAGACAAAAATTATCTAAGCTCCGCTCCACAATTTGTTTAAAATATTTTGTTTAGGATTCTTTCAAAAAATCACCTCAATCTGATATCGATAGAAGCGTTTACAAAATATCCAAACTTTGTTTCAGAATTCAAGGCTGAATTATGGGAGAAAATTGAATGCTTTGTAAGTGCCCCTATCAACCTCCGATTGACCTGATTTTTTTGGCAAAAACTCTAAACAAAATATTTCAGACAGAATGAACAGCTCAGATCAATATTTTTGGGAGACCCCCAATATGGGTCCAAAATGGATCCGCATTTTCTGAACAGTAGTATATTTTTTTTTAAGTGAATGGAAGCGCCGAGCGCGAGAAGTTAGTCCACGTCACAGAATGGATACAAAACACGCGTCCGATTGGTTTCTGCTTTTGGGGGCATGCGATTTGTCATTAACGCGTCAGATTTGTTTGGTTTGGGTCCCTTCACGGGTCACCACTGCAATGACAATTGGGTGGTTACTCCAAACAGGGACTAAAGGAAACCCACTCTCCTGTGGGTGTCCCTTTGCCCACCGTAACAGCTTGTTTCGCGTACGTGTTGTCACCATGTGGCAGATGAGATGACAGTTCAATCTCTATCTTCGGTTTTAGTAGTTGTGAGACTTGTGAGGGAGGTTTTCTGAGTTAATGATTGTAGGGAGATAATAAAAAAAAATGAGAGTTATAACGGTGAATAAAATTTATTGAGGACCAAGCGTGGAGTGAGAGGGCTTGATTTTAGAAACACAAAAAGCGAACACGTGTTGTATGTTCGCTTGCTTCGTAAAGCTCTTAAAAAAAAGCACTAGGAATGGGGTTTGCGGGCAAGCGACAGTTGGCTGTGTCCAAAGAAACGGGTTTCGTCTCAAGCTCAAAAAATTTAAGACTGTTTGAATCGTTCACCTAAAAAAGCTTTTTAAGTAAAACGAGGCTTTGAGAAATTTGATTGGATATCAGTGACTTGGTAAACAAATCATATTTGTGCACGGTATAATTTTTCGGACATTTATAATTGCAAAAAAAAAAAAAAAAAAGCCATTCGTCCACTCAGTTACCAATATCCGATCAATTTCATTTTCATCTGTTTATCATAAGCATTTACATAATGAACGGTTCGATTAGATCACACTTTTGGCCTCGGGTCTATTAGATTATTAATCACAAACTCATCTAAAAGTTTAAATGGTTAGATAGTGGGGTAATTTTATTACTTATACCTTCAACATGCCCCCTCACGTTTAGCTATACTCTCCTCTATAAGCGGGCTAAAAAAGTGTAAAGATTTTAATATTAGATAGCTAGGCGATGAGGTTCAAACACAAGATCTATTATCAGGGCTGGCTCAAAAGATTTGGATGCCCAAAACTAAATTGTGAGATGGTGTCCTTCGTCTTTCTAGAATTAAACAACAATGATCAAATGCTTCTTATATTACTACTTTAAACTTTATAATGCATGCTAATTGCTTTGTCACAAATGGCTAAAGTAGTTGGCTTGAATTATACTTGACTTAGTTTTGAAACTTGACAGTTACAATAACATAATTTTTGGGAAAAAATATTTCAAAAGAAAGAGTTGCCCAGAATACTCGAACTCAAATACTCCACATGGACTAAAATCAACTTAGTACTAAACCATCAAAGGCAATTGTGTTATAAAACGAACAAATAATATATACACTAGTTTATAAATAATATGGAGTGCCCCTAAAATTTGAAATTTTTTGGATGCCTGAGGCTCAGGCTTCTTGGGCTTAGGCCGGCCCTGTCTATTACCTCTGGTATCATATTAGATTGTTAACTATTAGAACTTAAGCCGTTAAAAAGAGGAATAACTTTATTACTTATACCTTTAACAGGGTCAACGATGTCTGTCTTATGGGTACAACAGGCTCTCCCATTCCAAAAATAATTAGACCCATTATCACTTCCTCGATTTTATTTTAAACTCTTTTTCTTTTTCTTCTTTTTTTCCCCTCTGTTGGCTTATGTGAGAACCCACTTGGGAATGAAGTCAAGCATCAGTGGGTAAGTGGAAGTTGAAGAAATACCCATTATCAGTTCCTCGATTTTATTTTAGAGTACTGCTATACAGGCAGAGAAGGGGGGACCGAAATCGTACCGCCGGCCGGCGGTCTCCGGCCACCGGAAGGCCGATTCAAACACGAAAAAGGAATGCTTCGATCAAGCACCCTACACATCTCGGATGTCGTTGATTCCCACGTTGGGCCCCTCGGTTTTTTTTAAAAAAATTTTTGGACGACTCGAATAGGCCGTCCGGTGACTGGAGACCGCCCGGCGCGGCGGTCGGTGCACTTTCGGTATGGGACCAATCGGTCTTCATATCATTATTGTTTATTTTAAACTCCTTTTCTTTTTCTTCTTTTTTTCCCGTCTGTTGGCTTATGTGAGAACCCACTTGGGAATGAAGTCAAACATCAGTGGGTAAGTGGAAGTTGAAGAAATATACAAGTTAAAGACCGACCAATTGTTGTATAACTTGAGATTAATCTTTTGAGCTGCGTGTTTAGGCGAATGGTTAGCAGGTTAACTAGGTTGAGTCATTATAGTTGGTATCAGTGCACAACCCTGATCTATATGGTGAGAGCCATCTCTATAATTTGGTACGAGCACACTGATTGTGTTATACAGAATTAAGTGCCACATTATGGCCATCAAGGGAAGATTGTTGGGCCAATGTAACGAGGACATTGCAGCCAAGGTGGGGAGATTGTGAGAACCCACTTGGAAATAAAGTCCCACATCGGTGCGTAAGTGGAAGTTGAAGCAATATATAAGTTCAGGCCAACCAGCTATTGTATAACTAGAGATTGACTTTTTGAGCCACATAATTAGGCGAATGGTTAGCTGATCAGCTAGGTCGGGTCGTTTGTGTCGAGAAATGAAGTACTCCCTCCGTCCCTAAATAAGTGTTCGGCGCGCAAACCTAGGCCTTTAAAAAAATGCATTTGCTTTGTTAAAAAAATCAATTTTTTTTTCCACAAATCAATAGATGGCAATGGGTTCTATTGGATTGTGGAAAAAAAATTAGATTTTTTAACAAAAAACATTCATGTTTTGTAAGGCCTAGTATTGCGCGCCGGACACTTATTTAGGGACGAATGGAGTAGTATGTATTTTGGGGAAAAAAAAAGTTTGAGAGTTTATTCTACCAATGAAAAGACCGCAATAAATTTTGGTGGACATAATTTTTGAAATCATAAAAATCATCATGAAGTGAAGAAATCAAATTATTTATAGCCATTCCCAGGAAGAGAGAAAGTGGCCAATTGGCCATCATTGACTCTCACCTACTTTCGCAAGCAGAGACGGGGAGGTAAGGAATGGGGGAGTGGCACGTGCCAGTCATGTTTTATGGAATGTCGAAAGGTTCATATACATTCGAAAAGTGAATTCTTTGAAATTTTAGTAGGAATTCAATCTTTAGACGATTTTAGGGAATTGATATAATATCGATTTCTATTTTGATGCATTGTTAAAAATTATTTTGTGCTACATTTATTGATGATTAACTTTAAAACATGTGAACATTTTCTTAATTGGTATTAAATATAATATATTGTCAAAGGGTTTATAATTAATTATTCAAATTTGGTCATCCAGAGTTCCAATTCTACCCCACCCCTTGAAGACCGGAGACTCGTATCACTTTTAAATGTTCAAAATTTATTTTCCTATGGTTTAAATTGCCTTCTTAAAAAATAAGTACTTATATTGAGTTTTGGAACGGGGTCTTAGTATTGCACTCTTCACCATTTTTAGTTGCCTAGGGAGTAGTAATTTGTACTACTAGTTAATTTGATTAATTAATGCAGGTTAGTTTCTGAATATGATATCTCAAGCAGATATTTTGCCTAAAATGTAATTAGTACTACTAGTTAATTAATGCAGGTTAGTTTCTGAATATGATATCTCAAGCAGATATTTTGCCTGAAACGTAATTAATACTACTAGTTAATTAACGCAGGTTAGTTTCTGAATATGATATCTCAAGCAGATATTTTGCCTAAAATGTCCCACCTAGTTTTTTAGGGAAACTTTCATTTTAACCCCAGACCTTTTTCGCTCGAATCACACATAGACACTGATCTTTTAAAAATGTCAATAACACACCTGAACTATCGAGAAACACATCAATATTCCCCTCTACCGTCAATCTCTGTCCAAAACAAACGAAAAACGCTGACATGTTCATTTTTTGTTGAAAATGATTGCTCTTGGTTTTTGTTCATTTTCAACAAACAATGAACATGTCGGCGTTTTCCGTTTGTTGTGTGTGAAGATTGACGGTAGGGGGAATATTGATGTGTTTCTTGATAGTTTAGGTGTTTAATTGTCATTTTTAAAAAACCGGGTGTCTTTGCATGATTTGAGTGAAAAGGTCAGGGGCCAAAATAAAATTTTTGCCTAGTTTTTGATCAATGCCACATCCTGATTAGGTATTAATGTAGTGGGCTGAAATAATCAAAGTGTAAAGGGGTCAAATAGTGCAACAAGTTAACCTGCAATTCAGTTGTCTCAATTCGTCTGTATTATCATTTGTATTAAAGCCCAAGTTTCACACAGACAATTTCGCCGAGCATTGTGGTGTTCATGCAGTCGTCACTGAGCTATAACTTTCAATGGACTTCGTCACTTCGTATTCCTCGGTAACGATAAATCCATTGGACTCCCGTGCTTGGTGTGTCTTACGTTCGGATTTCCTTACCGTCGTTCGGGAGATGTTCGGTAGATGATTGTTCGGGAAGTACTCTCTTCAGAAACCGCTAGGCTCTACAGTCAGCGTGCTCGTCGATGGTCGCATAAACGGACAATAGTGTTAGAGTGAGGTGACCATACTGCACCGATGTGATAGCTCTGACATTAACTAATGCGGCTCTAACCATCCTCGAAAGGCGGCGTTCATTCAATGCCTCTGACAAGTGACGTCATCTGAGCAGTACAGCGTACGTGGAGAAAAATTTGTTTGATACTGTAACGACCCTGATTTTTGGTCAATAAAAATTTCGCTAAAAATTTGAATTTTATTTTAATACTTGGATTTCATTCTTAACATCCAAAAATCGGTCGTTATTGACTTATATAAAAATTTTATTGTTATATTTGAAAATTCTTTATTTGTTTTACAAATCCTTTTTAGCGATTAATAATCCGTCGTAATTAGATTTAATGACTTAGGAGATTGGTATTCATCGCCCGGGTATTAAGATCATTTTCTAAAGACGAGTATGCCTATTAAGACCTTGGTATAATTACTTGGCAATTGTAGTAAAATCCTAGAATTATATTTCTCAGCTGGAAATCCTACATGGCAACCGATTAGTTAGCAACCCTAACTACCGTTTGGCTTAGTTACATTTCCCTAACCTAGAGCATTGCATCGATGCCAAAGTGGTTAATTTTTAGTCCTTGCCTTGACCGTTGACTTGCCTGCCTTGCCTTGGCGTCGGCTCGCTGACGGGCCTGCCTTGCCTTGGCGTTAGGTCACTGACGGGCCTGCCTTGCCTTGGCGTCGGCTCGCTGACGGGCCTGCCTTGCCTTGGCGTCGGCTCGCTGTCGGGCCTGCCTCGCCTTGGCATCGGGTCGTTGTCGGGTTGCTCTGCTTTGGCTGCCATAGGGTTCTGCCTTGGCGTTTGGTCGCGCCTTGCTTTTGCCTTGGCGTTGCTAGGCTGCCTTGCTCTGGCTTTGCCTTGACGTTGCTGGGCTGCCTAATTCAATAGCCTTAAGCCTAAGGAGTGAAAGTGACCTTACTTGGCATGCCACCAAGCATGATTTGACAACACAAGAAGAGAGAAAGAGAGAGAGAGAGGGCTGGCCGGTTGGGAGAGGGAGAAAGATGGAGTGTAGATATGCCACCATATAGCCTTAAGCCTATTTATGACCATGCCAACCCATCCTAGTCTTCCAAAGTACTACCTAGCCTATGATTCTTGTGCTTTCGTCCAAACAAAACCCTTTCTAGGATGAGACCAGCCATGAAACCCTTCATGATGACCTAGGTTGTTAGCTTTAAAGCCTAAGAAGATGGATTGACAAGTGAAGGAAAGCTATGCCATGCTTTCAAACATGATTTGACAATACAATGGAGCTAATCAATGAGAGAGAATGGAGGGAGAGGGGGGCCGGCCATGGAGGGAGAGGAGAGGTCAGATTTTTGCCTATAAATAGCACCCAAAGCTTGTCATTCAACTTACACCTCAAAGCATTACTCCAACTTCTCTCTAGAAACCATTCTCTGTTTTCCAGTCAGCTTACTGCCCTTCGTAAATTCCCATTTTTCTCCTGCTTAAGGTAGTTTTTAGGACTAACTTCTTTGGAGAAAGTTGTAGAGCACTTCAAAACCTTGAAGTTAGACCCAAGAACCACCCCAAACGGTCAAGAAATGACCAAGATATTGCCATCCGAAGTTCAGTAAAATCTCGGATTCCAGATTTCCAGACAGCAAACTGTCACTCCTTTATCACCATTTTTCTCCGGGCGAAAGTCGTTTCTAGGAACAACGTCCTTCACGAAAGTTGTAGAAAACTTCGAAATCTTCGTTTTAGACTCAAGAACGATCCTATTCGGCCAAGTATTGACCGAGTTACTGTAAGGACCCGTAATTTTGGAGATTATTAAAAGGATTTATTCGATATTATAAATGAGGAAAAATGTGAAATTTATTGAGTTTATTTGATTTGGGGGTAATGTGTTAGGATTGTTATTTGAAGGAGTGTTTGTGCAATTTGCATATAAGCTAGTATATAAGGTGTGTGTGTGTGTTGTAGGAGATAATTCTCCATCTCATTCTCTCTCTACCTCCCGACCTCTCTCTTTTCTCTCGGCTCTCTCTCTATCTCGGCTCTCTCTCACTCTCTTCCTCTCTCACTCAAAAATCGACCAAAACCCATACAAACCCACCTCCATTTGACCTTCCATCGACGTTGTTGAGCTTGAATTTCGTGGGTTTCGCTCGGAGGAGAGTATTCGACGGATCTTGAAGTTTTCGGAATCTAGGGCTTGCTCAAATCGCGTGGGTTTCGATCCTTGACTTGAGGTAGGGATTTCTTGCTCTTGTTATGTGTTTATAAGTTGATTGTATGCTTAGATCGTTCCTTAGTTCGTTGTTTGTTGTTGGATCGATGCCTTTCGAAAATCTGAAAATCGTCCTGCAATTTCCAGCTAGTACATGTACCTCGGTTTGTATTAGTACATGTACTGTCAAGGAAATTTCGATTCTGTTCAGCTAGTACATGTACCTCGGTTTGTACCGGTACATGTACTAGCCGATAATTTCCAGGAAACGTTCCTTCTTTCGTGTTTTGAATCTCTATCACTTTTAACACACTCTAAACATTGTTAAACCATCCACTAAACTTGATTACTTGGGTTCCAATGATTCGTTAATCGTTTCAATCCCTTTGATATACGTTGAACGCAATCTTAGTGTCGTTATAAGTGGAATACGTGTCGTAAGGTTGTTTAAGAGTACGGTAAGCTATGTGGGGCTTTGAGATGAGTATAATAGGTAGATATGAGTTTGTCTAGTGATCCGAAGGGTATCGTAGAAGTTTGTATCCTCATGATTCGTCTTGTTGATTCTTCTAGATTCCATTGGTGATCGTTCTATAAGATTCTAGTTTAAAACCTAGCGCGTGGTGTGTCGTAGAGTTATTTTGTGGGTTCGATACGTAACGACGGGCATCGTGTTACACTTAGAGGAATAAGTGATTTTAGGGTATTTATCAATGTACGATGTGACATGCTTATGAGTTGTATTCCATAGTGAATTTGGAAAACGTTATCCGCCTATATATTGAACGATGTTATGTGTGCATGATTGAATTGAGAATTTGAATGGAGGGTCCCGCAACGCAAGGTGTGGTAATGCGAGGACTCTAGAGGGCCCGCAATGCAAGGTGTGGTAATGCGGAAACCCAGGTGGAGAGAATTCACTGTAACGCAAGGTGTGGTAATACAGGTGAATGTCTCATTTAATGAATGGAAGTATGGTTGAATTTAGAAGTTTATGTCATTGTTTGGATTGTTTATTGGTTGAGATTGTGATCGTTAAAGAAAGAGATAAACGATTGATTTTATCAAAGTTTTTGAAAAGAAAGAAACTTGGTTTTTGGAAAAAGGATTTTATTGAAAATCCTCCGGTATTCTTGAGTGAATCAACGGTTCCGGTATTTGGGCACAAATCAACGGATTCCGGCTATTCAAAACTCGAATCAACGGAGTTTGACCATTGAAGGTCATGTATTACTCTACACTACATCTATTTGAAAATAAAGGAATTTTTTTTTCTGAAGAAGGATCAAAATGATGAATGAAGTAGATTTTGATGATGAGTGACATGGAAAATGAGAAATGAGATTAGGGTGACGATTTGGAAAATGGGAAAGATTGTGGATTAAGACGAGATGTGGTAGGTGGTTGAAGAACCTCTTATTGGTTTGTTATAATGGATGCGAGAGATGAGTGTGGAATCGTATGTGATGTTGTAAAACGGTTGTGAACTCGTGATTTGGTTTATAATGATTGATGTGAGAAACCTAATGGTTTGAGTTAGACGTGTGAGTTGATGAGTATTGCACATAGGATTTCTCGAGTCTTTTGGTCAAAGCATGTTGTTCTTTGATAGTCATACGTACCTTGGGCATATCTGTCTATACTCGTTCTCTCTAAGGCATACTCAACATATTTTCTTATAACTTGTGCATAGATTTCTCTACTGGCTAGTGTAGCTCAACAAAATCCTTCTTTTCAGGTTCTAAGCGCCGGACAATAGATTTCATGCCATGATGTGCTTGGACACGAAGATTTTGGAAGCCAACTTGACTTAGTTACTCACTCATCTTTTATTAGACTTGCTTTTGATTAAAGATGGTCTTATAACTAATTCACATTTGAATTATCTTTTGACTCAAGTTGAAATGTTCTAAGTACTTTGCATTTGTATTTGACTCAATTTGGGCCATGGAGCCAATGATGTATTTCTTTAAACTTGGGGACTTGATTTGTAATTAAACAGGAGGGAAAGCTCATTTTGGTCGTTATTAGCCGTATGTGAGGATTAGTTATCGAAATGATCTATTTATTTATGTTAAAAATCGAGGGCGTGACAGTTACTGCCATCCAAAGTTCGGTCCAGATTTGGAAGTTTTACCGCCCGTAGAATTTTTCAACTAGCTTATTCGGCCCCGACTAGTTTCGGATCAAGGTAGATTCTCTTTTACTTGTTAATCCTAAGTATATGTAGATTAATCTATACTCATCTTCCCTAGTATAACTTTAAGTTATGTTTGCTATGATAAGGCAAGTTAAATTATTAGAAAGTTTGTTTTACAAAAATCTTGAAATGAAGATACAATCTTGTAGACTTTGCCTATACTTCTTAATCCTAAGTAAATTTCCTTCGTTAAGTATATCTCAAGTTGGTATGATGCTTGTACATCAATAGGCTTATTAGTTAATAAACTTGTCTTGCTAATGGGAATGCAACTTGTTGAATAAACGATTTCCACGTCAATAAACATATGTTGTTTTGAACTTTCCACAAAAGAGGAAAGAACGTGTTTTTGAAATATAAACTTAATTCGGAAGTACTCGTATTATTATGAGCATGATTGCATCACTGGAGGCATACGAAGTTTGTTACTTACTTAAAACGTTTAAAAGCCGTGATTGTTAGCAAACCTAAGTCGCTTATAATGGTATCACATGTTGAATAGATGACTTTTAATCCTATAAATATATGTTGTTTTATTGAACTTCCAAAAGGAAGGAAATACGTTTTTACTTTAAAGATAAAGTGTTGTTTTAAAAGTAAGTATTCGTATTTTGATCTTTTGGATGATCATAAGTTTGTTTGTATATTACTTGCATTACTTGTGGTTGTATAAGGATGGTGATGAGCTTGTTTATAAGATTGCTTGCATATTCTTGCTAGTTTAGATTACAATGAATGATTTATATGATTTATGATGAGAAAAGTCCTACCGCGGAGTCTATGCATGAGAACGAGACACAAAAATCGAGAAAATAGAAACATGACACCTAGGGTGTGGTTGATATGGATGAAAAGGGTTAAAGACAAGGTGTATTTTGAAAACACAATGTGGCCGGACTTGCCCATTGTGGGAATGCGTGTTACAAGGGATCCTACAGCGATAGATAGAATCCCCATAAAAATATCACTAGATCGAGCACCTGTGATTTCGTATCCGGTCAAAATCTTGGCTAATTGATCGAAGTGGGTGAAGCATAAGACGAGAAGCTGTGAGTCGGGGCTAGGAAGTGGCTACTTACTCATAACAGAAGCCCAATTCTTCCTACTCCGAACACTCAGACATGGCTCCGAGGCATAATAGCCTGAATACCAGAATTATCAACATTGGAATTGTTAGCAGACAGAGATGAGTCCAACTCTATTATCGAATAAATCAGGAAACGGGCGACGATTTGGCACCAGATATCTGGAGGTGCCTCCCAACCGATAAGTTTCGGACTTCGGAAGGGCTATGTTGATCCCAGCTAATTTCGCTTAGAAGCCCGATCCAGTAGAGCATGAAATATTTTCGAAACTACATAATGACCAAATGTGGATGCATTATGTGAGTGTGTGTGTTGTGTGCCAATGGAAACCCGGCGCGGCGGAACCATTGTGAGGATACTCGGGAACCCGGCGCGGCAAAACCAAGGTTGGGTGTGTAGCATGGTTATCCGCGGAGAGGAGCCAATGCAAATGTGTGCCAATGGGAACCCGGTGCGGCGGAACCATTGTGAGGATACTCGGGAACCCGGCGCAGCGGAACCAAGATTGGGTGTGTTAAAAATGATTTTGAAATGCAAACGTGTGCCAATGGGAACCCGGCGCGACGGAACCATTGTGAGGATACTCGGGAACCCGGCGCGGCGGAACCGAGGTTGGGTGTGTTAAATGTGATTTTCAAAATGTTGATTTGGATAATGAAAAGGATTTCGGAAACGTTGATGAATATGGTGACACGGTCTACGATGAGTCGCGTAGGAGAAACACATACAATGCAGACACCAACGTTAGACTAAGGAATGTGGATATGTCGTTGTTAATGCCTTGTTAAACATGTATGTATTATTCCGCTGCTTGTGCAAGAGTTGGTATGCTACTCTTATACTCTGATATTGGTAAGTTATGGGTTAGAGGGTATAGGATTATTCTGCTGAGCTCTTGTGGCTCATGGTGTTACCTTTGGTGACCCTGACATATTATATCGGTGGCAACGCTGGTATAATGTGTCAGATTTTGTAGATGATCAAGATGAACAGTACACCTTGGAGGCTTTTGGAGCTGAGAAGCTGGCTAGGATGAAGCCGCAGGCGGAGCTGTAGTTAGGAACCCTAGAACCCTTCATTTGTATAAAAATGGAACCGTAGTAGGAGTTATGATATAATAATGAGCCAAATTCCATTTGATTTTATAAATGAAATGTTTATTTAACGTACTCAAAAATCAGGAGCGTTACAGATACTCCAAGCTTTGCCTATAAATAAAGGGCCATTCCTCCCAGGTAAAGGATCTGACTCCCTCTCCTCATATTTCCCTTCTAAAAACAAAGCATACACTTCTCTCTCTTTTCACTTGCTAACTAGACCGTCGAAACTTCTTTCCGGAGGTACACCACCCTCCGGTTTGCAGGTACCTATATCATCTCCGATCAACTTCTCCGTTCAAACCAGAGGAAGGAAAAGGTTCAAAGTGGAATTCATTTCCCCACAGGGATGCTTCCATAACTGCGAGAGTGAGATTACCATCTTCATTCTTCAATGGTTCCCCAACAAACATTAGCATAAAATTTTTGGAAAAATCTACATTAATTAGCACCTTATACTTCTCTTTTCTCCCTGTTCGATTTTTCTCACTAAAGAGGAAAAAACCCAGTACTCGTCCAATGCACCATGACCAAAGCAAGGAAAAAATCACGTAAGATAAATGCTCAGCGATCAAATAGTTACCGATGCCCAATCAACATGAATTTTCACGAAAACAGCGTATTTCAACAAGAAAAACAAAAAATGAATCGTTCATAAACACCAAATAGCAGGGCCCAAGACGAGCCCTATAATGCGTGCACAACAAATGTGATGTGCACCAATGTACAGCACACACCCTTGTCCTGTGTACAACGGTAGACTTGATTAGTGAATTAAACGTGGGCTTTTACATTCTTGGCCAGAACCCAAAATCTTCTTTCATCAACTACCAAAGTTGAGTTTTGCTACAGTGATAGGTTCCAAATTAAGGTTGAATTTTATACCCCCATTCCTGTTTGTACAACTTACATGGTTAATGCACTTTATTTCATTTGCTTTTTGAAAGTTGATTTTAAGCCCATTTAAGGCAAGAACACCCATACGAAGGTGGGGAGATTCAAACTCTTAATCTCCAAGCGAGAACCTTGACTAACTAAGCTAGTTTCAGTTGGTTGATTTGCACCGTTGAGTAAATGCAATTGCGACCGCATAAATTAGTTCGGGCTAGCCTAGTTGCACGTTCAATGTTGCATCCGGGGTTCGAGTCTCCCGCGAGTGCTATGATCAATTCCTGTTCAAGCAATTCATGCAGGAACTTTGATTAAGCCCCCAATTAATAGACTATGAGATTGATCTCCTGAATTTACGCATCTTCCCTGGTTAATTAATACCAACAAAGATGGACCAAATAAATGTAAAACATATGCACTTGATTCCAAGGACTCTCAAGTAGGGCTCATTCAGCTAAATAAGTCATTTGACTTCTTCTTCTTTTTTGTCGCATTTGTTAGTTTTTTGTCGATTTTTTGAGGGTTATTGCTTTGTCATGACAAGAGAAATCTAAAAGGCAAAAAATTACGACAGAAATTTATTTATTTTTTGAATAAAGGCGAAAATGCAATAATCCTCAAAAAATCTACTAAAAACTAACAAATGCGATGTTGAATAAGGAACAAAAAAAAAAAAAGCCAAATGATTTATTTAGCCGAATGAGGCCTTAGTCAAGTGTCATCTATGTAGTAAAGTAAATTCTAGTAATTATTTTAAGGAGGGATTAGGTTGAAACGTATGGTTCTCAATGGCATGCGTATGGTGAATTTTTTGAAATTTAGTTTGAAAATCAATCTTAGACTATTTTAGGGATTTGAAATAAGATCGATTTCTATTTTGGTGCATTGTTAAAAATTATTTTTTGCTACATTTATTGATGATTAATTTTAAAATATGTGAGCATTTTCTTAATATTAGGAATTATTAACCTAAGATCATCTGTATTAAATGGTATTAAATATAATACATTGTCAAATGCTTATAATTAGTTATTCAAATTTTGTCACCAGAGTTCCAATTCTACCCGCCCCTGAATCATTGGCCGTTCCGGTTTTTAAGAAAAGGAAAGTTTTAGAAAAGGAATGTAATTTTAAGTTCAAAAATCATGTGTTTACGCAAATAATTTTTCTACCAATATAGATCTTGTTTGATAGATCTCATTGAGATCTTTTAAACGGTGCCAAAAAATTAAATAATTATTTTTTATTTTTATTATATTTAAGCTTGAAATTACCTTCTTTTTAAAAAAGAAGGTTAATAAAGAAAGCGGAACGTCACCTAGCTGCTTGGGGAGTAATTAGTACTACTAGTTTTTTTTTTTTTTAACATAAATTAGTACTAGTTAATGCAGGTTGGTTTCTGAATATGATATCTCAAGCAGATATTTTGCCTGAAAGGTCCCGCCTAATTTTTAAGGAAAATTTCATTTTAACCCCTGACCTTTCGATCAAATCACTCAAAGACACTCAATCTCTTAAAAATGTCAATTAAACACCTGAAATATCGAGAAACACATCAATATTCCCCCTACCGTCAATCTCCGTCCAAATCAAACGGAGAACGTTGCCATGTACAATTTTGTTGAAAATTATTGCACTTGGTTTTTGTTGAAAAATCGTACATGTTAGCTTTTTCCGTTTGTTGTGTGTGGAGATTGACGGTAGGGGGAATATTGATGCGTTTCTTAATAGTTCAGGTGTTTAATTGATAATTTTAAAAGATCAAGTATCTTTGCTTGATTTGAGTGAAAAGGTAAGGGGTTAAAATGATTTTTTTGCCTAGTTTTTAATCAGTGCCACATCCTGAGTAGGTATGCCTCAATGGTTCCCCAACAAACATTCGAAAATGATATAGGTACCGACCAAAATGTAGGGAAATCGTACCGATAGCCGCGCCGGACCATCTCCGGCCACCGGACAGCCGATCCGAGCCGTCCAAAAATTCTAAAACAAAAAACCGAGGGGGCCTACGTGAGAATCAACGGCATCCGATGTGTGTAGGGTGCTTGATTTAAACACCTTATTTTTCGTGTAGATATGTGTAGCCGTTGATTCCCGCGTGGGCTCCCTCGGATTCTTTTATTTTAGAATTTTTGGACGGCTCAGATCGGCCATTCAGCGGCAGGAGACGGCCCGACGCGGCCGTCAGTACGATTTCCCCACATTTTTGTTCGGTACTCATAACAGTACCCACTAACATTAGCATAAAAATTTGCAAAAATCAACGTTAATTAGCAGCTTATAAAGTTTGTTTATCAATAGAATCTTCAAATTTGTTGTTTAAACATTTTGAGGATATCATTAAACATAACAGAATTTGAACATTTACGTACGTAATGACTTTGTCGGACGTTACACATGCCGTTGCTCGTATGTACGTACATTACACGGGCCACTGCTTGTATGTACGTATACGTAAATGTACAAGCCCAGTACTCGTGCCATGCACGAAAGCTAGGGAAAAAAATCGTGTAAGAAAATGCTCACGATCAAATAGTTATTGATATCCGATTAATATGAATTTTTATAAAAATTACATATTTCAACGAGAAAAACAAAAATGAACGGTTCATACAGGAGTATCAAATAGCAGGACCCAAGATGGGCCCTATAATGCGTTCACAGCAAACGCAAATCTAACAAAAATTTAGAAAAGACGAATAAAATATACAAAACGAGGAAGAAAATTAGGTTAAAAAGAAACACACCCATGTGTACAACAGTAGATCAAAGTAGCTAGGGAATTTTGCCATCACTCGAATCCGATCAGAAACAAAACAAGTACCGTGAAACGGAAGACAGGAATCATGATTCAACGGTAGACTTGATTGGTGAATTAAACGTGGGCTTTCACATTCTTGACCAGAACCCAAAATCTTCTATCATCAACTACCAAAGTTGAGTTTTGCTACCAAAGTTGAGTTTTGCTACGGTGATAGGTTCCAAATTGAGGTTAAATGATTGGGAAAGTCTACAATATACACCATTTAAAAGGGTGTACTATATGCACATATTTTATGGTTCATTTATAACATTCTAGCGTATTTCGTAACTTTTGTTTTTGAATTCATAACTTTTCAGCAGTACGATTCGTAATATTTTCATTATGATTCATAATATTTTAGTATATCTCGTAACTTTTATACGATTCGTTACTTTTTAGCAATATGATTCGTAACATTTTTTCTATAATTCATAATATTTTGAGGGATGCATATAATACACACCCTTATTATAGGGATGTATATAATATACACCCAAATAAGGGATATGTATTGTAGTCTTTTCCAGAATAATTTGATGTATATACCCCCATTCCTGTTTGTACAGCTTACTTGGTTAAAAGCACTTTATTTCATTTGCTTTTTGAAAGTTGATTTGAAGCCCATCTAAGGGTAGAACACCCACACGAAGACTCCGTTTCATAACAGTGATAGATGGATGAGATTCGTAAGGAAATGAGATTATGATTGGGATTGATAATGAGAAGGGATTGATAATGAGTATGTTTGTTTGGGATGAGATTGAATGATAAGATTATTAATGTCATGTTTGTTTGAGATGAGATTAGATGATGGGATTGGATAGTAATGAGAAGGGGTTGAGATTGGACTACGAATACGAAGTCCCAATGGGTATTGCTAATAGCCTAAAATACCTCCTATGGGCCGGATTGTTCATCTCATAGGACTACCAATCAAGACCAATTTTGGAAACCAAACGAAGTATTATTAATACCATGACTTTAGCAATCCAATCCCAATCTTCAATCCGTTTATCAAATGGGGCCCTAGTGACATGCAAGAATATTGATAAACTAAGCTAAACCCCATTGGTTAATTTACACCGTTGAGTAAATGCAATCGTGACCGCATAAATTAGTTCGGGCTAGCCTAGTTGCATGTTCAATGTTGCACCCCGGGTTCGAGTCTCACATGAGTGCTATGATCAATTCCTGTTCAGGCAATTCATGCAGGAACTTTGATTGAGCCCCCAATTAATGGACTATGAGATTGATCCCCTGAATTCACGCATCTTTCCCGGTAATACCAACAGAGATGGACCGAACAAACGTAAATCATATGCACTTGATTCCAAGGACTCTCAAGAGTCATCCAAGTAGTAAAGTTAAATACTGGAGTAGTAATTATTTTAAGGAGGGATTAGGTTGAAACGTATGGTTCTCAATGGGAGCTGTCTCCAAAAATCTAGTATATTGAATCTCCTTTAAATATCCAATCACCTCTGCATTATTTGAACAATGAGCTATAATTTGACCTCTTTTTTTTGTTTTTTTGTTTATTAATTGGCCTTCATTCTAATCCTTATAGATTTTTTCCTTTCATTCGTAAGACCAAATCAGTTCATTAATATCTGCTATACGGTATCTACAGATAATTCAATTACAGGACAAGCCATACAATAGCAATTAATAACCAACTAAAACAGGAGAACAGAAAAAACGACTTTATAGGTTAATCATGCTAATCTAGCTAAAGGAAAATATCTGATCTTTTTGCTTCAATTATGTGTGCATGTTTTCTCTTTTGTCATTTGTCACGTGAACCTGTCCAAATCACATTACCTTAACATCGATCAGGATCCACGTACCTGTATCAAGAATTTGTCATGATTGCATGATTGTACTCCTATTAACATACCACGATAATAATGAAATTGACAGATTGGCCAAGAACAAAGGAAGGTGGGGCTGGCCAAAGATATGACAATCTCAAAGAGCCAGTGGTTTTTAGCTCTTAAAATTATTTTCAAGGACTTTGAGTAGTTTGTGGGAAATCCTGTAGGGCAGCCTGATATCAGTACTACACTATTGGTACCCCATTGGGTTAATTGGTACTATTTGTTGATGTCAAAATCTGGACGGCCGAGATAAGTTTCGTCTTCAAAGAGTTCTAGCAAGAAGTCCACTGATTGGGGGTGTCCCCGATCGTGGACCCTCCGATGATTAAGTCAGTCAATGTGTGATAGAGAGGATGAAAAATAGGGTTGAGGTGGAAAATATAGTATGTACCTGTAAATGTCCTTTCCATTAATATTTATAGGCCCTCGTCTCATCATGGAGGTGCTCCACGATCATGGGACAAGATTGTGGGGAGAGTGTAGCGGTTGTCAATGAGTGGGGCGGTTCATTGATAGTAGAGGTCGACGTGTTTTCCCATATTGAAGGTAACTGAAGAGTAGGGGATCATTAAAGAGGAAGTTATAACTCCTCACGATCTAACGAACGTGGAGAGCTTCTACCATGGGATCATGAGTATAATCTTTACCGACCAGGGATTATCCCAGCCGAGCAAACACTTCTTTGGCTAAGTAGACTAGCCAGTCTGAGCAGTAATTAGGAGCACGTGTCAATTCGTGGGTGCTCGGATAAGAGAGTATAAAAAACATACCCATCACTACTCAAAGTCGGGTCGAAGTTATGTATCTGATTTTCTTGGACTTGTGTACCTAGACTTTTGGCTTAACGAAATGAATAATTTTCATTCCAACGTATTTTCCAATAATAGGAATGAGCTAAATCCTTGCATGTCTAGGGAAAAATTGGAACGATAATATTCCAAAATGTAACAATCAAAGGCAAACCACGAAGTAGGTTTAAGTAGGGACACAAGTCCATGTGCATAAATGGCCAAACCCGATAACTAGCACAATCACACAAACGACCAAATCAAATCGTAGTGATTGAAAAAATAACCACAATTGCCGGACCCCTTAAGATTGCATAGCAACACGTGGCATTTTCTTTTAATCTTATAAATATGCTTGCTGTACGTTATGATTGAAGTAATAATTCTAAAACTACACCCCAACGCTCACATAAGCAATAGGTCCCGTACACATTAGATACACTTCTAGTTAGTGAGTGCGGGACCCACTTTTCATGTGAGCGTAAGTGTGTGTTCAAAATTCGGATGTAGTGCTAGCAAAAAAGTTGTTGGGCAGTTCATAGGGATGGAAATCTCACCAGAATTGAACTACGCCAATTAGGAAGGTTTTTATTCACCTTTTTCCCTGTTGGTTTGGCTTTTCATTTTATATAAGAAAAATCGGTGAGTTTGGGTTTGGATTCGGTTTCGTACAATATCCGCACCGAACCCAAGCCCAAACCTGGATCTTCATAGTATTATATTTATGCAAATGTTCTCACACGCACATAAATACAAAAATACATGTGTACCCCTCCCCCAACACACACACACAAGATATGCCTACAACAGAAAATTCGGGCTCGAGAAAAATCTGAACCGAATTGATCCCTGTCGGAAACAGGTACAGTCTAGGTGGAAAAAAAGGGGAGGGGGGTCAAGTTTCGGTTCGGGTTCGGTTTTAATTGCAGATTTTTGGGGTTGGGTTCGCGTTTGACAGGCTTGGCCCGCTGTCGTCCTTTGTGTTGTGTGTGTGTTTTGTTTCAAGAAAAAAGTTAAGTAGGTTGGTTGAGCAAAGTAAAATGTGGAATCCTTGCACTTATTGACAAAGTCGATAATATGCCAGCACTCAGCGGAAGATAAAAAAGCATTTATTTTCCTTGCTTTAATATAAACTTAAAAAATAAGGTATTGTGTTCATGTTGTTGAAATTTATTTATGTGGCTCACATGCCACATCAATCCTATTTATATATTATAGTATTTATGTTCGTAACTAAAATATGGATATTAGATTTAATTAAAGTATTGCCTAAATACTTTGTGACTATTTACGAAAAGGTTTGGTGACTATTTGTGAATAGATATGGTGACTATTCATGAATGAGTTTGGTGACCATTAATGAATAGGTGCCTTTTTACTTTTTTGATGAAACGAAGTATGAAGGGTTGTGTCTATTGGAAAGGATCCCGATCTATCTATATAAAGGTCTGTGATTATCATCAAGTTACAAGTGTGGAGAACATTTACATAGATTAGATTGGAAATCCTATCTATTGTTCTCCAAAATCAAGTAGTGAGAGTTTGTTTGGCGAAACATATTGGTTCAAGATCGAAACGGTTTCCGGATTCCTCAAGACTTAAACAACATGGCAGAAGGTAAATAATTTTTCCACTGCATATTTATTTTGATTCTCCCATATTGGTTTATCATCTAGAATCAGAGCCAACATTCATGTCATTGTGTTTAGTCGGATTAGTTGAATGTCGAGATGACTTAAATCTATCGGAACCATTCACTGTTGTTTCGAATTGTTTTAGAAGAAAATACATTTCTTTGTTTCAACCCATCTCAGTATCTTGGCCCTCGTGGGTTAGCCGATAAAGTCAATCGGAGCACTTGTTTCGCTTGGTTAATTGCTCACTGTAATTTCAATAATTCTATGGACACACCCAAGCACACACCTAAACACACACCCACTATTCACATGAGTGGTGGGTCCCACACACAGTACACATTCTAGTGTGTGTATGGGACCCACCACTCATGTGAGTGTGGGTGTGTGTTTGGGTGTGTCCCTAGCACCATTGTTGTAATTTACTTGGCTTTCGAGAATTGGTGTTGTCGATAAATATGGTTACAAGTTTTGGCCAGTGGATTTGCCGATAAGCATGGTTCTTCATTCTTTATTCTATTATTAAGCCATCACTGTTATCCCTTTTGCTATTATGCAACTGTTGCTTGAAGGGTCATAGGTTTGTCATTTGGTATAAAATTATTTCCTTATAAACTACGGAGCGCGTAGTAATCTGTAGTTTATGTCTACTATGGCCAATTGGGCATTTTCAAATTTACGAAAGTTGAATGCTGAATTTTTTAAGCTGACAAGCTGTTTGGTAAATATATTAAGTACTGAATTAAAAAAATAATGAATTAATTTTCTTCCAATTCTTTCTTAATTTACTAACAGTCACAATATATTTATGGTAATGGTGGAAGAGTGGTGGAGTGGTGGTGGTGGAGTAGTGGTGGTGGTGGTGGTGGTGGTGGAGTAGTGGTTGTGGTGGTGGAATGGTGGAGGTGGTAGAGTGGTGGTGGTGGTGTAGTGCTAGTAGTGGTGGTGGTGAATGAGAAGTGGTGGTGGTGGTGGTGGTGGTGGTGGTGGTGAAGTGGCAGTGGTGGTGGAGTGGTGGTGATGATGGTGGTGGAGTGGTGGAGGTGGTGGTAAGAGCGGTGGTGGTGGTGTAGTGATGGTCGTGGTGTAGTGGCGATAGTGGTGGTGGTGGAGTGGTGGTGCTGCTGGTGGTGGTGGTTGTGGTGTTGGTGGTGGTGTAGTGGTGGTGGTGGGTGGTGGAGTGGTGGTGGTGGTGGTGGTGGTCGGGGTGTAGTGGTGGTAGTGGTGGTGGTGGAGTGGTGGAGCTGGTGATGGTGGTTGTGGTGTTGGTGGTGATGTAGTGGCGGTGGTGGTGGTGGTGGTGATGGTGGTGGGTGGTGTAGTGGTGGTGGTGGTGGTGGTGGTGGGTGGTGTGTAGTGGTAGTAGTGGTGGTAGTGGTGTTGGTGGAGTAGTGGAGGTGTTGGTGGGAGAGGTTGTGGTGGTGGTATGATGGATGAATGTAAGTATATAAAAATTTCAGCCAAAATTAAGTAGCTCAAAGCTACTTAATTTTTTTCAACTTTTTAGCCTACATTTTAAGTAACACTTAACTTGTTAAGCAATGTAAAATGTGGTTATCAAACCTATTAAATCACTTATTACTTAACTGATTCAGTTTTAAGTGCTGAATAAGGTTATCAAACAAGCCCTATGTCTACTATGGCCAATTGGGCATTTTCAAATTTACGAAAATCAGTGAAGTTTTGGGTATGAAGGGAAAAAAAAAAGGAACCCATTTGCCTCGCACCATTTCTTGTATGTCTTGCACCGTTTCATTACGTCTTTTACTATTATGGGATGAGATTGGGTGCTTTTCAAAATGTAAATTTGATCAAGTTACATTACTATGGCATGTTGGATTAATAGATTTGAGAAAAAGTTTACTGGGCAATTGTTGTACTGTTACAGTTTCCAAATCTTTATGGTTTCGTTCTCGAGAGTTAGTACCATATTTTATGTATGTTACGGAGATATCGGCTATACATGTGGCATTGGCAGTAAAATATGGAATACATGTGTCCTTGATCCAATACAGTGAGACAAACATGATAGCATACATTTGATCGCTTACCTTTCATGTGTATGAGGATCAGATTCAATTACTTATAGTATTTATTTCATTCCAAGACCTTTCATATTACTTGGTGCTGAAAATGTGGTCTCATACGACATAATTTGAAATGATTTTATTGCCATTTGATGATTGTGGAGGATTAGCTTGGATTTCAATAACTCGAAATCTTTTAGCGGTCTTGGAATATTAAGAGCTTAGTTTTGCCTTGTTTTTAAAAAATATTGAGGCACATAAAGGTTTTTCGTAATCATTACTTGATATGCATATTTAAGATTATATGCATGTACAATGCAGTTTTTCTTTATTTAAGCCAATAATGCTTACTATGTATGCATATAATTTGTGTTCGAGCTTTGATCATGAGGCGACGCATTACTATGTATGCATAATTTTGAATTAGCTCCTACCTTAATTTGTACAAGCATCAGGAAAACAAACAAAGTCTTAGTTATAAACTTAACTAAATACTTGACTAATGCTCTAGATGCGTCTTTATAGATTGCTATTTGGATCACCATGCATATATGCATGTTTTTAATTTAAGGCAGTGATGCCTAATATGTATGTTTACAATTTGTCTTCAAGGTTTTGACCAAGAAACCGTCTCACTACCATGGGACTATAGTGAACATATGATTATCACACTGAAGTGTACTTTAATGCCTTTTGAGGTGACTTTAACGTCGTAATATTTTAAAATTAGCCACAGCATCTTGAAATATTATGGTGTTCCGTATCATGCAAGTTTAGTCACACACGGAATAGTCATTAAGATTATATGCTTGTGTTTCATGGCATTTAACTTCTATTGAGTTTGAATAAGTAAAATTAATTATTTTTGCCCACAGGAGAATAATTAGTTCTATTAATTCGTTTGAGAAAATTTCTTCTGCATTCACATGTGATGGAATAGTTATTTTGATGTTCGAAATTCGCTAGTCTTGTTGTTGCAGTGAAGTGTATATAGATTCAGTGCATATTATAGCCTTAGCCCACGGGGAGGTTTGAGTTTACTTTATTTCAGGTATAGATTAGCATAAAAGTTGAAGTTAAATTTAAGTTGAGTATAAATTTGTAACATCCCAAGTTAACCAAAAGTTAATTATTCAAAAGCAAAAACCGAAAAACATTTATTAAATTGTTTTTTGTCCATACTCAAAAGCACAACTGTTCCGAACAATTTGACATAAATTCTGATATAATTAAATTAATAAACCTCAATAATAAATACTCCGGCATGCTGTCTACCGTAGGAGGTGGGTCTTCGTGTACTAATACTTGGAAAAACGGAAAAGGGAAAAAAAAAATGAAGAAAAAAGAGAAAACAAAAAGTACACGAATTTCTCTTTTTTCCGAAAAAAGAAACACTCTGATGGGTGACTTTTATCTAACGTGATTTCGAAATTTTATGACAAAATGAATATGAGATTTGATGTATTTGTCATCTAATATTTATGTGGGAAATTATCTCCCAACGATAGATTAAGAAAATTCCAAAAAAAAAGTAAGCATCAAACGATCTGGCCAACGTTGAATTCGTAGGTTATAAAGTGGACCAATTTTGGACATCACTCTCATCCCCCTAAATAGGCCGCCATGTGTATGGTTGGACCATTATACAGATGGTACCTAAAATTACCAAGGACATAGTAAAATCACATGAATCGCACGCTATCATGTGGAGACCTAAATGCCCATAATAACCTTGGTGATAAACAAGTCGGCGGCGGAGTTGGGATTTAAATAGAGTTCGATCAATGAGAGTCCACGAGTAATATTGTTGCATGTTGTTCGTTGTACGAATAAGCGTAAAGTTAGGCTTTGTGTAGGAAGCAGGTCCAAGCAGGTCAGTTCAGGAGGATGCTCTAGGAGGTTCAGGCTATGGTTTTTGAGTTCTCCTCGGTGTAGGTCAATTTTTGCTTTCGGGAGGCTAACGGGGTTGCTGATTTGTTAGCCAAGAATGAAGCGGTCACTCAGGGTGTTTTTGCTTTATATCTTGCTGCTCTCGATTTTTTGTTCTCTGCTTTGTGTCATGATCAGAGAGGAACATTAGTTCCTCGTTTTGTAAAAACCTATCACTCTTGTACTCCTGTTAATCTAATATAACCTCTGGCTTAAAAAAAAGAAGAAGAAGAAGAAGAAGAAGAAACTAGGCTTTGTCTTGGATTTTATGTTCTGTTAAAACTATTAAAGGCTTGGCTCAAGTATCTCTTGGACTTTAAATGAAACTCATTGAGATATTTTTTTGATGATCCCAACCGTTTATCTTTGAATCGCTATTTTCTCATAATTTGCTTAAAAATCAAGTAATTCGAATACGATGAACACTTAATCGGCTTCTCTAAGTGTAAAATAAATTTTGTTTTCAGAATCGTGGCTGGCATGTGCCACACCCGCTCCACATACCTCGAACCCTTGTTGTAATCCTTAAGCTTGTACAACTATACATGGGAATTTTGTAACTTCTCATATATATAATTGATGCATATAAAGTAATGATTATTAGATGGTAGTATGAGTCAGAATTCATGTGGTGGCCGACAACGATCGTGGATGACGTTAATTTTGTCGATCGGCTTATTTTAAATAATACTAGTAAGCCGACCACGATCGCTGGAGGAGAAGGAAGGGCTGGGAGTTTACTTTTATTTTAAAAAAAAAATAGTAATAAGTAAAGGAGAACGATCTCATCTATCGATTGACAAAAAAAAAAAGAAGAAGTTAGATGAACTTATCCAAAGACCCAATTAAGAGAGTCAGCTCCATTCTGCAATAATGGCAATTTTGTGGCAATTAATAGATCACGGGCATGGTTAAATTATAAGCTCGACTATGGCTATTGATGGGTTGGTAACGATTCGCTACCGTTTTCTGTGTGGGCCCCACCTCAAATCAGACATATATAATCTAAAGACGTTTATTTTGTAATTTTGATGTAAGTGGTATTCTCAGCAAACTCTAAAAGGTGACCGATTCCGTCATTACTTGAGTGGGCCAATAAAGCCCATAAAAGGTTTCAACTGGATGGTCCGGATGATGTAATTTCAAAGTGACTAGTTAAATGGAAGTCGAGAATCCTAGGCCTGGCACATGTTTTTACCCCCCATTCAAATGTTGAAATTTATCATTTACACCTTACGAATCTCAATCATCTATTACCGTTATCAAACGAGGTCTTTGTAGACAAAATCTTGTGGGGTTTGGATTTCCCTAGGACTTCTCATGTTTAATAGATTAGATAGATTCTTTTTGTATAGTTGATGCCAGATGTGGATAAAAACATCCACCCAGATAAGTTTATCCTAAGGGGTGGGGAGAGTTTCGCTGAGGACCTAGAGATCTTAGCTTATCTGCCGAATAAGTAGTTCAGGCACGTGGAGGGAATCAAATACCAAATTAGAGTGGAGCCGGATTAGCTTACCACCCTTCTCCCCCTTCCTTCTCCTTCCGCGAGATGGACGGGGTTTGGCAAGTTTTTCTAGCGAGCCTTCCCGGCGGCTTTAGTGGGCCTATTGAGATTTGAATTTTGGTATCAGGCCCAAGAAGCCACAATACTTGGCCTTGGACTCATTCATGTGTTTTGGTCCATGTTTGACATGGATGGATCAGCACATCAAAGGGATCTCTCTGGGGACTCTAGGCCCATTGTAGGATTTGTAGTTTCAGAGCACATTTTTCTGGGTTCTTCTTGAAAAGGCTTCATAGAGCAAGACCCGATTAGAAATGAATTGAATTACTGATCGTATCATAAAAGACCCTTACAGCCATGTCATCGACACCCGGAGGAAGATGAACCCTCTAAACTCTTTGCTTGGATAGACGCAATAAATCTGAATCACCCAATTTTCTCTATTCTAACTCTTTTTTTTCTTTTTTTTTTTCCCAATTGGAAGATACTAACGCTCTTTGGGTCCACAATGTTCACTACAAGTTACAGTGCATATGTGTGAAGTCAAGGTTTTGACAATCAATGGATGAATTAATGGTTTTAAGTACATACTCGTCTCGAAGCTACACAAAACTTAGGAGTTCAAATCCTCTGTACGTCTGTTCCCAGACATTTCTGGGTGTTAGATCAAGTTCGAATTTTGAGGAATATGCACCAAGGAGAAAACTAGGTCCAGCTTTAGTGGAGCCTTCTTTTTTCTTTTTGTGGAGGTGAACTACAAAAGAGCCTTCATTGCCATCCTTTGGTTTTTTTAATCAGGAGAAATTGATTCGTGCTAGATAAGGCTCATTGGCACTTACAAAGGATTCCATCGAAAATACAATGATAAAAATATATACAACAAAGCACCAAAAGTAAGAGGGCTATCTCCTCTGACTAGACATGAGCCTCCTTAGATTACTAGATAAAGGCTTACATGTTGGCTGGCTTAATAGCTTTACTACTGATGGTGAAAGGGAGAAAAGTTGGGCTAGTTGCTGGAAAGGGAAAGAAAAAGGATCATGTGGAGAGAGAGAGAGAATTCCTCTTTTCCATCTGTTGAAGCAATGCTTTGGTGATACAAGACACTTGGTTGCAGGATCACAAAGGAAATTGGGAAGGATTTGTATCCTAAAAGCATGTTTGAGTATCAGGAGGGAAGCAATACTTTCAATGGAGTCATTTCTGAGTACACTTCCCAATTGGAAGCATAGCTTGGTAGGAAAAATAGAAGAAATAACATTGACACAGTATTGTCAATTTATGCCATTGCGATACTAGCATGTCAATAGTTCTGGCTTTGGCATTGCTATTTTGGCAACAACCAGTCCAGACCGAATTAGACCCCGCTCGCCCGGGACAGCACCAACCCCCAGTTGCATTCTAGATGCTCCAAAGTTTGAAAGAATGTGTTATCCCATTTTGAATCATAAGGATATATCTATACCTGTAGTCCTGTACTACTACTATTTTTTGAGGCAGCAAAAAATTACAGACCATACAATTGGCTTTTCTTTATCCAGGTTATCCACAAATTTTTGGGGAAGATCCTCCACATAAAAGGCAAACAGATTCAAATAAAAAAGTACAGAACTTTTGACTATTTAATCAAAGGTATATGCCAGAAATATTTACAACCACAAATAACCATTTTTGCCTGAAATTACATCACATTCACACTTTCTTTCTGGCACCTAATCCAAACAATAGAAGCAACAATACCCACTTGAAAAATTACACTAAGAACTCAGGAAGCGCATCCCAAGCATCCTGAAACAGGGTTGAGCGGATAAACAAGAAAGTACAAAGAAAACAAGGAAAGAAATGAAAAAACAGAAAAAAGGATTTACGTAGCAAACAATATTCATCTCTTTGGCTGAGTAATTTCTTCCTGTATTTATCGGCCCTAATTGCCCATATTCACCTGCAAGGATCCATCTTTCATCAATTTCAAACTCAGATTCTTGTACCGCTCCCGTGAATATTGCCTTGATGCTTTCCTCCAATCCGTGCCAGCCTTCATCATCGTAGCAAACTCCTCGTAACTTATACGTCCATCCTGCAAACACAAGAAACGCAATCAGGAATTGAACCAAACATTAAAAATCTTCCTACATCAAATGGAATCCATATAATATGCTAAAGTGGCAAGATCTGAAGCAGTGGAGGCTTCTGAAGCATCTCACTTCACAATCTTTTCCTACATTTTCAATAACTTCCCATTCTGTCCAGACTATTAAAATGTAGCATAAAAGATCACTATGATATAACTCGACGTGTAATATCCAAACTTCTACTGTAATCCATGCTAAACCGGAAATTCAATGTGAACACAAACAAAAACTATAATACAACTAATACGGACCTTGTCTGTGTCCACATCTTGCATGATGGCATTGATGACTTCTTCATTGTTAGTCTCAACTTCATCAGCCAAGGCATCCCTTAGTTCCTCAATCTCTATATACCCACTTTGGTTTTGATCAAAGAATTCAAAGGCTTTGTGAAGGTGATCCTCGTTGCCCATCTTTCTGAGGTGAACAGAAATAGCCACAAACTCTCCATAGTCTAAATGTCCGTCCTTGTCTACATCACCCTATAAAACCAACATGAATAAATTCAGTGAAAGGAAGAATTAACGATATATTACTAGAAGAATTGACTTCCAGTGTCTAAATAGTATGTTAACCACAGTTGGCAGCGGCCTTATGGTAATCAGTGGCTACGCCTTATCGATAACATCTGTATGTCAATACAGTTTCACATTAGACTGCCCAAGACCACTGCATATGGAGTCTCAGTGGATTCTTAAATCTTTTAACATACTTCTAGACAATATGTAAATGCATGGCCTCAGTTAGAAACCTCTTCCACCTATTTTCTCATACAAATGGAGGAAAGTACTCACAGCTTCCATAAGAATCAGGAGATCTGAATCAGGAATCTGCTGGCCAAACTTCTGCAACCCAACTCTTAGCTCATCAATGTTGATCTTCCCTCTGTTGTTAGTATCCATCAATTGAAATCCCTCCTTTAACCCAGCTGCTTCCTCCACTGACAAATGCTCAGCAATCACCTGTTAATTGCCAAAGTATTTTCAGTACTGAAATGCATTTGCAGAACTGTATACACACTAAGACCGATTGATGCTGACAAAAAATCTTGAACAGCAAAGTAACCAACTCTAGGAGATATCTGCTTATTCTATTCAAGCACCGAAACATTACCTTAAGAGCTCGTTTCTTAAGTTTGTTCATCACAGAAAATTGCTTGAGCCTTGCTCTCACGGTTTCACCTAAAGAAACATTTGGAGCCTTTTTGGCATTTTGTAACCAAGGATGATCTGAAATTGAACAAGTGAGTCATGGTTTAGGTTTCTTAAGAAATGATACTGGGCAATTCTTATTAAGGATTCCTTATTCTGTTATGCATTGTTTATATAGAAAAAATCCACATGCTACCTAGCACTTGCTGAGCAGTAAGCCGGCGCTGAGGATCAGGGTCAAGCATCTTCTTTACAAGGTCTTTTGCATTGTCTGAAACTTTGGGCCATGGATCCCTCTTAAAATCTACAACGGAACGAATGATTGCTTGAGCAACTCCTTGTTCAGTCTCTGCACAGTTAAAAGAATAGGTTTTTAAACAACAAAGGAAACCAGAACAATTTCTCAAATGTTTCATATAATGGCATCCTGCAGCATAACCATTCATGCAGCTAACATAAATAGATCCATAATATTATGGAAAATTCCAGTTGTCATTCAAACAAAGTAAAGCATTGTAGGGGTGTCTCTGATTCTAGCACTGATAATATTAGTTAACACTCGGGAAAAGTATAAATCCTCTTTTCCCCGATATGTCCTCAAGCAATCCCATGGGGGCAAAAAGGAATATACCAATCAAAAAGGAAGACCATTGGACAGAAAACACTTAAAAGAGGGAACACACTCCATTGCTTTGAACTACAGCGATATATGCCTAATTTTGTCACACGACTAGAATAAAAAGGAACTCTACAATTTTCCTATTTTGCTCATGAAGGCTGCAAGGAAAATGTATTTTTAAGGCTACAACCTCGAGAAAATGAAAAATACTAGTCAAATATTTTGAAAACAACGACTGACCTGCCCAAAAAGGAGGGACACCACAAAGTAAGATATAAAGGATTACTCCAGCGCTCCAGACATCTACTTCTGGACCGTAATTCCGTTTTAGCACTTCAGGAGCCATGTAATAAGGACTTCCCACAATTTCATTAAATCTCTCGCCTGTTCCAAATTCAACAAATTCAGCCACCATAAATGAAGATTAACTACAAAGTCTATGATGGTCAACAACCAAACGAAAGAAGTGAACAGGTATCAAAAGACATTACCAGGTTTAAAAAATACTGACAGCCCAAAATCAATTGCCTTTAGTGCAGCCGTTTCCTTCTTATTTGCAAACAAGAAGTTCTCAGGTTTGAGATCCCGATGCATGACCCCATGCTTGTGACACATCTGCAACACAACAAAAGGACTATAATTGCATTTCTAGAAGCACGTCCAAAAGTCAAATCTTTCGAGGAATAGTAGAAGGACAATGGAAACAATCTTTTCTGAAGCAAGTAGAAAAACTGGAAACAGCCAATAAAACAGTTGACTTCACTGAAATGACCAAAGCAATCCATGAATAAAGCCCAAACCAAATAGTAAAAGGAAAACTAAAGACAATGAAGCAAAACCAATCAAAAGGAAGTTAGCTACAATAGTACTGGAATTTGGAAAAGGTTGCACATTTTGCAACAAGGCCACAATTAACTGACTTTTCACAATCTATCATGGGAGATAGGAGTCTTGGCATGGAACTAAGGCAGGCTAAACTTTTAAGGTCACCCAAAATCAGCTGATAAGTTATTTTCATATGAGTAAACTGAAAAGCGAAAAAGAAATTTACATCCACTAGGACTTGAATTCCCTCCATTCCAACAACCAACCCATAGAAGCCGGCAACAAAATGTACCATCTTAGTAACCAAGGTTACATTGGCCGCAGACAGACGTGAACTTTTTGGGTTGTCAGCAAGGACTTCTATTGAATTCCCTTTTGCACATAAACAGACATATCTACTTATGTGCGTGTATTATCTCCAAGCTTATAATCATATAGAACTAACCATGATACTCCAGTTGCAACTATGGAAACATACATCAAATAAGAAAAATTTAGGAAAATAGAATGCAAATCGTAGCAATAATACCAAAACAAATACCGACTCCCATATAGGCCAGAGTGATGAAAGATCTAGGCCGTCCAAAACCAATAACATGAGATCAATATCTACAGAAAGATCTTCACCTGAATAACTTCAACAATCGTCCGAGTCACAAAAGCAGCCGCCCTTTCGGTGTAATGCCCCCGTGCAACAATCCGATCGAACAGTTCCCCTCCCTCACAAAGCTCCATCACCAAGTGAACTGCATTATCATCCTCATAAGTGTCCTTCAAGGTCACGATATTTGGGTGCGTCGGCAAACGCTTCATGATCTCAACCTCTCTCCTCACATCCTCTATATCCACTCTAGTCCTCAACTTATTCTTCGATATTGATTTACAAGCAAACACTTCCCCAGAAGATCTATCAGTACACAAGTACGTGATCCCAAATTCACCCCGGCCCAGCTCACGGCCCAGCTCGTAGGTCTGCTCAATTTCATGGCCAGTTGGTTCGTCCAATACATAGGTTTTGTATCCAACATTTCCAACTGGACGGGTCGCTATATAGTCAATAGCAAATGGGTTTGGTTTCTTTTTGCCCTTTTTCTTGTCTGAATCAAAAGATGGTGACACACAACAATTACCCATCAATCAAAACCTTCGAAATTCTCAACTTTCTTTGTTTGATGAATTTTCTTCCCAGATCAAAATCTGAACTACCAAACCCTTATCTTTTTGACTAAAAAATAGATGAAGATGTATCAAGCCCTAATCTTTTTTTCCAAGAAAACATAGAAACCAAGGAAAACAAAACCTGGGTTTTCTTCCAAATCAAAACTTGAGGTTTGACACACCAACCTTGAACTCTCAGATCTTTGGAACCCAATTGTAAATCTCGATGAGAGAGAGAGAGAGGCACGATTGCAAGATGTAGACTTCAGGCCGTCAATTGAGGGAACTGGCTACACAATGAAATGTGGGGACGTTAAGAGGAGATTTTAAGGGAGGGAAAGAGAAGGGTTTGGGGAAGGGGATGAAAGGAGGAATATAAGCGTGTGAATCTCATCATGTCATGTAGACCACGGAGAGAGAGAGATGTGCAGAAAGGTCAAACCAATTCGTGGAGACTTCCCTCCTCTTCATTCTCTCTCCTCCACAGAGAGAGAGAGAGACTTGTTCTATATGTTTTCTTCTTGTTTACCAAAAAATCAAAAATGGGTTTCCAAAACATTGCTAAGGAAAGTGATTTTACGACAAAAGCCCTTCGCATAAAATTGACAATAATTAAGATGGGAGGTAGGAAAACAAACACAAGCCCACTCTTGAATCATGTGATTTGTTATAAAAAAGGAGAGTTTGGTGAAGTAATTCTTTCTTTGACTTTTTGGCACCCCACTTCTTTTGTACGTGTTCGAGTAGTTGAACTAGACGTGTGATTTCGCGAGATATCGCTTCACGTATTCACATAGCACAAACCTGCCTATAGTGCACGTTAGCATACCATACGCGTCCATAATATTTCATTGAGGGGTCAAGCTCCCATTTAGTTATCTCTTTTTTATCGGCAAAAGTAACATTTTATTAAGAAAAAATAAAAAAGAAAAATTCAACAAAAAGTTGCATAATACAACCAGTTGGGTCAAGCGCAAACACTCAACGGGCATAACCCTACAAATCCGTGGGCCTAAAATGTCCAAATATAATAATACAAGCCCAACAACACCTTAGGATCAAAAAAACCCAAATATAACAATACAAGTCCAATCAAGAAAATCCTAAACCTATCCCTACACTTATATGAGCCTTCAAAACGCCGCCGCTAGCCACCGCCTACCACCTATCAGGCAGAAACAAACAGCCACCAAAGATTCTCCTCCACATACCACCGAGCCACCACCGGCAAACCCATGGAGCAACAACCAAACCCATTGCCGCCCTTATCATCCAATCCCGGCCAGTTGGCCATTTTCCGGTGAACGACGATTTTGTTCAAATATCAAATCCGTTCATGTTGTAGATCTCGTCGAGACACATGATCATGTCAAAAATCTTGTCATCAAGTATCGTTTGGTACATGATCATAATAAGTTTATTTTGGAAAAAAAAATACATACTCACAATGGATTGGAACCCCTCTCATTCATTTGTCCAAAATAAATGTGTTCTGATCGTGTACTAAACGATATCCAATGGACATGATTTTGATATGGTTGTGCGTCTTAACGAGATCTACAATATGAATGGATCCAATCATTCAACAAAACCGTCTCTCGTCGAAAAATGGCCGACTGGCCAGTACTGGATGATAAGGTTGATTGGATGGGAGCTTGACCCTTCATTGAGAGGCATAACATTTATCACTGAGAGGCGTACTGGACGGTAAGGTTGACTGGATGGGAGCTTGACCCTTCATTGAGCGGCATAACATTTATCACTGAGAGGCGTAACATTTTACCAAATAGGCGTAACAGTGCATACAGTATGCACCGTTAACAATTGAGAGACATACATTTAGTACCATTCAGAGACATAACATTACCACTTAGAGGCATAATATTTTTCTAACACAGGCGTAAGTATAATTTATACAAGTTGTGTATTAGAGCTTTTTTCCAGTAAAATTGCGTACATCATAGACATTCACTTCTTAATAATGTGACCAGTCAAATACGACGATGCAGCACCAGCTTCATGTTAGGAATCGAACTCCACGTTCAACCCAAAATGCCTCTACGGATCTAGAATAACAGAAATTGCAAAGCAAACAGAAAAACGGTCCACTATAATCAAAGAATTAATAGAGTACAAGTCTTCTCTCTAAGAACAATTTTCTCTCACATCCTCTCTTGTTTTCCCAAAGCTCTCTTAACGTTAATTACTGTCGGACCGTTTTTCCACCATCTTTCTTAAAACCAATTGGTGTTAAGCAATGTTTTAATTAAGTCTTTTTATGGCATTCGACATCTCACCCGCAAATTTGTTTTTAAAGCGGTCCCAAGGAATGACATTGTGTAACCAGTGGTGATGCCACATAGTAAGCAGTGGGGTCAGGCGACCCCATGGAGGGTAAAAAATTACTATTACTATACTGAATTATTTTCTAAATTAATAAATGACCCCATTACAATTTGATGATGACACCACACTAAATTATTTTTCCACTGGAATCCAACCCTTTCCTCGTCAAAGTTAGAACTTAAAGCACCACCCATTACAATTTGACGACCACACTAGATTATTTTTTCACTTGAAACCCACCCCCTCCTTGGACAAACATTATTTGGTGGTCTAACATCCCTAAATACGACACATTTTCGTGGAATCCACCGGTAAGTGTATGGATCCTGCGAAAATGTGTGGTGTTGATGAGTGTTGGGTCCGAGACCACTGAAAATTACTCCTCTTTGTAACCCTTAGTAAAAGTTAAAACACCTCATAGAATAAAACGCAAGCGTAAAATAAGTACTTTATGTTATCAACAAAGAAACTATCATGCAACATTTCAAAATGTGGAACCCGTTGAATTAAACTGTAGAAGTTCTTGAGTTTATCTTGTTTTGGGTGAAATTGAAAATAAGATTATTAGAACATACCTTTTGATATCTTTTATTGTTTTAGTTGAAATGCTTATTGAGCTTTCGATGTGTTTTTTTTTTTTGTGGTCAAAATTAGATTATTAGTTGTCATTACTATTGAATTTTTTATTTATAATTGGTAAGAGAATATGTGCTTATAAATGACCCCATGGTTCCAAAATTCTGGAGTCGCCACTGTGTGCATGTAACCAAATCTACAGGGCACTCCGGGCCCAACAATCCCTTCCTCATGATGAAGCTCCTACAACTCGAATCCATAACTTCTTGGCTCTGATAGCACTTGAAAACGGGCGCATGCTGCATACTTTGAGCCAGGTTATAAATATCGACCTATTAGGTCATAAAACAACATCGGCGCCAAAATAAAGTCCAGAACTCATATCTTTCATCTCATAACACTTTTGGCAGCTAGGGTTTGTGCAACTCAAAGACTAGTGAAAGTTTATCAATACGTATGCTCTAAAGAATCATCTTCGAGGAATTTTCTACTTCAACACATTCAATCTCTACGTAAAGCCGTTTCGTGGAGTTCGAAAGGCGATTCGTTTGGAAGGCTTGAGAATTTAAGATTCAACGATCATGCAGAGGTACAGTGAACGTGAATTTGACAAGTAGGTCTTAAAGGATTCGTGGTGAGAATACACGAACACTGAGTAATAACTACTTGTAATCGTACAATGATTTTAGTGCATGATTCATTCATGTGGTTTTTTCCCCGTTTAGGATTTTCTATGTATATATGGTGTTATTCTATTTATTGTTTTCCATTGTGTAATTGGGTTAGTATATCGCTTGTGGGTTGATTATTGAAAAAATTCAAAACATAGCAACTTAGGCAAGCTAGGGTTTTTTCAATTACAATACAAAGCACACAGATTGCGACACTTTGTGTTGTGTGCTGTGTGCATCCCAACACTTCATTACCTGGGTCAGTTTGAACATTCTTTACTTTCTTATTCTTCGCCATCTAAACTTTAATATGTACCCAGGCGGCCTAATTAATAAGAAAGTTGAAAATAAAAACAACGATTAATCTTTAACTACTCCCTCCGTCCTTTTCTTAGAGTCTAGTATTTCATTTTGGGTTGTTCCTTTATAAGTGTCCATTTTATAAAGTTATTGGGTAAAAATTGGTGAATTTTTCATTTTGCCCCTAAAAGTAAGTTCTATTTTGAAAAAAAGGAGTATAATGATTTTTGCACTCCTTTTTGTCATTTAGGGCCTGTTCGGCCAGAGAAGAAAGCCGGCTTTCCTGGAAAAAAAGAGCCAAAAAAGCCAAATGTGTCACAAGGCTCTCTCTCTCTCTCTCTCTCTCTCTCTCTCTCAATTTTGCCGAAAAAGCCAATAATCCACTAGGATTTTTTAAATTAATTTACACTACCCTCTTTCATAGGTATATTTTCTCACAAAGTAAAGGATATATATATATATATATACACACACACACCACAGATCCAGTAAGGGATCTTTTACAGCCAAACCATGCGGACCTCCCTTTTCCCGATCGAATTGCAACGATCCGAGCCGCTCAATATGTTCAGAACGTGATTTTAAGGGTATCAGTGAGAAATCGCCAAAAAAAATTGACCTGGTAGGGCTTGATCCGAGCAGTTTTGCATAAAAATGCACTTATGCAAAACTGCTCGGATCAAGTCCTTCCAGGTCATTTTTTTTGACGATTTCTCGCTGATACCCTTAAAATCACGTTCTGAACACATTGAGCGGCTTGAATCATTGCAATTCGACCGGAAAAGGGGAGGTCTGCACGGTTTGGCACGTAAGGGATCCCTTACTGGATCTGACTGATACATACATATATCTATATATAAATATATGGGTAAATTTCACTGACCTCCCCTAAGGTTTCTGACAAGTGCAGAAACCTCCCTTTAGGTTTCTAAAATGTCACTATTCTCCCTTACTTTTCAAAGTAATCTATAGATTCCCCCTTCAAGCTAATTTGGCATAGATGGTGTCAAATTTTGAATGAAAAAGACTTCAATGCCCTCTTCAATCTTTTGATCTACCTTTACCTTCTCTCCCTTGTTCATTAGCCACTACCCGTACCAGAAGTTGAGGAATTGTAGAGCATATTTGGTTGTGTTTTTAAAATTAGATGAGTTTTGAAGATGAAAAAAGTTCAATTGGGTTATGTATTAGTCAACTTTGTTTTGATAATTTAATAAATTTAATAAAAAGTGAAAAAAAATAAATAAAATTCATTAAAAATTTACAAACATTAAAAAATTAGCCATCTTTGACTTTGACTTTTTTTTAATAGTATTTTTTAAAATGTTAGTGATATCTTTAATTTTTGTAAAATCCTTTACTTTTAAGATTGAGATACAGGTATAATTAATAATTAAAAATGAATTGACGAAATTCCAGAAAAATATAATTGGAGTCGTATCAAATATGTGGAGGTAAAGTACGCTAATAATATATAAAATAAAATAAACATTGGTTAGTCGTTTACGTTTTATTTGATGTTTAACTATTTAACTAAACTAATTTTTTCTCATTTTCCCCCTAATTTTATTTTATTTTGCCATTTTAGTGTTTTGTTCGACTTTTTAAAATTTCTGTTACATTCACGTTCTATTTTTTGGATCAATCATATGTCTTGATGAGAGAAGTTTAAAAAGTAAAATATTATGTACTATTTTACATTAAATAATTAAATTTTCATGCCATCTTATTAATGTACTATTTTAAAAAAATTACATCGACTAACACTTATTTTACTTTTAGAAAAAGTGGGCATTGTGTCCTTATAATTTTTTTTCTCATTTGTTAGTTTTTTGCCAAACTTTTGTAAATTATTGATTCGTCTCGGCGAGATGAATCGGAAAAAGAAAAAAAATTACTTTTATCCAAGTATTTTGGAAAATAACCACTTTTAAGTAAAAAGGGTTTTAAAAAAAGTTGACTTTTTTTTACTTGAAAGTGGTTATTTCTCAAAATATTAAAAAAATTTACTTTTCTGATTTGTCTCATGCTGATGAATCAATAATTCACAAAATTTTGGCACAAAATTAACGAACGCAAAAAAAAATTGAACAAGGACAAAACATTTACTTCTTCTAAAGGTAAAATACGTGTTAGTGGACCGGGGTTTCGAAATATGGAGATAATTCATATTATGTTTTGCGCACATCTCGACTAATTCCGCAGTCCTAAAGACTAAAATTAATGACAAAACAAACCTCTCATGTTCCCAAGGTTTGTGATGTTTGGCTTTTGTGAGATTTGAATTTGCGATCTCTTGGGAGACAAATGTGTTAGTTGCTTTCTCATACCCGTTTAGCCAATTTCCTTGGGGTGTGTGGGTTTACATTTACATATCGTTAAACATGAAGCAATTACGGTGAGGAATGGTGTAATTTGTTGTTCATGAGCATTGAAAAAGAAGTGTAGCTTAAAAAAAAAAAAAAAGAAAGAAAGAAGGCGGTGTGATGGTGCTAATGGGTGGCGACAGTATCTGTGGGTTACGGATTTAAATGCAGATGGCATGTAGGAAGTTGATGATTGTTGAGGGTAATTTTGGCACTTGGTCAAGTTATTGTAGGGACATCACTAATTCTGTTAGCTTTACAAACGGAGAGATAACAGAAGGGGGAAATCTGATAATGTGAGTAAAAGTGAGGGAGGGCAGTGACATTTCAGAAACCACAGAGGAGGTGTCTGCACTTGTCAGAAACCTCAGGGGAGGTCAGTGAAATTTGCCCTATCTATATATATATATATGTATATATATATTTTTTATAATAATGGTGAAAAAAGATGTGCCTATAGTAGAAAGGGGAGTAAAAAAACATTCCTTAAAAGAAAAGAAAAACATGTGTGTTTCCTGTGACATCCCTCTCTCATTATCGTGCATGGTCATCATTTTATCAACCTTGTGTCCAATTCTCATGATTTCCACTTTCTTAATCATAATTCCGGGGAGGAAGTGTAAAGGGGACAAAAGATGAGGGTTGAAACCCCAACCTGATGGACTCATATAAAAAGCTGGCTTTTTGAGGTTTTATTTTGAATATTTTTAAAAATATTTAAGTAAAAATCAATTTTTTTGGATTTTTCGATTCCTTTCATTGAAACGAATCGATAAACCACAAAAATTAGATGCAAAACTAAAGAACAAAACAAGAAACAACCCAAAAACACTATGGAGAACAAGGCCTTATAGAAGGATGCGTCAAATAAATCTTTTTTTTTAAGGGAAATGCTAAGGATATATCAATGTGTCACATCCCTAACCACACATCTCTTACATGAATGTGTGAAAATTTCACAATAAATGTTAGGGACCCACATGTATATAAGAGAAATAATGAAATATGATTGAAGTATGACAAATTGATGTGTCTCTAACACCTCCCTTTTTTTTTAATAGGAAGAGAAACCTCTTTGACACTTTTGGGAAAGATTGTCACTCCTCTTTTTGTTAGTGTCACTCCCATTTGTGTTTTTATTGATGATTTATTTTGTGAGTGAATGAGAGTGACATTAACAAAAAAGAAAGTGAAAAATCAAGGGGGAAATTATATTAACCCCCTTTAACTACCACCCGGCTACACATTGCCCCCGTTAACTACAAAATCCAACACTTAACCTCCTTTAACTACCATTCGTTGAAATCACATGGATGATGTTAACGGAAGTGCTGAAGTTACCTTATTACCCCTTTTCTATTTGGGTGTATATACATACATATAGGGGGGACAGAATCCCCTTTACTTGCAAGCCCAGAAGAAGAAGAAAAACAAGAACAAGGATCAAGAAAAGAATGGTAGATCTTTTTCAACCGGAGCAAATCCACCACCACTCCGCGCAGCGGCGGTGGAAGAGAATCCAGAGAGAGGGAGTACGGAGAGAGCAGAGTGCCGATTGGGTTCGGCAAAAGAGGGAGTACCGAACCTCAACCTGGTTTGGTGCCTCCGGCGAGCCCATATATACATATATGTGGGACAAAATCCCAGTTCCAATTGGGGTATGAAGTATATACATATATTATACATACATGTGGGACAAAATCCTCTTTTACGCCACCATATAGGTGAAGACCCATCTGTGATAAAATAAAATAAAAATCAGACCCATTTTCCTCACATTCCAGTACTCCGCAATCAAAATCGCCGACGGGATCGAAATCCCACACCCCTTGAGCTGCTCAAGGGTTTCCAATACAACTCAAACCCATTTCCCTCAACAAGCATACCCACAATAAAATCAAACGAAAGTTCTTTCTCCTGTCCGCCCACACGAAGAAACGAAAACCCAGTTAAGGGTTTTTGATTTCTTGGAGGACGGGTTTGAGGGGTTTTAGTGGAGAAGGAAGGGAGTCCGGAAACGGCGGTGTTTGACCTAAAGGTGTCAAGATCTAGATCCGTTGGGTGCAGCGGCAGCAGCAGCCGAAGCTTTTCCGGTGACTTATTCGACCAAATCTCGATTGGGTTTGGCGACTGCGCCCTTCAGCGAGCCGAATCGTACAGAGAATCTAGATAGAGGGAGTACCGAGAGCAGATAGATGGATGGGGATTGTAGAGAGAGAGAGAAAGAGAGAGGGAGAGAATACTGCAGTTCAGTTCAGAGAATACAAAAGTTTTCTTTTTCTTCTCTCATACACAAATGGGGAGATGAGGGCATATTAGTCCAATACTTGATTTCCAGTAATTTGGAACCACTTTCACAAATGGGGAGATAAGGGCATATTAGTCCAATACTTGATTTCTAGTAATTTGGAACCACTTTCCGTCAAACGCCTTTAACAGAATGCAAACGGTAGCCTCATGATTTCAACAAATGGTAGTTAAAGGAGGTTAAATGTTGAATTTTATAGTTAAAAGGGGCAATGTGTGACCGGGTGATAGTTAAAGAGGGGTTAATGTAATTTCCCCCAAAATCAATTCCCAACTAATAAGGTCATTATCGTAATTGGATTCACAAGAATTTCGAAGTACACGTGGCACGCGTAACTTGGGGGAGTTCGGTTTGGCCGCGTCTGCCAAAGGCGACCTTCTAGAAGCCCACCATAGAGACCCTTTATAGTGTGAAAGTAGTCAAAATCGGCCCCACTTGTTATTTTTAATGCATTAATACCCCTGAGATCTCGGCACTCCCCGTTTTACCCTTGTTAATGATTTTTCCCCAAATAACTTTTTAATACTCCATTTTAAACGTGTGATACAAGGGTGAGAAAAAAGAAGAAGGGTTGGATGCTGATCAAAGGACATGAAAACTCTTTTATACATTGTCTGATAAAGCAGCATAAAATTTAATCTTGATTTTTTTTTTTTGAGTATTAAACCTGCTTTTATTATTTAGCTCTTAGCACATCAGGTTGTATCCCTTGGCTTCCAAGGAAAAGATTTTGGGTTCAAATCTACGAAGAGGAGTCGAATTCCCTTTGCTTATTAACCCACTAACTCTCCTCTAACCTCACATTGATGCATAAATTGTTGCCAAAAAAAAAAAAAAACCTTAAGTGTACTCCCGTAAAATTTTGTATACATTTTTTTTGTGCCAAAACGATTAGAGATGATATTATAGATCCCAAGAAACAATACATCAAGAGAAAACTTCATTCCTAAACAAGAGATCAAGAAACCAAACAGGAGGAGACTCAGTCTAAAAACTAAACCCAACTCCAACTAAACTAACTGCTCCAAACAGATGGAGCACTGCAAAAAATAACCAAAAACACCCACACAGGGATGATAGAAGCCTCACATATGGGGAGAAATTCCACACATGGGGACATCAAAGAAGAGAACCAGAAAAAAAAAAAAAAAGAAAGAAAAACTAGTAACGGAACCGGACGGAATCTGTCGTACCAGAGCAAACTTCATCCACCAACCTAGATTTCCCACTCTGGCGGGGGAGGAATAGGATGCCTCCGGCAACCATGATCTTCAAGGCACAACCTCCAAAATCCGTCGGACTACACGGCGGAGGAGGGGCGATGGATGGTGGTTTGGGAATGAGGAGGATGGGGGTGAAGGGGGAAGGAAAGAAAAGCCTCCGAGATCTAGGATAAGGAGATGAAAAAATCCCACGAAGGAGGGAAATCCCTCCCCTCTCATCACCCATTCAGGCGTAAAATCTGGGGGAGGGGAAAATTTTGTTTACATTGAGAGGTCAAATAGTCAAGTTTTATCGATAACAAGATTAAAATTTGTATCCTATCTAGGAGCCTCATCTAGATCTGTTGGTTTATTTCTGTCCCATACGAGTGTATATCTTAGGTTGTTGATCTAGGGTTAGCTCAGTTGGCCAGAATTCTTGCATTTCACTAAGAGATCAGGAGTTTGAATTTTTCGACATGCATGTGGGTGTTCTCCCTTTGAGGGCTTTTCCTTTGTTTCTTTGTTTCTACCTTATTATGGGCTTATTTATTGTATTGATTGAATTATTAGGTTTAGTTATCTCGTGGACTCTCACAATTAATGTAGTATCAAAGTTCGTACTTTGTATCTCTTGTGCGGTTGATGTCAATGATGTGGTGTGCTGTCATTGTAATTATCATGATATATGTGGATTCAATTTTTACACCGCGTGCTACAAAAAGGTCTGTACATTGTAATGGAGGGGGTGCTATATTGTATAACAGAAATGCTACATACACTATTTTATTCTACTACATTATCCATTACATTTTTGGTAGGGTCCATTCTGGTTTCCATAAAAATACAATAAAATGTTCATGAATTTTGAAATAATATTTTATAGGGTCCTATAAAAAATCAGCTTCAACGAATATCGGTAAGTATTATTTCTGGATTCGTAGGGGCGAAATTGTTCAACTGCGCAGTTTCGCCCCTATGAATCCATAAATAATACTTACCGACATCCGTTGGAACTTATTTTTTACGGGACCCCATAAACTGGTAAGTATTACTAATTCATCTTGGGATATTTCACTAAATCAAAATTTATGAATGCAGTTGTTGAAGACTCAATATTTGGTCCGTTAAAAGATTTTACTTTGAACGCTGTATTTGGATTTAATTACACTTGCACCAAAGTGGACACCCTGTGCTGGTCGGTCAAACTCGACCATTTGATTTTGACTTGTAAAGTTGTAACTTAAAGACAAAGTTCCGAACAAAAACAACGTGTATATATGTATGTGTAGATAAATATACATGCATTTGTATATTACTATATATAACAACGCTTTGCAATGATTTAAAAAAAACTTGGTGCTCGGTCAACAAAAGCCGGCCAACACAAGGATTTAGTCCAACTGTCTACTGGAGACCCTCTTCTCGCACCCCCTCCTGACACCCCCACCCCCCCCCCCCTCCGGCCCCACCCTCCCTCCCCCCTTTTCCTCCTTGTCCCTCCTCCTACTGATTTCGGTTTTTTTTTTTTTTTTTTTGTTTTTTTACTTTTGTTAGTTTTTTTTTTTGTTTTACTTTTAAGACTTTATTTTTATTTTTTATTTTTACTTTTACTAGTTTTTTTTTTATACTTTGAAAAGGCTTTAATTACTGTTTTAGTATTTTTAAAAATTTTACTAGTTTTTTTTTGTTTGCTTTTAAAAGACTTTAATTAGTTTTTTTTTTAAACTTTTACTAGTTTTTTTTGTTTGCTTTTAAAAGACTTTAATTACTTTTTTTTTAAAATTTTTCTAGTTTTTTTTTTTACTTTTAAAAGATTTCTTCTTATAATTTTAATTAATAAATGAATAATTAAAGCATAACTTGTACTAATTTTAATTAATAAATGAATAAGTAAAGCATAACTTATACTAACTTGTACTAATTTCGTCGAAGAGTGAAAATACATGAAAATTCAATTTCTAATCAATATTTCCACCAAATTCTGCTCCTGCCCCTTTTGGTCTTGTATCCATTATTTCTTCCCACAAACGAATTCGTGTTGCATAACAAGCAGCCTATCTTTAAACTTGTTCTGATGCATTGTTCCACCACAATGTTGGGTAGGGTGGTACATGGTAATGAGGCTGCAAGAAAAGTTGCACAAAATGATTGTTCCCAACAAGGGCAATAGCTATTTCAATGCGCTCTTGGATTGAAACTGGAGGGGATCTCAATGGGAAGTGAGTAAAACAACTTGAAGGACGCGCATCAAATGTATGCAGAACAAGGTTGTACACCGAAGTGATGACAACTTCTAAAGAAAATCTAAATGAGTGGTTATAATTGAAGATAAAAAGATAAAAGGAAATCTGAATAAGGGGTTAGAAATAAAATAGATAAAAGATATAAATAAATACAAAATTAATAAATTCAATAACATAAAAGAATTATAAATTTTTTTTTAAAAAAAGAAATTTACTCACATGTATAATATTAAATAATTTAAAAATACATATAAAGAGTAAAAAAATAAGTGTTCCGATTTTTAATTCGTTTGAATCGGTACGAATATCGTATTTTTTTTATCACTTCATCCTAAATGGTCGTAATGAATTTTTGGCTCTAAGGCCTTTCAACGAGCGCCCTAAGAGAGACCTGAAACTAAATAAAGTGCCTTAGGATACTTGTTGAAAAGCCTTCGAGCCAAAAATTCATTATGACCATTAAAGATAAAATGATAAAAAAAACAAAATTTTTGCATCGATTCTATCGGATTGAAAATTGGAACACTTAAATAATATTAAATAAATAAAACAGTAAAGTCTTAAAAGTAAAACAAGAAAAAAAACTAATAAAAGTTTAAAAAAAAAAAAAAAACCCGGGTTGAATTATTGGCCCGGAGGGCATTTTGGTCATAGGGGTCGTGGGTCCGGGAGGCGCGCCTCTGACAGGAGGCGCGCAAAGAGATTTGCCTGTCTACTATTGGGGTCTCAATTAAAGTCAAGATAAAATTTCGTGCGGATTGATCGAACGCAGAGAATTAACGCAGTTTTTTGACAAATTATGTAATTTAATACTACGGAAGCAATACTAATGGGATTCGGCTTGACTTGGTGTGCACCATCCGGACACCCGTCTGCAATTTTGACTCTAAAGCTTCTACTCTCTTTTTTTGTCATCTAGATGGTGGTTAAGTCCGTTCGGCCAAGAGATACATGTTTGGGCTGATTTTCGAACCTCCTAAATATTCGTTTTGGAGGTTTTCATGTTCGTTTATGAGTTTGGGTTCAAGGAACCCAAATTGGGCAAGAAGAACTATTTCTTGACTCTCTCAATTAGGATCATTGAAATATTTCTCCACTTCCAAGGTAGGTGAAAAAAAAATCGGGACTCATCTTCGTCGTTTTTTGGTTGTCCCTCAGTGGTGGTGGGTTTGGGAAGATCTTTGTGGTGTGGCCTTAAGGTCACTTGGTGGATCTCCATTCCTTGTTGATTCTTTGGATCTTTTTATCTCTTGGTTGAAACACTAATTTTGTGAGATTTGTTGACAGATGGTTCTGGTTGAGAGGTTTCAATTGGGTTTCGGTGAGAGAACTTGTGTTCTGCGGTGGTGAGTTTGTCTATTTGTGAGAATTTGCTCGTCACCATTAATGTAGCTCTTCGAAGAATTGTTCTTTTAATACTAGTGTAATCATCTCTAGTTTGTTAGCCCTTAGACAAGGTCCAAGTTAACCAACCATAAGTCAAACCACGTAGATCTTGGCATCACTTATATGTGTTTTGTTTGTAATTTGGCATCACTTATATGTGTTTTGTTTGTAATTTGGTTTGGTTTGGTACTTGAGGGCCTGCTGCGCAATATATCATATTGGATTTCAGAATACCAATATATATATATATAACATAGAAACAAATCACTTATCCTAGCTGAAATAACTGCCTCCTACTATGATTGGAACTTCTTTCTAAAGTCTCAAGTTCAAAATCTCTAAGATGCTATTAACTCTTATGGATCCAATCTATACGGGACTTTGTTCCGCCTTAAATTGAACTCCCCGCTAGTGGACGACGATATTAGTCTCCTGAATTAGTTGAGTTGTACGTGCGTAAACCGATCCAAACGCCTGAATTATCCAAATTGGGTGGTCCAAAAACTCCAATGGCAATGGATGCTTAAAATAATTGCTGCATCCACTTGACCATGTTGAAGAAGTAATGGCTAGCTAGGTACAAGTACAACCAAGTCCATGATTGTCGCTATTTTGGCGCCATATAATCAGTCAATTTTGTTGTGGTTGGAAATTGGAACCATTCAATAATTCTTTTCCCTATACGTATGTCGGGCTACATTAATGTGCTTAAATATCTATCTCTCTGTCCATTTCCGTTGCAATGGAAAGTCAAAATGAAAATGACTTGGAATGGTCTATAGTCCTTTTGCAGATATCCAATTCAAGGACTTATTGATAGACTCAAATTCGTGCTCAAATTTTAAAAGACTACTTACGACTCCATTAATGAAGGTTTTACTTAATTTTTTACTCAAATTTGAATATTATACAAATGAAATATTTGTAGTATCGGTTTAGCTTACCATCAAGAGAACCTCTCGGACTTAGTTATGTACCTAGTACATGTATAGGCCAAGATAACATGCTTCATGTTTTCGTCATCAATTAACCGAGTTAATTGAATTATGTACAAGGAATTTCAAAATTTTTATAAACGGAAACGTTTAGTTATTTATTGAATTAATGACATAATTATGGAGAATGGGCAAATAATATGGAACGGAGGGACTAGTACATATATTTGATCAGCTTCTTTATCCACAACTAATTGATTTTGAGTTAGATGTTTAAGGTTGTTTAATGATATCAGAGCAATATTTCATTTGTACGAAAAGGACATTATAGTCCAGTCGTGATCTAGTAGTTTTTTTGAATTTTTTTGTATACCTCTTAACGTTTGAGCCGACGGTCACAAGCATTTTTTTTCCTTGATATCTCAGGGGTCCGAGCCAACATTTCTCCTGAGCAGTAACAGATATTTCTTCAAGTGTTAACCAATTTATTATGCCAGTCCATGTAGATCACCTCCCAATGGTAGTGCATTACTATGGAAAACTACTTTGTTGTTTTAGAAGTAAAACGAACCCTAAAGTTTCAGGTTCTTTACTGACCACTTGGTGCATTCCACAAAAACAAATAAGGTCCCGGCTTGGTTGCTGCTTGTATTCAGTTGTGAAGACTGCCACTCAATCACAATTCACAGCCATCCATTTCGACAATCAATGACCTTGCAGTCAACTAAATAGAAGACCTCTACCACTTGATCACAACCATCCATCTCAACAATCAATGATCCAGATTTACCTATAGGGTAGTCTTTGCAAATCTAGACCAGTACTGAAAACATTTTTGGATAGCTGGGATCATGCATGCAAACGGCACTCTGCAGTCCAAGACTGGACTGCTAACAAGCCATCTCCAATAAACAAAGCACTTTCCTCTGGAAATTTATGACGTATATTGTGACTTTTGCAGTATTAGCATTATCGAATTAAGAAAAATCTAATGTGCTAAATCAGAGAGCCATCACAGCAGGTGAAAAAATGTTCCAAGACTTGCTTTGATTGTGCAAATGCATGTGTACAGATACAAATCAATTGTAAATACAACAAAAATATGTTGCAAATCTGCAGATGATAGTCTACTATCACCCAACAAATTATATACAAATCAATTCATTGTTGCATCTCCTTCTTGTTTTCTCTCCCTTTCTTTGATATCGGATAAGCTTCCTGGTTCTGGTGAAGCCATCATCTCCATCTCTTAAGAAAACTCCAAGGTCCTGTTCCAGTCCCTATCCTGCAAATTTGAACGTACACATCAAGACCTACTAAATGAACGGTTTGGGATCATGAATTAGGACCATGATGAGTCCCGTTTTGAGTCACATGAGAGGATCTTGAATCGTTAAGAGCAAAGCTTTGAATGCCGTTGGTAAATTCACACTATGCTTTCACTTCATTTTTGAAATCACATGTGTGTGTCTGTGTGCGCACGCGTGTGTTTGGTCAACTATTTTAATAGGTGCAGTATTTGCAATTTTCTAGCAAACCAATACGATCTTGTTTTTGTATGCAGCAAAAGGCGGTGTAAAGAATTTATTATCTAAGAAACCATCCTTTTGGTGCATAATACAAATGTTTGCTCTCTCTCTCCTGTAGAAAGAATTGTGTCTCCCATATAGAACTATCAGCTCTTTCCAAAATAAAATCCGTGCTCTTAAAACGAGAAATTACCTCCAAAAGCCGGCTACTGCACGCAAAGTCATAAAGATGGATAGAGCAACCCATAACCCAACGAACCCATTAGTTGATGACAGTAAAAACACGCACAGGATGCTCACAAACGAGACCAAAACCTGCACAACAAGACGGCATAAATAAATTTATCCTTGTGTGGTTACGAAGAAGGCGGACGAGGAAATATATCAACTTAAGTACTATGATACAGGATGCAAGTAACAAGAATTCCCATATATATTTTCCTTCATCTTCAGAGCGGCCAAATGGAGCTCAACAGAATGCAAAAGATGCAATCTTAATAGAATAAAACGAAACATAACGGCAAGCAGCCAAAGGGTTATAGACGTGCCATGGAGTAGGCTGAATAAACAAAATCAGATGCTCCAAAGTTGACTCCATCGAACACAAATGCCAAAGCATTGATGGGTTGGGTCCCTGCAACAAACTAAGGATAGAAGGGAAAAAGAAATCAGTTCCAAATAAACGTCTCCATTAACTAACACTAATCTTGTAGTTTAGGGATAGAAAGAGAGAAAGAGAGATACCGGGATGCCTAAACTTAAGATTTGCCGAACATTGACGTCGTTGGTAAACAATCTGGATGCCAATTGTAATACAACAGCAACAAGGACAGATAGAACTAGCCCCAGAACCAAACCCAACTGCAGAGTCGAGCCATTAGCAGAGAGGAACATTAGAAAGGAGGGGTGAGGCAAAAGAAAAGAAATGGAAAAAGAAATTTAAGTACCAATTGGATCAAAAGCAAAAGCAATACAGACCTGCAATACCCGAGATGCAGTTGCTGTGGCCTTGTCAAAATCCCTCTTTGCAAATGCACTTGCCAGAATAGCCTGAAAAAAGAAAAAAAAAAAACTCAAAATCCATTTTATTCCCAACCGGCGACTTCTAACAAGTCTTCCTTGATTTTCAGAGCAACAACCAGAACTACAGGTATGAAATGAAAAGTGTTTCTTACGATTAAAACCAACAGCCAACTTGAGCAATTTGCCATTATGTGGGACACTTGCATTTCTATTTTCTCATTAACAAATCCATCTTTGTTTATGCCGCTAACTCACCGGGACATCTCTGCAGCAGTCTCAGGGAAAAATTTGGGGAAAAGTGGCAAAATCAACTAGTCCTAAACAATTCGACAAAGACGATAAAGCAGGTCTGAACCCATGTGGATTTTATCTGCTGGTTGGGTACGTATAGTATGGTTAGAGGCACGCTAGAAAAGTTAGCGTTCTATATCGATTTATTAACATTTTATTGCACTCTACGAACTTGTTGATCAATGGTGCCATAAGCATTATAGGTAAGTAGCCTGATTTCCCAGAAGTAGTATTGCAAGTAATAATCCTAACGCTTAGAAGCCTGACTGTTCCGTTTTCTAGGTCATAGAGTGGGGAGCTACAAAAATGACATGTTACTTGCTCTCTTATTCAAGAATACGGTCTAAAGTTGCAAATTCATAAACAATCTATGTATCCTGATTTCGTCATATTCGTAAACTTGAGTGTACACGAAATGACATTCCAAAGGAAGCTTATCAAGTATGATGACACTTTGAACAATAAATTTGCTCCCAACTTCAGAAAGTAGGCACAGGGAATACAAATTAGCACAGCGCCATAGCCCTTCATCCCAGATGAATGGTTCAACTCCAGAACAGAACTTTGCATGAAAGAAAACCCCGATCTTAGAATGGGAACAAACAAACACAAGGTTTGAATGAATCCCCAATTATCTGAAATCAACACCTAAAAAGAATGTTGGAAGAACCAAAGATTTGACTCCAACCAGCTACGTAATGACAATAGAAAAACAAGAACAGATAATCTGTCTCAGTATGGGATCACTACTTCGAAAGTATCCATGATCAGGTTCTACATATGAACTAAGAAAAAATCATTATCCGATATTTTTGGGAGATAGAACTATTGCTCATTACTTTTTCATGACAACAACTGTTCCTTGCAAAAGTGCACTTAGTTTCTTCCACTAAATCAAGTGAAGGACATGGCTTAAAGTAGTGCCAAGGTAACTCAAAGGCTGTCACCAACTGTTAGTTCGGCTGTTAAACTCTTAGTCCTGCCAATGTGTGTGGGATGTCGAGAGTGTACACCAAAAACAGATGCAGGTCAAAACTTTGGATCAATGTGCACCACGGCTGCTGCATCCAATTTTGAAATGGGAAAATTGAGAATGAAAATGAAAAGTCACTTACTTGTCCCGCAACAGCCAACCCATCTGCAAGCAAAGAGGCGGCCAGCCAAACTTGCAAGCAAATCTGAAATGCAGCCATGGATGTTGGTCCTAGCCTTGCAGCCATGGATGCCGCCAGAGTCACACAGAACGTTGCAGCTATTACCCTCAACAGTAACAGAAACCCTGATTCCAGTAGTCAAAGAAAGATAACGGTCAACAGCAGGATTCATTCATGACATTAGAAAAAGAACAACATCACCAAAAGGAACTTATGGCAAACCAAAATCTGATGCATGAAAAACATAATCACTTGAAGGAAACTTGTGAAATTCGAGCAAAAACAATAATCTGATGCATTAGAAGAAAAAGCAGCAACTTGAGTAAATGCCATCTAGCAACAAGAAATGTCAAACCCAAACTAAAAAAGACTTTTTTTCCATATTAAACAAACATTTCTCTCTCAAAAATCAATTGTCCACAATTTCAGCACTCAAAGTTCTTATCATCGGTGATCAAGGTTTAAGATCAACATCATCAACTGCACATGGCCTATATTTTTCCAGAATATCTTCAACACAGAAAAAACGGTTTTGGCAGGTAAGTTGAAATGTAGTCATCAGAGATGAGTGATGAGAACACTTTAAAGTAACCAGCAACTCTCCACTAAATCCTGGACAATTATGACGCTCTTTTTTTTTTTTGAATGGCAATTACGATTCTCAATCGCGTAAAATCTGCATGAAACAAACAAAGTAAAAAATGATGTATTTCATTAATCCCATATAATGCCATGTGTCCTGAGAGTGTTTATTGGTGTTACTAACACTATCCTGGAAGACTCGGCTATGTTGAGACACTTTTCTTGCTATGAACAGGTGGGTAACCTTTACTGCTAAAACTAGTAAAGCAGATGGCGTAAAGGACTATAAAGAAAATGGAAAGAGAGAAACAAAGTACGAACAAACTAAACTTAAACAATTATATAGTCCATGTGTGCCTTTACATGACATTTACATCAGTAATATTCACATCATTGAATCAGATTAGCTCTTAAATCTCGTTCCAGCACTGGGAGTCATTTGCAAAGGGAACCATTTAGTCACAAGTCGCTCCATGGTCCTAGATCTCTTGAATAAGTGTCCTTGTAATTTGTCTATTTTTGGTCATGAATGAAAAGAAGTTCTGTTCTACAAACGTTAGATGATTGATGAAATCAACGACATAAATGTGCCCGTAAAAAGATGGAGAAAGCACCAATTTAGGAAAAGGTAAGAGATGCGGATATAAGAAGGTTGATCCTCCACATGAGTAGAAATAATAGGAAGGCTTTTATACGACAGTAATATATACTTCCAAAGCATTTATTCTCTAGTTGTACAATAAACCCTCACCATTTTTAAGAAACCGACCAAATTGTAGATCCTTGATTCTTGGGGGTAGGAGATCAACTTGTCCAATTAGTGTCCACAACAGTATAAGGGAGATTAAGTACCTGAAATTACCAAGAAAATAAACGATGAGAAATGAAGACTCCAAGAGATGCAATGCCCTCAAGAAGATAATTTGGCAAAGAAGTAAAATTTGATAGACTGAAGATGAATGGTAAAAGATAGAACTTACTGGGAAATAACGTGTGCAATAGCTGCACCACTAACACCCATACGGAAGATGAAGATAAAAATTGGATCCAAAATGATGTTTGCTGCATCTCCTACCACTGTGTTCAACCGTCAAAAGTGAAATGATGCAAGGGAAATTGTCCACAAAGGTAGAAGATATGTTATTGTGCAAAAAGAAATAAAGGACTCTTAAGTGGAGCACAAACTCTAGCTAATACGGCGTACACCGGTACAAGTTCGACTCCCTGCAATGGAGCCATGACCAGAAAAGACGATTTTACATAAACTACTTAAGATAAGAAAGCCTGGAACTGATCATCAATGAGGAACAGCTATTGGCTGTTTTGAGGTGACAGTAATGGCAAACATGTTTTACGGTCAGATTAAATGACAGACATGTTTCAATTTTATATCCATGGGACATCCAATCACATCCTTAACTGATCAAGAAAAAACTCTGCAGGCTGCCTAGACCCAAAAAACAATAGAAAGAGAAAGGTTTCATTACATGTCGCATATAAAGGAGTTTTTGTATCCTTAAATCCTCGAAAGACTCCTTGCATGGCCAAAGACAGAAGAACCGCAGGAGCACCAAGAGACCTCAATGTCAAGTACTGTCTTGCTGGAGTTAGCATTGGAGAATCCTAAACAGACAAAAAGGACAAAATGAGAGCAATTAGTTAATCTTCTTTCCAGTTTAGAAAAACAAAAATAATAGTACTCCAAGTTGTCGTCACCTCATGTTTCTTTCTGAAACTAAATGCAGAATATTTCAAATTTTGTTGTCTTTCCCTCCCAGTTTCTGAATTCCAAACAAAGGCTTGGGTATTTTTTCCTGAAGTAATTACTAGGCCAGCTACTTGTACACGCCTATGATGGATGTACTAAACAAATACAGTAATGAAAGGAAAAGAAAGAATAGAAGAAAAGGAATGATAACTACCACACAACTGAGAACAGTCATAGGGTTAACAGTGCTCGCTACAAGTCACGGCAATATGTTGGTGATGACAGAGGGTAAGGACCAACATTGCAGGATTCTTTTATTATTTAAAGAAGCTGATGTCCCTATCTGGTGGAGGAGCAAGCTAAAATCAAGGAATGTTGCATGTGCATATATCACTTTAAGGCCCTTAGCAAATCTCTACCTCTCAATCTTCATCTCATCTATGCACTTTTACGCATGTGCACTTTAAACCACCGAGCTCTTTGGTGCCATATTAGCAATTATATAGCCACCAAATTTTGTCTCTCCAATTCACTCGGTAGTACTCAATTTCACAACATCAAGACCCTATTCCACAATTGATTCATTCCACTCTCATTCTACAGTCGAGGTCAATCTTATTTCATTATTCGTCACTTTCTCACTCCTAGTCCCTCGCAGTCCCGTGTTATCAAATCGGGATATGTATCATGTATCATTTTATGGAACATATCAGAATATAGATTGTGTATCAAAAGATGGGTTAACCAAATCGGGATATGTATCATGCATCATTTTGTTTCATTTTATGGAACATATCAGGATATATATTGTGTATCAAAAGATGAGTTAACAAAAGTTAATATACAATTAGAAATTAACTGTAACAAATAAAAAAACCAAAAGAACTATGCATACATTAAAAAAAGAAGTTTCTAAGATGCAAAATTTCTAGTCTCCCAAGTGGAGTCTATAACATTGAGGCATTCTAGTGCCTTAAAAATGGAAAGAAAATAAAAGCTTATATGATTCATGCAAAACACAACCAAAGTATGGTTCTTTCTTCTATTCAAGTCCTAAGGGATTAAAGTGAGTTTCCTTCAAATGGTTTGAGTATCACCATAATACATCAAACGAGTTAGACTGTGCTGGGGGTTTCCGCTTCTTAAAATAAGGTCTGACTTTTCTTCAATAAGGAATCGTAAGATACGTACCGAATCAAGATACGCATATATATCATAGCATAAGTCATATCATCAGGACAATTCTATACACAAAGATAAGGGATAGGATATTGTTAGAATAGAGTTGGACTAAGTCCCAAATTGGTTTCTTATGTTATGTAACGAGTCACCACGTAATATAAATAAAGCTTACTTGTGTTAGGGTTAGTTAACACCCAAAACACTTCTCTCTCATTCTCTAAACAACATGGTATCAGAGCGCAATCCTAACTCACCATAGATTCTAACCCTAGCCCAGGAAATCGACTACTGTAGCTGTCGTGACCAGTGTCACGACTGTGAACAGTAATTGGGAAACCCTAGCCACCATATTTTAGCCAAAAACTCAGATCCAACCATAACCCAACCACCGTGACCCTCGCCAGCCACCAGCGACCCTCGTCAGCCTCCGGCATACCTTCGGCGACCCTCACCTGCACCCCTATGATCCTCGTCTGAACCCCAAACCCCTTACCTAGTTCCGACAGCCCTCAAAACCTCAGATACAGCCATCACCCAGCCTCCGTGACCCTCGCCAACCTCTGACGCACCTCCGGCCACCCTCGCCTGACTCCGGCGACCCTAGCCTGAACCCTTATGACCCTCGCCTGACTCCACGTCTCTTACCTAGCCCTGTTTAACCCTCATCTGTGGCCCAACAGTCTTGTTGGATCTCACCCAGGTCTCGTTGGTACTCCTGACCCTTGCCGAGGTTGTACTCTGGTTCGTTGATGCTTGTCCGTGATGCATCTGTCCCCGACGTTCCTTGTTTCTGATTGTTCCATTGACAATCTCTCAGTGGATGTTGATGTTGGGTTTACTGTTGGTTGGTGTGTAGTTGGTGGTGGTGGTTTACTCAGTTACAATAGTTGATTCATATTAGTAGTTGTCTCTCTATTGTCCAATATAATGTCTGAAAATAAGTCTTGAGTCTGCTTCTAATTCTATTGGTACTGATCGTTTGGCTAGCTCTTCTCGGTTTCGTGAGAGGTTGTCCATTACCTCCACCCCTTTGACTGGTAAGAACTATGCTGTTTGGGCTAGAGCCGTCGAGGTTTATTATGTGGGTCAGAAACTTTATCATTATTTGACAGATGATCCACCAGCCGCGACTGCTACTACATATGAGACATGGGTATCTGAGGATGCTAATATTCGGTCTGATTTATGGAATAGTATGGAAGAACATATTGCTATCACGCTGGTTTTCTTACCTACGGTCAAACAAGAATGGACACAAGCTCAAGAGATGTATTCTGGTGTTAACAATCTCCGTCGCACATATTATCTTCATCGGTCCTTCTTTTCTATCTCACAGGGGACTTATCTTTGGAATCTTATTATGCGAAGTTCCGTGGTATCTATGAGGAGCTGAATATATGTGAGCCGATTTCCTCAGATGTTCAGGTCATGCGACGCCAGCGTGAGCATATGCAGGTTACTCGGTTTATATCTGGTGTATCACCCACTTATGGTCCTGTTCGTAATCATCTGTTGGGGTCTCCTGATCTACCTTCTCTCGGCGAGGTCTTTAGTCATCTTCACCAGTCTTCTGTATCTGTGTCTGCGCCACCTCCTGATCGTTTAGCATTGGCTTCCATTGTTTCTGGTGTTTCTAGTACTTCATCTAGTCGTGGTCGTGGTCGCGGCCGTGATTCTGGGTTTAGCGGTCATGGTCGTGACTCTGGGTTTAGTGGACGTGGTTCTGGCCGTGGTTTTGGTGGGCATGATTCTGGTGTGGTTCTGGTATTGGTGGTTTTGGTCGTGGTTTTGGTAGTCGCATGTCAGGGGGAGGTGGTCGTGGCCGTGGCCGTGATTCCCGATTGTGTACTTATTGTGGGGGGACCAATCATACCGTGGAGACTTGCAATAATCTCCAAGGGTTCCCTCAGGCTCATCAGACTGCTATTTTTGAGGAAGTTGAGCCGCTTCCTCACCATGCCGACTCTGTGGTGACTATTTCTGCAGAAGAGTCTTAGCACCTTGTGTCAAATCAGACTTCATCCTCTACTGCTACGCTCACTCAGACCGGTTCCTCTGTTGCTTGTGTTGTCTCTTCTCGTTCTTCCACTCATTGGGTTATCGATTCTGGTGCTTCTGATCATATGACTAGTACATCTACTATCTTTTCTAGTCGTCGGTCTGTTGATACACCATCTCTTGTTACCTTAGCTGATGGTTCTACCTCTGAAATTATTGGTTTGAGTTTCGTTTCTGTTACTCCATCTCTTACTTTGGACTTTGTCTTCCACATTCCTAGTTTTCCATTTAATCTCATGTCTGTTAGCAAACTTACAAAATCTTTAAACTGGTCCATCACTTTTTCTTCTCATGGTTGTGTGTTTCAGGATCTAAAGACGGGGAGAAAGATTGGTGGCCTATATTACTTTGCCAATGACATCTATCCTGCGTCTGTTGCTCTTCAGTCATCTGTTTCTCCCTATCAACAACATTGTCGTCTGGGCCATCCTTCACTTCAGAATCTGAAGCCTCGGTGCCATCATGTAGTAATGTTAAGGACTTGCAATGTGAAGTCTGTGAGTTTAGTAAACACCGTCGAGTGTCTTTTTATCCTAGGGTTGAGCGTCGTACGTCGCGTCCTTTCCAGTTAGTACATTCAGATATTTGGGGTTCTATTCATGTTCCCACTTTAGCTGGTTTTCAGTATTATGTTATTTTTGTTGATGATTTCTCTCGTGTTACATATCTTTATCTTATGAAAAAGAGATCAGAGTTGTCTTCTGTCTTTGAGTCCTTTTATGCAGAAATAAAAACTTAGTTTGATACTTGCATTCGTATTTTTCGTTCTAATAATGCACGTGAATATTTTCATAATGCTCTTTCTCACTTTTTTGATGATCATGGGATAATTCACCAGTCTTCTTGCGCTCAGACTCCACAACAAAATGGGGTTGCCGAACGCAAGATCCGCCACTCATCTGAAGTTATGTGTGCTTTGTTAATCCAAATGCAGGTCCCTAAGTCTTACTGGAGTGATGCTGTTCTTACAGCTTGTTACTTGATAAACCGTATGCCCTCCACTATTCTTGGTGGTCAGATACCTCACAAGGTTTTATTTTCTGGTCGTCCTCTCTACTCATTACCCCCTCGGGTATTCGGGTGCACATGCTATGTTCATGCACTAGATCCTGACCGGGACAAACTTGATCCCCACTCGATCCAGTGTCTTTCTCGGTTATTCGCGCACTCAGAAAGGGTATAAGTGTTACTCACCCTCTCTTCGTCGTCACTTCGTGTGTGCTGATGTCACCTTTAATGAGTCATTGCCTTTTTTTTCGGGGACCCTTGAGTCTGAGTATGTCCTTTCTGAGTCTGGGTATGTTATTCCTATAGATGTTCCTCCTGTTCCTGTGCCACCCTTGCAGGTATATGTTTGTCAACGGAAAAAATTAACCGTCGCACCTCCTCCGTCCCAAGATCCCGCTTCACCACCCCCTGTCACCTGGTCTTCCTATAGCTCTTCACAAAGGTATTCGGTCATGCACTACTCATCCTATTACTCAGTTTGTTTCCTATAATCATCCGTTTCCGTCACTTCGTGCTTTTACTACTTCTGTTTCATCCGTTTTTGTTTCTAACACTGTTCAGGAGGCCTTATCTGTTTTTGAGTGGCGGACAGCTATGGAGGCTGAGATGTCTGCTCTCCATGACAATGGCACTTGAGAGTTGGTTTCTCTTCCGCCAAGAAAGTCTACCGTTGGATGTCGGCGGGTGTTTACCGTCAAGTATAATCCGGATGGCACCGTAGAACCTATATAAGGCCCGTCTTGTGGCCAAAGGCTATACCCAGACGTATGGAGTTGATTATGCCGAGACTTTCTCTTCGGTGGCCAAGATTAACTCTGTTCGCATTCTTATTTATTTGGCCGCCAATCTTGGTTGGCCCTTGTTTCAGTTGGATGTCAAGAATGCATTTCTACAGGGTGACCTACTCGAGGAGGTGTATATGGAGCAACCTCCTGGGTTTGTTGCTCAGGGGGAGCGTTCTCAGGTGTGTCGCCTTCGCAAAACTCTCTATGGTCTTAAGCAATCACCTCGAGCTCGGTTTGGCAGGTTTAGTGATGCTGTGTTGCAGTTCGGGTATGTCTCACTCCCATTTTGATCATTTTGTCTTATCTATTCAGTCAAATCGAGGGAAAGTAGTGTTGATTGTGTATGTGGATGATATCATTATTACTGGGGATCATCAGAAAGGTATTGATGAGTTAAAATAGTTTTTACAGCGTCAGTTTCACACCAAAGATTTGGGTAAGCTTCAATATTTCTTGGGTATTGAGGTAGCAAGATCTAAGGAAGGGATTAGTTTGTCTCAAAGAAAGTATGCACTAGATATTCTAAAGGAGACTGGTTTATTGGGAGCAAAGCCTGTAGAGACCCCTATGGATCCAAACGTCAAATTGTGTGTTGATAGGGGGAGATATTTTCTCATCCAGACCGTTATCAGCTTGGTAGGCAAGCTGAATAATCTCACCAACACACGCCCTGATATCTCATTTGCTGTCAGTATGGTAAGTCAGTTCATGTCAGCCCCTCGTCTTCCACATTGAGAAGCTTGTCTTCGTATTGTGAAGTATCTCAAGGCTCATCCTGGGCGGTATCACCATCTGATAGACGGTCCTGTACTTTTGTTGGTGGAAATTTAGTTACTTGAAAGAGCAAGAAACAAACTGTGGTTGCTCGGTCCAGTGCTGAAACAGAGTATCGTGCCATGGCCATGGCTCATACTACTTGCGAGGTTGTATGGTTGAGAGCTTTGCTCGAAAAGTTGGGGTTTGGCGTACAATTGCCTATTTCTATGCATTGTGATAATCAAGCAGCAATTCATATTGCTTCGAATCCGGTATTTCATGAAAGAACCAAACATATCGAGGTAGATTGTCATATTGTTCGGAAAAAGATAGATAGTGGCGTGTTGGCTACCCCTTTCGTGTCTACAGGAGCTCAGTTGGCAAATATCTTCACCAAGCCTTTATTTAAACTACGTTTAGAGTCGTTATGTAAACAAGCTGGGATTATGTGATATTTATTCTCCAGCTTGAGGGGGAGTGTTAGAATAGAGTTGGACCAAGTCCCACATTGGTTTCTTATGTTATGTAACGAGTCACCACGTAATATAAATAAAGCTTACTTGTGTTAGGGTTAGTTAACACCCAACACACTTCTCTTATTCTCTAAACAACAGATACGTATAGTTTTTTGAAGGAGACAATACAAATCGTAGGATACGTATTCCCGTATCGTAGGTTTTTAACAACAATGCCCCAACAGTATAATCGGAATTAAAACTCGGGTTTCTCTGTATTTTATCTTTAGAAGCACAATTACACTGTATACGTTATAGCGCCAAAAATGGATTCTAGACTTGTCATTGTATTCCAGTAACGGGGTTCAAGCCACAGCAGGAATGCTGTGTCCAAGACAAAATGACAACAGGAACAAAATATAAAGAATTCAAAATCAATTAGAGGCAATAAGCAAATTAACTCAAGTGACTATAGTTTTATGAAATAACTCTCACTTACAGATTTTATGCCCATGTAACCCAACAATGGTTTTGCAGCAAAAATTAGGAATAAAGCTTGGATGAGGCCAAGCACGGCACCGATAATTAAAGCTGATGAAGCAGAAGGAATATGTCTTCTCTCATAGAGTTTTGTTGTATTTCCAATATAACTACTATTAGTGGCTGGAGACTTGTCTGTATCTGGTTAATCACCAAAAATCAAATTGATGAAATCAGGAAAGTATCAAGTATGTTAACCTAAACGCCACTTCCTTTATATTTGCATCCCCATAAGAAATCTATATATATTTGTATGACTAGTAGACCCGTAAATAAACAAGTTAAGAGGAAAGAAGAGGAGAAGCATACCAACGTTTGGAACCAACTCTTCCTCTTCATCATTTCCATCAAAACTCCTTTCTGTAATTTCAATATCACGTGATTTATCAATTAGGCTTTCAGCTGCAGCATCTTCCTCAGCAACAAAAGACGTTGTAACACTAACAAGTGGAAAAATCGCAATCTTTGATACTTGATTAAAAACAGCAATAGCAACTCCTACGGCAGCTAGCTCCACAGGACCTACGAACAATGAAGTAGAACAAGAACCAGAGAGTATATAAGATACGGGGCAATAAATAAACACCTTCATTTCAATTATGTTGGACAAAACCTTTTTCCATTTTAGGTAACTAGGGTGGAAAAATCCTACATGGGTGAAAAAGGGTGAAAATTTCTGTTTTCATGACATATTTTGCAAAGTCATTCAATTTTGCAGTCTTAATTTTGTATCAATTTGGAACCCGAGACTTCAGTAGCAACATTGATGGGGCAGTTGACTTCAAAATTGGACGATGTCCTCCAAACATCCGCATAGTAGATAATGGGTTTCAAGATTTGAATTCTCATTTCTCACATCCATTCTCATGTCATCTCATTCATTAGTCTTCTGACTCTTCTTGTATGCTAGTAATGACGGAGAGAAATAACTTATTCATGATTTCACATTTATTGCCGTGGATACACGTACCTATATGGCCGATGAAAGCTGTGTCGATTAAGGAAGCTATGGGGTCTGCTGTTAACGCAAGCGCAGCTGGTAAAGCAATTGTGGCTATCTCCACACCTAGTTCATCCTTCTTGAAAACATCACTAAAGAAGATAAATTACAACTCCCCGTTAGCGAGCCAACACAAAAAGATCATTGAATCCCTCGTAAATTAATGGGAAAAATACCAATTCCCAAACACCCAATTACAAACAGAAAACAGACCATTTGGCACAAACAATTAGGCATCACGAGTTCACGACGAAATCCCAAAATATAAAAAGATTTAAAAGTAGTAACACTTTGAAATACATGAACCAAACTTTTGGAATCAGAACCAATTTGAATATGCAACGTAAAGCCATGAACAAATCAGAGTTCCAAATGCAACAGTATCCAAATAACAAGTACCTGAAGTCTTTTAAGAAGACCTGTAGAGGCATCTTGGCAAAATTCTTTCTCAGATGCAGAATAGCATCTACAACCATCAATATGAAGAACCCTCCTACATCCAGATATCACAATCAAGATTACACAGCCCTAAGCCAAAAAAGCACCAAAAACTTCACAAATTAAGCTTAAAAAAACCTTCAAATTTTCACCAAGGCAAGAAAAGGTTGATTGAGGAGCGTTGAAGAATATGACAAAAAAAGGCAACTAGTTTCAAGAAACTGGTCAACTCAAATTCTTCCCGGTAGCAAAAAGGAAAACAGAAAGAACCCAGAACTCTACTTTCAATAGCGAGTAGAATAATGGAAACCCAATTAATCTTTAAGGAAATCAAGATTCAAGAATGCTTAGCAGCAGAAAAGGAGAGAGTGAAGACATGGTATTCCAATTCCCAATAAAGAAGAGAGAAATGGAACGGTATAACTAACCATTTTTTGATTTCTTGACCGGCTTTTGATCAGACGTTTAACCTCCCTCGGTGCCCGGTGGTGAAGATCGCCGTATTTATTATTCCCCTCCACTTGATTATAATAGTAGTATTTGGAGTACTAGACTATGTTGAATGTGACGTCGTTGACTCGGACTTCACAAAGCTTCCCGGAAGTTGAACCCACCAAATAAACGGCCCTCCTGGTGGGAGTCTCTAGACCACCCAATGCAGGCGGGGGGTGATTCAGAGAATTAACCATGAGTTTTTTTGTTTTTTGGGGGTTTTTTCTTTCTTTTTTTTTTTTAATCTGGTATTATTACCCATGAGTTTACGGACCAAAAACTAAATTAAGGGAAGTGATACCTATGTGATAATATCTCATTTTGTCAAGGTTATTTTTAGAGAATAAATTATATCCACCAGTAAAATCTCATTTTTCCATCACCATCCATTATGAGTCCTGTCGAGTGTTTATTATTGTAATTTAAACCGTTTATATTTTAAGATCCATAGTCTAATATTGCTATGTAAAAATTCAGCGTGATCGGAGGTCGATAAATATATCAAATTTTGAATTTTAGTTTATTAAACTGAGAATTTGATTATGTCAATAATAATAAAGATAAACTGTCCATTTTTGCTTCAATTTTGATACTCCTATCAATGTTCGATCAAGTTTATTTTTCGGGTGGATACATCACTATGTGGGATCTACAAAATTGAACGGTTTAGATTAACAATTAACACACGGTAAAATTGAAAAGGGCGGAGGTGAAAAAGTGAATTTTCCACCCCCAATGGAAAAAATTTATTCTCTTATTTTTATGCTCGTGACAGTGTCAAAACAATGAAACATTATACTAATGTTTTTATGATGTTACTGTACTGCGTCGTATTGGCAGAATCTCAAATCATGCTCATCTCAGCTTTTGTTATGGATAAATTGGCTTGGATGATGGGAGATGCGGCGAAGTTTGGCACCACGGATGGCTCATGCATTTTTAGATAGGGGCAAGAAAAAACTCGAGACACGATCCAAACAAGAAATCGGCTCCTCTCCCTAGTCTGCTCCGGTTTGCATTTTTTTGGGTCCATTTCGGACTCACAATAATAATCGGAACCACTCACGTTGTGAATCTCGTCGAGAACGTTGACTATTCCAAAAATCATGTCAATCGAATACCAGTTGATACCTGATCGGCAAGTAAAAATTAATATGATCTGAAAATGGGTGTAATGTATGCTACGAATTCATCTATTACCCAATTACTCCCTCTGTTTCAAATTGAGAGTCCATTGTTCCATTTTGGATTGTTCCAAAATGATGGCCCCAATCCAAAAATGAAAGGAAAAATTTGGTGATTTTCCAAAAGTATCCCTCATAAGTGAATATAAGTGGTATAAAGTAGGTAAAATATAGGGGTACTAGTGGAAATGATAGGCAATATAAGTGTAATTATTGTATGTCCCCTAAAATAGTTGGAATCCCCAAGAGGGACTCTTAATTTGGAACAGATGGAGTAGTATTATTTTCTAAATTTATCAACATAGCAATGCACTTCTATCATTCGTGGAAACCCTACACACGAGAGATTGAATAGTAAATGAAATTATCATTACGAAGATATGAGTATACAAGCATACAAAACTCAAGTTTTATTTATTTATTAGTACTATATATATATGTTGGTCTTATTTAACATCTCTAACTAAATAAATAAATAAAACACGAATGACAGCAACAATTTTTAAAAAAAAAAAAGAATTAAAAAAATATCAAAATAGATTCAGATCCTCATCGAATTGATTCCTCCATTCACAGCCATCTCTCTCTCTCTCCGTTGCTCTGATTCCTGAACGGCCTGTTTGATAGCCGGATTGAGGCGGCTTGGGACGGGAGCACTTCAGCTCCAATATTAATTGCTCCAGTCCGGTCCAGTTTGGACCCCGTTGTGGGCCCCTCCCGGGTCCACAACAATGATCGGAATCGTTCATTTTGTAAAACTCGTCGAATATGTCATCTACGTCAAAAATTAGCTTCACCGAACATCAATAGGTATATGGATGAAATAGATTTGTACATGAAAAAAATGGGCAATTATTAATTTTAACTTAATTTTTGTCCTCGCTTTTTTCATGTACAAATCTATTTCATCCATATACTTATTGATGTTCGGTGAAGCTAATTTTTGGCGTGGATGACATATTCGACGAGCTCTACAAAATGAACGATTCCGATCATTGCTGTGGACCCGAGAGGGGCCCACAACGGGGTCCAAACTGGACCAGACTGGAGCAATTAATACTGGAGCTGAAGTGCTCCCGCTTGGGACAGGATTCCGAAAGTAAAGCGCAGTTCAAAAAATGTGTTTGATTAGATTTTTATTCTATGGATTACAAATCCCATGGAATACCAATCCCCCCAATATGATGGGATTAGTCAATTCGTGGAGGGTGCTACTATAAATCTCATCCCCATAAAATTGAGCAAAATCATTTTAAAAATCCACCTCAATTTCAATCCCAATTGTGCAAAACAAACATGAATAAATGATTCATCCCCTCATTAATAATTCCACCTAATTACGAATCCCTCCAAAACGAAATCAGCAAATAAACACGCCCTCAAAGTTTAATTCAGGTTCCGTTCCAAAAACCTTCTTAAAAAATAAGCAGCTTATTTCACATTTTCAAACTAAAAAATAATGTAAACGAAAAATAATTTTTTTTATTTTTTTTTGCACCGTATTAAAGATCTTGATGAGATCTATCAAACAAGATCCATAGTGGTAGGAAAATTATTTGCGTAAACACATTATTTTTGAGTTTGAAATTGCCTTCTTAAAAAATAAGCAGCTTATTTCCGTTCTGGAACGGAGCCTCAATCTGTTCAAGGAAGAATTTGTTTTTCATAGATTCAGATCCTCATTGAATTGATCAACTTCACTGTTAAAATTTATCAAAATCCTGTGTAATTCGAAACAAATATTTCTCCTTGGTTGTTACTGCAAAATCGAAATAAAGTCTTGAGGCTCCGTTCCAGATCATGTTCTTCTTCTTACAAAATAAGTACTTATTTCATATTTTTAAACTCAAAAATAACGTAAATGAAAAATAATTTTTGTTGCACCGTATAAAAGATATCACCGAGATCTTTTAAACAAGATCCATATTGTATATTTTTAGATTTTAATAAACCCATTATTTTTTAGTTTGAAATTGCCTTCTTAAAAAATAAGGTTTGGTTGATAGTTTAGTTTAATTTATTTTTGATAGTGGGTAGAGAGAAATAGAGTAATGATTGGAGAGAGGGATAATGATTGGAGAGAAATGAAATTAATAATTGGAGATATAAATGGATTGAGGGAGTGTGCTGTACAGCACGCTCCCGAAGCGTGCTGTGCGCCACGGATGCCGTCCGTTCGGCGATCCAACGGTTCAAATCTCATCTCCACCCACGTTGCATCCGAGCCGTTCATTGCAAGATGAGATTTGAACCGTTGGATTAGAGTAATGATTGGAGAGAGGGATAATGATTGGAGAGAAATGAAATTAATAATTGGAGATATAAATAATGATTGAAAAAATATATAGGGTAATGATTAAAAAACAAAACTAAAATGGCAACCAAACATGATGAAGGATTTTTTTACGTTCCAGCACGAGGCCTAAGTCCATTAACCAAAAATCAAAACAAAACCAGACTAGATTTCAGTATCAAGAAGACTACCCTTTTTATGGAAAAACCTAATCAACTACAGAGCCGAGAGAGATCTCTCTCAAAAACTTACGGACGGATTGTCGGAGTCGGTGTCGCCGTTGCCGTAGCACGCCGGATTGATTGGGCGGAGTGGACAGTGGAGAGCGTCTTCGTGGAGGAAGAAGGCTCTGGTGTTTTTCACTTTTTCGACTGATGTAAATAGATAGTAACGGGCCTAACGGCCAACGGAGTGTTAACCTGCCGTTTGGAACAAAATAGAAAAACGACGTCATACGACTTTAGGATTTGGAAGCTGCATAACTGGCGTGATCTAAATCGTCCCATACTTTCGTTAATGAGCTGTCAGCTCCACAAGAAAAATGAGGAGAATTTCAAAATGACATTTGAACTTTCACTTCAATGTCACCGAAACACTTGAACTATACTTTATTTCAATTAAACACTTGAACTTTCAAAATTCTCAAATTGAGGCACCAGTCGTTAGTCTCCATCCATTTCCTTCACGAATCGGCTGATGTGACTCATTTCTGGCATTAAAGGGGCGCCACTAGATATGTTAGGAAGTGAACTCAACGCACAAATTTAGAAAGTGAACTCATTTCTGGTTATGATTGTGTGCATTGAATTCACTTTCTAACATGTCTTGTGGGGCCCTTTAACGGTAGAAATGAGCTACATCAGCCGATTTGTGAAGAAAATGGATGGAGGCTAACGGCAGGTGCCTCAATTTGGAAATTTTGAAAGTTCAGGTGTTTAATTAAAATAAAGTGAAGTTCAGGTGTTTCGGTGACATTGGAGTGAAAGTTCATGTGCCATTTTGAAATTTTCCCAAAAAAATATTTGGATTCAAGTAAAAATATTTACTTTTTCGATTCTTCTCGTCGAGACAAATCAACAATCCACAAAGTTTTGACACAAAATTATCAAATGTGAATTTTTTTTAAATAAGAACAAAATTCTCAAAGAAAATCCAAAAAGCTTTGCGGAACTTATTTAGTCTAAGTATTGCGCCCATTAAAATCTAAGGGAGTATGATGTAACTTTCTCAAACTGTTGGGATCTCTGTATTGTTGCCAAACCTCAGGGTGACCAGTGTAAATTGTCCAAAAAATTGGAGACCCGATCGCCCTGATTGAACAATCAACTCGACCCGTTTATGTACCATCGCTCCAAAATCTCTCTCGATCGATCGATCGATCGACCCAGGCGACTCATTCCGCTCGGTGAGTGCACCCCACTACCATCTGCCTTGATTTTTGAACTAGGTTTCAATTCGCAAATGATTGTTCCCTTCTCTTTTCTTTTCCCTGGAATGTAATTTTGTTTTCTGGGTTTAATTGAAATGGGTTTTTTTTTTGGAAGCAGTTTAATTAATTTTCATTGACGGAAACAATACCGTGATGGGTTTCTCATTGGGAGACAATTCCTTTGGGTCTCTGTTAGAATCCAAAATTTAGTATTTCCATGTTTTTAGTGGTAGTGTAACGCTGAATGTATTCGTTTTCGGGTTCCTTCTAGTTTTTCTGGATTTTTTTTTAATAACTAAGTGTCCTGTCCAGCTTACGCGCATCTCATCTAATCTAGGGACCATAAACCCACCGAGCAGTGCCCAGTTAAAACTGGAGGAAAGGCTCCGTATGAAAGTCATTTTTTGGTGTGCTACAGTATCAAAAGCCTAATGAATTAGTTAGTTTTCTATGTCTCTAGTTCTGCAAGTTTAGTACGCCTTTAGTACTTGGCCATCAAGAATTTCTCCGGATTATATTGCTTAGTACTATTGGAAGGGGTTTAGGATTTAGAGGTTGCGGTTTAGAGCATGAAGATTAGCATTATTTTGTTTTTTTGTAATAGTTCACTTATTGAACGGCCAAGTACTCTTGCATCTCACTAGGAGGTCAAGAGTTCCTTTCTTTGTATCTGTTGGGATTATTGTCTCGCTAATGGGGCTTGTGGTTGGGTTTGGTTTATAGTGATTGTGGAATTGTTTGGGATTGTTTCTCTCCCTTAATGGGGCTAGTAGTTGGGTTGGACTTATGGTGATTGTAGAGTTGTTTCCAGTTTCATGTAATTCTGATATTTGTATTCTCTAACAGTTTGAAAAAAAAAAAATCTAAGTTGGCGAGGCAGATAATTCTATTCTGGTGTCGATTTCCAGATTAGATTTTTCGATGTTTTAGCTTTAGTTTTCTTTATTTAGTCTGTGCTGATTCCATGTGTAGTCCTTGTGATGTGTCAAAATTGTTTGCTCATCCAGGTTTTACTTTGATGCAGCCCGCTAGCACTGCTGAGCGTGGACACTAACCCACTTAAAGGCAGAAATTTAGCAGCACAGATTCTAGGACATAAAGGTCGTTAACCCTTTCTTCAAATTCAGATAAATTGAGTCCACTTCTGGCTAATGATCAATTGAAGCCCGCTGATACGACGAAAGAATAAGTAGCACAAACAAATCTTTGGTTCCGGAAACTTCTGAAACTGTGGTTTTCATGGCTGCTTCTGTGTCAGCCCTTCCATGGATTTGGGTCATTGAAGCTCTGGCAAGCTTCGAGCAAGTGGATGCATCTATTTTGTTGGGTACTTGTTGGGTTTTGGTTAATGTCTTGGTCTTTCCTTGGTACTAACTACTAAGTATTTGGTTTCGATGTTAATGTTTCTTGTTTTATCAGATTTGGTTAAAAGGACTCCACAAATCTCTGACGATTTGGGGGGAAATGCCAGAGAAATGGTCTCCTTAAGAATTTTGGAGAGTTTTTTTGCTAGGCAATCTGGAAGCAAAAATGGTGGTTCCGCCATAGATTCCAAAATTGAGTTGGATCCATCTAAGCAGTGTGAAGATGTACTTCGAGATATAGTGCATGAGGTAGTATCCCTTGTTGTTTATGTTTATCTTCACTTTTTCGTGTTAAATTGTTGAGACAAATTGAGTATGGAACAACTGGAATGTTGAGTATTTCATGAGCTTAATTAGGTTTCTCTTATATGAAAATTTTATTTTTCCGGAATATAATATGCTTGTACTTGTCAGACGTCTGCTTCAAATCTGAGAATGGATGCTTCAAATCTGAGAATGGATGAACCAGAGATGTTGAAATGGGATGTCCAGACCTTTATTATGCATAAGAGAGCTGCCTTGCCAAAATGCACTTTACTACAGGTAGAAAGGAATCTGTTTCATTGATGCATAAATTTGAGAGAAGTAAAAGGAACATAAGAATTTTTATAGCTTATTTGGTTTTATGATCTGGCCAATGTTGCTTTTGACAAAACAGCTGAAGAATGCAATTCTTGAAGGAAACCATCCAATTCTTGCATCCTTGACGGAAAGCAGTAGATTGTCACTTAGCAATCAGTCTGGAAACAGAATTTCATTGGATGATGGTGATCTCAATCCAGTTGCCAGAGGGAACTTAACCTCTCCAACCCCTGAAAATGTTGATGGCTTCTTGCAAGAAGATGCGGCTAACACCACTTTGTTACCTTCTAAGAGGAATAGAAGTGACTTAGATGCTGAAGATCTGGCTGCAAAATCCTACAAGGATGGTATCAGTATGGACGATGGGTCTGACTCCCATTTGCATAATTCCAAGAAGCTTAAACAGGATGCCACTTTTACTGGCCAGGCTGTTGGTCAGAAATGTGTTCCTGCAATCGAAAATGAATTGTCCGATGATTTATTGAGAAGAAATGAACAACAGCTTATAAGGGATGGCTGTGACTTGGCCAAATCATCTCATGTAAGAGGGTCACAAGAAAGCACATTCTCGGAGGATTGTCATGATCACTATGTTGTATCAAAGAGGCATGGGCAAAGGGATGGTGAAGATGCTTCAGGATTACTGCTTAATTATCCGCAAAATTCTTGTAATAATGAGGCAGTGCCTGAGGATTCATGTGGAGATGGAACGCAGCAGGACCTACCTGCTAATGAGGCCAAGGACAATGGCAAGCAATGTGCTGAAATGGGAACATCAACGGCCTCACCGTTAAATGAAACTCAACAGAATAATCATGGTGATGAAGCCAGAGATAAGTGTGGAAATACCCAAATCAATACATCTAACAGTGTGCCGCTCTTAGATGGAACCCACCTAAAAGATATTCCTGATGTTGCCCGAGATGAGAGGGAGCATAATCCTAGACGAGAAATGTCCAGCGATAGCGATGGCTATCAGGACGAGAAGACTGATGTTGCCTTGAAAAAACGTAATTTCTTGAGCTCTCAATGCTCAATCAGTCAGGACTCTTTGGCAACAGCTGACTGTACAGAGCTTAATCTTTGTATGAAGTGTAATAAAGGTGGTCAGCTGGTGGTTTGCAGTGGAAGCGCTTGTCCGTTAGTGGTTCATCAGAGCTGCTTGGGCTCTGCACCCAGTTTTGATAACAGTGGGAAGTTTTACTGCCCTTTCTGTGCATATTCTCATGCAATTTCGGAGTACCTTGAAATCAAGAAAAAGGCTGCCTTAGCGAGGAACGAGCTTGCAGTTTTTATTGGATTGGAGAATGGACATCGGGTGGATAAACATACTAAGAGATTTCTGGTGCCCGAGCAAAATCAGTTCATTCTAGATGAGAATGCAAATGGAAACACTCAAGCTAACTGTAATGATAACCATGTAAACAAAGTGCATAGTACTCAACATAGGGGAGATATAGATGATAAGAAACAAATGGAACCTTCGGTGTCAAAGGTTAATGCCGATCTACCTTGTCAAGAAGAAGGTGTGACCAGAGTAGATGATGGAACACTAGGTGCTTTACCAGACGGAGAGAGAGGGGGAGGAAAATTGGGCTCACAGTGCCAATCTGGAAGTGTGCTAGAGGAACAACAGATTGAAGAAGGGGGTGGTTGTGATCGTGGCGATGATAATTCAACTTGCAGAGACAGAGAGATTGGCCATGAGACCAAGGACCATGGTGAAGATGAAATGCAAAAGGAAGTTTTACAACAACCTATTGCTAATCCAAACCGACGTGCTGCTCGTCTACCAAAAGTCGATGTAGGGGAAAGTTCTGAAGAAGAAAATGATAAGGCCACTTCTAAGTGCCGAATAAAACGCCGAAGCCGTGACAAGCCAGAAAAGCAGTAGTAAGTTTCCTAGTATTGCTTGATGAAAGGAGCGTTTTGTACCTGTATATCTATGCTGACGCAAAACAATTAAATTAAGTAGAAAAAATAGAGTGAAGAAGAAAGAAACCCAGGCATCTGCACTTGAGGGCCAGAATTCTTGGAATCCGCACCTAAAGGGCGTATAGGTGTCCACCTGAGACGATATAAAATTCTCCATTCATCAAAACCTGATTATTGCAGTACAATGAGCCTATTTATAGGCAAACTCTTAACAATGGGAGCTACCAAAACGGACAACATGCAAAACAAAATATAATTTAAATCCCAAAGCTAAACAACTGGAATTGCATACATAAAATATCCTCTAGGGTCAAACCCGAATAGGTTCGAAGGCTTCTAGCTTTGATTTGGGGGCATGGTTCCACAACATAATATTTCTTGAATTCTCGATTTTTGGAGATATCGGGTGGTTGCTATTTCAGGGTTAAAGTTTTTAAGCCAGCCACTTTGTGTATATATTGCCAAAGTTTAGGTCTATCTCTTGTCCTCCCCATCCATACCCGCCATCAATTGGGGATTACATGGGTACTGTTATGGTTGTTAAGCTGACTGTTTGCTGTATTAATCAACGAAACACTTAAGTCGTCTTCCTTTTCTTCTTAATTGACAATTTGCTGTTAAATGATTGATTTTTTTTTAAATTAACTTTTCTGGTAGAAGTTTAGCATGTTCTCCAACAGCTTGTTCTGTTCCATCCTCATGTATTCAGTTGGTCTTTTGAATAATCTGATATTCTGTTTGGAACTGAAATTATGATTGACGAGTGATAAAACATTTGCAGCACCTATCCAGCAATTCCTCAGTTGAGGCGAAAGAAAGTCTCATGGACATCTGCAGAGGAGGAGATACTAAAGGTACTTGCATTTTGCATTTATGTCTACGCCACAAGGGCACGATGTATGTATTTCTTTTGTCATCATAGGTTATTACTGCAGTAAACGTTGTCATGTAGAACTTTGTGTATTTTGGACATTGCAATCATGTAATCTTCAAGAATGAGTGGATGGAGGCTGAAACTTTCTTTGACTTCAGACTTTTCGAATATCTTGGTTTTCTAGATAAAAATTGACATTTACCTCTATCTGGAGCACCCAAATCTAAGTCGGAGTTAAAAATTGTACCAAAGCATTTCTTTCAGCCTTGCTATAATCCCCAGGATGACCATTTTTTGCTTCTGGAGCTTTCTTCTTCTGATCGGTACCCAGTCCATCTTTGGCACAAGAAGAAATGCCACAGTAGTCTTGGACCTTGTTAGAGCTTGGTTCACAACTGGTATAATTGTATAATAGTATTACCCAAGGTGATATATGAGCCTTGTTGGGCCTCTCCTCTCACTTCCAATTGACTTCGAGGCAGATATTTGATGCTTCAAGAGACCTATTGATTCTCAGCCTCGATAGCATCTGGAAGCACTTCAGTGCAAAGGAGTTAGTAAGGGAACTTTGCTCGAACCTAGAGTGAAAAAGTTGTGGGGCTGAATTTTTCTTCTACTACTGCCTCCAGTCCAATTGTGGGGCTGAATTTTTTCCTGGGATCCCACCTTTATGGCATTTAGCTTGGAGTAAATGAATCAGCACAATTTTCTGTTTTATTATTCTGGCACCTTTCTTTCTTTTACATGCTAGTCTTGGAATATTCCTTAGCGTTTACTACTGTCACTACTATTGCAGGATGGTATGAGGAAATTTTCAAGCATTCATGACAGAAATATCCCATGGAAGAGGATTTTGGAGTTTGGAAGTGATGTGTTTCAGAAAGGTCGGACCACGATAGACCTCAAAGACAAATGGAGGAACATTTGCAAAGGAAGCCCGAAGTCGAAGTGAAGTTTTATCTGTTTCATCAGCTGCACTTGTCAATATACTCTGGTTTTGGCTATGCCTTCCAGACTCCATTTTTATGGAAGTTACTTGTCTTTTTGCTTTCTGTACTTAAAACTCAAGTGGAAGGTAATCAAATCACAAGATGGAACAATATTCAAGCAAAATTATTCAGTGCCCATTGTGTGGGCTCACCAGACTTTGTGGTGAGCTCCACACAAATGTGTCGTGAGGAGGAAGTTGGGGCTCACACGTACCATGCCCCAGGGGCACCGAATAATCTCTCATTATTCACTTTCGGATGCCTACTTTTGTGGTGATTGATGGATCAGTAATGGTACTTTCATTTTACTTATTAGTTATCTTGGAAACAGTTGATTCAACTGAATCCAAGTGATTCACCAAGTTTGTTAACAGTCCAAAGCAGACTGGCGTGTCAAAAATGGGTTGACTTCATTTCTCGCATTCTCGTGTCCATAACGTCACCATCATATCATAAGTTTTCCCAATTTCTACTTTATAGCAAGGTGATGAATGCTAGACTGCATCGACTGGTACGGGCTTGTACGTATTGTTCGGGCCTAAAACCGGTATCACTAGCTCTCAGCTCCATATGTGTGTCGTAAATGCAAGCCCCCCCCCCCCCCTCTCTCTCTCTCACACACACACACACACACTTGGCTCTCATGTGGAATTAGAGTTACGACTTGTTTTATTTACATGTAGAACTACACACCTCAAGTCCTTAGGGTAGTTCCAATTCCACTTCTTTGATAATCGCTAGTGTAGCATCCAAGTTCGTTTTGAGTTGATGGCTAAACAATTGCGCGAGCAGTGGAATAACACCACAAGGGACTCTCCTTATTTTGTCTCGTAGAGGTAGAATTGACGCCCAGAAACAGTGGAATCGAAAGCAGGACATAAACCTCTTCAACCACTTCAAATGGTCAGTCTGTTTTGCTGAAAACAGAATTAGAACTTGTCTTGCGTACTACCTAAAAGCTCGTTGTACATACGACTAAAAGTGGTCTTACATGTGACCAAACTTGCTACGTTTTATGACTATGCACAGCTTAAAGTGATCAAGTTTATAGGTTGCAACTCAACAACTCAACGTCTAATAGTTGACCTCAAAGTGGAAACATCCAACGGTCATAAAATTTGGGGGGCGCAATGCACCAAAACCACCTTGGGAGGCATAGTAGCTGGACTTGAAAATAACTTCAACACGGCTAACCTTACCTTGAAAATATTAACTTCAACATGGCTAACCTTACCTTGAAAATATTAACTTCGACATGGTTAACCTTACTGAATTTTTTCCCCATGAATGATTATATATCGGGACCTAAGAAATGAAAGTAGAAAATCATGCAAATGGGATCTGCGATGGGATGGGCTCAAGCACCCTTGACAAAATTGTCCATTTTTCTCCCTTCCACAAAATGCCTTTTCAAAAAAAAGGGAAAAAGAATTTATAGAGGAGGTCAGTTTCCCCACTTAACAAAGTGAGTTCAAGTATAAGACAAATACGGAAGACAAAAAAATATATATATATAGCGTGAAGTCCTGAACTCACCCGAGCTACTATTAAAATTTAAAATGAACAAATTATTTATTCTGAACCAATCGTTAGGCTAAATTGGATCGAGCAATGAGCTAATTCAAGTAGTTGTCCAATTCTTGATTTCGTGTATCAGATTCAAAATATAAAGACAGTGATGGTTGTTTTCAGTTTTGATCGGGGGCTTGTAGGCTTCCGAGCTTTCTTTGTCGAGGTGATTTTGTTTTGCTTGGTTCATGCTGGGGTGGGAGGGTTTAGAGTCTTTAGACTATCCTGTTTTTATGTAAAGGAGATAGAGTGTGCTAGGGGTTGGATTTTTGCTATCTGGCTTGGGTTTGGAGAGGAGATCTCTCTCTCCTTCCCCCATTATTCTCCATGTACATGTGCATTGTTGAGTTAATGAATACTTTTTGGCTGTAAAGAGGAAAAAAAAAAAGGATGAGGATGACTGAGATGGTATAGATGGGTGCTTATGTTGAGTTCTTTTGTGCATTTTGGGATTTTTTCTTATGTGTCTACATTCTTAACTTACTGGTGCAATAGTTGTAGGTGTTGAGCAAACCTAGGTTGCAAAGCCGGGTAGCAATTCTTGTCATTAGTTTTTCTTTGGTCTACCTTGGTACTTGCCTTTTGAGTTATATTAACCTTGCTAGCTTTTGTTCACGGTGCTTTGGGGATGGGACATTAGAGAAAGGAGAAAGATGGCATGTCATGTCGGCGTATCCTTGTTGTGTCGGCATATCCGCATCGTGTCGGCGTACCCGCATCTTGTCGTGTCTTGTATTTGTATCGTGTTGTGCCAGCGAATCTGTATTGTGTCGTGTCGGCGTATTCATATCGTGTTGTGTCCTATATCTATATCAGTATCCGTCTTAGCCCATAAACATATAGCACTCCAAGGACTCATGTATTAAGTAATTAGAAGAGAAGAAAAAAAAACTAAAATGTGATTTGTTCGACTTGAGGACAAATGCAACTCTGAAATATGATCTGTTCGACCTTCCTTTTTTCATTTGTAATTTGCTAACAGTCACCACGGATATGTACTTTCCATAGTCAAACTTGATTGTACTGAGTTTGCTTGAGTTTTCCATACTGATGGGCTAATGGATATATCTCAGTCTTTGGAAATTGGTGGGGTGATGGATATATGGACATGATTTGAGTTCAGAGCTTGGTCTTAATAAATTTCAGGGCTCCCAATATAAGAACTCTATTATATTAGGTAATCACAATTTCCCAACCACAAGGGGCCAAACAACAAATTACTACTTGGTTCAGGCAAGACTTGTAATCCAGCAAAAGTTGCTTCAAGTAACAGTTCACTATGCATTGATTGTACTGAGTTTGCTTGAGTTTTCCATGCAAAAGTTGCTGCCAAAAATACCTCATCAATTTCCAAAGACTGAGAAAACAGCACATTAGGCAATTCCACAAACCAAAACCTAATACGCAAGCAAAGTCAAGACTCACAAACCAAAACGCCAAAAACAACCGAATAAGGCGAGGACTCACACCCACAATATGAGTCCACACATTGCAATTACAAGCACAATACTAGGCTAATTATAGAAGAAAGAGATCTTCAACAATTGAAACACCAAGTCATATATGCTCCCAAGCTACACAAAATCATGGTTCCACCACCACACTACAACTTGATATTCCAAAAAGGGTAAGAAGTTTCAACTTTAACAACTACATATTGTCATAACATTACATTAGCAAATCATGACTGATATTAAGCAAATACATGACCAAGGAGAAAATTAATGACAATACAACACCACCACATTCTTTTTGTTTCACTTGAACTTCCAAGTTCCAACTTCATTTTTTGTTTCAATTGAACTTCCATCAGCAAATTCTAACATTGGAGGAAATTGTACTTGCCCGGTTGGTGTTGTGTGCTGCACCCACATAATAGCCTTGTTTTCTTTCCATTCCTAGAACACGAAAGAAAGTTAATTTCGAAGCAACTTACACCAAAAACAAGTATAATAAAGGTGTGTGTGAGTGAGTATGAAAGAGTATTTGAAAGAAACAAGAAAGAAATCAATGCCCTCCTTGTTATATTCGCTAATCAATGTATATACATTCAGTAAATTATATTTTGCAATTCGCTACAGAGTGCAAGAGTCGTGCCACAAATATACACCGGATGGATAGTCAAAGGAAACTAAGGTAGCCGTTCTCACATGGCAACATGCTACCACAATACACAAAAGAATATTGAACACCATACTATAACGAAAGAAGATGAAATTTATGAAATCATCCTCTCAAACTAAATATGGTTACATCTCTAAAAACTATGACATCCCAGCAGCCAGCATTAGGACACGATACGACACCATTAAGAGAGCACTTTTCCATCTTTTTGAATTTGCAAAGCAGGCACCATGACATCCCAGCAACACTTGATTCCTCACTTAGAAGCAGTTCAGACACCTAGGAATAAGAACAACCAATCTTAGGCTTAGCCGGAATACTCATAAATTACATCCTCAGAAGTATCCAAAAAAATTGCAGGCTAAGATCAAACATCAATAACCGGATAGTAGAGTAACTGGCATAGTTAAAGTTGTGCTCTTTAAGCAAGAATGGTAACCAGAGCCAAGGCCAATGGCTCTTATCCAAGCTTACTCTTCTGGTAATGCAACTTAAAACTAGAAAACTCTATCCACGAACATATGGATTTGAGCTTGCTCGTATCATCACAAAACAATATGTAAACACAGACACACCACTACATAAAGGCATTAAAATAACTAAATAGTAGCTCCTAAAAACAATTGCATATCCTATCAAAAGAGACTTGCACTCCTTCTTCTTCTTCAAAAGAGACAATTGCATATCCTGAAAATAAAATTGTATCCACCCAAAGAGAAAAAGAAAAAGAAACAGAACCCACAAAATTTGAAGGCTAAAACTACAAAGAACACTAAATGGAGAAATCACTAAAACACACCACTCCAACCAAGGGCAGATTGGAGCCCGACTGGAGTGATATGAGCCAAAAACTACAGGTAGCAGTCCCATGAATGTTGTAGACCCAATTATTAACCAGTCAACCAGACATCAAGAAACAACAAAGGACTTCAATGTCTAAACTCTCTTTTACACACAGAGAACCACAACAACCCCATGTTTAAACACTTTGTGAACCAATGCCTTCAATCCAAACAAAATATTGCCCCACATTTTCACTCACTCTAAAAGAGGGGATTAGCTCCTCTCACAACCAAATTCATTCATATTCCTCAAAATCTTCTATTTTATGGATTCATTTGATTTAATAACACATCGACCTCCTAAAAAGCCCTAATTTTATGAAATCTGCCAAAAAAAATCCTAATTTTTTATTTAAAAAAAATCAAATGTAGATTAATGGAGAAAAAAGTGGGAGAGAGATACCTGTGAGAGAGAAGAGATGGTGGAGGTGCGTCAGTTTGGGGTGCACGTCAGTGGTGGTAGGGGCGCGTTTGGGGTTGCTCGTCGGTGGTGGCGCGACTAGAGGAGAGTGTGTGAGATGGAAGAGAGAGAAGAGAGGAGATTGTGGTGCATCGATGGTGGCGAGGGAGTTGCGGGATTATTGTTTAAAAAAAAAAAGCAAAACAATTTATTAAAAGGGCCATAGAATTAATTAAGAACAAGAAAATAACTAAACGAAAATTCCAATTTTGGAGTATACCACTGCCCGTAAACCAAAGCTAGGTCATTCTCATGCTCACCTGAATCTTTTCGGCAGAATTATATGGCCATAACATCATCCCTATCGCCTAAGTCACTCAAGTCTTCACCTTATAGATGGGACGCCAATAGCAATCCATTACAGTAGCCTTAATATGGCAATTTCTGAGCACAAATCATTGGGCCATTTCGTCCTTATCACTGGTCGCCATTGCATTAAACTTAAAAATACACCGACAGTAATCCATTGAAGAGTAGAAACACAAGAAGAAAACCTATCTCTATTGATTACAAATACATAATCTAGGAAGGCACTTGAACTTTGGACACCTCTGTAATAACCCGAAAATTTAACTAATAAAAATATTCAAAAGAATTTATTATTTATGATAATATTGATTTCCTTATTTATTAATTAGTAGATAATTACAAAAAAATAAGTATTTTATCTAATTAAACTTTTAAAAATTTATTTAGCATTATATACATACATATAAATGCATGCATGCACGCCTATATTCTCCCTCACTCTCCTACTCAATCTCTACCTCCTCCTTGACCCAAAAATTCGTGCGTATTTAAAAACCTTGCATCATAGACTGCTTTAATTCGAAACTCATCCAATTCTCCTATATATACACACCACACCGACCCTAGGGCACGTACATTATTCTACCACCTCCCACGGAGTCAGAAAAGAGAGAAAAACCAGAGAAATCAATTACAATCGATAGAATTCTAGAGAGAGAAAAAGAGAGAGAGAAAAGTGGGGTTTCGAGGTTCCATTCGTCCGAAACCCAAATTGATCGCTCAAGTTGTTTACTACAGTCCCAAGGATCACCGTAGATCAAGCAATTTGGTCCCAAGGTCCTCCGATCGAAGGAATTAAAGTCGTCTTCCCCAAAATCTCGATCGAAAACGAAATTAATCCGAACCAAGGTACTATAATTCAATCCGAGCCCTCCTCTACGTATAAATATGTTTATTAGACATAACCCAAGGACCCCCGTGCCCCCATGCATCGAACCCGAGGCCAAACGAACGAAAATAAAAAATCAGCGCGCGACCTCGCGGCCGCAAGGTGCGGGCTCCCAGCCGCGAGAAGGTCCAGCCGCAAGGTTGACTCGGTCAGACCTTGCGGTGGCTGTTGTGTTGTTTCGAATCGATTTTTCATCATCCCGAACCTCGATTTTGACCCCCGAATTATTTTTCCTAGGTTACCCACACTCTAAAGATCATACCTTGTTAGTTTCATATTTTTTTTTATTTAATCTGATATTTATTAAATTTTTATTCGTAATCGTGAATCGTTTGTAAACTAAAATTCGTTACAACCTTTTAAATTACTCTATAAATCCCCAAACTATTTTTCTTAGATTCCTAACTTATTTAAGATCATAAGTTGTTGATTTCATAACTTTTTAATGTTATTTGCTATTTATTTTATTTTTAATTAAAGATATAAACGAAAATTTATAACGACCTTATAAAAAATATTTTTAACATCGAAAATATTTTTCCTAGACTTCTGACAGTTCAAAGGTGATATTTTATTAAAATAAAATTTTATTTATTTGATTTACTATTTATTATTATTTAAGCATTTCTTCTTAATAATAATATCGTAAAATATTATACAGAAGGTTTAAAAATCCGAATAATTTTATTTAGACTATTTACAGCCCTAGAATGATATCCTGTAAATATAAATATATTTCCAACTCTTTAATTATTTATCGTCTATTTATTCTTGTTTCGTCTATTAATTTAATCCTTTTATTTAAAATAATTCCGTGAGCATCCACACCCAACTTCTAGCACTTGAACTTATTATAGGGGACTGTTAGGACCTTTATTACGGTTACGATATTTATTTTAATATTTTTACCTAATTAATGAATTTAATTAGTATTTAATTAGCTTAATTACTTGATTAATTAATAAAGTTTAGAAAATTATTATTTAAGCTTAATTAAATAATTTACATTCTTAATGACTTTGTGACCATACGAGATTAAGGGCAACGCCCAGGTCATAAAAGTTACGTGATTGCAATCGCTTAATAATCGCTTTTGACACGCTCATGTTGTTCGCTTTTAATTATTATTGAGATTGATATTGTGCCGATGCGTCATTTGAACGCTTGATTGGACCCTAGAGACATGGGGTGGTATGCGAAATAGAAATCACGTAGACGATGCAGTAATGGATAAACCGTGAAGTTTATTTTCCTGCTTGAGGCCGCCGCTCGCAGCGATGTTGTGATATGATGAGATTGTGATGAGAATTGATACTCTGCGGGTGTCCAAAGTGATGAATTGGTTAGATCCGGGCGGGTGTCCAGGATGATTGTGAAAAGAATTATGATGTGGTTTATAAGATAGGCGAACCCTAGCGTGATACCTGATGATAAAGCTTACCCTTGTCAGAAGTTATCGGGGTGCACACTTCTGGCACATAACTTAGGTGTTCCTCGCGACAACAAAGGGAAGTTGATCTCATGGGATCGAGCATGGCTAGCGTTTGGGGAGGAAAGATCTCGTGGAGAGATCTTAGATTTTATGTTAATGGATAATAATGAATCAAGTTGTATGGATTATCTCTGCTTTACTTTTCCGCACCATACATATATCCTGTTTGGCTCGCTTAAATCGTATTGCAAGAGGGGTATTTGGGTTGGATTATAGTTCGGGTGAACTCTTTCACTGTGCACGGATTTTCCCGGCATCCGTGTCGATTTTGGCAAAACCGTGAAACACAGGATCTCCGCCGCACAGCTTTATGCCGAGGAGAACTTCCTGGGAGTCGAGCTGTAATACGCTGGGACCCATATCAGACTTAGAAGATGGCTCTAATATCTGTTTAGCATATTCCTTTAAAGACTATGTTCGATATTTTCACAATAGTTTGTAATAAATAATTCATTAGGATGAATTATCCGTTTTGGATTTCGAATTTGATCTAATAAGTTTTTCAAGAATTAATATTTAAAACCTCCGATTTTACCTTCGAAAATCAGGGCGTTACAACCTCACTTAATCTCTCACATGGACTCTTACTTGCTTTCTTGTATACACTCTTTGATGCATTAATTGATACTTATATACATCAATTGATGCTTCTAGATTAAAACATATGGAGTAACTCAATACTTTTAGGAGCGTCTAGAGAAGCCTGTTAGGGTCTACCATATTTTGGAATATTTTGGTTTACCCCAATCAGTTGTCTTGCTAGTCTTCGATTCGGGGCATAAGAGATTGCTCTCACTTAGATTTCAGATTTGACTAATCTAACAATCAACTCTTTGGGCCACCTCATTCCCACGCATAAGCATGTGAAAATGATGTGGGAAGAGTTATAGGGATTAATTTGAGATATGAGCAAACTGGCCCGAGACACCCTGTAGACTTTCCATTACGAAAACAAAAATAATTATAGTTGTGAGAATTGATTTTAGCACTCTATTTTTTAATAAATAAACTCTAGGGGTGCCGTCGGTGGTGCGTCGAGAGAGAAGAGAGGATATCATGTTGAGTGTAAATTCTATCCACCTTAGGTAGAAACCCCAAGTTTTCCTCCACCACCAATTGTGGGCCCACCGTACATATAGTGTAGTAATGTAAACCTTTTATCTTGTAGGGCTCGCAGAGTGGTATATCTCCACAAAAAATCAGTTTTATTGGACATGAATAGGTTTAAAAAATCAACAGTAGATAAATTTAAAGTTAAACTATCCATAGCCGTCTATATTATAAACTAAAATTTAATTTTTGATATACCTATCGATATCTAATAAACATAATTTTTTTGTCTCAATATACTATTATGCGGATCTTATAAGATGAATGATTCAGATTACTGAAAAACATGCACAGTGGAGCCCGCAATGCATGGTGCTTAAGGTGGAAAGAATTTTTACTCTATCGGCCTTGTTCGTTTGGTAACTTTGAGTATTTTAGTTTTGGTAGTGGGCAGAGAGAGAAATACGGGGAGAGAGAGGTAATGAGTGGGAAGAAATAGAGAGAGAAATGAAATTAATAATTGGAGAAGTAGGATAATGATTGGAGAAAAATATATGATAATGATTGAAAAACAAATTTAAAACAAAGTAAAATTTGGAAATCATCAAGGCCCATGTGTTTGGTGTTTAGAGAGGGAGAGATAGAGTTCGTATTTGGGAACACAGCTCAGCTGGTGCGAGAAGTAGAGGAGCGAACCCTTTAACTTTCCACGTAGGATCGGTTTGGAGGTCGGTTTGTCAAGTTTGGAGAAATTTTTCACTGCCGGGTGGGTACCACCTGGCACCTTACGTGGTACGCACCGGCCAATCACATTGCGCCACCTGGTTCTCTTCCCACGCTGGCCCAAGTAACGTTTCCTTCTCCTTTCCGTCTAAAATTGGGGGGAAACCCAAATCTCCCCCCTCCCGAAATTTTTGAAACCCTTTTCATCTCTCCCGCTCTCTGCCATCCCATAAAATACACAAAATCCCCAACTGCCATTTCTCACTCTCTCAAGGAAAAATATGAATCAAGCTCAGATTAAAAAAGAAGCATAAGTCAAGAGATGAACTCAGTGGAGGAGGAACCACCTACAATGGAGATGGACCAAACGCCCGAATCAAATCAAGAAAAGGGTATGTTTTTTAATCTTTGCCATCCATTTATGAATTTAATATAACAAGGGGGACCAGAACATGGTTTTTTTTTGGACTTAATATGTTTGTCTCCTTATTTTTTTATTGGATGTATCATTAGTTTATTGGTTCTTTGTTGCCTATTTTATTCCATACGTAGATGGCTTTTTGACGACTAAAAAGCATGTTTTGAGTCAAAATTGGAATGAAAGTTAATAGTGATGAAGAAACTTTTGACATGTACAATGGATATGCATTTGATATGGGTTTTAGCATTTGGCGAGATGATTTAAGTTACAAAAGAGGTATGAAAAAAGTGATTCGACATATTTTTGTGTGTTCAAAAGAGGGGTTCAGAGAATTTAGTGATCATAGCGAAGAAAAGAAGTGTAACCGGTTAGATAGTAGATGTGGCTGCAGACCACGGGTTACTTTTAAAGTGGAAAATGGTGTCTATGAAATCAGTCAATTAGTGGTTAAGCATAATCACCCTTTGATTGAATCAGATCAAAGACATTTGCTAAGGTCTGCACGTAAAATACATGATACAAGTAAGGGTGTTATCAAATCCATGGCTGATGCTGGTATAAGCGTGAGCAAAACTTATGCATACATGTTAAATGAATCTGGTGGTTATAAAAGTATTGGGTACACGGAGAGTGATTGTCATAATTTTGTGCAAGTTGAACGATCGAAGAGGATTGAAGCTGGTGATGGTCAGAGTGTAATGAATCATTTCAAGCACATCCAATTAGAGAATCCAATGTTCTTTTACACCGTACAAGTTGATGAGGAAAATCGAATGAGTAATTTTGTTTGGAGAGATGGGATATCCAGGTTGGATTATGAATGCTTTGGGGATGTTGTAGTCTTTGACACTACGTATTTGACAAACAAATATAACATGATCTGTGCTCCATTTGTAGGGGTGAATCATCATTGGAAAAATGTGTTATTTGGTTGTGTATTTTTGTCTTATGAGACCAATGCTTCCTTTGTTTGGTTGTTTAATGCATTTCTCGAGTCTATGGATTACAAGGCACCGAAGACCATTTTCACTGATCAAGATCACGCAATTGCTAACGCGGTTGCACAAGTGTTTCGGAATACACAACATCGTTTATGTGGGTGGCACATCTCAAAAAATGCTACAGTGATCTCTATCAACAAGAAGGATTTAGGGACGCTTTTAACTTCTTGTTGTATCATTGTGATAATGAAAAGTTTTTTGAGGAGAAGTGGAAAGAAATGATTGACAAATGGCATTGTGCTGATAATTCTAGGCTTTTAAGATTATACACTCTTCGGCAAAAATGGGCCCCCGCATTTAGTCGTGATGTGTTTTCATGCAATATAAGTTTTAGTCGAAGAAGTGAGAGCACGAATAATGTTTTCCAGCATATGGCATGTAAGACTTTGGCTCTAACTGAATTTGTGGATCACTACGGAAAAAATGCTAAAAAGATGCGTAAGGCATAGGTGATCAAGGATTTCAAGTGTGCTGGTGGAAACCCTTGTATTTCATCTCATGATTGTGCCATTTTGAAGCATGCATGTAAGGTGTGCACCCATAAAATGTTTGCTAAGTTTCAAGATGAGTTCACCCAAACTACATCTATATCAATGCTTCGATGCGTGTCCAATGGGGCATTCCAAACATATACGATGAGAAGGCAAGGTGGTAATAGAGAATACATTGTAGAGTTCAACCCTGTTGATCGTTCGATCTCTTGTTGTTGTAAAAGGTTTGAATCCTTGGGATTATTGTGTCGCCACGCATTGCGAGTTTTGAATTTGAATGATGTCAATGAAATTCCTGAACAATATATCTTGAAGAAATGGACGAAAGATGCAAAGTAGGGTTATGGCATGATGAGGCATGCTAATTTAGCACAAGATAAGTGTGGCAATTCAGTTAAAACATTGCGCCTTAACAGGTTAATGCGGAAATCACTTACTCTTATGAATCTATGTGTGAATTCAGAGGAAAGTACTAAGATTGCGGAAAGTACTAAGATTGCAGAACGAAACATGGATAGGACTTTCGAAGAAGTAAGAATATATAATGCATCTTTATGTAGAGATACAAGTGATGTTGGGGACACTTCTATACCAATTTCCAATGTCCCGGTGATGGATCCTCTGCGGCGTAGACAAAAAGGACAAACTAATGGTAGAATGAAGGGTGCTTTAGAGAAGAGAAAGAAAAGAAAAACAACTGGAAATGTTAGTGATAGTAATCCTACAGCAGGTATGGCGAACTATGTATTCCGACTTTACACTTATTTAAACTTATTTTTTTTAAACTTGGAATTTAAACTTATTGCTTTGTTTTTAGACTTTCTATTGCCATCAAATGTTATGCAACCTCCAAGGTTTGCAACACCAAATGACTTGGTATGATGAATTCAACTGTTTTGCATTTCAATTTGTGTTCATTATAGAAATTCGTTGACTCTTTGTATTTCCATTACAAATGCAGCTCTCTAAACACCCACATGGTTATTTTACGAGGATACAAAGTTGCTTGTCGGATAGTGGTGTTGAGGGAATGCAAACGTCTCCAAATATCTATAGTTTGGGTGAAGATTAAGAAGAATGTGTCTGAAATAGTTTCAGATTTTTTGCAGTAGATGGAAAGGTTTTTTGCAACTGCCGATGGTTCAATTTTTGGTAACTGGTGGTTCTATGATACAATGGGAGACAATGGCAATGGGAGACAATGGTAAATATACACATGTAATGGATTGGTAGCTTTTTGTGAATGGTGTAAAATGTAGGTTGTATATAACCCTGCTCCACCATATGTTTTTGAGTTATCGGTGGACATGCAACTGGTGGTTCTTAGAGCTTGCCATTTTCATTTTTTGCTTAACTATGGTTGTATGAAAGTTATTTGGCTACAAAATTGTGTAAGGAAACCTTTAGGATATGGAAAAGTCTACACATTGTCTGTGTCTATGTCCTTGTCCCATGCCGTATCTGGAATATCTGTTTTTAATTTGTACTCAAAAGCTCAACAATTTTTCTCTGATAGAACAGATTTTTTTAATTTCATCATTTCTTTTCGCGCATAATGTGTCTTAGTGGCTACAACACAATCAAAGACAAGATGAATGCCCTTATTAAAACCAAACCAGATGAGAACTAAAACCAAGGGAATATCCTTGCAGTCCAAACTAGTTCAAACAAAATGGAAACCAAAAAAGAAAGAAAGAACAAACATTAGCTGTAGTCATACCCTTGCTAGCAACTAGCACATAACAGAACAAGGCAACTGGGGAAATCTAGAATCGACAGAGACAAGATTTAAGGCTGCCTAAAATATCAATTAGACATACCCTATATAACACCAATCTGACTCCATGATGCAAAACAAGCTCACATCCTTCTGTATCTTCTTTATAACCCCTTAGGAATCCAGCTACTTGTGCTGAAAAATTCAGAGGTTTCTCTCCCCAGAAATCATACACTGAGGCAAAGAAATCAAGCTTTAAATGTCCACCCCACGCCCCAACCCCGGTCGCCCGACGGGCTAGTGGATGGTGGAGTTGGTCTTCAAATACACAAAGAAGCCCACGCGGGCATTTTCCATCCCAATTACCATTCACAATTGAAATACACAAATAAGCCCACGCCGGGCATGTCCTCTCATCTTAAATTACCATTCACAATTGAAATACACAAATAAGCCCACGCTGGGAATTTCTTCTCATCTTAAATTACCATTCACAATTCAAATACACAAATAAGCCCACGCCGGGCGTTTCTCATCCTAAATTACCATTCACAATTCAAATATTTCAAAAAGTATATTACAATAAACTGAATCGTGACATGTGGACAGTCCGTATCCAACTTCATTTTTTGTTTCACTTGAACTTCCTTCAGCAAATTCCAACAATGGAAGGAACTATACTTGCTCGACTGTTGTTGTGTGCCCGATGTGCCGCACCCAAGCTTTGTGTGCCCATATTTTTTATGCACGGCACGAGAGAATCTTGTTAGACAACCATGATAGTAATACAATCCTGTAAAATTACAAGAATAAAGAGTTAGCTGCTAAAGGCTCTAGTCATATAGATGGGTGGTAATGACCTCGTTGGGATCAATGATTTGGAAATTTTAAATTGCAACCCAACTGAATTTTTATAATACAAGAGCTGTAACTGTTTTTTCAACTTATATTTACTATTAGTAATGTATCTTATGATGTATATCCCTGTACACATGTATCCTGTTTTCACAACTTTGGTTATGAAATTTAGCTGGGAAAATTATTTCCACGAGGATTACTCGAAAGCTATTTTTCCATATCCACAAAATTGATACTCTCATTAACAGGTTGAAGAAGCAAGGAATGAATGCATCCCAAGCCTATGAATACTTTGTCACGAGCTCAGAAAATAGCATTATCACATGGATACGAATGCGTTAACTGGTACATAATTTTATGCTTGAGCATTTTGTATTCCGATAATACAATGAAATTTGACATCAGATAATACAATGAAATTCCACATAATCACAGAGACACAAGAGGAGGTACTCCAGGATACTTGTGAGGAACACCAGTCGTGACCAAAAAAGTGCATATTTGTTGTCACGGTAGTCTCTGTATTCAAAAATGGTACAATAGTGGAGAGGGGAATGAGAGAGAGAAACCTGTGAGAGAAAGGTCAATAACTGGTGGAGTCTGATAGTGGCGATGGTACCACGCAGTGAAGATCTGATAAAAAAGGAACAAAATAGTGAAGAGCAAGAAAAGAGAAGAAAGAAAATTAGGGTTTCAAAATTACATACACGAACCCATAGCAGCGAAGCGAGAGGCTGAAAGCGCTTGGGACGGTGGTGGTAAGGGCAGGGTGGTGGAGATTGAGGAGAGAGAGAGAGAGAGAGAGGAGATCGTGGTTTGGTTTGGGAGGATGTGAAGTAAAGAGTTTTTGGTCGAAATGACCCTAATTTGTAATCAAATTGGAAGAATACCCATCCTCTCAAACGTTTTGTAAAAATATGCCATCGCTCCTTTTCAAAAGGTGTTATAACGATGGCCCAACTCCTACGTGGCGTAAAAGTCCAAGTCAGACTGTAAAAGTCCAAGTTAGACTCTAACGCTTTCGAAAAGGAATTATAGGTTAAGTATTATAGCTCCTTTCTAAAAGGAGCTATAGGTTGAAAACCTACGTATCAAACCCTCTCCTTTTCATCCTCCTATTTTTCTTTTTCCCTTTCTCTTTCTCTGTCCACGTCGATCGCAACCTTCGAACCTACGCGATCTCCTCCGTACACCTCTCTCATCTCCGGCGTGCTCTCCACCCGATGAGTAAGTCTCTCTCCCCATCTTCCTTGTCTCATGTATGTGTACTAAGGCTTGTAATGTGTGAATACCATGATTTGCATATTGATTTGAATCGAAATAGAGAAACTACTGGTAGTCTTGCAAGGATTTTAATTACTAGATTGCAGGGTAAAAGTTCGGAGGGTATACGGTGCGACGTTGTTCTAAGAAGACTGATACAGGTTAATTCACAGCTGCTAGGATAAAGGGACTGCAAAAGCCCTAGATTTTGATTAAGAAAACAAAATTAGAGATTAACTTACAGTTGTGATGATCGACGGAAACCCTAGATTTTGAGAATTTGCCAATTTGGAACTGTGAATCAGGTTTTTGTTTTTCGGTTTTAAACCCAGCCCATTTGTAAGGAAAAATAATGGGTCGCATGACATATTGGAAACTATAGATATTTGGGTCTCTAAATTGCATTTGACTCTTTAAATACGGAGACCCGAATCTCATTTTGGAGACAAAATTTCTAAAAAATACGATGGGCCCTTTCTAGATTGTCTCACAAAGTGTAAAAAATGAAAATAAATTATAAAATTTCCCCCAAACATGTCATATGTATTCTCCATTTTGAAGTTTTAAAGATGGGTTAGAGATACTCTGACCTTAGATCTTACTTTAATTAGGGCCAATAAACAAACTAAGCGACTCAATTTTAAGCTTGTGTTTGTTAAACAACTTTAAACAACTTGTTATATAAATTTGTGCATTTCTTAGCTAGAAATGATTTCTTTTTTCCTCATACGTGGAAACACAGTTGAATAGCTTTTTTTTTGCTTAGCTCTTGGTGACAGATAATAATCTTGTTTCTCATCTCAAGTACAATATGGGCTTCTCTTTTGAGTGGGCGATCCTGAATAGACATGTGAAATACGATACTATATGAAACCTTATAAACCATTAAGATATAGTATGACAGTTTACAAAACTCTTACACACGTTACACTTGAATAATTTTTCGTTACACTTGAATAATTTTTCCGAATACCATTTGTAGCATTTTGCAGCAAGAATTTTCACACCAAATGGAATACCGTTGACGAGTTGATAATTTAACTCTATTTGTATTAGGTACCCAAGGGAAAATATGGTTCTTCAGGAGGGGCCCATTGACGGGAGTTTGTTAACTTTTCAGCAAAGTCATCGTTCTCATTCTATATGGGCAAATAATGTAAGTACAAATTTTAAGTATTTGTGAAAACTCTTTATATGATTCAGATTACGAAATGTGAAAGTAAGTTGACTTATTTTTGCAGGGAGAGCCTCTAGTTGATTCGAAAACTGTTAAAGTACGACGAACTGAAGCTAGACTAAAGAAGTTGCCCCCCCCCCCCCCCCGGCGCCACCAGTTTTACAATTGATTAAGCAAGCTGGTTTTGGTGGTGTTCTAGATCTACCATTTATCTCTCTTGACCTTGGCCTAATGGCAACTTTACTAGAGCATTGGCGGCCGGAGACCCACTCGTTCCACTTGCGCGCGGGCGACTGTACTGTGACTTTATAGGACATGGAGGTTCTGGTCGGGCTACCTATTGATGGTGAACCTGTAATCGGGACAACCAATGAAGACTGGGGTCCATTGTGTCGACGGTTGTTGGGATTGTGCCGAAACCTAACGTTGATAGAAAAGATGGTAAGGTAATGATGACATGGTTACAGCATTTTCAAGGGCATTTAGCGGAAGGGTATACGGACGAAAATGTTCAACAACAAGCCCGAGGTTATATTCTCCAGTTGATAGGTGGAGTGTTGATGCCCGACCACTCAGGGTCCCAAGTCCATCTAGCATACTTAACCCTCCTTGAAGACTTGACGATTGTGCAAAGTTGAGGCAACGTTTGCCTCTCAAATCTTTACCACTTTCTATACCATGGTTGTCAGATTGGTAACGAAAATTTCGGTGGGGCATTCATTCTCCTACAACTATGGGTTTGGGAGCGGTTTCCTTTTGTTGCTCCTGGACGTTTGGGTAGGCGTCAACGTCCACCAGGTTCTTCTCTTGGTGCACAGTACAGTTCCATTAATTGTAATTTGTATTTACCAAATTTAGATTAGCCTGTTGCATGTTTTAATTTTTATATATGTGATACTTATGTTTAGGTGGGATGATCGTTTTCGCTCTCCGGATTTGGCAACCCATGTTGTTGGATATTATAGAAATTATTTTGACATGCAAAGGTCGAATAAGGTATATATTTTTAAAAACTTATTATTTGAATACCAAATCAACTATATCTTTGCACGATAATATTCATTTGGTCATACTATTTGTATTTCATTTGTGTAGGTGATTTGGAGACCGTATAGCGAGGAGTTGATTGATAGTCTTCCTCCAAATTGTCGTGTTGGAAAGGCAATTTGGATGGCGAAGGTCCCATTGCTGAATTTTCCAATGGTGCAAATGCACATGCCAGATAGGGTGATGCGACAATTTGGGCGTCGACAGACAATCCTCGCTCATTGTAATTGTAGGCAGCCACCGCATGGAAAGGATTGGAAGGCTGGGCAATTGGATTACCATTAGGAGCACCGTGCTGAGTTGGAAATGTGGAATAATAGGTTAGACCATATTGTTCCTGCTGGAGAGGCGGACCCTTATGAATATGCGTACCCTGCCGATGATCCTTATGTCAGTTGGTACGAGAGGATGACGATACAATATATTAGTCGACTAGGTGGAGGCGCGAACAAGGTGGTATGAAATTTGGCTGTTTATTTATTGTCATTTTTCGTAATTCAATTGTGTTCTTATAATTTGTATGATATTATTGTTAAATATGCAGATGAGATTGTTTGAGAGGCTAAGGACAGTGCAAATAATGGAGGATATTGACTTAGATGAGCTTCGATCTATTAGGGAGGAAGGAGTTGGAGCGATGGCGTTTTTGGAGAAGTGGTTGCGCAAGAGGCTCCCAATGGAGGCTAACCAGTCACAAGCGGGAAGGCGTGAATGTGGTGGAAGAGGTTGACCCCTTACACGAGCCTGCGATAGAGGTGGAAAATGCTGCAGCGTAGGCGCCAGTGGACCCATTCATACACAATGCTGCCATACCAGATACAGTGGACGTCGGGACTACTTCTACGCCGCAAGATGCAGATGAGGGTTCTGTGTCTTCCTCATTTACGACACATTTAGGAAGTGTGCCAAGCTACCCATTCACGCCTGTGTTTCAAAGTACTTCTCCGCTGCCGATTCACACTAATATGCCTTTCGACTCTCAAGACTAGTTGGATTCCCCTTTGGAAAACGTAAGAGGTCTGGACACAACTTTTCTTGGTAGGCCAGTGTTAAAGAGGAAGGAGACATTGGACGGGGATGATGGTGGCAGTTTAGATGCACCTCAGTTGGGAGATGACTTAGTGGGTATGGGCGGTCACCCCATGGTGAAGGGGGATGTAGAGGTGCATGCAGAGCTCGATGTTCAGGGTGAGCAGGGTGAGGGAGAAGGAGTTGTGACGCAGGCACATGTTATGGAGCAGGAAGTTCAAGAGGACCAAGATGGTACCCGACCGTTTGTGCCACGTAGGAGTCAGCGTCAACCACATCCTGCAGCGTGTGGTACGGGAAGTCACAAACTGTTTGCACATCATTTTAAGCGTAGGAAGGACAAGTAGTTTTTGTTACTCTATGTTGTGATTTGTTGCTCTCCTACGTTGTAATTTTGTAGAAATCCTACGTTCAGTTGGATTTTAGTATTATGTATGATGCGTACTCTTAACGTATTGCACACGCCACGTGGTGTGTCCAATAATTTTTATTATTGTTTTATAGGGGACACGGCCAGGGACACGTCGACCCTAATAAGTGGTCGATGAAGTGCGCCGTGTTCACGTATTGGACACGAGGACACGCGGATACGGTGGGGACACGTATTGGACACGCCACGTGGGTGTCCAATAATTTTTATAATTGTTTTATGGGGGACACGGTTGGGGACACACCAACCCTAATAAGTAGCCAATGAAGGGCGCCTTGTCCACGTATTGGACACAGGGACACGCGAATACAGTGGGGACACGTAATGGACACGCCACGTGGCATGTCCAATAATTTTTATTATTGTTTTATGGGGGACACAGCTGGGGACACGCCGACCCTAATAAATGGCCGAGTGAAGGGCGCAAAACGGGCAAACGACATCGGATCGACGCGCGGCTTGGCTCCTTAGGTCCGTGGGGACTAGCCGGACCTAAAGAACCAAGCCGCGCGGCGATCCAACGTCGTTTGCCCATTTTGGGCCCTTCAATCCCTAATAAGTGACCGATTTAAGGGTGTATGAGGCGATAGTTGCATCAAGTTCTGGTGAATTTTAAACCTTGAACCCTTAACCTTAAACTTTTGAGGAATAACACCACCCACTAGGCCTGAGCAAAAAAACCGCCTACCCGCGGACCCGAACCGACCCGAAGGGTTTCGGGCGGGTCCGAAGAAGTGCTTCGGTCGGGTGCGGGTTAGCTTCTGCTAAAAAATCTGTTTACGGTTCAGGGTTCGGGTTTATGTCCGTCCAACCCGTCGGGTCTGACCCGACCCGAGGTAGTATATGTATACATATAAAAAGAACATTTCCTTCCTATTACCCTGACGTCTCAAACAAAACCTTCACAGTACTCCACGACTCCAGATCTGAATGTCGCCTCCAAGCCGTGAACGTCCATGCGTCCACCATCTCTCTCTCGTTCTCTCTTTCGTTCTCTCTCTCTCTCGTCCAGACGTCCACCATCGGAGGATCAGCCGTGAGTCTCTGTTCAAAGTTGATTTTGGGGAAGATCAAACTTCAAAGTTCAACATCGCCGATTCGATCATTCATCGACAGTCCGGTGGCCCTAGTCGGAATTAGTAAATCTCTTGCTCTTGCTCTTGCTCTTGCTCTCTCTCTTAATTTTTTTAGGGGTTTAATTTTCAGATCAAACGCAACCCATTAGTTAAATCCAGTTTTTTTGGTTTGATTTTGGGGAAGATCAAACACAGGCCCGTTATGTGTTTGGCCTAACCCAACGGGTCCGACCCAACCCGACCCGTCAAAATATTTGGTTTCCCAGACGATTTTCAGAGTATCTCGGTTCGGTTGTGGGTTCAAAATTGTTCTACCCGACGTGGTCGGGTCGGGTGGCGGATTCGGTGCAAACCCGACCCGTGCACACCCCTACCACCCATATCAAGTCAAAGAGGACATTTTTTGCAACTGCATATAGGAGGATGTGCATGAGGGTCATAAGAAAGTAGACATCTTTCGGCAACATACAATACGAAAAGCCACACTTCACAGGGTCTTCATAAAACCTCTACAACGCAGTCACAAGACAAATAAAAAGAAAAGAGAACAATCCCCCTGTCCCTTTTACCTGTCAAATATTTTTCCACACGAAATTTCGTCATTATTAGAGGGTAGGGGTAATGCAGGTGGAATAATAGAATTATATGAATGTTTCATCCCTATAAGCCAGTTCCTCCCTGCAAAATTGCCTTTAGCCTTGGCAAAATCCCATGTGGAACCTAAATTTCATCTCTATAAGGCAGCTCCATAATCACTCAAAAACTAAGATTGCGGTTTGATTGTTGGGAACAAACCATCTTAAACAAGTAAAACTATATGAAAGAAGATATTATGTGAAAACTATTTTTGGAAAGTTTGGAGGTAGTGGTTGGGCGGAACTTCTGCCTGGCCTGGTATTATAACACATATATGGCTCCTTTTGTAAATGAGTTATACCAACTTTAGCTTCTTTTGTTAAGGAGCTATAGTTACAATAAAAAAATATTCTCCTGCAATTTTGCAAGTTGGCCATCAAAGTGATTGGGCGTGGCCGTATTCCACATATGGCGCTTTTACAAAAGGCGTTATTACCATAGCTCCTTTACAAAAGGAGCTATGTGGTCCATATAAACACTCACAGGCTGATTAACTCACGCAGCAATTATCTGTATGGCTATTCCTGTAATAGTATATGTTGGAGGACAAATTGTCCAACATATAGACGGCGGTCCATGGTACAGTGGCAGTACGGCTCTTCATTTATCAATGCAGCGTGGTATAACACTTTTAGAGCTGCAAGAGATGATATCAAATGCTGCAGAATTGCCGTACACTTCCATGAAAATAACATATCGCTTTCCGAGTATTAGGTTTCCAAATCCCACATATCAAAACGTTCCACTAGAAATCCCTGACAATACCGGAGTAGATTTAACATTTCATGTTCACGGTGAAATTCCCGGTTACATTCCCATTTTGTTCGTTGAATGTATGAACGTTCCAGCATACCCCGGTATCGTACAAGAACAATTCCCCGGTAAAAGTTCTCAACCGCAACATTATGATGATGAAACAACATTTGGTAAGGTTTAAATTTTTCATTAATATACCCAACTATATATACTATACGAAATGGGTACTAAAGGTTTAAATTACTGTGCAGGAGATTTTTCAGGCCAATGTTCTCAATATCGTTACAATTACGACACAACATCCTTACAGGGCCAAAGTTCTGCAGAATTTCCGTTTCACGATACAACTTTTCGTGGAAGCGCTTCACAACTACATAACGAAGTCATTGAAGAAGAGCGTGAGGGTTTGGATGAGGAAACGGACGAGGGATCAGAGAGTTCGTTGGAGGATGTCGATGCAGCCTTGGAGGCCGACGGCTTTAAGGACGACTACATCGATGGACAAGAAAACGTAATTCCGACACACAAGCCGCCATGCCCCATGTACACGCAAGACACATGGTCAAACATTATCGACCCCAGTCCATCAATGCCGACTCGAAATCATCTGGGATGGGACGGGAGATCAAAATTTTTTGAGGGACAAGTGATTTTTTCACAACTCGTTCTGTTTCAGTCATAATCAAATTGTAAAAGCCGTGCACATTCATTTTGATATGTTTTTTCCTACAGTTATTCTCTTCAAAGGATGAGTTGCAATGTGCTATAAAAAAATTCTGCATGGCAAGGAACTACGTCGTCAAAACAGATAAATCTTCACCCAATCTATTGTCTTACAAATGCAATAACAAGACGTCATGCGGGTGGCGACTTCAAGCATCTATCAAGCCCAATTCAGACATGTGGAAAGTCACGAAATATACAGGGCCTCACTCATGCTTGGCTGTGAATGTTACCCAGATCACTCAATGCTTGATGCTCGTTACATGGCAAATGCGATGATTGAAATTATCGGATCAAACTTCAGTACGAAGATCAAAACGCTGCAATTATTCACTAAAAAGTTAACAGAGGGATACATGCCATCGTATTCAAAGACGTGGGCAGCTAAGCAGTTGGTTATATCGCGTCTACACGGGGATTGGGACCAGTCTCACGCGACACTCCTAGTATTCCTACAAGTCCTCGAACGAACCAATCCAGGTACGCGCACACTGTTGTTATACAAGGATTCAGGGTTACCACGATGTGCCACATTTGACAGACTATTCTGAGCATTCGCACCAGCAATCGAAGGGTTCAAGCATTTTTGGCCAGTAATTTCTGTTGATGGAACCTTCCTCACGGGAAGGTACAAAGGGACGTTACTTGTTGCAGTCACTCAAGACGCTGAGAACCAAATAATGCCGATTGCATTTGTCGTAGTCCAACAGGAGGATAGAGACAATTGGGGATGGTTCCTTACTTGCATAAGACACTTCGTAACCAAACGACAAGGCTTGAGTCTCATTTTAGACAAGCACTCCGACCTCATGTCATGGCTGCAGGATGATTTAGCATACGATTGGAGGCCCCCACATGCTTACCATCGTTACTATCTTCGTCACTTAGGATCAAACTATCATCGTCGATTTTAAAAATTAGTGGGAAAAGAAGTCAAAGTCTGCGCAATGGAATGTCAAAAGAAAAAGTTCAAAGCCAAACTAACCCGATTGAAAAGGTTCGCCAACGAACGTATCTATCAAGACCTTAACCTGCTCAACAAAAAACAATGGACGTTTGCATACGATGGAGGTAGGCGGTACGGCAGCGAACCTACCAATTGCTCTGAGAGCTTCAATGGGGTCGTCAAAGAAGCAAGACACCTCTCGATCATGGCAACTGTTATGTTTACCTTCTACAATTGTGTGAAGTACTTTGACAATAGGCTGATGAAATCAATGGATACAAAAGCCAAAGTGAATCATTTCAGCTAATATGCAAAGAAAAAGTACGATCATTGGAGGGAAAATGCAGTGGGACACGATGTCATTGTGTTCAACCGGGCCGCGGGCTTGTTCGAGGTACATACGCCAATCAATCGAACAAGCCCATACAAAGAAAATAACAAACACACAGTTGACTTGACTAACAAGACGTGCACTTGCAATAAGATTTAGTTGTGGAAAATACCCTGTTCGCACGTTATTGCGGTTTGCAACAAAATGCATATTGACCCTCTTGATTACTTCGGCAAATATTGGACGGTCGACACAACAATTGCCATGTATGGATCTCTCTCATTCAAGCCACTGCCTGACCAAGCCTACTGGTCGCCGTACGATGGGCCAAGAATTCTTTCAGACAAAGAACGTCTCCGAGGCCGAGGCCGCCCGAAAGTGAATCGAATTCGAAATGAGATGGATGATTTGATTGAGCACCAACCGCCACAGACGTGCTCAAAGTGTGGTCAACAAGGTCACAACAAGAGAAGATGCGAAAAATGAATTTCAAATTACATGTCATGTGAAATGATGTTTTTATATGAAAAGTTTGTACTCAACAAGTCTTTTATGTTAATCAATTATTTATTCGGACGTGTTTCACTAGTTGAATTTATTCAATAAGTTAAGTACTTAGGTGAGGTTTAAGAGAAAGCAAATTCATTCACTTGGTGATCGTGAGAGAGAGAATTAATAGTACTCACAAACAATCATACTACAACAAAATGTCACTCTTGTAGAACAAACCCATGCGGTGGGTTTCTCTCTAACTCTTCTCCCTCTCTCTGGGGTTTCTCTCTCACACTAGCTAGTACATCCCACCATACGTATTCGTAAACAAATTACATAATCAACAAACAACTAATAATCAACCACTCTTCCCTCTAACTATGTACCACATTCAAATCACCAATTCGGGCTCTTCCTTTCTCGTTTCTTGGGAAGTTAATTTGAAAATTTCTATATCATATCACTCAACTCTTATATCCAATTTTTTCCAAATTAATAGTAATTTTAATTTTTTTTATCACAATCGTGAGAATTTTTAAAATCTTTATATCCAGTATTTGTGTTTAAAAAAATGGGACAACATAACGTATTTCAAGAATGTGGTTTTAGCGTTAGAATTATAGCTCCTTTTCAAAAGGCGCTATTAGGGTTACAAATGTAGCTCTTTTTCAAAAGGAGCTATTAGGGTTACAATTATAACTCCTTTTAAAAAGGCGTTACCGACGTGGCGGCCACATGGCACCTAACCGTTATAACACCTTTTGAAAATGAGCGATGTCATATTTTTACAAAACGTTTAAAAAAATGGGTATTCTTCCAATTTGATTACAAAATTATGGCCATTTCGGCCAATCACTTGTGAAGTAAAAGGGTCCCAAAAAAAAAGGGTTTCAAAAATTTCTGGGGGTGAGATTTGCGTTTTGCCCCAATTTTTAACGGACGGAAGACGGAAAGGAGAAGGAAACGGTACTTGGGCCAGTGTGGGAAGAGAGCCAGGTGGCGCGATGTAATTGGGCGGTGGGTACACGTAAGATGCCAGGTGGTACCCACCCGAGACTGAAAAATTTCTCGTTTGTTGGAGCTGTCAATGCCTGCGATAAAAACAAATCAAAATTACCGAAGACGATTAGGGAGCGGGCGGCGATGGACGGCCGCGGATGGCGGCTAGGGTTAGGGGGCTTTGAGGGGGAATCGCCTCATACTCCTTTGTTCTGTACGTAATAAAATCTTAGAAAATTCCCTAACCCTAACTCTAATGCAACTCCTTGACTGTTTACTTATCTTCTCCATACCAACGAGCAGTGAGTGGAGATAATGCAACTCTGCATCTCGAATCACTCGAGAAGTACCTTTTAACGATTTCTCAATCCCATTTTGCACATAGTAGACAAGGAGCCAAAGACTCTGGCTGGTATTGGTATTGCCTGTTTTTACAATCACGCTCCTCATTCAAATCACTCTGATGTTTGGGTTGTCAAGGTTCTTTCTACTCTTTGTATTCAATCCTCAACGACTTCTCTAAGTGGGTTTCATTCCGATTATCTCCGTAATAATCTTAGCCCTTCTATTGCATTCGCAGTTATAAGACGCCTAAATGGTTACCACTGTAATGGGAAGCTAGCATTCGACTTCTTTCAGTTCACTAGGCTCAATTTAAATGTAACTCATTCGATTGCGACTTATAATGTGCTTCTATGGTCTCTTTGTCAAATGGATTTTCATCATTTGGCTAAATTAGTGTATGAATACATGAGGGTTGATGGGCACTTGCCTGATAGTTCAATGTTAGGGTTATTGGTTTCGTCATTTGCACATGCGGGTAACTTTGGTTTTGCAAAACAGTTACTTTCTCATGCTCAATTGGATAATGTTGAGATTCGTTCTTCTGTGTATAATAATTTTTTGACTCTATTGGTGAGGCGAAATCAGGTACAAGAGGCTGTTAGCTTCTTCGGGCATATTTTAAAATCGCAGTGCTACTGTCCTGATACTTGCACATTCAATATTGCAATTCGAGGTCTGTGCAGAGTAGGAGAGGTGGAGAAGGCTTTTGAGCTCTTCAATGATATGGGGAGTTTCGGTTGTTTGCCTGATGTTGTAACGTACAATACACTTATAAATGGGTTGTCTAGGGTTGGTGAGGCAGATAGAGGTCTTGAGTTATTGAGAGAAGTTCAGTCGGGGAATGTGTTTTCGCTGGACGTTGTAACTTATACGTCGGTGGTATCAGGTTATTGCAAATTAGGTAACATGGAGATGGCTTCAAGCATTTACGATGAGATGATTAGTTCTGGGGTTAAACCAAGTTTGATTACTTTTAATGTCCTCATTGATGGTTTTGGCAAGAGTGGTGACATGTCATCGGCGCACAGTACTTATGAGAAGATGCTTTGTTGTGGTTGTCTTCCTGATGTTGTTACCTTCACATCTCTAATAGATGGTTATTGTCGGAGTGGGAAGGTGGACCAGGGATTGAGGCTTTTGGATGAAATGAATGAAAGATACTTGGCTCCAAATGTATATACTTTTGCGATTCTTATCAATTCTTTGTGCAAGGAGAATAGAATAAATGAGGCTCGTGATCTATTGAGACAACTGAGACTGAGGGAAGCTATTGTCCCTAAACCCTTTATCTACAACCCTGTGATTGATGGACTTTGTAAGGCTGGTAATGTGGTTGAGGCAAATGTAGTTGTTGCGGAGATGGAGGCAAAGAATGCTATCCTGATAAACTCACATACACCATTCTTATTATTGGGCACTGTATGAAAGGAAAAATGTCGGAAGCAATGACCATGTTTACCAAGATGTTGGAAGTTGGGTGTGCCCCAGATAGAATCACAGTAAATTCTTTCATATCTTGCCTTTTGAAGGCAGGGATGCCTAAAGAAGCCTATAGGATAAAGCAAGCTACATGGGAGGGCTTGAACTTGGAGATGTCATCTTTGCAGAGAAATATTCCAATTAGGACAAACATGGACATTCCAGTGGCTGCTTAACTGAAATGGTTGATTATTTGATGGATCTGGTCTTGTGGATCTGGCGATTGCTAGAGGTCCTTCCACTGCTATGCTTCAAATAAGAACTATACTTCCAATGCCTGGCGTCAAAGAGTTATCAAGCAGTAAGTGTTTGGTTATTGTCTGTTTGTTGAGATCATATAGATTATCTAATGAAATTCTCATTCTGGTGTTTTAGTTGCAAATATGCATGTGTTTTTTTTTTTGTTGACGTTGTGATTATGTGAGGCAAGGTAGTTCAACAGTCTCAAGTTTGAATAGGAAAGAAATAAGTTCTATTTAAGTAACCAATTGTTTAGGAATAGGAGAAGGAAGTCAATGGATAACAAATATAGGCAAGCAGAAGAAATGGACGAAGGTACATATGGCGTCGAAAATGGTTTGGCTTTCTCCTTCCAGGATAACCACATGAAGTAATTCTTGTTGAAGTAAAAATCCTTGCATTTTAAAAAAACGATCTGGAGAAATCAACTAAACGCGTCTTACCTCGCAATGTTGATGCAAAGTGATCCACAACCCACCCTATGAAGAGTCGTTAACAATCCCTAAACTTATACATAATCACTAAATGACTTTCATAGCATGTGCTATTCACCCCCACTGTTCAAGCTATGCTGACAAAGCTTACCACAAGGCGAAGATAGTTTGCTTTATTCTCTTGCTTGAATAAGTCAAGTTAGGTAGTGAGGTACTATATCCTTCCATGCCACGCATTACATGCTTAAACTATGTTATTGCCTGTTGTAATTGATTATTTAAGCACAGCTGTCTTTTATTATCATGGTTTATGTTTCGCAAGAGCACCAAAATATTCAATGAAGAGTAAATTGTTTCCAGTTGAGCAGTAACATTACAATTTTTAATTTGGCTCTAAATGCATGGCTTTATGTAACCATTTGGACCTTTGTGTGATCATTTGAAGCTTCACATCACAAGCCTAGTCTACTTATGTAAATCTTGGAGTGGAAGTGCTGAGCTCTTCCAGATTGATTTGTTGTTGTTCATCATCATACTTGTTGCATTGGACTATGTAGGAGTGGAATTTACGCTGCAATACTATTGATTTAAAACACTTCAGTTGTTCATGTTTGGAGCAAGAAATGACTGGAGGGATTGAAACGAGAAAATTAATTTTACTTGAATTGGTGAAGTACCCATCAAAAGACGTAATTTTTTATAGGTAACGTGGGATATGTATTGGGAAGGAAAAGCACCAAGGGGTGCTGCCCATATATTGACTTGGCCAGATTTACAAATAACCTGAAAAATCAATAAAGTTTATAGAGAATACCGAAATTCTTCCTCGAGCCAAGAATATAAGAGAGTTGGCGTCATTCCTATTTATTTACAATTTGATGATTTTATTTTAAGCTGATTGAAATGAATTGATGTTGTCAATATATCCTTCTGCTTTCTAGGTACACGATGAATGAATGCGGTTTCTGAATTCTTTGAGAAGAGCATTAAGGCCCTTGATATATGTAATGCAACTCGTGATGGGATTCAGAAAATACGACTATGGCAGAAGCACTTGGAATTTGTTCTTTGTGCCCTGAATTCTCGTCAAAGGACTGTTGGCAAAGGTCAGTCTTGTCAAGCAAGAGAAGATTTAACGGATTTGGCATTTGTAATGTTAGATGAGAAGGAAACAGGTCTTTTGGGCGTCACAACACAAGCCAGGATCACCACCATCGCCAACTGGCCATTCACGTTCTCTCTCTTGGAGCACATCACGTTTTTGGTCTGCGGCCAAACAGCTCAATCTATTTCCAACAATTTGGTCCCTCTGCGCGGGAATGAGATTGCGGCTACCAGTGGGCTTGCGGTATACACTTTCACGATGAACTTTGTGCTCATGTTTGTGTTGTAGACAATGGTTGCCACGATCCTGACAAGGGATCGCGGACTCCAAATGCACTTACCATTCTGTGGCAGTATTCAAGGGGGAGTCCGTTGCTTTTGATTCACGATCGGTTTATGGACAAGTCTAAGAAGCACGAGCGTCGAAATTCCAATGGTTTGTTGAAGGAGATTTTATCAGATGGAGATATGCATTCATCAGATGACAGACTTGGTGCACTTAGAGATGGTGTCCATGCAATTTAACAGTATGAAACTTATAACTGATCCCATCAGAACTATTTTCTCATTTATTGAAGTGTAATGGGATTGAATTAGGTGTTTGGGCAGGGCCGGATATGTGAATTCAATCAAATTTTTTCCTTTACTACCAATTATTCCAAACCCGAAATAATTTTCCATTAGGCGCTCTTTGTTAACTTCCCAATATCTACTTTATAGCAAGGTTGTGAATACTAGACTGTATTGACTATTGTTCGGGCCTAAAACTGGTATCAATAACTCTCAGTCCCATATGTATATCGGAGATGCAAGCCTCTCAGTTCCGTATGTATGTCAGAGATGCAAGCCTCTCTCTCTCTCTCTCTCTCTCTCTCTCTCAAGTCCTTAAGGTAGTTCCAGTTCCACTTCTTTCACAATCGCTAGTGCAGCATTCAAGTTTGTGTTTTGAGTTGATGGCAAAACAATTGCACGAGCAGTGACATAACACTACAAGGGATTCTCTTATTATGTCTTGTAGAGGTAGAATTGACGCCCAGAAACAGTGGAATCGAATGCAGGACACATAACAGTCCTTCGATCATAAACCTCTTCAACCACTTCAAATGGTCAGTCTGTTTTGCTGAAAACAGAATTAGAACAAGAATTTGTCTTGCGTAGTACCTAAAAGCTCGTTGTACTTGCTACTAAAAGTGGTCCTACATGTGACCAAACTTGCTACGTTTTATGACAACGCACAACTTATAGTGATCAAATTTATAGGTTGCAACTCAACAACTCAACTTCTAATAGTTTATCTCCAAGTGGAAACATCCAATGGTCATACATTTTGGGGGGCACAATGCACCAAAACCACCTTGAGAGTTCGGGCATAGTAGCCGGACTAGAAAATATTAACTTCAACATGGCTAACCTTACCAAATCTTTTTTCCCGTGAATGATTATGTATCGGGATGAGAAATGAAAGGAGAAAATCATCTAAATGGGATCTGCAATGAGCTCAAGCGCCCTTGACAAAATTGTCCATTTTTCTCCCTTCCACAAAATGCCTTTTCAAAAAAAAATAAAAATGTATAGGAATTGTTTGTAAATGTGAACCAATTAACTTCCAATCCAAATTTAATTAAACGGCTGACATAGGAATTGTTTCCAATGTCACAATAATTTTTTTGGTTCCACATTATTCATTTCCATACTCGGAAGCACTCAAATACTCACCATGCTCCTCAAAATACTCGATCAAACGCTTCAAGAACTTATCGCCGGTCACTGTTTCAGTGTCACAAACAAGACAACACTGCCTCCGTGCTCGCGTCACCGCAACATTCATTCGCCTCCGATCACTCAGAAACCCCACCTGAAAAAATTTATTGGCCTTATATTGTTACTGAATTTGTATCCTATAATTTTGATATGAAATTTTGAGTATTTCCCCGTCTTAACGGAAAGCGAATTATCATGACTAATATAACAAGGATTACCTCTTTCTTTGAGTTTGATCGGACCATTGAAATGATAATGGCTTCCTTTTCCCGACCTTGGAAGCCGTCTACAGTTGATATCTCCACATCTTTTAGCTTGCCTTCCTTGCTTCTCAGCATCTTCAGCAAGACAACCTACAATTAAGGTTGCAATATTCATAACAGGTTCCCTACTAATCAACCCTACAACGTGAAATATGGAAGTCAAAGGCATCAAATAGGAAAGGATCATTTGTGTGATCCAGATAATGCAAACTTTCTGCAAAGTGATGAGCTCTCAAGTGGTTACTAGTTTTATAGGATTACTAGTTATTAGCTCCTAGTTCCTACTATGGTTACTATTTTTCTTTTTTTGAAGCCAGACCCTGAATACCGACGAGTCACACACTAAGCAAGATAAATACATTGACTTGAAGCCTATAGTCAAACCTAATGAAGGTTATTTATCAAACCTGCGCTGCATAAGGAGTAATAATTCCAATATCAGAAGCTTGGACTCCACTCTCGACAAGTCTCTTTGCATGGGCAATAGCAACACCAGCTTCACCCTCGTTCATTGTGCTGTCTTCCTCATCTTTCTTCTCTTCCATGTCGCATCTGAAACAAATCTGAGTGAACTACTTGAAGCCATAACAGAGAGCAATTCGTGTCAAACTGGAGGGCCTAGGAAATGTTAGAGGACTGAAACACCATTCTCCTTTATGGCACTAGAGATGGTACTGTAACAGTTCGATGATCTTCCAAAGCTTTACACCTCTTATGAATAAGGTGTCTCCTTTTGATTAACTATTACCAATATGTTACAAGAGGATTTTGGCCATACAAAGCATATAAAACAAGTGCTGCCATCCCAAGTATCCCCCAGCAGAAACCCATACTGGCTATGTTATATATAAGCCCTTGGTCACCCTCCCCATACAAACCTATTTCCAGGCTGAGTCTACACAAGGGGTTGCGTCAATTTCTGTCATAGCTAGCATGACGTCATGAATTAGCTGCAGTGGGGGTGACTATAGGCTGGATTAAAGTACACTGTTGTTGGGTATGGACATTGTGTCTTGTATTGGATACTAATAGTTGAAGTTACTGAGGTGGGGCAGATGCTGTTTGCATTCTGTGGGAATTCTACTGAGAGTCATGAGCATCAATTTTTCACTTGTCCATACTCTGCTGGAGTTTGGACTGTGTTACTTGACTTCAGACAAATGGTGTTTCTTGAAGTCCTCTCTCCTCAATGGAAGAAGTTGACTGGGCTATGCAGCATAGTGGTGGGAAGAAATTGGAGCATGCCATTTGTAAGCTCTCATTGGCTGCAGTGCTTTACCTTCTCTGGATTGAAAGAAATAGAAGATGGTTTGGAAGCATATAAGAAAACTGATGAGAATAGACTTATCTGCAATCAATGGCAGATATTCCACTAAGTGTTTAGCTCTTGATTTTTCTTCTTTAACTAGTAAGGCTAGATCAGTGTCTTCTTGTTTTGTTAATCTGTAGAAGAGTGCATACTGCTGGATCGGTGCTCAGTGTTATTTTTGGGCAGGTTCCAAATGCTTCTCTACTTTGTTTGGCGTTATTTGTCATGGGGAATGCCCCTTTGCTCTTGTAGTTGTTTGCCGTAATTAAATTCAAGTTACCCACACACAAAAAAGTTCCAGGTTTAATTCAAGTTACCCAAAAAAAAAAGTTCAAGTTTAGCCGCCAAATAGTACAGGACTACCTTTGGGAAGCTACAACGTTGGACCTGTAAGAGTGGCGCTACGGGACAATCCCAAGTGTCCCACATTGGTTCAACCCATAATTGGATGTGGTGTATAAGCACTTGGGCACCCTCCCATTTATCAGATATTCAAGGATGAGTTCTACCCAAGGGTTGTATAACAGAGGCCATGTGCAAAAAGCAAAAAATAACTGCATACCCAGCTATGTCTATAAGAATTAGAGTTGGTTCCGTCGAAGATGTCTTCGTTACACCCTCAAGGTCATGCAGCATATGTGCAGCAACACTTGGATAAGCTTTTACCTGTAAAACACGAAACATCATGGAAACAATACTGGAAAATAATCATCTTTGCTAATTTTCCGAGGAAAATGTTCATTCATTCATAATCAGTTAAGAATCTCCAGTATCTGATTCCACATAGGGGTATGATCTGGAGCACCTTATCATTGTAAAGCTCTTTAGATGACCAGTTCATTATGAGCTCATGCATGCGGTACTGAACAGTGAGCATAGACGTGACTTCATCCCCATACAAGTCTGTTAAGCGTTCAAAAAGGGTTATCCCTAAGCCCTTCTTCTCAGCTTCTGTGCTCTGAACGGTTGGAGGAAGCTGGAGGTGGTCTCCAGCAAGTATACATCTTGAGCCCTAAAACAGAACTATAGTGAGAGGGTTTGTAACCTTGAAAGGAAATAATACAGTTCCTCATTTTCATAAATTGGATACAGTTGGTTACTAAATTTAGCATGCAAAATGTTGCAAGATTGTTCTTTTTGAGTCCGTATTTTTCCTGCTAAATTTGGAAATCAAAGGTCCAACACCAAGAGGAATTTGCATTTCGTGGAAAAAATTCAGATTTTCTTAATCTTTGTATAATTAACTTTTGGGGGTGGGAGGCCTCTGGATTTGACCTTGTCTTAAACACAATTCTCAAAAAGCCATGGGTTCAAATCCATGATTGGGTTCTTTTACGAAACAAGAACACATCCAAAGGAAGGGAGTTAGATCTCCATGTCCCTATTTACCTTTAGTAGAGCTATCCAGCATGCTATCTCCAGCGCCTGAGCAGCTTCATCAATGATCACCAAATCAAACGTCGTACCCTCCAATTTTCGGGACACTGCACCAGTCAATGTCGTCAACACCACATCTGCACTTTTGATTACATCTGCCACAGCTAGCATCTGTCTTTTACGCTCTTCTTTGGATAGAGACTTGAGCTCTTTCCTTATGTCCCTCTTTGTGTTTCTGTCTTTCGTCTTCAAAAGCTTCCCATTCAAAGCCTGCAGAAAGTCACTAACGGCAATGATATCGGGTAGCTCTCCTTCTTGATCACTCAAAAGAATATCAATGATAGCACATTATACGATCAAAACAAGATATCTCAGCCTTTCACCATCGGACACATAACGCTTTTGCATCAAATGAACATTGAAAAGCAACAAAATACTGTCTATGACCGATAATAGTGGCATAGACTGTAGAATGCATTTAGTAAAGAACAATAAAGAAATATAAAAGCAAATTACAAAAGGAAAATTTTTTAGGATTCATGCAAGGAGAAATAATGGGTTTTGGGAACATTGCACTTCTCCAAATCTTTTACCTTCATTTCCTTGCGAATGTCGTTTGCAAGACCACTATTATCCCCACGTAGAACCTACAAGGAAACAAATTGAATGGTTAAGTGCAACTTGTTCAAGCCCACCATGAGTAAGGCTCTTAAGTGCACAAATAACAATATTAACTTAGTTTTTCAGTTTAAGTAACCCATTGGATATGGAAAGCAAGAACTGTGCTATATAGAGCATGAAGGATGAACTCTTTTCAGTTTAGATCCTATATCCCTCTACTCAAACCAAGCACATTCATGTAATTCGTTGAAATGTGCTTTATCGCTGTAAAAGGCTTCCCTTTGACAAGAAAGATTACATCAGCAGTGTAGTTTCAAGTGTGGCCACTGCATAGAGGTATTGTCCCACCAAAAATGAGATCATATTAACCTAACATCACCATTGTTTTAAATAACTTTTTTCGTTTTCCTGTTGTTTTCCTTTCTGAGAGTCAACTGATCTATCTTATTGCAATAGTTTTTTCCCCCTACTTTCTTGAGGTAACTTTATAGTAGTATATCTTATAGAGGACATAGTATAACATCTTGGCATTCCAAGTTATCCTTAATTCCATGATAAAGGCAATTTAAAGCAACTCTTGGTCTTAAGACGTGTCTCTATTTTCCCATCTTGAACAGCAAAATGACTCATCAAAATTAGATTTTGGTGGTCCCCCAATCACAAATAATAAAGCACCAAGAACGAATGACATTACCATTATTCTTACAAAATGATTACTGAAGACACACGCTAAAAACTTAATAAGAAATAAAACTGTATTATTAATTGAAGATTAAGTGTAGTATGCATGCATGTATGGATATAAAGCTGTGTTAGCAAAATTTCTGTCTTCCCTTAGCCAAAGGAGCTGGTAGAAATCTGCTGTTGTGAAATAAACAGTAAAAAAAATGCCACGGTTGCATTAATTGAGCAAAATAAAAAGTCAGAATGTACACCAAAACCATATTAGATGTGACAAATCCATGATCCCACAATTTCATGTCCAAATGTTTTCCCATGAATACATGTATATACCTGCGCATCAAGAGCACTATCCAAGACTTGAGGTAGCAAACGTGCTGGATGCCCCACTCTCACCAACTTCACTCTAATTAAAGACAAAGATACAGAAAAAGAGAAACGCAACTTAGAGAAAATATATTTTATGAAGAAATGAAGGTATAAATTAGACAAAAGCCATAACAAGCCCATCGCCGGAGGTAGGTAGGTTATCAAAGAAATCATTTTCCAATAGCGAAGGGTCCGTTAATACAAGGGAGCCCAGATTAAAGCAGTCGAATGCCATATTGTATCCAAGCCTATGGACCTAAATATTAATACCCAGCTCAAAGAAAAACATACTAAGACTTCCATGCCAGTTGCACACACTAATTTTCACTATCCAGTTATGTCACTATGTGTATTAATGTCAAAATGTGAGAGCTAGTCAGCTAGATAATTGCAATCCCTTCTACTGTTGGTTACGTGCCAAGAATATCATTAAAACGCCAAAAGATATACCATTTACATAAATGCTTAAACATGCAGGGTTCAGTTAACTCTGAATCGGCCAGGGTAAGATGATACAGATCGCTTACAGTCCAGAAAATACTAATGAGGACAGCATTGGACGAACTTCCATCTAAGCTTCCTTTGCTGACACATGTACTCCTTTACATGAGAGTGCATCCAAAGGTATCAAAATGAAGAGTAGTTCTAGGATGAAAGCCAACCACTTTACCTGTGAGGAACGAGTCGCTCAACAATGTTGTCAACGGCAATATTTGAAGCAGCACAAGCAAGAATCTTTGATCCTCGTTTCACTTCTTGTAGGATAATTTCCACCACTGTCGTGGTCTTTCCAGTTCCAGGAGGCCCATGCAGCAAAAAAATGTTCTTCGATGACAGGGCCTTTGATATGGCATCTTTCTTGAAGGAGAAGAGAAACTGCTTTAGTGTGTGAAAAACGCAGCAGACATGGAGCCTAGTAAACAAATAAATCCACTGTTTAAGCTTGGACATTTACCTACATAGGCATGCACATATGGAAATATTAACTCCAAATATGAAGCTGATTTCTGAACACGCAATACGACGATAAGAAAGGATAGAAATACGACGATAAGAAAGAATAGAAAGCCCCAGAGTTATTATGAAATGCACCATGTTGAACCAGAAAATTCTCAAATGGAATTAATGTCAATGTTACTCAATTGGAAGAACAAAACACAGGATACACAACTGCCCGAGTTGTAGGGAAATAACCCACAAACCATATTACAGTCACAAGCCACAGACTTCCTCAAATTGCAAAAGTTGATTTAAGAGGTGAATGCGTAGAGCATTTTCTCTTCTATTATCAATTGTCCCAAAAGCTTAGGCTGCTCTAAAATGGATCCAATACATATAATATATCAAGCTATCTAGCACCTTCTCATATGTGCAACTCATCTAGACAGTTGTAATGCACCCATTCGTCTGCATGTTTGAAGAGAAGCAGAAGACGAAAGTACAAATTTATTTTAGATCACCTATTTCCCATCAACATAAGTTGTCAAGAAATAGGCCGAACAATGTATATCAGGTATCCAATACACTCATTACGTAATAGATCGTCCTAGCACCACCCATATTGATCCACTAGATCTTGTTTACTTGGAGAATAAAGAATGGGATACCATAAAGATCTAGAGACACCAGTACATAGTGAGAATTGGTCTTTGCGTTTGTTATATTGTGCAACTGGAAGCTAAGTAGCACTGACACAGACATGGATACGGCAGGGGACACGGACACGGACACGGACACGGGACACGGCAATTTTAAAAAAATGGAAATACGGACACGGCGGGAGACAAGCCACGTGTATATATATATATTTTATCCATGCTTACATTGCAAAATGTAAATAATGAACAGCTTACAGTATGCAGGAGAGATGAGAGAGAGTCAGTTATACATATATATACACACATATATACAGAGAAATAGAGAGAGAGAGACAGAGACAGAGACGAACGAGAGACAGATAGAGACAGGGAGGAACGAGAGACAGAGGTATGTGAGAGAGAGAGAGATACCCGAGAGAGAGGAGAGGAGAGGAGTCTGAGAGCTCCTTGTCGTGTTTGTCTAGGGCTTGGAATTTGAATAAAATGAAAATGAACCAGTCGGCCACTGATATAGGTTTTAAAGAAAAAATTACAGTTTAACCCAAAAGTTTTAAATAATTTCATATTAACCTCCAATATTTTAAAAAAAATTACATTTTGACCCCAGCCGTGTCCCCTCCCATGTCCCCGCCGTGTCCCCAATCAAAAAATAATATAAATTATTGGACACGCCACGTGGCGTGTCCAATACGTATTTAGGCGTGTCCCCGCCGTGTCCCCGTGTCCAAAACGTGGGTACGGCGCCCTTTTGGAGTGTCGGTGCTTCATAGACGGGAAGGATCAATTAACATCTAGCATAGAAGTTGTCTACCTGAGACTGTCCCTTGGCCCGTAGGTCCTGGCACAAGGTAAGAATTCTAGCTCTTCTAGAGTGGTATCTCACCGATGGCTCGAGCCCCCCAAAAGGGGGCCTTCTTCGCCCTCCACCTAAGTTGCGCAAGAAAGGCCCAAAGCCAATCCCAGGGAACAGTAAAAGCTTCATAGGGTCTTTTTGTCCAAGTGCAAGTAGTCTGCATCTTCACAGACATGCCTATTTCACCGAGCCTCTCGTATTTTATTCCAGATTTGATGATAGACATGAGGCAGAGCCGCTCATAGCTATTTGGGATTTTTGTTTATGCTCCTCATTAGGTGACTGCACCTTTTTCCCTCCCTTTTAATGAATCCTTATTTATTGAGTAACTAAATAAATCCTCATTAGTTAACAAACATCAACTATGTAAAGAAAATGCATTGCAAAATAGACACATTGCCCCCAGTGTGAATAAGCTGCCGCAATCTCCAACCTTGTTGTAATAGAAAGGAGGAGTTAAACATGGGAGGTTTACATTCTAGTGCCTACAAAAAAAAAAAAAAAAAATTCCTCGGTATTTTATCTTTGCACTTTTGTTAACAATTTGGTTGACCTGTGTATAAAAAGTCGTACTTCAAATTCTAGGGCAACAAGTCTTATGCAGCCCCTCCTTGTGCATTCAAATAGCTTTGGCAAACAATCCCACCTTCCGAAGCTACCATAAATGCATCGCAAAATACACATTGCCCCCTGTGTGAATAAGCCGTTGCAATCTCCAACCTTGTCGCAATAGAAAGGAGGTGTTAAACATGGGAGGTTTACATTCTAGTGCATACAAAAAAAAAAAACCTCGGTATTTTATCTTTGTACTTTTGTTAACAATTTGGTTGACATGTGTATAAAAAAGTTGTACTTCAAATTCTAGAGCAACAAGTCTTATACAGCCCCTCCTTGTGCATTCAAAAAGCTTTGGCACACAATCCCACTTTCCGAAGCTACCACAACACTTCCCTGTTGCCATCCATATTGGCCAACGTAAGGGAACGAGTTTCCATGGACATTGTTAGGTTTACTGTCATTTCGTGGAAGCAAAGTGGATACGTAATACACAGAAAGAGGAACTAAAAGTAGTTGCAATGCTCCATATTTCTGTCTAGTATGTTATTGAGCAATTCAATCTCCTCAACATCTGTTGTAATGAAACTTGACTTGTGAGTGTAACTATGGCGCTTTCTGGAAAGTTGCAAAAACCCAACTCTTACCAAGTAGGATTCAATGGATATGTTACGGGTGGATAACAATTGCTCAAACAATGTGGATTTGAGTTAACGTGGCTCGCTTTCACCACCTTGGGATACAATCAATGCCAATTTGTGAAGATTCATCATTCAACCACATACACACGTACTGACTAACATGAACATGTCTGAATGCCAACCAATGGAAGCCAGGTTGTATCCATCATATAAAAGTGTTAAAAACTGTCTGCATAAACATTTATGGAAGAAGAAGATCAATTGGAAGCAACAAGTACAAAAAAATCTTCCACAGCCAAAGGAAATGCACAAATGGTGAGAGAGAAAAAGAAAACAAATATTTAATGAGAAATTAAAATATTTACATACTGCACATCAACATCCTGGTCTAAAATTAAGCCACATGAAAGCAAAGATCCCCAGTCTTTAATAGGATGAAGAGGGGAACAAGTTATTTTTCCCATTGCAATATATTTTAAGAATCCCAGCAAATGATCAGAGCTGTAAAATTTGTTTAAAACTTATTTTTAAGAGCTCTTGTAACTAAACAATATATATATATATATATATGCGCGCACACACAGAGAGAGAGAAGGGCAAACACCACATTTGCAAAAGAAAATGTGATAAAGTTAAGGACCTGAGAGTGATCAAGGTTGGAGTTAAATGGGGAGAAAGAAACATCCTTCTTTGACGTTGTTGGCAGTCGCTCTCCAAATAACACAGGAACTAAATCAGCAGCAGGACCCTTCAGAACTCCTTTACTTAGTTGTATCAAAGTGTCCTTCATCCTACGGTATGTCACCTACAGAAACAAATTAAATGTAAGTGATCCAGTCTTCTTTCATCAAAATTACTTTGTGTCGTAGACCATCTAAAGTTATATCCTGATATTTTCAATTTTCATTGACCGAGGCAAAAATAAAATGAAATTTTTTTGGGGTAGATGAAGATTTTACTTAGAATGAGCATTGATAGCGACATAACACTACCTTCTTGCAATTGGCTGCGTCAAACAAATGCTAAGTAAACAAACACTTTTTTACAAAATGAAAAACTGCAAAGTTTACCTCATTGGCCAGTTTCTCAAGACGTAAAGGACTATTTAAACCATCCTCCGGGATATCATCAAAAGCGATAGTAATTGATGTATCCTGTTTGATCAACCAATGAGATATCAGGTGACAGAACAAGTAGAAGATGATTACGTTCTTCATGAAAATAATATTCACCACAATCAATGCAACTAGCCATAATCGCACAATTACCTTCAGACGGTAAACCACGCCTTGACCAAGAGGAGGGGAGCCTAGATCAGCCTTGTTTGGTTTTAAAACAACAACGTCATGAGTTCCAAACTGAAAGGGGCAGAGAGAAACATTATTCACTTAAGAGGCAACCTTAATAAACATCACCAATTTCAACATGGCTTGTCAATATACTCCAGCATACACTACAAGATGAGATATAACCACTGAATAAGTATAGTAAATTAGTAATAAGCGGATGCCAAAAATTCACCTTGTGTGCGGGAAGAACATCGCCTTTGTTGGACTGAAACTCAAGAAGAGTTTTACCCATTAATCCTGTCTACGATGAGGGGGAAAAAACAAACTTATAAGAAAATAACCAAATTATTTGAATCATTTAAACCAGCTGCAGCTAGAAGATATAGAACATGCTACCTGAGCATCTACACACTTCAAATTAAGAATGGTGGAGCCCTTCTTCTGAGCAGTATCCAAATTCCTTGTTGCACCTGAAGTCATGGAAGCTGATATCTCAGCTTCCTGCAACAGTAATACGAAACTGAAACCCGTCAGTAACATCATGAGGCGTTCTATTTACAGAACTTGTTTTCTCCATTGTTGGACATAATTTGTAACCATGGCATCAATCTTGACGTCGAATGGGAATGTGATTCCAAGGTTCGGATGAACTGAAAGATTCCTGATGAACGATCCCATCCAAAATCACATTCCCAAACTAAGTTAGAAAAAATCTAATCCCCGCCCTCCCATGATAGTCTTGGTTTTCAGGCACAAACCCAAATGGGAAAATGTTGAACTTTGATAGATTTTATAAACCAAAGTTTCCGTAATTCATTAGTAGTCAGATTTCCATTTCTACTCAAGATTAGCAACCCAACAAGAGGGCAAAATGAGAAGAAACAAAATTCTAGCAAAAGGTACACAACAGAATGCAATTCTATGAAATACAAAACTGAAAGAGCTGAGAGCAAGCAAATATTGACAAGCGTAATGATTCAGAAGCCTAATCCAACAGATTATTATTCCTCAAATTTCCTATTGATTAGATAAGTGTTCTCCCAAAATAAGGACCAAATACATATGCCCATATAAGGGGCGGGGGAGAGAGAGAGAGAGAACCTTCTCCATATCGATTAAAGGGGCCATGATGGAGACGAACTGCTGCAGAGACATGGCTGAAGAGTTCTTAGCTTTCTCCATTTTCTGTGTCTAGTTTCACGCGCACACAGAGGGGGAGAGAGATGAAAGTCGATGTATAGCTGCTGGGTTCTGGAAGGTTTTCTGTTTCTCTCAGTTGGGGAAGACCTCTGGACCGTCCACAGCACTTATGTTTTGTAGCATATGCGCCTTCTATATATTCCATTAAATTTGAGGTTATTTAATCTTAATTATTTAATTTTTAATTAAAGAAAATGGCTACTGGATAACCAGTCTTCTGTCACTCTCATGAGTTTCTCTCTTCTTCTAATAAGCTAACATATGGGCTGTTTGATTTTATTAAGACGGTTAAATGATCAAACTGGAGCAATTAGAATTAGATGATTGTGATGAAGCATAAAATAATTTGAAACTAATCTAGTTAACCAATAAATTTAGACTGTTTGATATATATGATCAATTTTGTAGTCCAATTTTAACGCATCCGGACGCACTAAATATCTTTGATTACTTGTCAATATCCAGTGATATCTTATTTTGGTGATAATGGTGAATATCGTAGGACTCGATATCACAATGGTTTAAATCAATCATTCGTACTTGGTAACGATACATTTAGAATTGGGCCTCAGTGCGGCCATTATGTGGAGAAACTTAAGCCAGTGGAGATTTGTGTGTGGCTAGCCATGTGGGAAAAAATCCCTAGTGCTAGTGAATTGACCAAGAGGAATAAGTATAATCCAAATTGAGAAAACCATTTCGCACTTCTTATGTTCGAAATCAATACGGGTATTTAGTTACTAGTATTTGAACTGTATATGAGTATGCCCTTGAAGTATATATATAAATGATTTGCTAGCTTGGTGGATTCAGAATAGATACAGGCCAGGGGAGTTGAAAATAGATGCTGGGACTGGTGAGTCGCGCCCATTTGCAGCAATATGCATGGTCTATTAATACAGTTGACAAGGGAATGACATTCTCTTCAATGGGAGAGATCTTGAACGTGTGGATATGATTGAAATCATTAAAACAAGAGTGGTTCTTTGTTTAAAAACCCTTCAGAGGTTGGTCCAGAATCTCGATGCCAACAAAATTTCAAACGGGGCTATTGTCGCTCGCTGAGGATGAGAACAGGCCGGGCTTCGCCTTACCTGAAGTGTTGTGCTTCAGAGAGGAACATACCCATGATGGTTGGTACTCAGATCGTAGTAACCATTCTCTTGCTGAATAGCTAAGCTAACTAACAATCAGTTCGTTTCAGCAGAAAATTTCTGCGGAAGAAAACAAAAATCAAAGGAAAACGTCTTCTGTTGATTTGGACAAACACGTTTTCCATGCCGGCATTACTACCACAACACGGTACTGCCTCTACCTCTCTCAATGAATTGACAACCACCATCCTGCCACACACCACCGCTTGTGCTCCCACCTCTGCCACCATCACCACCATAGTCACCAGCACCATTGTTTGCAAGGTGCAACCAATAACGAGAAACCATTGTTGGTTTTCGAGAAATACATTTCCTGAAACTAACAAATCGTAAAGATAGCATCACACTCCCATGAGTATTTAGCGATATTATAAAAATAAAAAATAAAAAAAGAGAGGCTAAACAATCCTCTTTTTTCCTCCCTTAGAACATACGTACTCGAAACAACCAATTATTACGTACTCTATATACTCCTTTGTTACGTAAGACATCCTAATAGATACATGCTGGAAGCTTCTTCCTTTCTTGGAGAACAAGCATTACTCTCCTCTGCCCACAATCAAGATTTCGGATTTTCCTTCTTCCTTGGCATTGAGTGAAGAAATATAAAACACCTTCTTGCTGCTGCTGCTTATGATGTATACTGCATGTATTCATAGTACTATTGGAAGTGTATACTGTTTTCATAGTACTATTGGTACTCGTACGATTGTATGCTCTCTCTTTTTCACAAAAAAACCACATAAATAGACATTTCAAGGTAATAATTGATGCATTTTTTTACATGTTTAGGCATTGGGTCGATTCATGGAAAATATTATGAAGAAAAATTGTTACTCGCTTGTTCAACTCCATCTGTTTTGACGAGAACGAGGCAAGTACCTCTTACTGAGAAGAGACGTGTTGACTAGATGTTCGTTTGATATTCTGGTTGTGGATTCCAAAAACTAGCGATCTCTACTGGCGATTTCGGGTGAGCAATTAAGTTGCTTTAATCGAAAGAGAAATTAGTTGAGATGTCTACGGTACCTGATATACGACCAGCCATTACACAATTGTTCCAATTTGACGGCATACAAATAGAAGAATGAAAGAACCAAAAAAGAAATGCTCTCGTCTATATTAGACTTGTAGATGCTTGAAATGACATGGCAAATCCATTTCTAAGATATCCTAGGGAGAGGGATGGGGGAGGTGGGAGTAGAACCCACCACCTTGGTGAAGGGAGGTGCCTATATGGGCGAGCACAACCACGTGTGCTATCCTCACCTTCAGTCTCCAAAAAAACTGAAGTTACATGCCTATGCAGGGTTTATTCTTTTGTCATTAAGAGAGTGCAGGGGTCATACCTACTCATGATGATACTGCAATACTGGTTCTTCTGCCTCCAAGAAGAGTGTTCTTGATCACTTGTAACTGAGGAACCACCACATTTATGGCTAGTCGATCACTCGGCAGTTCTTCTGAACAGGTGACTCCAAGTTTAAGTATTGAAATCAAACACTCTAGAATCTTGTGATTGCTATCAGAACTCTGATTATGAGCATTGTTGATGCTTGTGCTTGCGTCCTTTTCCCTTTGTTGAAAGAGTATTGGATCAACAATGCTTGGGATTTGTGCAGGCAAATCTACCTTAGCAAAGTTGTGGAGACTCAGACCATCACTGAAAATATTATCAGTAGGTCTCTTCCCTGTGAACATCTCCAATAATAGGATGCCATAACTGTACACATCACCAGATGGTGACACTTCATTTCCCATGCCATATTCTGGAGCAACATAACCAAGAGAGCCTCTTACTCCTATAGAACTGGATTGATTTGCAGAAGAGTTCAAGGTTGATTCTGGAAGGAATCTTGCTAATCCAAAGTCACCTACATGTCCAGTCATGTCATTGTCAAGAAGAACGTTGCTCAGCTTCAGATCACAATGGACTATTGGTTCTGGGCAATGGTTGTGAAGATAATCAAGAGCAGAAGCAACATCAATAGCAATATTTAGCCTCTGTAGAAGGTTTAAATTCCTCAAGTTCTTATGGACCTCATCGACATTCTCAATTGTATGCAACCACTCCTCTAGGCTCCCATTAACCATGAACTCATAAACAAGAGCTTTGAAATCATTACCATGATAGTCAATACTTGAGCATGCACTGAGAACCTTGACAAGATTTCGATGTTTGATGCTCCTCAAGGCCTTACACTCGGCAATGAAACTCTTGGAAGCTCCATGGAATCGAAGGTTTAATACCTTCACCGCTACAAGTTTTTTATCTTGATCAAGAATTCCTTTGTACACTGAACCAAAACTACCCATGCCAAGCAAATTGACTTGAGCGAAACCATCCGTGGCTCTGAGTAAATCTTGGTAGGACAGTTGCATAAGTGAGTTCCCTATGACTCCAAAGGAGGGTACATTTGTTGCCTTTGTAGTCCACCAACGATATAGGAAACACAACACCAGAATCAGTCCTATAAGCCCAAAGCATGCGGGGAGGACTACTTTCAAGGGGAAAGTAAATCTTTTCCTTCTTGATCCCTTGGAGCTGCAACTGTGCAACTCTAATTCAGGTATACCCCCGCAAATTTTGTTGTTCCCCTTGAGAGAAATAGCCGTTGCATTCTTAAATATTCCTCTTTCTGGTACTGCACCCTCAAAATCATTGAATGATAGATTTAATTTCTGTAAGAAGACAAAACCCTCTAAATAGTCTGGGATTTTTCCTGAGAAGTTATTGCGAGAAAAATCTAGCTCCCCCAGACCTCTCAAACTTCTTAAAGAAGGAAGGATTCCCCAAAATTTGTTGCCCTCCACATGTAGTAATGTCAATTTTACACAACTACCAAGAGTGCTTGGAGTTTTGCCGGACAACATGTTCTCAGAAACATCTAGTTGCTCTAGATTTATTAAATTTCCAATCTCCACGGGAAGGGACCCAGTCAACTGGTTTCGAGACAAGTTAAGTTGCAATAACGACGAGAGACTTGTAACTTCGGAGGGTAAGTTACCGATAAGATTGTTTTGATCAAGGCTTAGTTTCACCAGAAATTTGCATTTCCCCAGACTTGGTGGGATGCTTCCATGAAGTTTGTTTTCAGATAAGATAAGAACACTTAACGAAGATAAATTTCCCAAAGACGGCGGGATGTTCCCGTAGAATTTATTACCAGAGAGAATCAAAATCTGTAGATTCTGAAGCTTCCCAATATCAGCAACAATGTTTCCTGTGAAGTGGTTATTTGACAGCCTGAGATCCTGCAAATTGAAGAGAGACCCTATCCCGTTTGGAATGGTCCCAACAATTTTATTGTTCTGCAATATTAGTTGACGAAGATCAGTGGACAAATTGCTGACTGCATCCGGCAACACCCCTCCAAAGTTGTTGTAGCCCACACTTAGGAAGTACAAATTGGTAGCATTGGTTAGAGAGCTGAGAAAGTTCAAGTCATCGGCTTCCCCGGTTCCAAGATGATTACTATGAAAGCTTATCCTCTCAAGAACATGCAGCTTGTCCAAACGAGGAACTTTTCCTGTAAATCGATTAGATACGAAGCCAAGGCCATTCAGTTTGGTGGCGTTGGATATCGAAACAGGAATGCTTCCAGTAAACATGTTCAAACCAACTTGAAGGTATTCGAGATTAGGAAGAGTATTTCCTAGGTTTGAGGGAAGGCTCCCTTGAATTTGGTTCATTACCACATTAAATTCTACGAGAGAAGAGATATTAAACATCGAGGAAGGAATGGTACCAACCAACCTGTTTACTGCCAGTGAAACAAATTCCAAGTTCGTCAATCGACCCAAAGAATCAGGTAAATTCCCACTAATTTCATTATAACTTGCATCCAAGTCCATAAGAAATGAAAGATTCCCAATAGTAGAAGGCAAAGCTCCAATTAGATTGTTGTTTGATATATAGAGTCCCCTGAGCTCAGGCAGGGAACCAAGTTCCGCCGGAATTTTCCCTACGAACCCATTGCCAGTAAAATCAATGCCAAGGAGGTTGGCAAAACCAGATATGTTGGCGGGAAATTCGCCGCCCATTGAATTATTGCCCAGATACAGGATTTCCAGTCTGTGCAAACGGCCAAGTTCCAAGGGTATTCTACCTCTGAAACTGTTGTTACGCAAACTTAGCACCCTAAGAAAGCTCAGGTTTCCGATGTGAGGTGAAATGGACCCTGTCAACTTTCGGTGATTTAACGGCAACACGGTGGCCCTCTGGTGCTTGCAGCCACATGTTATACCAGTCCATTGGCAGAAGTGGACGGATTTGTTCCACGAGCTCAGAGCCCCGAAGGGATCAGTGGTTATTTTAGTCTTGAAGGCGAGCAAGGCTAGGCGGTCAGTTTCGTTCCCCGCACGCATAGAGCTGGCTGCAGCATGAGGAACGCATGAACCCAAACACAAGAGAACAACTGCATACATAGCAAGAAGAAATGGCCATGACGCTACCAGAGCCATTGGAAAACTGTGTTTTTCCTCAGCTTGGCGGTGCTTGAATATAGGGGGTTGGTTATTGAATTGAAGATTGAAAAGAAAAGAAAAGCAATTCAACTCTTTGGGCTAAGAATTTTGCTCGGGACTTGCAAAGCAAGTTCTTTGAAATTACAATGGACAAATGGACCGGAGTCTCGGTCTCTTTGGGTAGATTCAAACCCTACTACAGTAGCATACCGGTATAGTGGAAAATCTTTGTGACTTGTCCCCGCTAGGATGCAACAGCCCGATAACTTAACAATATACTAAAAATGTGCTATTAGGAAACGAGAACTTGAAAATGATACAAAATTTTCAAGGGGGAAAAAAAAGAAACTCAACAATAGATGAATAAAGTTCGAATTTTTTCTTTCAAAAAGTGTATTATTATCGAGTCTTCATTTCGCGAAGTGGACAAATATTTTGAAACAGATGGAATACTAAAGACTAAAGAGTAATATTCAACTTTGCACTTCCTAATTTTTGTAAGAAATTCATAAAAGCTTAGTAATTTTGCTTGTCTTCTAAATTAAAAGAAGTCTTGGGCTATTATTTAACCTGCACAATAATGTGCTGCATTTCATTGGTTTGAGATCCAGTGGGTGCATGGTAGGTATGCCTTGAGCATAGTACTCGCTGTTGTGAGTCAACAAGGCCGACTCTGAATTTTCCGATGCTCGATGCGAACTTTTTAAAATCAGACTCTTTACATAATTCTCAAAAGATAAAAAATAAAAACTACATTAATGAAAAGACTACAAGTATATATTCAAAACCATGACAATAAAAAGCTGCATAATTATTCTAGCTATCGGTTTGAAATGTACTACTTAAACAACATCACTCTTCTTGCTCTTCTCACATTTTTCGCCGCAAATGTAGTAATTAAGCTCTCATAATCAAGTTTAGACACCATATCGTTTTGATAAATAGCATAATTAGTGTATTCTACACTTTCTGCGACATAGCTGACCAAACAAAGGTAAAATTTAATCAATTTTCCTTTCTCCGGACGCAACTATTGATATAATAACAATATTCTACCAACAACCCACGCATTTGACAAAACCTTGACCATTAGGTTTAAAATAATCGAGCAATATTTCCTTGGGCTTTCTTGTTGCTTTGGCTACAACATCCGTACTATGACTACTTTCAATTCTGAAAACAAATTAATTGCTACCATCAATATCAGAATGCACATCACCTCTCAAAAATGTTTTGAGATTGGCACAACAAGCTCTTCTTGAAGCAATCAATCATTCGTAGACTTTAATTTCTACGAACCAAACGAAAACTCAAAAAGCTTTCCATATTCTTGAACTTGTTCGAGCCTGTACTTAATCTTTCGAATCGCAAGCTTCCATCGTAGGACGGGGTCGTTACAAACACACAATTCATACAATGATGCCCTGGTTGGACGGGTTCCAATAAATTCAACAGGACTAGGGTGAGCCCCACCATGCCCCAATCACTTGGGATTAATTACGTTACTTTGACAGGCTGCCATTATTGACTTCTTCTCTCCCATGAGAAATTTCAAGCATGCATGTTGCCCAAGTCTTAATTACGTTACTTTGACAAGCTGTCATTATTGACTTCTTCTCTCCCATGAAGAATTTCAAGCATGCATGTCGCCAAAAAAATCATTTTCATGATCTGTATCATTTTCCTGGCGGGACCTAAAAAAGTTACTTAAAAAAACCTAATAAAAGACACATACAGGTTTTTTCCCTTCAATTTCTTCACACTTTCACCTTCTTTTCCTTTGCAAAATTTCAAGATCCTTATGGAACTCGCCATACTGTGAAGCATTCGGGATATGGTGCCAATAGGTAAGAGCTTCAACATTCTAGTCAATGGGATTAAACATACTCTTCAGCGTTCCCGAGACCCAGTGGGAAGTTTAATTTCAGCGTCGGCAAAAGCACGGTAGGATGATGGCTATGTATTGGTGAAGGCTGTATTCCCGACCAATAAACGGCGAGTTCCATCTCCACTGCTATTTAAGTACCCGAAAAAGGAGGAAGGGCTCGCACAAACACTACGTGAAAATAGAGAAAAAAGCGAGCTTCACAAAATATCTTCTGTTTTTTCCCTCAAAAAATTCCTTCAAAAAGGATCCAAGAACAACATTAAGAGCACAGCGCCTCAGTAAGCCACAACATCCAACGAAAATTGCTAATAAACAGCCCATCACAGCTATGGGAAATCACAACACACCTATGAATCCAAATATCCCAGATGGGGAGCAATAGTTGCTATGACAATGCATGTCAACTAACTAAAAGTCACTTATTTATCCAAAGACTAATCCCAAACACAGAGGATGCATTTTCCCAGGCATTAGAATCCTCGTCTTACCATTGAGAAGAACGAAACCCCACAGGAAACCCAGAGGGAGAAATCAATACTATCATTTGTATATAAGAGCATCGCGGCCAGGCCCTATGCCAATGTAATGGATTGGAACTCCAACAAGTTCTTCTATCCTTTCCACGTATCTCTGTGCGGCTTTTGGAAGATCGGAGTACTTTCGGATCGAAGAGATATCACTCTGCCACCCCGGCAAAACTTCGTATTCCACCTGAAACACACAAGATAGACACAATTCAAAAGCTGAATAATGGAGCACAAAAAGAGGCAAAGTGATATATTGCGTATCCGATCCTTACAAAACTCAGGTATTGAGTTTTTCAATTATTTTTTCTAGTTCTTCAAAAAGAAATTTTTTTCGTCTAATTGTGGTGAGAGGGGGGTTAATGGATACCAAATATTGAAGAAGTATAGGATGTCATACATCTGGTGAAAGTTATCACATTCAGGTCAATCTTCCTATTCATCACATTTACAAACATGACTATTTTGTTGACAAGGTTTGCAAGTGAAGACAAGATTTAGTTTATCAGTTTATGCAATTTGGCACCTATGAGTTCCTTTCTCAATAGCGTTTCCATCCTTGAAGAACGTCTTCCAGCTATGTTTGGACTATAGACTTGAGTGCAGATCTATCAAATGAAATATACTGCTATGGAAACTTAATAAATGAATAATTTACCATTTCTACATTATTTTTTTTTAAACTTTTCCATTCATAAATCTGTCGCAAAAATCAGCGAACCAAATCATATAGCCCAAATGCATGAGAAGCAAAAAAAGAACAGTGGGGTGCTCTTTCATTTAGCCATCCAGTGTAATGTTTCAAGTCAGCGGGTACAATAATGAAACACTTTGAACCTCCATCGACTATCATTAAACAATTGCTTGTGGAAACTTGTGAAGTAAATATACAACTACAAATAACTACATTGAGAAAGAAAAAATTACTTGCCTTCAATTGCTCAAGAACACGAAGATCAGCAGGGAATGAATCAATTGGTGTACCATCAAGGTGCTTATAGGCTACACCCAATTGAATTTCATCAAACTCAGATAAAACATCAAGTTTTGTGAGATTTAGAGAAGAAAAGCCATTAATCTGAGAGCAGTACTTTAGAGCAACTACATCAAGCCAGCCACAGCGACGCGGACGCCCAGTAGTCGTACCAAACTCCTGCCCAGCAAACCTAAGAAGATCACCGCCTTTACCCAAGTTTTCTGTAGGGAAAGGACCCGAACCAACTCTTGTAGTGTATGCTTTAACCTGCACCAGAAACACCAAGTAGGCACCATAAAAGGCCATGATAAACTACTTTCTGTGGCAAACACCGAGTTTTAATTTTTTCCTGATAAGTACAGCGTCCAGCTATTTTGTACGTGATTAATATATTTTATTGCATTTACAGAGAAGTTGGAATCAAATTGCAGTTGTTGAAAACAGTTGGGGGGAAAACACAAGTTCCCCTAGGTTGTATAAGGATCCAGCGTTCTAAAACTCGGTATTCCTCACCGAGTACTCGCTCCAAGGTGCCTAGCTGAGGGGACTAATCCCCTACTCGGTGGGCATTACTCGCCAACTAACGCCGAGTACTCGCTCCAAGATGCCTGGCCGAGCGAGTACCGAGTAGCGAGTTGCAAGGATCATGGACGTGTAGAGGGGTTTGTCAAAGGAGGAAACAAGAAAAAGAAAAGATGAACAGAAATTAGAGGGAGGAAGCTACACTAATGCCCTTGGTTTCCTCATCTTTATGTTCTGATAACATATATGAATAACTAAGGCATCCTTGGTTTCCCTAACATCTTCTGTCTCCGTTGCCCAGATGAATCCCTCCCCAAGTCGATGACACATTTTTTCGAGCCATGACAAATGCTAACTGCGCTATTTTCTACTCATTTTGAAAAGAAGAAAACAAAGAAATTAAAGAACGACAAACTCACCACTCCAATTAGATCACCAACAACTCTAGGGGCAATGCCAAGACCAGTGCAGATTCCACCTGCTGAAGGGCTAGAGGAAGTCACAAAGGGGTACGTTCCAAAGTCAATGTCCAACATGGTTGCCTGACCACCTTCCACTAATATCTTTTTCTTTTGAGAAATTGATTCATTCATCACATGCACAGTATCGGCAATAAAGGGCTCCAACCTCTCAGCAAATCTCTTGTATTTTTCAATTTCTTCTCTGAGCATCAATGGGCTAACCTCGAAATCTTTGAATCTTGAAGCTGCATCTGACAACAAGACATCAAGCTTCTGACGGAAAGTGTCCATATGCCTAAGGTCACATACCCTAATGCCATTCCGGATCACTTTGCTAGAATAACACGGTCCAATGCCTCTCTTGGTGGTGCCAATAAAGGAATTTGCTAGCTCTGCCTCCCTAAACCCATCTACTACTTGGTGAAAATCAAATAACAAGTGAGCCCGATCAGATACCAGTATTCTTCCTTTGCAGGAGATCCCATTAGACTCAAGGCCATCAATTTCATCAAACAACCCTGGTAAATGCACCACGACCCCATTGCCAATCACACACAGAGTTTCCTCATTGAGAATACCAGAAGGAACAAGATGAAGGGCAAATTTCTTGCCCTCTGCACTGTAAATAGTGTGCCCAGCATTAGCTCCACCCTGGCAAAAAGTTGCAATTAAAGCTTCATAATAAAATGATTGAAGTCGCAGACACCTGGCTGATTAGGAAACTCAAAATATTATTAGAGACTTAGGCCAGCTAATGCAAAGCAAGTTCTTTTCTATTTTTTGCACATCTAATGCAAACCAAGTTCAGGCGAACATTACATTAACTCAAACAGGACAAAATCTTCCGTTTTATTTTCTCTTCTCTTAAATCTCATAAAAGCAGATCCTTCACCAGCCACAATCAAAATACACCTGAACCATTGAGAATATATTCACTTTCAACTGTATTCAACATCTGATAATGACAAGACAGTAGGAAAAATTTATAGCCGGGGGTTCATTAGAGAAACAGGTGCAAAATTGGGGATCTAAATTGTCTTTTGTTGACACAAAGATCAGCTTTTACAGGTATGATTTCCACAAAAAGTTATCCAGAGATGTATCATACGAGCAAATGGTCGAGACATACCAGAACAAATGTTGATCTATTAGACTATTACCCTCACAATAAATTGACTTTGGCTCACATTACCAACCAAAATGAACAGAGTCATCATGCTTATGCAAATTTCTTGATGCCTTTTGGATCAACATATTGTGCTTTTTGGAAAAGAAGTTCCAAACTAGTCAACCTTTATCACCACACTTACTATTCTACAACATTTCATCAGAAACTACCAGTAGCACCGTACATACTATTCTACAAGATTTCATCTAATAAGACCAGTAGTTTCATAATAGGATCGAAAGATCCATTCTGCATATTATCATCGATAGATCATGAGCCCTCAGTAGTGCTCCCTGAATTGCCCTCTGCGAGTCCTCTACCTTTTATCCTTAGAGATAAGAATTGGATAAATCATTCATTACCTTTTATAAAACAATACCTGTTCATCTTCGAAACAATTACTAAGAGTGACGGTAATTTCCAGTTGAAATAATACGTACTACGAAAGAAACTGCAGCTAACACCATGCAGTTTGTGATTGGGAGTCTGGGACTCTTGCTCATGTTACAACAGGATTAGTATACACTACACCTCAAAGTTTATGTTTTTCCTCTTTGAATAATACTATATTGTGTGGTGCAAGCCTAACTTATGAGGATGAAGCTTATTTACTTGTTTATCAATTTCACTTATTCGACTGGATCCTACGAAGCCTGCTCATGTACGACATGATTATCATAGAAAAGATTCTCTTCAAGTGAACCAGCCTATCCTTTGTATTAACAGCCAATTAGGCCACTAACACCACAAGAACATCAACACCACCAAAATGGCTTGCATTTGTATTTCGAGACCTAATTTCAAAGCAGGCCCTAAGACTATACATCAAATTGGCCTTAGCTAACATCCAACAAAGTGGATATAAAAGGATACGTAACCGACAGTAGCGTTGAGATGAGCGACCGATATTAAGAAGGACGTAGCCAATGCATCCAGTTTGGACCAAAGCTTCAAATTTTATTTTCTTAGCTTTCATTTTTTATTCTCTTTGATCACTTGGACCAATCTTCACTGAATTGACCACATTGTGAGATATTTATTCCCGCACCCAGTGTTATATAACTTCTATGTATAATAGCGTACAACACAAACAAGTAGTCAATTACAAAAACATACATAACCCCTTATTTCAATTAAAATTGGAAAAGCCAAAGAAATCCTACATACAGATGTATCTATCTATAGCATAATACTAAGCACAGATATCAAACACAGCACGTTCTCCTTTTTGAAAAAAAATTAGAAAATCTCACAAAAATCCACCTCAGCCTCTAGTATTCTATTGCCCTCTATTGGTTTTACACTTAAACCAGAAAAAGACTTTTAGTCTTACCCTCACATTCAAACTTTCTCTTTCACTACAAGTTTCACATGTTAAATCGTGCATCAATGAGATGAGAGATAAACATAATCAACCTAATTGATTCTTTTCGTGCTCCTGTTTGATATGGTCGTTGGTGTCGTTTGTCCCCGAAGGCTCCACTCACTTGCATGGAAAGGATGGGAAAATCAACTTTCTCGTGACTTTTTGTGTGTTCAGTCACCAAGAAAGTTGTTGGACCCACGTCAACTTTCTCACTCAAAAAAACTTTCCTGCACAATAAATCCTGCCAAAAAGGAAGGAATTCTAGTTTTCCTGCAAGATCCCTTGACTTGTCAAGAGATCACATGTATGAAAATAAATTTCAATTGCCTTCACTTCACCTCACTCCACTTTTCTTGAGAATCTATTTCCCGCGCAACATTTCTACAACTGAACAGAGCCTAAGGATTAGCCATGGCAAAGTGCCAATGACAAACGACACCAAAGGCCATATCAAATTGTAATATGCATCATAATCATGCTAACCAAAAAAAGAATATTGACTAAATCGCAGCGGAACTTTGAATAAGAACATAAATATATAAATTGTACATGTACCTGACAGCGAGCGACAATATCGAAGTGCTTGGCCAAGATATCGACTAATTTCCCTTTGCCTTCGTCGCCCCACTGACTACCCAGCACTCCCGAGACCTGACTCAGCGACCCGATTCGACTCACCGCCTCGCTCGGCGGCTCGGCGGCCACGGCCGGCGACGAAGCTGCAGAAGAAGCGACGGAATTCACAGCGGACGCCGCGAACCTGCGATTGTGAAGGGGGAGGGAGTGGGGCCCAGCACAAGTGGTGCCACTGTTTCCGCAGGTTGTTCTTGGGGTTCCGCCGTAGAAGCTCCTCCGTGGAGCTGCGAGTGGGCTTGATTCGAGCCTCAGCGATGAGATGTTCATGGCGGCGGATGCTTGTGCTCAGACCTAAACTAGAGAGAGAGAGAGAGAGAGAGAGAGGAGGGCTAGGAAGGCTGCTTGTCCCTCAGTTCACAGATCAAAGTTGGTTTTAGGTTTTTAATCGAGCTCTTAGCAAGTAGGCGTGGAAATTGAATCTTAATCAGTGGACGTGCGCGTAAACTCGGACACCTGTTTAATTGTGTTTTTGGCAAGTAGGCGCTGGAATTGGATTCCAATTCCAAATGGAGTAAATTTCAAGCCGGGTCCTCTTTTTGGATGCTGTTTTATTCCTACCCTTTCCGCTTGTTGTTTGAAATATTTAAAATTCATGTGTACGGTCTCAATAAATTTTCTTTACTTATTTTTCTCCACTTATTACATTTTAAAATCTCTCTCTCAAAATCCAAGCGAGTCTTTTTGTCTTACCATTCATTTATAGGCCTTCTGTGCATGGAGAATACAGAATTATTAAGCATGTGGTTGATGTTGATATATGATAATGTGGACATACTTGGTTACTTTTTACATTTCAAACTTTAAAATTCAATACCTTTTATTATATATGTCCGTTTTTTTTTTTTTTTTTGCAAAATTTAGAGTTTTAAAATCTACTCTATGAGATTTATCAAATAAAACGCATGTCAAATATGAAATTATGTGTAGGAAAAAATAATTTTTGAGAGTGTGAATTGTGTGTTTTTTTTTAGGTGTGAATTTGTTATTACGGAGGAGTGTGAATTATGTATAATAAGGGGGTGTGAATTGTGGGGTTTGAATTATTGTATTATGGTGTGAATGGTGTATAAAAATGGGTGTAAATAATCTGTCATATGAGTTGTGAATTATTATGTAATTGTTAAGTGCGAATTGTCTTTCATAGAGTGTATAGATTGTGTGTTATAGAGGAGGTGAATTGTGTACAAGAAGAGTTTAAGGAGTGTGAATTACCTGTTATAGGAGGTGTAAATTGTTGTTTGTGGATGTAAATTGTACAACAAGAGCCAAGAGGTGTGAATTGTTATACAAGTGTGTGAATTGTGTACAACAAAAGTTTAAGGGGGTGTGAATTGTCTATTATAGGTGTGAGTTGTGTATGACAAGGGATGTGAACTAACAACAAAGCTTAAAATTCTCCAGGTAGAGGTCTTTCCCTTAAACCAATCCATTGATTCATCTACCAAAATTGGTTTTGACATAATGGTTCTATGGAGATGATTGAATAGCCTTATCCCCCCACATTTCCAACTGGCAAACATAAGAAGGTGTCTGGTTTTGTTACAAAAGTAATTTCGTTTGGTAACCAATTCAATTTTACTTACAGGACTAACGTATCTTCTAAATATGAAGAAAAGAAAAAACGAAACAGGAGAGAACATTAGAACTACGAAAACCTTCTATAAACGTCGAAAGCAAAAGAAAAGAAAGACAGAAACAGGAGAGTACATTTCAACTAGGGAAATCTTCCCACTTAGTCCTATACTACGATCTCTTAATGAAATATGAAAAGGGATCTCTTTCTCATCAAATTTCACCATTTTACATCCTTTCACTTCAAACCCGTAATTAGCGTTTATCACATGTCAGGATCCTATAACTTGCGTGGGGCCCCTCAGAAGTGTCCCTCAATGCAACATGCCAACCCATGGCCTTCCCAATTTCTTGAAGTTCATCCATTACACCAACAGAATCACGGATGTATACACGTCCGCCTGGTCTTAGAATCCGGTCCATTTCAAGCATGATGCTAGAGACATTGCATCTGAAATAGGAAATCGAGAAATTATGGGCTAAATACTAAATGGTTCGGAGATGTTACATTTGTGAAGTGGTGAATAAAAAATAAAAAAAATAAAAAAAAACTAAAGCTAATGCATGATGCTAATAGGGAGTAGACTGTACCTTTTTCGCTCGATAGAGAAGAGGCCAGCCGCATGCAATAGATCATAGGTTCTTGGGTATGTGTCAAATGGCTCACACCTAGGAAATACAACTTCTTATATTTAGTGAACTAAATAACACACAATCACAATATTATGGCTTAGTCAATCAACAACATTAGCATTAAGGATTCACAGCCAAATCAACAATGGAGGACAACCAAAACATGCCTATCTGTTTTTCCTTTTGCTTTTCATTTATTATAGTTGTTGTGTGTGAGCATGTGGTGGCAGAGTTTGTACCAGTCATGCAGAACTCCTAGAAGCCCCCGATCATAGATAACAGGTAATGTGTTTGGGCCACTAACAGGAACAACATTTAGAACCCAGCAATCAAGTTGATGTTCTATCAATGCCGCTGCAAATCTGCAAAAACAAATAAGTTGAGCACAAAAAATAAGATGACTTTACAGGAAAATCTAGGAATAGCACAATGTGACTGGACATTAATGTTGTATAGACAAATAGTTTGGTATACTTAAGAAGCAAGAACAAATCTCAGAAAAAAATCCATTACCCTCCAAAACTGGCTCTCATGTCCAGCACATTTCTAAGTTTATAGCTTTTCCAATGTAACACACGAACGTAACTTGCAATTATTTCACTCCAGTATTTTGATTCAGCCCTGAAGAGCTCTCTTCTTGATATGTAGGCATCCATTTGTATGCTCTGGAGTCTGTCAGGAGGATTATGAAGTCGTGCAGGCCATGTGGTAACATTTGAACCGGCCCCATCATCAGGTAGTCGAGTGATACATGCCTTCAGATCAACATACCTAAAAGCAAGAAAACAAATTAGGATCTTAGTCCATGGTTTGCAACAGACAGCAGATACATCAAGTAGCACCTTCTTTCAAAATTTTCATAAGCTTTTTCTATTCTCAAAATATACTGGTCCATCGGAGTATAGGAATGTACCAACAAATACCAAGTCCCATTTCTAACATACACACCTACTCATAGAGGTTTCATCGACCAATTCCTCTTTATATGTCAAAAGTATAGCCTGCTTCACTTTCAGCTTTGTACTTCTTCCATACATGTTTCTTTAGTACACTGGTTCCAAATCCACCAAACAAATACGTATAGAAACAGCTACAGCTATCAAACGGAAAAGGGTCACAATTGGTATATGATAGGTGGGAAAGTGTATCGCACATGGCAAGTTACTTGATCATCATTAAAGGGGATTGACCCCACCACCATAGGATATAAGCTTTTGCCCCGTGACATTGCCTTGGCGCTCTTTTGGCTAAGAGGCCTTCCAATGTCCCCGCCTGGGGACTAAACCTTGCCTCTCCTTGATTCCTGATTCATCTCTCATCACTGCGCTCAAGAATGACATGCCTTAATATGTAGCATGCCTTGGGTTTTGCACGTAAATGACAGAATGTCCCAACAACCCATGAACTGCATGCAGCATCAAGAAGCATGGATTGGCGGCTAGAATTGATATATTGTTCAAGTTGCTTGGAACTTGGGTCCACTATGACCATTTTAGACAAAAGAGAGGCCTCGGCAATAAGACAAAGTTAACCATACCACGATAAAGTATACCTACCCACTACAACTCAATGACATAAACCCCAAGATCTAGCCGTGATGCTGTTGGCCAAAGGGTATGCCTACCTGTCTCCAAGCATGGGACACATGGAAATGTTTGTTAGCCGGACCCATGGCCCACCCCTTCGTTTCACTGCCAAACAAGAATCAGAGAACCATAGCCATCACATGTTAGGAGATTTCTCCCTCACAACCGCTCTCTCAAAGGGTTACGAAACTTTAATGGTGTTGCATCATGCCGTACCTACATTGGTTTGCAGAGGGCTGTTGGTCTGCCCACATAAAAAACAACTGTCTACAAGTCATGAAATATGAACTATGGTTTCATGAAATTTTCTCTTGGAAAACTTTGTGTATGAGCCCAGTGCCAACACCCACACTTGGGTTCAGAAGCAACCCTTCTTTTTCCTTACCTCCGTATTCCTCTCAAACCTGGACATGAACAGTTGGGCTTGAAGCATCAATTCAATAAACTATAAGGCGTGATAATATTAGCCCCATGATCTAGGCCAAGAGCTTAAGTTGTCTCAGTTTTAACTGCTTCGACAGAAACACAAGAATGATCAATTTCTGATAGCAATGACTAGACAAGAAACTACAGTAGATCTAAACCTACACGTCAATTTAGCATGTGGACTAGTTGAATCACAAGCAGAAAAGTGGACTACTTGAATCACAACCAGAAAAACAGAAATAGGATGGTAGATAATACCAAACATTGTCTGGGTCATCCTCTGAATCACACAGCGGAGGTTGGCTTCCTGCCTCGCGACTTAAATAGCAACTGTTGTTAGAGGGCTTCTGCCAAATTGCAATATAACCCTCCTTCTTCACAAGATTCCAACAAAGGCGACTGGTAAGATTAACCATTTCTGAAAACAAAGGAAGATAAATTGGCAAGTCACATCAAAGGCACATGTGGCATAACCAGTTGCAAATTGTTCAGTCGCCAATTTGGGGAGTTATAGTCAAATCTAAATTCAAGGAGTTTATGATGTTATCAGTCAAAATAATAGCATAAGGCACTTTGCAAACAATTGGAAACAAATACAGTAATTGAATGCAAACTGAGGTGCACAATTGTGCATAGAAGGATACTAGAAAAGAGGTGCCCCTATTCCAAATTTAGAGTCAAACTCATAAAACTTGATTAAAAGCACAAATATTCAGCATACAAATTGTGCAGGATAATACCTTCCCATTGCTCTTCTAAGAGGGGTTCATGCTTATAAACAGGTTGTGCCGCCCAAGCAAAGTATCCTCCTGCCCTTAGCACCCTGTTGACCTCAAGTAGCAAGATTCCATCTTCATGACAATGAAAGAATGACAAAAGGCATGATAAGAATATGTCCCCTATTTGATCATCAACAGTACTTCATACAGTTTTTGCCAGAGTTCTTTACACAATAAAAGTTTAACTCGAATAACTAAACCACCGGTCGCTTCGATAATGGATTACCCAAACAAAAATGACATGCCACTTTGTAAATAAGAACAGGCGGCACGGAACAACTAGATTATGACTAAATTAACACAGAAAATGATGATTGCACATTGTCCATGCACGCTTGCAGGTTGACGATCAAAGTATCGTCTTTGATACAACTTCAGAGGGAAGCGTAATATAAGAAATTAGGCTACAACAAGAATTACATATACACAGTGATTTCCAAACTAAAATTCTTAATATATCGAGACAAAGCTAGGAAAAACTTCCATTCCAGACCAAATATGTGAACCTCCCACATTGGTTAATGATAACCTCCAAAACTAATGTATGAGCCAAAGCGGCCTCTCCAATCATTGCCATTAGGCCCAATACGCTTTTCATTATGATCCCTATGTTATGAATCCTTCATTTACCTCTCTACGTGCGGGTTAGGGGTCGCATGTGCAGGAGAGTGTTGGAGCTTGCCCCACATTGGTTAATAATAGCCTTCGAAACTAATATATGAGCCTAGGCAGCATCTCCATTCAAGGCCAATTTGTTTTGAGTTTGATGCTTTGGCATCGCCCGACGTAGGATGTTCTTTTTTTGGATGGCTCTCACAAGCTCATGAATCAGGGCGTTGCAGACAAAATAATCGAACAAATGGAAACATTCACATGATATAATATGTAACACAAAAACCTATTCGAAAATTATAATAATTTTCCATCAAGAATTTGGTGTGATGCAAATCCTAAGGTGATAACTGTCCACTTCGTAAAGAATTGATGGAACATAGAGCATTAGGACTTGTATCTGACACTCACTTAGCAGTTTGTACAACGAGGCCATAATTGAGCATCAGGACTGACTAAAAAAACCCAATCTATGAGCTTCCATCAATGAGTTAGTACAAGTCGGCTCCAGTATCTGTATACAAGTCAGTCCATTACCAATGTCACTGGTACAACACATTAATGAGGAACTGACTTGGCAAGATAATCTTATTAACCACTGGGAAATTCTGCAAGTAGACTGTAACAGGTCAGTTTTTCCAAGATGAACTGTGGTGCTCGATTAGAAACTAAAATTCTTTTCTACAGTCCAACCAAACAAAGATAACGAGGAATTATGAGAGGGAAAAACATACCATCACGAGTCCAGTTAATTCTACATCTAGAACAATGTATCAAGTCAAAGGCCTGACTCGGATACAATAACCGCCGCGTTGCTAAAGCTGCCACCATTGCAGGTACTCCACGCTCAAGTGCGAATTGAACCTGATTCTCATGCACATCTTTCGGCGCTACAGACATTGTGAGCACATTCCGTGATAATAGATACGCACCAAAACTCGCAACACCGCAACCAACATCCATGGCAACTCGAGTATACTGACCAAAAGCTATATCAGGGACCATCTACGCAACCAAATACGAAAATCACAATCAGAAAGACAAGAACCTCGAACGTTAACCAAACTACTAATTTCACTACCAAGTGGTATTGTAATAACTTAAGAACCTTCGAAATCTGATCCAAATACTGATCTGCCCCATGTATGAACTGTGTACCACCTCCAGGAAACTTGAATTTGTCTTTATAAATGGAAATCCAATTTTGACCCCCCTTATCTTCAACTAGACGTGCATGGGGAACATTGCTAAACCATACCTGCATTGAAGTGCATGTGCAACAGCTTGCTTATAATCCATCCACCGCATGGTTTACCTCTACAGTGGTATCATCTCATTACTATCCATCACAATAAGAAAACAAGATTCTGAACTAAATTTTCAGCCAGTAATTTGGATTCCTCCATAAAATTGCATATGTACTTCTCAAAATACTGTATTTTATGGCATTATTCCCTACAATAAACGGGAAAAGAGCATCAAATACAGCTAGGCAAGTGTTTGGTTGATTGGAATGAACGGAAATGGTCATTCCTCCGTAATACTCATCGGATTTTTTCCCCAATTGATGAAAAAACATACTTTACCCTATCTACGTCCCAACCAATCACAGTGGGTATCAAATCCCTCTCTATATGGTTACCACACAACACTTAATGCTGCTACACAACCACTAGGCCAACTGCCACAAAATGTATACACGTATAACAAATGGAATCATCAATCACCAATCTAGGTGAATCCTCATACCTTCGAGGCCAAGAAATGACCATTTCGTCCCATCCCGAATCTCTCTTCCAAAACCAAACACTACCTTAGGCCAGCAGATTAACACAACAAATACTACCTCATCACGACTTCTCGGCCAGGGGATCGGGGTTCTATAACCCTTAGGAGCCGGAACCAAGCAGTCCAACCCCTTCCCTTTCTCTGGACAATGCCGCTCAAACCTCTCCCCTCTCTCCGTCGACTCCAACCCCCGTATCGCCTCCACATTGTCCAAACACGGTATATACTCCCTCATGCTCTCATTACACCACCCAAACTTCTTAACCACCGCCCTACTCTCCTCCACCGCCTCCGTCGTGTTTTCACTCCCCCAATCCTCCGCAACGCCCGGGTCAAAGTCCCCAATTTCAAAATTGTCCGTCATCGTCCCGTTCTCGTCCACGATCCTAAACCTCTGCACTTCCGGCGGCGGAGGCGGGGGAAGCGGTTCGGGATCCGACGGCGGTGGAATTGAAGCTAGGGTTTGGGTAGTGGTGTTGGCGATGAGGGAGGAGATGTCAAAGGATTTGTTGTGGTTTGGGGAGAGAGAGACGGTGGGGGTGATTTGGGAGGAGGTGAGAGGGTTTTGGCGTGAGTTGAAGAAGATGAGCTGCTGGTAGCCATCGGACCAGTGCTTGCCGAAGTAGAAGAAAGCGAGGGATATGAAGAGGAAAGCCGAGATCTTTATGAACGTGGAGGATTTGAAGAAGTCTCCGTTGGTGAAGAAGGCTTTCATTCTTTGATACTGCCTCAAATCTGATCTCCCTTTGTATATACAAAACTATGTATGTAGGCCTCGTTTGATTCGTCTTCCTCTCTCAAACACCTTGAAAAGAAGTTAGCAAAGATCATTGATAATCGAAAAGGAAAATCGTCCACCTGGATTTTATGATAAACCATAAGTTAATGACCGCAGCAAGGTAAAATAAAACGTGACAAATAGATTCAGAAATATGCACACCTAGAACACAGTTTGTTTTTTGTCAAACGGCGACCACGATACATTCATCGATCACAGAAAAGGATAGGGAGGAGATGAAGCGGATCTGGAGAAGAAGTGATAAAACAAACATAACAAATTAAGCCTTTGGCAAACGATAGCAATGTCAAAGCAATAAAAGATTTTATAGAGGTTTGTTCCATAAGCATGTCCAAACAATATTATTAGTACTCATGAAATGAAACTAATAACCTCCAAACCCTTTTTTGGTACCAACTACCAAGTACCTAAAAAAGAAGTATGTGTGTTTCGTCTTCCTCTCTCAAACACCTTGAAAAGAAGTTAGCAAAGATCATTAACTCCCGTTTTGAGATGACGGCATGGTGGTTCAGTGTGGTATCAATATTTTTAAACGGTTATTCATAGAACCACAGTACGTTTAATGGTCAAATCAGTTTCAAGTATCTCAAGCGGTTTGTAGAAAAAGTACCTCATGAAATAATATGCATCTTTTCCCCACCACCAATCTCCATGATTTAAGCTCCCTGCATTCTCATAAAAAAAACTGCACTCAGATATATAAAGAAGATTAAGAACAAACCAAACCAAAACAGAACTCAACATTCAAGAATGATGGGAATCCATAGAACTTGATTATAAATAACTGCACTCAGATTATATGTTCTCGATTCAACATCCCCATCACTTGAAAATAGTATGGTAAGTATACAGTATTGAAGAAGGTGAAGATTTGCTTCGGCCAAATAAACAACCAATGCATAATCGAGAACCTCGCTGAAGCTATACTCAAGATTGGATTGGACCCATCCAGTGTTTTAAAGGGCGAAAGGCGCACCGAGGCGCCAAGGTCACCGGAGCTTAAGCACACGAAATTTTTTATTTTTATTTCCCTCGGCAGCGGGGCGCAATTGTGTTCAACTACTTTCATTTTGGTTTGTAGTGTGTGACTGTGTTCTATTGTTGCTTGGGGATAAAGAAAATTTGTTCCAAAAAAAAAAAACAAACATACATTATTGTCTAGCTCTTGGGTCCATTCGGATTAAAACAGATTCAGTATCATTCCTCTTCTTTTTTTCATTTGCTAAGCCAAGTACAATGGGAAAGAGCACGGCAAGAACACAAAACGAAAAAAATTGGACAGAGCTAGACAATAAAAGAACCACACACACACGCACACAATTGATTTGACCGAGAAGAAAAAACAGAACTGGACAGAGCAACCGGGGACCGGCAACTACTAAAGAGCCACACGCACAAAAAAAAAAAGGGGGGCAGACGAGGACGGGGCTGGAAACAGATCGAAAGAGAAGGAGGAGGAGGAGGAGCAGCAGCAGCTTAACTGGAAACAGAAGAGGAGGAAACCAGATCTCCCAGTTGTCGATCGAGAAGGAGAAGGAGAAGAAGCTTGGGGGCTGTCGCTTTCGTCCTCTTCCGTTCTTAAAAAATTTTGAAGTAATTATTTGTAATTTTCAAAGTTTAAAAATAATTAATTTATGGGAGACTTAAAGAATTATCCTCGGGTGTCACTCTCCGTAAGTTTTCATCCGGCCTTTTTTTTGCACTTATGATTTCATCCTCATTTTTTCATAATACCAAGACTGTCCCTATATTATAGGTTATATATATATATATATATATATATAGCAACCGAAAAAGGGGACCAAAAATTAATCCTCCCATCCCCGCAATAAAATCGGCGGTCAATTTTCTCTCAATCCCGAAATTTCCGACGGCACTTCCATATCCATTTTTCCTCTAACATCCAAACCATTTAAACCCCCCAACCCAACCTTCCAAAACCATTAATCTGCATCGTCATCCTCGCCGGGAATCCAAAACCATTACTCTGTATCGGCAGGACCAAGACTTCGTCGACATCCTCGCCGTCCTCTTGTCTGCCATAATCTCCGACAGAGCCGTCAGCCGCTCACCTACCCCGTCGCCGTCGGCAAACAGAGGCCTCAAGAAGAAAGTCCTCAATTCTCTCCCGAAGCTCACTTAGAACACCGTCGAACACGCCGGTAAATTCTCCGACTGCGCCATTTGCTTGACAGAGTTCGTTGCCGGAGACGAAATCCGAATCCAAACGTTGCCGTAGTGCAGCCATGGATTCCACATGGCTGGGATCTCATTCTTCGTGCCCGTCGTGTTGTTAGATGTGTGTGGCCGTCTCCAAGTGCCAGAAGTGCGGTGGATTACCGGCGAGTTCTGCGGCCGAAGAGTCTGACCAACGGTTGGATTAGTGTTGGAGAATGGTGGCGGAAGATGCACGGACCATGGTTTATTCATGCATTTCATGGTTTATTGATGGATTTCATGGTTTATTTGTGTATTTCATTATTTATTTGTTTATGATTTCATGGTTCATTTATGTATTTCATGGTTATTTTTAGTCATTGTTTGTGTATTCATGAATTATTTTTATTCATGTATTTCATGGTTTATTTATGGATTTCATGGTTTATTTATGGATTTCATGCTTTATTTGTGTATTTCATGGTTTATTTGTTTACGATTTCATGGTTTATTTTTATTCATAGTTCATGAAATCATGGTTCGGATTTGTAATTTTTAAATAAATCATGGTGTATTCATTAAATCGTAATCATAAGCGTATTCAGTAAATCGTAATTGTTTAGATTGAATCGATAAATCATGGTGAAAAAATCACGAAATTAAAGAGAGAGAATGATTACATTGAAAAAAAAGATAACAAAGATTTGAATTTGTGTCCTTCCTTTTCAAATCACCAATCAAATTCCACTTAATTAGGAAACTATATTTACATAATTCCTAATTACATGCCACCTAATTAGGCAACAATATTTATGCATATTTATGTGTATCACCAAATAAGGGTAGATAAGGTATTTCACAAGTGAAAAGGATGAAAACATAACCGTTCAAAATGATCGGGATGAATACTTACGTAGGATGAAGTATGAGGATGAATATTTAAAAACTCCTTAATTTATTGAAGTAATTTTTTGTTTAATATAAATCTTATTTGATAAATTTTAATAAGATATTTTAACGATAAAAAAATTGTAAATATATTATTTTGAAATTTAAAAATTATAAATAAGTACTTACGGAATATTTTTTAAGAATCTATAACGGAAAAGGCAAATTTTTTAAAAAATAAGTACTTATTCGATCCCTACTCTAGGATTCAGATTTATTTAATAACTAAACTTTTTATACTTCTTCAACTTCAATTGTTACTATTTCTTAAAATATTTGAATAAAAGTAATTTTTTTAATCTTTTCGATTCGTCTCGTCGAGACGAATTAATAATTCACAAAAGTTTAGAGCAAAATTAATATACGTGAAAAAAATTGAATAAGAACATAATGGGCACTTTTTAAAAATTAAAAAATAGTGTTAGTGGAACACGATCTAAAAAAGGGCAACTAAAAGCATCTACAGCCTTGACCTATTTTAAAACCCAAACTCAAAATTTGGACAAAATCCTCAAAAACTCCTCTCTATTCATAACCCAGAAACGGGAGATTAGGGTGCACACTAACATATGTTATGCACCTAAAATATTTATTACTACAAGGCGTAACATTTTACCAATATGTCACATTTTATCAAATAGACATAAGGGTGCATATATACCGGTGCAAACTAGCGTACAATATGCATATATATCGGGGAATGACTTCAGTGTCTCCGGTCATTTTAGGAACACCGTAACTTTTGGCATAACAAAATCATTATGAGTATAACCAAAACCTATTATAACCATAACAGAACCATAGCAAGGCATAATTTGTTTGTTATGCCTTGGTTAGATTTGGTTATGTCTTAGTTGATTTTTTTGGATATTCCTTTATTATGTCTTGTTTAAATTCTGTTATGCTTATAATGGGTTTTAGTTATGCTCATAATGGTGAAATTATGTCAAAAATTACGGTATCTCCAACATGATCGGGGACACCATAGCATTATCCACATTCTATCAAATAGGCATAAGGGTGCATGTATAGGCGTAATATTTTAACAATAGGCATAACATTTACCATTTAGAGGCATAACATTTACCAGTTAGAGACATCATTTATCCAAAATAGACGTAACATATTTAATTATACGAGATGTACATTGGAGCTTCTCCAGCAAAACGAGTCTAAATCAGCGAAATAAGTCAAGGCGCGTTCAACACGAAGCCAGGTTGAGCCTGGACTGTAAAGAACATAAGATCAAATTTCTCTGCATCGGGCTAAGCCCAGGCTCAGATGGCATACAATCATCCAAAACAAGGTCCAAAACAAAAATATTTCAATTTCTCCTTCCGGTAGGCAATACGATATTCGTCGTCTGAATCATATTCCAAATATTCCATTCACAGGAAGCCAAACGCAAGTACATCGAACGAGTTCTCAGTGGTCCGTGGATACACAGATTATCAATTTAACATCCGATCCTAAATAACTTCAATATGAAAATTTTCCGATTTTTCTCTTCTTTTTTTTTTTTTGGATAAGTCCGATTTTTCTCTTTTTCCAGTCTATAAAACACAAAAGTTCATCATGCCACGTCTATATGAATTTTTCAAAACTAAGATATCAACACTTTCCTACACTTCTCTTTGGCAAAAACTGGGTAGCTACCCCTTCAGAAACATGGCTTCCATACGGACGCTACCGTGTATAGGAACTATACAATGGTTGCTACAGCTTACCAAATTCCATACCCAAATTTCAATCGTAGGTCTTCTATACACTCAAGAGCACCACGGAAACAAATGATTGGAAACATTTAGGAATGCACATGTAATCAGCATTTTCCTGTCGAGGGGGCAAAATCTTTCCAGGCTTCTGCTTCTTCCTATCAAACCGCTCCCCAAGTCATTGTAAAGCTAGTATTTATGGTATTTTGGTACAACTCTTCAATCAGTTCTTCATCATGCATTCTTGTGGTAACCCAAACTTCTTGTTAGTACGAGCAAGTTGTCGCCTCCAAGGGTCATTGTGTAACTTGTAGTGTAAAACCTTTTCAAAAATAAATTGAGAGTTCAAATTCCATCAGTTTAGATTTTTAAGCACAAACAAATTCAACAGAGACAAGCCAAACATATTTAACCTCACGACTATTTCCAAAACACCCTCCAAGAGAGAAGGAGTCGATTAAAGTATCTAAGACAAGGGCGTATGTGTTATTTTTGGGTATGAGGACGTGCTATGATTTTCAGCTATGGAGAGAATGCCAAAATGAAGAAAAGAGGATGGTTAAAAACGTGCGTGCTCCATCAAATTTGATACTCCTATCTTTGTAGAAGAGATAAGTCATAAGAAGATGAGTTCATCGTATAATTTGAAACAATTACACCCTGCATTGATATACACAAGTTAGGCCAATGTAACATTGTGAATAACTTTTTCTTTCTGTAATACAATGTCAATGTCATGAATTGAAGTTTTCATATTTGCATCCAACAAATAGTACTCGGATATTCAACCAAAAAAGGATGCAAGAAATTAGAGTGACGGGTGAAACATATTTGCATCCAACAAATGGTTACTCGGCTATGCAACAAAAAAGAGGAGGCAAGAAATTAGAGTGACGGGTGAAACTCTCTTTTTATCTCTATAAAAGGATGACCATGTATATCAACGTCTACCAAACAAATTCTGTAAATCGGGTGCCTAGCCAAACCAACTTATAAGCATATCATGTGACGTCCAGCAAATCAAATAGCCGGAATCACATCACACTCAAACGTTTTGCTTTTTCTTATGAATCCACAAGTTATCCCTATTAGTAAACAAACTAGAAAATCTTGTTTTTTTCCAACTTCTTTATGGACATTTTCTAATTGACCTTCCAAGTACAACCAGACCTAATAGGGCTTGAAAGGCTAAACTCAGGGTGCTCTTTCATCTAAAGTCATAAACCCTAAGATTACGAAAGGAAAATCACTCCATTAATCTAATATCATAGGAATTACTGTCACTCCATTAAAAAAAAATTCATGATATTCCTTCTTTTCACTGTCTACTCAACCAAATTTATAAAAACTCTTAGTGTAAATAACATGTGCAATTCTGGGTATAAAAAGAATTTTATGTACCTGTATCACAGTGGCAATAACATCATCTTCACCTAGCTGCAAGAACTCCACAGCCCAATCGTCCACCTGTCCAAATGCAGCTTTCTGCCGCTCAGCCTCGAGCAAAAACGAATCACGATATAAGAACCTCTGCCAAATCTTCTGTACATTTGCCAGCCTGAATTCTATTTCTGTCTCATTGAATCCCTTCATGAAGCAAAACTCAAGTTTCAAAAAAATTCTGCCATCTTTGAACAAGAAGTCAATTCATTTCTGTTACTTCAGTAAACCAATAAGTTACCCTGAGAATTTTTATCAATTCTGGAATATCATCTTCGCCTATCCGCACAGCAAAACTTTCATAGTTGAGGACATTCTCATATGGAAGGTAGATCCCATCCTAAATATGGAAACCAATTGAATAAAAGTTAAGGTTGGTCTAGAGATCTAGATTGTCACAGACTGCTGATATTCAACGGGGAGATTTGAAAACAAAAATAACTTGACAGTGCTTGAGTTCTTTCTTTTGCGTTTTGAAAAGTGGAGGAAATAAGGAACAATATCCTCCATTCAAAATTGGCAGAAGGCTCCAAATGGTCTTTCAAACCAAAATTATGACACAAATATCAATTTCGACAAGCTCAACGTTGACATAGAAACAAAGCTGAGGATCATACAACCTGAATGACAACAGGAATGCAGCCTTGTAACATACTGTCTTCCATACGACCACTCCACCCATCTCCAGGCATAACCCCACAAAAGACAGAATTGGCCAAAGCCTCGTGATAATTATCAGAACGTAGCGGGGTCACAATCACATCTTCGGCATGCTGTTTCCCAAGTTTCCCTTCCTTGTTAGGAGTTGATCCAAACTCTTCTGCCACTTTCTGTCTGATACCCATACTATACCTGAATAATGCATACATTCATTATACACGTCAAAGCTCAGACAGAAAGAATATTTTGCGCAACTTGGTCCCAAGAATAAAAATAATATGTGTGGTTTTCAACCAGTGCTCCATCTTATGGCTCCTAGGAACCCTTTGGCTTACTTACGTGTCTTCTGGTCTTCCGTGTTCATAAGCTTGTCCTAGATTTCCATTGAAGTAAAACAACGTGTTCCGTTTCTCACGGGACCTGCAGAAGTAACACTCGTGTAAACATTTATTCTGACATATGCTTTGGGAATAGTACAGTTGGCTAAAACTTTAGCACTCCCCCATTCCCATATTGTTAGTCGCTTTTGTGAATTTCCACTTTTGAAGGCGACATGTTAATTGCATTCAAATGCAAGTTAAGAAACAGTAATTTCTAACATTTTTCCTTTATTCTCAATTTTGAAGATATTTATAGCCATCTGAAGGATAGTTTTGGAAAATTAAAGTCAGGACAGTACCCAATTAACCCATCCCATATGGTGAGACACCTACTAGTGGGTGTAGTAAGCGGGCATGCTTTTTTTTTTTTTTTTGCCCTTTCTGACTACACAAGTAGAACTAACATTTGGGGCATCCAAAAGAGAAATGGAACAACAATGCGGGATGGAGGGAGTGAGCATTTAAGTATCCAACTCAAAACTAACAACCAGTGGAGAGGCCCCCAGCCCCATATACTAGATCTTCAGAAGTGGTAACTAACATAAATAACATCTTTCATCAGGTACACACCTAGCCCAAAGTTTTGAGCTCAGGGCATCTACATCAGGTCTTTTCCACGCGGGAAGGACAAGATCTTTATCCGGGTCAAAGCAGGGATGGTTGCCTCTTCTGTCAGAAGAGATTTGGTCCCAGTTGTCAGCCCAATATGCGGTTGTCGAGTGGTTATGCTTTGAGTTTGTATTTCCCCAGTGGACCAACATCATGCTATTCCATATCTCCTTAGGAGCATAGCATGCACCTTCATCCCAAGAAAAGGACTGTCTTGAGATATAAAAGCAACAATATTAGCATACCCACAAAGTGTCATCATATGTACCAAAAGAAAAACTGTCAGCAATAGTTCCTACGCTGACAATAAAAAAAAAATTAGCCAAAATACTCATACCCAAATGTGGTCTCTTCCTGATGAGCGGTTCCAGAAGGGATATTGCTCCACAATGTGATCATATGCCTTCTTATAAAACTCGAGAGTTAGAGAGCTCCTTAGCCCCATGTGTTTCTGGAATTTAACGAGTTATATTTTGCAGTTACCAGATGAAGCCAAATAGGAGGAGACAAAATAGGTGCACACGGCAACTAACAACAGCATGGCAGTGTCCATGCATGAATTCACATGGGAAAAACTGCAGGCTTACGAATGCATTATTTCTAAAAGTCACTTGTATTTGACTCAAGTTCAAATCAAGAAAGATTCTCAAGGATGAATCGTGCCACAACATCAGATAAAATAAGGAATCGACTGTAGTCGTCACCATACACTCTATAATAATAAGTGATAACAAGATGAGGGGAACCCATCTGAGATAACCAATGAACCAGAAAGGTGAGAAACAGTTGAATGTAGAGTAGTTCAAATGACTAGAGGGAAGCCAAAGACGGGTAGGAAAAGACGCTGGGACCCAAACAAGATAAGACTAGATTAAACAAACTCAGTGGTGAAAAAGGACTCGTGAAGCCAATGAGGCAAGAGGAGTTTCAACGAGCAGTGCTAATAAAAGGTTCTAGAGGGCAGACAAAGGTTTTAGGGAAAAACAGGAGCTGCCATGGCAAGACTAAAAATTTCATGTTTTAGTGAGAAGATATACATGCACTTCTTCAAGACAACGAGCCGGACACAAACCTACACCCCTCTCAAAAGGAATGGGTCCCAATTCAGATCTGTCTTCAAAGTGTGCACCTAGCAGTGCTGGTTTTGGCACCATGACATTGATTGGTTTCAAGAATGTAGCAAGATTCATATGTATATAAATCAGATAAGAAACGTAAATCAGCCAATGGTCACAAGCATTATACAAAAGGGCATAAGAAGTACCTCCATGCTCAAGTGAGGTGCATCATCAGCACGGGTTATAATGCATGAATCAAGAACGGGAACAAAGAAAAAGTCAGCTTCTTCGCCATTCAATGTTCGATGATGGCTAGCTAGGATACTCTCATAAAATGCCATCTGCAAATAAATAGCACCATAAGACAAAAAACATTAGCTATTCCACTATGTCAATAGAGATTGAAAAAAACTTAAGTTGATGTGGTTCTTGGTTCAAGTAATACCTGTGACCCATACAACTGATCGGTCCACAATGTAGCGTTCTTCTCGTCATATATTCTGTTTACACACTCAAACTTGAAATGACGCCCCTTCAATAGTCAATAAATTAATGAAAAACCATAAGGACCTCAACCTTCCCATGCATCATGAACCACTATTTGTATGCATACTGACCTCGAGCAGAAGACTACCAAACTCTGGAGGCAAGTCATAAACATACACAAGGGGCCTTTTCTTTTCAACCATGGCAGTGAGACCGGCAAGACTCCCAACATGTTTTGTAGTATTAGGAATGTTAATCTGAGCTGGTCGAAGCCATTGAGGCCACTCTCTTATGGACGGCAAAACAGATGGAATACTGCAATCTATTCCGTACCATCCATTTTCACACTATGGAAAGTACCATCAAGAAAAAGCTAAGTGTTCAGAAAAAGTAAAGGACTCAAGAATGGTGTATGAAAATGCATATTCCCAAATCAAATTTATGAAACTGATTCAGTACACAGATTCACAATAGAATAACTTGATGCAATGGACACGATCTCACAATTTAATAGACAAAACCAGCTAACAATTGAGCTTATTGTAGGTTGAAGAATTTTAGGAAAAGAGGGTCCGACTTCTTACAGTTCTTGGTAAATTAGTCGCTATTGTAAAGATAGCCATGGATAAGCACTAAAAATTGTGATTCAGACTCTCTTTGTTTCTAAAACTTTCGTACAGATGTCACCAAAGTGTGGTGCTTCTTTCTTCTTTCTGGACAAGTAACAACGTCTGGTAGCTTAGTTTGATGGTAACCACTCGGAAGCTTGGTTCAATGGAGAACACTTGGGTTTGGTTAAAAAAGGCTACTTGTGCAACTACTGGCAGAGGTTGTGTCTCAGAGCAATTCAGCCATCAAATGAGGAAAAGCTCAAACATACACACGAAGTGTATGGAGTAACTAGAAATGTCTATATGTAAATAAACAAATTACTTGTCTTGAGAACAATCGACAATTCCCTTCCTGTAGTATCCATGCTCCATGGCCTAGAGGTCTCTTTGATATTCGTAAAAAAAAAAATCTCTTTGTTTGGGGAAAAAAATAATAGGCTTTAGTTGTGTACACGCATGTATGAACCTCTTCTGGCAACTTTCCGAGTTTACATTCACTTTGGAAATACCAATGAACAAGTTACGTAAGTAATGTTTTGTCTATAAAGATTTTTGTGGACAAGTTTAGATCCTGTTCATTCTAATCGAACGAAGTCCATCATTATACCTGACAAAATCCACCACGACAATGTCCATGGCCAGAGCATTGGTTAATACATGTGCAAAGCACAGGCACCTCACAAAATCGCCCCCACAAACCATCATATTTGCAATCACATTCCTTTTTGAATTGAATCTTGGAAGCATATGCATCAGCTGGATCTACATTACACCACCCAGGTTTGCTACCATTTGTTGTCATAACATTATCCAGGTCATTTTTTTTCCAGTCAGTCAATTTGGGACCCTCAGGTTCAGAAGGTAAGCTGAGAACAGATATGAGATCGTCAACTTGTTAACAGTTGGATCATACTTTACACAGATGAGTCTATTAGGATGAAAGTGTGCTTACTTTATTTTAAACCCGCATGCCTCAGCAACAGGACGGTTTGGGTATTTAGTGCCTTCCCCACAGAAACACATTGCTCTTGTTGTGTCACAATAAGCAGGGCATATCGAGACGACCCAATGCCCATATGGTAGGTCCTCTGATCCTGGAAAATTGCACTCCAGGTGCAATCTTTCAGAGCACCCTTCCCCTATTCCATTAAAGATATCCGATAAGCTAATTATACAACTCAACAGAAAAGTGGCATTAGAGAAAATTCTGGTTACTTCGCATAATAAACCACATCATATTATTTGTGAGAAAAGCAAAGACAGAGAGTACACTATTCCAAGATTAACAATGATGACCATGCAAACAGCTATGTTGGCCATGACAAAGAGGTTACTATAGGACTTCTGAAGGAAATGAGGTGAAAAGAAATGTAGAAGCTTAACGATTGGCCAAAAATGTGTTCCTTAATTATACAGCACCATGCATGCAAAGTTGCTTTCTAACTGGATGAACGAAACTAAAGAAGGAAAAGGTTTCAGGCCTGATACTGCTCAATTGGCTCTTCTTATTGTAACAGACAAAGCTCACAACCTTGGGCAATGGAATAAAAGAGGTACTTAATACACTTAACCTAAAAGTTTCCACTGATTAATATTTGTAAAACTACCATCAGCTATGAATTGAAACTAACCGCCACCTTAAAAGCAACTTCAAAGAAGTTTAGAAATTCTAGAGTACTGCCAAATAAAGCCAAGTCATGTTGAGGAAGCTATCTTTAAATTCGTTACTCTTCAAAAGGTGACCATTTAGTTTGTTCTTAGAGATGATTGTGGTTCATTCTCGAAACACATCTAATGGATAGTGTTCAGAGTCTTATAGTATTACATAAGTGGACCAAATATCCATCAGCAAAATTCCATGCTTCTACTTGAGTAAAAAAAATATCAAAACAATGTAATGGGAAGAAGTTAAGATAAATAACACCAACCGCTGAATCCATGAAAGCATCGACATAGACCCAGTTCACGATTGCAAATGCCTTGACCACTACAGTCATTTTTGCAGCTCTTGCCCCCTATATTCTGCCAAGAGATCAACTCACTATTAGTAACAAGGGTTTCCGTTTCACAAGTCAATCCAACTCGAACTCGAACCTAAATTATAGAAGATACTCAAAACTTACTGAGGCAGCTGAGCTTACAGGTGTAAAGAATCAAACTACATCCCTCAACATTAGGAATTAAAAGAGAATAAAATGAAAACATGACGAGTTTTCACGGATCCCATATTCAATAATATTTCAACGCCCTCACAATAGAAAGTAAAAAGAAAGTCAATCTTAAATAATCACAACATCCACTTCCACTACCTCAACAACTTTGACTGCTGTTGTAATTGGATTACAACCAGATAACCACCGGCCAATATCAGCTTTCCAGGGAGCACTATGGTAAACCACTGCCTTATGCAAGTCAGCCGGAAATTGTACATCTAAGTTAAGAACAGGCTGTGAACTTTGCAGAACATTGCCTTTGCTTCCGTTTACTGATTCATCTAGTGGGATGCAGGCATTTTGAGCATGCTTAGCGCTCAAGTAATCAAATGAAGGAACCACAGGAAACAAGAATAGATGAACTACTGAAACTAATGCCAGAATGGAAGCAACAGATGCAACCAGAGACCATGAGCACTTCCATTTCTGAAAAGAAAACATAATCCCTGAATGCTCCTCCTTAGAAAACACCATACAGATCTTGAACCCCCTTAATAAACTCAATACAGACCTTGAAATTCAGACGAACCAATCTCTTTCTCTTCACCCCTCAAGATAAGTGCTGTAAATTCAAAAATCCCATACAACCTTCCAGACACACTCCTAGCAATGAAAAAATAACAATAAAAATAAATAAACAAACAGAATACAGGCATAAAATTTTATCAGAAAACCTAAATACATGAGTACTCACCCACCCACAGACATGTGCGCGTACACACATACATAAACATGAAACCATAACCCGTCAAAATTAACCATAAAACTAGTTGAGCCTAAGAAGTTCTCAAGGATGTCCGAATGATTAATCGTCCTGCATTTCCTTTCGTCACTTCCAGTGGACAACAACAACAAAAATAATTCGCAGTAATACTCACTTTTTCTTAAAGCGTGTCATCATTTACCATATGAAAAACAAAGCACTTCCATGCATTATTTTTTCTTATTTTTTTTGCACCAATTTAAATAACTAATCAAGATCTCTAAATTGCTGCAAAAAATTATCACGGGTGTACTTTATTTTTTGATTCAAAAAATGGCACGACTTTCAGAAAAGATCAAACGAAATGAAACGGAGGTAGTAGCATATATGTTATGATAATAACGATGATGTTTGTTTTTGATAAAGAAATCTTTGGCTCCAGTAACACATAAAAAGCCTATTTTTTTATTCAGAAAATGGCACGACTTTCATAAAAGATCAAACGAAATGGGACAGTGGTAGTAGCATACATGTTATGATAATGATGATGATGATGTTTGTTTTTTATAAAGAAATCTTCGGCTACAGTAACCGACAAAAAGCCGTAAATAGTTCTCCAAAATGGTGATCAAGGAAAAAAAAGAAAGAAAGAATAACTCAATGGAGGTAGAAGAAACAATTATCATAGCTGATCCAAACAACTAATATCCAATTGAGAGCATTCAAAGTTTCAACATTTTTCACATTCACTAAAAGAGACAAATGAGATAGAGAATTCTTGGTTACTAATCCCATATTTGTCTCATGTGCAACACCACCCAACAAACAGATATGCTCAATTCCTCAATCTTATTTTGCATTCGTGTGAGCAGAAACAGAATAAAAATTATCTCATAACACCAATAAATTGCAGTAAGTTAACTGGTAGTAAAGCAAGTAATTAGCCGCAATTCAATTGAAGACTGACCTTCTTAACAGATCTGAGATTGTAGGGTTTGTAATTTGAGCACCTAAAACATGGAATAGAAGCAAATGGAAGTCAACCCAAAAGTTACATCGCATAGTATCATATAAATATACAACTATGCAGGCCGAGAGAGAGAAAGATTACCAAGTGGGTGCTGGTTACTGGCTTCCAACCCAACACAGAAATAAATAATTGAGTTCAAATGTGAAACTGAGAACTAGATACACGTATATATATACAATTGACAGGAGAGAGAGAGAGAGAGAGAGAGAGGGGTCAATGTAAAAGCCGCCAAGGATCTCGCTGTAAGAGTTTAAACACTGAAAGTTCGAAGTACTTCGAGAGTTTGAGCCGGATTCTGCTGGGAAAATGACGAAAGGTACCCCTAATCTTCCCACTGAATTCTGCTGTATACAACGACAAAGCACACCTTCTTAACTGCTAACTGCCGTTTTGTTGGGGTACTTTTGCCATTTCAGCACTTCAGTCCATATAACTCCTGGTTCTGACGACGGTCGGTTGTTTTTGTTTAATTCTGTACAATTTTTTTGGATAACCAGATGTCAAAACCAACTTATGAGCGCCTCAACTGATTCCGCGGCTCTAAAGTTAACGACCAAACAAACCTCCAATGACCCGGCCACAAGATTTGAAATGTGTGATCTTTGTAGAATTCGAACTTGCAAACTCTTGGGGCAAAACTCTATAGTTGATTTATCATACTTACTTGATCAAACCTTTGGTCCCCTCTCTCCCCTAATGCGGTGCCAGTCGCCAGGGAGGGCTTTACTCTTGATGAGTGTTGTCTCACTTTTAGTAATCTCTCATGTTCAGGGAGGGTCGTTTCTCTATCGATCTCAAAACTGAGAGTTTCCGTGTGTTGTTCCTTCTTTTGCATTTAGCTCAATTTCTCCTTCATCATCAAGGTGCCGCTTTGGGTTTCGACAATAGCGGTGGTGAAGACAGAACCAGAATTTTACCCTAGTAGTGGCAAAATGTATACTAAAAAAATCTAGTAATGGCGAGACTATATAAGTTGGGCATAATTTTATTTTTTACGTATAATAATTGTATTTTCTAAAATTCTTGTCGTGGCGGTCGCCGCCACTAGATCCCCCTGATCCCATCCTTGGTGGTGATGGTCCTTCGGCGGCGATGGTGGTCCAATTATAAATCCAATCGGTGATTCACATTTTGGGTTGCAAAAGATGTTGCCCCATGGAAGTGGAAGTTATCATTGAAGATATATATTCGTGGAGGAATTAATCAGTTAAAATTTATGATTTTATTTTATACTTTGGCAACTTTGTGTTTGCGAAATTCTGGTATTTGTACTTAAAAAGCTAGATCTCCTGATTACTTATTAGATCCACTAGAACAATAATTATCCTCCTTGATGTGCTGTTATGTCTTTTTATTACTCCAAGTGAAAGTATCCTACCCATTCTGAACACACGCGCGCGCAACCCCCTCCCAACAAAAAAAGAAAAGAAAAGAAAAGAAACCTTTGGGGTTTAATGAATTAAATTTGTACTACTCATTGACTCAAAGTTTGTATAAAATCGAATTAAGATCAAATTTTTATTTAAATCAAAGGCGGCTTATAAAAAAATTATATCGAAGACCATTTTAGTTTTCTCATTTGTAACTGTCATGCATAGTTTTTTTTTGGCCCAGGGTGCTGTAGTGCACCCTCCTCACTACACGTATAATCAGGGACGGAGTCAGGAATTTCACTACACAGGGGCGACCATGTATGCGAGACAAAAAAATAAATAGAAACGTTTATAACAACGTGAATACATTAAAACTCAAAAATGTACAAAATAGCTACACTCCATACTTAATTATGCTTTTCATAAATTAACATATTGCAAAAACATTAACGACCTACCTCAATCTATTTAGTAAAACTAGACATCTTCAATTGCACTCACGCTCTTTCATGTCATTAAAAGCATCGATGATAGAAACAACATCAAACCTTTCGCAATATCCTTCTCTATGTAAGTGATTTAGAAACATGTTAAAAGTTTATCCTCCATCGTATTGCGGTATCTAATATTTACACATTTCATAGTTACAACTTAGATTTCACCAAAATTACTTAAAGTTTTCCAAATCTCTTCTCCTAGTGTTCTTATTTTCTCGAAACTGCCTTCGAAGTTTTGACGATATGGGATTTTTGTGCTGAGAGAGAGAAAGAGAGAGAGAGAGGGGTCTGGTGTGCCATGGAGATTTTTTAGGCAGAGAGAAGAAACCGTGTAAAATCCTCTTAACGATTGGAGATTTTTGCGGGTAAAAACTGGGAATTAAATAATTGAGTACTCACTATGTTAACCCTCAGATTTTATGTTTTGTTATATTTAACCTGTAATGTTTAGAAATTAACATTGGTATCTTGTACTTCAAAGGTTACTAACTACTTACTATCATTTGATTTTTTTTTCCCCAAAAATACTAGAGGGGGGCGAGTCTCTATACTTTCATAGGAAGTTTTTATTTTACATATAATAATTAGAGGTTTTTTTTTTTCTTGCATGGGCGACCGCCCCTACTGGCCCCTCCCTGGCTCCATCCCTGCATATAATGCGTTCAATTCGGCCGTCTATCTCGGCAATGGACAGCTCGGATTTTCATCCCAACAATGGATGACTAGGATTTGTAGGAGCTCGGATTAAATCCAAGCCGTCCATGCCAAGATGGACGGTCGGATCGACTGCACTACACGGTATAGTGCGACAGGTGTACTACAGATCCTCTCGTTCCGTTTTTTTGTGCAAATTTAAGCTTTTCTATTGGAGTGTTTCATACTACTATTTCTCAAAGCTCCTTTTACTTATCAAGAATTTAGGCCACAAATTCATGAAGTTGAACAATTATAGCAGTAAAGTGAAATATAAAGGATCAAAAATATGTTTTCCTTATGTGGTCATTTGGTAGAAAGAATTCGTAGAAAAGTTCTAGCTATTTAATTATGTCGAGAACTACCGTAAAAAGTGTGAATTTCCAAAAAAATTTGTATTTTCCACTGGACAAGTTTTGAAGAAAAACCAATCCTAGTAAGAAAATTAAAGACATTGGTTCCGTAACTAACTAAACGGATAAAGTACAAAAAAGAAGAAAGAAGTAATTTTCTTATTACGGAAAGTCTGTTGACAAAACAAATTTATGCCCATAACAATCGGGTAAATTAAGTAGGAGGACATACTATAAGAATTTTTGATATGATAAGGACATAAATATTTTCCTTTAAAGTCTAAAGGACATTTTGTCCAAGAATTACAAATAACCCATTCCAAAGTTAACCGGCGTTGACCACCGTTGACCGGCATTGAAAGTGCCTAAAACTTTAGGGTACCCTATGAAAGTGCCTAAAATCTTAGGGTACCCTATGAAAGTTCCTAAAACCCTAGGGTACCCTATGAAAAGTGCCTAAACCGCTAAAACCCTATAATAGGAAAATGAACCCTAAAACCTTAAGAAAGTGCCTAAAACCCTAGGGTACCCTATGAAAAGTGCCTAAACCGCTAAAACCCTATAATAAAAAAATATACCCTAAAACCCTATGAAAGTGCCTAAAATCCTAGGGTACCCTATGAAAGTGCCTAAAAGCCTAGGGTACCCTATGAAAATGCAACAAGATCGAAAAACACAAAAAAATACATATTTTGTGTTAGCCAAACAAGGCCCTTGTCTTGTTTAAGACTATTTAAATGAAAAAAGACATTTTTTTGTGTTAGCCAAACAAGGCCCTTGTCTCATTAAAGGCAATTTGGTCTTTTCACGGATCTTAAACTCCAAAATATTTTCATTAATGGACTTTACACATCACTGAAATTTAAGCTGAACTAAATCTACTTTGGGACCTCTTCTTTTGGACTTTAGACCAATTTGCTGTTTATTATAAACGATCCGAGCTATTCATTATGTTTAAAATATATTTTTTCAATCTGATACCTATAAATACTTGATTTAATCGTCTAACTTTTTATTTTCCAAAAACATAAATGATAAGTTAGACGATTAGATCAAACACTTATAGGTATTGGATTGAGCTGATTTTTTTTTTTCGAGGGCTCTTGAAAAAATGTTTTAAACATAATAAACAGTTCGAATTATTTGTGTGGAACCCGCAGTGGATCCCACAAGGCCACAACGTAATCTATGCATGATCTGTACGCAGATTTGCTGCGTCGGTAGCAAGGTTCATTTTCTTACTTTTCTTTCCCTCTTGCAGCAACTAAACGAGGGTTTACTTTACTCAAAGTGAGTTAATAGACACTAGAGCAACTGTTATTTTTTTCCCCCCACTGTTGTAGTGGTAATAAATTAAATTAATATCCCATTCTTTAGTCCGCCATGTCAACGTTCCTTCGGCCTAGCGGCATGGGAGGGGCACCTGCGTGCAGGGGTAGACGGATTTATGGTTTAGGAGGTGTTTGAGAGCTTACTTTTTTGCTTTTCATTTTCAGTTTTTTGGCTTTTTGACTTTTTGGATTATGACAAGAATGTATTTTGAGTATGGTAGAGTGTTTAGGAGATTTGTGCAGAATGTATTTTGAAATTGTAGTAGTGTTTGGTAAATGATTGTTGAAAATGAATTATGGGTTACATTTTTACCATATTGCCCCTTGTCTTTAGTATTGTTCTTATAACAGGTCACTTGCGTTTTTTTCTTTCTTTCTTTTTTTTTTCAATTTATTATTCAATAGTTTTTTTATGGGCTGTTTATTATTGAAGTCTATTATTCTAAAGTAATGTTTTGTTTTTGCCTTTTTTTTCGTGTTTTTCAGATCTGCTTTTTGATATGTAATTTTTTTCCCTTTTTTTAATTTAAGGAAGACAATCGATATTTTTATTTGGTATTTTAGAATTAAAATAATAAGATCAATGTTACAAGTAACACTTTAATTTAACGACAAACACATAACATAAATATAAAGAACAATAAAACAAACACAAACATTAATATTACAAAACAAATTAAAGTACAATATGAAGCCAAAAAAAAAAAAACACAAACCACGCCTACAAGCAGAATAAAAAAAATGATGCGAAAAAAAGAAAATCCGAAAATCTATGAAAGGAGGATTAAGGGTATTTTTGTATTAGATACTCTTAATCCGAAAATGAGAATCTGAAAAACTCCTCCAACCCAGATTCTGGTTTTTGGCTGCTAAATCCAAAATCCATTCTCAATTTCAATTGCCAAACACTCAAAATCTAAAAATGAGAATCTAAAAATCCGAAAATTCAGTTGCCAAACACCCCCTTAGTTGTAATTTAACTACTAACCCCTAACGCTACTTATAGCATAAAAAAAGAAAAAATAGAAAGTCCACTAGGAAAATCCGGCTTTCTAGGAGGAACATAAATTGCATCTTTCTCTCTCTCCGTGTCTGTCAGCAGTTCTTTAACCCGTTTGATAAATGGATTGGAGGTTGGGATTGGATTATGAAGGTGATGGTATTAGTAATACCTTGTTTGGTAACCAAAAATGGTTCGGACTAGTAGTCCGATGGGATTAATTGAGGGGGTATTAGGGGGTATTGCTAATACCCCGTGGGACTTGGTATTACGGGGTATTAATAATCCAATCCCAACTCCTTCACATTATCAATCCCTTTTCATTACCAATTTCTTCTAACAATCCAATCCCATCATCTAATCCCATCTCAAACAAACATGATATTAATAATCCCATCATCTAATCCCATCCCAAACAAACATACTCATTATCAATCTCATCTCCTTACCAATCCCATCTCCTTACGAATCCCAATCCTAATCCCATCTCCTTACGAATCCCATCCATCTATCACTGTTATCAAACGGGGAAAATTTGTAAGATTCGATTGCACACGTACACATGTATAAATACAAACCGACACATATACATATACACATATTCGATTGCACACATACAGTAATAGTCTTAGTGCAACAGACCTTACTCATCTCTGCTAATCTTTATTCCACCCCTATCCCGCCGGTAATCAAACTAGGGTTTTATACAACCTAAGTTACTTTTGCTCTCCGTTTGTTTCGTACGGACTATTTCTTCTCTCAGTGCCCTATGCCATTATTAAAAGTTTCTATTGATTACCTTAGGTGTTTTGTTCGACACGTTGAATAGTCCCTGTTATTTTATTTTATTTTGAAATGTATGGTATTCCGGGTCAGTTCGTGCACAATTTGGACTAATTCCTGCATTCCCTCCCGCAGTCATTTTACAGGCTTACGTGTAGGGTGAGATGGCTCACAGAGTTGCTGACGAGAAAAATCAAACCTAAAAACTTATTAAGGAGCAAACCTTTTTTAAACCAAGACCACTTGGCCAAGGTTTAATAGTCCCAGTTGGTATGCACACATTGTGCACTTTGAAATTTGTATGGTCGGGTTTTTGGGTTTGTTTTGATATTGGTGGAATCAAGTCCCGGACACGACTAGAGTCAAACTCTAATATTTTGAATTTTTTTGGAGTCAATATGAAATTATTCAAAATATTTAGGTTAAATTAAATGAGATTAAATTGTACACGGACCTCCGTGTACTAGCCAATTCCATCCTACCCAATAAGAACAAGTGCTTACGACACAACCTTGCTTTCGAAAAAGGTTGAAAACCCCAAGCGTAGGGCTAGATCGTCGATAGCATAATAACTGGAAGTCCGGTATCGTACCCACAGAGAATCGAATATAGCTTAATCGGATTGTAAGTTTTATGTAACGGGTTGCGGCGTTTAAGACGGCCAACTTGATTTTATTTTAAACGGTGGAAATACTAATGAAAAGTCTAGACATACTCTTAATGAACTAAAAGAGGCAAGTCTAGAGATCTTCTAACTCTTGACAAATGCCGTCACTGGTTCTCAATTATAACTCAACTGAGAGTCACGACCACGTGCTTACGCTCGGAAGATTTAGCTTTAATAAACACATTTTATTGAAGGATGTGATTAACCGGAACTAAATCAATCTATTTTTGCTAATATGTCTAACACGTAGGAAGCCACGAGCCCTCGATATTTCGTTTGCCAAGACCGCCTGACTAAACTTCATATCAAGGAGTTAACACCCCTCGCTTAGACCAAAATGGCTAGGTTAATCTAATTCCGAAAACCATGATTTTAAGCCCGATGGTTCAAGAACCAGCAACAACCTAAGTCTTTGGGCAAGAGTAGCCCAAGACTTAGCCAAGAGACTACTCACATATATTGAAGAGACTAGAAATTATGCTAAGTAATGAAAACATGATTAACCGATAAAAACGGAAATAAACTTGATATTAGTAAGAATCTAACCGTACAAGCAACTTTAATAAAAAAGAAATTAACAAACGAGAAAAACTTACAAGTGTTCTTGAAAAAATTAACCTAGATAGCTTGAGAGCTTTAATGAGGTTCCTAAAAAGCAAGAAATAAAACTTAGGCCTAAATCTAACTAATGGCCCATATATCCCATAAAAAGCATACAAGCCAATTTATAGGGCTTGTAAAATATCCCTTACAAAAGACCAAAAGGTCCCTAAAATATCCTAAAAACATTCCACAAGTGGAAACTTTCCATAAATGGAAGGTTGAAAAAGTTAACAAAAATCTGCAGATTTTCCCAAGCTGTACTGGTACTGGAAATGCCTCAGTACCGGTACAAAGCTTCAAACGGCTGGAAAAATTGAACTCTGGACACCTTGTACCGGTACTGGGAGTCGGCCAGTACCGCTACACGCTTGACAGATTTTTGGGCAAACTTTGCGGGTTTGCTCTGGACACTTCTAAACTCGGATTTGGGTGTTCTTTGGACGATTGGAAAGCTTGTCGAGTCTACTTTCTAAACCAAGTTGTTTCTACCCTCAGCTGGTCGGAAGATGAGTAGTTTTGGTAAAATTCTCACTTCTCCTTCAATTCCCTTTACCCTTGGGCATCCCGAATAACCTTTAAACCATCTTTTCATGACTCTTCGAGCACCATTCAAACGAGTCTTACTTATACGAATCACCTGAAATACACAAAAACCTACCTTATGTGCAATATCGCAATAAAAGGTAAATAAACGCAAGTTAAAACAACATAAAACGGGACTAGTCGTATAAAATATCTACAATATTGGGTGCTCATCAACAAGCCACCTAGGGCTACCTACCTTTCCAACTGACCCTCCTACACATCAATCAAGTTGCCTTAATTTTTAATTTTTGAAAAATAGTTGTGAAGTACCGAAAAATATGGTTAAAAAAATTAAATGCTTTAATTTTTGATCTTATTGAACTGGTGTAAAAATCTTATTATTCTGATCATATTATTCCAAAGGTTCATAAATATTTTTTTGTCTCTAGGATTTTCATTTAGGATCCTGTGAAACAGATACTTGATTATTAAAATCTTAGAAATAAAATTAATTTATGACCCTATAGAATAATATAATCATCATAATAAGATCTTCGCGCCAGTTCAAATGGATTGAAAATTGGAATAATTTTTTTTTTGAAAAAATTGGAGCATTTGTTAGACTATTTATATATTAAAAAATAAATGCTCCGATTTTCAATCCGTTTGAACAAATGCGAAAATCTTATTATTTTGCTCATATTATTCTTAAGGATCATAATTTATATTTATCTCTAGAACTTTAATAATCAAGTATCTACTCCACAGAGTTTTAAATGAAAGGCAAAAATTATTTACGATCCTTTAAAATAATATGATCACAATAATAAAATCTTCGCACCGGTTCAAAGAGATTAAAAATTGAATTATTTATTTTTTAACCATTTTTTCATATATAAACAGTATTTAAAGATTAAATGCTCCAATTTCTTAAAAAATTAAATGCTTCGATTTTTAATTCCTTTGAACCGATGCGAAAATCTTATTATTTTGAACATATTATTCTAAAGGATCATAAATAGTTTTTGTCTTTGGGACTTTCATTTAAGACCCTGTAGAGCAGATACTTGATTATTAAAGTCCTAAAGAGAAATATAAATTATGATCCTTTAGAATAATATGAGCATAATAATAAAATCTTCGCATTGGTTCAAACGGATTGAAAATGGAAGTATTTATTTTTTTAATATATAAATAGTCTAAAAAATGCTCCAATTTTTTTAAAAAAATAATTACTCTAATTTTTAATCCGTTTAAACCGGTGCGAAAATCTTATTAGTATGATTATATATTTCTAAAGAGTCATAAATTAATTTTATTTTTAAGATTTTAATAATCAAGTATCTGCTTCACATCGTTCTAAATGAAAGTCCTAGAGACAAAAAAAAAATATAAACCTTTAGAATAATATGATCAGAATAATAAGATTTTTGTACTGATTCAATGAGATAAAAAATTAATGCATTTAATTTTTTATCATATTTCGGTACTCCATAACTGTTCTTCAAAAATTAAAAAATTAAGGTAGTGTTTGGTTGGGAGTTTAGTTTAGTTTAATTTTGATAGTGGGTGGAGAGAGAAATAGAATAATGATTGAAGATAGGGGTAATGATTGGAGAGAGATAGAGAGAGATGAAAGTAATAATTAGAGAAATAGGATAATGATTAGAAAAAGAAGTAGGCTAATGATTGAAACTAAACTAAAACTAAAATTAAAATTGTTAACCGAAAAATTTCAGCGAGGTGGCTTGATCTTGCCGGGTTACCCAGAGAGAATTGGCTTGTACCCGGACCCTCGGTGTGTACCGGGATCCTCCGTGTACAATTTAACCTCAAACTGAGTCTCTGTTTGGAACCTAGGGAAAGAAAGAAAAATTAAACAATTTTCCCTCTTATTGTTTGGTTAGAAGAAAAAATGAGAAGAAAATAAAGATTTTAAATATAATAAATAGTATATTTTTCCTCATATTTTCCTCTCATTTTCCTTCTCTTTTCTTTCCTTTCCTTTCTTTTCCTTTCTCGAGGTTCCAAACAAAGCTGAGAAAATACATTCCTACATCGACTGGTACAGACCGCTCAGTCGATTCTTTCTCCCAAGCCCTAGGTCGACCAGAAGAAGAGCTCTCTCACTCTCCCTCTCTCTCGTCTCACCTCTCTCGGGTATGTCTCTCTCTCTCTCTCTCTCTTCCTCTCTCGTCTCCCTCTGTCCGTCTCTCTCTGTCTCTTCCTCTCTCGTCTCTCCTCTCTCTGTCTCTCTCTTCGTGCCTGTATTTATGCATGTATGTGTATGTATTATGTGTATGTATACAAGAGAAAACAGAAATATATAGACAGACATACTAGTACTGCATACCGGTTTTTTTGGTGGAAAAGGAGGAAATTTCAAATGGAAGTGCAACTTTTGTGGTGTAACAAAAAATGGTTCATATACAAGGGTGAAAGCTCTTTTGTTGAAAATTAAAGGAGAAGGGTAGGGCCCTGTGAGACTGAAACAAGTACAGATATGGCACAATTATGTTATGGAGGAAGTGATGGAAGTTGGGTCTAATTGATATTTGGACACATGGTTGCTTAGTTTATGGAACTGTGGATATTTTCTCATTCGATTGGGTTGTATTAAATCTATGACAATGGATGTTCATTGTTTACATTTTGCAATTTAAGCATGGAAGAAAAAAAAAAGAAAATTATATATGTAAATGTACACATATTAATTATTATATACACGTGACGTGTACCTCGTCATGTCCGTATCTCCATTTTTTTAGAATTGCTGTGTCCGGTGTCTCGTGTCCGTATTCCCATTTTTTTAGAATTGCCATGTCCAGTGTCTCGTGTCCGTATCCCATTTTTTTAGAATTGCTGTGTCCGGTGTCCGTGTCCTTATCCGTATCCGTGTCCGCGCTAGATGGGGTCTTTGGGACTTATCTGGAACGTGGATCATACCGGTACGGGGATCAGGAATGGAAGCGACACATGTCTAATTGTGGTCCACTAGGGGTAGGCTTCTAGATAACAAAATTTCAACTTACCCTTCATAGGAATAAACATCCAGCAAAACTAAATACTATTTTTGAAATTAGTCATTCTAAACACATTTAGAGGAACATAATGACCGAATTCATTACATTTTCTGTCACCAATATTCTGTGCTCGCTAGAGGTTTTACCTTTATAGGCTGTTTTTTTTCCCCCCTTGCTAGAAACTTTGGGGATGGCTTTGGATCACTAAATCTACCATTTTGGAATGGAATTGTACCATGTTTCAGGACGTTCTTACCAAAGCATAATTCGCTTGGGTAGTACTGCATTGCATGGAAACATTGTACTTAATTGAGTCGAATTTGAATAAAAGCATCATTTTTTATGATTTGCCCCAATTAGTAACACTGTTATAAGCATAAATGTGAGTAAGCGCTTCACTAATGGTGTAGTGGGCATTTTGAGAGTCACAAATGGGCCTTGAAAAAGATCGAGGGAAGAAAAGAGTCTCCTTCGTTGTGTAAAACTCATTTTGATATAGGTTTGGGCCGAGGACCGGAGTGGAGAGAGGTGCCAGGGTTGGAGATGTGCTTTACCTTTCGTCATCCTTGATTTACTTATAACCGTATGAAGTTTTGATGGTACTGTTTTCAGTTATCTTGTGTAGTAGTTTGTGGTGAGGAAAGCAAAAAGCAGTGGACTAATGGGTTCATCAGCAACAGAGGCTTTTCCTGCAATGCAGGTACGGATATATGACCCTAAATGAACTTGTCAACACTTATTTTTGAGTTTCTTCTTGAATTTTTTCCCATGTTTTTTTGGGGTTTGAATCGGGTTGGATTCACTTATTTTCTTCATATTTTTGGCATGAAAGATGTTGCGTAATTAGCAATGTGTCTTTTTACATTCATAATGAGCTATGGTAAGATGCATACTTACTAGCTGGTACTTTGGATAATAACTTCTATGATAAGCCTAAATTGCAACCCTAGCCTATGCCTGTGTCTTGATTACAACATTAAGCACCCATACTAAGTTTCGTTCGCTATTGTTTCACTTTTTTCCTTTCTTCTTGGGTCCTTAAATTTTATAGATTGACATCGGATGTTTGAATTATTAGCTACCTTAATGGACAGGAAATCTTTATGGAATTTCGTGCTGGTAGAATGATTATGGAGGGAAAACGTGTTGTTCCAGATCCACACAAAGGGCTTGTTCGCATGGGAAGGGTATGAGCAATTAACCATGAGCTATGGTTTCTTCACTCCTCTTTTTAATTTGGTTCCTAGGAGCACTCTCAAGCATGTCTGAACAACCATTTGTAATTGTCCAATTTTAGACTTGTAAAGTGAAGTTAAAGTTCCTTTTCTCTCTTAGGGTGAAGAGGGATTGGTCCATTTTCAGTGGCTTGATCGCACTCGTAACGTTGTTGAAGATGTATCCTAATTCTTCTTTGTCCCTTGATACGCTGTGTTATGGCTTGGCTGATTTTTTCATTTATTGTGGACTTTTAAGTTATCTGATTATTGTATAAACTTATGTGTAAAGTCGTCTAAATTGTGTACTCAATATTAAGACAACTCATTCTCTATGTTTGGAATGCTTTTGCACCGTATGGGAGCATCGAATTTAGAAACCGGCGTGGGAAAATGGATGGAGAAATAAGGAAGTTCTTATTGTTGGATGATCTTCCAAGATCCATTTGGGGCATTGGTGAAAAACTTTTAGCTTGATGGCACGGGGTGTAGGATCATCGAATTGTCAATATTTAGAATCCTTTTGCACCATATGGGGAAACCGTATATTGTAAGCTGGCACACTGCCTTTGAAGTGGAGTGTGATAGCTTAGAGAACTGGAGATTTTTTTTTTTTTTTGGTCAAACGGGAATATGAGAACTGGAGATTTAAGTGCTGTTGGGGTTGGGGGAGTCAGGAAGTTCTTCATATTGTTGGATGATCTTTCAAGAGCCGTATGGGGCATTTGTGAAGAACTTTTAGCTTGAGAATAAGGGGTGTAGGATCATCAAATTTGAGGAGTGTAGGACAATAACTGCAGTTGGAAACTATCTGTGAGAAGCTTTTTTTGGAATCAATTTAACCTGGACACTCTAATAATAGTGACACACTTCAATTCTTTTCTTTCATCTAAATATTTTCAAGATGCATTGAAACCCTAGTCCCACTAAGGGCCTTGAAACCGCATGGATAATAGATATAGATAGAAAGTAAAAGAGGGGGTTGAGAACTATAGAATTTCACAGGGGGCTTTGAACCGGCCTAAGAAGCACGTACAGTCTCGTCAAACGCAGACACGCTTGGACACATTCCCGACACATGAAATATGTGTCCAAGCATTTACTTATTATTTCTGAGTTGGACACATTTTCAACACGCTTTGACATGTACTGGACACAATGTAATTTTTAAAACTTGATACGGGTAAAAAATACGATATTTGAAATCTGAACCACATTATTGAATAACCTAAGGATGAAATAACAATCCGCTGTTCTCATTTTTGTTGTTGTATTTCTTCATCTTTAATTTGGAAAAAATAATATTTTCAATGATATATGAATAGTATGTATATGTGTATACAAATATATGATGTAATTTTTAAAACTTGGTACGGGTAAAAAATATGATATTTGAAATCTTAACCAAATTATTGAATAACCTAAGGATGAAATAACAATCTGCTGTTCTCATTTTTGTTGTTGTATTTTTTCATCTTTAATTTGGAAAAAATATTATTTTCAATGACATATGAATAGTATGTATATGTGTATACAAATATATGTTTATGTATGTACTTAACACATCCCCAAACGTGTCCGTGGCCTAGTTTTTGGAAAACTCACGTGTCCTCGTATTCATGTAGTGTCTGTGTCCGTGTCCATGCTTCTTAGGAATCCACAGGGAGAAGAATAGCGAGCAGAGAGGAGCAAGGATACATGGCTGCAGTGGCAGCTCTTAACTAAGTCTGAAGGTTCCCACATGTCTTCCTCCTCTCAAATGAGAGACTTAAAGTCGTATTTATAGACTGTTCAAATCCTAAAAGCAATAATGAGCACGTGCTTTTGATTGTGTGTCATCTTACTTTCTCAACATTAGCAGTGCTCTTCATATTCCTGTTGTATCTCTTGCGTGGCTACCTTTGTGGTTTTCTTTGACACAGTAAATAGGATCAAATTGTTTTCCCCGAGGAAGCAGTTTTTGAGAAGGTATGTAATTGGGTATTGATTATTTTAGCCATTTGCCTGATATCTTTTTTGTGTTGCTCTGTGACAATTGTTGCATAAATATTTTTACTCAGGTTACACAAGCATCTGGAAGGGTTTACATCTTAAAGTTCAACACCGATGATAGGAAGTTCTTCTTTTGGATGCAGGTCAGGCTACAACTGAACTTTTTTTCCGCATCGTTTTGTGCACTAGATAGCCTGTATTGAGTGTGAGTTCTAACCATTACTGTCTGAACTGGGTTCAGGAGCCAAACCCTGAAGGTGATTCACAGTTATGTGACTTGGTCAACTTCTACATCAACCGGCCGTTAGGTATATGAATTCAAATTTACATTTCACGAAATTCTGATACCTTGTCTTGGCATATGGAAAAACAGCTACATGGATCCTTGTTTACCCCTTTGCGCTATCTGAAGTTGTAATTTTTCATTGGTTACGGCACCACTTTTTCATCTGTCCTTGCACTTGCATTTGTTTACGTTGTACGTTTTGTTTAAGTTGCAGTTCTAACAAAGTCCACTGACTCCACTCTAGCTGATTAAAAAAAAATTTCCACTCTACACCTTGGCGTTGTCATGGTTGATAAAGTTGCAAATACTCTTGAAAATAATCATTTACCTAATCATCTGTGCAGTGATTAGATTGTGTGCATAACTTATCTACTTTTTTTTTTTTATTTTTTATCAGCACTCATCTTCTTGTTAGCTGGTTAATTGAAGACGACTTCCGGTAGAAGTCGCTTTCAAGAATGACCTTTCATGAGGGTTTTGTGAAAATGATGTGCTCACATGCTATATTTTAGTCATGTTGATCTTGTCTTCCTAATTACGTCGTGAACTTTCAAGCCCCAACGTCTACGGACCTGGAGATGGTCCAAATACCTATTTCCTCTCCTCTTTCTTTTACTGTAACACTGTTCATGTCTAGTCCCCTTTGACTGTGCAATCCCTTTGCAAGAAACCTTCCTTTTAGTGGCTGTGTTTTATTTTGTAGGAAAATTTGAACTCCTAGAATGCTTAAAATCCACGATTACTTTTGGATTTTTGTTTTGTTTTGTTTTGTTTTGTTCTTTGTCTCTTCAAATTTTGTGGTTTTATTTACTTTTGGACGATGTTCTAAAAATCGCTAGGCGCTAGTCGGGCGGAGAAGGGGAGCCTAGCGCCTAGGCGGGGACTAGGCGCTCGACTAGTCGGTTGTCTAATCTAGGCATCAGACCACTGCCTAGCGCCTAGGCAGGGACTAATCGGCCTAGGCGGCCGCCTTTTAGAACACTGCTTTTGGAGCGACTCTTTAACTGAGTGTGATATTTTAGAACCTTGATCAGGTTTAGTTGTGAGATTATCTCCCCCAACCTACTTAGGATTAATGTTTGGATTTCTGATTTGTAGAGTTTCTTGGTGAGGAAGAGCCCGACGCTTCTGTTCCGTTACAGAGTTCCGAAGACATAGCTGATGAAGATATCTCATCAAGGTAATTCTTCAGGTGAATTACTGTTTCTGCACTTTGTCAGGGTTTTTTCATGAAAGACCTTTGTGTATGAAGAAGTATCGGATGCTGTAATCTTCATGGAAAGTTTTGGTGAAGAAGCTAGTTAATGCTTTAGCCTTTAAGTGGAGAAGTATTTGATTCTTCACTACTCTCTCTCTCTCTCTTGAGTTGAGTTTTGTTCACCCTCCTTAAAAGTGGGTGAACATTACTCTCCTTTTTATGGTTGAAATGGTGTGGATCCCACCACAAAGTGATATCATGCTTGCCAAAAAGTGTACTGCATGGTATCACTTTTTGCACCCCTCTCTCTCTCTCTCTCTCTCTCTCTCACACACACACACACACACACTCTATTTGTGTGTGTGTGTACTTATATGTATGTATGCACATACACATACATATTTGTGTGTGTGCATGTGATTAAACTTGTACTTGGCTTCTTCTCAAGGATTTGTTGACACCTACTTAGTGTAATGAACCAATTTGCATTCTAATATGATTCATACTTTCAGCGATACACCCCACAGAGCTGAATTGATTGCTTGGTGTATCAGATTTATGGTACAAATCTTAATCATGAATTGTTCAATTATGAGAACGGAGCACTAGCATTCATATTTACATAGTGTTAAATTGTTTTTTTTTTTTTTTTTTCCCATGGATGAAAGTTGCAATGGACATAAAGCTGACCACCTTTGATATTTGTTCACATTTTGAAAATATTTCTTTACTCAAATAACATATGCAACTCCTACCTTTGGGCCTTCTATATGCTCCCAGCCTTTCCTCCCCCATCTGTGCTCCCACTCCATACAACTAAGAAATATAGTCGCCAGGGCTGTGTTTTAGATGCATCAGACATTTTGTTTGAGCACTTTGTAAGATGCAGTATATTGGGTGTGCCTCTTTCTTGGATTTCAACCAAGGATGGAGTTATAACCAGGTCTGTTATCACAATGATACGAGGCACGATGCGTATTGTACTATTCGATACACCTTGCTGTCCATTTTAATCACTAGAAGATGAAAATTTTATGATAAACTACATGTATCATGCAGTTGAATTTGATACACCTCAAAAAATGGTTCACTTTATCGACATGTTTCAACGAAAGGACTTGTTTAAAGTTAGATGTTTGAAGAAGTGGGGTGATTTCGGTTTTGGAAACCTTTTGAGGAGATTAGTAGGATTACATGAACTGCAAAATATCTGTTATCCACCCATTTGATGAAGATAAAAGCATAAAAAGTTTGAAAATATTGGATCTTTTTAGTTATTTTCTCATAACATTCATTCGGTCTTTTTCACACAAGTATCGATAGACTCCAGTTTTGGTACAAAATACAAATGTTAATGCTGAAAATTTATGAAGTTGAGAATCTTGTAATGGGTATAATATTGTATATAGGATTTCATTGATTCGAAATATGAATTTTTATCTTCTCGTTTGATGTTTCTTAGATTGTTCTTTCCATAAGTTCGTACGTGTATAGATCAATAATCATGTTAAAATAGCTAATGAAGTGAAAAGAGGCCAAGACAAAAATGTGGAATATAATTGTCCTAAATACTAATGTACTGAAAAGGGTGATTTGAACCCTTTTTCTTTCATAAGGAGCCAAAATCTGCATTTTTTGCAGTTCAATCAAGGGGTCTTCCCCTATTAGTCTGCGTGATCCTCAATTCATCCCTCAAGACAAGCTTCGTATTGATTTAGGCCTTACATAATTACCTTTACAATATATCTTTGTCATGCAAAGGCATAATAGATGTTTAAGAAAATGGGATTTTACTGCCGGGTCCAAATTTTGGACCATTACACGCGCAAGTCCAAGCCACTTCTAAAAAAGCACGCGCAACTCTTGTTTTTTTTTTGTGTGTGTGTCAAATAAGCCTAACTCCACACCTGAAAAAACTGACATACTAAAACCCTATAAAAATGCCTAAACCACTAAACCCTATGAAAGTGCCTAAAACCCTAAACCTTATGAAAGTGCCTAAACCCTAAAACCCTATGAAAGTGCCTAACCTTCTAAAACCCTATGATAGGATTATAGGAAAGTGAATGAAAGAGTGTAAACCCCCAAAAATAGTAAAATTTTGCCAGAGGTGGTCGCCGGCCGGAAGTGGATGGCGGGTGGAGGTGGGGGTTGTACTTAGAGGTAAACAAAAAATGAGTTTATCCCTTAATGGGAAATAAGTTTCACTTTTCTGAACTTAGAGGTTAAAATCTCTTAAGAAAATATAGTCCCATATTGCTTGGGAGTGGAATGGGCGATCACTTAATAACATGAGGGGCCTTTCCACTCATTGCCAATTGGTTTTGAGATGGATATAAAGTTTCCACATGGTATCATAGCGGGGCACGGTCCATCTCAGATTTTATAAAATTTACAATCCACACCCCACGATGATAGACCAGCAAGAAGATTGCATGATGATAGACCGAAAAAGAGGCTTCACGTGACAGACCTCAAACGCGGCTGCATGTGAGGGCCGAGGGGGATGTTAAGAAAATATAGTCCCACATTGCTTGAGAGTGTAATGGGTGAGCACTTAATAACATGAGGGACCTCTCCACTCATTGTCAATTGATTTTGAGATGGATATAAAGTTTTCACAATAGATATGAATCTCAACATGTTCTTCAGTATATTCCAGAGGTCGTGACAAAATTAAAGTGATTCACAATTCAATCGGATTCACAATCGGAAAAGGACCCTTTCAATTTGTTTATCTGATTAACGGTTTGGCAGCTTTAAACCATTAACATTGTATTGCATTTCAATCAAGCTTTTTAAGCTTTTGCACCTGCACAAAATTGTAGAAATGTAGTCTGGGTCCACCTTTTTAAACTTAATTGGAGTTTAGATGTTCATTTGGATGTATAACCAAGCTTGTGATGCATTTCTTTTTGTAAGTACAACTAGTTATGCAAGAGTTATGACTGGTGTAAATCATTGACCAATGGATTCAAGGGCATGATCACTCTGTACTATGTTGGTACTAGGATTGTGAGCAAAATAGTGCTTAAATCAGTTGATTTGAGCTTAGTTGCAGGGAGCTCCTAAAGTGGTGCTGCTCCCACCTTGGGAGCCCGCTTCTGACAAAGATGAGAGTTTTTGTATGATCTTTGTGTAGAAAAATAAGGATTTATCACTTGGCTTTATTAATTGGTCTTTGATGAACTCATATATCTAGCCCAAGTAAAATGATATCTAACACTAGCCCATTTCTTACACTTACGGAGGACTTGGCCCATAGTTTTACTTCCTAAATCGATTATACTTTTAAAGTGAATACTCTATGCTACCTTACTTTCATAACATATGTACACGCTCCTTTCATGCTCCCCACCGTGGGAGCTTCTATATTCCCTCGCTCCCGCTCCCGCCCCCGCTTCCGCTTCCTGCAACTAAGGATTTGAGTTCAAAGATTTAGGCTGGGCTTCCTTCTGTGAAGAAAGGGACGACATGTGGCCCGTGAGGCCTAACATTCCGAATTGCGCAATTTAGGCCTGTTCTTATACTCTTTAACAGTTGGCATCAGATTCGTGTTTTTCAGAACCTTGTATGCTCCGAGAGTTTTCCATATCCACTTACACTACCTTTGTAACAGGTGTATGTATATTTTATTTTGTTGTTATTGTGCCTAGCGATAATGATTTTCGTAAAATGGAGGTGTAGAAGTTCGTGGGTAGTTTGAATGTCCTGATGTACGCATACTATTTTCTCTTACATCTCCGACTTGCATATTTCCTTTTCCATTGTGCATAATCTTGCCAATATATTACTTGCCATATCTGTACCTTGTCTTGATGTAAACTACCTTATTCCTTTCTTCTTCTTCTTCTTTTTTTTTTTTTTTTATCAAAACAATTATAGGGCTGGAAATTTGGTTGGTTCAAGCATGGGCACAGAAGTAACTAGTGATGTAACCTCTTCGGGACCTGTAAAATTGGCAGATCTGCAGAGAATATTGAGTAATATAGGGCCCACAGGTGCAACTCAGTTCTTCCTTTACGGGAAAGCTTTTTGCTATATCCTTTTGCTATGGATTGCTTGAGCGTCTAACAAACTGTTGTTTCCTGGTTATTGAGTTGTAGGTGTAGTTGAAGATCCAGATGCAGGTATAAGTTGCACGATTTTAATGTTTGTTTGCCTCTGTTTTATAGTAGAAATGCAGAACTTCAGGCAAACATATGCTCATGTGATACCATGTACTTTTTGGCAATGCACTATTCTTAGATTCTCTGGGACCATAAATTTATTCATTATGTCTTAACATTTGTTAGGCTCGAAATTTTGAACGTTATATCACAACCCAAAGCCTTTATTGCATGGATCATGAAATTCTAAGGGCAAGCCAAACAGCTAAGTATGATTAAATGCTAACCCATGCAAGATATGAATCAGTGGAGAATCAAAAACTGAAATTGTGGGGCAAACAGGTTACTAAACTGCCAACTGTTCCAAAATACGTAATCAGCAATGTCGCATAATGAACGATGGTACAAAAATCAAGCTGAAACAAGATCCAGTCTCGAAGAAATGTCACGTGTAATCCTGAGGTAACTCACAACACGTCCCCCAGTCTAACAAACCACCTTGCTAGCTTTCAATTACTCATCTGCAATTTTAAATGCTACATCATCTTACAGTTGAGTAAATGGTAAAGCATGCATAGTAGATTATGGGTTCAAAACAAGAGATCTTTATTATCTTATAAAAAGAGCATAATGGCGTACTATGAGCGAACTTGAACTAGAGGTACTACTTGAGATCAATTTGGCGGAAAAAAATTTGTGCATCTCAAAGTAAACAGATCTCATAGCCCGAGAGTAAATAGTATCTGAATTTCAAGTTAGAACACCATGTATCACAACGGTAATAGGAGTTATTTTCAATCAATTTTGCTGACCATACCACCCAGTTGTCGAGTAACCAATCAAGTCTTGGGATTTTGACCGTGTTAATATTGAATGTCCCTTTCAACCGTTGAGCATTAGTCACCAAGGTCCTTTCTGTATGGTTGGGTCTTCACCTAGCAGCAAGGGTCGCCTCTGTAGTAGTGTTCTATAAGTTGCTGGTCCCCAGTGCCTAGGCCGATTAATCTGGGCCTAGAGATTAGTTGGGGGGTTTTATTTGGATATTCTCCACCCCAAGTTTTGAATAAGTAGAACAAAACATACATAACATCCAAAATGAAAACTCTATCCATCCATTCATCAAAACCAATCTTTTTCATATGTACTATATAGACATGGAAACAGAGTATTGCCAAATAACTAGTCAATCCATATTGCAAAGTTCAATATTCATAGTTCAAACCAAATGAAACCAAGTACTACCAAATAACTAGTCCATTACACACACGTTGCACTCCTACTAAACCCACACACCACAACCTAACAGCCATGGTGTGGACTCAACACAACCTCTAAAATGGCAATACACCAACCATCGCCTCTCACATCTCTCAGCCTTTGATCAATTACATTTGATATTATACCAGATCATATCCATACTACACCACATACGCTTATAGATAGGCTTCGCGTTAAGGGGGAAGCTTCTACCTATTGGTCATTGAAACATTGCCAGTAACTATTCATCTGTTATTCTTCAACTTGCCAATGCTCTCCTTTCTTATTGTTGTGTACTCTTGGCTTTTCATTGTGGTTCCTACTTCCTACTCTGGGGTTTATTTTCTCTCCCTAGATATAAGGACCTGAATACTAAGTTGCATGAAGAGGGAACGAGAGAGCGGGAGGGGGTATGTTGGAGATCATAAGTTGGGAATGCCGAAAGGAGTGTGTATATACATATATACTATATATAAGCACGAGTGAGAAAAGATTGCCCAATATAGTTTTTATATTAAATTTATGGACTAAAGACATAGATAAGTCAAATATGAGACCTAGAGTCCTAAATCTCTCTTCTTTTCACTTGCATATGTTTGTGTAGCGGGCCGAACACAAATACTCATACCCCCATGGACGAATCAATCCGAGTATGTTGGTGGCCATACCTAATCTGGGGCTCGGCCCTAGCCGAGGACCACTCACCATATATGTTGCATTCACCTTGTGCCCGTCAACGGGAAAATAAGTCTTAGGCTCGGCCACCTGCGGAGGCGGTCGACGAGCGGGTTCCACTTGTTTGTCAGCTCACCAGGCTCGGCCACCTTCAGGGAGGTGGCTCATGAACAAGTCCTACTCGCCTACATCAGGCTCTGTTGAAGTATGATGCTCGGCCCACCTCCGGGCTCGGGCTCGGGCTCGGCCACGGTTGGGGCTCGGCCAACTGCGGAGTCGCATGCTCCCTCACGTGTTGAAATGGTTATGTTAAAAGATAATCATGAGCGCACATGGAGGGTGCCAGCTCATACCAAAACGGTTATCAGATTCGTTCAAGTGACATCATGATGAAGTCACACAGCCTGCGCAAGGCACATGCTCGTACTTGGAGAGCAAGCCAAGGGAGCCCTATAAATACCAAAGGATGACAACCCTAAGAGGTACATGCTTCTACACAAGACACTAGTCCCTCACCATTTCTCTCCGCCCATACTTATCCTCTCGCCGGAGGGCCTTGCCGGGGAATCCCCGGCCTGGTCTTGGTCTTGCGTTCGTTTTGCAGATTGGGCGGAGAGGTTAGGCGATCCCAGAATCAACGGAGGAAGGAATCAGATCGAAGATCACGGGCCACACAATTTGCAAAAAGAAGTCTGAATTTCTTCCTTGAGATTAGTGTGGAAGCTTCCCATCCTATTTAGTAGTGTGCTCCCGTCTCAATGGGAGCAAGATGGGGGCACACTCCTTACTCCATAGCGCTGATTCAATCTCCTGTCTTGGGAGCGTACCCACTTTGTAAGCTCCCTGCAACTAAGCCTAATACCAACGTACCCACTCCTCCTAAACTTCATATCTACTCCATCTCATTACAAGGACTTAAATACCAACTCGAAACTTTCCAGAGACAAAAGAGAGTCCGACGAGGGTCTCCGGACTAGTCCGGAGACAGGCGAGGGTCTGGCGAGTGTCGCCGGAGACAAATGAAGGCCGGCGAGGTGTGCAATAGGCAGATCGGTTCCGTAGAAGATTGATTCAGGGGAGAAATAGATAATACATAGGTCTGGCAAGGATGCCGGAGACAGGCAAGGGTCCAGCAAGTGTTACCGGAGACAGACGGAGGCCGGCGAGAGTTGCCGGAGGCAGATCGGTGCTGCAAAAGACTGATTGAGGGGAGAAATAGTGAAAACATGGGCTGTCGGTTATAAGGATGGCAAACGTATCCGCCTCGCCCTAAACCCGCCCCGCCTTGCCCCGAACGGGGCGGGTTTTCCACTCCATTTTCGGGTATCGGGTTGGGGTCGGGTAAAAAAATCCAAACCCGCCCGGGTTCTGGGGGAAGGTACCCCGCCCCTAAACCCGCCTCGAACCCGCCCCGATATTACCCAAACCCGCCCCGATATTACCCGAACCCGCGTATTTATATATATATATTTATATATGCATATATACTTATATACATGTCATTTCATTTTTTTAGCATTAATCCAAAAAACAATGTCTCTTTACTGTCAAGTAGCCTAATTAAATTTAAAAAAGAAATAAAAATTGATATTTATGGGTGCTTAGTGGATTTTTTAAAAAGTTTTCTTTAAATATTTAGAATAAATTCTACACATAAAGAAATGGAATGAGGTATCTAAAATATTGATTGCAATTAAAAGTTTAGATAAAACCGCGATACCAAAAGACAAAAAAATAATTTCAAAAGTTTTATTTTTTAGATAATTTTTATTCTTATTTAGCTTCTTTTTTTTTTTTACTTTTTTACTTATCCTTTTATTATTTTAATTTTTATTGGCGGGGCGGGTAAACCCGTTCCCCGATCGGGGCGGGGACGGGGGTACCCAAAAAAAACCCGGTCGGGTTCGGGCCGGGGGCGGGTAATGATTTTCGGGTCGGGGTCGGGGTAGGCAAAAACCCGCCCCGCCCCGTCCCGTCCCGTTGCCATTCCTAGTCGGTTATGTTATTATGTAGTATTTCTTTCTTTTCTTTTTTTTAAATGCTCGCCTCGCTTCAATGAGGCGCTCGCTTTGCCTCGTTGCCTCGTCTTTTATGGGCTTTGTCGGCTCTCGTTTGCCTCTCACTTTTCAATCACTGCACCCGTCTTAATAATTTCTAACCAATGATTTTTTAATAGAAGAACCAAACAAAAAAAAGTTAATTGGGACCCCAAGTTTCAAAACACTCAAAGAAGTGTTAGAAATTTTAATAACACGCTGTTGGTACTTATATAGTTATATTTGTGAATTAATGAAACTTAAGGCCCACATGACGTGAAATGCAAGTTAAGCGTGTACTCCTTTTTTCCAAAATTGATATATTTTATATCACATGATTCACACCAAATTGAGAAGGAAAGAATATTTATAAAAAATGAAGTCAGGAGTGCTTGCCAGGGGAATAGAGTTATTGTACTTGTTAATTATGTGGAACTTGCTTAAGTTTGTGTTTCATCATTTCATCTCAATTGCGAAATTGAACCTTAGTACCCGTTGTGGATCTCACCCTATGATGTTCCATCCAGTAGTTGCTGCTTTTGGTTTTTCAACTTCTTTGTGCTATTAACCCTCTGGATACTTTCAGAAAGTTGTGAAGGATGTGTCAAGGTACGTTGATATGACTAGACTTACCAAGAGTAGGGTGCAAATACAACTGGGATTTGTCCGCAGAAATATAATTTTTTCCAATTAGAAATAATGAATTTTATGTAGCATATTTAAAATCAAATAGTTTTTTTTTAAAAAAAAATGGTTTAAGTGATCAAGGATCTAATTTACAGATCATTGTTGAAGGCCAGGAGGTTGGAAACCAATTAATTACCATGAAGAATGTGTTTGGTAGAACTAGAAGCATTAAATTACGATGAAGAAAAAGGTCTCATCAAGCTGAATTCATCTCAGTATAGTAGGAATTGTTATTACGAGTAGAGTAGAATAGAGATTGGGTATGTACTGGTACCTCTGGGGTATGGAAACACTTGGAAAAAGACCGTTGGGTGTGCATGCATGTACCCAGGTAAAACTAGCATGCTGTGTACCAGTACCCAAAAAGAACCTGGTACGGGTACCGAATGTCTTTGAAGGACCCATGCTTCATGTTTGAGCAAATAAGCTCCTTGCAAATGATTTTCCCTTCTTCGTTTTGTGCTTATTGTTTTTCAATTATGCAATTTAACCAACAGATGAACAAATTTCAAGTTGACATGCATGAAGCAAAATGCTGAATGTGGGTGTGCTTTAAGATTCCTTTTCCCACGTCATACGACTCATACCCTATGTTGCATACAGTCCTAAAATGCACTAGATTTTCCATGCTGAAATGAGAACTTGGCGGGTATACATCCTTTCTCGTTGGACATTCACAAGAAAGCATGTATGTTTTGTTTTATACTTTCCATAAAGATTCCTAATTAGGTGGTACCTATATGGCATGGTGCTTGTGGTACCTAAGAACAACATTCGCTTCTAGGCAATAACAGCTTACCGGGACGATTCAAATATTTAGCGGGGTCTGGTGACCTAGGTTGTCAAAACGGGATACGTATTGTATACTATTGTCTTCATTTTACGAATTGTATCGGAATGGTGCCCCATAAGATATGTCAACCAGTGCAAGTATTTGTCAAATATAGTTTTACATATTATGGAATACAAATATTTGTTTATACATATTATGCCTATGGAGATCTTGTCAATTTTACCTCCAAACGTATTGTAGGATTCGATATTTTGAGAACACTGCTGGAGACTGGTGTCTTTGGAGATTTGATGAATCCGATGCTTAGACATATGACATTGTAATCCTTGTTCTATAGATCCTGCATTTAGAGTTGGATGAGAGACTTGAGGACTGTAAACATTTCAATTTTTTCTTGGAAATATTTTGTTTTTGACCTGTAAGAGAGTTGATAAATTGTTATGCAAGACTATGAATCATGTTGACTTAAAAGATTATGCGGTCTTAACCTCCTATGCATGGATAATTTACAAACTACCCAAATGTAATTCTCTGGACATTTGTACTGCTCTTTAGGTTTTGGATTAGGAGATATTTTGAAGCCTGATTGGATATACCCTTTGCTGGAGAATATTCCATTGGAGGAGCGGCTGGTGTCCTATTTACCCGAGGTTAGTATGTTTTTTTGGTTCTTTTGATTCATTAAATTTTCTGTTGATGTTTTTTTCTGATAATTGTTGTGACCTATAGGGCCAATGGACTTCAGAGGAGCTAATCGATTTACTTCAGAGCCCTCCATTTCGCCAACAAGTGGATTCATTTACTTATGTGAGACATTCATACACCTCTATGTTCTTCCCAATGAAATATTGTCCAATTTTAAGAGCTTTTGTGATTTGTTCTTTGTTTAGGTGCTTCGAACCGGGCAGATAGATCTGACACAGTTTGGAATTGACCCAAGTAAATGTAAGCCAGCAACAGTTTCAACCTCGCAATGACTGGATGTATCATTAAGCCAGTAACTGTTGCATAGAAAATTAGCTTATCTCATATCTTTATGGTACCCATTTTGGGGAAGAAAATAATTAGTTTACTCATTATATTGCTTATGGTAGTCTTGGAGATTTCCTGAATCTGCGGCTTGCTGAGGAAAGGAATGCAATTTATTTTAGTGTTGTCTCTAGAAAGAAAAAGGAGTTAGATAAGTAATATTGGCTTTGGCTGGCTTTGTTAGTTTGAGGAATACAAACTTGGCTCTAAAAAAACCTGTAAATCACAGATCAAATATTGTTTAAAAGCCCATAACTTTAGCTTCAATTATCATATCCTTTCCTCTACTTTGATGTCTTTTTGGCTTAGCACTGTTTTTTGGCTTAGCACTGTTTATGGGGATGGTCAATGGAAGGAAAGTGATATGACATGAAACACTTTTGTACATAATGATTCTTAACGGAAAAAGGAAAATTTGTTTGGTTTGGTAAAGTAGTACTTTTTTTTCAAGACTCGCAATAGAACCAAAAAACACCCCTGTTTTTTTACCTTATTTTCTTTGGCTACGTTCTATTTTTCCTTTCTAGAAATCGAATATCATGTTGTTATCAAACTTGTGGCATCTTGACACTGAGAGACCCTTGGGTTTACAAAAAGACTACTAGTGCATGGTCTATCATTATAAATTGTTGCATTTTTATGCATTGAAAATGCTTTTTCATGATACCTAATTATCTTTTGCACTTTTGACAGACAAGTTTACAGTGCTCTCTTTCCTTGAGGCACTAGAAGATTCTCTCCCGAAGATGTCAGAACCCGAGGATTCTACGCAAGGCGAAAATGATTTAATAGCCGAGACTAGTAACCGTGGTGATTCTATGGACGAGGGAAGATAGTTGAAGCCACTGCTGGTGTTTGTTGTGGAAGTATGGAGTTTCATTTACTTATAGTCACAGAAGTCAAAGAGAAGCAGCAGTCGATTAGGGATTGGTTTCATTACAAATTGTGACCTGTCTAATTAAATCTCAGTTAGTTGATACACTATAATTGCTTGGAAATTGCGATGTTGAAAATGTTTTGGAGGATCACCAATTTTATTGGTGCCTGGTATAGATATTTACAATGTTTTTAAATCGGGATATGTATCGTGTATCATTTTTCACTTATATAGTTCGTATCGAGATACGTATCGTGTATCTTGAGATATATTTGCTGAAAGAGTAGGAGTTTCCATTATGTAGTTGGACAATATTTGTGGAGGGATAATATTGAGGACAAGGATGGGAAAGGAGAGTATTTGTATTGCACTTGAATTCAAACTTTTTTTTGGCTTTGTGCAAAATGGTTAGAATCCATTCCTATTTGTATTACTCCATAGAAGACTCTATTACAAAGATATTTTCATACATGATAAACTTTGAGGTAATTTTAGAATTGCACATGAGACGAATTCTCACAAAAAAGAAGATATTTCACAAGGATATTCTAGAGCTTCTAGAGTTAGATATTTTAGAGTTTCTAAATATTAGATATTTTTATCTTTTTCGATAATTTTTGGAGTTTCTAAATATTAGATATTTTTATCTTTTTCGATAATATCTTTCATATTTGGGTTTTGTCAATTGGAGATGTGTCAAAATACTAAATTTAGTTTATATTTTAACAAAGTTAATTATTATTAAAATATAATTAAGAAGTAGATACACTTAGGCTCCGTTTCGGAAACCTTCTTAAAAAATAAGTATTTATTTCTCCTTCTTCTTTTTCGAAAATAATAAGGGTCTTCTACAAAATTCAAATACAAAATTTACTTCACACTTTCAAACTCAAAAATAATGTAAATGAATTTTTTTTTCACACCGTATTAAAGATCTCAATGAGATCTATCAGATAAGATCCATAGTGATAAGAAAATTATTTGCGTAAATACATGATTATTTAGCTTGAAGTTGCCGTATACAAAAAATAAGACTGTTGCTATTGTGTTGGGCGCCGGCGGAGGGAAATCGTACCGGCGGCCGCGCCGGCTAGTCTCCGGCCATCGGACAGCCGATCCGAGCCGTCCAAAAATTCCAAAAAAAAGAACCGAGGGGAATTACGCGGGAATCAACGGCATCCGAGGTGTGTAGGATGCTTGATCCGAGCACCCATTTTCCTTGTACATATGATATGTCATATATACTCGGAAAAGGGGTGCTCGGATCAAGCACCCTACACACCTCGGATGCTGTTGATTTCTGCGTTAGCCCCCTCGGTTTTTTTTTTTTTTGAGAATTTTTGGACGGCCGATCCAGAATTTTTGGACGGCTCGGATCGGCCGTCCGGTGGTCGGAGACGGCCCGGCGAGGCCGCCGGTGCGATTTCCCTCCCCGGCGCCAATTGGGACCTATAAAATTCTAGACAAATAAATGGGTTCTTATTATTTTTTGGAACAGGGGTTCTTATTGGACAAAAAATAAGAACTTATTTAAGTTCTGGAACACAGCCTTAATAACACCAACAAACTATGCTTATATTTAAAAAAAAAATTAATATGCAAAATTTCAAGTCTCTCAAGGGGCCTATTACATTAAGTGTGGTTCTTACTTTTATTTAAGATCTACATTGAGGTTGAATTTTTATCAAAGGGTTTGAAAGACGCTATAATTAGATCAAACGATTTAGATTAATGCATTTAGGGCTCCGCTTCTTGAAATAAGGTCCAACTTTTTTTGAATAAGTAATCGTAGGATACATACAGAATTAGGATACGCGTATAAATCGTGGGATACGCGGTCATATCGTAAGATTTTCATACAAAAAAAGGTACATGATCGGATACGTATCGTTCCTTGAAGGAGAACGATACAAATCGTAAAATACATATCGGTATCGTAGGTTTTTAACCACTATGGATACGTATCCTTGTTTTGTCTGTGACTCCAAGTCAATGCACTGCTACTGTTTTCCTATTTACAACATATTGCCAGATTTCTGCAACATTTTGTCCACTTCATTGTGTGAAAGTTTGCATTTTACCAGGCTAGTCTGTGTGTGTCCTTTTCGTAGACGAGTTGATGGAAACATGCAACAACTCATGTAAAACCACGATATGGTTGTCCCAGCTCTTCTCCGATGCCCTAATGCTTGAGATTGGTCAGATTTTGAAATGTGGGATCCGTTCAACCAATGTGCTGATGTCACATTGGGACGGTAGGGCTACAAACGAATCAACTCGTTTAGTGACCGAGTTAAGCTCAAGCTCGAGTTTTAGGCTCGTACAGTAAACTAAGCTGAGCTCAATACTCTAAAGCTTGGCTAGACTTGAAAAAGCTCAGCTTGTTTGTAAATAAAGGTGAAATTACGAGGAGACTCCCTCATCTATACATTTTGGACATGAACACCCTCTAATGTTTAAAATTGTCCATTTAGACCCCCTCATCTATATAAAATAAAAAATTGGCTAACTCTGTTAATGGAATGAGGATAGTGCTGACCCACACTGACCTCCTCATCTATATAAAATTGTCCTCATCTTAACGGTCTTTTAACAGAAGGATGGTGATTGGTTAACAATGAGGGGGTGCTTTTGAGCGTTTTTAAAGGTGATGGGGTGTTCGTGTCTAAAATATATAAATGAGGGGTTTTTTTTGTGTAATTTTACCGTAAATGAATTGGGCTCGGTTCAACTCGTTTGCACTGCAAGATGAAAGGTGGGGGCATGTGAGGGCTATTAACCGCCAAACTTTTAAGAGCCATATTTTATGGTACTACAATCTGGGTCGTCACTGTTGGTAGTTAGTATCAGTAGTTCAGAGCGGGTTTTGACATCCCTCCGTGCTCGGGAGAGATTATTTGAGGTTTGTAGTAATTTATATATCAAAGTTTGCAATGGAAACGTACTCAAGATTTAGGGGGCATTTCCGTTATCCAAAAAGTTATGGACTATTTCTTATGGTCCAAAAATATCAAGTTGTTTTCACTAACTCAAAAGTTGTAGATGGTATATGGGCCGGTCAAAGGAGGAATTAGAGGGGAAAATGGAAATTAAGAAATTATGGATTAATATGAACGAGTTGACAAAGAATATAAATTGTAGTTCAAAATTGTTAGTGGAAAGACGAGACCCTTAATGGTAAGTTTCAAATAGAATTAAGAAAAGTTGTTACACGACATGAAGATAAATTGCATAGGGTAAATGCTTACATTGAATAGAAATGTAATTTCGTTTTTAAACTAGAAACCTCATTATCATTTTTCTCTCCCATGTGTCAATTGATATTTTTTCCAACAAACTCCTTTGAATAGCAAAAAGGGAAAAAATTGAAATGGACAACATTAAATATAAATTTGCACGATAAGATTAGGAAGAACTATTTTGAAGCATAGAAATTTATTCCCATTCGTCTTATAGTTTTATCCTCAAACAAAAAACTGAATCCAAGTTTGAAGTCTATGATTTTTAAAGGGGATTCCGCTTCTCCGCAATCCAATTACAAAGAAATCTCCGTAGTCCATCTTAACCGTTCATCTCCGCAATTAGTAGTCAACAGGTTTTTATATATACCTGTGCGTATCTCATATGAGGTACACACCATAGGAAAGCAAGGAATCCCTTACGAGATATCTATATCTATATATATATATACACACACATATCTATATACACACTCCGAATCAGGTTCGGACTCCTTGATATAAGTTTAGGTTCGGACTTTTACTCTAAGCCATTGGATTGTGTTTTCAATGGTCCGGATTTGCAGAAAGTTTATGACCGGTCACAATTAACTTTTTCCTAGAAAAGTTTTATTAAAATCTGGACCATTGAAAACACAATTCAACGGCTGAGTAATGGTCCAGACCTAAGCTTCGGTCAGGACGCCCTGATAGGAACCAGGCTGTCTATATATATGTACTAGAGTTTGCTCGTGCCTAAAGGCACGACGCAATGCCTTTTGAATACAACTAAAATGAATTGTAAAACTATTGACTACCCGTGCCAACGAAACTGATTTATACGGGAAGATTTTTTCTTAAATTAGGATCAAACAGATTTTTTACCCTTTCGTCTAGTTTACAAAAAAAACACACACACCAAAAAAAAAAAAAAAATTTGATCAACCGATAAACAAAAATATTTCTTACCCTTTTGTTTAGTTTACGATCTGCCTTACACTAATTTTATACATGAAATTTTATTATTTTCTATCTTCCCATATAAAAAGAGAGTTATGATAGGAAAAGTTAGAAAAGATTTTGCCTTGCTTTGGAGAAAGAGAGAGAGTACTGAGGTTTCAAAAATTACTTTCCTTTCTTATTTCAAAATCCGACTCTTTTTTTGGCAATGAAATTTTATTGCTTTTTATCTTTCCATAACAAAAAGAGAGTTAGAATAGGAAAAGTTAGAAAAGATTGAAAATATCATTTTTCAGCCCTAGGACTCTTCTCAGCCGTAAGACTTATGAGGGATAAGTTTGAGTCGTTAGATTTATGTACATAAGATTCAAAAATTGAGCTGTTTTATTATATAGATGTATGCTTTGACTTTTGTTTTCTAAAGTTAATTGGTTTCTGTTTTAGAGAGGAAATCCAAGTCCAGGTTGGAATTTCCAATTCCTAATGTGAACCCAGTTCAAACTTTAGCAATTGAAACACTTTCCTTTCCAGATATGGAGAGCTATTAAACTTCCTATTTAGTCTTCAACCTGCATTCCCTTCCATCTCATCTCATCTCATATCCATCTAAACTCTAAACCCTTCTTCTCAACTACTTGAATTAACGTTCGAATTAAACATGGAATGCTGACGTGGCCGCGGAAGACCTCGGAAAAGGCCAACAGACAATTATCTTCAACCTCTTCTGAGTTTCCTTCTTCAGCCGATAACTCAAAAATCAAGAATACACATGACAACGACGCATATGGAAGAAAGCATTACTTTTGGTGTTCAAACGGGATCCGATGCTGGCAAAAGAACACGTCCTGAAGGTACCGTCGTGTATCTGTGGGGTTGCGACGGACCACAGCAGGGACCGAATGACGAAAATCTTCAACCTCTTCCGAGTTTCGATTTGCAGCCAGTAAGTACAATACCAAGAACTAGTACGGTAAACTATCTTGTGGAAGGAAGCGTTACTAATAACTTACTATTGGTGTTCCAAAGGTGCTAGATGTTGGTGAAAGAACACTTCTTGAAGATAACGTGCAACGTCGGCGTGGCCGAGGAAGACCTCGGAAGAGACCGAACAATGAAAGTCTCCGACCTCTTTCGTGTGTGCTTTCTCAGACTATAGCTAAAAAACCGAGAACTAATACGCGTATGGTTCTTCCGAATACTTCCAATATTTCAGGGTCAGTTGAGGAAAGAACACCACCTTCAAATGCTCGAAAGCCGCAAGGGTCCTACCCTGAAGCTACTCCAGAATCATCAGATGTAAGGGAAAGAATACCTCCTGAGGCTACCGTGAAATGTCGGCGGGGGCGTGGAAGACCGCGTAAGATACCGAACAATGACAGTCTCCGGCCTCTTTTGTGCTCACTTTGGGAGCCAATAACTAAGAAAGCGAGAACAAAAACGCTTACAACGAAAACTGTTACTATTGATCTTCCAAAGTTAGTCGAGGAAAGAACACCACCGTTGTATGCCCAAAAAACAGAAGAGCTGCCCCATTGGAGTGGGACAAGTGTTGCACAATTACCCGATGGTGGGGAGAGAACGCCTTTGGATGGTCCGAAAGCGGAAGAATTGCCTAACTGCATTGGCAAAGAGGAGAGGAACGATGAGGAAAGGGCAATAGAACTAAACTTGCCTCCTCTTCATCCCGCGTCCGAGGAGGTATCGGAGGATTCTTCAAGACCGTGGATGTGGGATACTGAGATTCCGGGACCGATCCCACCTGATGTCTTTGAGCTACCATGGGAGGTCGGCCTTTTGTCAAATTTTTGGTGCGGTATTCCAGCTTTGTGACCATAAATGGTTTATGCTTCAACTGTAATGAAAAGTGAAAACAAAACGATTCTTGCCAAGTAAAAAGGATATCCAGGTTGGACCTGCAACATCCCAAACTTTGAAGAATATCTCTCTTACTTGCAAAATGACTAAATCTTACTCAACCAAATAAATTAAACAAGAAAGGGTTCTATTGGGGAAAAAGAAAAAACCAATTTCGACAATCATTGTGAATATGTCGTCTGCATAAAAGGATGCATGTGAACGGGGTAGCCAAGCGGTAAAGGGGGCTTAATTCGGGATGACTGGTCATTGAAATATTGAGTTCGACTACCACTGATGACTCCAATCCTCGTAACGAAAATAATTAGGTACCAAAAAGAAAAATATTACACTTACGCCTGTTGTTCTACACAATTTACAAACTAACCAAGGTGTTGAAACTGAGATTCCATAATCAGCAAGAAGGCTCAGCTCCATCATGGAGAGCACAACAAGTGGTAGCCTTGTGATGCCCTTGATACACTTTAAGGTTCTCACCAGTTGACATTGACCACAGTCTTGCCGTTGTATCAGAAGAAGCTGCATATACACAAAGTCCGCATATGTGAATAAGCATTAGCTTGGGGCGGAATAAGGTAGGAGGGGGTGATCAATGCATGGGAACCCTCTTGGCCCTATTCCAACATACAGAATAACTATTGGATATGAGCAAGCTAAACACCAAGAGCTTGCCTGAGAACGAGTCTAATAAGGCTCTGTTCTTCCTTAAAATTATTGTTTTGGTCTTATTTTTGTCTTTTTGAATTCTTGTAAGATTCATGTCAAACTTTTTTATTGGTCATTCGTCTCGACAAGAGGAGCCTAAAAAGTAATAAATTACGACCAAAAGCAAAAACAATGTTCACTTAAGACTGGAAAAAATTTGAAACAAGTATCTTTTTTGGCTTTAGTGTCATACTATCTGAACTTTTTTCAACTTCGGTCCACATTTTTATACTTTTTTGATTCCTCTAGTCGAGACTACTGACTAATTCTAAAAATCAAGATGAAAAGCTAAACAAAAAATTACAAACAGTAAAATAATACAGAAGGTTCATTAACGCAACTTAAATAGGAGGTTCATTTAGGTATCTCAAGTTCTACCGTTGGCTGTGGTGTTGGGGGAGTACGAGTAATTGACTTAAAAAAAGTTTAAGTAAAAAACTGTTAAGATACCTTCTTTCTGTTGTTTTGTAATCAAGACTTAAATAATGTGGTACTAATTTTTTAGTTTCCAGCACCTTTGTGTGTAACGAGGTGACTATTCACCTTCTAGGATTTCCCAGAAGTTAAAAGAGTTAAGTACCTGTGATGAGAAATGCACCATCCACGGAAAAAACACAGTCCCAGACCCAGCGTTGATGTCCTGGGAAATACATAGATAAGATCAATGTTGAATAGAGCTTGAAGAAGAGAGTTCCTATCGTTCCAAGGAATATAATTAATCAAAACATAAGCTACATACCAACTAGAACTTTTTCCAAGGTAAAACCGCCTACGTTCCATATCTTAACTGTATTGTCTGAAGATGCAGTTGCCAAATACCTAGACACATAATCCGGAAGGAGATGAATAGAACTATTTTGATCCTTGATTTAAAACAGATAGGGAGAAAATAGACAGAAAGAAATCTAACCGGTTGGGCTCACACAACTCAGGTGAGAGGAGGCATTTGAGGATGTACCCATCATGTGCTTGTAACTTATGAAGTGGCTCAAAATTGGTCATAGTCTGCCGTAGAAGACAAATAAGATTTGACAATTGCAAAAGGTTGAGGTGGTAGGGAAACCAAAATAATAGAACAACTCCAAATCGATCAAATGACTACCTGTGTTCCTTGCAACAATCGCCAAACATAACATGTTCCTCGATTGTTTGCAGCAACCACCAAGCTTCCATCCCACATTACTGTTAAAGACCTCACAGCTGTATCCACCTCCGGCACCTGAGTGAACTCCATAGATATCAATTACTGATTTTCCCATACACACGTGCATAAAAACGAAGCTTTCACTTAAAATGACAAGATTGACTGGGAAATCTCTCTTGCGTTTTTACAACCTATATTTCCAAGTCTACCCAACACATGTCTCCAAGTTGGAACAAAAAGAAGCAACACCAGAAATCTCATGCCATTATGTGGTGTAAACGATGATTCTGAATCCGATCCATTAACGTAAAATTGAAAATACGAGTACCAGCACTTACTAACTCACAGCTACATGAATTTGCTGTCAAATCCCACACACGAATGTTGCCATTTTGGTCCCCTGATATAAGCTCGGTCTGCAAACCGTGAAACGTGAGAATGAAACCAATAAGCAGACAAAAGCAGTTCATTTCAAAATGAATTACGTGAAGGAAATAAAGTGAAGAATTAATAATTAGGGAAACAATTCTATTGTTTTAGGAAGTAATCAATGATCCTAGTCATATCAAAGTGACTATTATCTTAAGACAGGCACCAAATCAAACTCCTATTGTGACTATCAAGATCATAAACCAAAAGTTGTCAGCATAAGCCAGTGCATGAAAAAAAAAGAAAAAAGAAAAAGAAAACAGACATTGGAAAAGTCAATTCAATGTTCTACAATGCCATCGCTATTTCAGTCTTGATTTGCAAAAGCAGAGTTCTTTTTATTATCCCAAACCATCTTCACAATTACATGAAACATTCTGCCATCTCACATCAATGCCATTAGAAAGTGCTTTTCCAGCTCCCTAAACATGTGCTAATTATACAGTTAGATCACCATTCGTCCCAAAAGCTTACGCAGTTAAAGATTGACTAAGCAACGTATATCAAGATAACACTCCCCTCATCTGCTACTTTGTCCCGCCTGTGAAAAGGCAAATATGCAGAGCATGTTGAGCGAGCCTGTCCTGAACATGGGATGGCAAATAGTTTGAATAAGGTGCAAACTAGCATGCATGACAAGGGGAGAGGAAGTACAGACTAACAAAACTTGAACACGGGATCTTGTGGAACCAAAACTTTGAAATCAAGTTAGATCACCAATTGCCCCAAAAGATTAAAAAGGTTAAGTGGCCCAAGAATGTATGTCATGAAGCTAACATGTACAATGAAGTTGGCAAACCCCATAAGCAAAAGCTTCTCAAGTCACTGAGACTAATATGACAATACAAGAGGGGCACATTTTACTACCAATAATTCCACAAGAGGAAAAAGAAAAGGAAAACTTCAGTCCCCCATTAACAACCAACTGCTACATATACCCATGATAACACTCCAAGTTCTGTTGCCTTTGCATTCTTCTGAACTATAACATGTCCTTGTAGAACTGTGGCGAAAAGATGCATCAACTGAAAGAGAGAGTATACCTGATTTGGGTGCAAAACAACAGTGTTGACAGCTGCACGGCTTTCATATTCCCTCTGACAACCGGGTGCCCTGAGAATATCTCTCGGTTTATATCCAATCAAAGTAAAAACTCAAGAGAGAGAGAGAGAGAGAGAGTAAAAAATGAATATTCTATTTGCATAGTGATCTTTCAGCCACCTCAAGTCCCAAATCTTTACTGTCCCATCTTCAGAACCAGAATACATCCATTTTCCATCACATTGGAAACCCACTGCCATAACATTATTAGTATGTGACTCATAGTTCATTACCTGCCACGGAAACAGTCTTCCTAATCAGCCAACAAAAGCCAGAAAACCATTTATAAATGAAGATATTTTAGCAAACTAACATAAGTACTCACTATTAATCATTTTGGAAAGAATTTCTTTGCAAGTTGTTATTATTGTGAATAGGTTGGATCCAACCAACTGTACTAATTTCCCCCCTTATAATTAGGGGTTGTGATCTTATAAATTACTACTGAATACATTAAGAAAATGCCTATGCATGCATTTGTGTGTTTCTATGCAAGTATATAATGTATGTGGTCCTGATGTGCGTGTATTGATACATGACCACAGAAGAAAAAAAAAGGAAGTGAAGAAGATATACCGGCTGAGGGTTGTTTGATTCAACATCGAACAATCGGATATGGGGATTTCCAGCTGCAGCGAGGAACCTTTTATCAGGTGTGATTTCAAGCCGATTAACTTGCTGCACACATCATAAATCAAAATTTCATTAAGTAAATACAAAAATCGTCACATGGTTCCCCTTTTTTCTCACATAAACCGCAAAAATGCTATGTAATACCAAGTACCTATTAAGTTCTAGCCAATGAATGCCCTTTGACTTCATAAAGACCGTGATTAAACAACACAAGAGACAAGAATACAAAATAAAACTCAGGAAACTGGGCTAGCTCAGTGCTTTCAAGAAAATATTTCACTCATAAATTCTCACAAGCTTCCCTCATCTTTCCACAAAATTTTTTTTTGGGAACAGATGAAACAGCCCAAAGAGCGAAACAAGGGGGGCAACCCTCAAACTCAACATCCAAGACCAATTAAGGCCACACAAGCAAGACAAAACAGCCTACTCAACATCCACATTACTCGAACTGATTACTTGATTCAATCCTAAATACTACACTACACATTACAATGTTCAATAAATGAATCCCTTTTAACTGCATCAAAACCATACTTAAAACAACATGCGACTAAAGCAAGAATTAAATGACGAAACAATGGGGCCACCTTAGTGGCTAGAACCAAGATTCTTCTTGAAGAACCTGGACTTCACATCATGAGCTACCGGGTTTCCAACGCATCTCACGGGGTGGACCAGTGGTTACTTCCATTCCTCACCCCACTAGAGGTTACTACTCAACACTTGCAGTCCGTTTGGATGGAGGGGTTTGGTGAGAAAAGAAGGGATTGCACGTCCTCACCAATCTCACCATCCATTGTAACAATTGGTTAGAAAAAAAAAGAAAAAGAAAAGTCCTCCTACATTGGATGGTGAGAAAAGGGAGAAAAAAGAAAGGAGACCCCCTTCATTTATCTGAATAACTAAACCGTATGAGACATCGCGACAAAGCATGACAAATAAAGAGGGGGAAAAAAGAATGGATCTTAATTGCTCCAATTTGTTTCTCATTAAATATTATTACTTTTAATAAAATTTGGTGAGAAACCCACCATCTTTTCTTTTCTCTCACTTACTCATAATCACAGTCCAAAGGACCTGGTATCCGCCTTTGATTTTCACTCCCCCACCCTTTTCGCCTCTTTTACTCATCCAAACAAGTGATTGAATTTTCATTTCTTTTCTGATCAAACACCTCCATCTAGTGGCGGACCCAGAATTTGCCTCACATGGGGGCACATTATACCTAAGAAGCACATATACGGATACGGTACGATACAGATACGCGGATACGGGATTTTTTCAAAAAGAAGGATACGATACGTTAGGGGATACGTTGAATAGAAAAGTAAATAAAAAATATATTATATATAATTTTTAATTCCTAAAATTTCATTAATGATTAAAGTTTTCCATTATACAAGAGAGATATTTACATATAGTTATATATATATATTTACATACACACAACGCGAGAGAAAGACTTACAAGGTTGTCGAGAGAGAGGATATTTACATACACACAACGCGAGAGAAAGACTTACAAGGTTGTCGAGAGAGAGGATATTGTCGGTGTGTTTCTGGTGTCAATTGGTGGGGGAAAAAGAAAACTATAGTTCTACTTGCAATTTTAACCCATATATTTTAAGTAATAACATATTTACCCTCGCGCGTATCCAAAACGTATCTGAGCGTATCCAACACATATCCGCATGTATCCGCATGTATCGGATACGTATCTGGGCGTATCCGAAACGTATCGGGATACCAAAAAATAATTTTAAAGCCGGATACTTTAAAAAAGCATATCGGATACATATTCGGTGAGTATCGGTATCCGATACGGGATACGGAAGCCAAAATAGAGTATCTGTGCTTCATAGCATTATACTAATTACCTTATGCAAAAATTGAAATTAAGCGCAAAGGCACAAACTATGGAAAATTGAATTACAAATTTCATTCATTGGGTAAAAACCAAGTATAGAAATGAAGGCCTAATTTTCCCAAACAATTAAGATATTATATGAACCTTAAAAGAAAAGAATAAAAAGTCCTAAATTATGTAGCCCCAAATTAAAAGTCCTTTCAATAAAATGTTACTTTTACTGTGTAGACCCAAATTAATTGATGATTGGTGAAAAAAACAGTGAGGTGACGGGCAACGACCACAGAGACGAGCGACCGACAACAACAAAGTAAATCAAGAGTTGAGTGAGTTCTCCCTGTCAAGTTTTCTATGTGGATTTCTCGTTCTCCCACTCATTTTTGCATAAAAAACAAACTATAAATTTATGCTGTGATTGATTTGTGTTTTGAATTTTTTTTTGAAAAATAGTAGAAGTAATAAGTGGAGAGAGAAATGTTAAAAATGGACGAATTTTTTAAAAAATGTTTTTTGAAAAGCAAAGATAACAAGGCATTTAAAAAAAAAAAAAAAAAAGTGGGATGGGGTGGGGTGGGGTGGGGGCATGACCCGCGTGTCCCTTGCTCGGTCCGCCCCTGCCTCCAAAGATCCAAGAAGACTGTTTATACTGGTACATATACGAAGGGAGACTATGAATAAATAGAATAAGAATAAATTGAGGGTTTTTAAAGACTCACAGTCTCTGGGTATTGGATAGTTCGATAGCACCGGCCGCTTTTGGCCTCCCAGAATCGAATCGAGCGATCGTAGCTAGCAGTTGCTAGAATCACCGATGGTTGTTGGGTCATCTTCAATCTTCTTCTACTGATCAACAATCCAATAATGAATTCAAACCCATAACAAACACAGATATGGAAGAAGTAGAAACCTTGACACTTTTACCTCTGTTAAGGATTCATGGGCGTGTTGATTGACGACAAGAGGGTGGATATTTGCCAGTGAAGTGTGGATCGTTAATCATCAATGAAGATTAGGGTTTTGACGGGGGTTATTGGAGTGTTCAACAGAGAGAGAATGAAGCATAATATCGATCTTGAAGACAATGAAACGAGGAACTTTTTTGAGCCGGTTCAGGTCATGTGGTGGGTTCGAGGCTTTGAGCATCTCCTCCCCTGCTCAATTTTTTATTCAAAGTTGAGTAAAAATTTGATTTGGTATTAAATAATTCAATGGGCAAATATAAATTTAGGCATAAATTTGAGTAAAGGTTTCTTTAATGGAATAATTGTAAATTTGAGGGGGGAGAAAATAGCATTTTGCCTTGTTCGTTTCTCTTTTTGAAAAAAGATTTCTAACTCAAAAAATACTCATTATCCGTACTTTTAATCATTATTCTTCATTCATTACCTCTATCTCTAATTATTTTTCTCATTTCTCTCCCTATCTCTCCACTTATTATCCATACTTTCAATTATGACTCTCAAAAATTAATCCAAACACAACATTCAAAAATGGAAAAATGACGGCTCAGGATTTATTTTGATAATTAATACCCGCTAAAGACATGCTGAGAACATTTTTTAATACTGAAAATGTCCTTAACGGGTATTAATCATTAAAACACGTCCTTGGCCGTCATTTTCTTTTCAAAAATTGAGTAAGGATTTGGTTCAAACCAAATTTGGAAAAAAATTTAAGTAATACTCAAATTTGGTATGAGTTTGAGTAAGGAGTGGAGTGGTTTTTCGAGTGATTTTTATTCAAATTTGAATAAAGAGTGGGAATGCTCTAAGTGGATGGGTTCAACCTGACCATGAAGTCCATATGGAGGTGTATGGGTACATACATTCATGTACATATACCATATACATATGTACTTTGGACCCATTTTGGGTATTACAAAAATGATCCAAACCGTTCATTTTGTTCAAAATAATTTATTTACGGTCCTTGTGAAAAATCAACTCAACCCGATATCGGTATAGACATTTACGAAATATCAAACTTTGCTTTAAAATTCATGCCTGGATTCTGTAGCAAAAGTGGATGTTTCGTAAATACTTTTACAAATATTAGATTGAGTTGTTTTTTACAGGGATCGTAAGCAAACTATTTTGAACAAAATGAACGGCTCGGATCTTGATCTTTTTGTAGGACTCGAGACGGGTCTAAAGTGCGTATGTATACAGTGTATGTACATGAGTGTGTGTATAAATCTCCATAATTCGCAATGGAAATGGTTTCTCTACGTTTTTTGTTTCTCCATGCACTTTGGCCAGTAGTAAGTCTCCTGATCCAATTACTCCTCGTACGCCTGATTATGTGGATAATGTTTCGGGATCTAAGAATTTGTGTTCTATGAGAGTAGTGGTTCTTTGGCAGCATAGGGTGGAGGATAGTGATTATTTGGCTATTTTACATTTCGGTAAGTGGAAACGGATGTGCATGATCCACCAAAAGGCCCATTAATTGTGATAATGGTGAGACCTTTCACACTTACGCTTCAGCTAAGTGCAAATGAGATTGGGTTGTAGAAGATTGTTGTAATATCCATATTTTTATAAATATCTTTCCCGTGAGTAAGGTGGTTGCTTCACTAAATAAGAGATTTTAATGTAAATATAAGATTTTGCATGAAAAGTCATAGGTGGCGGTTTTGTGGAGTGTGGGCACGTGAAAGTGGTGGGTTGGCTGTGTGCATGGTTGATGTGTAGAAGATACTAATTAGTGTGAGGAAAAAGATAAAGAAGACAAAAATGAAAGAAAAAGACAAAAAGGAACGAAGGGGTGGAGATATGCCATCTGGATGTCCCATATTTTAGGAAGGGAATTAAGCTGGTAAGCTCGGGATAGTTTTTCCCTCCAGGGAAAGCAAAGGAAAAAATCATGGGGGAGAAATAGCGGGAGGACTGAGGAGAGGTGTTGGTTTGGAGGAAGGGTAAAAAAGAGTATTTAAGGAAATGAATCATAAAACGAGAGAGAGGGAGAATAGTAAGTTGATGAGGTAAGGGTATAGTGCTGAGAGGCATATACGGAAATTTTTATGTGTAATGTTTTAAGGAAGTGGGGTGGCTTCTCAATAATTGATGTTCGATTGTTCGTTGTTTATATTGAGGTTGTGGTGTAAGGCAATAGATTACGTGGTGCTTGAGGATTTGGGTTGTTACAATAGTTGTCAAGGCCATCACGTGTTTCGTGTTCCTTAGGGTGGTCGAGCCATCCATAAATCACCTCTTGTGCTTGTGACTCAGTTGTTGTGTTTGGTCTTGTAGTTTGTTGGATCTTTTCATTTTGCTTTTGGTCTTGTATTGGATGCTAAGTGAATATAGTTGTACTGTTTATATATATTATATATATATATTGAATTTTGTTGAAAGATTCTTCGCGGGAAAAATATTCTTTTTAAAACCTAAACCATTGATTGTTGAAATGAAAAGACGAGATAAGACTGTAGAAGCTTCTCTGCAATCGAATTGCAAAGCAGAGAAGCCGAATCCATTCGTAGTAAAAAAAAAATAGAAACTCCATAATTCACCCAGATGAATTTGGTTTAAGTTAATTTATCGTAAACAGAGTCCGTATTGTTACTTGGGGCGTTCTTTTATTTAATTTTTCATCATAACTTTTTTGATGAATTATTTCTTCTCGACGAGAAAACCAAGTAGTAACATTTTTTTAATGGTGCACTATTGCTTTCTCTGAAATTAAAATTGATTCATATCTTCATATTGCGTAAACATTAAGGGGTATATACATGGGCGGACCTACATAGAGGCAATCGGGTCAACTAACCTCACTCAATTGGCATTCTCTACAAAGATATGCATCTATTTTTGAATGTTTTGATAATTTTGTCCCGTGACATTATACTCTCATCTCTATATCTTGCCCCAAGTAGTAGTATTAGAACATTACAATCTTGCCTAACTTGTTTCACTGGGTGCCTGATCTTTTATTTTTTTGTTCCCATCTACTTTTTAACTCAAAGTAATGCATATATCTTACGTATTTATTTTTTTATTAATATTTAATTTGAATTGAAGTTACAAAGATTAACAAGTTACAGGATTAGACATGATAGCATCACAACGAGAAGCGCGCACCTTCCAATGAATTCCAACTAAGTTGACATCTATGATTATCGACAATCATATGCCACTAGGACTCAAATGAACCAAACAAGTTGACAAGAAACCAATTGTAATTTTCCCAATACAGAATTATTTTTGTTGTGAATATTTGACCATCGTGCCATGAAATCCTAAGTCCGCTCCTGAGCATATAGCAACAGAATGCCCACTAAAATTATTCACACATGAATGGCAAATTAAGCAATGGAGTAAGAGATCAAAAGTGTACAAGTTTATTTATGCGATCAAGCGGATAAATACAATACAATACAATACAATACATTACGAGAAAGAATAAAATCCTCCAATACAATAACCACGATCATCTCCCATCACCACAACACAGAAAAATGAAAAATCTCAGTGCAAGAGAAGCGCCACGAGAGAGAACAACACAGACGAACAAATCAACGTCCTGGAAACTGGGATTTTGAATCCGACTCCAGTTTCCAGTGCAGGCATAGGAGCGATCGAGCCGTCTTGAGCCACCGCCACCACCACGGATGCACAGAGCAATGCCATGGTCACGGCAACGAGTATTTGAATTGCAGAGGTGCCCAAGTGTGCCATTGTTTTGGGTATGTGTTTTGGGAAATAGAGAGGAAGAAGGACTTGTGGAGCAGTCGGGAAGTGCTGAATCTCAATTTATAGGAGAGTACTGTCTTTGGTGAAACGTTAATTGTCTAGTCCTATGCCTTTTCTGTCACGATTTGTGGGACCGAAATGTGAGAACAGGTTGGCCTTGGTTCACCATCATGAAACCTAATTAAAGCAGTTTGGGAGCGCCATGCGGTATTACCTCGTGACGTTCTTGTTTACCGAGCAGAGGAATCGCAACAAATATTATGCGAGTCGTCACTTCCCCCTGTTTATTTCATAGATAGAAATAGAAATAGGTCATCCGCTTAATTTGCCACTATAAAAAATCTTTTTTGCTCGGTGAAAATCAATATTGTTAGTTGTAGTTGACGAATCTTTTTCGTGATTCAAAGACTAAAAATCGCTGAAACAATACTAGGATGTAAAGTTTTCGCTTTAAGAAAAGTTGAGGGGATTGCTTAATTAGCTAGCCACGATCATGGGGTCCATAGACAGCCCATTGCTTCCCATGTGGTTGCGATTGGCAAATCAGGCAGCTGTAACGCAAGTGCAATCTTGTCCGGTCGATGTGAAGCCGCAACACGGGAGGTTCCGGAGTCTACCTCAAATCTTCCTTTACATCATAAAGTTTGAATTGAAAATTATATTCCCTGTCCCAATTTACTTGCTCGTTACGAGAATTCTCCTTTCGGAGACCTTGAAACAACATGGGTGTTGGCCAATACTGGAGGTTCCGGAGTATACCTCATATCTTCTTTTACATCATAAATTTTGAATTGTAAATTATATTCCCTTCATCCCAATTTGCTTGCTCGTTATGGGAATTCTCCTTGTATTCGGGGACCCTGAGACAACATGAGTGTTGGCCCCATCCTGGCCGTCTATACTCGACAATGGATGACTCAAATTTATCTTGGCTAAACGGCTGAGAACTGTTCAACCGAGATGAAATCTTAATTGTCCATTACCGAGCATAGATGACTAGGATGAGACCAATACCCATGTTATTCCCTAAGGGACAGCAAGGTCCCCCATACTATTGGCTCAAAAGATTTGGATTGAAAAGTGTATTGATTTTCAAAAATACCCTCTAGAACAACACAATTGCTTTAATAGTTGTGTTAGAATTTTACACTAAAAGAGTATAATTGGAACTTTGCCCTTTTGGTGATTTCCAAATATAGAAAATTGCAAACAATTTGGGACAATCCAATAAGGAAACGTGAGTAAACAAAATGTGACGGAGGGAGTACAAATTTTGTATTATAGTAGTAAGAATTATGGATCCAATAAAGTCTTTCAATGACGGGTAGAATATACCCTCCAATAGAGTAGATGATAGCAAGTGTCATTATCGTATAATGTGATTTAAGAAAAAACTAAGTCCGTAAGTATAGGCGTGGTAAAATTTAACCCAATACCTCTCCCTTTTCTTTATTTCGCGGGTAACCTTTCGATTAAAGTGCGCACAAATTTAGATACAAATATATCCGGATTTTCCGATGCATGAGATCTCACACGGTAAACATGGGATTAACAGACATTCGGACAATTAAAAACTCAAATGTCAAATGTGCCCGAAATTGTACACTTCCCTTTGTGTCCATACCATTTTTGTTTCTGATATTCATTTGAAATTAGGTACGAAGGTAGCTGTCTAGTTCTCTCAAATCTTAAAATTTTTTAGTTCTAATGCTAGAAACTCATTTGTGAAGTAGATGCCCAAACTCACCAGGGAACTTCTAGTAAACGCCTAAATCTTGTGTTTTTGAAGGAGTTCAACCTACTCTGATTCATTCCTTTGACAAAATTTTGAGCAATAAGGAAACCTTTCTTTTAGTAGTATGAAATAGTAGCGCAAAACTACATGTTCCTATTATGTGAGACCAAGCTCATATCCTGTTTTCTTAGGGTTCAGTCCGATCCGATTTGGCTTTTTGTGGGCTCCTTTTGGACTCATAATAATGATCAGAACTATTTATTTTGCAGAACTCATCAAAATATGATCACTTAAAGAATCAGCTTGACCGATTGCACGAGCAAAACATATTTGTAGACAGAGAAAAGATCATTTGGAACTCAGACTGTTATTTTTTGTTCATGTGGGGTTGTTCGGTCAAGCTGATTTTTTCTGTGGATGAAATAAATTGACACAAGACTCCAAAACTATTTTTCATCTTATCCTATCAATTATTTTACCAATCGGTAAGCAAATAGGGAAATTAAAAGGATATAATTTGCAACGATGAGACTCGAACTCAAACATAACCGGACTCGACCGAGCCCACTAGACGAACCCCTTGGTCCCCAGAAGAATCTGTTATCACTATTTTCCTCTCATTCTCTGTGGGGGTGAACAGAAAACAAAAACACAACAAAAATTAATGATAGAATGGTGCAGCAATATAAACATCAAGTTGAAAACTAAGGACACAAGTTTCGGACTAGTCCAAGGTTTACACAAAACAGAACAGAATCAGACTGCATTTTTAGATATCAAACTACTTCCGGCGGGATTTTTTGGAGGTCTTCCTACTTTCAAGCTTCTTTTGGGCAGCTTCGAATTCTTCTTCAGTTGGTTCCGAAACTGCTTCCCCTCTGCCATATTTTGTCACCAACGATGAGAAAAATGAATCAAATTGCTCTCTCCTCTTATCTCGACGCTGAGAAATAATTGCATATAGATCCTCCGACTCTTTCTTCGACCTGCAAATGAATTTACGGTATGACCGGATTGTAATTTACGGTTCAGTCCAGCAGAGGCAGGAGGAAAAGTTGCTTGTAGCAGTCAAAACTCAAACACAGATAACTTACTTCCTCCGGCGTCTTAAAGGACTAGTTGGAGGTTTTGTTGCAGATACTTGCTCAGCCCATCTCTGATAAGCCTTCCGTGACTTCAGCTCTCCTACATGAGAGAAATAAGAGACATAGAAGCAAAATAGGGGCTAGTCACAAGCAAAAAAACAATACCAATGGAAAATCCCCGGCCATAGAAGAAGCTAATCTTGAATGCTAAGTGGAAGGGGTTTGCTCTTTACTAAGTAATCATTGGAAACAAGTGTCCTACTTCCGCTTCAAATCTGAGCTTTCCAATCCAAGATTTTCTCCATTCCATATTTTCATAACCGTAAATAATATACGGAGAGTTGATACAAATTCTCACCTGCAGCTATAGCCTTGTCAAGAACATCCTTGAATCGATGTGAATCCAGCTTAGGATCCGAGCAGAGCATCGAACAGAAAAGTCTAATAAGGAAAACAGTTTAGGCGAAAAATGCAAGCCTATAGAAGGAAAAATATTATTATTTCACTCAAATAGGGATTCACCTGTTCATGTTACCCTTGTACTTCTTGTACAAGTCAATCAAATCCTTTTTCTCTGAGTCAGATCCTCTGTAGTTCGCTTCAAACTCTTCAATATCAGCCTCAGTGATCTGCAAACAATGTAGATGTTTTATATAAAGCAAATATCATAACCTGCAGTTCGAAAAGAGACACAATTGTAAGAACCAAAGCAACCTTTTTGTACATAGTTCGGAAAAACTCCTTCAAATTGTTAACCACCTCTCCTGCAAGGTCCTGCCATTCAGGAAAGGAAGAAATGAGATAGCTGCCTCTTGATCAACAAAAATGCAGCAGAAAATGATGATGATAATTACTCACAGCATCATCAACACAACCAGTTTGATCATAGAGTGCCCTTTTTTCCTCATCACCAAGAATTGATACCACCTTCTGCAATTGCTGGAACTTCTCTTTTGCCTCCTATACATAATGCAATGAAGGTTAGTAATGCAGAAATAATCAGGGGGAAAGTCACGTGGAAACTTGAAGTTTTTCGCCATGGGAAATCAATTTTCACCTCATCTCCAGGATTCTTATCCGGATGTAATCGCAATGCCAACTTATGATATGCTTTCTTTATCTCTTGTTGAGATGCTGTCTTTTCCACGCCAAGCACCTGCAAGGCATTTGATTACTTTTTTAATACTTACTGGCTCCGAGTCAAATTTGACAAAAGCGGGGAGCACTTGAAACCAAAAGAAAACAGGAACCATCAATGCAATAACACGTGTTCCACTTCTGATCAATCAACTGCAAAACTCCGTAAACCACTACATTAAAAATAATGAGATGCTTTCAACCCTTAGACTCTCTATTTGGCAACTACTACAGACAGATTAACACCGGATCCTCATGGTTTCTCCAATTATTGACTGATAATCATAAAGACAGCCATAAAAGAGATGATCCTCCAACTAAGTCAAGAGTGTTAGGCCGGCCTGAGTTATTTTGGATTTTAGTCGCGAGTCGAGCAAAAATTATGTAAAGGTTGTAAACATTGTGAGGCTGGGTACCTTTACGTAATATATCAAGTATGGTCTAATTTTTCCTAGTGATAGTTAACAAGAAGATTCGTAAAACAACGCTCTTGACAAAGCTCAATGGAGAAAATGAACTGATGTAGCTGATCGCCTGACCCCAATTGATTGGGACTTACAGCTCAATTTGGTTCCGTTTATAGTTAACAAGAAGAGTCTGCATGTTACTTAGAATTTGTGGAAAAAGAACAATGTAATCATCTTCAAATGATAAGGTATCTTGCAACCAAGAACAGAAGATACAGTAACCGCATCAGAGCCATCCATCCAGGAGGGACAATATTAACTTGAAATGAGGTTAAACCCAAAGATGAACAAATCCTTGTCCATAGCACGTAATTTATCAGTTCAATATTCCATGAGTAAAATTACAAGAGGTTTAATATGCACGAACAAACTACTGATGGAGCTAAAAGTGGGAATACACGGATTACCGCTTCGGTTGCACATAAAAGATAGTATGGAACAAAAAAAAAAAAGAAGAGAAAATGGGAGCGTAGTATGAATGGAGACTAAATATGAGAAGGGGAATCTTTAGCACACTAAAAATTGAAAGGAGCGAATTGCAAGGACAAATAGGAGCTATAAAAGATTTAAGGAGGTAAGAAATTATAACGAGAAAAAACAGGAATCCTTTTTTTTTTTTTTTTCCCTGAATTAAAATAGTCGATTGACTTCGTACAAACTTATTCCGTTGACAATTGTTGAAGAACACCTTGCGGGCAGAATTATCCTAGATAACAAGATTAACTGCACTACACCCGTTACATCTTGCAAACGGAAATGCTTGAAGCCCATCAAGGATATGAAATTTCATAGTACACCAAAACTAAACATAAAAAAAACCTTGACTTTCCAAGCCTAGATTTGGGATCGTGGATGGAGAGGGATTCTAATCCCTGTAAAGCAGCACAGGGTGGGTGGTCCAGCAACTCTTTCTCAATTTTGTAGAATAACCTCACTTGAACCAAACACTCACGTAGCATCAACTCAAAATAATACCCATCTTAGCTCACAAGCATAAACTACACAGCCCAAACAATTATTGAAGCAATCAAATAGTTCAAACCAAAGGACTTAGTAACATATCAACAACTCTTTGCCTTTTTTCTTTGGTGCCTATACTAGAAACTTCTTGATCAATTTCCTAGAATAACCGAAGTTGAACCAAATATTCAGGTAATAACAATTAAACAAGAAACCACAATAACCATTTTGACTCGCTGGCAGAAACTCAACACCATCTTTGAAAAGGAATCAAACAGTTCATTATCTGTCTTTATTCACCCAATCAACATTGTCTAGTTGAAAAACCAAACAGCATCTTTAAATCTAACAAACATTCTTGAAAAGAACCAATTTTTCGGGTCCGAATCACAACTCAGATGCACCCTCCAGGGTCATCCACATTTTTTTTTGGGTATCTACGCGAGTGCAGAAAATTGGCTGCCCCTTTTTTTTATCAGCAAAAATTGGAAGCCTTTCTTTGCAAGATTTACTATCATTTCTCTAAAACCGAGCCTTACCCCAATAAATTCGGGTCGGCTACATTAATCCTTTTACACCTTAATCTATTTTGGGACACGCACTCTTCAATCACATAGAAACCCTAATCATGTTTTGGGGAAAACATTAGTCTATGAAACTGTTTTGAGAGTTGGTAATTACCAAGATCAGGCAAGTGAGTAATCTCATCTATACAAAGAGAACCGTTCAATACCTCGTACAAGCTCTTTTCGGTTGAAGAAGAAGAAGAAGAAGATGGGTTGAAGTCGTTTTGATTTTCTTCCTCTTCCGAAACCCTAGTTTTCTTTCTCTTCCCCATCTTACGATAGACGCGAAACTGACGAAATTGACGATATGGAGAGCAATTCTAGTTGGAGAAACTATCGAGGTTGTGTTCCCGCCATATCTCTGATGAACTTCATAAATGTCCCGCCATCTGAAAAACATCCAACTAGCGGGATTTCTGTTTCTTTTCTTTCTTTTTTTTTTTTTATTTAATTGGACGGTCGTCTAAGCTGACTTACGGACACTTTAACTAATTCTCTTATTTCTTGTCCCTTTGAGGACCTCCGATAAAATTGGAAAAAATTAATTCAGACAATAATCCTTGCAGAGACTAGAAAATTCGTAAGAAATTAATTTTTTTTTATCCAAAATCCAACCCCGTTGTTAGGAAACCAATGGAGTAAATCTTTTGCTGGAGTAAATCTTTTGCTGGGTGGTGATAGAAATCAAGAAATCAAGAATTGGAACCTAACTCACAGTGTGCGCATGAACGAGCATGAGCACGAGAGCGAGCGGAAAAGAGTCTTAGAACACTCCGAAAACTATAAAATTAGCGAGAGCGATGATTGAAATCAAGAACGCATAACCAACATACACAACAAAAAAAAATTTTTTTTAATAAGAATAAAACTAGAAAAAACCAAAAAATCTTAGCGGAACTTAAAGGGATTGTTCGTTTGGGGGCTTTAAAGTCCCTGCGCACGGTCCTCAATATATTTTCTTTATCTATTTTTCTCCACTCAAATCTCTTTCAAAACTTTTTTCAAAACCCAAAACGAAGAGAAAACAGTTTAAGGGTGAAAAATCCTTTTTCGCAATACGAATAATAAAGCAAGCAAATTAAAAGGTATTAAACACAACGAACAGCGAACACAAAGATATACGTGGAAAACCCTAAACGGGGAAAAAACCACGGGAGGAAATCAAACACTATAAAACATTGTACGGTTACAAATCAAACCTATACTCACAACCTAGAATCGCTCTCGGTTGACCAAGGTTGATAGCCGAATCACTCATTCACCGTACCCCGTGCTTGACTGCCGCTTGCCTCGAATCCTCGAGCCCTCCAATGATATTCCGGAAATCCACCGGAAGAATGATTCACTCAATAGAATCAAAGTTTGAAAGAACTCTTGGAGTTAAGCTGAAAGTCTGATGATCAACCGATCATATGATTACTCCAAGAGACAAGCCACAATCCCCCTTAGGTATTTCTCTGATTTGGAGCAAGAGAGAAGTGGCGCAACAATCTTCGGTAAAAAATTAAAAGCCAGCAAAACTGTTTATAAATATATTGCCGAGAGAATTGAGAAGTTGCTCGAGCACTGGATATATTTGCCTTTGAGTTGCTCAAGCACCTTGACTGACGAACCCTTCCATATAAGCCATACACCCAATTACTTTATTTCCTTTGCTGGAATGAAGGATCCACGAAAGCTTGAAATTGATTCCTTTGCTGGTATCAAATTTCCAGCAAATCTTCTTGCACAAAGATAATCAACAATGCTACTTTCCTTTGACAACCTCTCTCTCTATCAATTACAAAAACCAATTGGAAACCTTTCCTAAAACAAATGCTCTAACACAATAAGTTTCAACATAATTAATGGGATACAAATCAAAAGAGATTTTGTCATGGGATTTGCCAAAAAAATGGACTTTACAAAGGGAGTAAAATATATTCCATCATATATAATCAATCTAAAATACTAGTACTAAAAGATATACCGTAAAAATTACTACTAATATCCAAACACATCCAGGATGTAATAAGGCGAATTAATGACGTTCAGTTCAGCCATCTACCGCGCAGAGACGATTTGTAGAGAACCACACAAAGAAAAACGCGTTTGGTCCCATTTCGGATCCCAGAAAGCAGTTCGCCCATTTGAATCCAAAATTAATACTTATTGATATCCACAGAAGCTGATTTTTTACAGGGCCCCATAAAATAATATTCAAAAATTTATGTATATTTTTTTAAATTTTTTTGAAACCCAAAATAAGGTCAAATGCATTTTTCTCTGCGTAGTTATCTGCAAATCGTGATAGAATTTTTCATCTACCGCCCCAGCAATATTCTTGCTTCCCTCTCCTAGAATTGCAACTGATGATGTCATCATCCAAACAAAACCCAACAGTAACACTCCATTACGATTGGAAATTTGAGTTGTCTGGCGGAATTTACCATCTGGGTAATGCAACTAACTGGGTTCTTGAGAAACATTATTAGGAGGAGTATTTCGTTTGGAAATTTTTTTCAGTGGCGAGCGGGTATCACGTGGTGTCCGCCCGTGCATCTGAGCCGTCCATTTCATTTTTGAACGGCTCAAATTTGAAGAGAGGAAAGTAGAGAGAAAAGAGTTCGGGTGAAAAGAGAGAGAATTTCAATCTGAACCGTTCAAAAATATATCAGACGGCTTGAATGCATGAAAAGGTAGCATTGGGATATACCAGCTTGTCACTGAAAAATCTCTCGTTGGGTTTGGGTTCTCCTTGAGAAAGATCTCGTCTTTATCAGTCAAAGTTGTTGCAGAAAAAAGGGTCCTTGAATTGATCAAGCTTTACTACAGACAGACGGAAGTGAAAACAAAGAAAATGTCCGACTATCTGCCTCCGGAAGTGTGGATAAACGTCCTGAAGAGGCTACCGGTCAAGTCCCTCCTGCGATTCAGGAGCGTGTGCAAGGAATGGTACTCTCTCATCACAAACCCTCATTTCATTTCTCAGCACCTCGACACATCACTAGCCACCCCTCGCACACTCGTTAGGTACATAACCCAAAATCCGGATCCCCCGGATTGTCCGCTGATAGAGCATTACTCGTTCCGTTTAGATAACAGCCATGGTTTTGATGAGTACGCAGAACACGAGTCCCCAACCAAAAACCCGGGTTCTCGGTTCCATATCTTTGGTAGTTGTAACGGGTTGCTCTGTCTCTATGGTTGTATAGTGGAAAAATCTTTTTCCTAAATTACTTTTATGGAACCCATTGGTCGGGAAAAGCGTGGCAGTTCCAGGACCGGGAGCCGGTGGCTGGTTTCAAACTTTTGGATTTGGGTTTGATGAGTTGAGAAACGATCACAAGGTGGTTGCGATTTTGGCGCTAGACATCCAAGGATTTCAGCCTTGGGTTGAGATTTACTCTCTCAACTCTGGCATGTGGCAAGAGATTAGTCCTGAGGCCCTTCGATGTCCTGTCCCCTTTAAATTCCCGCAGGCCTATTTAAATGGGGTTGCACATTGGGTTGCAACCGATCCTAGAACACAAAGTAGTGATGCCAAACGTTCCTGTATTGTGACGTTCGGCTTTAAGGATGAGGTGTTTGGTGAGATGATGTTACCAGAGACAGGAAGTATGCTATCGGAGATCACGATGGAGTATCTGACTGTATTGCAGGACTCACTTTCTTTTATCAATATTGCTAACGACTTGGGAGATGGTGAGCATCCCAGTTGTTGGGTTTGGGTGATGGAAAAGTATGGTGTGGAAGAGTCTTGGACTTTACTATTCTGAGTTGACACTAGTAGCATATTGGATTGGCCGCCTGGCTTTAGGATGAATGGTGAATTGGCCATGGAGACAAGGGAGGCAATGAGGCATCCTTGGTTTCCTATGACCCTGAAAGCAAACAAGTCAAGGATCTTGGAATCCGCGGCTGTGAACTAGTACAAAATGAAAATGCCCGGCGCACTCGTTCATTTTACATGGGGAAGTACGTGGAGAGCCTTATTTTGCTGGAAAGGGAGGCGAGCTCTCCTGAGCATATGGGTACAAGTGATGAATATTCAGTATTTGTTGCGGAGTTCGAAAAGGCAGTGGATGTTGTATTGAGAATTCTCATGGGCGAAGAAGAAGACTGATTCGCTCCTTTTGTAGAACAACAAGAAGACTTGATGGAATCTTATGCAGAATGAAGATAATGGAGCTCAGAAATCAAGCAGCTCTATTGAAAACAGCTGAAGAAGAGAAGGAAAGATATGTGTCCTCACTTTAGTATGGAAAGTAGCTTATATTTTCCACTGTTAGGTTTTGCGGTTGTGAGATGCACTGTTTGAATGCTAAAAAGACAAAGTTTATCTGTAGATGAATTCACCCGTCTTTGGTATTTTGTTCTTTGAAGGGAACAAGCTGGTCGTGTTCTGTTTGTTTTCTTTAGAAGCCAAATCAGAAACACAAGGGTTGATATGTTTCCATTAGAACATTATGGTACCCCTGAGTTATGTATGCCAATAGCAACTTTTTCCTTTGTATGATAATCTTCAGCTTGGAGTAATTGTTCACGCTGAGTGACTACTCCCCCACAAGCATCGATCTGTCCCATTTTGAAAGCATCTCCAACCATCCCTATACATAGGGAAATGATATTCACACTTCCCGTTTTATAGTCCACGCTCTCTTTTTCGTCTTTATCTACATGAATTTATGATGTTGCCCTTGGATGTGTGAATAAGTGTATTGAAAAAAGGACAACATAGCAAATTAATGTGGATAAATACAAAAATAGGAGTGTGGATTGTAAAAAAAGGAGTGTGAAAATCACTTCCCATATTTCTATGGATGTTCCTTTTTTGTGTTGATCAGTAAATTTACCCCTTGAGCATACAATTAATGGCTCAAATTTCTAAAAAATTTACTGTTGGTGATGCCTTTGAAATGAGACCCATGATTGATACATGTTCATAATATTGGAAGAAACTAAAATAAACTTAAAAATTTTGAGTTTTGGAGAGAAATGAATAAGTTTCCAAAGCCGATATATAAATGAAAAGATGTTTCACAATTGGTTTTGCTGTTACACAATGCAGTCTCCATATAATTGTGTTAGGTTTTTTTTTTCTTCTTAAAAGCAAGAACAAATTGCCCAATGGACATGGTTTTAACATGTTCAATCCCTTTATTGTCAGTGCATAGATTGTTTCATGCCTGCAAGGAGATTGAAATATATGAAACTACGATCAAATTTACCAAAAGGTGTTTGCAAGGAAATATGCAGCATCTTCATCTTCATGATTTGAATTCTCTTTTTCCTTTTGGAAGAGACATGATTCGAATTCTGAACTTGACCAAAGTTTAAACCGGGTATTTTTATTGTCATCGTTTTTGAGAGGACAATCAAATGAAATAGGAAGCATGGTTCAGGCCAATTTGCACGACACCTCGACTAATCCGAGAGAGCCCTAAAGTTAACAGCTATAATGTACTTTTCCAGTGGCCCCAAAGCCCTTCTCATGTATAGTTGCTCACAGAGAAGTTTGTATATGGATTTGAGGAGGAGAATAGAAAGGTTCTAGCGCTAACTACTAGGGTAGATAGATCACTGGGCATATGCATTGTTATTGCTACAACACACACACTTGAGCAAGAAAAAACTAAAAAGCATAAGACACCAGTTTAACTTGAGAAATTGAGCAATCTAGACAAGCAAAAAGAATGAATAATCTGATGTATCTGTTATGTGCGCATGCTGTATGTTTTCCTTAATTTGGTTATCCAATAGACTTAAATACATGTCTATTAGGAATCTGATAGAGTTTATTTTGTGAGAGGTGTATTTCTTTGGTGTGGTTTTGAATGGTGGTTTTTTTTGTCATGGCGTCAACGACAAGAGTGGACGATTCAGCCTTTTACTTTAGTTTTTGGCTGTGTTGCCAGTTTCCATACTTTGGTTTCCGTTTTCGAAGAATAGTGCAGATGTATGTTGGTTTCGAAAGGTTGGTCCCCACTTGGTATTCACTCTACAAACGTTTGGTTTTTTGCAACTTCTTGTTTTGATTTTTGCAGACACTCCTCAAAATTTGTCTATTTAGGAGGTCAAGTTCGCTTTTGAAAGGCAAAAAAATTTCATTAGTCCCTGAAATTTAGAAAGATTAATAGGAACAAAGAATGATGACATCAAATTCCTACCCCGAGACCCAAACAATCTACAATGCTAAGAATAGTTCTATACCCATCAGAGACCCAATCCCCAAGTTTACTATGTTGTTGATTGTGATCTAGACAAAATGTCTCTCTTTGAATGGATGACATAGCAGAAAAACTGGCAATAGTAATGAATGATGTCAAAATCCTATTGGCTACGAACAAACTCAGAATTTGCCTGAGTATGGATAAACTTGAGATACGGTAGAACTAATTCAAAATAGGTATAGAGGGCTACTGTTTCAGAGGTAGTTTGAGTAAAAAATTGGTCTAGGGTCCACTATAGCATGTTTATAACCCACTAGGTCTACTGATCAAATTTCTAACCCACCAAGTCCACTATTATGCATTTGATCAGGTCTAAAGTCCACTGCATTTAAAAAGGAAAATAGTGCCTGACAGATTTACCCTTTCATTCAAATCCCATCCGTTTAGCCATTATCCCCCCATTATCCTTAAAACGTTTTAAATCACGCAAAAATCTCGGGGAATAACAGTTACGTTGGAATAGAGCAACAGAGAGAAAGAGCAGTCCCCTACTCCGGTGATCGTCTGTCCCCATCTTAGACGATTAATTTCAAGGATTCCCCATCCCAGACAATCGCCTCCCTCCCTATCGGGCATCTCTCTCTCTCTCTCACACACACACTCTCTCTCTCGGGTATCTCTCTCTCTCTCTCACACACACACTCTCTCTCTCGGGAATCTCTCTCTCTCGTCTCTCTACATTGAAATTCTGATATTGATATTGTTTCTGATCTTCAATTTGTTATCGTTGTTGGTGTTTTACATAGTACATATGAGAGTTGCATGTTAAAACTGGATCAGTTTCATATATAACGTTATTATACTTATATAACGTTATATGACATTCTGTATTCTCTTTTTCAGATACTCTATATATAAAGTTATTGTACTTATATAACGTGATTACACTCATAGAACGTAATTGTACTTATATAACGTTATCTAACATTGTGTATTCTGCTTTGTAGAGTTATATATGGCATATGCGAATATATGACCGTATATGTTTGTAACTTTGTCCTGTTTTATGATATCTAACCTTGTTTTTTGGTTTTTTGATTTTTTATTTTGTTGTGTGTTGTTATGTGTGCAGTTGTCATGGATTCAACAATCATGTTTCTTTGTAAGTATGAGTTGTAGATTCTTCCGGTGAGGTTGTCGGGTGGTGGTAGGTTGAAAGATGTCTTAAGCAGCATTTGTAACAGGTGGAATAACTTGTCTGTAGGGAAGTTTTCTGTTTCATATGCTTATGAGGATGGTTATTGTGTTCTTCAGAATGAATCTGATTTTGAGAACATGCTTTTCTTGTTTAGTAATTGTGACCGCATAAATGCAAAGGTTGACGAGAATAAACATAGTAGCAGGTTAATTGTTGGTAGTGCTATTGATGAAGTGGGTGATGTTGATGAAATGGTTGATGATGAGTTTGAATATGTGGATAGAATGGACCCCGCGGAAAAGTATTGTAAGCATGCTGAGACTAGGTATTTGATGGAAGCTTGAGCTAATTTGATGAAGGGTGTTGGTCAAGAATTTCCTAAAGGTGTGAAGGAGTTCAGGGCGGTTCTGGCTAGATATGCGATTGAGAATGGCTTTATGTACCGTTTCGTGAAAAATGACCAACTTAGGGTGACGGCTGTTTGTATTATTGAACGGTGTGAGTGGCACGTGCATGCTATTTTAAATAAAACCAATGGAGTCTTTCATATCAAAAAATGTCATAATGTTCATAATTGTGGTTCAACGTACCGAACCAATACGCATAAGCGCGTGTCATCCCGTTTGGTTGCGGATGAGATAGTTGGGATTGTTGAGAAAAAATCCAAGACTTCCCCAATCGATATGTTGGATTGGTTTACGGACAAATATGGTATTGATTTGTGCTATCATAGTGCGTGGTTAGGTGTTGAGAAAGCAAGGGGGATTATATGGAGATTATGACGATTCTTTTGATAGGCTTCGGTGGTACGTTGAAGCTGCAAGGGCTACGAATCCGGATAGTATATTGAGGCTTGAATCTGATCCTGTAACCAAGGAGTTTTCGCGGTTGTTTGTGTCGTTTGACGCTTGCATCAAGGGGTTCAACTACTGTTGGCCTTTTTTGTGTCTTGATGCGACCCATCTGAAAGGTAGATTCAAAGGAACACTCCTTGCCGCAACTGGGAAGGATGCAAATCAATGTATGTTTGTGTTGGTTGTTCATGTTTTGACCTTATATATTTTAAATTTCATTTGTACAGTTTTGAATATATAACATTTTATGTTCTGTTATGTGAACCTACACATGTCAGAAGTTCACATATGACGTAATATGTTATCATTCATGTGCAGGTTTATTCCTTATTGCTTTTGCAATTTGTGATGCTGAAAATGATGCGAATTGAATTTGGTTTCTTGGCCTTTTGAGGAATACATTGTCCCCTCACCCAATTACGCGCCCAATTACCTTTATTACTGATCGTAACGCAGGTCTTGTCAACAACATTCCTGTTATGTTCCCCGGTTGTCATCATGCATACTGTCTCTATCACATACAGTTTAACTTGAAGGATCACTTTTCGGGTCGGTTTAGGAAAGGTTTTCGGAACAGACTCGTTGAATTGTTCAACAAATGTGCATATGCTTCATTGGTGTCGGTTTACAAAGCTGCTGAGGAAGAGTTTTACCAATTTGGTGGAGATAAAGCTAGGACCTTTATTGCGAGTGTTCCCAAATAGCATTGGAGTAATGCGTATTTTGAAGGTCAACGGTATGGCGAGATGAGTTCTAGTGTTGTGGAGTCGTTTAATAATTGGATTCTTAAAGCTCGGGAAATGCTTGTATTTTATTTAGTTGATGAGCTTCGTCGCAAAATTATGAAGCAAATGGCAGCTAGGAGAGTAAAGTCGATGAAATGGAATTTAGTGATTTGTCCGAAGATGGATATGAAGTTAGCTCGTTTTATAGATAGAGGAAGGTCGTGGAGGATCATTATGTCAAAGGGCGGTTTGTACGAGGTGCGCTGTCGTCCCCCGAAGGTAGTATCTGTTGAGGAAAGGACGTGCTCTTGTGGTTATTGGCAGTCTACCGGTTTCATGTGTAGGCATGATGTAATAGTTATTATAAAAACTTGTGGAGGGGAAGGAAATTTGGTGGACCACATTGATCCGTTATACCTTGTTGATGCGTATCGGCGTGCATATGAAGAACCCATAATTGTAGAGTGTGACATTCCTGATTTTACAAAGGAAGGTGACCGGGTTATAAAACCTCCACGAAATAAGCGGCCAGCAGGTAGGCCCAAAGTTAAACGCATTCGTTCGAGGGGTGAAGAGTCATATACTAGGCCAAATAAATGTGGGAGGTGCCACAAGGTTTCAAAACACAACTGAAGAACATGCAAAGAGCCAAGCGATATATGAGGTAAGGAGTCAAATATGAGAATAAAAGAGAGATTAGGATGAAGAATAAAATAAAGTTGTAATTTTTTTTCCCTTATTCATGCTTAATTATTGAACAAGTTTCTTTTGGATTATGGATAAATAAGGAGTTTAATGTTTTGTAGACATAGGTTATGCACAGTTTGAGATATTAACGTTATATAACATTCTATATTCCCCTGTTCAGGTACACTATATATAATGTTATTGTAGATATATAACGTTATATAACACTACTTATGGCTGCTTTGAAGAGTTACGTATGCCATACGAAAATACGTGTATGACCATATGTGTTTGCAATGTTGTCCAGGTTTTGATAACTAATTCATAACCAAGTTTTAAAGGGATGATTTGTATATGAAAAGTTATGTTACTAACAAGTCATTTCAAAACGTGTACATGGTCTTATCAATTGTAACAAGCAAACAGGTGCAAATCATACTGTAGCTGCTAAGGATCAACTGTGTGTGCCATTTTTCCATCCTGCAGCAGTTTCGTATATCATCAGCTTGTACAAGAACAGAACATACAGCATATCAGACAAGCAAAAGGCATACATCACCAGATTACTGCCGTAGGCAGATTACATAGTACAGCCACAACTATCTTATACCACCATAATAGCATTAGTAGTCAAAAAAATACCAACAGCAGCTATGTGATACCACTACAACAGTTGAGAGATCATAGGTGGAGCCACAATTTAACCAAGGATTCATCATATGCAACAGTGAATTCAAAAGACAGACAATAGCCAATCAAGAAGAAAACAGAACAGCAGTAGAATACAATAGAATAGAAGTGTGCAAAGCGAAACAGAACAAATCACTGAATTCCATTTCAGAATAGCAGAACAGCAGAACAACAGCAGCATCTTAATTGGCGCAACGTTTATATAACCATATATACATAGTGAAACATATCACAAATCCTTTACAGAGCTGAAGGGAATATCAGATTGCATCCGTATAAGACATCATCTTAAGTCAAAGTTTGTTTGTAATGAACCATCATGGAATTTTGTACCATCTAAGACCGAAAAAAATCTTTCTGCAATCCTTACAAAAAAATTAAAACCACATTTGTCCCGAGGACACCATCTCACTCCCCATGTTACAATCTCAGCATCATCTCACTCTCCATCTCAGGAACGGTCATTGCGACCCCTTCCCCATCCTTCTTGCTTCCCATTTCTTTATTGTCCAGCTTCTACCTTCATCATTCAAAAATCGAGAGACTAAACCAACTCTAAACTTGTCAATTTCAGTCTTCGGCAGTGTTTTTGGGATTGGCTCAAGGTGCGCCAATATGTCCATGAGCATGCAGATGCTAACCCCACAATCAACTCTGCATAGTTTCGAGGCCAATAAATATGATAAGTTTTGTAGGAGTTCTTTTCAAACTGCTGTATGTAGAAGTTTTATGGACTGTTGAAGCTTACGATGTATTTTCTTGTTGGGGGCACTTTGAGGTGAGCATATTGGAGCATCAAAATTCTGTCCTTGAAAGAGTATTTCTGTATCGGTACTTTGGTTCTTTAGCTCAGCATGCCTGTCCTTCATGTAATTCTCCACGTATTTTTTCTACATTTGGAAAGCACAATGTTAGTGGTATTGATATTGTTTGTGAATGGATTTTTGAATATTTGCATATATGGAATTATTAACTGTACCACAGAGGTAGCGTCTTTCAGCATTGGATCCCTGCTGTCTCTCTTCTTCAACGAATTGTAGTGCATCCAGTTCTTTTTCCTAACATCAAACAAAAGAATGGTCCAATGGTATGGTGTAATTTTCAGCGGTTTGTCCCCATTGCCATTCATAGGGAATATCAAGTACCGATAGTATTTAGTCCCATGTTGCTGGACGTTTTCAAACACACGATGACGCTTTTCGTCCAGCAGAACTGTTCTCATGTTGCTTTTCTCGTAGTGCAACATAGTCTGTTGCATTGAAAAAGCGTTTAAGGACAGTAGACAGATGATCACATATAACCTTAAATAAGCAGGTATGTACGGAAGTAAAATAGATGTTTCTTACCCAGATGGTGCATGGGACAAAATCATTTGTCTCAATGAAAGGAATCATAAAAGTATAAAAACGTAGACCGAAGTTTAAAAAAACTTCTATAGGATGATACAATAGACAAAAAAAAAAAAAAAGACAATTATTTGAAACTTTGATACTTCCTCCATCCCAATTTGTTTTCTAAATTTTCAGTTTCTATTGATCAAAAGGTTTTGGGTTGAAAAGTATTTAAATTTTCACAAATACCCTTTTGCTTGGTCTTGTGCTAAATCTTTCACCTCAAAACTAGAGGGGTAAAATTGAAACTTTGGCCTTTTGGGTGGCTAATTTTAGAAAATTGCAAATAATTTGGGACGGTTTAAAGGAAATGTGAGCAAACAGAATGAGACAGAAGAAGTATTTTTTTCAACTTCAGTTGATATTTTTTGCATTTGGCCATAATTTTAAGTTTCTTTTAAACTTATCTCGTCCAGAAGAATGATTAATTTAAAAATAATACTCCCTCCGTCCCATTTTTACTGTCCATTTTTGAATTGAATGCCATTTTTGAATTGTTTATATTTTTCAATTTATAATATTTTTCATAATTTTGAAAACTTTGTATCATAGAACTAATCAAGATCTATCAAACATGATCCATATTGCATATTTTTCAAGATCCACACTAAAAGATATAGGCAAAAGACATAAAAAAGACAAATAGAATAATGGACAATGAAAATGGGATGGAGGGAGTACTACTTATGTGGCACGAATCTAGGGGTGAGCATGGTCTGGATTGGTTCGGTTTTGTAGTAAACCAAGAACCAAACCAATACCCATAGATTATGAATTTAGAGAACCAAACTAACCCACAAAAGATATAGAACCAAACCAATCCAAACCATTAAAATACGGTTCAGTTTCGGTTTTAAACCATGGTTTGCATGTATAGAAATTTAGGGTAATTAGTCTTGGTAATGGAAGAATAAGAATTGAAATTGGTTTTCATGTATAGAAATTTAAGAATGGGACCGTGGAAGTTGATGATCCGGTGGACCATGTGCTTTTGTGTATAATAAATTAATAATCATAAGAAATTAGGATTGGGTTTGATATATGAAAGTTTAGTCTAAATTATCTTGGTAGGAAAGAAAAAACAAATATTGCGTTGAATTTAATAGGATTTATCTAATCCATAGATGGAAAAAGAACAAATCAACAAATGTGGATTAAACAAATATGACTAGTTTGTTCAAGAATGAATCAAGTAGCAAGCTGCGCATAACAAGGGAGATTGAGAGAGAGAGAGAAATCCCTAGGGCTAGTTGAGGGGAACATGGGAGTGAGTAAGGGCTTTGCGCCACTAGCTCGCAAGTTCAACTCCCACGGCCAGGGGAAACAAAAAACTCCGAGAGCACCGAAGGACGAAGGTTTACCTGGTTTTTAACGTCTTATCCAGTTATCAAATGAGAAAAAAAGAGGTATGGAGTATAGATACTCCTAGAGATTTCAAACGAGGAAAAAAAAGGTATGGAGTATAGATACTCCTAGAGATTTTCGTACCAATGTCAAACACTCCAGGGACACATATGAGCGTGTCCATCAAATTTTAATATTTCTATAGTGAGGCACGCTGCTCATAGTATTCAAACCGTCTACGATAGACACCTAAATAAGTCTAATAAATATGATACCTATTTAATTTCGTCAAGAATCAAATGTTTAAATGCAGTGCATCTATAAGTGTCTGATAGACGTCATCAAAATCACACTAGGTTTAGCATGTACACGTAATTGCTAGTTTTTTACAAACTAAATGCATAAGTCAGTATTAGCACCTAAAGATGATGGATTCCATCTTGAGCACCTGTATAAGCATTTCACACATTATCAACACAGTGTTCTAAAACTCAGCCTAGGCGCTTGTTGGGTCCTTACCGTCGACGAATCTAATAAATGGTACATTCAATGTTATCAATCCCATACCGTACCAACCGGTACGTACTGGATTTGAGGAAAATTGGTACCCTAACCACCCAATACCGTTCCGGACCGAATACTGGTCCTTACCGCTTTGTACCGGCCATCTCGGAAAATACCGGCCGAGACACGGTTATCAGAAATCTCGTTCGGTATTTTGCAGGAGATACGGGTGTCTCCCGCAAAATCTCGTCCGGTATATTCTTAATGGGTGAACAAAAATACTACTCCTACCAAAAAGGAATGGGGGTGTGTTGATGTGCACCATCTGGACCGTCCGGCCATTGTTGGTCCGAATTCTACAACAAACAAAGAGTTTAATTTAAAATCCGGACCATCAAAACACTTTTGAACGGATCAGGGGATCCTGCAGGTCGGGCGGACCTGCAGGCCGTAAAGGTCGGCCTCCGAGCCGTCCGATCGGTGCCGGATCGGCAATCAACGGTCGGGATCTCAGCTCGGCAATGGACGGTTCAGATTTGAAAGGTCGGGAGATTAAATCTGAGCCGTTGAGGCTCCGATCGGACGGCTCGGAGCCGACCTTCACGGCCTGCAGGTCCGCCCGACCTGCAGGATCTCCGATTCCCTTTTGAACAACGACTGAGATTTCACTGCACAAAAGTGCACAGCACCGCAAGTCCGGGAGGATGGGCAGTACATACACTTGCTGTATGGATAATCTGCAAGAGGGTTTTTTGTGATGCAACTGGGGTTTTGGCGTTAGATTCTTGGGTTTTGGGATGTCCATTGCAACATTTATTCTGACAAGATTTGGGGTTTCTGGCGTTAGATTCTTGGGTTTTGGTCCTCGATCAAGCTTACTACTACTCTGTGACGATTGAATTCCAAGACCAAAGAGACAATGTCCGACTTTCTGCCTCCGGAAGTGTGGATAAACGTCCTGAAGAGGCTACCCGTCAAGTCCCTCCTGCGATTCAGGAGCGTCTGCAAGGAATGGTATTCTCTCATCACAAACCCTCATTTCATTTCTCAACACCTCCATAGATCACTAGCAGCTCCCCATACACTCGTTAGGTACTGCACTCGGAACCCGAATGGCAATCTTTTTTCTTTGATAGAGCATTACTCGGTCCGATTCGATAACAACAATGCTTTTGACGAGAACGCAAAACCCGAGCTCCCGTTCAAGAGCTCGGTTTTTTGTTTCCGTATTGTTGGTAATTGTAACGGATTGCTCTGTCTATTTGATGAAATGTGTGGAAACCATTTGGATAATTTACTTCTATGGAACCCATTGGTCGGGAAAAGCGTGGTCGTTCCAAGACCGGGGGTCAGTTTTACGTTGGGACAACATCCCTGGTTTCATACTTTTGGATTTGGGTTTGATGAGTAGAGGAATGATTACAAGGTGGTTGCAATTATGTCAGCTACAGGGCGATGTATATAAGCCCAGGGTTGAGGTTTACTCTCTCAACTCCGGCATTTGGCGAGAAATTAGTCCTAAGGGCCTAATATATACTCTCCCCTTGGGAGCACCACATGCCTATTTGAATGGGATTGCACATTGGGTTGCAACCGATTATAGAAAACCGAGGAGCAATGCGAAGCGTTCCTGTATCCTGACCTTCAGCATTAAGGATGAGGTGTTTGGTGAGATGATGTTACCGGAGGCGGGAACTTTGCAAACAGAGATCATGGTGACCGTCTTGCAGAACTCGCTTGCTGTTATCTATGTTGATTACAACTTCGGAGATGGTGAAGTTCCTGGTTGTTGGGTTTGGATGATGAAAAATTATAGTGTGGAGGAGTCTTGGTCTTTATTGTTCCGAGTTGACCATAGTAGAGTATTGGATTGGCCGGTTGGCTTTAAGGTGAATGGTGAATTGGTCATGAAGACAAGGGCAGTATCCTTGGTTTCCTATGACCCTAAAAACAAACAGGTCAAGGATCTGGGAATCCATGGCTGTAAAATACTAAACGGGGCCATTGATTCATTTTACCTAGGGAAATATGTGGAAAGCCTTGTCTTGCTTGACAGGGGGGCGAGTGCACCTGTGCATATGGGTACTTCTGATGGATCACTTCTTATTTAGAACGAAGAGAATGGTGCTGAGGAAACTGAGAAGCTTAAATGAAGAGAATGATGTTGAAGAAGACTGGATGGCATCTTATGCAGAATGAAAGAATGGAGCTGAGAAATCAAGAAGCTCTATCAAAAAGATCAGAGGAGGAAAATGATAGATATGCAGACTGGATGGAACATATAGAAGACTAGATGTCATCTTATGCAGAATGAAAGAATGGAGCTCAAAGCCAAGAAGCTCTACCAAAAAGAGCAGAGGAGGAAAAGGAAAGATATGTGATCTTACTTTAGTTTTGAAAGCAGCTTATATTCTCTACTGTTAGGTTTTGCATTTTTTAGATGCATTGTATTGATCACATATGATGGGTAAAGTTCAATCCACCCTCTTCAAGCCACTGATGTTATGTATGAGTGCTAAATAAACAAGTTCATGTGTAGATGTGTGGAAGAAAACAAAGACCGGTTGCGTATTGCGTGATTATGACAGTGTAATCTATTATCTATGAGTCAAATGATGAGACTGAAAACAGTTTAAATGAAGAATTCATCCATCTCTGGTAGTGGCCGTTATACTTTCTCGACTCTCTCCTTGGAGGTTACGATGTTAGGCAAGACTTATAGCTGCAAAGTGCAAGTACATCTTCTGGTGTCAAAACGACTTTGTCATATTTATTAATACAAGTTTGTTATAGTGTCAAAAACCTAAAAAATAGTAATATAGTAGTACCGTTTTAGTGACATTTTAGCACCAGTCTCAAAATCAACCCCTCTCATTTTTCTGATATATTGTAGTTTTATTGGCCCGGATAATGTGGTAGATTTTGCAAAGCCTAAGTTGCCACCAAATTCGGCAAAAAATGGCTCTGCTATTTTTGGACAGCAACAGGAGCACCACTTTGTCGCATTTGTCAAATTGTAACTTGATAACGTAAATGGCTCATAGATAGACTAGCTCCAAGGGTGATGACTTTGAAGTCCTGTGCTGCTATTCTGTGTGAATCCTAACCTTAGTTTTGGATTTATCTTGATGGGACCTCTTTGAGCTACTTAGACTGAAAACAGTTTAAAACAAGAAGCAGCACCAAGCAGTAGTCCCCCAACTTGGATATGGTTCAGATCCTTCAACTCCATGTCCACAACGTACCTTCAAGCAAGGCAAAGGAAGCTCATCAGCTTTAAGGGATCCCGAGAAATTGTTCCTCGTAGCCGTAAGGATTGAGATTTGTCCTTTCAATGAGATTCGTCTGCTTGGACTAGATTTGGACAGCCAGAGTCTTTTTGCTCATGCCAAGTGACAGTACACCCCCACAGGCATTGACCTGTCCCGCTGAGAGAGCATCTCCAACCATCCTCTTCATATCTTCGAAAGTGTTCTTGAATTCTTCAGACTTGAGTCTTAAATTTGAGTCTCCATTTCAATTTATGAAGAAGTTTGTTGATTTTGATTTTACCCTGTGAGATATGTATTAGCATATGAGACCGTGATCCAATACACGAGAATGAAAAGTTCAACATATTTACGTAATATTTGAGGAAATAAAATACTCCCTCCGTACCTAAATAAGTGTACGGCACGCAAATCTAGGCCTTTAAATAGATGCATTTGTTTCGTTAAAAAAATTAATTTTTTTTCACGAATGAATAGATAGCAATGAGTTATATTAGATTGTGAAAAAAATTTAATTTTTTTAACGAAAAACATACATCTTTTGTAAGGCCTAGGTTTGCGGGCCAGAACACTTATTTAGAAACGGAGGGAGTAGTTCAATTTGGGAGGAACATTGAGTTTGGGGGAGAATGAATTAGATTTTTAAAAGTTAGTGATAGAAATGAACTGTGTGGGCGCACAGATGTTCATGTGTAATTATTATTATTAATTTTATTTTTAAATCTGGGTGTGCTGGCCAATTTGCATGAGACATCAACTAATCTGAGTGCCTTAAACTTAACAGCTAAGCAATTTTTCAGTGGCCCCGTGGCCCTTATGTATAGTTGCTCACAGAGCAATAATGCTACGGACACGCCTATCGGCCACTCCCCAAAAATATACATTGCGCATCCCCTCCATCTGTGTTTCTGGAGATGAGGACAACATTGTCTCGCTGTTACACAATTGCAATCCATATAATTGTGTTGGTAGCTATATTCAAGGCAAGAAGAAATCTCCTAGAAGACGTGTGGTTTTAATGGAGCTTCATCGTCATTATTGGATTGGCTTTATTTCAAGGCAAAAGAAATCACCTTATAGAGAGATGGTCAAATTCACATTTCCTCATTGTATTTGTATGTAGACTGTAGTACATCGTTCCTGAAGCTGTTCAAAAAAGAAAGTACTCCTACATTGTTCCTGAAGCAAAGTTACCCGGAGGTGTTGCCAGGAAAATATGCACCATCGATTTTCATCCGTGAGCTTGATTGTCCCCTTGGGGGAAACATCTTCATGATTCAAATTCTGAACTTGACCAGACACTAAACTGATAATTTTTGTTGTCGTTTTTGGGGGTACAATCGAATGAAACAGGAAGCATGGTTCTCACTTCTTCTGTCTTGGGAGCGCACATTTTAATGTATATTTTTTTTGTCTAACTGGGTGTCCTGGTCAATTTGCACGACATCTCGACTGATCCGAGAGCCCTAAAGTTAACAACGTACTATGTAATTTTCCAGTGGCCCCAGGGCCCTTCATGTGGACTCGCTCACAGAGATGTATGGCAACAACTACTAGAGCATACATATCACTGGGCATATAAATTGTTGGGCAAAGTACGGAAAACCTCTCTGAGGTTTGGACGTTTGGCAGATAACCTCCCTGACGTTAACTAATGAGCACATAACCCCCCTATGGTTTTGGAGTAAACTGCAACCGTTAGGTTTTCCATCCCATTTGACGGCATGTGCGTGGCATGCGCCTGAATTGCAAGTATAGACCTAAAAAATGTGTTTCCCTCCAAAAATGATATTTTTTCTTCCATTAATGCCCTTTGCCCATCTCTATAAAAGACCAACCCTAGTTTACTCCTCCCATTTCATACCAGGTTTCCAACTTTCTTGCCAACTTCTAAGGTAAAATATTTTACTTCTTCTATGTAAATCCATTTATAATTTTTATAATTTCTTCCTTTTTTACCTTTTTGTTTATGTATAACTCAATTATGTAGGTTAATATATATATATATATTAGATGTGGCAAACGAGCGGGTCTGGGTGGGTTGGAACAGGTCGTGGGTCAAATATGGGTCAAAAAGTAAACGGGTTGAAACGGGTCGTGTCAAATATGGGTCAAGTCAAAACCAAACTTGCTCGACCCGACATGTTTTTTTTTCCTTGACTTTTCTGTTTGTCTCTATTCAATGTTTTTTTTTTTTTTTTGTATTTGTTTGTTTTGCGACAAACTTTTTATCCGTTCGTCTCGACAAGAGAAACGAAAAAGTAATTTTTTTTTTACTTTTACCCTAATATTTTTTGTAATATTCAAGATAAATCCCAACAACCAGTTTTTTGGACTTTATCTTGGATGTTTTCAAAAATTAAAGCTTTTGGAACTTTGTTTGTTCGTTATGGACATTCACCACAATCCTCCAATTTCTGTAGTCGAAAGTCAGAAACAAAACTTTTGGATCAGAAATTGGAAAATGTTCACTAAAAATAAGAGGACTTTAATCGATAATTATGCCGAAGTCGTTAACAAATGTTCACAAAAATTTGACATTGTTAATGTAAATTTTTGTTGGCAATTAATTAAGGAATGTGAAGAAAATGTGTGTGTGGGAGTAAATTTGAACGAGAGGGGAAAAAGGGCGGCCCCACCAGCCACGTAGGATATTGGGTGCTAGGTGGGAGTTGGGAGTAAATTTTTGTTTTTACTGTCATTAGTTCGACAATATCACGACATTCCAGTACGGGGATTTCAGGATCTCCTTGTATGAGTCTTTTAGTTCCAATCCATATTGGACCCGTTTTAACCCATCTAAACCGATATAAATATGAGTTGATATAGGTTCAACTCATATCAACCCATTATATAATATAAAAAATTGGTGGGAGGTCCACTATAGCATGTTTGTAACCCACTGAGTCCACTGATCAAATCTCTAACCCACCAAGTCCACTATTATGTATTTGGTAAGGCTTAAAGTCCACTGCATTTAAAAAGGTAAATAGTGCTTGACAGATTTACCCTTCCATTCAAATCCCATCAATTTAGCCCATTATCCTCTCATTATCCCTTCTAGTTTTGAAATCAAAATCCCATCAATTTAGCCCATTTATCACGCTAATCACGGGTCTCTCTCTCTCTCGTCTCTCTCTATTTGGAATGCTGATCATATATGACGTTACATATTCTCCTTTTTAAGAGTTACATATTTTTTTTGTAACGTTGTACAGATTTTGATATAAGACCATGTATTTCGATTATTTGAATAAATATATAAGATTATATAACATGCATCATCATATAACCATATTAAATCACTTATTGATTTGGTCCGCGCAGCGGCCTCTCCGACTTCGAGTTTTCTGAATAAATATTAAGATTATATAACGTTATATACTCGTTCATCAGTTCACATTTAACATGAAAATACTTACATTTTACGTTATATACTCATTCATCAACTCGCATTTAACGTTATATACTCATTCACTCATGACAGAAGACCACATATAACGATATTATGGATGCAAACCTAAAATGATTTTGGTTGTTTAGGTTTAACCTTATATAATGTCAACATAACGTATTGTACATATATAACGTTATATACTTTATTGAATTGGTCCGCGCAGCGGCACCTAAAATGATTTTGGTTGTTTAGGTTTAACCATATATATATATATAGTCAACATAACGTCTTGTACATAGATAACGTTATATACTTTATTGAATTGGTCCGCGCAGCGGCACCTAAAATGATTTTGGTAGTTTAGGTTTAACCTCATATAATGTCAACATAACGTCTTGTACATATATAACGTTATATACTTTATTGAATTGGTCCGCGCAGCGGCCTCATTGACTTGCTTATGATAATTGTATATGTATGAGTTTCTTGAATCTTTTTTATTACAATGCAAGAACATATAAATAATCTTATATATGTTTACAATGCAAAAACAAACAAAGAACCTTACAATGTTATACATGAGATTTTGTCCTTTCTAAGTCAAAAAGAAAAAAAAAGAAGAGGAGATCTCGTAATTTCTTTCCCTTCGTCGCCGTAACCTTCTTCACAGTCGACTTCACAAGTAACTTAATACTCTTCACCCATTGAACAACTGCACAAATAACAGCCTTTAACAAAATTAGTATATAACCAACATTGATATAATCATATCTGTGTTATAAACCATTAATCATTAACATGGTCAATCCAGTTATATAACCATATATACGAACTGCAGCGAAAACGATATTTTCAAGAACTTAAGGTGTAATTTCGGCCATAAAACCCGACCTAATTATATTACAGTCGGTTTCTAACTAAGGTTATATAATCATCCACTCTTATATAACCTTATATGAATTGGTCCGCGCAGCGGCCTAACAGATTCGAGTATATAACCATATATACCAATCATAAAAAGTGCAATAACCAGGATGCTCTGTACAAAAACCCTCAAACAGAAGGTAAACAGCTTGTTTGAACAAGGAATCAAAGTGGTCTACAAACACTGAACCAGAAAACATCTAATTTATGATATAACAATATATATACTCAAACTTTCAAAACCCTAACTTATATTACCAAAATCGTTAATATAACCATATATACGAATGGGAACGTACCTACTGTTGGTTCAGTGTTGGTGGTGGATGACGACCACGAATTTTTCCCAAATCCGATTGACGGTGACGAGGATCTGAAACAAAGGTGAACAACTGGGACGAGGATTTGTGGCGGCGGCATTGGTGAGCGAGCGCCATTGTTGGTGGGCGGCGGAGATCGGTGATGGCGACAACAAAGAACGCCCGGCGATCGAGGAATGGATTGGCGATTAGGATCCTACTAGAACGGGCGACGAACGGTCGAAGAACGGACGCGATCGTTGGTGGTGGACGACGGAGATCGATTGACGCCAACGACGAAGATTGTTGACGACGAACGGTCGAAGAACGAGCTTTTCTCTCTCTCTCTCTCTCTTTCTCTCTCTCTCTCGTTCGTGCGTTCTGAAAAGGGGGGAGGGTTTTGTACTGATTAGGGAGAAATTTTTGGGAGAGAAATCGGGAGAGATTTTAGGGGATTGGAAATTTCAAATGGATATGTTTGAAATGGATGTAAAGGGGTATATTAGACTAAACATGATTATTATTTCCCTAATAATAGGTTAATGGACTTAGTGGGTTATAGAATTTAGAAGTGGACTTAGGAGGTTTGGAAAGTGCTATAGTGGACCTGGGGAAAATTCTCCCTATATAATATGGGTGGATTGGTTTAGGTTATAAGTGGGCGGATTTAGGTAGGTTAAAAAAAATGGGTTAGAATTGTCACCTCTAATATATACGCAACCCATTAATGTTGACGAATTTTTTTTGAGCTTTTTTTTGTGTGGATATTTTCAAGAAAAAATAAATTATATTTTACTGCTCCCAGCTTAAAGAAAGATAAAGAATTTTATATTTTCTCTTCAGCGTAGATTCAATTATAGAATATAAAAATTAAAAAACAAACGTTGATTTCCATTTTTCTTACGAATGCTTAGATATTAAGCAGAAAGCTTTCCCGATGGAAGGCGTAATGCTCTGAAAAGGAAAAGGAAAAGGAAAATACCATTCATATGAGAATTATATATTAGGGAATGTTTAAAAATGGCAATGAATAAATGTGGTGAACTTTGAAATTGGAAACAATTGGAACAAACGACTCAGTTGATAATGAGAAATTTCCCAAACATAATCATAGCCGTAGGAAGAAGTGAAATTGCTTTATTTATCACAAGGGTAACGAGGTCTTTTCGCTCTTTGTCGTTAACAGAGTTACAATTGCAGTTTACTCCAAAATCATAGGGGGGTTATGTGCTCATTAGTTAACGTCAGGGAGTTTATCTGCCAAACATCCAAACCTCAGGGAGGTTTTCCGTACTTTGCCCTAAATTGTTATTGCTAAAACACACACACTTGAGCAAGAAAACAATAAAAAGCAACGAAAGCACCAGCTTGAGTAGGGAAATTGGCCTCCTGAATAGAGCAGAGAAAATGCATAAAAAGCTTACAAACGTCATAACTAAAATTGTAGTGTTTTTTTTTTTTTGATCAACAGAAACTTTAATTGTACTTAGACCAAACCTCTTGTGACTATGTAACTACCAATGTTTGACTTACTCAGAAGTCTCAGAAATTTTTCATATCAGCTTACAAATGGACTGTCGCCGATGAATACAAGCTACGCAAGAACTTGAGAGATATCAAGCGAAAGGAAGAGAATTCACCGTTATTTGAACATATTGGGCCTTGACAGAAACAGCCAATACACAATACACATACTCGTCAACGGGAGCCAGAGGTGCTTCAACCGATGAAGCACAGCTACAGATGCGGGCTAAGGATATGGAGATATGAACAAAAAGGGTACTCTTTGACAGGACTCAAACCAAACCTGATTGTCACTGCAACCATATAAAGATTTGGCAAGTGTTTTTAAAAGCAATGCAAGCAATCCAACAAGGATGTCAGGCGATTCTTCAGGCGACAGAGGAGTGAATGAGAAGCTCTCAGTTCTAAATGTCAAACACTGAAAGAGGAGAGATGATCAAATCACCTGCGATATGTTGATCAAGAGGATGCATGATAACCGTGTCTCAACCATGGCATATCTTACAAATCTAATTCAATGTTTTGTCAAACTATAACAACACATTTCTAATTCAAAGCCATTTCATCATCGTAAATTCAGTCTCATTGTCATCAGACTAAATGAGGTCTTTCTCTGCTCTGTTATACAATATCACATGGGAGTAAAACCCAAGAATACTAAAGAAGAAGTACCAAAAAATGGGGCAAAACTCCTTTACGCGAGATACCCTACAAATCCATATATCTCCGGAGGACAACAAAGTACCCTATACTTCCAAGAAAAGAAAAAAGAAAAACAAAAGCAAAGGAAGAGAAAGACACGCTGCTGGGGAGGAGATTAGGAACAATCCCTTCAATGAATATATGGAACAGAGAACTCTATACTTCCTTTTTGATAATCCAGTATCCTGCCCAATGGACCAACTAATAAGGGAACCAGTCCCAAAGTCCACTAGCGGAGCATAATAAAAGCTGGACCAAAGGCCCGTATGGATTGGCTCGACATAAGAATTGATAACGCGTGGGTAGGAGTCGAACCATGTTAACTATAATTATGGGATCTGATGTATGTATTTTAGGAAATTGAAATCCCCTTAATGATGTGATTTGATGTAGATAATTTAGGAAGTCTGAATCCCCTTGTACTCTTGTATATATAGATGACTGAATATGAATAACATTGTATTGTGAGTTTCTCCCAAATTTGTCATGGTATCAGAGCATTAAGATCCTTGTTTACTGTCTTGAGTACGTTCCATTTTCTCTTAATCTTTCTCAAGAATTTCATTTCATAGAACACATTCCTGTTCTTTTTCTTTGTAGAACACATTCCTGTTCTATCTCTCCTCTTTTCAATTGTGAACCTAATGGCTACAGATAGTAAAACCTCATCTTCCACTATAGATGTAATAAAGAGTGCTGGTGTCGTAGCTGCAAGTATAGATTCTTCCAGTCCCTATTTCCTACACCACTCAGATAGTCCAGGGACTATACTAGTTTCTCATCCTCTAAATGGAGATAATTATTCTTCATGGAGTCGTGCTATGAGCACAGCGTTGAACGCCAAAAATAAACTATGTTTTGTTGATGGTTCTTTGGAGATTCCTCCACCATCTACTGCAGACCATCAGATTTGGAAACGCTGCAATGATATGGTGAAGATTTGGCTCCTCAACTCTCTTTCTGCCGAAATCGCTGATAGTGTGATGTATGAGACCTACGCTTCCGCCATCTGGAATGATCTCAAGGAGCGTTTTGCCGTAACGAATGCTACTAGAATTTATCAGTTACGCCGTGATATTGCTCTTCATTCTCAAGGTGTACTTTCCATTTCTTCTTATTACACAAAGTTGAAATTCTTGTGGGATGAACTTTACTCCTATCTTTCTATTCCTACTTGCCATTGTGGTTCTTCAAAGGCCCTACAAGACTACCAGCAACAGGAGAAGCTAACCCAATTTCTTATGGGTCTCAATGAAACTTACGGCATCATTCGTGGCCAAATTCTTCTTATGGATCCACTTCCATCTATTAATCGTGCCTATTCTCTTTTGCTTCAAGAAGAGAAACAACGCCAGATTTCTGCAAATCCATCGGTTGAACTAGAATCTGCTGCATTTCTAGCTTCAAATAATTATGCTGCCCCTTTCCTGTCTAATTATCAGATTGCTCCATTGCCAACTGCTAGTGGTCATCGCAAGCCTCGTCCCATTTGCGAGCATTGCAAATGGGTTGGACACACCAAAGCAAATTGCTACAAACTCGTTGGTTACCCACCCGGCCATCGTCTTCATCAGTCCAACAAACATTCCAAAAATGAGGGAGTCAATAAGCCCACTGTCAGAGCACCTCTCTTTCATCAGACTAGCACTCAAGCACCGGCCAAAGGTTTTGCAACTGCTGCTAATGTTCGTTCTTCTCAAGAGTTCCATGCCAATCAAGGTTTTGTGGATGGCTCCAATTCCTTATCGCGTCAAACTCCCACTCATATAGATCCAACAAATCCAGCCAACCTCACCCACACAGGCTCAAGCCTTCACTGTTGAGCAATATCAGCACTTACTCAATCTCATCAATACTGGTAATACACCCCCATCAACTCATTTTACAGGTAATTCTGTTTCTTACCCATCCTCTTTATCCTTTGCAACATGGATAGTGGACACGGGTGCCTCAGATCATATGATATTTGATTCCTCACTTTTCCATACATTTACACCCACTTCTACCATGTTATCTGTCAAACTTTCGAATGGAACTACAGCTACAGTCACTGGTGTTGGTTCTATTTTTCTCACTCCAACAATTTTACTTGACCATGTTTTGTGTGTCCCTTCTTTTGGTTTCAATCTACTTTCCATCAGCAAGCTGACGGCTTCTACATCTATTTCCGTTTTATTTACTCAAAACTCTTGCATCTTTCAGGACCAACCCCAGAAGAGGAAGATTGGAATAGCTGAGCAGAAAAATGGTCTCTACTACTTTCACCCTCGGGATGCTTCTAGCACTTCTTTTGTTTCTATTCGTCCAACTTTTGACTTGTGGCATTGGCGGCTTGGTCATGTTTCTTCTAGTCGTTTACAAGTATTGTCAAAAACTGTTAGTGATATTTCAATTCAAGATTCTTGTCATTGTGATATCTGTCCATTAGCAAAATTTAAGCGACTCCCTTTTCCTAGGAGTTCCATTTCCTCTCTTGGCCCATTTGATTTGATACATTGTGACATATGGGGTGGTTATCGAACCCCATCTCATTGTGGGGCTCATTATTTTCTCACCATTGTAGATGACTTTACTCGTTGCACATGGGTATTTTTGATGCAACATAAATCTGAAACTCCTCTCTACCTTAAGTATTTTTTCGCATTTGTTGATACCCAGTTTCAATGCAAAGTCAAACAAATCCGAACAGATAATGGACGAGAGTTCTTTTCCAAATTAATCAATCCATTTCTTCAAGAACATGGTATTTTTCATCAATCAAGCTGTGTTGCCACTCCGCAACAAAATGGAGTTGTAGAACGCAAACATGGTCACATTCTTGGAGTTGCTCGAGCTGTTCGATTTCAAGCACATCTACCCCTTGCTTTTTGGGGTGAATGCGTCTTAGCTGCCACATATTTGGTCAATCGCATTCCCACTCCCATACTCTCAAATAGATCACCACACGAAGTTTTGTTTAATAGAAAACCTGATTACTCCCATCTTCGAGTATTCGGATGTCTTTGTTATACAGCTAATCTTAACCCTTCTCGAGATAAATTCAGTCCAAGAGCTCGCAAGTGTGTTTTTGTTGGTTATCCCCTTGGTAAAAAGGGTTATCATGTTTATGATCTCAACACCCATGAAATTTTCACGAGTCGAGATGTTATATTTCATGAAACAATTTTCCCCTTTCAGCTTTCTTCCCAAAAATTCAAGTCAGATTCTGTTATTCCCCTCCCTATACCTGACTATCACAATTCCCTCGATATATCACATTCTTCACGTTCTTCGCCTGAACCATGTGATACACCTTCTTGCATCTTTAGTCCACTGCATACAGATTCACATGATTCTCACCCTTCCGCTTGTCCAGATATATCCACCATACCTCCCTCCGTCCCTCCTACTTCGACATCCTCTAGACCACAACGTGTGCGTCGTCCACCTAGCTATCTTCGAGACTTCCACTGCTCTCAAGCTCAATTGCCGGCTGTTCCTTTCTCTTCTTCTTTGCTTGGTTCACAGAAAGGTATGTCTTATCCATTATCCTCATGCATATCCTATCAACAATTGTCTCCTTCTCACCACAAATTTGTTGCAGCAATTTCTTCTGTTGTGGAACCCAATTCTTTTTGTCAGGCCATGCAAGACCCAAATTGGCGTGCTGCTATGGATAATGAATTTCTCGCTCTTGAGCAGAATTGTACTTGGCAACTCACACATTTGCCTCCTGGTAAAAAGGCTATTGGTTGTAAGTGGGTTTATAAAATCAAATATCGAGCTGATGGCACAATAGAACGCTACAAAGCTCGTCTTGTTGCTAAAGGTTATAATCAAACAGAAGGCCTTGACTATCATGAAACGTTTGCTCCAGTTGCAAAACTAGTTACTGTACGATGTCTTCTTGCCATTGCATCAGCTCATTCTTGGCCCCTGCATCAGCTTGATGTGCAAAATGCTTTTCTCCATGGAGATCTTGAGGAAGAAGTCTATATGTCACTTCCTCAAGGTTTTCGACGACAGGGGGAGACAAAGGTATGTCGTCTTCTTAAGTCCTTATATGGTCTTAAGCAGGCTTCACGCCAATGGTTTGCTAAATTCTCTACTGCTCTTATAGACGATGGGTTTATCCAATCCAAAACAGATTATTCTCTATTCACTCGCTCTCGTGATCAACAGTTTACTATTGTCCTTGTCTATGTGGATGACATTATTGTCACCGGAAATAATGAAACTGACATTCGTCATCTCAAGGAATTTCTTCACCAGCGATTTCATCTCAAAGACCTTGGACTTCTCAAATATTTTCTTGGACTTGAGGTTGCGCGATCTGCAAGTGGTATTTGCCTTTCGCAACGGAAATATGCTCTTGAAATTATTGAAGAAACTGGTTTACTAGGTGCTCAACCAGTTCATATTCCAATGGAGCAAAACCATAAATTGAGTGCTTCTGATGGTGCCTTGCTTACTGACCCTTCTTCCTATAGAAGACTGGTAGGTCGCCTCATTTATCTCACCATTACTCGGCCGGATATTGTGTATCCCGTTCATGTTCTAAGTCAGTACATGAGCCAACCACGCAAGCCGCATCTTGATGCTGCTTTTGCCTAGTGCGCTACTTGAAACGAGCACCTGGTCAAGGAATTCTTTTATCTTCAAGTTCTGATCTTCAACTTCGGATGTATTCTGACTCTGATTGGGCCAGCTGTTCAGATACACGACGTTCGACTACTGGTTTTTGTTCATTTCTTGGCACCTCACCTATTTCATGGAAAACCAAGAAACAACACACCGTGTCTAGGTCATCCGCAGAATCCGAATACCGCGCCATGGCCTCTGCTGTGTGTGAAATTACTTGGTTACTATCTCTTTTGAAAGATATGGGAGTTGACCATCCTCAACCTGCCATACTCTTTTGCGACAATCAAGCAGCACTTCATATAGCCGCCAATCCGGTCTTCCATGAAAGAACAAAGCACATTGAGATCGATTGCCACTTCATTAGAGAAAAACTTCGTCAAGGCTCCATCCGGACTGCATATATGCCTAGTAAAGAGCAACTTGCTGATATCTTTACAAAGTCCTTGGGCAAAGATCAGTTCCAGGTTCTTCTTAGCAAGTTGGGCGTTCTCGACATTCACGCTCCACCTTGAGGGGGAGTGTTAACTATAATTATGGGATCTGATGTATGTATTTTAGGAAATTGAAATCCCCTTAATGATGTGATTTGATGTAGATAATTTAGGAAGTCTGAATCCCCTTGTACTCTTGTATATATAGATGACTGAATATGAATAACATTGTATTGTGAGTTTCTCCCAAATTTGTCACCAAGACCAACGCCTTCTTGAGGGTCTTGGTTGCCATGTGACTACCAATGCACCAACAAGTAGGGGCTAATAGAAATAATATACTGAGAAACTCTCATTCATTTCTCTCCACAACTGGTAGAGACCCAAGCTTTCCTTACTCTAAATTTAACTGCAGAATTAACGCCCAATTTGTTTCGGCACAAAAAAAAAAAAAAAAGACAGGAGAACATCTTCTGAATTTTATGGAGTTGGATGCAATGTAAAATAAAAGTAAAGGGGAAACAAAGCTATCTGTTTCCACTTTTTAAAGGTAGAAGCCATTTTCGGATCAGCACTAGTACTACTCCTCCTCCACCCCTATCTCTAACATTCAATCACAACCACCACCCGGCCACAGTGCCACCACCAACCACCAACATTACCGTAGCCCCTTGCACCACTATTTCTGTTACGCAGAAAAAAAAGAGGGTCGTAAGAAGATCAAATAACCGTTTAGAAGACATTCAATCAAACAGGCAACAACTACCAATGAGCATTGCTAGGGACACCTCTAAGTTTACATCTGTTCTTACATCCTGTCTCAGAAGTCATAAGTGAATGTGGACCCATAAAGCTATTTAGAGGGTCCTACCCTCAGTCACATAATTTGCATGTGAGAGCGCGAGCACAAGCGTGAAAGTATCTTTGAAACACATCTCAACCTACTAAAATGCACGAGAGTACAGATTGAGAGAGCTTGAGAGCGATAGTGCAGGATATTTTGAAGGATTATGTGAGACTCCCACCATGACTTGTGAGAGATGATTTATAAGAAAGGATGTAAACTTGGATGTGCGCCTAGTATTTTGGGCTACTAATTCCTAGTCGATGCCCCAAGCATTGTTGGAATTAATTTAGAATTGCTAACTATGTTAGATACATCGTTTGTAGAGATTCATGTGTATGGTACAAGAAGAGTCTATGTGTGCTCAATGTATGTTCAAGGTACATGTATTTTGTATCTTGATGTGTGTGTGGAGTTTAAGGGTCAAGAGTCAATTGTTAGTTCAAGAGTTAAATTAGTATGATTCATGTACTTAGTTTTCTAAGGGTCTAAGGGTCATTCATGAATCTATTTATTGTCTAGGTTTGCATACGTGACTAGATACGTGACATGTGAGTCATATAAATTCTCGAAGTGTTTGAGTCAATTTGTAATATCTCAGTTAACTTCAGAAAATATATAAAGAGTATATTGTTAAGTGTTTAGGCACGTTTGCTCTTTGGGAGCTCTGTACAACCCGAGGGTTGTATATCTCCGTTTATGTTCTTTGTTATCTCCTACACACACTTATATTCCAATGTATTCCGCTGTGCTTCCCAAACATAGCAAATCATCATATGCTCTCTCGTTTCTTGTTTTTCTACTTGGTATCAGAGCTCCTATGTTTTCTACTTGGCATCGGAGCTCTTTAATTTTCTACTGACAGCTAAACGATTAGTATCACCGAAGACATAAAACTGGAACTCGAATTTAGAGAATCATCATAAACCTCCACATACAGTATATAACAATTCAAGATTTAGCAAGGCAAAAAAAAAAAAAAAAATGTCAGTCAACTTCATTTCATTACAAAGTGCCAATTGGGCAAATACAGGAATCCACCGAAAATACAAAGATATAGGCTAAACATGAACATCAGGTAGGAACCTAAACTCTACCACTGAGAAATAAGAACAAACTGCAAAGCAGAGCCGACACACGAAGTTCGACCAATAGAGCCGTTCACCGTAATAGAGAATAAGCACCTACGGGAACGGAACCTAATCACTGAATAAGCAAGAAAACAGGGGATCCATTTTCATCAAACCAATCTTAACCCCGAAAAACAGTCACCAGAGCAAGAAGACCAAATCAACCCACCATCGTCGGACAATCCTCAATAGGTGCCGGATTATTCGCCAACCATCCCTTTTACACCGAATCTGAAAAATCAGATCGGTACCTACTCCGGACTGGGGAGACCAGCTGGAAAACTTGAAAAAGCTAGTAAAAAATAGAAAAAAAAAAAACAAGAAAAAACCCTAACTCCATCACACCATTATTACAACAAAAATACTAAAAGCAGGGACAATTTGCAGGGACCCGTGCAGAGACAATCGTGTTTGGCCCCATTTCGGGTCCCAAAAAAATCTAAAAAAATATCCATAAATTTTTGAATATTATTTTATAGAGTCTAGTAAAAAATCAGCTCCTGCGGATATTGGTAAGTATTACTTTTGGATTCGTAAGGGCAAACTGAGCAGTTCGCCCCTACGAATCCAAAAGTAATACTTACCGATACCCGTAGGAGCTGATTTTTTACAGGGTCTTATAAAATAATATTCAAAAATTTATGGATATTTTTCTAGATTTTTTTGGGACCCGAAATGGGGCCAAACGCCATTATCTCTGCACGGGTCCCTACAAATTGTCCCGTTAGCTGGATACAAGCTGTTTGAGATGCTCAAGAGCCAAGATCTTATTTCCAATATGCCTGTTCAAAACAGGGTTGAAGGCTAAATCAAATTACCGAATAGATTCAACAATCATTCAGAATTATCAGCCAATTGCTGGGCCTGGAGACATTGGAGGGCTTTCTTGTGGGCCCAGGTCTCGATGGTGAGGTCGGGCTTGGCGTTGAGGCCCACTCCGAGTATGACGACGGTGAGGAAGCTCGTCAGGTAGCAAGGGAGCTCCCAGTCCTCCCACTTCCTCGCCAGCCCCGGCAGCGGCGGCCCCTTGAAAAGGTAGCCGTTTGGGCGATCTTGATGGCCGGGGTGGCCCAGCGGCTGGGATCGTCTCCGCCGCCGCTGCGGAGGCGGAGAGCACCCAGGGCTATCGCAAAGGGCTTCGGCGACGGCATTGTTTTGTTTGGATCGAACTATTTGCAACCACAAATTTTTTAATTGTAGCATGTTCTAAACCTAACTTACAAATTTTAACAATTTCTTACATACAACCTAACAAATATTCAGAAACTTCCAAAAATACCCTCTCCTTCCCCCTTCTCTCTCTTCACCGCCAAAACAGCACACCCACACCCACTACCACCACACCTCCATAACCGCTGCCTTCACCAAACGTTCAAAGGTTGAAGACGACCACTGTAAAAATCCCCCGTAGCTTGCCTGGAACGGCATCCTGAGGATGGATCCACTATTACGGCTCCGTCACCACAGCTCCGTCTCCCTCACTTCCACTGATCTGCCTTTCATACGTTCTCTCTCTCTCTCAATATCTCTGGTCAACTCAAGACAAACCCACAACTCCACCCAATGGTTGCTAAGATTACACGAGAAAATGCAGGAAAGTAAGAATTAATGTGTACGACTTTACATTAGGGCTCCGTTTGGTTCAATATAAAATGTTTTTCATGTAAAATGTTTTTTTAAAAAATCAACTTTTAAATTTTTATTTTTAGTGTTTGGTTGACACATAAAAAATAATTTTCAAAGCTATAATGAATGGATGGATGGCTCAGAAAATGTGTAATGCACCCAAGTGAAATTGGATTATATATATACTATATAGAGATGGCTCAGAAAATTAGAAATTGGAGAGAGAGAGAGAGAGAGAGAGAGAGAGAGAGAGAGAGAGAGAGAGAGAGAGAGAGAGAGAGAGAGAGTGAGTGGATGGATTCTGGATGACAAATGTGGTTGGGTAGTGGAAGGCTGGAAGTGACGGGAGGTGGCACTGGAAAATGACTTACTTATGTTTTGACGGTAGGTTGTTTTACCCCGACTGAGGGAAATTATTTTACAAATGAAAACATTTTACTCATAATTTGTGCAACCAAACATTGAAAAATGAGTAAAATGTTTCACAAGAAAAATATTTTACGGCCAAACAAACGGAGCCTAGATTCCATTCCCATGGCAAAAGGAATAAAATAATTGATTCAAAAAATCAGGAGGAAGAAAGTTAATTGAAAAAATTTGTTCCAAATACAGTGAGAAAAACCCTCGCAACTCTCGATTCAGCGATTCACTCCTCGCCGACGAACCCAGTCCCATCGCGCATTTCGTGAATGCGTTATACGGAGCATGATGAATTCAGAATTTGCATTTTTTACATTTTTAACAGTCAGTATCTACGCTTTTAACAAAGAAAAAGAAAAAAGACATGACGTATTTTCAAGATGCGTTATAAAGTGTTCGGATATTAGAATATGAAATTTGTAAACATTTTCGAGTTCTATAATCCAAAATTGTCTAAGAGTTGAAGAGGAGAGGTTGCTTACTAGACCTAGGCATCTACAGCTTTATGGGTTTGGTTCTGGTTACCCTGTTCTTGTTCCATCACCAACGAAATCCCCAAAGTACCAAACAATGCTACATACAAACGAACGAAAGCGGTAGAAGAACTAATAACTCCATGAACGAATAACTTCGCAGCCGTGGGGCACCGGCCCGGCGGGCAGAATGAAGTCTTGGGGTGGGGGACGAATCTGTGGAGTTTGGTGGAGTGGTTGTCTCTGCTCGGAAGAGAGGGTGGAGCCGTAGAGGTGGGTTAAATCTGTGGAAGAAGAAGAGATGGATCCATCCTAAAACGACGTCATTTTAATGGAGGTGTTTTTGTCAAATTTTTTGAGGGTATTTTGTACTAAAGTAATTACTTTAAGAATTATGTTACGTTTAGGGAATTTGTGGTTGTAAATAGCTCGGCCATTTTATTTTGGTTGAGACTTGAGAGAGATGGTTTTGTTGGATTTGAATCTGATTATACGGTGTCGTTTTACTAATGATGGGGCCACGGCGTCGTTTTTATTACTCCATCCATCTTGGTCCAGTTACCATTTTTTGAGGTCCTATAGAAAATGGCCCATTTCAAAGGGGTGTGACTATTTGCAATTGTGAATTTACGTACGTAGCTTGTACTAATCTAAATCCACAAATCTTATAACAATTTTTTTTGAACAATGAAAAATAATTTTTAGGGCCTAGTTATTTGCAACCACAAATTTTTTATACGTAGTCTGTTTTAAAATTAATCATTTTCGGACAAAAATACCCTTAAAAATGGACAAAAATACCCCTACCAATGAACGACGCCGTTTTTGGATGGCAAAGGGTAATCCATCCTCCTCCTCCCCTTTCTTCTTGGGAGTTTATAAATGCAACTGCGAATTTACTGCATGTAACTTGTTTTTAAGTAAATAATATTTGGACAAAAATGCCCTTACAAAAATGGACAAAAATACCCCTACTTTTATTACATACAACCACAAACATATAACTCCATCTAAAACATATACCCCATAACCCACAAAAAAATTCCCTCAATATTTTCAATCCCATTTTCTTCTTCCAGGTTCCATCTGCCTCTGGCTCTTCTGGTTCAGTGGGTTCACTACCACCATTGTTGACTAGAAGCATGCTCCAGGAGCTCCCACCTCCCACCATAAACCCAGTCCACATCTGCCTTCGAACTCTCACCTCACACCTCCTAACTCTCAATGGAAACCTCCATTGCTTCCTCTCCCTCCATTAGTAAACAAGAAGTCTTTCACCCAACATATGAGAGCAATGTGCATTTTGATTGGGGATTAGAAGGCTGTGCAATGGAAATAGAAGTTGACAAGGAAGATGTAGCCATAGACGTTGTAGTTTTGGAGCCGAAATCACAGCAACAGGTAACTCATCACTTCTCCATTTTTAACCTGGTTCTGTCCCGACATTGTCAGATTCTAAAACTTGAAATTATGCCAAAATTTCAAACTTTAGAGTTTGAAAATTGACGACAATATCATATTCTAAAACTTGAAATTCTGCCAAAATTTCAAACTCTAGAGTTCGAAAATTGTAGACAATAATCAGTCCTCCATTTTTAAACTGGTTATGGCCCGACATTGTCAAATTATAAAACTTGAAATTATGACAACATTTCAAACTCTACGGGTAAATGGTACAGGTTATGATTAGTTTTTAAACTTTTCTATAGGTATTTTCGTCTGAGAAAGAGTTGGTAGAGTGGACAAGATCTATGGGTAAACGATATGGCTTTATCATTATCATTAAGGCCCGAAGTTTATTCAGAATCGCAAACCAAAGATGAGGTTTTCATGCAAAAGGAGCGGGAAGTATAGGAAGTTTGTGAAGAAGTTTTTGGGGGAGGAGGTGGCTGTGAAGAAGAGGGCGACGCATTCCACGGGCACAAAGAAAATTGAATGCCCATTTCTATTTATGCATTTCAGATTATGTAGTTCAATTTCTAGAATATGAAATAATGGTGTAATTTAATACTCTAGAGTTTTAAAGTTATCAAGATTTGCATATTCTAATGTATGAAGTTTATGTAATATTTCAAGTTCTCGAAATTGAAATGCTTGCATAGACAAGGTTGGTATAATTATGGATTGATTATGTAGTTCAATTTCTAAAATCTGAAATGTTGGTATAATTTCATACTCTAGAATTCCAAATTTACAAGGATTTTCATATTCTAATGTATGAAGTTTATGTAATATTTCGAGTTCTAGAAATTGAAATGTTTGCATAGTATATTGGTAAAGATTGGGTTGGATTCAATTTCTAGAATATGTAATGTTGGTATAATTTCAGACTCTAGTGTTTGAAATTTACATGACTTTTCGAATTCTAACATCCGATTGTTGGTAAAACAAATGTGGCAGTTGTTTATTTATTTAACTCTCTACTAACCTGTAGCCACAAGTATTTGTCAAATACACGAATAAGCAAACATATATCAGCAACATATTTGTCATCAACCTATGATTTTCCTTTTTCCAAAAAATATGGCACCAAGAAATTGATCATGGTATCTGCCAATCGCCATATCCTACCACATCATCAGATAATACACAAAATAAATAACATACATCGAGAACTACCATGGCCAACTAGTCCAAAACATGCCCCTTATGAACAAAATATGGTACTACTCATCCATAATAAAACAGAAGTTATTCCACCATAGACTATGTGTCAAGTGAATTGGTTGCGTCAAGAGTGCCTAGTGTAAAAACTAAAACCCGAGCTAGGGCTTGGTATGCTAGGGTGAGCAGCGTCTTGGCCCCTCAAAATCCTCTGCACTTCACGAAGGGTATTTTTCATCTCATACGGGGAAATCTGTGTTCCACCCAAGCAACTGTCTAAAAGGACCACTTGTTGCTCTGCCTCGGACCTATTCTCCTCCTCCCCGGCCTCTCTGACAACCTTTTTCTGCCTCTGTCGTCATCCTCTCCCTCCAACTTTTTCAACTTCTGAAGTTGAAGTTTGGTCAGCCTTCCTCCGCCTTGCTGAAACAGTAGGACGATTCCTCTTCATTTTCCTGTATTCATCAATTAAGAGCAATCAACGTTTAGCACATGGATTCCTCTTCATTTTCTGTCAAAAAATTCGATTTCAAACATCTAAAATGATACTCCCTCTGTTCCAAATTAATAGTCCGGTTCGGTCTCCAATACAACTTTTAAAATGTTAATATCTTTCAATCTACAATGTCTTTAAAAAATTTAAAAACTTTGTATAATAGAACTAATTGAGATCTATCATATGAGATCCATATTGCACATAAAATTCATTATAGATTGAAAGATATTAACAATCTAAAAAATGCATTGGAGACTGAAATGGACTATTAATTTGGAACGGAGGGAGTAGAACATTTCACAAGTTCAGAAGTTCAGTACATGAATCAATTTAAGTTCAGTACATGAATCAATTTAATGACTTTCACTACATCTTATCCGATATACTATATATCAAGAACATGAGGAAGCATGATTTGTAAGATCTTACAAGTAGGATCAAGAATCGTGTTCTAAAATTACTCAAACATTCGGAATTAAGCTCAACCTTGACCACAAGATTTCATTTCACTGCACGTGATGTGGGTGGGAATAAATATTGTTGCTAATTCTTCCAAGCTACCGAATAAATGAAATTCAGAAACACAAAAGCAAACTTGAAAACTAAAAATTTTATACTATAATGAATTATATCACAAAAATTGGCGACAAAGAACCCACAAAACTACATTAAAAATCCACTCATATTTGATTATGCTACATGAAATTTTTCTATGTTTTGGTTTAACCGCCGGTGGCACAACTAAAGCAAAAAGGTTAGATGCTAATCACCACACTACAGAGGAAAATATTTCCTACATCAAATCTATCCCAAAACTTATTTGCAAGCATTCCCTACACAAACCCAACTGTAAACTTTTCAAATTGTGTACTAATCATTTACGATAGTTATATGGAAAATGAATCAAGACAAATACATAAAAGACAAGTCGGTCCAGTCTTCAGTATTCTAATATGCAAGTTGATTCAAGTAGTCTTAGATAAAAAGCCATGGTAGCAATTATAAGGACAGCTCGGAACTCCAAATATAGGTCTTTTTCTTAATGGCTGAACTAAAGGTTAGGAAGGGGTTACCAGCGTAGTACCCCCTTAGGGGTGACCATTTTGGGGTTCCTAACCGCTATGGAATGTTCGGCTGGGAGGTGAGCTGCAAGGTAACTACTATCCCGGAGGAAGCAGACCATCACCACAGCCCCACTAAGGCGCAAATTACCCTCACACACGGCATCTAGTTCAACTTCTAATATGATTCTGCCACTTCTTTACTTCACCCAATTTTCCCCAAGGATTTCTTTTTCCCCTTGGAGTTTGATTGATCGGTCCAAAGATTATGCTAATCTGAAACACAAATTCACTGCAACACATGTTTCAACCAAAGAAAATACCCAAGCATACCTATTTTAAGAATCTAAAGCAAAGAAACTGGAGAAAACTAACCTGCCCAGAAATCTAATGTCAAATAAGGTACAAGGTGATCAAATTAACCTCCATAGGTTCTACAGAGATATGCAACAACAATTTAATTATTAGACCAAAAATATCACAAACTGAGTACACGAATCTGAAAAGTGGAAAAACAAGACGTCATCAAAATTCAACTCTAAAAACCAAGAAAAATCACTATGAGCAAGACCCAATTAGAGATAGACAGAGAGGAGGCAGACAAGTTAATTTACACAATCCATCATCTAGGGCACGGTTTTGTTTTCATTTCTAGGGCACGATTTCCAGGATATGGCTTCTGATTCAAATACTCGAATTTAAAACCAATAATCGAGTTCTAATATCTGATATAGTTTGTCAAAAATCAAAAATTAGGATCCGAACATTACCAGTCGTGTGGCGGTAGTGGACGAAATGGTGGTGCTGCAGATGATGGATGGTACCCAACAGTGGTGGTGAAGGCGAAGGCGTCTCTTGCTGGTCGTGGTGTGGCGTGGTGGTGGTGTGCCGTTTGGTGTCTGACGAAGAGAAGGGAGAAGTAGAAAACAGAAGAAGAGGAGAAGAATACGACGACGTGAGAGAAAAGGGGGATGGGGAGAGTTCAAAAGCTACAACCCTTTTGGGGTAATTTTGGAAGTTCGTAGTTATTTGTTAGGTTGTATGTAGCAAATTCTTATAAAATTTGTGGTTTTGTTTAGTAAACGTTACATGCAGTAAATTTGCAGTTGCATTTATAAACTCCCTTCTTCTTCCTAACTTCCTCCCACTCCCCTCCCATCTTACCACTACTACCAGCCATCTCTTCTCACCATAGTCACCTCATCCCACCTCCTCATTCCCCAACCCATTCCATTTCCCAGGAGTTGTGAACGTGTACCCAATTCGCTGGTTGTTCTTCAGCCGTAGGGAGAACAAGCTTTGTGGCAATGGGATTTGTGGCGGCGATGTCTACGGAGTAGAGTAGATTGTCGGCCATGATGAGAATTTTTTGATTGGTATGAAGGTGGGTAATTTGGTGGGGACACAGTGGACGACACCGCCGCCATCGCAAAACCAGTCCCATTGAGCATTTGCGAAATGCGTTATACGAAGCATTATGTATTCGGAATCTGTGTTATAGAGTGTTCGGATTTTAGAATCTGAATTTTGTAAACATTTTCGGAAGGCAATTTCCGATTTTGGTAGCTATTTTTGGGACTGAATGTCCGATTGGTGTTCATTTTTTTTTTTTTGGCAAGTAGTATCTTATTGGTGATGGTGGTGACTGGTGGTAATTGGAGCTGGCTGGCGGTCGTGGTCATCGGTGGGTGGTAGTGGTGGTGTTGTATGGTGTGGTGGTGGTGAACGGACGGACAAAGAAGAGGGCAACGGGGAGAGAGGGAGAAGGGCAAAACGGTGGTGGTGGTGGTGACGTTGCCCGTGAGTTCGAAATGGAGGGCAAGGTGGGTATAGTCCAACCACGGTGGTGGTTATGGAGGATTTGGTGGTGGTGCAAGAGAGAGGGTTCCAATTTTGGGGGAAAAGTCGTTTTTGGGAATGCAGGTACAATTTTGAAAGTTTAGGAAATTTTTTGAAGTTGTAGTTAGCAAATTGTTATAAGATTTGTAGGTTCCGCTTAAAACGTATAAAAAATTTATAGTTGCAAATAGTTCAGTCCTAATTTTATTAATCTTTGAAAGATAACAAAGACCAAAGAGGAGAAGGCAACGAGTGCCTATCCAAGATCCAATCCCTTAGTTGGCAAAATGTAAATCAAGGAAACACCCCAAGAGGCCTAAAAACCCGATACAACAATACAAAACACAACCCAATACCTAAAGGCCTAAAAGCCAAGATAAAACAATAAGCACAAATGCCTGAAAGCCAAGATAAAACAATAAGCACAAATGAGACACAACCCAAACACTTAACATGCCAAAATGCCCAAATAAAGGGGAAACCCAACATTAAGCCCAAACAAACCCTAACCCTAACAAACCCACCCATCATCTGCTGTCCCCCAAACCAAGCATTTGTCGCAAAGCGGCCAGTTAAGGACCATCTATTGCCGCCTCGCTTTGTTGCTAGGCCATGAAAACAGAACAAACCCAAGAGAAACTGATCGGTACCTAACAAATATCCATGAACTTTTAAAAATACCCTCCCACCCCACCAGTCATCTTCCTCCTCCTCCTCCCCTTCTCTCTCTCCCCGTTCTCTCCTCTGCTGTTATCAGAGCACCACCCCCACCAATACTACCACCACCCCCCAAATATCCATGGTGATTTTTGGTTTGGGAAATCGAACGATAGATGCTTCTTCGTTGCGGGAAAAAGATACCCTTTTCGATCAAGACAAGATGCAAACAAGAACCGCTGTTGTTGCTTTGATTTTCAGCCCAAAAACTCCCATTCGGAATCAAAATCCGAAAATGGTAGAAATTTTCGAGTATTAAAATTTGAAATCGACCAAAAACTTCCACGGGTTTTAGGTTTGGAATCCAAAACCGCAGGCCATTGCACATAATTACCATGTCAATCACGCATGCACGAAATGCGTTTTACAATAACGCATTCTGAAAATGCATTTTTTGCAAAAAAATAAAAAAAAGAAGGAAGTTTATGTTCAAATCTTGTTCGGATGTTAGTTTCCGAATTATTGGACCACAATCAGGAATTAACTTCCGAATTTTGTACCTCTTTCCATTTCTGCGGCGGCAATGGAGGAGTAATTTCAAAAAAGTAACAGCAGTGATTCTCAATATTCAGAAACGCTACATATACTATTTCATTCCACTATACTATCCACTACAAAAATATGGAAAAATATCCATACATTTTGAAATAATATTTTATAGGGCCCGTAGGGGCAAAACTATTCAACTGTGCAGTTTCGCCCCTACGAATTCAGAAATAATACTTACTGATATCCATTAAAGCAGATTTTTTACAGGACCCCCATAAAATAATATTCTAAAATTTATGGGCATTTTTTTTTGTATTTTTGTGTGACCCGGAGTGGGCCCCACAAAAGATGTACTAGATGGTGTAGTGGAATGAAGTAGTGTATGTAGCATCTCTCCTGTCTTGATTGCCAAAGTCCACACGAATCATGGAAAAAACAGTTCCAATAAAAACGTTAACAAAAAGAACCTGACACCGACACGACCACGCCTCATCGCATCAAACTAAGAATCGCTACTGTTTGAGGAGGTGGGAGGAGGTGACTGGTGGTGGTGTGGCGGTTATGGAGGAGGTGGTGGTGGTGATGCGACGGTTATGGAGGTGGTGATGGTTGTGGTGGGTTGCTGGTGTATGTAGAGAAGGAGTGGATAGGGGTTGTATGTTTGTGGTTATATTTAGTAATAGTAGGGTTATTTTTGTCCATTTTAAGGGCATTTTTGTCCGAAAGAAATTTATTTCAAAATAGGCTACATACAGTAAATTTGCAATTGCAAACAGTCGGACCCTTTCAAAACCCAATGAGCATATTCAATGAAATGAAAGACATGCAATAATTAATTGAGTTTCTTTATAAAGTTGGAATCTCCAAAATGGCCTAAACAAATTGGAATGAAGAGTTTATTTGGAACACAAGAAAAAGAAACGAAAAAAAAGGAAAATCCAAAAAATTTCTCTCTCCTTGTTTGGTTGAGAAAGAAAGCGGGAGAAAAATAAAAGAAACTAGTTTTGAGAATAATAAATTTTTGGACGCCAATAATGCTATGATTACTTTCTCTTTTGCCATGAGCATTTAGGAGGCGTTCCGGTTTATCAAAAAAGTAACTTTTAGAAAAGGAAGGTAAATTCAAGCCCAAAAATCATGTGTTTACGCAAATAATTTTCCTAGCAATATGGATCTTGTTTGATAGATTTCATTGAGATCTTTTATACGGTGCAAAAAAAATTAAAAAATTATTTTTCATTTTCATTATATTTGAGTTTGAAAATTGAAGAAAAGTACTTTTAGAAAAGGAAGCAAAACTGGAACGGGGCCTTATTGCTCTGCCAAACACAAGGACTCATCTGTTTTTTTCTGGTCAAAAGCTGGCACCTTATATATTTTATTTTCCAAAGTATCCTTATTTCTAAAAGGCTTGCAAGCATTCGATTTTATGTAGGGGTGGGTTTGTGATAAGCAACCAAGATTGTACGATCTTGATGCTCAGATCTTCCGAATTATGATGTTTCTATGATTAATCGATCGTTTAAGTCAAATATTGCACGTAAGGTGTTTTGTTGAATTTTGTAGGTGAAACGTGCGAATAAAACGGATTTGATTGCCAAGGGACGTTCCAGGTCGTAATCGTGTCCAAGTGCCTGTCGGTACTAATTTCACTGTCACCGAGGCTTAACGGCATTGTAAGGAGCCTCAAAGGTCTTTTGGTGGTCTAGTTGGCAAGGATCATGCCAAAGCGTGGCAAGCAAGCCGAATACATTGAGAATGATCCTCGAGGGTATCCGAGTGCTCGAAGCCACCATGTGCTGCACTACCAAGTCCCTCGAGTCGAGAGACGATGTTTTGGTTGAAGCTCGGGAGGTGCCATGGCAATGCAGGAAGATCAGTAGCCTTGAATCTACAATTCTGCAGATTGTTATCGATAACAATAAGCAAGTTATCGATAACATTTCCTCATTTTTGGTCACAAGCTTCCAGCCTTGAGGGTAGCGATAACACTGGCATGGAGGTGTCGATAACTCTTTTCTCCGGGAAAGAATTTGAAGGTAGTTATCGATACCTTGGCTTTTGGTATCGATAACTTTTGTCCCCAGTAGATATTTTTCTTACTTTTCAGACTTTTCACTTATGGAAACTTCCTTTTAATGGGTGACTTCATGGGATATTTTCTGATTTTTGAGGAGAGAGAAATCCCCTTATGTATAAATAGGGCACCACCTCTCATTATGTATCTATCTCCTACCTTTTTAGCTTTAAGTCTTTTTATTGTTTTTGTTTTTACTCCATTAAAGCTTTCTTAGTTCATTTCCTCGAGAACTCAAGTAAGTCTTTCTCGTATGATCTTTTCTCGTTCATTAATGTTGTAGCTGCGGACTAGATCCTTTATAAAATCAAGTTTGTTTTTGTTTTTCTCGGTTAAAAGTAATTTCTCATTCCTATGCTTTCTTTTGTGCTTTAACTATAAGTGAGTAGTCTTTTGGCTAAGTCTCATGGTATTCTTTCCCGAGGACTTAGGTGGTTATTTGGTTCTCCAACCCTCATGCTTTAAATCATGATTTTCGGAATAGAGCTTTACTTGCATTTTTGGTCTAAGGTAGGGGTGTTAACTCCTTGGTAAGGTGCTTAATCAAGCGGTCTTGGCAAGCAACTTGCCGAGGGCTCGTGGCCTCCTATGTGTTTGATTAATTTGTCAAACAAGTTGGTTCGCCTCCATTTAATCATATTTTCCAATAAACGTAGTCATTAAAGTTAAATCCTCCGGGCGTGAGCACGCGGTCGTGACTCTCGCTTGAGTTATATTGAGAACCAGTAACGGCCTTTGTCAAGGGTTAGACGATCCCTAGACTTGCCTTTTAAGTTCATAAAGCTCATTTCTAGTCTTTTTCATTAGCGTTTCCATCATTAAAGTAAAACCAAGTTGGCCGTCTTTGTAATGCCCAGACTTTTCGGGAACAAAATAAAATAATTTCTCAAGAAATTATTTCTAAATAAATATAATTTTTCAAAATAAAGGTTTAACTATTATAATCTTAAGAAATTTACTGATTTAAAATACATAAACTTCAGAGCTGACTCTAGACTTGATACGAATTCCAAGCATACTCGATCTCCGTTCCTGATATTCTTTCTGTGTCGAACTGCACCATCATTGAATCCTGCGCCCTCTAGCAAATTGATCGCCGAAGCAATCGATTTGCCAGAATACAAACGTATCCGTGAGTGATAAATCACCCAATAGAATAATCCAACCCAACTACCCCTCTTACATTACAGCTAGCAAGTAAACAGGATAATAATGATACGAATAAGTAAAACAGAGATTTTTCACATCAACCAGTTCATTACTATCCATTAGCCTGACGTGTGATCTAAGATCTCCCCGCGAGATCTTTCCTCCCCAACCGTTATCCATGCTCGGTCCCATGAGATCACTTCCCTTTGCTGTCGTAGATAACCTAAGTTACAATACTACAACAAGGGGATAGCTTATCATGCCTGAATCACAACTAGGGTTCGTCTATCTTATACACCACATCACAATCATTTCTAAATCATCAATGGACACACGCCAGTCTGTCAATTCATCGCTGGACACACGCCAGTCTATCCATTCATCACTGGACACACGCCAGTCTATCAATTCATCGCTGGACACACGCCAGTCTATCATCACAAACATCACTGGGCCACTGCCAGGTTTTATCAACATAAAACGTCACTGGACCACCGCCAGGTTTTATCAACAGAAAACGTCACTGGACCACCGCCAGGTTTTATTCTCAGAAAATATCGCTGGACCACCTCCAGGTTTTATCATTTCAAAATATCGCTGGACCTCTACCAGGTTTTAACATCACAGAATACCGTTGGACCTCCGCCAGGTTTTATCAAAACATCACTGGGCTTACTTTGCCAGGTTTTATATCATCACTGGGCTTACTTTGCTAGTCTCAATTCATATCACTGGACTACCCGCCAGTTTCAAATCACAATTCTAGGTCCATCAAGCTGCCCTCAAGGTCCTGCTTAGGCTATCCCCAATACTTGAGGTCCTGTCAGGCTGCCCCAGAGGTCCTGCTTGGCCATCCTCATAATTCTAGGTCCATCAGGCTGCCCTCAAGGTCATGCTTAGGCTACCCCCAATACTTGAGGTCCTGTCAGGCTGTCCCAGAGGTCCTGCTTGGCCACCCTAGCTACACTGGGCCTTTCAGGCTACCCTCAAGGTCCTATCAGGCTACCCCCGATCAATACAGGGTCCTGTCAGGCTACCCCCGAGGTCCTGCTAAGCCCATAACTTTCATTTGTTTTTCCTTCTCCATTAATAATAACAACGTCTGCATGTAATCTCTAAAAAGAAAGAAACTCCACAATTTATCCATTACTTAGCATCGTCTAAGTGATTTCTATTTCGTATACCACCCCATGTCTCTAGGGTCCAATCTAGCATTCAAATCAAGTATCATCACAGTATTATTCTCAATAATAAATAAAACGAACAACAGACAAATCAAAACAATTATTAGACAATGCAATCACATAACTTTTTATGACTGGGCCGTTGCCCTTAATCTCGTATGACCAAAATATCAAAAGCAAGGTAAGAACTATTTAATAAAGATTTAAAATAATTTTTCTAGGCTTTTATTAATTATTCTTAAGTAATTAGATTGGTTAAATACTAATTAAATACATTAATTAGGTACAAATATTAGAATAATTGTCGTAACCTTAATAAGGGTCCTAAAGGTCCTCTATAACAAGTTTGAGTGCTAAAAGTTGGGTTTGGAGGTTCATGGGATTTTTTAAATAAAAAGATTAAGTTAATTGACAAAAGAAGGATAAATAGATAATAAATAGTTAAATAATTAAAAATATATTGATATTAGCAAAGTATCATCTTAGGACTGTAAGAAGTCTAAATAAAATTATTCGGGCATTATTAACATCTTTTATAATATTTTAAAGTATTTTTATTTAGAAACAATGCGTAAATAATAATAATTAGTTAATTAAATAAATAAAATATTATTTTAATAACATATCATCTTTGAGATGTAAGAAGTCTAGGAAAAATAGTTTAGATGTTAAAAACATTGTTTGTAAGGTCGCAACTATTTTTCGTTTGTAACTTTAATTAAAAACAAGTAAAAGTCTAATAAATAGCTAATAAAAAAATATATATATATGAAATCAGTAAGTTATGATCTTTGATATGTTAGGAACCTAGGAAAAATAGTTTGGGGATTTATAGAGTAGTTTATAAGGTCACGAGGATTTTTAGTTTGTAAACTTTTACATGATAACGAATAAAAATTTAATAAATATATAAATAAATACAAAAAAATATGAAATTAATAAGGTATGATCTTTGAAGTGTTAAAAGGCTAGGAAAAATAAATCGGGGGTCGAAAACATTGTTCGGAATATCAAAAGTCGTTTTGAACGTTTTTTATCAATTCAATCTACCAGATAAATTAAACTGATATAATTAATATTTTTGATACTAAGATGATATTATTTCGTAAGAAAATAATATCAATTCAGTAGTTTTTTATAATATTAATATCAAAAAGATTTTAAAAATAATATCAGAAGGGTCATCTTCGACGTAAATAATTACAAATAGAGTGTCGGGTTTAGAAATAATATCAATTTGGTGAATCTGGCCGAAAATTTTATTTTTTTCGTTTTGGCTCGGTTTTTGATGCATGGGACCAATTGGGGCATAAAGTTAAGCATATAAACACAATATATACTTAGAGGAGGCCTCGAATCGAATTATAATACCTCGAATTGGATTGAATTGGATTTCGATCGAAACTTGACAAATTGGAACGAAAGCTTCGGGTTTCTTGATCGGGGAACCTCGGGGCCGAATTGAATGTTGTTTGGTGATGCTTTGGAGTATAAGAGGTGATTGGAAAGGTCGGATTGGATCTCGGTTGGGTCTAGGCACGAAACCCACTTTTCTCTCTCTCCTTTCTCTCTCTAGAACTCCATGGATTGGAGCTTCGATTTCCTTCGGTTTTTCTCTCTTTTCTGGACAATTAGGGCGTGAAAAATATGGTGCGTGCTCTAGGGTCGGAGTAGAGACGTATTTATAAGAGGATTGGATGAGTTTTGATTAATTTGAGTCCTAATCGAATTGGGTTTTTGAATGGACGAATTTAGCTCGGTTCTAGGGTTATGGAGAAGGTAGAAATCAAGTAGGAGTAGGAGATGGAGAGATAGAAGGAGTGTGCATGCATGTAGGAAAATAAAAAGAAAATATGCATGCATGTATTTAAATGCTTGCATAATTGTATCTAAAAATAATAATAATAATAATAATTGTATTAAGAAATATAATTCTAATACCATTAAAAAAAAATTGGGTCAAAAATCCGGGTCGTTACAGTCTTAAACGCCGAAATCCACCATATAAAACCTACAATCCGATTAAGCTATATTCGATTCTCTGTAGGTACGATCCCGGACTTCCGAAAATTATGCTGTCAACTATCTAGCCCTACGCTTGGGGTTTCAAACCATATTTTTGAAGGCAAGGTCCGTTTTGGTTTAAGTAGTTTGGATTGAAAAGTTAAGTAACTTATTTTTTATATATATATTTGAATTTTTGTTTGCATTTGTTTATTTTGCGTCAAACTTTTGTGACTTATTGATTCGTCTGAACGAGAGAAATCGGAAAAGTAATTTTTTTCCTTATCGAGACTCATAATTTTTTGAATACAGACAAAAATATGTCAAAAAGACAACTTTTTTTTATACTTATTTTTATCTTTTTTAAAAAATTATGAGTTTCGATCAAAATTTTATACTTTTCTAATTTCTCTCAATGATATAAATTAATAATTCACAAAAGTTTGACACAAAATTAATAAATACAATTTTTTTGAATAAAAATTAGTTACTATTTGATTTTTAAAACCAAATCCACCTATAGCCCATATCAGTAAAAGTCAAGTGGACCCCAACTTTGTTGGATAGTGAGCAAACTCAACTTTACTGTACGAACAAGAACGAAATACTTCATAAAAAAATATCCCCACTTGAAAAAACACAACAGTTCATATAGTTCTTTATATTTGTGGTGCTGAACCTAACAAAGTCTAACCATTTTTCCTAGCTTTCATTTTTTTTCCCTTGTTTGTCTGGTACATCTAATAAAAAAAACATATGGTTCAAGAATCACCATTTTAAATTTACTACTCATTAAAATTGAGAAGAAAAAAACTTCTCTTTTCATTTGGTCCCAACAAAAATACCAAAAAATTCCTCTCCCCAGGCAAGGTCTCGGTTTCGAGCCTTGTCACGTGGCAAGGGGTTAGTGAGATAAAACATTATGCCCACTTGTACCTAGATGGTGCTGTGGTGACGGTCTGTCCTCTCGGACAATAGCTATGGCTCGAACCGGATATTCCACAGCGGGTAGGGAGCCCCTATGATCACGCCCAAGGGGGGTTCCTATACTGGTCGCCCCCTCCTACCCTTTTTAATGATTAAAAAAAAAAAAACCCAAAAAAATTCCTCTCCAATACATAAACGGATTTGGCCCTCCAATAACGAGCATAAATCATCATTCAAGAAAATTACGCCTAAAAACTGTCAACGTATAATAACAAAAGTAAAGTCAATTCCTCACAGGAAAAATGCTTCTTCCAGTTTTATCTAAATCCACATGCATTAATTCATCCGATTTGTTATGCAACTCAGTCAATATATTAGGCACTGGACACCTCGGGCCCATTCATTGAAAACATTGGGCACCTCGGGCCCAACCATCGGCACCCCGCGCCAGTCTCCTTGAATTAAACAAATATAGGCACCTTGGGCCTCACTCATTCTCAAATCTGGAGGGCATCGGCATCTCGGGCCGGAATCTCTTCACATTTAGGCACCTCGGGCAGAACCAAAACAATACTCGTAAGGCAATATTTATAATCACGCCACTAAGGCAATACTTATAACGCCACAAAAGCTATACACCATGCCATAAAAGGCCACGCCACAGAGACAATGTACCACGCCATTTAGGCCAACATTTATAGCATCACATGTACCCATATGCACGTCAAACTCCCAAACCATCCTGGAATCATACCACAGCTCCTTGATAACTCATATTACATTCCACAGTACAACAAAACAGTTGAAACATAAAAATTAAAAGCGCTCTCAATCTCCAATGCACTCTCTTTTCTTCTTTGTGATGCTAAGAAGAAATATGTTCACCACTTGCACATGCTCATCGAACCGATACTGTTTGCCACCCTTCAATAGTTACTTCTCTTCATAATCTGTCAACAAGGGCTCGACCCTTACTTGGACCTGTTTACATGGATGGAAAACTTGGTACTAACAAAACGAGAGTTAGGCTAAATAATACAATCATCAGTATAAATTTAAAACGATTCAAAAGAAGAACAAACCAATACAATTTCATTTAACAAACTAGCTGCACGCCGACGTGCAAAGCACGTCATTCATGCCCGCTGTGTAGATGCATTTTGTTTTTGTTTAAATAATGGATCTTGTTGATTATAGCAAAGGTTATATGAATATGTTTGGTCAAGTGTATGTTGAGAAGTAGCTAGTTGTCAAAGTTATGGTCTAGATAAGGTTTTGCGTTGAAAAAAAGGCCTGAAGTTATTTGGGTACTTGCATGACTTTGGCTACAAGGTTTTTTATACAATTGCCAAAGGGTTAGACAAAACAAAAGGTAGAGTTTATTCTAGTCAGACAAAGCAAAAGTCCTTGGTTTGTCAGTTCTTCATGCCAAAAGGTTGCGAAGAGTTGGAGCTGGTGGAAGGTGATTATTTGTTTTTGCTGGGGCTGTTTGGAGTTTCCTCAGCAGCTAGGGAGTCGATTGTTGGGTTGGAGGTTGAGGTGCTTGAGTCATGGTCTTCTTTTTTGCTTCTCTTGTTTGGAGTGTTCACTGGTAGAGCGGGTAGTGCTTCTGAACGGTTTGCTATTTCTGTGCTATTTATAGAACTCTGCTGCAACTTTTGAAAAGACTGCTGCTTCTATTGTTCCAGTTGGATCTGTGATTTGGATATTGAATTTGATCCTGCGAATAAAGAAAATTTCATTCAGTTGTGTTGTTGTAAATGAGAAATTGTATGAAGGTCTAGGGAAGGGTTTTTACTTTGTGAGTGCTGTTACTTTTTGGTTACAGTAGTTGCACCAAAAGTCTCCATTTCTGTATGCATTTGTTGCCTTTTTGCAGATTGAGCAAGCTAGGTAATAAAAGTTCTGCGCAAAATCAGTAACTCTTGCTATGCCTTGCACATTTAGATACTGTGTCTGCATAAAAGGAGTATGAAAAGAAGCCTAGGGTTAGTTTGATTAATGATTCCAAAACATAGTACCGAAGGGAAAGTTGTTACTGCAAATACTGTTACTGCAGTATCATTTTAAAGCTAGGAAAGTGGAAATTTAAATACGAGAGCTAGGAAATGACAAAGTTAAGCTTTTCTAATATAAGTTTGAGGCTAGCAAATAGACAAATTGTGATTATCTGATGAGAAATGCATAAATTTAGAACCTCATGAAAAATAAAGCAGATATATGTATTGCATGATAAAGTTAATGTGCTACTATAGGGAACCAGTTAATATAAGTGAAAGAAAATTAAAAAAAAATACATGTACAAGAAACTGAAAGAACTGAGGATTAATGAAGATCTGTTCAGTTACTGAAGGGTTAGCCTAATAGGAGATCAGATTTAGAGCTTGATTGTATTAGTTACATGAGAAACTGAAGGTTTGAGAGAGATTGTTTTGTGCCAAAAGTATGAGAACTGTATAACTGTAAAGGTAAAGAAGTAGAGTTAAAAAGCGGAGGGTTAAGTGGTAGAAGAAAAACATGGCAAAGGTTAAGGGGTATAAGTAAAAACTGCATGTGTAAGGTAGAGTAAGAAATTGGTATTCCTCAAGTGGTGGACGTACATAGTGGAGGGTTTGGAGGCTGAAGTTGTAAGTGGTGGAGTGAAAAAGTGGTGTTGCAAAAGATAGTGGTATCCCAATAAGCAGATGATATGTAGGTTTTGCCATAGCATAATTTGTCTTCGTAGCTGTCTTATTCTAGCCATTGCATTAATCGATCGAGGGCTTTCCATCCACACAGTAAAGCGTGTGCATTTAGAAAGGTTGACTTCTGTAGGCCCTGTTCGGCTATGTATGTCCAAGCACACAAGCAACGAAGTCGGGTGGTGGTCTGGAGAAAAAAAAAGAAGCTACACCACCAGAATATGATAAGATAAAGTCAAGCTAGCTGACTAAGACAGCATGCTACAGCTAACAGCAAAGGAAAAGGGTCAAAAAAAGAAAAGTAAAGAAGTTGATGACGGGCAGGCAGGCACAGAGCTATCGAAAAGTAAAGCTCTGACGGTTAGCTATAGGTAAAGTGCTCCCAGAGCCGGAGACAGAGGCCGCTACTCCTTCAGAAATTGGGAATTCTAAAGGAAGGATAGGACAGAGAATAAGGAGCTAAAGTTCTTCGTCGGATGAGACTGAGAACTGAAAGATGTCTATCAAAGAGCAAGAGGGACTGACTATACCGCTGTCAACTAGCTCTGAAGGTTCCAGAGCCTTTAGAGTGCCCCTGAATGGAACGAACGAAATAAAGAGAAACTCTATCCTAGCTACTGGGGAAGGAGAGAAGAGAAGAGAGGCAACCATAAAACTATAGAACCTCACCTCAAAGAAAGGCCCTTGGAAGAGCCTGAAGTAGAGAAACAAAAGCAACAAACAAAAATAGAAAAAAGCAAACAACTGAAAGAAAAAGGCTCAGAAACATGGAAACAGTTATGACCCTCGGCCCACGGGAATCGGAGCTGTGGTAGGAGCTTGAGTAGAAGGAGTCAAAGGAAATGGCTTGAAGTCCCTCCAGGTTGTCTGGTTAACCAGGTTACCTATTCAAATTGCCTTTGGTTTCTTCTAATGGCAGGCCTGTGCCCCCTCTATCTCTGCTTTGCGGGGTACCTCTTGATCTAGTATCAGACAATTCCATTGATTAAGGTTTTAGTGTTGCAGCTAAGATGTGAGAAATAGTAGGCTTTTGTATAGCTGAGAAAGCAGAATTGCCCCAAAGTCGCTTTTCTTATAGAGGAGGAATAAGGTAAGTTTTTCCATTAAAGCTTCCCAATTTAACTTTGAAGAGTAAGACAAGTTTTTTTATTTATTAAAGCTTCATAACATGAGTCTGTAGTGCAGGTTTAGCTGAGTTTGGCAGCAACCATATCATTGCTTGAGTAATCTATACGAATTGCTAAATTACTTTGGAACATAAGTTCGGTAATGTATATGATAAGGAAAAATGTAGTTTAAAGTTTTTTCCTGATTGCAGTCAGGTACGTACATTAATGGAGTAGTACTTAAGTAGTAGCTCGGAGCAAAAGCATAGAATCAACCAAAATAGTACAGAAAGCTAACACACTTGAACATATATTAATACAAATACCTGGAGTACTATGGCGCATGTATGAATTATGAACAAGAGCATCCATCCATTTGATCAAATCTTCACGTACAGCCCATATCAAATTCTCACCCAAACCCAATATCTCCCCATACTCGCGCACAATGATACTATATGCTTTATACTCTAACTGAGCAGGACGTGGATACCTTGCAACAACAGCAATCACCCTTCGACCTTCGATAAGAAGAAGACAATAAAACCCTCCATGTCGAGTTTCAAGATTCCGATGCTTCACATGCAACCACCGGCGAAATGGAACACGGACAACCATATTGCTGGAGCACAAAACTTAGCATTAAGAATTCATTGAATTTGACAAGATGTAATACATATTCCACAATGTTTTAGAAAATACTGATAAATTAATATACTATATGGATTAATCCATGGCACTCACAAACTAACATATATCTAAATTAATTCCACATGGCTAACTACATCCATCTAGTAGAATTGAACCTAGGAATTCTCCAATTATAAGTTAGGCACTCTAACCATTCAACCATGAATCCTTGGTAGAGATTCTCATATATGATGAATAACCAAACTCCAATTGAAATAAAGATTTGATTGGATTTTATTCAAATTGAGAAAATAATCCACATGACTTTAACTTTACTCTTTTTGTTTCTGAAATAACTCTCATCAAGCCAGAAAAAGTATACACACAAAGATTCCACATGAACACAAAATCCTCCAGATAACAAATCAACTAACCAAAAAGCAGAACAGTGGCAAATCTATCAACACAGAACACATGCAACAGTAATAGAACACCAAAAAGAAATTCTGTCGTCATCAAACACATAAACTACAAAATCAAGAATCCAGAAAGCAAAAAAACAAAGCACTCAAGAGAAAAAGCACACATGCAACAATACCCCAAAAAAAAACACAGTACAAAATACCTGCTCTAAATAATTCTACCAACCCAAATCGGAAAATAAAAAGTACAAAACACTAGCCCTAAATAATTCTACCAACACAAATCAAACTGCAAAACAATAGCTTACTACAGCGACAAGAATCACGAGAAGCAAAGGACCCAGAGGTAGAAGATCGGGAGCCAGAAGCAGCAAGTACAATAGCTGGCTTAGCAGAACGGGAGGAGCCCAAGACTCGCAGAGGAATCTCTTAAGTTATAAACTGAAAAACCATAAAACACAGCGCAACAACAGAACAAAATCAAAAATCAACAAACGAGCATTACCTCTTACCAATAGGAACAACAAGACCCAAGCAACCGAATAGACCAAAGCAAACGGCCCAAATCCAAGAGGCAAATAGCGAGAAACTGAGAAGCAGTAGTTACCAACATCCACGAAGTAAAAGGCGACAATCCAATAAACAACAATTGCCAAAACCCCTCTCTCTAACAAACCCTCGCTCGCTCTCTTTTCTCCCATGAATATCCTCCTCCTCTGTCAGCTCCACCCAAACACAAATTTTCACCCCCTATTTTTGCCGGGTCAAGCTCCTGTCCAGTTTTATTTTGCTCCAGTATGGTCCAGTTTTGGGTCGTTGTGGGCCCCTCCCTGGCCCACAACAATGATCGGAATCGTTCATTTTGTAGAGCTCGTCGAATATGTCATTCACGCCAAAAATTAGCTTCATCGAACATCAATAGATATATGAACGAAATAGATTTGTACATGAAAAAAATGGGCAATTATTAATTTCAACTTAATTTTTGTCATCGCTTTTTTCTTGTACAAATATGTTTCATCCATGTACCTATTGATATTCGATAAAGCTAATTTTTGACGTGAATGACATATTCGACGAGCTCTACAAAATGAACGATTCCGATCATTGTTGTGGGCCCGGGAGGGGCCCACAACGGCTCAAAATTGGATCATACTGGAGCAAAATAAAACTGGACAGGAGCTTGACCCTTGCCACGTAACCCAGTAAGACCCAACAACCAAACACGTACCCCAATAAGTCCAAGCAGTGAAGTTACCATTTCACCCAACAAGAAGACAACAAGAAGCCAACACTAACAGGAGGAGGATACCCATTGTTCCTGGTACTTCCTCGTACTTCATTACACATGATTATAAAACTTAACATCCAAGTCATCATCAATCGAACTGGCTCGTCCCACGTAAGACCTATTCCCTAGGCTCTGATACCAACTGTAATAGCCCGGAACCACAAACTCCACGACCAAGACATTACCAAAATTGCTTGTTTTACACCGCAACCGCCAGGGCCGGCCCAAGGATTTTTAGTGCCCAAGGCTAATAAAAAAAAGTGTGCCCTTAAAGAGTTAATACTTAACAATTTTTACAGCAACAATCACGAGAAAGCCAAACCAATATAAAGTTCTACTAATCATTACATACGAACACAAAATACAAAGTCTCTAAATAGACAAACACATATTATCTCAAGAACGCATGAGTACCACTTGAATATTACTCGTCTTGCATTTCTACAAGCAAAAGTATCAATTAAATTTGTATAATCCACCTCTTCCACCAAGTCATTTTCAACTGATAACATGGCCAACCCATTTAGTCTTTCTTGTGACATGATTGATCGAAGGTAATTTTTGATCGACTTTAACTTCAAAAAGCTTTTTCTCCCATGGCAACCCTAACTATGCATTCCATGCATTTGGGAAAGAGTCCGCCAAAAGTTTGATAAAATTGAGCACTTCAATTGGTTTCTACACTCCTCTTGGCAATACTTGTTTCAAGTATTTCAATTCCACAAACAAATCTCTCCCATCAATATCGGAAACCCTGCCATGCTTTAAAAATTCTTCAAGGTTGGTACAATGATTTTCAAGCATTCATCACTTGAACTCACCTTTTCCAAATCAAACAAGAAACCAAAATTTTTCTCATACACTTCAAATTGTTGGAACCTATCTTTGAAGGAAGAAAGAGCTTTATCCACAATTACCAAGAAGTAATTCACTTTCATTGATTCTTTAGCAGAGTGTGTCACCTCGTCCCTAACATCTTCATCAAACTGCTTCTTTCTTTGAATGATGTGCTTTTCAACAAACTTAGGCTCACTCCCCATTTCATTCGCCATTTCGGTAGCATCAACCATTGCCTCGGCAAAACTAACTTTTCTGTAGTTCTCAAAATAATCAATAAGGCCTTTTAACTTCTCGATAGCAAGGTCTATGCGCATGTCTTCACTTTGAAGAAACTTGCTCACAATGTTAACAGCAAACAACAACTTGTACTAAATAGCCATGGCAAACAAGAACTCAAAATTCTCAAGTTCATTCTTTGCAAGGGATTTAGCTTCACTTTGTGCTATCGACTTTGTTGTGTCGTTCGCCAAGTCTACCAAAGCATCTCTTAGTTTTGAGGGATGCTATCTTATCGGCTTGATGCTTTCAATGCGACTTTCCCAGCGTGTTTGTGACAATGGCTTAAGTGTGAGACCCTTCACATCTTTCAAATTGTCCTTTAAAATTGCCCAACGTGGGATTGAAGAGGAAAACAACACATATAGACGTTGTACCACTCCGAAAAATGTTTTTGCTTTAGAACAAGAGTTGGCCATATCACAAAGAACAAGATTGAGACAATGACAACCACATGGCGTATAGAATGCTCTTGGATTTACTTCAAGTACTCTTGTTTGCACACCCTTATTTTTCCCTTTCAAGTTAGAGACATTATCATAACCTTGTCTCCTTAAGTCACCAATATCAAGTTGAAGGCTAACTAATACCTTTTGAAGTGCACAAAATAGTCCCAATCCCGTCGTATCATCCACCTTCAAAAATTCTAAAAAGAACTCACTCACACTCACCTCTATTGGACTTGTTGAAATATCCACACATCGTACGATAAGGGACATTTGTTTTTCATGACTTACATCCGCGGTAAAATCAAGTAAAACTGAATAATATTTAGCGTTTTTTATTGTTGCAACAATTTTACTCTTCACTTCCGTCGCTAACATCTATATCAACTTGTTTTGGATTTTGTGACTAAGATAATGGTTATGAATCTCACCCTTTTCAACTTGCCTCAAGTGCTCTTGCATTACTAGATCAAATTTTTCCATCATTTGAATAAAACATAAAAAAATTCCCATTATTTCTTTGGTAAACCTTCTTCTCATTCTCTCCACGAAATGGTAGATTATTCTGCGCAAGTGCTTCCACAAGAGCAATCACTCTCAGTAATACCCCTATCCAATGTTACCTCTCTTTAATGACTCGTCCTTGAACACTTTTGTCAATTGTTTGATTCTTCTAAAATCTTCTCTCCAACTCAATCCATTTGTTCATGCAAGTGAGGTGCTCCCAATTAGTTTCATGACCTTTAAGCCTATCACAAATATTTTCCAGTCTTGAAATCCATCATTAGCCAATCGAGTCTTATTTCCTTCATTCTTGAATAATTTACAACAAAACCCTCCGAGTATACTAGCCATTTTCTATCATTTTTCTCTCCATTGGGTAAATGGCGAATATAGTGCAAAGAAGAGAAATGTCTACTCTTCTCATTGTCATCCATAGGAAAGGTAGCATCACCATTTCTTCTTACGGGACCTCTTTGAACCGATAAGTCCCTTAATTTTTGATCCATGTTATCCCAATTACATGGATCATCAATGTTCACAGGAGCGCATTCAACATTTAAGTCTTCATTTTGATTAACATCCCTCGAACTTTTATTACTGCTCTTATTGATACATTGATAGGCTTCCTCAACCCCCAAATCCCCACATTCTTCTTCTACTTGTTCTTCATTCACCAAGTTTTTAGCGACATCAATCACCAAATTTTCGTGTTCTTCGACTGAGCTTTGTACATTTTTGTTACTTGAAAAGAACTTTTTAACAGCCCCCTTTTGAGAATTTATTAATGCTTCTCTCTTTTGCTTCTTTATTCTTTTCTGATGACCAGATAGTTGACGTTTGGGAGGCATGATGCACCTAAGTAAGAATTAAAAAAAGAGGCTTATAACATTATTATTAATGATGCACTAACTGATAATCAGATAAATCAGATATTTTTAAATTTAAGCACACCAACCAATGTTAACTAAATCAGCACAAAAGTAAACACCACTAGCCAGGGCTCTGCATTTAACAACACAAGTACAAATCTAAGCACCACCGGCCAGGGCTTTGCATAATAAGAGAATACTTACGGATTTGAAGCCTCGGCTCCTCGCAAGTCGCAAGAGAATGTGAGAGAGATACTCTAAGACTCCGCAGTGTGTAGTATACTAGTATATACTGGTCCTGCATTTCAATTTTCAATAAGCTTAAACATAAATCAAGTGGAGAATAAAAAAAAAAGCCCTAATATTACTATTACTACTCAACTGAACTTAGAAATAAAAAAAAAAATTCTATAAAATTATTAATTAAAGAGAGTCTCACTTCTCATAAGCAATATTAAATTAAAAATTTCAACATTTGAGCAATATAAAATCACCAACAGACTAACTGTTGAAAGCTCTGATAAAAAAAAACCCCTCAAATACAAGAAGCTGCAGATACAAACATAGATTAATATATATATATATATATATATAGGGGGCGGTTCCGGGAACACCCAACGGGGACACCTAAAAAAACACCCCATGGTTCCCGATCAAATTTTGATGATCCGAGCCGCTCAATGTGATCAGAATGTGATTTTAAGGGTACACGCTAAAAATCAGCAAAAAAAATGACCGGGAAGGGTTTCATCCGAACAGTTTTGAACAATTATTTATTGAACGGTTCAAATAAAAACTGCTCAAATCAAGTCTTTCCCGGTCATTTTTTTTGCTAATTTCTCGCGGACACCCTTAAAATCACATTCTGCACACATTGAGCGGTTCGGATCGTAAAAATTCAATCGGGAACTATCAGATTGAGATTTTGGGTGTCCCCGTTGGGTGTTTTATTAGGGTGTTCATTGAACCATTCCCATATATATATATATATGGAGAAAAGATGGGACTTGGGAGAGAAACCTGTGGACGAAGAATGAGCGATTAGGAGACGAAACGAGCGCAATCGAAAAACTGGATGCGTCTCTCTAACCCTAGCACCATTCTTCAGTTTTTTCCAAAAGGAGTTGGAGTTTTCAGAGGGGTCATGATATCACCATTCACCAATAGACCAACTCCTAAATTTCAGAGCCCTTCGTGCATAGTTAGTGATGATGGTGAGCCGATTTGGTGATAGTGAATCGTAGTTCTTCGAATCTTTTGTTCTTCATTCTTCTTTTCTTTGTTTTTTTTTTTTGGGCAAAACGTGAGACGGTGAGAGAAGGGTTTGAATTAAATGACCATTTAGATCTCTTATTTACAAAAATGCCACCGTGTGTTTTTTGGGCCTCATTGGATTCGTGTGGGTCACAACCGGTTTTAACTTGGAATGGGCCCCTTTTTTTTTTCCTTCTTTTGGGCCAAAAAAGACTTCTACTCAAGCCCAAATAGAAAAATTAGTAGAGTGCCCCTAAAGTTTGGCATTTTTGGGATGTCCAAGGCCCAGGCCTCTTGGGCCTCGGGGTTGGGCCGGCCCTGAAAACCGCAATATAAGCAACAAGTATCAATTATTGAAAGAAAACGTCCCACTTCCTTAAAACATTTACATAATTTCTCATATACGCCTCCCACTTACCCTTCTCTCATCAAGTTACGTTACACCCTTTTTAAAATTTCCTCCTTTTAAATTCCTTGCCCCAATCCAGATCGTCTCCTCCCAATATTTCTCCCCAAGATTTTCCTTCGGTTATCTGGAGGAAACTTTCCCCACAAGAAACTCTTCCCTGCCAAAAACTGTTTCTCTTTTCTCTTATATTTCCATCACACCACACTCACGTGGCCCTTCCTTCTCTATTAACACTTGTAAATTCATGCACTCTTTTTAGATAGACTAGTCTACCTATTTTGTCTTACACCCCACCTGTTTTCTTTTCTTTTGTCCTCTATTGTTTGAGCAAGTATATCCATGGCTCCTATGTCTTTTAACTTGATCCCTTAGACATGTCTAACACCCACACACACCAACGTAACATCTCAATTCCACCTCAACGCCAAAACCCTTTTTCTTTCTTTGTTTTCTTCTCATTGTTATGTACATACTTTTAGTTAATCATAAAAGTACTTCTCTGGTCGGAGAAATTACAATTAAATGTAGTCGGGTCTCACAATTATCCTCTTGTTTAAGAAATCGATAGGCTATAGTATACGCACAACCACACTAAGATCACAACCACATAAGCACAACCACCCCAAAATCTCAACTGAATACTATACGACCTGATTCCTCATATAAAAGTAACCAAATCTCACACTCATACGTGGACGTATCCCATCTCTACAGTATGCCCACGTATTTGGTTTTCATTAATGACGATTAGCCAAGACATCACAATCCATGTCCTTAGCTTACCAGAGATAATGCTAACTCCGTTACCCACATTTCCAACTCCTCTAGCTGTACAAACTCCTAGCAGGACATTGGCAACAACTTAATCTTATATAACTATATTTCTAGGTAGCCCATGTAAATTTAGAGTTTGTCTTGAGAAGCGTTACCTATGTGGGTTATAGTTATAGTTATATAAGAGTATGTTAATAGGCCACCCATAGTACGCCATGTAGGCCACAGCTGAATTCTCAGACTACATAAAACCCCACCCCTATTCAATCACCAAACAAACACATGCATCAATTCATCCGATTTGTTATCCGAGCAGACCTTTCTCTTACTTGCTTGGTTTTTAAATGGCATGGGGCTTATAACTTCGCTTGCCAAATTCAAGTGAATCTCAGAAAACATTGCAAAATCCAAACTGGTACTTCATAGACTCGGAAAAGCATTGCAAAGTCCAAACTGGGTCATTATAAAGCATTGCAAAGTCCTGCAAAAAAGAAAATGTGAAAAGTTGTGATTTTATTAGTTGAGATTATAAAAAGACTTACGCATGCACAATATCACTATAGCGCAAGAACAAACGATGAAATAACATCGTTCCAAGTAGACAAATTTGGTCCAATCTTCTTGAGTTTCAAAGCAAGGCTTGCAATTTGCCAAAATATTTTTTTCAATATGCCACACAAAATTTGTAGTTGATGGGAAGACTACTTTTATAGCATTCATCAAGGCCAATTCCCTATCTGATACAATAACAGAAGGATGGCAAGTAGGACCCAATATCTTGCTTATGTTTTGCAAAGCCCAAATATGATCAGATTCCTAGCAAACTTCACCTTCTCAAAGGTTAGACCAAAGTTGAAAATTATCCACAAAAGCAACCACGAAGTGAGCATAAGGAGCATAAGTAAATAACAACCAGTCGCCCTTCCCATCGGCCAACATATAGATTTTAAACTATTTTGGATGCCCTTTAACCCTACTACCTCATCACCCATTGCTGGGCATTCAGTCAAACACCTAGTAGGCGGTATCATCTAATCTTTTTCAATTCTCTAACCAATGGGTTAGGGCTAAGCATCATACCTCTATTTAACAAAATATAACAACACCACACAATTAGGAGAGGGAAGCAACTGCAAAATCATTTTTTATAGCCATTTTAGGCAACTACTCTTTCGAATGGCTCGGTTCTTACTCTAATATCCTTCTTTTTTTCATCTTGGTTTATGTGCTTGTATTCTTTATTGACCAATCAAGAAAAGAGGACAAAAGGGAGAGAGAATGAGGGAGATTTAACCCCATACCTGATAAGCATAGGGGCTTAATTGTAATTATAGCATGTATTTAGGGCTTAATGTGCAATATTGTAATTTTAATCGTGTTAGTCGGTTATTCTGTTAGGAAGATATAAGGGGGACAAGTGTATAGGAGGAGGGTATGCGAGTTGTTGATTCTCTCTCTCTCTCTCTCTCTCGTAATTTCTTTTATCTCCCTACTTCCTCTGTAATTCTTCCCCAAATCAATAATAAAAGTCCGATTGTCCCAACTCTTGGTTAGTTTTTCACTAATAAGATTTATCAGTGGTATCAGAGCCTTGTCCCAATTCTTGGTTACTTTTCACTAATAAGATTTATCAGTGGTATCAGAGCCCCTTTTCCTCTGACTGTGGGTGATTGCAATCATGACGGTGGGTGATATCAAACGTTTAAATGAATCCATTTGAAAGCTGACAGATGCTACCCACGAATTCATTAAACGATTAATCGACGTCACTGATCGTCAAGCGACATCTATTGAAGGATTTCAGGATACAATGGAAGGGATCAAGAACCTGACCACAACCTTAATTCCAAATACGAGCAGCTTCAAGAAAAGGTATCTTCTTCGTCTTCCTCTCCCTTACTACTACACCCTCATCTGAGTCAAGGACATTTGAGAGTCTGTCAACCCAAATTAGATTTTCCTAAATTTTGTGGGCAAGACCCTGAGGCTTGGATTTACAAATGTGAAAAGTACTTTGATTTGAATGTTATTGAAGAAAATCAGAAGTTACGCCTAGCTTCTCTTCACATGGAGGATAAGGCAATGCACTAGTTTAGGTGGTTTGAGAAATCTCATAATGTGCGTACTTGGAAGGAGTTTTCTAGGGTTTTACTCCTTAGGTTTGGGGATAATGTTTTCAAAGATGCTGTTGGGCAATTGACTAAGCTTAGACAATGGGGGACTGTTAAGGAATACCAAGAGAGATTAGAAGAATTGGCTAACAAAACTACGGGCCTTACAGAAGATTTTTCATAAGCTGCTTTGTTAGTGGTTTGAAGGAAGAAATACAGGGGGGTGTCAAAATGTTTCAACCCATGACCATTTCCCAAGCAATGGGGTTAGCCCAATTTCAGGAAGAAACTGTGGATGCTATGAACAAGAAAAACAAGGGTTTTCTGAGAATTCCCACAAACCCCACCACAATGTCACAGAAAATACAGAACCCTTTACCAAGACTATAGAGGCAGTTGGAGTGGTTAAAAGAATGGCTCCAAAAGATTTTGATAAAAAGATAGAGCCAAAGGGTTATGTTTTGGATGTGATGAGAAATATTACAAGGGGCATGTATGCAAGAAAAAGCAACTTTTTATGATAGAACCTGAGGATGACGAGGATGAGTTTCTGGAAGCTCAGCAGGAGTTAGTCCAGGATGACAGCCACGAGGAATTCCAAATTTCTGTACATGCTTTATCAGGGGTGCAATCTTATAGAACTATGAGAGTTAACGGGTTCATAAAGAAGGTTGAGGTGAGCATACTTGTAGATTCTGGCAAGACACACAACTTCTTGGACCTTGAAGTGGCTAAAAAGACAAGTGTTAGGGTCTTACTTACCACCCCTTTAACAGTTGTGGTGGCAGATGGAACTAAAATCAGTAGTAAGGCCATGGTAAAAGACTTGCAGTGGAATGTGCAGGGAATTGATTTCATCTCTGAAGTAAGATTACTGCCTTTAGGAGGTTGTGAAATGGTATTGGGGGTTTAGTGGTTATCAACTCTTGGACCAGTATTATGAGATTTCAGAACCTGCAAATGCAGTTTTCTGTTTCAGGGCAGAAGTTGTTGAAAGGGGACAGCACTACAGAGGTTCAACTGGCGGATGCAAAGAAGATGTAGCAGTTGCTCAACAAAAAGACCCCAGGTGTGTTGGCTCAAATGTGTAATAAACAAGCCGTCCAAACTACTGAGGTACCTTTCGATTTTCTTTCCATTTTGCACGAATATGAGGATATTTTTAAGGAACCTAAGAGGTTGCCTCCCTTTAGAGCTCATGACCATCAGATTCCTCTTAAGATTGGCTCTCGACCCCCAGCATCAGATCTTGTCGTTACCCTTACATACAGAAAAATGAAATAGAGAAGATAGTTAAAGAAATGATAGCCACATGAGTTATAAGGCACAGGGTTTCCCCATTTTCTTCACTAGTTTTATTGGTCAAAAAGAAAGACAATACATGGAGAATGTGTGTCGACTATAAAGCTTTGAACAAGAATGCAATCAAGGATAAGTTCCCAATTCCAATAATTGATAAGTTATTGGATGAATTGCATGGGGCTGCCTATTTTTCTAAACTGGATCTGAGATCTGGTTAATCAGAATGAACCCTATAGATGTAGAAAAGACAGCCTTTCGTACACATGAAGGTCATTATGAATTCTTGGTCATGCCATTTGGTTTGACAAATGCACCTTCAACTTTTCAGAGCCTTATGTTCAGGCCTTTCTTGAGGAAATTTGTGCTTGTTTTCTTTGATGAAATACTCATTTTCACTATAACATGGCCTGGCCACTTATACCATGTTTCACTGACCCTGGCCAAATTAAGAGTACATCAGTTGTTTACCAAAATGTACAAGTGTGCTTTTGGTCAACAAGAAGTGGAATACTTGGGGCATGTGATCAATGCTCATGGGGTGGCTGCAGATCCTGCTAAGATTGACAACATGATTAATTGGCCTAGACCTCAGTCAGTTAAGGGTCTCAGGGGGTTCCTTGGATTGACGGGCTAGAAGATTTATCAAAGATTATGGTAAAATTTGTCAACCTCTGAACTCCCTACTTAGAAAGGATGCTTTTGGATGGACTAGTGAGGCTGAAGCTGCCTTTTAATCAGCTCAAAAAGGCAATGTCCACAGCTCCAGTTTTGGTATTGCTAGATTATACTAAACCCTTTGTGTTGGAATGGGATGCCTCTGGTAAGGGTGTTGGGGCTGTATAATGCAGGAGGGAAAACCAATAGCTTCTTTCAACAAGGCTTTATCATCTACCAGTTTGGGGTAATCTACCTATGAGAAGGAGTTGTTAGCTATGGTGATGTCTGTTACTAAGTGGAGGCATTATCTATTGGGCAGACAGTTTATCATTAAAACAGATCACTGAAGTTTGAAATTTTTGTTGGAACAAAGGGTCACTACTTTAATGCAACAAAAATGGCTGTCTAAACTCATGGGGTTTGACTATGAGATCATTTATAAGTCGGGGAAACCCAATGTTGCAGCTGATGCCTTATCCAGAGTTGAGGGGGAACTTCAATTAGCTTCAGAAAATCAAGGAACAATAGCAGCATTGACAGTGGTTTTGTGTCACTGGGTAAAGGAACTCCAAGACAGTTGGACACAAGATCAGGAGTTACAAAAGTGACAAAGAGAACTGCAACAAAATCCAGCCAGTCATCCCCCTTTCTCTTGGCAACATCAAATGCTCTATTACAACTCCAGGTTGGTGGTTGGGAACAATGCTTCCCTTAGGCACAAACTAATTCAAGAACACCATGCCAGTCCAATAAGGGGACATTCAGGAGGAGAGAGAACTTATCAAAGGATAAAGCAAGCTTTTTATTGGAAGGGTCTGAAGCAAGCTGTACTCAAATTTGTGGCAGCCTGTGATGTTTGTCAAAGACAGAAGAATGGAACAGTGGCTTCCCCCTGGGCTACTCCAACCTCTGCCAATTCCTAAGAGGTTATGGAGTGATATCTTCATGGATTTTATAGAGGGCTTACGTAATTCTCCAGCAAAATCTGTGATATTTGTAGTGGTTGACAGTTTGAGTAAATATGCTCACTTTATTGCCCTTGCTCACCCTTTTACTGCTACTACAATTGCACAAGTTTTCCTGGATAATGTTGTTAAGATTCATGGTATGCCAAGTTCTATTGTGTTATATAGAGACAAAAAATTTACTAGTACCTTTTGGAGTGAATTGTTTAGACTGCAGGGTACTTCCTTAAACATGAGCACAACATCCTCAATCTGACGGCCAGACTGAGGTAGTGAATAGATGTGTGGAAAATTACTTGAGATGCCTGACCAGTGATCGACCTACAGCTTGGACTAAATGGCTTCCTTTGGCTAAGTGGTGGTATAATACCACCTTCCATATTTCTACTGGCATCACTCCTTATGAGGCCTTGTATGGTCAATCACCTCGAACTTTGGTACATTATGCTCCTGGGGGTACTGCAGTTGCAGCTGCTGAACATTTATTGCAAGATCGTGACACTAAATTGCTCAAAGAACATTTGGCTATTTCACAGCATAGGATGAAACAACTTGCAGACAAGCATAGACCAGAGAGGGCTTTTGACGCAGGTGATTGGGTATTCCTTAAGCTTCAGCCTTTAAGGCAGGTTACGGTGGCTTTTCGCAAAAATGCTAAGTTAGCTCCAAAATACTTTGGTCCATATCAGATTACACAAAAGGTAGGACCAGTTGCTTACAAACTGGATTTACCTTCTTCTAAGATTCATCTGGTGTTTCATGTCTCATTGTTAAAAAATAAGTTGGGCAATGGAGTGGTAGTTCAATCAGACTTGCCCCTGACTGGGGAAGATGGTCATCTGCAGTTGGACAGGAAATTGGTTAACAGGAACAATCGGCCACACACTCTGGTTTTGGTTCAGTGGTCCGACTCCATTCCTTAAGATGCCACTTGGGAGAATTGGCATGACTTGCATCAACGGATTCCTCATTTTCAAACTTGAGGACAAGGTTGTTCTTAAGGGGGCAGTAATGATAAGCATAGGGCTAAATTGTAATTGTAGCATGTATTCAGGGCTTAATGTGCAATATTGTAATTGTAGTCGTGTCAGTCGATTATTCTATTAGGAAGATATAAGGGGGACAGGTGTATAGGAGGAGGGTATGCAAGTTGTTACTTCTCTCTCTCTCTCTCTCTCTCTCTCGTAATTTCTCTTCTCATCTCCATTCTTCCTCTGTAATTCTTTCCCAAATCAATAATAAATGTTCGATTGTCCCAATTCTTGGTTACTTTTCACTAAATATCTATCAACACCCCATGAACAAACTAGTCTTCTGTCCAACTAAAACCGAAAAAAGAGATACTAATCAAAAAATCTATTTTTGCACTTTAACAAACTAATGCAAAATTTAGTACTCTATTCAAGAAACTGTAACTCATTTTGACATGAACGGATTTTGTGATTGTTGTGCATGACTTGTCATGTACAAAGGCATTTTTCTAGAAATTTATCTACACGGAAAACATTTTCCTTCAATTTGAGTCAGTGCTATCGTACGGACTTACTCATCTAAATTCATTTTGTCATCAACATTAATACTTTTAAACTTAAAAGATGAACTTCGGTAATAGGCATCACTATTAATAGAGTGAACATCATTATTAACAGAGTGAACATCATTGTATTTCATCACAAGGCCTGCTCAAGCACAAAATCTGAGGGATTCTCGTGGCTAGTGTAAAAAAATGAAACTGATTGAGATTTTTTCGTACCTGGAGTGAACCCTAAATTTGAAGTACACAAAATCAAGAACGCACGACTACTTCCAGAACTCCACAATCAATCGAACATCCAAGATATTTGTAGAAACCTTGAGAAGATGCACATTGTGTGATATCTATTTTCCAGCTTGAGGGGGAGTGTTGGAATACTAGTATATTGTCCCACATTGCTTATTTACATTTGTGTAACGAATATCTCTTTATATAAATAAATGATTATGTGTGAGGGTTTATTCAACACCCTACACACCTTTTCTCTCCAAACAACACTCAACACAAGGATAAGGATAAGCATAAGTTAAGTCTCTCTCTCTCTCTCTCTCTCTCTCTCTCTCATAAGGTCCAGCATATTAAGCACAACTTATACGATCAAGTGCACGCTATACTAACAGTTTATTTATTTATTACAAGGAACCTCAATAAAAATGTTTACTTCATGTATTCTAATCCTTCAAGTCATTCCAAATGCCTAACATCAATGAGTTTTATTTTCTTTCTATCACATGTATTTCATCAAGCACTTAAAGTTCAAACTAATGAACAAAATACGTCCAAGTCATATAGGCCCTTTCTCTAGAACCACTTGTCATTTTTCTTCAATGTAAGAAGTTATGCACCATAAGAACCGAGAATATCACTAGCATGAATTTTACAGAACTCAAGGATAAAAAAAAATAGTATTTATGTCACCATGGCATTTCCTTTCCGACATTCTTACAAACACTTGGAGGGCATCATGTACACATCCTATTATATTGAAGTTTTCCACAATACCATCTCCTGTCTTTATTCAACGTTCTGGGAACATGTTATAACTCTTAAACATCACTAATCTAATCTAATCTTTGACAAAAACTAATATAGTTCACGTTCACAAAATTACAATCTCCACATACTCTTTATTGGATAACTTTCTAACACAAATAGCACATCATACAACTTCAAAGTTTCCTTACATAACTATAAACGGTAATGTATCCATTCTAACAAAACAAGTCAAAAGTTAAAGTTTTCCCAAAATCCCTTGTATAGACTCACTCCAATAGGCATTCAACTCATGTAAATCAAATAATACATGGCAATAATTAGCTAGGTTAGTGAAACCCCACCTTAAGCAAGCAACCCGAAATGGTAGGAACTCCAAAGTGATCCAAGGATGATTTTTCTTGGATGGATAGGAAGCTCTTGCCGTGTAGAACAACTTTAATACTCTGAATTTTTCCAAAATCTCACTCGAAGTTGATGAAATCAAAGAGAGAAGTTGAGAATAAAAGTAGAGAGAGAGAGAGAGAGAGAGAGAGAGAGAGAGAGAAGTAGACGCTCTCCTCATTATATTGTGGAAATTTCACTCTAGGTCCTCTAATTTGATTTTCATTTGCTCCCAACTCCACACAAATCCAATAACAATACAATTTGATCCCCGAGATCATAAAACAAGTATTCTTCACTACCAAGACCACCAATAATTTTCCACCATACCGGTCGGTACCACAAATGTTAACCAATGACCCCTCCCGTACTCACATCCAGTAGAAAATTATGTAAAAAATCGCAAGTAAACGCACGTGACAACCAACATGGCAAGTGTATTAATATTGAAAGACAATTTAACCACATTCACAAATTGATAAAATAATAAATAAAATTTAGGTCTTTACATCCCTGAATCTACAATTCTCAAAAACACCATAATACTATTCAATCCTTCCCGGGTACTCCTTTCTAGAGTGAGTACGAACGCAATTCTACTTGTAGGTACAAGAAAATTAAACCTTTAAACAAGCATATCAATTTGTAACAAAGTTTATGTTCGCCTCGTATTCCAAGGCACGTGTATGTTCGCCTCGTCTCAAAAGGACACGGTCCGGAGCCTCGACTCGGCCCACCTAAGAACTCAATCCGATTGTTCTTAGGCTTACCCGACCCGATTACCATGACTAGATCTCAATTCCCGTTTGTGTTCGGACCCCAAAGAGGTATTACCCAGTTGATGGAAGAGTGGAGGGATGTTGAATTGAAGAGCTATGAATTGGACTCTGAGTACACTCATCACTATGAGAAAATTATGGGTCATAAGGTTTTTCCATATAGATCCAGCGGCGTTGATTCACATACCAGTAGAGAAAAGGTGGAGAGAGGGCACAAGACAATGGTCGGAAAAGCCCAGCGCCGGATTTTTATTTTTATTTTGCCAAAGAGGGGCAAAGATTAAGTAGGGCAATATAGGAATAATGACCACTTCTGACAGAAGTTAGGTGAAAATATTAACGGTTCTAGATGAAAGAGATTTAGGGGGCAAGGACTTAAAAATGAGAGGATCTAGCCATAGGCGAAATTCACAGAGGGGGTGACAAAGAAAAAGAGGTATACTTTGAGTGGTGTCTAGTTAATTAACCCAAATTTCTTTTACTGATTTTGATGTCTAAATTAGGAAATTGGACACATACGACACCCTTATATACTAATGTTCATCATTGATTTGAAAGAAAATATAAAAAGAAAAAAAAGCATAATAATAAACCACCTAACTGCACAGGCTTTTCCCCAACAAAATAAAGCCACATATTTGATACAGATAAAAGCTCACATCTACTCATTGAGCTTCATACAATGTTCAAGTTTTTTCCGAACCCAATTGAGAGATTAAGCCTAGTGCTTTATTTACACCTGTTAGAGAATAATGTTACTTTATTAGACCTTAGTTTATATTGCATAGGGTACTTTAGTAATTCTCTTGTTTTATTGGTATAAATACAAGTGATGTATAGGAGCAGGATACGCTTCTATCTTTTTCCCTAATATATTTCTGTCTCTCTCTCTCTTCTTCACCTCCTTCTTTACAAACCCTAATTAATAGTTCAAAACTCAACTTGGTATCAGAGCAATCCGATCCAACCCTAAAACACATCTAATACATCTGGAGAACACAGAGCAATAGCCAAGACGTGCTTACGTCAGCAATCGTACGATGACGTCGGCGTGACGTTATCATTCTGTACGGACGCCGACCATGGGCGATCACATGGCTGCATTCGTCTCGATCTCGTGGTGATTTTGTATATTTTTTTTTACGGCCGTTGATGGTGTGTTCGATTTGTTTGGAATATTTTTGTTTTCCTGGAGTTCTTTTTTTTAGATCTGATTTTTGGTAGACAATTTGGGGTATTTGCTGCTCGAACATGGTTCTATCGGCTGCGAAAATGACTGTTGGTGTTCAATTGTTGGCTGTTTGTTGAATTTCCGAGTTTAGAACTCAGTTTTGAGCGAAACCTTGGTTCGGAACAGTGTTGGTGTGACGAACAATGCTGTTTTTTTTGGTTCTCTGGACTCGGGTAATCAGTTTTCTGCTGTATTGGGTACTGTTTTGCTCATAATTGTTGCTTTTTGGCTGATTGACGGAGTTTTTTTTTTTTTTTTTGGGCCATGACTGAAAGTAAACCACCATCTGGGTGGTCCCGCCATGATGACATACCTCGCTCTATTACATCGCAGAAGCTTGATGGGCACAATTACTTGTCATTGGCACATGCCGTGAAGGTTTATCTGTGTGGGCAATGCCAGATGAAGTATATCATAGATCCTCCACCTTCCAAGGGGGATCCTGCGCTTCCTGATTGGGAGGTAGAGGATTCTAATTTCATGGGACAATTCTGGCATAGTTTAGAACCACATGCTGCTACTACTGTTGCATTTTGTGATGCATCGAAATAGATTTGGGATGCTCTTTCTAACTCTTTTTCACAACAAAGTAATGTTTCTAGAGTTTTTGAGTTGTACGAGAAAATTTTTACAACCAAGCAGTTTGGGAAGCCATTATCGGAGTATTATTGTAGTCTGAAGAGTTTGTGGGATCAGTTGCTGCAACATCGTCCTTTTGCCTCAGATTTAGCACAACAGAAGTGCTATTGGGGGGATTTCACGCTTGCTTCATTGCTTTTTGGTTTAGACTTTGAGCTTCGTGGATTTAAGGATCAGATAGTTGCTAGTGAGACTCTTCCCACGGCTGCCAATGCATATTCTCATCTCTCTCGTTCTTCTTTGGGCCAATCATCTAATGTTTCTCGTAACGTCGCTCCTATTCCGGAGTCTTCAGCTTTCGTTTCCAGTACTGGTGTCCGTGGCAGGTCGTGCCAATAGTCGTGGCGGCACTGGCCGCAATTTTCATGGCAGTTCTCGTGGTGGTGGTCGTATTGATGGACGTGGTGATAGAAAATGTAATCATTGTCATGCTACTAATCACACTGAGCCTTATTGTTGGAAGTACGGTAAACCAAATTATGTTCATCAGGTCACTGATAGCGTTCCATTGCCCCAACCTCACCTATCCGCTGCACCTTCCGGTTATGTTCCTCCTACTGATTCTCATGATGCTCTCACTACTCAGGTTCATGAGTTGGTTCAGACATTGCATACAGTCTTGCCTTCCACTTCCTCTACCGCTATTTTAGCAACTTCAGGTAATGTTGCATGTGCCACTTTTACACCTCCATCTTGGATTCTAGATTCCGGCCTAGCACCCACATGTCTGGTAATTCATCTCTTTTCTCTGAGTTGAATCATATTAATCATCATATTGTCTTCGCGGATGGTTCATCTCGCCCTGTTCACGGGAAAGGTGTTCTCCATCCCACTTGTTCTTTCACCTAACCTTCTAGTCTTTATGTCCCTGATTTTTGATTTAATTTGTTGTCTGTTAGTCAACTGACTAAAACATTAAATTGTTCAATAACCTTCTCGCCTACCTCTTGTGTTTTTCAGGACCTTCAAACCAAGAAGATGATTGGTTCGGGGCATGAAAAGGATGGTCTCTATTTTTTGGATGCTGATCGCAACTATCCTATCACCCCCTCTGCTTTGAGTGCTACCATATCTCCTCTACAGTGGCATTTCCGCTTGGGTCATCCTTCCATGGCCAAACTTAAGTTGGCTATTCCTACTTTGAGTTGTGTGTCTGGTCTCGAATGTGAGGCTTGTCAGCTTAGGAAACATCATCGTATTTCTTTCCCGAGCAGTAGTCATGGTCGTCAAAAAGAGTCTTTTGATTTAGTTCATACGGACATATGGGGTTCTTCTAGAACTTTGAGTATTACTGGATAGTGGACACCACTATTTTGTTGTCTTTGTTGATGACTACTCTCGTATGACTTGGTTATTTTTGTTGAAAAAGAGATCTGAGTTACCATATGTTCTTTTTAAATTTTATAATGAGATTTTTACTCAGTTTGGCAAGCGTATTAAAATTCTTCATTCTGAAAATGCTATGGAATATATACAGTTTGTTGTTGATTCCTTTAGTGTTGACCGTGGAATTATTCATCAGACTAGTTGTACCTGAAGTTCCCAACAAAATGGTATTGCTGAACGTATATTGCGGCATATGTTAGATGTTGCCCGTACCCTGTTATTTCACATGCAGGTACCAAAACATTTTTGGAGTGATGCCGTTCTTACGGCGTGTTACCTAATTAATCATTGCCTTCTTTGATTCTCGATCAAAGGTCTCCCTTTTCATTGCTATATCCTGATAGTTCGCCATTTTCTCTCACTCCTAGAGTGTTTGGTTGTGTGGCATTTGTGCATGTTCTTGATCCAGATTGTGATAAGTTATCTCCGAGGGCTCGTAAATGTATTTTTCTTGGGTATTCTTGTACCCAAAAAGGATATAGGTGTTACCATCCTGAGTCTCAACGCTATTTTGTGAGTAGTGATGTCACTTTCTTTAAGTCAACCTCCTATTTTACCTCTATCGGGCATGATCTATCTTCTGATCTCATATGTGGCAGTGAGGGGGAGTCTTCCCACTTCTCTCCTACCCTTCCTATGCCTTCCCCGGCCCCTCTTCCTCTGCAGGTTTATCAGCGATCCAAGAATAGACAGGTTGTTTCTCATGGCCCGGACACTTCATCTTCTTTGTCAGAGGTCCCTGCTCCCTCATTTGTTCCAGCTCATGATGATTTACCTATTGCCTTGCGCTGCGGTAAGTGTGCTTGTACTCAACATCCTATTGCTAATTTTGTTTCTTATGATAAGCTTTCCCCTTTTCTTCATTCCTTTTCGAGCACCTTGTTGTCTATTTCTATTCTGTCATCTTATAAGCAAGTTGTGTCCGTGTCTAGATGGAAACATGCCATGGATGAGGAAATGAGTGCCCTTTATAAGAATCAGACTTGGGAGCTTACTAATCTACCTCCCGGAAAACAAGCAGTAGGTTGTCGCTGGGTGTACACAGTAAAGTATCTTCCTGGTGGTTCTGTTGAGCGTCTTAAGGCGCGTTTGGTGGCTAAAGGCTACACTCAGACATATGGGGTTGATTATTTGGAGACTTTTTCACCAGTGGCTCATCTCAACTCTGTTCGAATTCTTCTCTCAGTGGCTGTTAATCGTTCATGGCCTTCGTATTAGCTTGATATTAAAAATGCCTTCCTTCATGGTGATCTCCAAGAGGAAGTGTATATGGATCAACCCCCTGGTTATGTCATTTCTGGCAATGAGCAACTTGTTTGTCGCTTGCGCAAGGCTTTGTATGGTCTCAAACAATCGCCCCGTGCTTGGTTTGATAGGTTCAGCTCGGTTGTACTTGCATATGGGTTTCGTCGTTCTACTTCTAATCACTCGGTGTTTGTTCGCCACTCTTCTGCTTGCACTATTGTCTTGATTGTTTATGTCAATGATATTATTATTTCTGGTGATGACTCTACCGGTATTGCTGATCTAAAATGCCATTTAGGTCAGCAATTTCATACTAAGGACTTGGGTTCTCTTCGGTATTTTCTTGGGATTGAAGTTGCTCGCTCCTATAAGAGTATCTCTCTCAGAGAAAGTATGTGCTTAATCTTCTTTCCGATACCGGTCTTCTCGGTGCTCGGCCCGTTGACACTCCTATGGATTCTACTGTCAATCTTGATGCTGAACATGGAGAGCCTTTTCATGACGTAGGTCGTTATCGGCAGCTTGTCAAAAAATTAATTTATCTCACAGTTACTCGTTCTGATATCACCTATGCTGTGGGTGTTGTTAGTCAATTTATGCATGCTCCTCGTTCTCCACATTTTGAGGCAGTGTGTCGTATATTACGCTATTTAAAGAGTGCTCCAGGTCGAGGATTGTTATATCGCCCCTTTGACTCCTTGTTCGTGACTGGTTTTAGCGATGCTAATTGGGCTGGTAGTCATTTTGATAGACGGTCTACTTCTCGCTCTAGTGCCGAAGCCGAGTATCGTGCTATGGCCCATACAGCCTCTGAAATGTTGTGGGTCCGTTCTCTTCTTTTGGACTTTGGCATTATTGTTCCTACTCCTATGTCAATGCTTTGTGACAATCAAGCCGCAATCTTTATTGCTAGCAATCCTGTTTTCCATGAGCGCACTAAGCATATTGAAGTTGACTGTAACTTTATTCGGGATTTAGTGCAGCAGAAGCACATTGTTACCCCGCATGTTCGCTCGGAGGATCAATTGGCTGATATTCTTACGAAGCCTTTAGCTCGTTCTTCTTTCCGGCAGTTGGCTTTCAAGCTGGGCATGTTTGACCTCTATGCTCCAGCTTGAGGGGGAGTGTTAGAGAATAATGTTACTTTATTAGACCTTAGTTTATATTGCATAGGGTACTTTAGTAATTCTCTAGTTTTATTGGTATAAATACAAGTGATGTATAGGAGCAGGATACGCTTCTACTTTTTCCCTAATATATTTATGTCTCTCTCTCTTCTTCACCTCCTTCTTTACGAACCCTAATTCATAGTTCAAAACTCAACTACACCTTTTCAATATTCCTTTTTTCCTTCATATTAAACTCAAAACCAGAATTAAACCAGAATTTTTTTGAGTGAAAACACCCTTTTTGGTGTTCTAGTCCATACTCAACTCAAATTTGAGTTCTACTCAAATCCAACATCAAATCACCAAAATTTGATGTTGATTCAAACCCAAACCTAAACTCAAACTCCAAACAGTGGCAGTACCTGGTGGTTGGTGGTGGCAACACTGGTTGTGGGTGCCGGAGGTGGCAGAAACTGATGGTTGTTGGCGGTGGTTAGCGGCGGCAGTGGAGGGCTTTCAAGGACAAGATCTGTTGAAGGAAGAAACCGACAAAAACAAAGCATATCTTCTTTAGATCCCTTCTTCGGAGTTCTGCCATACTCGTATGAATTTTCAACAGTAGGCCAGCAAAAGAACGGCAAAAAAACTCTAATGTGCACAATCGAAAATTAAACGGTCAACAAAACGATGAGATTGCATGATTAAAGAGTTGAATATTTCCACAGTAAATAATAAATCTACCGGAGCAGGTCTTATGATCGGTGAGCTTCTAAATCAAAACAAGAAATCGGGCAGCGTGAATCGGTCTGAGAGGGACGGAGAAGTAGTTGTCTCGACTGGCTTGGAGCCCACGCGAACAGCTTGTTCACCAGCAAACCGATAGATGAGTGTGGGCAGCCATGGCGTGGTGAAGCTTTTGGATATTTCGCATCCTCTGTAGTCTGTATGCATGTGAGGGGGAGAGAGAGAGAGGACAAAGGAGGTGCTAAGAAATTTGTGTATACGTGGACATCCTGTGATCCATATGCAAATTGTGGATGTTATAGACCAAATTACCCCTTGTGTCAAAGAGGGAGCCTCTCCAATTAAGAGGCGTAATTGGGAAAATCGGGAAAAATTTGGCAAGCCATCGATTTTGCTTTAACGTTCTTTTACTTTACAGCTAAGATAAGATATACCTCGATATCAAACTTGAGGTTCATTTTCAGATTTGGCATTGCATAAATTTCAACCAGTAATCCTAGAATACCCATGGTCCCAAGGATTAGGAGGTTGATATGCTAGACTGCTTTGGCATGGTTCCAAAATATGCAGCAAGTTTTAGATTACACACATCACATAACCAAATCCTAGAGCAAGCTGAATATAAAGAATGGTGATACTTTGGATGTGAATGGGGTTACAGCAATCATCAAACCCTTTTCATACGCTTGCCATAAAAATAGACAAATAGTATACATGAATTTAATAACCACATATGAAAGGGCGTGTAAACAACAATGCAAATTTTAGTTTTAAAAAGAAAAAAACTCCAATACTCCTACAAAATAAAGAAATAATTATCTCTATGATCGACGATTTGGGATCAATCTCACGTGCACTCAACACTTGATTTCTACCAATTGTGATCTTCCCAAGCCAACTTCCTAGGTTCTTTAGGCAAGGAACGCTCTTCTGAACTTGATTTTATAAGCTCCGACCCTATAAGAACCTGAAAGGACAGGTTGATAATTAATATATTTTTCAGTAGTAACTGTCTGGATACTTAAAGACTTTCACATCAGAGGTACCTTTTTTTTTTTTTTTTACCAGAAATAAACTTGATTTAGATATAAAAAATGAAAATACAAAGGACTGGAACTCCATCAAAGGTACCTTGCAGTTCTCATAAGTGGCTTGTACAATCTCTTTGTTCAACGGCTTCGAGTTAACTTTGTCTATGAATTTCAAGTACATATCATGAAAATTCGGCTCAATGCTTGCTCTGTCCAGAAATTTCACACATAATTATAATCGAAACTAAGTGTACCAAGAGATAAGGAGGCTAGTGAAGGTGCAGAAATAGAGTTGATAATATTTCTTATTTTTTGATAAATAAAAGATTATGGTACCAAAAAGGCATTGAGGGAATGCCACCCATATACAATAAAAGGCCACAAGACAAAAAGACCCTATACCCTGCACTCCTATGCAACTGAAAAAGCTCAAACCAATTTAAAAATTGGTCAAGAGATGGAAAACAATCATTCTTGTCCCAACTATCTTGCTATTCAACAAAAAACTTTTAATTTTAAATAAAGGCTTTTCAACTCCTTCAAAGCATCTCGAATTCCTTTCACGCCAAATCACCCACCTCACATAAAGAGAGATCATAGCCCAAACACATTTCCTTCTTTTTCCCACTCTAGCACCTTTCCAAGCAATTAAGAGTTCCATGACACTTCCCGATACAACCCACTCCCTCCCATTGTATCCCAAACCAAGAGAAGACCAAACTCCAAAGCTCCCAAGCCACCAGTAATGAAGGAGGAGGTGACCGACTGTCTCTGCATCTCTTTTGCACATACAATACCAATTTACCATGATTCTCTATCTCCGAATCAAGTTATCGATAAATTACCACCCCCCCCCCCACACACACACAAAAAGAAGAAGATAAATTCCATCGCGTCTCATCCTCCCATTCTCCTATCCCCCGCACGCCATACGCTCTAGAGAAGGACATCAAAGCCGCCTCCTCCCATTCACACACATCTCTTCGCAAATGGATACCAAACAGTAACCCCATTATGAGCATGGAGGTAATCATAAACTTTTGCATCTCTGTCACAAGCTAAATGATAGATATCCGGGAAAGCTTCCCTCAAACATGGATCCCCACACCACACATGCTCCCAAAACTTCACTCTACACCTGTCACCAACGAAAAAATGAGTAATCTTACCAAAAACCTCCCACCCAATCATAATGCCCTTCAAGGCGCCACCCCATAAGGCAACCTCACATCAAGGGAAGCCCAATCTCCCCACCCACATCCATACTTTGCCACTATTATCTTTCTCCACCATCTTTCTCTTTCACATGCGAATCTCCAAAGCCATTTACCCAACAAGGCTTGATTGAACAACTTTAACCTCCTCACACCCAACCCGCCCTCTCTAATGGGAGCGGACACCTTGTCCCACTCAACTGAATGGTATTTGAACTCTTCCCCTACACCACTCCATAGAAAGACCTTTGTATTTTCTCTAATCTCATAGCCACAAGAGCCGGGATGACAAATAATGACAAAGTCAATGGGCAAGCTAGAAAGCGTAGATTTTATCAAGGTCACTCTAGCACATTTCGGAATTTAGTTGATAATAAGAATATATAAGATAACAATTACTCAAAACCATTTATTGGTACATTCACGTAAACACACATTACAAAATAAGAATGTACAAGACAACAATTACTTACAACCATTTATTGGTACATTCAACCAAACACATATTACAAAAAAGGACAAACTTAGGTTAGTCAGGCAGAAAGGGACAGAAAGGTTCATATCCACCACTGATTGAGATTTAGGTAAAAATCCCATGGATGAACCGCCCATTAATTCAACAGCAGTTTATATGGTAATCCCACATAGAGTTTTCACTCCCTCAATCACTTTGGACGGAACAAGAGTTTAGTCCATCTTGTGGACAATGTTGTTGGATAATGGGAAAGGCAAACCAATTCTTGTTAGTCATCGAGTTTTTTCACGCTGTCTCAGTTGATGGAATTCACGGCTACATCTTTTGATGCACTGCCAGTACAAGTTTATATGAGAATTCTTAATTGGCTAGTTGCAAATAGCCCTGGGGCTATGGAACAAAAAATTATCCCGGACCTAATATTGACGGTGATCTCAACTATCGTAGGACAGAAGGTGATAAGAGGAGATAGATTTCTTATTATAGAGCAGAGATATGGTCACATAGGTCCCGTCTTTGGCACGCATCCTTTGTTTAACTATGATACTTAAACTTGGGAATGTGTATTGGTATCTCATCTTACTAACCTTTTCATTACCATGTACTGTGCAAACTATGAACAGTACTGCTCAGTCAAAATTTCAGAAAATTCCTTGGCCTTAGCTTCAAAATTTGTTGAAGATAGATTATTAATGATAAATGATATCTTGTCCTGAATCTCTGATGCTAGAGCCTGCAGAAAGATCGTGAAAATATTAGGGTAAGGTAACCATTAGAAATATATAGCAGACAAACAGCATATTGCTTAGTATACTCACAACAAAGATAATAGCATACTTGGCAAAGAGATAAAAAGCATATTGGAAATAAGAGGACACATCATATTAGCACTATCTGCCAGCAAGCTCTCACAAAATCATCCTTTCCTGTACTGTCATATATGGCATTATGCAATTTTCACAACTAATATGATCTGGTTGCATTTAGGTCATGTGCTAGCTAAATGTCAAGCTCAGACAGATTATTAACATCAGCTTCTATGTCTCGTATGAGTTAGCCATAGTCCTTGACCACACAGCGTAGTTAAATGGGTGCATAGTAGATAAGTACTTCATGTGAACATTCCAGGGTTCAGAACCTCAATATAACTTCATTACAGCCGATCAAAAAATATATTCATTACTTGGAAAACATATGAACAAGAAGCAAAAATAAAGCAACAGCACTATTTATGATAAAGTGTTCAAGAATATAAATTAATCATCAAAAGGCTCGCTGCGGGACTTTTGGTTTTTCCCCTTTACCAACCACTTTATACGGCAATAAGTATTGATGCTGCAAATAAGGGTACATGACCAAATGGTTGATAAGTCCATGTTTAACTAATGGTTCAAAAATCATTGGACTATAATATGGACATAAAAAAATTCAAGCTAACTAAGAAGTTCATACGGATATTGCTATAATTTCCACAATCCTAACTAGTTTAACAATCAATGGCTAAGTCATGGAGGTCATATTTCCCAATGCAACCGCGAATATCATATGGACGTGATAAAACAGATCAAACAATTTCCTTAGCCATCAGAAACTATGTCAGTACGAGTCGGAACTTTGAGCAATTTCTCATACAGTTGCAAGCCTAGTTGCAGCAGGATACAACTGCATCTCCCATATGGGGTGCTTCAGCAGTTGAAAACATTAACCATCTATTTGTTTGCATTCTGCCTTTGTTTTGCTCTGGCGTTTTACCACACCAGCGAAAGAACATCCATCCAAAAGAATGAATGGGAAGCAGGCCCAGCCATATTACTGGAGATGCGATTACTTCAAGTTCCACCCAACCCCCTCTATTCCCTGAAACAACATATTCTTCTAGACTTATAACTGACATCTCCAAGCTTACCCTTAGTGCTTGATATTTACTATCATCTGTTGTCGAATATATCTTCCACTCATAAGACTTAAATGATTTCTCCATCCCCAATATAATGCATTACATAAACATCTACATAGTCTGAAAGTAATGCCTCACTTATGCAACTACAAACAAAGAAGAGAATTCCATATCAAAAATCCCTTGGATCCACTTAATCCATTTTTACACTCTATTGCTGAGCCAGAGAGTATAGATACCGCGTCACTTTGCAAGTCGGGATGGAAACACTGATATAGAGGGTGTTTTTTTAATCTGTTTGCACCACCATACAAGAAAGGAACCTGTGAGTGATTTATCAACAGGAGAAAGATTATTCTCCTTGATAAATGAGCAACCAAATCAACGAACTAATGACTATCAAATGGAAATAGACCCACCACCTTAACAGAGATAATTGGCCTAGGAACACTATAACAAATTAGTACCAGCAAAATACCCAGTGAAGGGCAAGTCAAAACCAAGTTAATTGAGCATGATAAAGAGCTATCTGAAACCAACGTACCAGGATACATTGCGTTGTGCGTAATATAGAGGTGAAAATTGCGGGAAGAGGAATAAGACAGGAGCATTATAACCCTATGGTGCCACAGAGACTATAGTGGTCAACTTAAATGATTAAACCAGGCTGATGCAGTCAGAATTTGGCGGATATCCACTTCAGTTTGGCATATGTTCACTTAAGGGATACTTTGTTCTTGATTTCTAGAGATTGGAGAACAAGTTTGTGGTTTTTAATTTGCTCTCCATTCATTTTTTTGCTGAATTAACTGTCCTCCTGTTCTTTTTTGCATCTTTCTTCTTATATTACTAAAAATATTTGAAGATGAAACCTAACTGAAGGAACATTGAGAGATGTACAAAATTGTCCAACATAAATAATGTCAAAAAGATCGGTCAAAATGCAGGGGCACCCGAGAAAACACTCCTACCCAATATATGAAGAAAGTAACCCAGAATAGACAATGCCTAGTGTCCCAACATGAATATATCTGTATGTATTCATGTATGTATGTATACCTCGATACATGAGTCAACAAACCCAACACAAATACGCCCCAAAACTGAGTCGATCAATATTTTCTGACTTTTTACCTCCTTATTTTATGTCTAATGCTACTATATCATCGGAGAGGTATCGGAAGTCCGAACTCAACAAATCATTGTCACAATCAGATAAAACATCAATACAATGTATTGGCCTAATGAAACAAATTTCTTCATTGATATGGTTCAAAGCATATGTAGCTTTGCAACAGTGGCTGCAAAACAAGTTGAGACAAGTTGTTCTTACGGAAGCAGCAGAATGAGAAGCCTGATAAGAAACTGTGCTGCAATATGCTTGCAACGAATCCCACATGAGAAGTGCCTATACAATAACAAAGTTTTGACTTAAATACCTCCAAGGGAGTTTCTCTTCTCTCCGCAGCAGCAACAAGGGCTTCAATGTTTAAAGCACAGCCAAACCCTGTACGTAGGAATTTCTAAAGCATGTTCACAAAACTACCACAAGTACAATATTGGACATAATAGCTTGGCAGAGAGAAATCAAGTGTGACCAGACACACATACAATGATACAACGAAACAATTCATACATGTTAAGGGGTAACAGAAAATTACTTGCTAGGTAATTGCTCGAGATGGACGGGTAAAACTAGTAGAGGAATACAGCACAGAAGAAACACTAGCTGAACTCTGGGGCTGCACTTTTAGCAAGGAACCAAAAGAGTCCAAATCTTGAACGATAAAAGGATGCCACATGAAAAAATGTAGTTAACAAGGAAAATGAAATCAAAGAACGTGCCTTTTAAATGCTAGGTGCATCACTTGCGGAAACGAGTGAAGGTTGCCTTCCAGTAGAAGTAAGTGGCCTCATGTAGTTAGATGATGTTACTGTCTAAACGGATTTGGTGTTTCTGTTGAAGCTGCATTGAAGAAGATATATGTGGCCCAGGTTGTGCACCAACAGAACCAATTAATGAAAAGGATGGACCAGGCATCTGAGAACAAAAAGCAAACAATACAGTCAATACAACATTTGAACACTGGCTTCATACAAAAATCACAAAAAGAAGCCAGGAAATTATGATGTCATTACAAAGGAATCTAAAACATAGGATCTCAAATTGCTGGCGCATACTGACTAATACAGTCACATCCCTGCAGAGGATCAGGCGAGAGACTATGATACTCATTCTTGAAGTTTACTTTTACATGCAATGAAAATGCTAGGACATAACATTCCTGCAACGAGCTTCCACTATTGTAGCCAATAGAACAGATGCAAAGAAATTTATTTACCAGACCATAATATCCTATGATGAGGTCATCAATCCACACACATTGCTACGCAGAACAATATCAAAGAGTGAGGAATGTGATACTAACAAAGAAAATGGTAGTCTGGTTCCACTTCGAAATCAATTGCAACCTCCTCAAATTGGGCAAAACTTTTGGAGGAGGATTGTGTTGACAACTTGTCTTTGATTGGCATTTTCTTACTCTTTGTAGATCTCTAATTCTACAACCATACCTATGATTACAACTGTATCAAAGCCATAACTTCAAACTAACAACTAAGATTAAATTTCAATAACCACCCTGCCGCAAGTACCAATCAATTGGGATGGACTACATGAATCCGTCTTCTCCATTGAGCTATGTCGAGGACATTATGTTCCGTGGTATCCAAAAAACAAAAAAGAAACCAAGATCCATTAAATAAATGCCTCTAAAGTCAATTTTGATCTACCCCTCTACTTAGTGCCCCTCTCCTTAGTGCTACCATAACTATATCACTCCACCTAACTACCACCTTGACCAATCTACAATAGACATGTCCAAACCACCTTAATCTATTTTTCCTTTATTTCTGTCTTGCAAAGTCTTACAACTCATCCATCTGAACATGATCATTCTAACTACACTCATCTTACTGCATGTTGTTTCGTAGTTGCCCAACATATTTGTTGTATAACATGGCTGGCCTTACAGCATTGCGGCAGAATTTTCCTTTCAATTCTTCGAGTATCTTGTAGTCACACAACACTCCCAAAGCACTCTGATCCATCCAACTTATACTTTGTGGGTCACACATCAGCAATCCCTCCATCCTTACTAACAATTAACAACTGAGCCAAGATACTTAAAACCCTTGCCTCTTGGTAATTCCTGATTTTAGAGGGTCATCCTGTTAACACTATACTTAAACTTTACTAATCTTACAACCCATGCACTCCGGTTAACTCTAACTAATCATAAATCCTTTTGACTCTAGTGCTTCTCTCCAAGTTTCTAATCTAGCACTTACACCCTCTTACAGTTTCATCTATTAAGACAATACGTAGGACAATAATATGCACCACAGGTTAGCATCTCGAATATGTCTAGTCAATTTGTCCATAACTAGGGCAAACAGTTAAGTCCTCAAAGTGGATCCTTGGTGTAATCCTATTGCTATAGGAAATTCGTTTGTTTCCCCATCGGAGATATAATACTAGTCCTGACAGCCCCTTCATACACATCCTTAACCATATCGATATACTCTTTTGTCACATCCTTTCTCTCAAAGACCCACCATAGAACGTCTACAGGCACCTTGTCATAAGCTTTTTCCAAGTCAATGAAAACCATGTGAAGGTACTTTGCTATCTATACTTTCGACTTGAGATTAAACAAGGATACATTAGGAATAAAATTAAAAAACCAACAATACACGTAGAAATGCTATTTCAAAAAGGCATGGGGAACAAAAAACAAAAACATAAGAAGAAATTATACAAAAGGAAAAGAAAAAACTAAGACGAAATCATTTTGTGTTGAACAAGAAATCATTACCAGAACAAGATAACAACTCTTGCCTTCCCATGTGTTTTTATTTTGTGTTGAAAGATGAAATTCAATTGCAGAAAAAGAACCGCATTTTGTTCCAAAAATAGGACATTATAATCTCAACACAAAATTACCAAAAACCGAAGCAATCTATTTTCTTTTTTGCTCCATAAAAGCACTAGGTCTTAAGCCATTGCTCCAAGTATCACTCAAAACATAAGAGCTCCAAATCAAGTACATGAATTTCAAAACCACAACATCTTAATTAATTAGGAAACCTTTCCCTTTCAGTAAATGAAACCTACTGCGACTGGTGGCTCTAAAGTTCCTGTTACCCCTAAAGAACAGGTAGCTGTGCTGCCTTCTGAAGAATCTGTGGAAAAAGCCATGGTGAACCTTGAGGGGTTTGGGTTGAAGAGTACTGGAGCTCTGGGGCAACATAGCCACTCTCCTAAGCCGGCATCTCCTGCTGTTGGTTCTCTACCAAGGAATTCTATTGTCATGATAGATGGGGTTGCTTTTGGCTGGGTAGGTCAGCACCAAGGTTTGGAAGTCAAGACTCCCCCTCCCCCTGGTTGTCTTTCCCCTCCCAAAGTCTCTTCTGGCCTTTCCAATACTTTTGCTATCCTACAATCCACTGTGTTTGAGGATGAGCAATTTATTCCTGCCATGGAAATGGCTTCTAATTCTCCCTTACCTTTTGGTTCTCTTCAAAAGGTGGATTCTCTTTTTGCTCTGCCTGGGTCTAAAGTTAGGCTACATTCTGGAAAGGAGGGGAATAAGGGGCTTGGGTCATCTCCTAATGGGGCAATTAAGTTGGAGACTACATTTTCTACATTGGATTCTACAGTGCCTTTGGATCTTCCGGATGATCCTGGTGGGTTGGTTCCAAATTCTGTTGCTCCTTCATTGTCAGAGTGTGTTGTTCTTGTGACTTTGGCTGAATGTGGAGCTAGGAGTGTGGCAGGTATGGTGAGTGGGCATGAGGAGGGTAGTTCCACTCAACCTGTCCATGTTCCTGTGGTTGCCAAGGCTGGGAAAGGGATGAATCGTGGTACGTCATGGAATACTAGGGAGGAATCGTGATTCTTTCTCTTTTTTCGATGCTTAAGGTCTGTGCATGGAATACTAGGGGTCTTAATAACCCTTTGAAGAAGAAAGAAGTTCTTTCTTTGGTTCAAAATCAGAATCTGGGTTTGATTGGTTTGGTGGAAACTAAACTTTGTAGTGCTAATTTGGATTCTGCCATTCGACATTGTGTTCCTGATACTTGGATGTATGTTCATAATTGTGGGACTGATGTTGCTCGTATTGTCGTGGCTTGGAATCCTCAAGTCTGACTGTATCTCTTTTGTTTTCCTCTCCTCAGCTTTGTTGTAGTTAGGGTTGTTGGTTTGGAACGTCATAAGGATTTCTGTGTCTATTATCTATGGGCATAATTGTGTGGTGGAAAGAAGGCAGTTGTGGTCTGATATGAATCTGGTTGGTGGTGTAGTTGGGAATGACCCTTGGCTTCAACTGGGAGACTTTAATGTTGTTCGGAAGACTAATGAGAGGCTTGAGGGGTTTGATACTGCATCTACTGAGTTTATTGACTGTTTGGCTTCTCTTGAGATGGATGACATGCTAGCTAAAGGATTTTGGTACACGTGGACCAATAAACGTGGTGGTTTAGGGGCTAATATGAGTAAACTTGATAGGGCTTTTGTTAACCTTACTTGGATGAATGTGTTTCTTGGCTCCTGGAGTTTCTGATCATTCTCCCATTATGGTTTCTATTGTTCCTGAGATTAGAAGGAAGCGGCCGTTTAAGTTTTTAAACTTTTGGATGAAGCATGCTAAATTCCAGGGGCTTTTGGTTAAATCTTGGAGTGATCCTGTGCTGTGTCAATCTGCTATATTAAGGTTGAGTCTTAAGTTGAGGAGGTTGAAGGGTCCTTTGAGAGAGTTTAATAAGGAGCATTATTCTAATATTTGTTCCAGAGTTGAAGTCAACTTATATCAGCTTCAGAGTTTATGTTTTGCTACTCCTCAGGATGTTGCTTTGCATGAGCAAGAGAAAGAAATCCCCTCCAATCCGAAGAAATCAAGCAACTGGGGGATCAAGGTGGTGAGGCCTAAGGGCCTTTGGTTCGGTTTATTTACAGTTTTCACATGTTAATTGTAGTAGCTTGATTTTCTGTTAATTGTTCAGTCTGGTGTGAGGAAGAACATCAGCTGGGTCTTCGATCCCTCGGCCGGTACATTAAACCAGGAGGATCCCTCGGCTGTGACATCTATTCACCGTCCACGGGATCCATCTCCCTGGAACAGCCTGTTTTATTCTGCTTACTCTGATGCATGTTTCGATTATTGTAATAGCTCACCATATCAACTGTTTGAAGGCTAATAATCAGACTACGTGTTTAGAATTAGATAAAGCATGTATTAATTGTATGTCGAACAATTATGGGCCAGTCTGATGACTGGGCAAAAAAGGGTGCCTAACACCATCCCCTTATTGTACTTTTAGCTCTCGTACCCAGAATCTCTATTTGTTTTTTCTAATTTTTATAAACAAGGTGGCGACTTTGTTTTGATGATAACCGTTATCATGTGGCAATATTCCTAGCCATGGGAAGATCCACGATCTTGGATTATGAAGTGGAAAGTAAACAAACAAACGATGATCAATCTGTATGGCGATGCCCTGTTCGAGAGGTGTCTACACCATCTTATGCTGGAGGTTCGTGAGTATAGTGGCCTGATCTTGAGGAGGAACATCTGCCATGATGAGTGTTTTGACAGATTTCGGTGATGGTGTTGAAGAAGGAGAGGACGGAGGTGTCCCGTGCGGAGTAGTCGATGGTGAATCTACCCTTGACGGTAAACCAGCCAGAACTTTCGTTGTGACTGACTGAGGAGCAACCCTATCAAGCCTCCTTCTGTCCGGACCCGGTGGACATTCCCAAGTAGGTTTGGCTCTTGTTTTCGGATCCTTGTTTGATGGTGCAATGGCTCATGGCTAGACAGTAAAGTAAATGAGAACTCAGTGCTACTCCTGTAGCACTTTTATTTGAAAGAATGAAAATGCGCATGTCATTGTCGTCGGTGTCCTCTTAGACTCTAGAACTAACAAACAAGTCTGTCTCACAACGTTCGGACGCTGCCAAAATCCTTGGAATTCTTTTGAGCAGTGTATCCTTTTTGAACCGACTGACATTAGGAGATGTCAAAATAGTCTAAGCCTTTGATTATCCTAGACTTGGAACAACTTGTTACAGATGGCATGGTTCCTAACCTTGAATGACACGTGTGGCGAGACATTACTTTAGCCATGGCGGTTATAAGTGACAAGGCACTTGTAACCCCGAAGGCGTGGTTCCTAACCTTGAATGACATGTGTGGCGACACAATAGTTTAGCCATGGCGGTTATAAGTGACAAGGCACTTGTAACCCCGAAGGTATTAGTTCCACGACATCGGTTCCTTTGTTGTTCCTAATATCGGATTTTTGACAAGGATTTAGAAGACATTGATATCCCGAAATCTTGTTGATCCAAGGACTTCGAATTTCGATAACGCGCACCATCGAGATGCACGACTCTTCATAGGGCCATAGCAGCATCCTAATAATAATAAGACAAGCTCAAAAGGGAGATAACCCAAAAGCCGCCCTATCATGCTCCTACGCAAAAACGATATGTATGTACAATGCATGCGATAGGGAAAGTAGTAACACGTAGACAGTATATGGGGTTTGATGCAAATAATCTTACCCTGTGGGTACTTGTCCTAGTTTGGAGAGTTCTAGTGCTTTGTACATGTAGAGGCCGGTTTTGGTTTGAGGGGGTTCCTCAGACTAAAGCCATGATATACCTCCCGCTGCAACGCGTATTGCAGAGCAACAGTCGAATGGTAGTACGACTCATCATCGTCCAAGATTGTTGGGCATTCGAGGACCCCGAGCTCCAGTAAACTATGCCGGTTACCCAAAACTCCTCAACGGGGCTAGCCAACATCGATGCACATGAAAGAAAATGCCAAAAGAATGATTAATGAGAGAGAATCACAAAGTTCGCAAAAATGCCTTTTAAAACTTGGCTCACTTTTATTAATCAATACTTGGAGAAAACTACACGAGTGAACAATAGTAAAAGCCCCAGTTCTGATTGGTCGGATATGAGCTCCTGTTAAGTCACCATTCCGTTCTTCAGCAGAGCAGAGCATACTGTTTTGACAGACTTTAGAAGGACTGTTCTCAAGTGTATTAATTTCCAAATATTTGACTGATACAATAAGTCTCCAGCAGAGTCGCCACTTTGGGCACACGCCCCTAAAATCTGTGAAATAATCAGGTGCACCCTTTTTGGAAAGCGCGGCGAAACGCTCAATTCAGAGTCACCACTCGGGTTTTAGCGGTGAACCACCCAAGGAACCAAACTTGAAACGCTTGCTACATTTTGATTGAAAAAGGTTTTGTACACTGGTCCATTGTCACCTTTGATATCTGAGATTCGAAAGCCAGGTTACGGGAGGGGAAGGGTTTAAGGAACCCCTCTCGCCCAATCCGGAGATCGGTCTCTACTCAAACATTTGTAAAACATTTGGATTTTTTATTATTAATCATTTTTTAGCTAATTAGGGCGGGGGAACAGTTTAAAGGGATTAAAAACTGTAACATGTTGGCAGGATGTGATAAGATGGCATGCTTGCTTTATTGAAATAGTTACTATAGATTGAAAACAGACTTCTGTGCGAGCCTTAAACAGACTAGGCGATGCTGTTTCGAAGTGAGGTGCGTGGGAAGAAACCAGCATGCACTAACCAAGTCACTGCATACTGACTGCACCTGCGCACGCCATTCCATTACCCGCGCGCACCAGTAAGCCTAAATCCACAGTTCTTATTTTCAACTCTCTGAGCTCTGGAATGACCAGTGCACACCCAGGACAAACCAAGCAGTTTATATAGAATTGTATATACAAAAGTAAGCAGTTTAAAGGGCCATAAGGCCAAAAGAATAAACAAAACACTCCTTAAACAGTGAGGGGACAAAAACAGAGGCCAAAGCCTAGTTGCCACACAAAGGCCAGCCACTGGACTGGGTTTGACTGGCATACGCAGGTAAGGTACAATCGTACGCCAATTGCAGCCTCCTATCCAATGCTTGGCTTTGCACTTTCTAGGTTCTGAGACATATTCAGAAAGACTCCAGAGGCATTCCATAACAGCAGGTAAGCATATTGAAGACTAGAACTAAGAGTTCTAACTATGGAAAGCAGTAAACTAGTTCTTAGCATGCTCACAGTGAAATATATAGAAAGTAAAACAGAAAATAGCTAGACACTTATCCCCACGCCAGTACTGCACGTATAGCCATGACTGGTGTACACGTACTGTGGACCAGCATGCGCCAGTTCCAATCAAAGACGGTTTTAAAACCTGGCTAGCTTTAGGGCCATGACTAGTATTGATTATCAGTCTTGACCCTACCAGCCCCCCTAGGGATCAGAATAGAGTATTCATCAAAGGTGTTATAGCTTTGGTTTTGAGTTTGTTGGAGTGTTTTAGCTTTGAACTTGTGGTTTGATGGATGGATGGATGTATGTAGTGGGGATTTATGAAGCTTGTTTTCACCTTCCCTTGGCAAGGAAAATGATGAACAAGAGGTTGTAGTTTGAACTTGTGACTAGGGCTTTTGAATTTTGTAACCCCTTACACATAAATGCAATGGGGTATATATAGGAGAAGGTGGTGAAAGTGGAGGGGGTGTAACCAGCTAAATGGGGCTGGTTGGCTTGGCCAAGGAGTCACCATGCATTAAATGCATGTGACAAGGTGATGATTGCTTGTGTGAGAGGGAGGGACATCCCCATGTCCTCAGATCACTTCCAGACAGATATTCAGAGAGTTGGGGTGCCCCAAAAGTCTTGTGAACATGGCTAAATAAAGGAGATGGGACTACCTTTGACCGGTGTACTCCTGTACCTGCGTGAGCCAGTCCAAGCTTGGTCAACAGTCAAAGCTGACCGATGATTGACACGTGACAATGGACCAGCGCACGCTGGTGTGGGACCGGCGTGTGCAGGAAGGGTTTTGCTGTGGCTTTTTGGTTCAGGTTTAGAAGGGGTTTGAAAAGGTTTTTAGCAGCTCAAAGCTCAAACATACTGACATTCTCGGGGTGTTCTTGATCTTATTCATCATCGGGAATCAAAGACCGTAAGTAACTAATCTGGACAGTCCAGAATAGGGTGTCTACACCGTCATTAAATTAGCCCTAGATGGAAAGGTATTGTGTAGAACTTCAATCGCATGGTGCAAGTGTCTTGCAGGTGGATCACGCGCACCTTGGTTGAGAAAACCAGGATAGTCCTTGCACAGGTGGGTTCCAGGTTCCACATTACAAAGGGAAAAAAGACACGGAGGGAGGGTTGAGAAAAAACACAAAACAAAGGCCACTGACTTATCAACTAGTAAATAAAGCAAACAGAACGTCCACTCTAAGAGGGAGAGAAGCCATGTTTTTCCAGGACTGAGGTACTCAAATTGAGTATTTTTCTCATACCTAAAATGTCTGAGTCTGAATCTTACATCACATGTTAGTCACTAGCTGGTAAAGCAAAAAATCCACAAGACATTACCTGATTACTGACAGCAAAATTTCGAATACCAGTAGTCACTAGCTGGTAAAGCAAAAAAATCCACAAGACATTACCTGATTACTGACAGCAAAATTTCGAATACCAGCCATGGACTTTTGAAATTTAGCATTCGTAAAGTTGGAAAATGAGAATTGGAGGTAATAATAGGTACGAAAATACTTCATTCTATTCGGCTAACTCAACCATCACAATATGAAAAAACAAACCAATATAAAGTTCTATTAATCATTAAATACGAACACAAACCCAAGTAGTAAAAATATTTCATTCTATTGGGCTAACTCATTACCTCCAATTGGACATTTTTTTTCTATTGGACTTAAAAAGACTCCTACTCAAGCACATGTAGTAAAAATATTATAGTGCCCCTAAAATTTGGGATTTTTGGGATGCCCAAGGCCCGGGCCTCTTGGGCCTTGGGGGTGGGCCGGCTCTACTTGTCATGTGCTCCACTTGTGTCTAGGGGATGAAGCTGTGTCCCCCCAAGTGAGTAAAGTGTATTTGGCTCGACATAATAACAAATCTATTGGATGCATTCAGACAAGTTTCATCAAGAGTCGGTATGACATAGATAAGCTACCGTTTGAGGAATGTTTGTGCTTCTCAAACACAGAGACAAGCCACCACATGAAGATTTTCTCCAAAATCCTCGAATACAGTGGACACTACAGCTGTATTTGGATTTATGGAGGGGAAAAAAGAGTGTGTGGCCCATTGATCCTTGATCTGAGTTCCTCCTCCGTTGGTTCAGGGGCTGCCTAGCTTTCTTGCCCTAACCTGCATAGGGAACACACGACTAAGACCTGGTCGGGGTTGCCCGGCAAGGCCCTCAGGCGAGAGAATGAGAATGTGCAGAGAGCAGAGCAAGATACTAGGGTTTTTTTGGGTGTAGAAGCATGTACCTTTTAGGGTTGCTATTATTTGGTATTTATAGAGTCTACTTGGCTTGCTCCCCAAGTACAAGCATGTGCCTTGCACGGGTTGGCTGACGTCGTTGTGATGTCACCGATAAGATCTGGTAATCATTTTGGTGTGAGCTGGCACCCCCATGTGCGCCCATCATTATCCCTTGGCATAATTGCTTTACCACGTGGGGCGGTATGTGGCATCATGGTTAGCCGAGCCTCACCCTCGGCCGAGCTTGAAGGTGGGTGACTTGTAGGGGAAAACAGCCGTCGGGGTTACTGACCTTGAGGGCAGCCGAGCCTGACGGCTTTCTCCTGGAGTGGGTTATCAGGTGAGTGAGTCATCGTTCATTGCCACGCCCCAATTACAGCCGAACCTAGGCTTAAGTACGGCCACCCCTTTCATCCCTAGTCTTGGTTTATGCTTCTCGGACGTGGGGTTCGAGCCGTCAGGTTCAGCCTACTACAAAGAGAGAGAGTAAGGAATTCTACTTCATTTTGTGTAACAATGTGATGAAATCGAATCTCTTACCATTTCTCTCCCTCCATAAATCCCCGCACAAATCCAAAGATCCAAACACAGCCTAAAGGTATACTAAATGAGTAATCTAAACTTTGTGCTGCAACCTGTCTACCCGCCATCCCTTCAAAGGAATGTGCAAGGTCCAAATCCAGAAGTGACATGAGTTTTGTGGTGAAGGAACACAGTCAGAGGTCTAGACATTGGGAAAAATAGATGAAAGTGAGAATGGTCATGTGTGGCTTTGAACTAAAAAGACCACTGCAGCACAAATGGTATAAACAGCTTTGAAACCATACCATCTTCCATGTTCGAGTTGCAGGCAAAATGCTGTAATGTCTAACAAGAGGAGAAATCAACTTGCAAAACTATACCATCTAGATTCATATGAAACACTATAATTGACACAACAAATTTAACTGAGAGATTCGATTCCCACAAACAAAACCATGAACCTGAAATGCATACTGATTCAATCTTTCAAAAACTGCTTCAATCGACAGATCGAAAAACCTGGACTAGAAAATTGAGGTCAAGGTTATACATTTTTGTTCTTCTTCATCTTTGAAGGTGGCCATCGGCCCTTCTTCCTCAAGCGGTGCTTCATAACAAGTCTCTTTCTTCAAAGCCTAATCTTCTTAGCCAACTTCATCCTCAACCTCTGTTCAAGCAGTAATTGCTGCTTGGACTCCAAAGGAAGATCTTCAACTGGTATATCAGTCTTTTCACCTTCTGATGGAGGAGGCTCAACACCATCTGGGCCTGTCCCATCGGCCTCGGAGGATGCCTTTACAATCAATGCACCTCTTTCTTTGATGATAGAGGACGTCTTAATTTGAAGTCCACAGACTGACTTTGGGTGCATACCAGTGAAGTTCTTGCGCAACCTGTAAACTAAAAGAAAGTACCAAAATTCACATATTCTTTATGAGTCAAATGACAGATTCGAAGAGGGGCTGATAAAGATTCTCCAACAGCAAACCAATAAATTGGTTGGACGGTTAAACACAATACAAGAAGGATGCATGTACGCAAATGGAAGGAGATCACCTGTTTGAAAGAATGCCGGAATGATAGAGTATGACACACCAAAACCCAAGAAAAATTCAACAAGTCAAAACCAAATACCCCAGTATACATGGTGAGTACAAGATGAACTCCCAAGGAGTAAATAATAATTTTACAGTTACGTATAGTGGAAAATGATTGACAAATTCAAATGCGGTTAAAAACAATAGATAAATTACATTTACATCTTAACAAACACCCACATGGGCAAAACCATAACACACCAACAAATTTATCCTGCAATCCTATCAAAGCACAATGCAGAAAACAAACAGTTAATGAATGAGAATTAAGTGGGTTGTAGAAGGGGGATGAGTAGGAATAACAGCCAATCAGTTTGCTAAATTGAAAAGGGCATTCAAGATAGGGAGAACCTAGATTTCAATCAAGAATAGTTAACCCGCAAATCTCACCAACTGAATGTAAGAAATTAGCTTGCGCCCACATACAAAAAAGAAAGAAAGGATCCAAGATTTTGAACAAGATGTGTATGTATATATAAGTATGCACATGGGTAAAGACAGAAACACTGGAAAGAAGAATGTTATAGGCAATGGGAGAGAGAGAGAAGAGGGAGGGAGGGAGAGATTTCTTACATGGGTATGCTGATACGTGTGACGATGATAGGGAAGAAGAAAGAAAGGCGATGGAGGGGTAGGTTGTGGTGCTACTGAAGACGAAAAGAGCCATATCTGCCCAACTCAAGAAATGGAGTTGGAATTCTGGATAAGACTATCAAAAATTGGGGAAATATTATACAGTACTATGTAGGAGAGGAAAGAGACGTGATAATCTCACTGGAGTGCTACCGGATGTTATGTCAAAGCCCAATCATTTTGTTTTTCTGGTAAATCAGAAATATTTGTTTCTTTTTTAAAAAAAATTGAAATTCAGAATAATTTGGTTTTTTTTTTACAAGAAATATTTGTTCAAGATAAAAGAAAATTACTGAGTTTTTACAACTTCCAAAAAAGCGAAGGAAGAAACAAATAAGGGCATGTCTTAATTGTCCCAAAGCTACATTTTAGAGGATTATTATTATTATTATTTTTGGTTATATATAGGTACAGATGTTTTCAGTAATAACTCAAACAATCAATTAAATGTTTTTAAAAAAAAAACTGAAGAAAATAAATAGGCATCCTATTTATTAGACTTATTTAGGTGTCCATCTAGTGAGTTTAAATATTTATGTTCTCATCAGGGCCGGCTTTGAGCTAAGCAGGACGTGGCTGCCGACTTAAACCTCCAAACTTTGGCTCAAAATTAGGGCCCTGGATAGGTATACTAAGGTATGTAATATATATTCAAATATTCAATATAGCACTTATATAATAGATGAGCTATCTAGCCGAGTGAAAAATGCTTAGTTGTGCTATCTAAGAGCATCCGCAATGTAATAATCAAAATTGAATAACCAAAAGTTGCCACATTATTTTTTGGTTATCCATTTAAGACATTGCTAAGGTTAGCAATGTAGAGGTCCACAATGTAATAATCAAAATTGGATAGCCAAAACTTGCCAAATCACCTTTTTAAACTAAAAAATTCTAAAAACTAAATTTTTTCACAATAATTTTAATACTCTTTTTGAAAAAAAAAACAGATTTTTTTAAAGAAAATAGTTTAGTGAATTTTTTTTTGAAAAAATATCAAAAAAACTGTTAGAAACCATTTTTTTTATAAATTAAAAAAAATAGTTTTCGTGTAAAAGCAAATTTTTTTTTTTGTAAATACTGTTTTTTTTAAGTTTCTGAAAAAAAAAAGTTTTTAAAAATAATTTTCTGGAAACATTGTTGTGGGAGAAAGAGAAAATGAGAGAGAGAGAAGGTTTTTATGTAATGATGGATGTACTTGATTGAAAAATATATGGAGCCCATTAGATTTGATTATTGACGAAAGGTTGCTAGTTTTGATTATTCAAATGCCAAGATTTGATGAGTTGCTAAGTGGTTGATAAGTTTGGTTATTACAATGTAAGCACTTTTTTGAGCAAACGTTGCTAACTTTAACAACTTTTTGATTTTGATTATTACATTGTGGATGCTCTAATAGGTATATGGTTCAAATCCTAGAGGCCTCTTTTTTCCTTCCTTCTGAGAATTTTTTTTTTTCCCCTCGCAATTTCGTCTTAGGCCCCGAAAATTTTAGAGCCGGCCCTGATTCTTATACTCAAAATACATTGGTGCCCCATTATACTTCTATCAAGATATTATATAGATATTGTCTATAATATAAGATATGCGGATATACATATATATAGCACTAATAAAACCACAACAACTTTTTTTAGTGCCACGACAATTTACGTCGTCTGACAAAATTACCTTGAAACCCACTGTTCATCTTCTCTATATTCCTTATCTTCTCTGTAGCCCCTCTCACCACTCTCTGTCTCTATCTCACTCTCTAGTTTTGCAACACCATAGACCAATCCACTTTTCTCCTTCTTTTTTACCCCTCTAACCCTCTCTCTCTCTGGAGGCTTTCTCCTTCACATGTTTCATGACCAGACCCAACATTATCGTTGAACATAATATCAGAAATTTTGGAATCAAGAAATAGCATCCTACCCGCACCCATGTTCTTGTATTTGACTCAGGACGTGCAGACCCAGAAATTTGTTAATTGGTAAAATACGCTTGATTTTAGCAACGAAAATTGGTTCGGTCTTAGAAATACAAACAAAAGCATGTAATCAAAGAAATCATGAAAACAAAGGCTAGGAGAAGAAAGTGAGGAGATGGAAGTTTTTGCCTTGTGTTGAGAGGGAGAGAAGCAACTTGGGGGTAAAATTGGAAGTTGAATTGATTTGTTGTGGCTTCAAAAAAAGGGTCATGGCATTAATGGCTCCCTTTACATATATATAGCGCTAATTTGGGGGATTTGGTTGAGGATATAAATTAAGAAAGATTAAGAGAGAGAAAAGGTGAAATCGGTACTCCTATTATTTAAATTCAGGATGACAATATAAGTTTTCAAACCTACTAGGATTAGGATTTAAGTATCTATATTGGACCAGACCCATAGTAATCTTAATTCAATTTATTTTTTGGTTCAAAACACATTTTTTAGCCGATCATGAAAGAAAAATATACTTAGCATCTTTTTTTTCAAAATTCTTTCGCGTATAGTATGGGCTCATGCTAGAGTTTAACGTAAAACAAAAGAATGAAGGCAGGAGTTTTTAAACAAGTGGTCACTGAAAAAAGTTAGAGAGAGAAAGTCCCACAAAACCCAACACAACGTACGAAGTAAGCAAGCGTTTCCTTCAGTGGGGGAGGTCGTCGCCTCCTCCTCCTCCTCCTCCCCTGCCCCCCACACCCCCCCCCACCAACCGCCTGTTAACCTTTTCCTTTTCCAGATGTCAACCTTTTCCTTTTCCAAATAAGCACCACCCTCGTCCTTTCTGTCGTTCGTGCCACCGATCAGTGCACAAGCACCGCCGCCTTGTCACCGCCTCCGCCTTGTTTTCTACATAAGCCTGTTGTCCCGGTGTTCTGATCCCCTTAGATTCCGGTGATGCACATTTTTCTGTCTCTCAAACCTAGTCGTTCGGACGGCCCTTCGTTCAGCTGGTTTTTTCTCAAACCTGATCGGCCCCCCTTTTTTGGTCTTCCCTATCCCGTCCTATCGGCTTCTCTTTTCTTTTTTTCTCTTCCGATTGGATCTGACTTCCCCCTTCTTACTCCCCTTCCCTGTCAAATCCTATCAGGCTCCTCCAGTGTGGATAGGTTCTTGTTGTGGGTGTTTCCTTTGTTTTCTTGCAGGTTTGTTGGTGTTTTGCAGAGCTTATTTTGGTTTATTGACTCCCTAATCTGTGTTGGCCACTGTTAGTAATGGGAGCGATCCGGCCAACGGCATGGTCGCCTTTGGTTGATGTGGTGGGCTCTCTGGCATGATTGCTTGTTGTTTATGGATGCTAACCTTGGATGGGTTCTCTTGGGATGCAGTAGTTTAGTGTAGACACCCCAATTTGGCCTAACGATTATTTCAACTCCCACCTTGGGACCATCCCGATGATGATACGAATTTGATGATTGCTGATTGCTTTCTTGTGAAACCCCTGGACTTATGGTTCGAACTTTGAGCCACTTAGAGGACCCAATCCAGAGCCAAATAGCCTTTCAGACAGAAAGATAGTGTGTTAGGAAAATCCATCGGACGGCCGTAACATCGATATCACGGCCTCAACATCCATTCCTCACCCGAGCAACCTGTTGCACCAAAAATCTCCCTGAGAGATCGAAGCCTCGGCCGCCAGATCAATGGCTCGGCCGCCACATCCATTTCCAGGCCGCGACATCCTTTGTTCGGCCGCCAGATCGGCCTTTTTCTAGACTCTCGAACCTTCTGTCGGTTGTTTGATCCAATCCCGCCGCCTCTCCGATGCGTTCGGGCCACGTTCAGAGATTGCAATGAAGAGTTTGAGTTGCAATGCAAGTGCAATTGCAACCCCGTGATTTGATTGGACCGAGTGAGTCACCCCCTTGCCTATATAAAGAGACCCTCGGATACACGCAAATAGACACGAAATTCCTCAGATCCATACTCTCATAAGCCACGAAATTCTGGCTATACACTCCAAAAATCCCTCTCTACAAAAGCCCTAACCTCCCGAAGGCAGCCCCAAATCCGACGATCAAACCCCGGAGTTCAAACCCTAGCCCTAGGGTTTCATCCAAAAATCAATCAATCAGTCAATCCCGATCGATCCGAAGCAATCAAGCGACTGAGGGATCAAGGTGGTGAGGCCCAACGGCCTCTGGTTCGGTAAATTTATCGCATCTATGCTTAATCGTAGTGTTTTAATTACCTGCTAGTTTTCTGTCTGGCGTGAGGAAGAACATCGACCGGGGCTTTGATCCCTCGGCCGGTACATAAATCCAGGAGGATTCCTCGGCCGTGACATCCATTCACCGGCCGCGGAATCCATTCCCCTGGGACAGCTTTGTTTTGTTCTGCTTTCTGATGCATGATTTCTTTACAGTCCTGGCTCACCTATTTACTGTCTAACGGGATAAAAACAGACTACTTGTGGAATTGAATAAAGCATGCATATGTCTTGTGTTGAATCACTATGGGCTAGCCTCACGGCTAGGCAGATAGGGGTGTCTAACACCTTCCCCTTAATGTACTTTTGGCTTCTGTACCCAGAATCTCTATCTGTTTTCCTAGTTTTAAACAAACTGGGTGGCGACTCTTTTTTGATGATAACCGCTATCGTGTGGCGATACCTCTAGCCATGGAAGTATCCACGGTCTTGGTTTATGAAACAAGCAACCAATCGAGCACATATAAGCAAAAGAGGAATCTGCATGGCGATGCCCCGTTTGGGAGGTGTCTACATTTAGGATTTCCTATTAGCTTTTGGTTGTAGTTTAAGGTGGCGGTGGTGGGTGTTTATCGGAGCATTTGATTTCGCGTAGTTTCTTTTTCAATAACTATGGTTGCAGCGTGAGACTGCATTTTCTCTATCGATTCTGCGCCGTAGTTGGCCTTTTTCGGCCAGCTAGTTGCATGATATTTATTCCATGCACGCGGTGCTCTCTACCGGAAAGTGTAAAAAAAGCCAATAAATTGGCATCAGTCGCACGAGATTGGCATCGGTCGGTCTCTGTGGAAAACATCGACAATTGTGGAACTACCATGACAACTGGATATCGACACATTGCATGCTCGACTCTGACTTCTGCTAGTCTAATCAATTTATTGATGGACTTGATTCCTTCATTTGTTTTGGCTGTGTATTTTGTTAACTTGTGTGCGATAGGTTTTTTTCAAGTTGTATTAGAGGCACATGATAGATTGTAATCCTTATTGATATTAATGAATTTCTAACGTGTTCCAAAAAAATAAAAGAATGAAAGCATGATTGCACAAAGAAGATCTAAATACAAAAGCACCTTATATATACACATATATGGATATTTTTGTTTTCATGCATAACTATGCAAAATGTATAATACTGTTTAATGTGAATTTTAAAATAAAATTGTATTTTTTACGCCGTGCATAACACGAATTTTTGCTTGTATGACAATTGATCACATACACCAGAATAAAAGAGCGACGTTATAAATTACGTAAACTGTTTAGATTTTAGACCCCTTTGGTGATCTGGACTTGGCCCATTGGGTGTTCTGTTGATTTCTTGCCAACTTGAGCTTTACTTTGTAATCCTTTTTCCAAATCAATAAAATTTTTTACTTCGCTATTCAAAAAAAAATTTACGTAAACTGCTTTTATTCCTATGTGGGATTAATAGAAAGAAAATCTAACCCACCCGCTGCCCCCATGTTCAAATTGGTAGGATAAGGATCAACTACAAATTTGGAGGTGAAATCAAAACCTTATTTTCAAGGGATAATTAAGGTTACATATTGAAATTAATGAATGGTGTGATGAAACTTTAAAAAATAGGTGATTATGAAAATTTTGTCTTTAATTGATTGCTCATGACACTTAATCAATTGCATGGACATACGTCACACCTATAGAGGAAGAAAATGTAGATAATTTTTGGGGTGAAGAGATAATAGAAGGAGGAAAAGACTTTTCATTTTCCTTTCAAAACTTGGTATCATCTCCCAAATCACGGTAGGTTAAGTCAGTAGGTTTTTAACTTATAAATCGGTGGATTCTCTAAAATTATAGCAGATCAATCATTGTATTTGAATGAACGAGTCAACAATTTTATACTAGTAACTTATTCAATTTTTTTGTATTTGAATGAGAAATAAACTTTCTTATACATATGTTTAGGAATGACAAATTCTAAAATATTAAGCTGTCTTAAGAAAGATGAGAGAGGGGGGGAATATGTTCAGATTTTTTTAGAATTCGAATTTTCCTTATAGAGAAGATATAGTTAATCATTTTTATTTTATTAGAATCCTTTTTGAAAAGAGTAGCCAACTGGGAACCAACTCTCCCCAATCACAAGACCTTTCTTATTAATGTATGATAGAGGTATGAACATCATTAATTAGAATGCCCTCTGCAAGTCATGATATTTCAATTTTGAGTTTGGATCGATGAGCATTAACACTCTTTGCATAGCAACTTTAAGTTACAATTTGTTCCATTTAGGCAAAGCTGGCCCGATAAAATTTACCCTAATATTAGAGCATCTGCAATGGTAATAATTAAAATGTGTCATGTTAGCATTTGATTATTCATTTAGTCCATAATCAAACTTAACAACCTCTATTTTCACATTGGTTATTTTTGCCTCCCTAACCAAAAAAACCCCACAATACAAAATGCACATTTGTCCAATCGCAAACGAGTTCCAATCACGCACCCGATCACACCAAATTATTCGTCTCGATGAGACGATTCCAATACAAGGTGTTTTTGAGTTATTGAGTTTTGAGTTCGGTTATTGATAAAAGTTATTAAGTTTGGTTATGGAATGAGTGGAATTTGGTTATTTGCTAAAAGACTTGTAACTTTGCTTATTACAATGTGAGATATTTGTTGGGCCCGGAGTGCCCCCATGGATTTGGTTACACAATGCCACTCCCTGCGACCACTCTAAAAATAGACTTGCGGGTGCGATGTCGAATGCCATAAAAGACTTAATTGAAACCCTTCCTACCACCAATTGGTTTTAGGAGAGATGGTGGAAAAGCAGTCCGACAATATTTTTTAAGTATTATTGTTCAATTGCTTATTCCCACTCATTTGCTTATTACAATGGAGATGCAGTAATTAAGATTGGGTCCCTTGCGGTCCAGTACGGAGCCTTTTCTTTTCTTTTCTTTTTTTGTTTATTTTGATGATCGGCATCATTTACTTTTTAAATTTTATTGAGAACATTAGCCAAAAATAACATTCATCTTGGAAGAAATTGATTTCGATGTTGTGTTTGTAGTGTTTTTTAAACTCTTTTTATTAAGATTAATACGTTTAGAAAAAACAAAGATTAATATGTTATGAAAATAAAATTGTATTCAACAAGCATGATGATCTCAACGAGGCCTAAGAATTGAATGAACCTAGAATGTCCGGAAAATGGGCACACCGAGACATTCTAGAAAGAGGCTCATTCCTTTTCATTAATATATTCTCTCCATGTAACGCCCCTATTTTTCGGAAGCAAAATAAAATGATTTCTTAAGAAAATTTGCTAAATAAATATAATTTTCTAAAATAAAGATTCTGCTATTACAATCTCAAGATAGATTTACTGAATCAAAATACATTAACTTCAGAGCGGACTCTAATCTTAATACGAATCCCAAGCATACTTGATCTCTGTTCCTGATATTCTTTCTGTGTCGAACTGCACCACCATTGAATCCTCTTCATTGAATCCTGCGCCCTCTGGAAAATTGATCGCCAAAGCAAACGATTTGCCAGGATACAAACGTATCCGTGAGTGATAAATCACTCAGTAGAATAATCTAACCCAACTACCCTTCTTACTTTACAGTTAGCAAGCAGAAGCATGAATACAGTACGAAAAGTAAATCAGAGATTTTTCACATAAATTGATGTATTACTATCCATTATCCTATCGTGTGATCTAAGATCTCATCCACGTGATCTTTCCTCCTCAACCGTTAGCCATGCTTAGTCCTATGAGATAACTTCCCTTTGCTGTCGTAGATAACCTAAGTTACATTAACTACAACAAGGGGATAACTTATCACGTCTGAATCACACCTAGGGTTCGCCTATCTTATACACCACATCACAACCATTTCACAATCATCACTGGACGCACGCCAGTCTATCAATTCATCACTGGACACACGCCAGTCTATCATCACAAAATATCGCTAGACCTCCACCAGGTTTTATCATCAAACATCACTGGGCTACCTACCAGGTTTTATCATCACAAAATATCGCTGGACCTCCGCCAGGTTTTATCATCACAAAATATCGCTGGACCTCCGTCAGGTTTTAAATCATCACTGGACTGCCCATCAGTTTCAAATCACATTACTAGACTCCCGCCAGTCACAATCTCATCACAAATCTCATCACATCTCAAAATCACGCCGGCAGGCAATCTCTAGAAAAGAAAACTTCTCAATTTATCCATTACTTAACCTCGTCTAGATGATTTCTATTTCGCATACCATCCCATGTCTCTAGGGTCCAATCAAGCGTTCAAATCAAGTATTGACACAATATTATTCACAATAATAAATAAAAACGAATAACAAGCGGATCAAACGAATATTAGGCAATGCAATCACACAACTTTTTATGACTGGGCCGTTGCCCTTAATCTTGTATGGTCGCGATATCAATAATAAGATAAGAACTTTTACATAAGACTTTAAAAATACTTTTCTAAACTTTTATTAATCATTTTAATAATTTAGATTGATTAAGAAACTAAGTAAATACAATGATTAGGTAAAAATATTAGAATAATTATCATGATCTTAGTAAGAGTCCTAACGGTCCTATGTAACATGTTTGAGTGTCAAAAGTTGGGTTTGGAGGGTCGAGGAATTATTTTAGGAAAGGTATTAATAAAATTGGGCAAAAGTGAAATAAATGGCTAATAAATATTCTAATAATTAAAAATATGTTGAGCTTAGCAACGTTTCGTCTTCGGAATGTAAAGAGTCTAAATAAAATTACTCCGGTATTGACAACATGGTTTATATTGTCGTAAAGTAATTTTGGTTGAAAACACCGTAAAAATAATATTTAATGGCAAATTAAATAAAAAAAACTATTAAATTATCAAGATATCATCTTTGAGATGCGAGGAGTCTAGGAAGAATAGTTTGAGTGTTAAAAAGAAACTGTTCGGGAGGTCGCAAAGATTTTTCGGAAAAACTGGGATTCGTTCATTCGATTCAAATTTCGATTCTTTTTGCTTTTAATCATAAAAACTAACATCTTAGTACATTAATATACTTAGGGAGAGATTGGGATAGCAATTAATCTACCTTTAATCCAGACAAAACGATTCGGTGGAGTCCGGGGGGTTTTCGTTTGGCGGCGAACGATCGGTATTCTATCAGCAACTTTGGACTGGAATAACTTGAGCAAACCTCTGCCGTTTTGGACAATTCTTATGTCCAACCCGAAGATCTTGAAACGCTCTACAACTTTTGTGAAGAAGTCTAAGCCCGAAAACCACTCTAAGTAGGAGAAAAATGGAGATTTAGAAGGGTCACTGAATCTGTCGGAAATCAGAATCCAAGAATTTTACCAAACTTTGGATGGTGATGACTCTATCAATACTTGATCGTTTTGGGTGATTCTTGGGTTGAAATTGAAGCCCTCGACGCCCTCTACAACATTCGTGAAGAAACTTAGGCCTAAAAACGACATTAACTAGGAAGAAACAGGCCGTGAACAGAGGTAACGTGATATGGACGAGAATGGAGTTGGTTTGGTTTGTAATGGACGTGGGGAGTATTGTGGTGTGCCCTAGGGTCGAAGAGATGGGGTATTTATAGAATAATTTTGAAGTAGTAGTATAATAGGATTGAATTTCATGGAGTTAGGTTCATGGGATTTAGAATGGACGAATTGGGCTTGGTTTTAGGGTCAGGGAGGAAGTCGAGATTGAGTAGCAGACGGAGAGATAGAAGGAGTGTCTATGCATGCAAGTATTGTAGGAAAAATAAAAAGTATGTATGCATGTATTTAAATGCATGCATAATTATATATTAAAAAAAATTGTATTAGGAAAATAATTCTAATAACATTATTAAAAAAAAAAATTGGGTCAAAATTTTGGGTTGCTACACTCCATTCCATAATTTAACATTAGTTATGTTTATAGGAAATATCTACAAAATGACATACTACCGTGCATTATCTTTTGGTAGTAATTGTTTTAACTAATATCAAAAAATTCTACACAAAAATAGTTTATTTTGTACCTATGAAAAGAAAGGAAATGAATGGAAAATATATATAAAAAAAATCCTCTTCCTTTGTTTGTTTTAAGAGGAAAAAGAGAAAAAAATAATCAAACAAAGATTTATGAACAACAAAATATTCCTTTAAACTTTCCCTCTTACAGTATTTTTCTTCTTTTCCATGTTTTAAGAGGAAAAAAAGAAAAAAATAATCAAACAAAGATTTATGAGTAACAAAATATTCCTATAAACCTTCCTTCTTATAGTATTTTCCTTCTTTTCCATAAGGAGACTCTCGTACAGGGCGTTAAGTTCCTGCCTGAAAATAGAGATAAATTTTGTTCACCCTCGTTTTGTTCACCTTTGCGAGGGTATACTCATTCTGTGTTTCACTACCATAATCAGAACCGTTCATTCTGGAGTGAAAGTTAGCTGGTCCAACCTTTGCGTTCCTAAAAATGAAGGTGGTTTAGGGTTTTGTTCTATCAATGAATGGAATAAAGCTATCAACATGAAGCATCTCTGGGCTCTCAGTCTTAAGGCTGATACGTTATGGGTTAAATGGATTCATGTTTATATCCTTAAAGGTCAAAGTTTATGGGGGATTCAAATTCCTAGTGAGGCTTCTTGGGTTGTAAGGAAATTGTTGAAGCTGCGTGATACCTGTCAGGATTGGATTAGATACATCGTTGGTGATGGCCGGAAGACGTTTCTTTGGACAGATAATTGGCATGCTTTGGGTGCTTTGTACAAAAGGTATGATGAGGCTGTTGTGGCTCAAAGGGGGGGGGAGCGTTAAGAACAAAGGTGGACTCCATTATTGATCAATGTTTCTGGAAATGGCCAAGGCAATGCAACAGATTTATTGTGGAGATTATTAGGGAAACCCCAGTTGATTTTTTTCCTAATCTATCCAGCTCTGACAAGGTTATTTGGACTCTTACAAAGGATGATCTCTAGAAAGAGTGGAAGGGAGACAAACGCTCGACCGTTTGGAAGGAGATTTTGAATTGTATGAAACCCTAGCCCCAAACCACCCTTTTCCCTTCTTGCCATCTTTCCCCTGTTTCCCCCTCTTTTTTATCTACTCCAAGTTCGACTCACCTAGGTCTGTCCTTTGGTTGTGCACTCGCTTCAGTCTCCCGTTTTTGCTGATCGATCTATTGCCGATGTAGGTTCTTTCTTCCGGTGTTCTCTTCATCCCCGTTTGATTGGTCAGCTTCTGTTGTAAGTTCTCTATTTTTCCTTGTTGTTTTTGGCTTCGTTATGAGGTTGGGTGTGGTTGGAGGCTTCGATTAGGGTTAAAGTATCGTTTGGGGTTTTTGGTTGGTTTTTGTTTTGCTGGGTACTTTGTTTTTTGGGGCTTTGATGGCTGGGTTAATTACGGTTTTTGTTGACAATCTTCCCATGGCCATGGATGCCGATTGGCTTCGGCAAATCTTCAACCCTTTTGGGCGGGTGGAGGATGTGTATATTCTTCGCAAGAGAAGTTTGTTTTTCAATACAAAATTTGGGTTTATCAGATTCAAGAGGAGGGATGAGGCGTTAGCTGCAATTGATGCTCTTAATGGATTTCTGATCAGAAATTTTAGAATGCATGTGCAACTTGCGATGTATTCTAAAGTTTCTCCAAAAGTCAACCGATTGAGGCTGGATGGACATAAGAATGTTAACTTGGTTTCTCCTGTTCACAAATCGCAACCTAAATCTGTAGTGGGGCATGTTTCTACCTTTGCAGAGGTTGCCACTGATGGTAAGTTGAACCAACCTAGTAGACCAATTGTAAAGGCATGTGATGAAGGTTTTGATTGGTTACATAGAAGCGCTATTGGAATACTTCTTTCTCCTAGAAATGTGGTGTTTTTTAGGGAAGCGTTCACTGCGGAGGGGATTTCATATATGCAGGCTAGAGATATGGGGGGGAAACTTAGTTCTTCTGATTTTCGATACATTGGAGGATATGGCATTAATGCTAGAAGAAGCAGGCAAGTGTTGGCTAAGGAATTGGTTTGTGGACGTTAAGAAATGGAGTCCTGATTTGAAATTTGTTAGTAAGAGGGAGGTATGGTTGAGTTGTTATGGGGTTCCTTTGAATTTATGGAACTCGAACACTTTCAGAAACATTGGGAATAATTGGGGCGACTTCATTACTTTAGATGATGCAACTTCAAGCGGGTCTTCTTTTGCAGTACGAAAGGTGAAAATTCTTACTGATGTTTTTGAAACAATTAATCAAGAGATCTGTTTGGTACTAAATGGCAGGTCATTCCCTATTAGAGTGTTGGAGGAGCAATTGGTAGTCAATAATATCATGAAGGCTAACTCCGTTTGCAGAGATAGCGGTAAGGTTATCACGGACTCTAATCCAAGGTCTGATGATGAGTCAAATGGTGACAACAAGAAGGTAGATGATGATTTTGTTGAGGAAATGAATGTTGAGAATAGAGTGGTTCCTAATTCTTCAAATGTTGTAGAAGATGAGGTTGGTCATTTGGATAATGAGATTGGCATAGATGTCAACAATGTTACTGCCCTTAATGGGAAGGATGATGAATTGGTCTCTTCTTCCAACTCTGAGGGCCAGTCCATTACTAGTCTAGTTATTCTTCCAAGGCCCGTAGTGATGGATAGGAGTGCTGGGCTCAGTATTCAACGAGAAAAATCTATTCATGATGCAATCAAAAAATTGGATAGGAGAGCGAAAAGAACGAGAAGGAAAAGCAATAAGAAGAAACCTCTATCTGATTTTAGGTGAAAGGGAGCAAAGGTGAAGAAGAACAACAACAAGGTGGTTTCCTTTTCTTCTCTTTCTTCTAACGACATTCGTAATAGAAATTCCTTGTTAGTTTTGAAACCTCGTAAGTGTATGGAGATTGGTACTTTGTTGGGAGTTAAATATCATGGGGGGGAGGACCTCAATATCATGAAATATATTGAATTGGAGGAGGGTGAAATTCCAGATGAGGAGCTTGGCGATTTTGATGACTTAGAATAAGGTGCCTCCCTTTCTGTGGAGCTCTGATTTCATTTGTCTTTTCTGTCTTGGTGTTTGTTGTTGTCTTGGCTGCGTTTTTTGGGTGTTTCTGGCAGGTTGGTGTCGTAGTTTTGGGTGTCTTGTTGGTTTGCTTTGTCGTTGTCTTGGTGGTTGGGTGCGGGTGCTTGGATCGAGGGTGTTGTTTGTGTGCTGTTTTTGGAGCTGCTGTTTGTTGTTTGCTTCTGCTGCTCAGATGTTGGGCTGAAGGTTAGTGGTGGTCGAGTGGGCTCGGATCTTTTGGCTGTTCTTTGATGGTCTCTGCTGGTTTTGTTGGGTGCTTGGATCTGGGTTGCTTGGTTTTTTAAGGCAGCGGTGCCTTGGGTTCCCCAGGTTTTGTCGATGGTTCAATGTTTTCTCCGATGGGGTAGGGGTTTGGGCTTGGGGTTTTTTGGTCTATTGGGTGTTTGGGGTTTGTTGGTCTTGGACCATCGCTTAGGTCTCGGGTAGTTTTGGAATTTAAGTAATTTTAAGTTCCTTTTGCCCTTGTCCTTTTAATCTTTGTATTCTTGTAGAGATTAATAAAATTTCTTTTGCTGATCAAAAAAAAAAAAAATAGGATGGCATTTTTACAGCCAAGTCGGCTTGGGAAGCTTGTAGGCATAGAAAATGCCTTTCAGCCTTGGCATACTCTTGTGTGGTTTGGCCAAGCGGTGCCCAAATGGAGCTTTATTGCATGGATAGCTTATATTGGGACGATTGTCTAGGAAAGACAGATTAGTAAGTTGGGGTATGGAGGTCTCTCCTCAATGCTCTCTTTGCCAAAATGGGATGGAGTCTCATACACATCTTTTCTTTGAATGCTATTTTTCTTTGGCGATTTTGGCGACAAAATTTTAGCTCGGAATGGTTTGGATAGGCCTCTTTTGCCATTATCTCAAGAGTTGGAATGGGCTGCCCAGAATAGGGAGGGTAAAAGTCTTCGAGATACAATTTATAAGTTGTCGTTAGCAGATTCCATTTATGTTTTATGGCGGGAGCGAAATCTTAGGATCTTCCAAAACAAATCCAGGGATGTGAATGGAGTGACTTCCGAAATTTTCAACTCGGTTAGAGCTAAAGCAATCTCTTGGTCTACCATCAAGTTTTCTGCCCAGAATCGTCAGATTTGTGATACTTAGTTATTGGACTCTAGCATTTTTGCACTTAACAATTCTGTGCATGTTGCTTAGTCTTCTTAGGCCCGTAGGCTTTGTTGCTTTTGTTGTTTCGAGGGAATGCCCCTTTGTTCTTTTGTAGCTTTTTGCACTTTTGGTGGTTTAATAAATTTGCTTACCAAAAAATCAGAACCGTTCATGTTCTCTAAATTCATTTGTCGAAAGACTATGCAAAAATTTATCTTAATAGGAGATTAGTAAGTGTTTGATCTAAAAGTTTAACTTTTTAGTCAAATAATTTTAAAGAAAATAAAGAAACTCCTAAATGAAGCATTTATCGATATTCGATTGAGCTAAATTTTGTTAGGGTATCTAAGAAAATGTACCTGCAAAAACTGAATGATTAGAAAAACGAGACATGAAATGAGTATATTCTTGCTGAGGGTGAACGAAATTGCTCTTCCAAAAATAAGAACCTTGCTACTGGTACAGAGATCTGTGCACAGATTTTTATGTGGGGCCTATGACAGGTCCCACACAAGTGATCCAAGTCGTTCATTATGTTTAAAATATTTTTTCAAGGGCCCCCACAAAAAATCAGCACAATCCGATACCTATAAGTGCTTGATCTAATCATCTAACTTTTCATTCGGGTTTTTAGAAAATAAAAAGTTAGACGATTAGATCAAGTACTTATAGATGTTGGATTGAACTGATTTTCGCAGGGGCACTTGAAAAAATGTTTTAAACATAATGAACGGCTCGAATCACTTATGTGGGACCCGTAGTATGCCGCACATAAAAATCTGTGCACGATCTATGCATAGATATCTGTACCAGTAGACTTTCTGCAAAAAATAAGACAAAATTTTTAGGAGCCCGTAAATAGCCCCATGGGATAAAGTCAATTACCACGTGCACACCACAGATGTACAGACCATGACACCTGACAGGTTGCAAAACTACCCCATTATTTTCTATTTTACCAGATCTCGCTCACTCACACCCTCTCCCCCCCCCCCAACAAACACACACACCCCAGCCCTGCTTTGTTTCTACTCGAATCTCCCGTCCCCATCCATCATCTTCCCACCATCCTAGGCTCTCCCCCTCCCTCTCTCTCTATCTCCATCCATCATTTTCCCACCATCCTAGGATTTCTCTCTCTCTCTCTCTCTCTCTCTCTCTCGTATCCATTCTGATCCACATCCACTTTCCATTCTCTAACTCTCAAAGGTACACTACGTCTTCTGATTTTATCTTTAAGTTTTTTTATGCATTAGGAAAAAATGTAGATAAATTTTCAGATTTTGCGTGTATGTTCTTAGAGGCCTTTGTAACAATGGGTCTGATGCAAATTTTGAGATTTTCTCAGTTTACTGCGGATTCAAAGGAATTTAGTAAGATTTGGTAATGGAACTTTGATATGAACGAAATCAATTTCTTGCACTATGAAATACAGTGATTTTAATATTCTATTTCTTTTCAATGTTTATCTTGCTTATCAGCAAACAAACTCTTTATGGTTTTGCTGATAAACTAGAAAGCCTCCTCAGATATGCTTTTTTCCTTTAGATTGGTCAGCTTGGAAAACTGCCATCAACCAGCCGAAGTTTTGTTTAGTCTTTTTTATAGATTGGTGTAATCCCCATGTAAATTGGTGTCAATCCTGTTGAAAATGCAAGTTGGTGTAAACCTGATGTACAAAACCTTGTTAACTACCATAAGAAATCACAATTTACAAAGGAAAGTACATCGTGCCAAATTTTGCTGCAAAAGAAGTCCTTCGGAAGGAAGATATAATCTTAGTCTTACTCAACTCTCTGTTACTCTCATCACTATCCTATACTGTGGCAGCTGCTTGGAATTGTGTCCAGGGTAGTCAAACTCTTAGAGCCTGTTCGAGAACGGAAAAAAACCCCTTATTTTTTAAGAAGCACTTTCAAGCTCAAAAATTATGGGCTTATTGAAATCTAAAAATATGCAATATGGATCTTGTTTGAAAGATCTCATCAATCTTTTATATGATGCAAAAAAATTTGAAAAATTATTTTTCATTTACATTATTTTTGAGTTTGAAAATGTGAAATAAACTGCTTATTTTTTAAGAAGGTTTCTGGAACAGGCTCTAAGAAACCTAAATTCTAATAGATTTATTAAAACATTTGTAATAAAAGAAAACTCTAATATACTTGCTCACATTTCACAACTGCTGTAAATTAGTGGAATTGTTGAGGACAAATCCGTAAATCTGTCTATGCCATTTGTCTTAGTCCAACCCCCACATTCAGTAGTAGCAGTTACTTTTTTTGGTTGGTAGTCCCCTTCCTTGCAAATAGATAGATCATAGATACACTTATAATTGGTGTTTTGGGTAAAATTTCTATTTTTAGTTTTCAGTTGGTTTTTCTGGTTTCATTGTTTTTTTGCTTTTTTCTTTATTGGTAATTATTGTTTTATTGTTCTTTTGCTGGCTTCATTTTAAGCCTGAGAAAATTTTTCTTGAAATTGCATGTGCACCGACACTAGTTAAGATAACGACAAAACAAACATTCGTATACAAAAAATCCCAATTGCCCACGATGAGTTTTCAAGCCACTGTTTTGAATCATTGCTGCCTTGACCAAACAATGGAACTGTTAAGCGGGCTGGGTTAGATTAGTGGAAAATGCCCCTTGATGTGAGAGGATGGTTTGGGCTTTGGACTACGAATACGTATGTAATACGTTGGGTTGAAATTATGTTGGGTATGGAGTGGTTTAGTAGATTGTAGGTTAAGAACTTAGAACTTAAGACATTAAGATGGGCAGTCATTTGTTTCTAGGATTGTCTATTTGTATTTAGTCCTTGTTTACTTATTTTTCTAGCTTTTTGTTTTGTTCACTTCAGGGTAGAAACGCCATTGATCCTATACCCCTTGTTATGCTGTAGTATTCCAACTTTCATGTCCTTTCCTATGCTGTTTTGGCAAAAGATGCATCAAGGAAAAGGGAAAGAATACTGGTTAGTATCATAATATGATTTGGGTGTACACAACACCTTAGATGCTGTTTGCTGCTGCCAGCTTTGACGTTGCCTCTAACAACCCGGAGCCTTGCACTCCGTAAAACAAATATCTCCAAAATTATATTGAATAATCAGTACCCAGCAACAATTAGTTAAGGGAATTAAGATAAGTTTGACTAGACTGTTTGCATTGTGATCTTCAGGTTACCTCACCAAACTTTTAATGTACCATCTCCCAAGCAATATACATCCATTTAACGTCTTATTGAAACTGCATTGTTGCACCATTTTCTCCGGAAAGCAACTCCTGTGATTTTGTGAAGCATACTTTCTTGAAGGTATGGTTCCAGGATTACTTAGAATGCTGACATATAAATTAGTGTAGGTGATAGACTGTTGTGGAAGGGGACGGTCTGATTCACTTGATATTGTGGAGTTTCTGGATCGGAAAGTGGAGCAGTGTTGTAGTTTTAAACATCAATCCAACAACAGTAACTTAGCAATTTAGTGTGTTGAGGAGAAGCACAAAGAGTACAAGAAAGAAGGGAAAATGGAGGAATGCTTCACCCTAGCAAGTGTAGAGTTGATCCACACAAACCCAAAATGAAAAGTTGTGTAGCTCAAAATCATACTAAGAAGTAAGAAGGCTCCTTGCAGGTATATAGATTTCTGATATTTCTCAACCAGAACCAAGACTGCTAATGTGAGTTTTTTAATATTCAAGGCATACTAATGACTTTGAAAGAGAAGGTCGATCTAAGAAAGACTCCAAAAGAGGACTTTATAACATCAATTAGGTAACATGATCCGCAGGATGTAAGTACAGTCCTTGTGCGATGATTTAAAAGATTACGGACATATTGTCAACCCATGCCATGTTATATATATATTGTGAACTTATTCGTAGATTCCAAGGTTGTCTCACTTATCTGTGGTACATACTCAAAATTTTGAACTCAACACATTTCAGTGTTTTCTCACTTTGGAAATTTCCTGATGTGGAGATGAACCGTCAGTGCTATGATATCAACTACGTGTTCTATTGTGTAACGCTTTTACCGAACAATATTCTGAATATGTTTTTGCTGTGAGATGTGAGGCATTTTTTTAAAAAAAAATTCTAACCATTATGCGGAGATAACAGACCTTGACAAAGATTTCAAGGGAACAAGGTCTGGAGTTAGAGTGAGAAAGTTCCAGAGTAAGGATGTCTAGTAGCAGAACCCATTGGTGCTACACGTGTAGGCAACCGATTAGTCTCCGCGGACGAAACATGGTTTGTGCCAATTGTCGTGGAGGATTTGTTCAAGAACTTGATGATGTCCTTAGTGTGAATCAGCTGTCCCTAGATTCTAGCCACGAAGAAGAAGTTGAAAATCATGACCAAAGGCCAGGATTTATGGATGCTTTCGTGAATTTCATGAGAGATCGAATAGTTGGAATAAACCACAATGGTGGTACAAGAGGGAGGTTGGATTCACACCCTGAACACACCACTTTTGCCCCTAGTTGCTTTTCAGTGGCCAGGTGTCCTCAGACAGTGGGCTTGAAGAGCTTTTTAATCAAGCTGGCGGAGTTAGGCAGGGAAATGGCGGAGACTATTTTGTGGGTCCCGGGCTGGAAGAATTCATCGAGCAGCTCACAAGAGATCGAAGTGGCCCCGGCCCCGGCCCCAAAGCTTCTATTGATGCAATCCCAACCGTTAAAATTTCTCAGAAGCATCTTCGATTTGACGCGCATTGTGCCGTTTGTAAAGAGAAATTTGAGTTGGGGTCCCACGCAAGGAAACTACCGTGTAAACATATATACCATTCAGATTGTATTGTTCCATGGCTAGTTCAGCACAATTCTTGCCCAATTTGCCGACAGGAACTTCCATCACAGAGATCTGGTGATATTCGTAGGAACAGGAATGCGAATAGTGTAGAAAACGGAAGTCAGAACAGGGGGACTTGGAATCCTTTTTCTTTATTCCGGTCTTTTGGATCATCTGAGTCAAGTTCTTACAACAGAAGAGGAAGCAGCTCGTCAACCACGTGAACAGAGTCGCCCTAGGGGTGTATTGAGTGAGCATAAGTTGTCAACTCCAATTCAGTGGAGCAAATTGCTCATTTTGCATTAGGAGTGGATTGGGACCTTTGAGTCCACAAGACTTGAGTTTGCTTTTGAACCATGAATGTAAGTTTTCGATAGTTATGGTTCCAACTTCCTTCTTTATTACTGGAAGTGTAAAATCTGCAATTGTTTGTTGTTTTGGTAATCTGCCGTTTGCTAAGACTTGAGTTACTCCTTGCTGTTTCTCCCTTTTGATATCCCCACTGGATGGAGTTTATTGTCAGGAAATTTGGAACTTCTGTAAAGGTTTATTACTCACAGACTAACACACCACTCCCCATGTTCTGGCTTGGCCATCCACCTTTGCTCCTTAAATAACAAACACAAGAGGATGGTTTTGGTGGGCCCATCCAGCTGGAGTCAGCGGTAACGACGACAATGTCTTCTCCGGTGATGCAGAGGAAGGAAGACTGGGAGAGAGAGACAGAGATCTGTCTGGGTATTTTTCAATTCTTTTTGGAAAATCAAAGCAATCGGAGCTCTGGTCCTGCCAAAGCCCAAAGGGAAAACAGAAATAGTAACCTGTCCAATCCCGCATTTGCTTTGAGTTGGGTCGTTGAAAATGCCGAACGAGCATATATGGAGGAGCAAGCTTATACAAACAAACACCAGAGTATGCCTAACTCAATCTTGGCTTGTTTGTTTACTGAATGAGGCTAACTCGATCTCGGCTTGTTTATTGAATGAGGCAATAATGGTGGTCGAGCTCTGTAGTGGGCCGAAATATCCGAAGGGAATCATAAGGTCCAAAAGGGTTACCACGGGGGTCCATTGTTCAGTTGTCTCAGTTCGTTAAGAGTTGAGCTGGCACGGTGACGTGTCACCCATCTTTCACCGAACGTAAGGAGGGTCGGGGATTGTTCGCCGAGCGTGTACTTTTATCCGAACATAGACATTTGAAGGTTTGTTCGGCTTAAAGGTCTTTTGTTCGGTATAGCACGTCCTCCATTCCAGGCTTCCATCTATTCGGCAAGTAACCTTCCCTTCGGGACTTGTTTGCTCGGAGACCGCTGGTATAGAACATTCCAGGACCTTCCAAGTGATACGTGGGTTACCTTCTCTTCTCATTGACGTGCCGCCTCTGCGTGATGTGACATGTCTGACACAGGCCCATGTGCGTCTGCAGATCTGGGAAGGCGGCTGTCATTGATTGCTCCTGACGCGTGACGTCAGCCGAGCGTAGGAACGCGCGTGAGTCCTACGCTCGGCTAACTTAGCGCGGAAGACTCCTATGCCTATAAATACAGAGGTACATCTTACTTAAAAAGGGCTGATACACACTCCTCCCTCTTACATAAGCAGCAACACTTTTCCTAACAAATACTGCTGCACTTCCTCTTCTTCCCCATACTAACTTGATCGTCGGAGATTCTACCCGGAGGAACACCACCCTCCGGTTTGCAGGTACTCGGCAAGCCACGTCATCTTCCCACGACCCTATAACGGAGGAGCAAAGGGTTCAAGAGGTCCAGGTTGAAAACAGCCCCCACAAGCTCCATTTTTTTCTAACCAAACTGAGTTGAGCCTTTAACAAGCCGAGCTTTGAGCTACTCACTAATAGCTCGGTGAATCGATTGCAAGCTTGCAACTCTAATAGAGTCCTTTCGGAAAAAAATTCCTGAGAAATCTCTATGTTCATTCCACAGGGACGGAGTCAGGATTTTATCCTAGTAATGACAAAATGTATACTAAAATGACAAAAAGATGAATTACAATATGAATAGTCATCGACTTTAGGGAAAATTAAAATAACAAGATAAAAACTATAGTAAATGACGTTTTTCATATGCACGTAAACAGATTAAATTCTTGCAATTCAACTCTGGGACTTTTAAGAGGACGAGATTCGTGTTCAATTGTCAAAATTCCAATTGCGCTTTGTGAAGATTGTGAGTTTTTATGGTGTTCAACACTCTGAGGACTTGAGTCAATTGTTTTTTTTACCATGATTACTACCACTTAGTTTACACAAACCAATATACTCTTAGTATTTTTTTTTTCCGTATTGTTCAAATACTATCTATTTCTCTAACTTCAATTGAAAGTAGAAAAACTGAAGAATATTAATCTTTTTCTAATGAAGTTTGAGAAATGTAGAGCAATACGCCAAACTTTGAAGTTGTGCACGCCTTAAGGGTTTTTTTCTTTTGTTTTTGTCTTTTCTTGAATAGTAGTTTGCAAAAAAGCAAAGTGTGAAGTTTTTCCCCTGAATTTAGACCTCATCTTTTATACATTAAATTTAGTTTTGGAATACTTTTTTGGGCCTCATTTCTTATCTTAGAAAAAAAGGGCAAATTTTCGTAGTAGTCCCTGTAGTTTTACGGTTGTCTCACTTTCATCCCTCTAGTTTCAAAGTGCTCGAATTTCGTTCCTGTAGTTTGTTTTACGTCTCAATTTGGTAAAATCGTTAACGTTGTTAACGAAACTAACAGAAAAATATGATTAAAAAATTAAGTACTCCAATTTTCAATCCGGTTGAACCGGTGCGAAGATCTTATTTTTTTGATCATTTTATCCTAAATGGTCGTAATGAATTTTTGGCTCTAAGGCCTTTCAACGAGCACCCGAAGACTCCTTATTTAGTTTCAGGGCTCTCTTAGGGTGCTTATTGAAAGGCCTAAGAGCCAAAAATCCATTATGACCATTTAAGATAAAATGATCAGAAAAATAAGATATTCGCACCGGTTCAAACGGATTGAAAATTGGAACACTTATTTTTTTTACACCATTTATATATTAAAAAGTATAGTTAAAAAATTAAGTGTTCCAATTTTTAATCTGTTTAAACCGGTGCAAATATCTTATTTTTCTGATCATTTTATCTTAAATAGTCATAATGGATTTTTGGCTCTAAGGCCTTTCAATGAGCACCCTAAGAGAGCGCTGAAACTAAATAAGGAGTCTTCGGGTGCTCGTTGAAAGGCCTTAGAGCCAAAAAGTCATTACGACCATTTAGGATAAAATGATCAAAAAAATAAAATCTTCGCACCGGTTTAACCGGATTGAAAATTGGAGCACTTAACTTTTTAAGGGAAAATTTTAGAAATGGTCCCCCTAGTTTGCACGAATTCTCATTTTCATCCTTCTAGTATCAATTGTGTTACTTTTAGCCCTACAGTTCGCATTCTGCCCCCAATTTGGTCCCTCTCGCTTACGGCGTTAATGAAACTAACGGAATTGGAGGACAAAATTGTCATTTCACCTCACAGAGGCACTAAATTGAGATTTCATGCAAACTAGAGGGACTATTTCTATAATTTTATTTTTTACTTTTGTTTTTGTAAATAAATTTAAAATACATCATATGTAATATATTTCTCATCTCATTTATTTTGAATAATCAAAATATGTTAAAGTTTTTTAAAGTTTTTATTATATATATCACAAAAAATATGAGAAAATTCGAAAATCAACCCCAATGTTAAATGTCTTGGTATTGTATTTTTTTTTCAATTGAATTTTCACTCTCGTTATTTTCTTTGTCACATGATTAAAAAGAAAAAGTTGTTCAGTAGTATTTAGAAATCAGAAAAGCAACAGGGACCGACGGGTCCAGAGGGAAATCATCTGGATGGCCGCAGCCGTCTCACACCACGGCCGATCCGAGTCAGCCCAAAATTCTATAAAAAAGGTTTTTATTATGAGGGGCCCGCCGAGAAGCAACGGCATCCAATGTGTGTAGGGTTCTTGATCCAAACACCTTTTTTTTTTAGAATTTTTGGAAGGCTTAGATCGGCCGTCCGGTGGCCGGAGACCGCACGGCCTGCACGATTTTCCTATGGAACCCGTTGGTCCCTTACACACATCGGATGCCGTTGATTCTCGAGTGGGCCCTCATAATAAAAACCTTTTTTATAGAATTTTTGGACGGCTCGGATCGGCCGTCAGTGTTTGAGACGCCACATGGCTGTCAGTCGATTTCCCTACGGGACCCGTCAGTCCCTATCACTTTTCTGATTTCTAAATACTACTGAACAACTCTTTCTTTTTAATCATGTGACAAAGAAAATAACGAGAGTAAAAATTCAATTGAAAAAAAAAATACAATACCAAGACATTTAACATAGGGGTTGATTTTTGAATTTTCTCATATTTTTTGTGATATATATAATAAAAACTTTAAAAAATTTCAACATAGTTTGATTATTCAAAATAAATGAGATGAGAAATATATTACATATGATGTATTTTAAATTTATTTACAAAAACAAAAGTAAAAAATAAAATTATAGAAATAGTCCCTCTAGTTTGCATGAAATCTCAATTTAGTCCCTCTGTGAGGTGAAATGACAATTTTGTCCTCCAATTCTATTAGTTTCATTAACGCCGTAAGCGAGTGGGACCAAATTGGGGCAGAATGCAAACTGTAGGGCTAAAAGTAACACAATTGATACTAGAGGGACGAAAATGAGAATTCGTGCAAATTAGGGGGACCATTCTAAAAAATTTCCACTTCTTAATCATATTTTTCCGTTAGTTTCATTAACACCGTTAACAATTTTACGAAATTCAGACGTAAAACAAACTACAGGGACGAAATTCGAGCACTTTAAAACTAGAGGGACGAAAGTGAGACAACAGTAAAACTACAGGGACTACTAGGAAAATTTGCCCATTTAAAATAGAGGTTTAAGGACTTCCTATATAACAAAAATTAAGAGAAAAAAATCTAGTGGTGGTGGGTCTATATAATTTGGGGATAAATATTTTTCGTACATAAGTATAATAATTGCTCTTTTTAAATTCCTTGTCGTGGCTACCACCACCACTTGTCCCCCTGACTCCATCCTTGTCATGCAATTTTGGTAAACTAGAAATTGCCCGTGCCTTCAGGCACGGCGCAAGATGTTTTTGAACATGACTAAGATGAATTATCGAGTGTGTTATTTTTTTTCTTGGTCGATGAGTGTGTATTCAAATTCTGAAAAATGGTCGAACTTTCGAAGGTTTGAAATCTAGGAGTACAACTACACCCATGCCAAGTCACTAATTCAAAAGCATTAACATAAAACAATGAAAAGCTTTCATGCACCCTCACACTAAAACTCCTTAATCCCAAAGAATTAAAGCAAATGCAAAATTGTTATAAAAATTAGGGAGCTCTTATTCAAAATTGCTATTTTTTTCTCATAAACGTGTCAACAAATGTGTACATGCAAGAAAACACCAAAAGAACACAAACAGTGATCAAAACAAACACCACTCGTATAATGAAGCTTCCTCAGCTCCTTCATCTTCAAAGCACATTAATCACTTTCGTAGATAAAATAACTATTTTCCTTGCAATAACTTGAAGCCAACTTTTTTTTTTCCTAGTGAATGACCCGTGCCTGAAGGCACGACGTAACACATATTCTGAACATGACTAAAATAAATTATTCAGGAGTGTGTAATTATTTTCCCTGGTCGAGCAATGTGTATTGATGCATCAGATTTTGGAACAATAATCCTAACAATCTGATCATTTTTTTGGACACGGAAGAAGGATAATCTGATCAATTAAAGAAACAAAAATACCATTAAAGAAACCAAAGCCTCTTAAGCATTAAAGAAACCCAAAAATAATAATATTCACTGCTTTCATTAGCTTTCCTACCTAACAGTATTTGCACAGCCTCTTTCCTTTCATGAGTTGCACATTGAAGTGGTGTCCCACTATTAGATACAGCTTCTATTTTAGCCCCTTTAGATATGAGGTCCATTGGTAACTCGTAATCTCTATTCTCCAAAAACATACAATCTCGATTCTCTTCCACTAACTGTTCTGCAACTGAAAATAAGTACTTATTTTTTAAAAAGGCAATTTCAAGCTCAAAAATTACGTTTTTACGCAAATAATTTTCCTATCACTATGGATCTTATTTAATAGATCTCATTGAGATCTTTAATACGGTGTAAAAAAATTGAAAAATTATTTTTCATTTACATTATTTTTGAGTTTGAAAATGTAAAATAAGCTGCTTATTTTTTAAGAAGGTTTCTGGAACGGGCTCAAGGAGATATGACTAAGAAAAGAATGATTTTGTCATTTTCCAAATTCAAATTTGCACCATTTGCTGCAAGCCAAGCCAAATGCAGATAAGAAAAGAATGATTTTGTCCAGACTAAGATATATAGATCAAAAGAACCTATTTGTATGTTCTAAGAAATAAGATCGTGATGTGAATGAACAAAATTTACGACATTGAAATAGAAAAAGTTGAAATATGCCAAAAAAACACAAATGAGTAGGAAACCGAGCAGAAGAATAAATAGTAGAACGGCGACTAAATTTACCTTATGGAATGTGATCTTTATTTTCTGACATAATGACGTGAAATAGTACGCTTGTTGAAAATTGAAAGAAACCATATGGCATGGAAAAGGCCCAACAATGAGCAAAAAAAACTGAAACATGGCGCACTTAAAAATTATACCAAAAGTCGTGAAACTCGCAAAGTTTTTCAGTTCTAATGATCAAAATCGAGTGTATCAATTTAGCCATCGAGTTTTATGAATGCTTTCCTTTTCAAAATAAATTGACATTAACCTAGCGTAGTATGCGACTAAAGGAACTTACCCCTTTAACCTAAACTAATTACCTCGACTTAGGACCCAACAACAAAATTATAACTTCTTAAGAACTAACGGGATTGCATAACGTTAGCCAATAACTACTAATTAATTGTAAAATCAACATCATTCTAATTGACCACCTGCAGGTATGGTATTATTACCATTGGTTCTAAAAGCATATTGCACACATAGAGAATTAACTTTTTCTCCTCGGACATGGTGAGACTTTTCAAAATATGGGTTACTTGTAAGCACATAATCTGATTGTGTGCAAGAAAAAATGGTGCGTTAATATTATTGTGATGGTAAATACTACAAAAGACGATATAAGATGTAGTGGGCATCAAATATGGGTAAATTAATTTTCAGTACGGCCCGCATAAAAAAGTTTTTGTTCGAAAATATTCAGATTAAATATCTCTCTCTCTCTCTCTCTCTCTTTCTAAAAACACTACGAAATCATGAGTTGCTCATTTACACGTCCACCCTCAATATGGTTCGCCCAATACACAGCAAAACAAAAGAAAATAGAGAAAAACTTAACCATAAAGAAAAGGGTATCAGGGAAAGAGCAAGAGATTCTGTTACCGATATAGTTGATTACAGTTGTCGAATTTGGTCAGTCAACCCAACTCTTAGAGCTTTAACTCAAATTGAGAGAGAAATCCTTACCTCTCAAGTTTTTGGAAAATGGTGAAGATCAATTGAAGAAAAAAGTAAACTTTTAAAAATGTTTCATACAACGTACAACAATTGTTTCAGAGAAAAGTTGTTCCCCGTAATTTAAAATCTCATCTACAACAACTATTTTTATGGAAAATTATATGTTACCCCGTGATTTAGGGATGCTTTACTTACTTCTAAGATTGTATTGAAACTTAAAACCTTTCCATTCAAATTTTTGAATTTTAAAATGCTATTGAAATTAAAAATTTACTCATCAATTATTCCTTCTACAGAGTATGAGTAATTATTCAATAGTCGGGGACTACCGCCACGTGATACCCCGAACCACTGTACAATCACACATTTCTGTGGAATCCATACACTTAGTAGTAGACCCCACAGGATTGTGTGGTTGTAAAGTGATCCGGAATACCACGTAGCGGTACTCCTGAACTATTGTATAATTTCACTTGAAATATATTTGGAATTCAAAATTAGTTGATTGATTATTTTCGTTCCTTATCTCGAGAGCTTTCCTAAAACATCAAATTCATTTCAAAATTTGAAATCAGTCAATTAATTGTTTCCTTTACAATAATAAGATTTAAGCCTTTTAACCATTTTTACTTAGTATTAAGAACGGTTTGTAACGTTCTATTATGGAAAGCATGAATTCTTAAAAACATTGATTACCAAATTTAGAACTCCTTACCAAATTAAACTACATTCAGAATTAACGGTGGAGATTTATGTAGAAAAATGTGTCCTAAATCAAACGGTGAAAATTTATGCAGGAAAAATGTGTGGGCTACCACACCGTCGCGAATTGTATTATAGATGAAACGAAATTACGAGAATAATTAAAAAATTAGTGACTTTTTATCTGGTCAATTTTTGCGAAATTTACTTAGGTTCCATTTACGAGACCTATAAGTATGGTGTTTTATTTATTCTTGGATTTCAATGATTCTACCATGATATTTGCTAACTTCTTCTTCTTCTTCTTCTTTTATTTTTTGCATTTTACAAAAGTAACGGTAATTTTACATAAGAAAATTTTATTTTGAGGTAGTGGATCGTAGGGCGGGCTGTCCTACAAGGTTGTAGGGCGACCGATCCAACCGTTTATTTTGGCAATAGACGGCTCAGATTTTAATCCGAGCAATAGACGGTCCAGATCATAGAAGCTCGGATTAAATTCGAGCCGTCCATGTCGAAATGAACGGTTTGATTGGCCGCCCTATAGCTCTTGCAGCGATGGCTGCACTACAGAATTTCCAAATTCCATTTTGTGACAATTTTTGTACTTTCACAAAATGGCAGAGCAAATTAACCACATGTATAACATTAATAATAATCATAAAAGAAAAAGTCGTTGATTTTCATTTATTTTCTTGGTTGTAGTATCAGGTTGGGGCTAAAGTATTACAAAATGGAGCAACATGATGCATTTAAGTACATCATGAAAAAAAGGGTTGTTGATTTTGTCACTTCTTTTTTTGTTAACGCGCCACTCCCCTACAGTGTACCAAAAATACACTTGAAAGAAAGTAGCGTTAACAAAAAGTACCAAAAATACACTTGCAGAGGGGTGGCGCGTTAACAAAAAAGGAAGTGACAAAATCATTTAAAAAAAACTGTCACGAAACATGTTGGCCACGAAAATAAACCGTCCAAACCAACACACCATCATTCATTCAACGTCCTTTTTCACTGTTGATGCAAGAAGCGTAAATGAAAGTAGTTTTTTTTTTTTAAAGAAAAATTAATAAATGGAAAAGTAAACTGTCATATTTGTTATGCTCGTAAAACTAAGAAAATAGTGACTACGGTTGCTCGAGATCCGGTTTAGTTTGGATTTTTAGGAATCCGAGGACCGAACCGCTAGTCACGGTTTTTATAAAATGAAATCCGTGTCCGGATAAAAATCCTACGGTTCGGTTCCAATTCAATCCATGACTCGCGGATCTGTTACGGTTATGTCCACGAATTTTAGCAAAAATAAAGCTCAAACATATATTCACACTAAAAAGGGAGAAGATTACACTCAGAATTAAATTTAACACCACCACCAGAAAGTATTTGTTATATACACTATCAAACGCCTACTTTAGAAATCCAATTCAAAATAGTCTAAATACTAGTAAATTGTATCATTACATTACATAACATAAAAAGAAACTGAAAAAGAAACCTGAGCTAGGGTTAAAACAAAAAAAAAAAACTACTATTTAACCCCTATATTTTAAGATAAATACTAAAATTGGTAGAAAAAAGATTTAACATTAGTAACAATTAATTATATAAATACTGTAATGCCCCGATTTTCGGAAATAAAATCGGAGGCATTAAATACTAATTTTCGAAAAATTTATTAAATCAAATTCGAAATCCAAAACAGATAATTCATCCTAAAGATTCATTTATTACAAACCATTATGGAAATACTAAAAATAGTCTTTGTAGTAATAAACTAAACAAATAACAGAGCCGTCTTCTAAGATTGATACGGATCCCAAGCGTATTCCGGCTCAACTCCCACTTCTAGATTCTCTTCTGTATAAAACTGTTCACCTTCGGGATTCTGTGGTTCTTCTTGATTCTCTGCAAAATCTGACACGGATGCCAGGAAATCCGTGCCTGAGTGATAGAGTTCACCCCGTAGTATAATCCAACCCAACTACCCATCTTACTTTACAATTAACAAGCAACAGCATAAATATAGTATGAAGAAGTAAAACAGAGATTTTTCACATCAATCGATTTATTACTATCCATTACCTTATTGTGCGATCTAAGATCTCACCCACGAGATCTTTCCTCCCCAACCGCTAGTCATGCTCGGTCCCATGAGATCACTTCCCTTTGCTGTCGTAGATAACCTAAGTTACAATAACTTCAACAAGGGGATAGCTTCTCATGCCTGAATCTCAACTAGAGTTCGCCTATCTTATATACCACATCACAACCATTTTACGATCATCACTGGACACACGCCAGTCTATCAATTCATCACTGGACATATGTCCGTCTATCAATTCATCTCTCGACACACGCCAGTCTATAAATTCATCACTAGACACACGCCAGTCTATCAATTCATCACTGGACACATGCCAGTCTATCAATTCATCACTGGACACTCGCCAGTTTCAATCTCATCATATCTCAAAATCACGCCTGCAGGCAACCTCTAGAAAAAGAAAACTTCTCAATTCATCCATTACTTAACATCGTCTAGGTGATTTCTATTTCGCACACCACCCCATGTCTCTAGAGTCCAATCTAGCATTCAAATCAAGTATCGATACAAAAATATTCACAATAATAAATAAAAACGAATAACAAGCGGATCAAAACGAATATTAGGCAAATGTAATCACACAAGTTTTTATGACTGGGTTGTTGCCCTTAATCTTGTATGGCCACGATATCAATAATAAGGTAAGAACCTTTATAAAAGACTTTAAAATGATTTTCTAAGCTTTTATTAATTATTTTAAGTAATTAGATTGATTAGGAAACTAATTAAATACAATAATTAGGTAAAAATATTAGAATAATTATCATGATCTTAGTAAGAGTCCTAAAGGTCCTATATAACATGTGTAAGTGTCAAAAGTTGGGTTCGGAGGGTCACGGAATTATTTTAAAAGACGCCGTTAAATAAAATAGCCGAAAGTGAAGTAAATAGATAATAATTAATCTACTAATTTAAAATATGCCAAGATTAACATTGTTTGATCTTCGGAAAGTAAGGAATCTAAATAAAATTATTCGGGCATTAATAACATAGTTTGTAATATCGTAAAGTATTTTTGTTTAGAAACAATGTGTAAATAATAATAAATAGTTAATTAAATAAAAAAATATCATTTTAACAACATATCATCTTTGAGATGCAAGGAGTCTAGGAAAAATAGTTTGGGTGTTAAAAACGTTGTTCGGAAGGTCGCAAAGATTCTTCGTTTGTAAACTTTGATTGAAAACAAGAAAGAAATTTAATAAATAGATAATAAAATAAAAAAAATGAAATTAACAAGTTATGATCTTTGAAGCGTCAAAAGTCTAGGAAAAATAGTTTGGGGGTCAAAAACAAGGTTCGGGATGTCGAAAAGAGGTTTCGAACCAAAACAGAGCAAACCTCAAGGTTTGACCTGTTGGCCTTGCGGTGGGGGCCTCTGCCGCGAACTTGTGGCTGGTTCTTACGGTCCGCAGGTTGAGGCCGCAAGGTTGCTTTCTTTTTCTTTTTCTTTTTTTTTTGTATGCCTTGATTTTGATGCATGGGACTACGGGGGACTATGGGTTATGCTTAAAAATACTAAATTAACTTAGAGGAGGGTTTGGAATGGATTATAATACCTCGAATCGGATTGGATTGATTTAAAAACGAAACTTGAATATTGGAGAAGAAGGCTTCGGGTTCTTCGATCGGGGGACCTTGGGACCGAATTGGATGATGTTTGGCGATGCTAAGAGTCGTAGGAAGAGAATGGAACGGTCAATTTGAGTTTCGGTTGGTCGTAGCTATGAAACCCACTTTTCTCTCTCTTTCTTTCTCTCTCTAAAACTCTATGGATTTGGAGCTTTGAATTCTTGTAATTCTCTCTTCTTTCTGGACTGGTAGGGCGTGGGGAATTTCGTGGTGTGCCCTAGGGTCGAGATAATGGGGTATTTATAGGAAAATTGGGGAGAGTCTCGATTAAAATTGGATTAAAGAAGTTGTATTCTCTTAGGGCTTTGGAATGGATGAATCTGGGGCGAAAATATACTTAGGGAGGAAGTAGAAACTGAGTAGGAGAGTGAGAGACAAGAGAAGTGTACATGCATGCAATTATATGCATGTAAATCAAGAAAATAAATTAAAATAAAATAGAATAAGATAAGATAATTATATTTGTATATATCTATTTAAGGAAAAGAATTTTATTAATGCAAATAATAATTTTTAATGGTATTATTACTAGTAAAAATTACGGGTTGTTATAAATACACATATATTTATACATATATATATTTATTTATTATTTATATAAAATAAATATCTCATGGTCCGGTTCGGTTAATTCACGGTTTCGTAATGAAAATCCATGGACCAAACAGTAAGTCATGGTTTTCTTCTTTTTCAATCTGTGTTTGGACTATTAATCCACGGACAAAATCCAAAAGGTACGGATGAGTTCAGTCCGGACCTATTTCACGGTTCTAACGGTTTTTTTAGCTACCCTAGAAAATACCAATGGTGTAATCTTCCCAAAAGCGTAAACAACACAAAATTTGATGAGAACAAAGGGTAGCCCATTGGTGTACGCAACAGGAGGGGGAGTTGGTGCGGTGCCTTAAAAGCGCAACACCTTGCAGTGGCACATCCCACCATCCAAAAGTGTTTTAGACAATCCAAATTTTATAAAACTTTTCTGGTTCCCTGAAAAAGTTTTGTTTAAACCTAGACCATTAAATGCCGAAACGGACGAATAAGATTCAGCATTGCAACTTGCAGAGCTCCCCGCACGCTGCAAGGTCCCAAGGTCCGTACGCACCACAGGGTCTCATTCCCTATCCTTTAGTTTGGTTAGTGAAAGTTTATTGCATGTAAACAAAAAAATAAATACATTTGATCACCTCTTGATTTGTAGTGTCGTCTATTGAGGGCCTTATGGCCTTAAGTTTTGGGGTAATTTTGACCGATTGTGTCACGCCCTCGATTTTTAATATAAATAAATAATTTTTTTTTAATAAAAGATCATCGCACAACATAAATATTACCCCAAAAGAGTTCCCAACTGTTTAATCTTACAAACCAAGTCCCCAAGTCAAAAGATATACAACTTTGGCACTCCGGTCCCAACAAAGCTTAAGTACTAATACAAACAAGTTGTTAAGTTACAATGGTTTAGTCAAAAGGAATTTAAAATGAATAGTTACAAACTCATCTTGATCAAAATAAAGTTATTACAAAGATGATTGAGTAACTAAATGATGTTAGCTTCCACAAGTTTTCACATCCAAGCATGCGATGCATGAAAGCTACTATCTAGCGTTTGAACCTGAAAAGAAAGATAGGTTGAGCTACACTAGCCTAGTAATTAAATCTTTTACCAATTCTATGTGCAAATATGATGATAAGTGTAACGGAAAGAAGACAAGTGAATATAATTCAATCGATGGATAGCAACCAACTCATAGGTATGCCAACTTTCACTACAATTGTTCTAAGTTATCACAATTAACCACATAGTTCACAAGACTCAAGCAACTTTAATGATTTCGACACGACTCACCATCACTAATTTCCACCATCTGTATTTTTACTCCTTGCGTTACAGTATAACACCACGAGGGTTACCGTATTGTCACCCCTTGCGTTACGAAGAACCCTAACAACTTGGATCCCAGTATTACCACCATTTGCGTTACGAGACCCCCTTAAGTCTCCATATTACCACCCTTTGTGTTACAAGACTCCCCATCCCAACATCCGACTCACACACATACTCTCTTGCTCAATATGAAAACTAAGACTTTCTCATGATCTCATTCTGACACAAGACATCATAATATGCCAACAATGCTACAAGTATGCCACAATCATTCAATGATAACCCGAATGCATAAACAAAGGAACACATATCATATTCATTTAGTTTTACACTTTACTTAATCACAACGAGAGTCAAAGCGTGGGGAAAGATCAACGAGTCCTTAGGATGTGAGTAATCAAGCTTAGAAGTGGTTTTGAGATGTTTAGGAAGTGTTAGAAGTGATCGAAAATCAAAACAGTTGAAGCGTAAGCAAGATTGGCAAAACTGCCAAGAAAGCCAAGGAGTATCGATATGGGAAAGTTTGGAGTATCAATTATTGTATCGATATGGGAACGTTACGGCAGATTCTGAAGCTACAAGAATGCAGATTTCTTTAGCGTATCGATACACAAGTACTTGTATCGATACGGGGACATTACGAGCAGCGATTTTGTACAGAAAACACTCAAAGGCAAGCACAACATAACAACCAACAATTTAAGGCACGATTTCTACACCTATTCAGCATATAAAGACATAAAAGTGACAAAAGAAGTCCCTACCTCGCGACGATAACCAAGATCCAAGAGGTTTGAACGAGCCCCAGCCTCCACGAACTTCAAAACTTCGCTCCAGGCTTTACTCGGCGAAACCCAAGCTCGAGAGTATGAATGGAAGGTCGAATGGAGGTTGATTCTTGAGTTAATTGAGAGATAGAGTGGAGTTTTGAGAGAGCGACAGAGAGAGAGAGAGAGAGAAGATCGGCTAGAGAGAGAGAGAGAAAACGGGAGAGCGATATAAAAAGGGAGATAAAATGATCTACACCACACACTCCCCTTTTATACCCATACTAGTGTTGGACTACGTGCTCCGCACGAATCCCATGCTCAGTAAAAAAGTTCGAAGCGATGTCGTTGTTTTAATGATCGGAATATGGTGACTTTTGTTGCAAAATGAAGACAATACTAGAAGGCTTAAAATTACGGCGCCATACTTCATAAGAGGTGCTAATTCATTGATCGAATGGAATTTGCATCTTTGATCGTAATTCAAACATATGCACCCTGTTTCATTATTTACATAGTTTGAGACCATAAATCTATTTGTTCAGTGCTCTTTCTCATAACCAACTCCAAGTTCATACTGAAAACACTCTTGAAAGAAGGAACGAATATTGGAACAAGACACAACACGTTTGAAATAACATTTGAAATAACAGTTAGCGATAATGTAAATTGTTCACATCGTCCCGATTCTTTTACAGATACACATTACCGACCACAGAATCACATTCCTAAGTTTATAGCCTTAATCCAGAGAGCCCTAGATTCCAATCACTTCAATCAAACACAAAAATTAAGGTCTTCATATTTGGCCTCGCCCCACTGGCACTGAAATGATATACTTCTGACTTCTCCCCTTGGGGCTCTATCTATGCTATATCAAACTAATTACTTAATAGTAGCGACACTGCGGAACAGCCAGGCAGGGATATTCTCTATCGCAGGCGAGGCGAAGACCGGATGTTCATTAACCGGCTTTGGCGTTGTGGTTGTTATCGGTGCTGTCCCGCTCATACTTAATATAGTAGATGTTCCGTCTATCTACGTATCTACGGGCAAGTTCATTCATTCATGGCAATCGGTCTATCTACCTACGTACCTTCCATCGTAAGGCAAATGTGCTCGCTTCTAGGCTTCGACTTCCGGATCTAGTAGTTGATTGAGCGACTCTCGGGTTGAAGCGGCTAAAGCAGGCAAATGGAGGCAATGTAAATTTATATCCCAACTGGTTGGTTCCAAGTCCCTGAGGCATCTCTTCCAAGCCCAACGACCTTGGCTTTAAACACTGATCAAACGGTAAATAGGGAATACGCTAACAAACACCGCGCCAACAAAACCCACCATCGATTGGAAATTCTCTTCGACACCAACAGGCAAAACACCATACGCTTTGTAATTCATTGGCAACACCCTGTAGTCCTAGATAACAAAAGAAACATTTGCACAATCTGAATAAGCCGTAGGAAAAAACTCTTAACAAACAAACGCAGGAAAGCGGTGCCACAACTCTATTAAGACATAAATCACCCTGAGAAAATCCCACACGAATCTCAGCTAAATTAGCCAGCCAAATCAAGATCCCTGAAAGCGTAGTTCGTCTGAATTGTCCCTTCTTTTTTAATAGGCAAGAACTGTCTTCATCTGATCATACCGAAACTTTTTCTTAGCACTTGCTCTATGGGTGGTCAAACCAGATTACATCATTTGCGGAATTTTGAGAAACCATTTTGCTTTGGCCTTTGATCTTATCAAGATCCCACACAAATGGGGAAAGGGGGCATAATCATGAAAACTACAATAGCAAACATGATTTCAAAACAACATGCAGATCGCTACCCGAGAAGTTGTACCTCACCTAAACTAATTCTACTTTAAGAAGCGCGGACATAGGTACGAGGTACGGCTATAATATGATATAGGTACGTCGACACATGGTTTTTTTTTTAAAAAACAAGACACGGTACGTTGAGGGATACGTCAAATATAAAAGTAAGGCAAAACATTACACATATAAATTTTTAATTCCTCTTAAAACCTGTGCCACTGAGAGACAATCATTTTTTTATGACTTTTTTTGTTTGATTCTATGAACAGATTCATTTCATTATAGATGAATAAGTCTTGATGCTTTAAGACCCCGTTACTCGTTACAGTGTGTCCCCCCTCCCCGTTTCTTAAATATGTTCATGCTTTTCAAGCTGAAAGAGAAATCTTGATCTAAAGTGTCAACTTTTCTGAAATGAATAGAAAATCGAAATTCATTTCAAAAGGAAGCAGCTTGAGCTACTTTAAGTTCTATTTCCCCAAAGTTCACGTAGTTTTGTTTCTCTCGTATATGGCACGCCCTTGGTTTGAGTTTTTATAATCTTATTGAAGGCATACTCTAAAAGAGATGGAAGAAAGCCCCTCATCAACAATTTGGGATGGGACCATAACAGGAATAAATTTGGTTTGGCAACTCGTCAGGAAATTGTAAGCCCATACACTCTTTAGCATCCTTTGTTCAGAAAGGGTTAGCAGAATTAGTTAATTAAACTATGCCACACATAAGAGCTTTTTTTTTTCCTTTGTTCCAAAAGGTAATTCTTTACCTTATTTCTAACCATGAAGTAGCTACAAGAATTGAATCAGTTTGTGGTTTGCTCTTCTTCAGAACAAAATGCCCTAAAGTTAGCATTTGCTCGGTGGTTTTATTTACACAATCTTCTGAACAACTTCTAGTGAGATCATATGAGAAATGAAATTTCTTTGGACTTGGAAAAAAATTTTAATAATTAGATTTTGCTTACATCAGCTATGAAGGGATCTTGTATCAAGCTTACTAATTCAGAACTTGTGTGTTTATCTTCCAATTCTGAACGGATTTTGGTATGTGTTAGTGTACATCATCCAATAGTGACTTCCCTATAAGCCATGCTAGTCAGGTTACAAATCCATTCCTTGATTTGCCACTTGAATCTGGAAAATGTCAATCATGCGGTTGATAGGCGCGTAAATGTTCACATACGTGCCCCTTAATTTATCCTTGTTAAGTCTATTTTTATATTATTTCTTGGAGCATAATATGTAATTTATGTGTTGTAGGTATTTTGAGATTATAACGCATTAATGGGCGATATTGGGTACGGATTGATCAATCGGAAGGAATACCAAGACAAGTAGCATGATATCAAGTACTGGATTGGGTTTTCTTTTAATATTAGCCATGAGTACAACGTGGATGTCAAAGTGGGTTAAGTAGAAACCAATGCAATTAAGGTGGGCCCAATTAATTGGTTAATTAAAGGTCTGGAAAAGAGTTTTTTTTGGCGGGGGTGAAAGCATGGCCCATAGTTTCACACGTACCTGAAGGGTTTTGAAGTCGACTACAACACATATAAAAGGGACGAGAACAGTAGGCGAGAGGCGGGGCAGTGGAAAAAAAAGAAAAAGAAAAAGAGAAAGCTGCGCACAGATTCCCACGGACGAAGAAAGGGGATGCGCTCTTTGGAAATTTCCACAGACGAAACAGTGAACAAAAGGCACTGTCGAGAATCGAGATTACTTTTCAAAGGCGGAAAAGAACGAAGAGCGTGGGCTTCCATCAGGAGGTTTTAATATTGTTTTTTTCTAGTTTTATAACTTACGTTTTTATTGTTGAGTTTTCTTCTTTTCAAGTTTTGTTCAGATCTCCGTATTTTAGTAAATCGTTTTGATTTCTGTTCTTTATAAAAGTTGTCTGTTGGTGTTTAATTAGTTGTTATTTTTATTTCAATTGTTTAAAGCATGTTTAGATCTAGGGTTAACATTATTATTGCGTTTAAGAAAGTCATGAGTGAGTAATTTTGTAGAGTGCGGCCGCGGGGCGAAGGCGTCTCGTGGCTAGTTTAATTAATGTTTTTACCTCGGGTTCGAATTAATTTAATCTTAAAGCAATTTTAGAAAACGAAAACTCTTCTAACAAACAAAACCCAGGCATCGCCGGAATTCGAATGCGCACGGAAACTGGTGACAGGTGGTGCGCATTTGTTAGGGATTCTTTTCCTATTCTAAAATCAACAAATTAAATAATTGTGGCCCGAGTAAACATTAGTTAGGCTAGTTGCGGACGTTGAGTCCCCACGGCTGTACTCTCCTTTTAAATTCATTTTTAATTAATTTAGTTTGGTAATTTAGTAGTTAGTAAATCAACCTAATTGAACAAGGGGTGGCTACCTAAGAGCCAAGTTAAACTAGAATTCAACACTTGTGAGTCAAACACCGTCCGTCTGTCTCTGTGGTTCGACTCCGGTACTTCCGGATATTGTGCTACACTGGTCGAGAGTCCTACGTTTGGGACGCGCCTTTATTTTTAGTCACCCGATAGGTCAAGCATTTTTGGCGCCGTTGCCGGGGACGGCGACGTGTGTTTAAGAGTGTGAGTTTTCATTTAGTTGAGTCATCATAGGTAGAAATAAGAAGGTGTCCCCTAAACCGGACCCTCTTTATTATCGCGACCCGACACATCGTTTAGTTCGAAAAGAACTGGAGTCGAGTCAGCCTGTGTTGTTTAGTTCTTCATCTTCTAGTTACGAGTCAGATTTAGCTGAGCACCAATCAGAGTCTATTCCCATTAGTGATCTCTATATAGATTTGCCTTTTGAGTCAGTTAGTGTCAGCAATCCACTTTTCCAGCCAGAGTTAGAGTCAGTTCTAGAGTCTATTTCAGAGTCAGAATCATTTGAGATGGGAGATAGGCAGTTAGCTAATCCGCAGTCCTTGAGGCAGCATATGCATCCTGAGAGGACCACTCCTCTCGGACCCATTGTGTTCCCTCAGGAGACACAAGAGGCACGTAATGCCTTTACCGTTAAGCCTGGCGTCCTTAATAACCTTCCTACTTTCTATGGCAAGGAGTGCGATGATCCGTACGAGCATGTGCGGACATTCGAGGGGTTAGTGCGCAACCTTGCGTCTAATACCCAGTATGAGAATGCATGCCTCAAACTATTTGAGGCAACTCTGAGAGATGGTGCGCTTATGTGGTTTAGAATGCAGAAGTCTCAATCTTTCACCACTTGGGCACACGTCCGCGATGCCTTTTATAGGAAGTACTTTTTTGAGGCTAAGACTAAGAATTTTATGCGTCAAATCCAAGGGTTTAGACAGGATAGGGATGAGTCGTTTCTCAAAGCATGGGAACGCTTTAAGGAATTGCTCCTGAGGCTTCCACACCATGGCTTTTCGAGAATTCAGTTAGTCGGTTTCTTCCATCTGGGTCTCAATGCTGAGACAGTCCAGCACATTGAATACTCTTGCAAAGGGGACGATTTCTTGTCCAAAACAGCGGATCAGGCTTGGGATTTCTTAGATGACCTAGCTGATAGGCAGAGGGCATTAGAACCATCCGATTTTGAGCGATCCGGACCTTCTGGGTCCAACATTGTCCCGGTTACAATTCGTGACCAGCGACTCCAAACTCTAGTTGAGAAGATGGCTCAGAGATTAGAGGAGCTAGAGGTGAGGCAGGTTCGTCCAGTTAGTGAGGTGTCAATTGAGGAAGTTTGCTTGTGGTGTGAATGTAAAGGGCACACCGCAACCGTTTGCCCTGGGTTTATTGCCGCCAAGGGGGCGAGTCAGTTTAATCAAGAAGAGGTTAATGCAGTCAGGGCTTGGGATCCTTATTCACGTATAATCCGAGATGGAGGGATCACCCCAATTTTGGGTGGTCGGACTCCAGACCCATAGGTGGAGGCCAAGCTCAACCCCTTGCGCTACCTCCGCCGCAGCAGTTTCAACAGGCCCAATCGTCCAGGCCTTCTCAGGGCCAGGTCATCCCATTTCAATTCCAGCCACAGCCTGGTAGGGGGGCAGGTCCATCCACTCGTGGTCCTCCCCCAGGTTATTCACAGATGACTACGCGTGATCATAAGTTAGAGGATAATGTCAATTCCCTGATGCAGTCACAGATGACCTTTCAGACAGAAACTAGACAGCAAATAGGAGCACTCACAAACCAGATGTCTCAACTCACTGCTGTTCTAGGACAAATGCAACAGGAGAGGGGCCGTTTTCCCTCTCAACCCCAGGCCAATCCCTCAGGAACCCATTTTATAGGGGATGGTAGTACCCAGGACCCAAACTCTAGGGAGGCGAAGTCGGTGACCACTCTTCGGAGTGGTCGTGTCATTGATAAGACTATCACCCCCAAACAGAACCCAGTTGCACCGACGGGGCCAGCAGTGGTCCCTACAGTTGTTCCAGACTCAGCAGAGGAGTCTGAGGAGGAGGAAGAGAAAGAGGAGTCACCTGAGGTGGTGGTGCCTGCACCTGCAGCCCCCACGACTCCAACGGTATCGGTCGCCCCATATCCCCAACGTTTGGTGGCGAAGCCGAAGGTCAATGCGAACTCCCAAATTCTTGAGTTGTTCAAGAAAATTCAATTTCCTATATCATTGATGGAGGCCATTGACACGATCCCTCAGTTTGCGAAAGTCCTCAAGGACTTATGCACAACTAAGAGAAAGGGCAAGAACCAGGACAAAGTGTTCCTAGCGAAGCAAGCGAGCTCCATTTTCCGGTCTGATCTTCCGGAGAAGCGAAAGGATCCAGGTTGTCCCACCATCTCTGTAGGTATAGGAGGCCAGCAATTCGATAAGGCTTTACTCGATTTGGGGGCAAGTGTCAACTTGCTACCATACTCTGTGTACTTGAAGCTGGGCCTCGGTGATCTTAGGACCACACCCGTCACGCTACAGTTGGCTGATCGGAGTGTGCGAGTCCCAAAGGGAGTGGTAGAGGATGTTTTAGTACAAGTAGGGGAGTTTGTGTTTCCAGCGGACTTTATTGTGCTGGATACTTGCCCCGGTCCTGAAGTTTTTGAAAAGACTCCTATCATCCTAGGGCGTCCATTTTTAGCAACCTCTAGTGCTATGTTCAATTGCTTAACTGGACAGGTCCAGTTATCAGTAGGAGAGTCTAAGATGGAGGTGAATATGTACTCTATAGATAGCCTGATAGAAGATGATGAGGAGTACTATGATGTGGGTTCTATAGACACACTAGTTCAGGAGCATGTTGAGAGTGTGTTGTTGAGAGATCCGTTGGAGAATTGCCTGACAGCCGATGAAGCGGCATTCATGGATTCTCCAGAGATGGGGGGGTTGTATGAGATGCTAAACATAGAGGATGTGTGCGCTGCAAATCCTCGGGTTCCAACTATGGAGCCTTTGGAAGCCACCTTGCCCAAAGTCCTCCCATCTTCAGTCCAGCCACCAAAACCAGAGCTTAAGCCATTGCCTACACATTTGAAATATGCTTTTCTCAAAAGCGATGAGACTTTTCCAGTGGTGATCTCCTCTACCTTGGAGGCTGATCAAGAGGCTAGGTTGCTCGATTTGTTGAGAGAGCATATAGGCGCGATAGGCTGGACCATTGCGGATATTAAGGGTATCAGCCCTACAGTGTGTACACACCATATTTACCTCGAGGAGGATGTGACACCTTCTAGGCAACCTCAGCGTCAATTGAACCCTCATATGAAAGAAGTAGTGCGAGCTGAGGTGCTTAAGCTGTTAGATGCGGGCATTATTTACCCAATTGCTGATAGCAAGTGGGTAAGTCCTGTCCAGGTTGTGCCTAAGAAGGCAGGAGTCACTGTAGTAGAAAATGAGGCTGGAGAGTCTGTGGCCACCCGAGTTCCTAGTGGGTGGCGAGTTTGCATTGATTACCGGAAGCTCAACGCGAGCACCCGGAAAGATCACTTTCCGCTACCATTCATTGACCAGATTTTAGAGAGGATAGCCGGCAGAGCTTTTTATTGTTTCCTGGATGGGTACTCAGGCTACAACCAGATAGAGGTAGCCCTGGAGGACCAGGAAAAGACCACGTTCACCTGCCCTTACGGTACATTTGCCTACCGTCGCATGCCTTTTGGCTTGTGCAATGCCCCTGGCACATTTTCAAGGTGCATGATGGGAATTTTCAGTGACATGGTAGAGAGGATTGTGAAGGTGTTCATGGACGATTTTTCGGTGTTCGGGTATTCATTCGATGGATGCCTGGATAACTTGAGACATGTTTTAAAGAGATGTGAGGAGAAGAATCTAGTTCTCAATTGGGAGAAGTGCCACTTCATGGTGACCGAGGGAATAGTTCTGGGACACATTGTCTCAGCTAGGGGTATTGAAGTGGACAAGGCAAAAGTTGACCTCATTGCTAATTTGCCAACTCCAAAGAGTGTTAAGGATGTCCGGTCGTTCCTTGGACACGCTGGCTTTTACCGGCGTTTCATCAAGGATTTCAGTGCCATCTCGCGGCCACTATGCCAATTGTTAGCGAAAGATGCATCGTTTGAGTGGTCTGATGCGTGTGAGGAGGCGTTTCAAAAGTTAAAGTGGAGTCTCATAACTCCTCCCATTGTTCAGGCCCCTGACTGGGACCTTCCTTTCGAGTTGATGTGCGATGCCACCGAGTACGCTGTGGGGGCTGTTTTAGGACAGAGGAGAGGGAAGGACCCATTTGTGATTTACTATGCGAGCAAGACACTACATGAGGCACAGATGAATTACACCACTACCGAGAAAGAGTTGTTGGCAGTGGTGTTTGCCTTAGATAAGTTTCGATCCTATCTGGTGGGTTCGCAGATCACGGTGTTCACAGATCATGCAGCCCTGAAGTACTTGATGACCAAACAGGATGCGAAAGCTCGCCTTATTCGGTGGATTCTGTTGCTGCAGGAATTCCATCTCATTATTAAGGATAAGAAAGGGGTAGATAATGTAGTAGCCGATCATCTGTCTTGTTTGGAGTTCGAGGATCCCACCTCGAATCTTCCCATTAGAGATTCTTTCCCGGACGAGCAGTTGTTCGCTGCTAACGAGTGCCCGTGGTATGCTGATATTGCCAATTATTTGGTAACTGGGCAGATTCCTTCCCATTGGTCTACCCAGGAGAAGCAGCGTTTCTTAAGAAGTGTCCGCCAGTACATCTTCGATGACCCATATTTGTTCAAGTATTGTGCGGACCAAATTGTGCGTAGATGTGTCCCCGAGTCTGATCAGCAGGGGGTCATAGAGTTTTGTCATGGGGAGGCGTGTGGGGGTCACTTCTCTGCGAAGAAGACCACAGCCAAGATTATGCAGTGCGGGTTCTGGTGGCCCGATATGTTTAAGTATGTGCATGCGTTCTGTAGGTCATGTGACCGTTGCCAAAGGCTTGGCAAACTGTCTTCACGTCAGGAGATGCCCCTCCGGCCCATTCTTGTGTTAGAGGTGTTCGATTGCTGGGGCATCGATTTTATGGGTCCATTTCCTAAGTCTCATGGGTTCGAGTACATTCTGTTAGCAGTAGATTATGTGTCAAAGTGGGTGGAAGCAATTCCCACTAAGTCTATGGAGTCTAAAGTCGTGCTAGAGTTTCTTAAGGCTAATATCTTGTCGAGGTTTGGCGTGCCACGCGCCATTATCTCGGATTAGGGCACGCACTTCACGAGTCGGTCATTTGCGAAATTGATGGGGGAGTTTAAAGTCACTCATAAGGTGTCCACTTCGTACCACCCCCAGACTAATGGGCAGGCCGAGTTAGCTAACAGAGAGATTAAGAGAATTTTAGAGAAGACTGTGGGTGTGACTAGGAAAGATTGGTCCACCAGATTGAATAATGCGTTGTGGGCCTACCGCACAGCTTACAAGACCGTATTGGGTGCTTCACCCTATCGGCTTGTCTACGGTAAGGCCTGCCACCTGCCAGTTGAGTTAGAGAAGAAGGCCTATTGGGCCATTCAGAAAGTAAATTCTAGTTTGAGTGAGGCGGGCGAGCATAGAAAGTTACAGTTGTGTGAGCTCGAGGAGCTTAGGAATGACGCGTATGAGAATGCTAGCATTTATAAGGCTAAGGTTAAGGCGTATCATGATAGGAATATTCAGCGCAAAACCTTTAGGGTTGGTCAGCAAGTTTTGCTCTATAATTCGCGTCTCCATATTTTTCCAGGGAAGTTGAGGTCACGTTGGGATGGTCCCTATGTAGTGGTTCAGGTGTACCCAAATGGTTCAGTCGATGTCCGCAATCCTAAGGATGATCATGTGTTTAAAGTCAATGGGCAGCGTCTCAAACCCTATTTAGCATTTCTGGAGGTAGGAGAACCCGATGAGGAGTTGATTGATCCTGTCTATAGGGACGATCCAGTTGGGTAGGCTTTCTTAGCCATGTTTCGACGGGTAGCTCACGCGTACCCTGCTCTTCATTGAGTGTGGACCCGGCTCCTAGCAATAGGGGTACCCATCATTGACTTGGGTTTATAGCTTCGCACGCCGCTATTAAAATAAGGATCGTGTGCCCAGCTCCGGTTCGAAGGGCAAAATTTGTAAATATTGTACATATTTGTTTTTTTTTTCTTTTGCTTTACCATGTTTTACTTAGTTCTGCATTTTAGTTGCACTTTAGCATGTTCGTTTGTTCGCATGTTTTGTTTTGTTTGGTGTTGCATGTTCTGAATAAAGTCTTGGAGATGTTTCACATGAAAAGATTTCACCTATGTTAGTGGAAAAAGGGCTTTCATTAGTTTTTCTTGGTAATAGTTTATCGGTAACGATCCATGCTCTCTGAATAGGCCCCTATCAGTGGCAACTTAGGTCTGTGGGTGAGGTTTGATATTGCCTGGATTACACGCTAGGTTGTATCTTGTCTTACTTTGTTTAGATCGTAGGGGACGCTGGACTTGATTGTTTGGCGAGGTCGAGCGATAAATTTTATTACGGGCACTAGCATAACACATTTTCAACGGTCTTGTATAGCCACCCGTATCTTGCTCATCCGCTTGACACGGGGAGAAAAGTATGACACGTGAGACTGCGTGAATGTCTGGTGGTGTTCTTTTCTGTTCTTTATTTATTATTATTGTTATTATTTTGTTTGTTTGCGGCCCGGATAACACGTGCCGGGCATGACTAATGCCATTTGCATATTTTCGGTAGTTGTGGTTTCAGTCTTTTGGCAGGGTACGCGTGCTACCACACCAGCCTTGGTAGATTAGGCTTCACCGCTGGGGTGATGGAGGCATTCAGGAGCTCTAAGTCATGAGTGCCATTACGTGTGGCGGTTGTAAGCCCGAAGCCCCCAGCGCGGCCTTGTGTGACTAGCTGTGGTCCTATTCTTTGGGCCGAAGGAGCAAGCTCTGGAGCAGCTGCAATGACGAGGAATGCAAAGGCGACAAACTCCTCGAACATCGGCCGAGGTCATGGTGGTTGGCTGCCACCCCAGGTTCACTCTTTCCTTCTCTTTGTTTTTATTTTTCTTTGTCTTCATGCTCTGGGGACATAGCATGCTCTAAGTTGGGGGGAGGGTGTACTTCGTACTTGTTTTGTTTCATTTTGCATAGTTAAAATCAAATGTTTCATTTTGCATAGTTAAAATAAAAATTAAAAAAAAATGGTGGAAATCTTTTTGCATGAGACTTGAAAGCTGTTGAGATTGGCTCGTGATTGATAGAGTTTGAGATGTGATAGTCATTCTTTTAATATTGTGGTGGCATTGTAGTTCTTTTTGCTAGCTTGTCGCTAAGAATTTGTCATGGCATTTATTTTTAGCACATCTGCACTTCACGTCTATTTGGGCTTTGGTTACTAGTGAGTTATGGCTTAAATGTTTTCGATGGCTTGTTTAGTAGAGACTTATGCCCACGTGAGTTTAGAGCCTATCTTTTCTTGGAGTGGTGTCAAATAAACTCTTGTTTGTCACGAAAGAGCAAATTCGTTGTGGGTCTCATTATTTTTGTTGTCAAGTGTTGGGAATGATTTAAATTGCTTATTTATCTCTTGGGTGAGGAAAGTTGCATGGTTGGGTTGCCTCTTGGAGAGGATTATAGGCCATCTTTGTTATTTTGAGCCGGTTCGTTTCTTTCATGCATACATTTATCTCTTGTGAGCCCATTTGAGCCTCTCGCATGATACCCTTTTTCTTGTTGAGCTCCACCAGCTATATTGTGTCTTGAGAAGGCTTAGTAATTATGTGGAGGTATATTTTTCAAAAGAGAGAGAGTAAATGTAGTGAGAATTGAGTCTTATAGATTGGTGATCGTTCCCATAGAAAAAGAAAACAAAAACAAAAACAAAAAACAAAAAACAAAAAAAGCAAAAAGGGAAGACACCGAATTATTGTGGAAAAGAGAAACACTTGTTCTTAATGTAGAGATTGTGTTAAAAGTAGGAAAGAGAGATGTGGTGGAGTTGAAAAGAAGGAAAATTAAAAAAAAGAGAGGGCATACATCATTTTTTTTGCCCTATGTGAATTGTTGTTAGCCTATTCTCGGACACTTGAATGTTTACCCTAACCTTGAAATACATTTCCTTACCTGATGTTATCACCGGAATTGAAGTCCTATTTGATCCTAGGGGCAATGGGTTGTGAATTGATGGATAGAGAGAGTTTCCAACACTTGGTATTCTTTTCATGAGATCGTGTGTCCACTTTATAGAGCTTTCTTTTCGTGTCGTTATGTGCGGAAGTATTTTTGCTTTCATTTACATAACTTCTGCCCGCACATATTGAGAGTAATATGCACCTTGTTTCGAGTGATTTCATTTGTTGAGTGCATGACACGGTGAGACTTGAAGTCGAGACTCGGTCCGGAGAGAACTTTTGGTTATTTTTCACTTGTGACTGAAGCCCTTGTTCACACACGCTGAGTTTAGGTGCCATGACTCATTTTTATGACTTCATAGTATCTAGAACTGCTTATGCCCGTTATCTCATTGCGATGGCTTCATATTCTTTGCTTGAGCTATCATTGAGCTGTCTTACAGTTTTTTGGGTTTCATGTGGAAAGAATTCATGGTGTTTTGTGGGTGATCACTGCTGAAAACCCTCACGAGACTTCACTCGTCCTACCGGGACCGCCTGGGGGTTTAAAAGAACTATCAGTTTTTTTTTATGTTCTTTAGTTGCATTTTATTTTCTTTGCTCGGGACTAGCAAAGTGTAAGTTAGGGGGTGTGATAGGCGCGTAAATGTTCACATACGTGCCCCTTAATTTATCCTTGTTAAGTCTATTTTTATATTATTTCTTGGAGCATAATATGTAATTTATGTGTTGTAGGTATTTTGAGATTATAACGCATTAATGGGCGATATTGGGTACGGATTGATCAATCGGAAGGAATACCAAGACAAGTAGCATGATATCAAGTACTGGATTGGGTTTTCTTTTAATATTAGCCATGAGTACAACGTGGTTGTCAAAGTGGGTTAAGTAGAAACCAATGCAATTAAGGTGGGCCCAATTAATTGGTTAATTAAAGGTCTGGAAAAGAGTTTTTTTGGCGGGGGTGAAAGCATGGCCCATAGTTTCACACGTACCTGAAGGGTTTTGAAGTCGGCTACAACACATATAAAAGGGACGAGAACAGTAGGCGAGAGGCGGGGCAGTGGAAAAAAAAGAAAAAGAAAAAGAGAAAGCTGCGCACAGATTCCCACGGACGAAGAAAGGGGATGCGCTCTTTGAAAATTTCCACAGACGAAACAGTGAACAAAAGGCACTGTCGAGAATCGAGATTACTTTTCAAAGGCGGAAAAGAACGAAGAGCGTGGGCTTCCATCAGGAGGTTTTAATATTGTTTTTTTCTAGTTTTATAACTTACGTTTTTATTGTTGAGTTTTCTTCTTTTCAAGTTTTGTTCAGATCTCCGTATTTTAGTAAATCGTTTTGATTTCTTTTCTTTATAAAAGTTGTCTGTTGGTGTTTAATTAGTTGTTATTTTTATTTCAATTGTTTAAAGCATGTTTAGATCTAGGGTTAACATTATTATTGCGTTTAAGAAAGTCATGAGTGAGTAATTTTGTAGAGTGCGGCCGCGGGGCGAAGGCGTCTCGTGGCTAGTTTAATTAATGTTTTTACCTCGGGTTCGAATTAATTTAATCTTAAAGCAATTTTAGAAAACGAAAACTCTTCTAACAAACAAAACCCAGGCATCGCCGGAATTCGAATGCGCACGGAAACTGGTGACAGGTGGTGCGCATTTGTTAGGGATTCTTTTCCTATTCTAAAATCAACAAATTAAATAATTGTGGCCCGAGTAAACATTAGTTAGGCTAGTTGCGGACGTTGAGTCCCCACGGCTGTACTCTCCTTTTTAAATTCATTTTTAATTAATTTAGTTTGGTAATTTAGTAGTTAGTAAATCAACCTAATTGAACAAGGGGTGGCTACCTAAGAGCCAAGTTAAACTAGAATTCAACACTTGTGAGTCAAACACCGTCCGTCTGTCTCTGTGGTTCGACTCCGGTACTTCCGGATATTGTGCTACACTGGTCGAGAGTCCTACGTTTGGGACGCGCCTTTATTTTTAGTCACCCGATAGGTCAAGCAGCGGTGCTGGAGAACTGGAAAATGTGAAGGTATTAACTTTTCACGTTTTTTATTGTTCGCTACTGGTGATTACAAAGAAAAGTCCGAAAGAAATGTATTCACATGCTTCCAGCTTGTGGTTTTGTGGAGTATTGCTGAAGTTTTGTTATTGTTACCTTTCAAGTCATTCCGAGTATATCGAGTTACCGATTCCTATATATCATCCTCCCCATGTGAGCGAGCTAAAGCGGTTGCTCAGCTGATTGTGTTTAAAGTGCTTAAAGATGAAGAATAGGAAGGTACTGGATAGTAGATATTATTCTGAGTTTCTTTTAGCTTACAGGTAGTTTTGACTTAATAACTTCTAGGATTAGGATGCTACCGAGACACCATTTTCTTTGGTTTTGTGGTGCAAGAGTTGAGTTTTTTTTTTTGTTTTTGTACTTATCTTTTTAATTCTTGAATTCATATTCTGTGCTAGAGATGATGCTACCGAGACACCATTTTCTTTGGTTTTGTGGTGCAAGAGTTGGGCTTTTTTGTTTTTTTACTTATCTTTTTAACCCATGAATATGTGGAAGTTTCACTCCACCAAATAACCTTCGCTATGATATTCTCTTTGTGATCCTTTACGAAATCACCTCTTCTCCATTTTTTGTCTTTTAAGTGTCCCAGGACTCCCATCTTCACTGCCTCCCGTCACCTACTCAATCAACGAAGTAAAAATTTGGAAGGAAAAAAGAGTGATAAACGATTCTATTGCAAACACTGCATTACATTGTGTCACAACTTACAAGTTATGAAGCTACAACTTACAAGTTATGAAGTAACAATACTGCTCTTACTGCTCAAATGCGGAAGACACATAATAAAACAAAGTTGATAATTCTATAGAAAAGGATTCATATATAGTGATACAGAGATTTCATGCCCAATTATGGGGCCTATTACATTCAGTTGGAAATTGAAAAGTTTGTTACTGCAGTTCACAGTTTCAGAAAATTTCATAGTTTGTTACGAGAAACTTTTATGTATATCGGGGATATCAAGGGTGTTGGTATCCCTCCGGTCCATTTCTAATTTATTGATCATTTCCTGATCAAACTTGGATGATCAGCTCCGTTCATTTTTAGAGTTCGGTGAGAACTTTAGTCGTACCAAAAATCATGCTCATCGAACTGTCGTATACATGATCGACACACGTGAAAGTGATTGCTCTTGGATTGGGAGATCAGTAATCAGATTCCCATTCCAACCATTCCCAAACGTAGGAATCTTAAAGTTCTAGAATCACATTCTCATTCCACCCTAGGATGCCTGCCATCCAAACTCAGCCTGAACGAGTTAATGGGGTATATTATACCCCATCAACCCACCCCGACGCAATGGAACCTTATGTTATTGACCTTGAGTTGAGCCTCTAACTTCTCTTCTAACTTGCATGCATATTATTCTTTGACTTTAAGCTATTTAATGGAGTAGTAGGAAAGTTTACCAGTCAAATTGTTACATAATTATGTTTATTATCTTTGCTGATTTCGATATTTTGATGATAGGCCACTATATTTTAAAAAAGCAAAAAAAGCATACGAGGGACCACAAAGTCCACTATGCAGTCTTCACTGAATCACTTTTTATGCTCTTCACACAATTGATCACGGTTTGGTTATTGGGCTCAGGTCGTAAGAAAATAATTTCTAGTGATTTTCTTAGTTCTAGCGTTGATGGATTGTCTTTGACCAGACTGGAAAGAAAATTAGTTTAGATATGCATAAACTTACCTAGACACCTTTGACCGTCGGGAAAAAAATATAACCTTTCAACTTGTCTTATTTTTTTGTTTGACTCTAGAATGGTTAATCATAAGGCTCTATATTTCCCTATTTTGTGCCAGAGACGATGCCACCATGGCACCATTTTCTTGCACTATCTTTTTAATTCTTGACCAAAAACAAAAGGGCAGAGCTTTCCCTATTTTATTGTTACCTTTCACGTCATTTCAAGCATATCGAGTTACAGATTCCCGTATATCATCCTTCCCAAGTGAGCGAGCTAAAGCAGCTACAAACTTATGGTGCTTAAGAGTGCTTAAAGATGAAGAATAAGAAGGACCTCGACATTATGAGTTTCTTTCAACCCGAAGGTTTTGTTTTTGCACGTATCTTTTTAATATTGTGCCTAGACCCTAAAGCTTTTGTTCTTGCGCTTATCTTCTTAATTCTTGACCAAACACGAAAGGGTAGAGCTTTCCCTATTCTGCGCCAGAGACACTGCTTGAATCTACAGGAATCATTACAAATTATTGATATCATATAGCACAGAAATCACCAAATTGGTCTTCACACATCTCTCATTTTTTTGGGAACTGTGGCCCTCTTAGGATATTGGTTAGGCAAGTCAGCATTTCATCGCAAATTAGGTTGAGACAAGGAGCTTCATTTTGTAAAACTCTTTCTTTAAGCAATCTTCTTCAAGGTGGCAGTCAAATATGGTAAAATGTCTGATAAGTAAATTATAGCTGAAATCTTTACTTCACATTTCTTTTGATAAGTAATCCCACAGAATCCAATATGGAAAAGAAGAAAAAACGTCATACCTTCACAAAATCATTATATTCAACAATAACAGAGTCTATTTGATCATCTGCACCTGCTAAATCTAAACACGGATCTAGAACCTGCAAGATCATTAGTAAACCATCCTCAGCAAATAAAAGACGGAACAAATCCCATAGTCACAACGCAAAAGTTGCAGTGGGCCCATGCTTCTGCAGAAGAATCACATGCCCTTCATAATTTCACAGAGAGGGATCCCAAAGAGCCAATGTAACAAGTGTGACAACCTTGCAGAAATAATTCAACAATAGCACTTATAGGACTTACCTTGTGCTTTGCAGCATGAAACCATGCATCAGCACACAGGGCATACATATCTGCACCTGTAAAGTTTGGGGGGCATTTCTTTGCTATAGAGTAAAGGGATACATCTTCACGCAATTGAAACTTCCTGGTCAGCTCTTTAAGGACTCTGGAAAATAGAAAAGAGTGATGATCAGAAATTAAATACTCTTACTTAACATCAAGAATTGTCTCATGGAAGGTCCAGGGAAATAAAACCAACCGCTTCCGGTACGAAGGATCAGAATTAACTCCAACGTAAAGGAGCTTATCAAATCGGCCAAGCCATAGAAGTGCTGGATCAATAAGATCTGGTCTGTTGCTCGCTCCAATTATAAACAAGTCCAATTAACAAGAAAGAGTAGCAGTGTTGTTTCTAAGTAAAAGGAGAGGAAATACTATCTTCCAAATAGAACTAAATATACCTAAGTAGTATGAGAAAATTGTGTCGAGTCGTTCAGGCCATCAATCTCTGCAAGCATCTATGAACAAAGGAAATTTGGCACAATAAGCAAAATGAATAACTACAAGGGAATTTGACACATCAAGCAACCACATTAATCCAAATAATGAATAACTATAAGGAAATTAGGGAAAACAAATGAATTCTAAAACTGTACGAATATGTCAAACAGGAGATTCTTAAGATGCAAAACAGTTTTTTGAAAATTCATTATAAATTGAATCTCCAACATTTTCGAGTGATTCCAACGCCCAAAGATCTATCTCTGAGTTTAGTTTATATCTCATGAAGAAATTGAAATCAAATTCGTAGCATATGAATGAGAAAACCAACAAACACAACAGCTTTACGAATCTGTCTAAAATAGATTGTCAGGATGCAGACCAGCTTTCAAAAATTCATAGTAAATCACGTTCTCAATGGTTTTAAGCGATTCTAGCGGCAATAGGACAAGCGGAGAATGTACTTTAAATATCATGAAGGATTTTAAGCCAAATTCACAATGCAAGAATAAGAAATCGTCCAAGAAAGGAACCCCTGTAACCTGCCCAAATCTGATGTGTTAGATACACGAAAATATGCAAATATAATCAACTAGAAAGAGGGAGAAAATGTATACTTGCAAAAGTGATGAAGTTCAGAGGCGGTGGTGATGATTGGAAGTGGCAGTGGCGATCGGTGAACGAATCGGCAATCGATGGTACGCGAAGTTCTGAAACCGAAACTGGGGAGAGAGAGAGATTTGACTCCGAGCAAGACGATCGATCAACGGGAGCAAGAATGCCCGACTGGTCGCCTGCCGCGGAGATGGCGGTACACGGATGGATGGAAATGGGAAATGGAAGAAGATGAAGACAAACGAATGGGGAAAACAGGAAAAGCCTTGATTCCAGGCACGCCCACGTGCGCACAATAAACTGAGGATGTTATTTTACCGGGATGCCCCCAAGCCCAACACCACTACGTGACAAAATAGTGTAAAAAATTCGGGACGTAGACGGAAAACATTGAAAGTCCGAAAACCCGTTAAAGTAATTCGTAAATAACCCAAATAGTGTCTATGGCCCACCACTTTTGAGCGTGAAATGACAGAAATGCCCAAAACCCCAAAGAAGTAAATTCAACCAGCTAGTTTCCGAAGCGAGGGGTATAATCGTCCGGAGATGGCAAAAAAGTGTAAGCCACTTCTAGGAACTCCATTCCTTTATAGGTGCCGGTGGATATCTATATATTACACCCACACTCCCTCAAGTCTCAATTCTTTCATTCTAGTCCTCAATTCAAAAATTCACAAAATAAACGTAGTTTTCCCAATTAGTCATTTAATAATCATTTCAAAAATTAAAATTTTTCGGGTCTCTACATATTGTTTTTGGTAGTTTCCTCTTAATTTTTGGCTAGATTTTAGGTAATTTTTTATGCACTAATCGGTTGTCTATAGAAGAGGGAGCAAAAAAAAAAAAAAAACAAAGACAATTTTTCTTAAAAAAAAAAATACTAAAGACGTAAAAAGTTTGAAAAAGAGAAAAATTCTTTTAGTGTATATAGCTTCGTCTTTTATGAACTTAATTCAGTTTTGGTCTATATTATTATATTTTTTATTCCTCTTGTCGATATGAAGGATGTGATGTAAAAATTATGACGAAAAATTAAAAAATTAAAAAATATTGTCAGGTATCGTTAATAAAAAATAATATAGTTCAAATACACTCTTAATTTAGAGTTGACTCCTCATCATCTTAGCATCGAAGAAAAGGGATTAGCGATTATTGAAGTCCCGTAGGCCTATATTTGTTAACTTTTCTCGTTAGTCTGGCTGGATCAAAATACATGCCACTATTACGCGATCCTTCCAAATATTATTAAAAAAAGTATTAAGGCCTGTTTTGGCATAATAATCTCACAGGATTAGCTTTTGTCTTTATTCACAAATTTTTGCATTAAGCTTTTGTAAATTATTGATTCTGATGACAGGAATCTAAAAATTTAAAAATAATGATCTAAATTTTAAAAAAATTCACTAAAGATAAAAATAATTAAAGACAGAGAATTTTTTTGGATTATTTTTGTTGTTATTCAAATAATTAAATTTGGTTAATAATTTTTTTACTTTTTAACAAAAATTAACAAGTGCAAAAAATTAATTAAAGAAAAAAATAATCTGACTTAATTATTAAGGGTCCGTTTGGACATATAAAAATTATTAACCAATTTTTTTACTTTTTAACACAAAATTAACAAATATAAAAAAATTAATTAAAAAAATAACCTGACTTAATTATTAAGGGTCCATTTGGCCTTATAAAAACTAGACCATTTTTTTTTTTATCTCTATTCAAAAAATTTCTGCATTTGTTAATTTGCATAAATTATTGTGGATTATTGGTTCGTCTTAACGAGAGGTATGAAAAAAACAAAATTATGAACCAAATTATAAAAATTTCAATTAAGACAAAATAATTTAAATAATTTGTTAATTTTGTATTAATTTTGCCTTGAATGAACTTTTTTAAGATTATGATATGATAATAATTTTTGAATTTTTAGATTTTTTTGAACGAGACAAACTACAAAATATTGACACAATCTAACAAAGTACAGTATGACCCTGTTCTAGAACACATTCTTAAAAAATAAGTACCTATTTCACATTTTTAAACTCAAAAATAATGTAAATAAAATTTTTTTTTCACCATATAAAAGATCTCGATAAGATCTATCAAATAAGATCTATATTGTTAGGAAAATTATTTGCATAAACACATTATCTTCGAGTTTGAAATTGCCTTCTTAAAAAATAAGTACTTACTTATTTTCCGTTCCGGAACGGAGCCTACGACTCTTTTTGGGCCAAGCCGTTAAAAAGAATAACAACCGTTGATGACTTGTTGATGACGTAATCCAGCTAGCAACGATTGCACCGCCTTAAAAAAACCAATCATTCTACCTCTACATCTAAATACTCACCCATTTATACACCTACACTCATAATAGGGGTGGAACCCGCACACGCTACACATCCGGTATGTGTATGGAACCCACCCCTATTATGTGTGGGGTGGAGTTAAAATTTTCCTTAAAAAACACACCTCTGCCGTCCGATCTCAGATCACCACTTCATCCAAGACGCGTCCGCTATCGTCACGATCTCAACATATAAATAGCGGCCCCCGTCAACGCTTCAATCCTTTCGTTCCCTACCCCTCTCTCTCTCTCTCCCCTCTTCTAACCATGAGTACCAGCATCCACGACTACCAATTACCCTAAATCCCTTCCTCCCTAAGCGTACTGCATCTCATCTTCTCCGTCATCTACTCCCCCTCAACCCCTTCCTCCCTCATCGTCGCAAACCCCTCCCACACCATCGACGGCGTGGGCATCCTCAAAGACGTGGAGAAGCTGACGGGGGACTACGGTCTGACGGTGGCGAATGCCCTCGATTTGAGGGTGCTGGCGGGCGGCAGCGGAGGCTTACGGCGCGAGGGAGTTGAGGAATGCCGGCTTGGTGGTTCTTGCGAGGCGGGTGTTGGGAGCGGAGGTTTTGAAGCCAAGGAGGGTTACCTGAGTAAGTGGGATACTCAATGAGTATCTTTACCCTAATCAGGTGCAGTACGCTTGCATTGATGCTTTTATTTCTTTTCAGATTGGTAGGAGCTTGAATGCTGCTGGTACTTAGGTGTTAGGGTTTTGATCTGTTAATGGAAAAAGGGGGTTTCTAGGGTTTTTTTTTTTTTTTTTTGGGGTGGGCGGGAATAATAATGGGGCGAGGGTTGATTTGGGGATGATTTGTGGTTATGATTGATATTTGGATGGTTGGCCTTAGTGAATCTTGAAGATACGGTGTGTGGAGAACTCATCTTTGATTTTCATGTGCAAATGTTTGGTAATTTTGTTTTATGTTAAGGTCCTGTTTGATCGATATAGTCTATGAGCATGATTTCTGGTGCAGGGTTATCTGAAATTAACTGCAGAAATTACAACATAGTCTGTTCTTAGTTTGTCTTACATACATTAATACTCCATGTTACTTCCGACTTTATTTAACGAAGATGTTTATCAATTAGTATGGGGTAGTGGGGGTGGACGCCTAGTGTAGTTTTGGAAGGCATTGTTTAGATTGGTGGCTCAGATTTCAGGGAGTGCAGAGAGGGGCTAGCCTATGTATAGGAGTATGGTTTATGCATTTTTTAGGGTTTGTTTGGAGTTCTCTTCTGTAAGTATGTTATTTTTGCTAGTTATCTGCGTTACTGTCTTTCAGTTTTTGTGTAAGACGTTGCTGAGAATTGCAATTCCTGAAGTGGTTCTATACCTTTGGAAAATGTTGGTTTCTTTTGAATTTCACTTACTAACAAACCGTGCTTGATCTGCTCGGTGTGCAGATCTGTATAATTCTTGAATTCCTCCCTATATGCTAATTGCTATGGCTGACGATGCTTTATCGGTAGAAGATAGTTTTGGGTTGAGTAGAGTTCTTTTTCGCCACAATTCAAATACTGATTCAGGTTCCTTTTGCCTTGTTTGTTTTAGTTTTTGAAAAGTATTTTTCAAAAGTTCCCCCTACTTCCAATCATTTCTCTCTCTATCTCTCTCCACTTATTACCCCTACTACTCTCATAATTTTTTTTTTCAAAAATGAAACCAAACAAAGCATTTACCATTCAATTTCTTTGATTGGTTGGGAGTTTCCCTTGCTGTTACCTAACAACTTTTGCTTGGTTTGATTGATATGCTGATCGGGGGAAAATCGTTTAGGAAATATGGAGTCCTTTCGGATTCTTCCTTTCTCTGAGTCCTAGTTAGGGCTGATTATTGGAACCCAATTTTCATGAACTTAAACATGAGGTTATTACTCAAAGGTATAATTAATCCTACAGTTATTTTGGATTGAGAGATCACGTGCTGCTTAATAATCTTGCAGGATTATTTGTCTGAATGATATTTTGTACTATTAGTATTATGTTTGATTGCACTTCCCTTAACTAGTAGAGTTTCCTCTAGTGGTGCTATGCAGTTGGTAATGTGTGCGGGAGTTTAGGGTTCAAATTTGATACTAATAGTTTGTGTTATGTCTGTTACCGCTCTTTGCTGAATATTTTCTTTGTAGGAGAATTTGGGGCATGGCTATACTGGAAGATTGCATTCGTGGTTCTAAGTAACTTGCTTGTTGGAGTCATATATGAGGATGGGTTCTACCTGGGAGTGATACTAGCCTGTCATGGTTTGCTGTTTTTTTTTTTTTTGTCCCATTGTAGTTGATTTGCCTCATGTGAAGTCTCCTCTGTTTTTGGGTTGTGTTTCATTCAATTTTTTATTTCCTTCTAGTTTCTGGTATGATTGTCAAGCACATTGCCATTGTGTTGTCTGGTATGATGCTGTGCTTCTTCCTTTTTTGTCACCTCTCCTATTGTAAACTAATTGTAGAGCATTATTTGTAGATTGTCATGCAGTGTTTTTTTCCCATTGTAGTTGATTTGCCTAATATGAAGACTCCTCTGTTTTTTGGTTGTGTTTCATTCGTTTTTTTCCCCTTCTAGTTTTTGGTATGATTGTCAAGCACATTGCCATTGTGATGTCTGGTATGGTGCTGTGCTGCTTCCTTTTTTGTCACCTTTCCTTTCATAAACTATTTGTGGAGTATAATCTGTAGATTGTCATGTGTCAATTTTTTTATTCGCATATGCATATGAGAGTCTTATAAGCCCCTTGCTTGCAGATTCAATGTTTCTCTAGTAATGTTGTCTTCGAGACCTAACATATATTTAGATTATCTAATGTTATGATATTGTTTTTTTTAACATATTTTATTACTTTTGGTTTTTACCATATTTATGTCCTCACACACATGTTGTGTAGATCTTCATTGGCATGAGAAGGAGATGCATTATCGGTTCTATCTGTCTTGTTCTTGATTTTTTTTTCTTCCATGATTGGTTTCTTGCTATGTGAAGATCAATATAAGTTGAGTTTTTGTTGTTGTTTTGTTTCATTCTTATTCTTTTTTGTTGACTTTTTTCCCCACAGTTTCTGGGATGCTTGAAAAGCGATGGGTACCTTATTCTTGATTTTTTCCCCATGATTGGATGGGGTGACCTATAGGCTGGATTAAAATACTTAAACCAAACCAAACCAAACCAAACCAAATTGAGCCTTATGTCCCAATCACTTGGGGTCGGCTACATGAATCCTTTTCCTCCATTGAGCTGGATTAAAATACTTAAAAGTGTTGAATACTGATAGGTGAGTGGAGCTGCCAAAAAAAGAGAGAGGGCTACCATCGGGTCAGTGTCGATAGGGTGGGAGGTAGTAATAGTTTGTGATGTTTGTGCTTTCTTCTTTGATCAGAATGTTTCTGAATTGCCTTTTTTTGTCCCTCATTTGTTTTTTTTGAAGCAATGAGTTGTTTCCATATAGTTATCCCAGGGTTCCTTATTGGTCTGTGTGTCTTGTATCAATGTTCTGCAATTGAGGTTGATACTAATGTGTTTGTAAATGCTTCTGAAGCTTCTGGACAAACGATACCCGAAACTCTGTTTGGCATTTTCTTTGAAGTGAGTTTATTCACTCATTCTGATCCGTCTTTTCTGCATATTATGTGTTTGTTACAATTACTGCTGTCTTTGGCACCTTGTTGATCTCCTGACTCTGTCAATTATACTCAAATTTAGTATTGTTTTTGATACCGTTTCAACTGTTATTTGTACAGCCCTCGATTCACCCTTTGTCTTACCATCTTTTATTAAGGTGTAACTCGGATTGATGCCCTGCAGTTTCCAGAATTATCTTTGCAGAAAACTTTTCAACAATTATTTCTGAAAATCTAAATGCTCATCATTTGCATTTGAGCTGGCTAGAGTTTTGTATAAGTACACGTTATAAACAAGCTTCCCCCCATATCACCACTCACAAATCCATCTCACAGTTTCTATGATCCTGTTAAGGAGAAAACATGTAAATTTTAGATTTGAAGTTGCACAAATCAGATCTACTTGCAAAAGTAAACAGCATCCATGCCAAATGTAGACTTACTCTACCATGTTAACTGGTTCTCCCTATTTATTTTGCTGTATATACAGTGACTGGATGACAACAGGTCTTTGAAATGCCATGCAGGATTTTGGGCTGAGCTCGTCAGCAACAGAGGTCAAATCTAATTTGTGTCTCCATTTGACATCCTTGTGGAGATTCTTTTTGCGAAATTTTAGTTTCATGATTTGAAGCTTGGGGCCCTAATACTCCATCCAATATTGATCCTTGGTCTATCATTGGGGATGAGTCATCTCTTGTTGTATCAACTGACCGTTCGTCATGCTTTGATTGAAACAAAGTTGCTCTTCGAATGGATGTGCTTTGTGACAGAGGCGACACCAATGTATGTCCAGATGGAGGGGTTGGTGTTAATAACCCTGAATTCTGGGGCATGGTAAGCATTTACTATCAATTTTAGAAGACTACCAGTAATGCTTTTCCCCTCAGCGTCTATGTAGCACGGTTCGATATCCATTTCTAACATGACTTATTTTGACATTTACTGATCGCTTGACATATGTCTAGCAGGTCATGGACACCTCAAAAATATCCAAGGTCGTAAGAGTACAAAGTCAAGAAATGAATGAGTAGCTATTGTATGCGTAGGATGTATATTATGCTGCATCTTCTATCGATCTTAGAAGCAAATAGTGTGGTGGAAAGCTTACGCGCAGCTTGACTAATCTTAGGGGGCCAATTCCATCGTCCACTAGCGGGACTCCAATTAAAGCCAAAGCAAAGCTTTATATAAAGCCAGAGCAAAGCTTTATATTTACTGGCCAAAAGGAGTTGATAGCACATTTCGAACCTGAGACCTTAGGATGGAGCAAACCCCTAAGTATTAGGCTTCGAATGCAACACCTGTCTTCTATATGCTTTTTACAGCTATAGTTGTTGATTTCGTCATGCTTTGTCCTGTAGTTCAATCTCCCGTTTCCAGTGCACAAATAAATATAATCTTAATTTCTATTTTATGTGACATGGAATGGGCATCTGTTTATTGCTTAGCTCGAAACATGGTCTGATGACTCTGATAGGGTGGGCTTATAGAGATGTATTGAACTAGTTTTTGTAAGTCATGTTTAGATTTCTCAAGGAGAAGGTAGAATGTGATCTGTATTGAACTAGTTTTCGTAGAGACTGTAGACAATGCATCTGTTATTCCTGAAACATACATTGTTTGTTGGATTTTTCTTTTCAGTGCCATGTTTTAGGGTCACCGAAAGGGGCTTAGTCAATTGTGGATAATAGCCACATGCAAATCATTATAGTCTGCATGCAGCTCATCCTAAAAATAAGCCTGTTGCCCAGACCATATAACCATACTAAACAAGCCTTCTTTTTTTGTCAAATCCATTGCTGATAGCTCATAGAAGTCGGTTGTATGAATGAGATGTGACAAGTGTGTCATTTGAAGTTTTCCGGGGAAGCTAATTCAATGGCTTTCCATACGTAAGCTTCATACATTTTTTATGTCAACCATGGTAAACTATTCTTTGGATCTTTGAATTTATTTTCAATTTAACTGGAATTAGCTTTGACATCTTGTCTTGTAATTCTATGACTTTGGACTTCAAATTCTTCAATATTCAAGTCCAGTTCATTTACATGAAAATTTTCGGGAGATTGGTGATAAGTCCACTATAGAGATTTCATAAGCCCACAAGTCCACCTATTAGTTTTGTAAGCCCACAAGTCCATTAACCCAAGGGTACCCTGTGAAAGTGACTAAAACCATAAACTCTATGAAAGTGCCTAAACCACTAAAACCCTATGATAGGAAGTGCACCTTAAAACCCTATGAAAGTGCCGAAATGCTAGCGTACCCTACCCTACCCTATAATAGGAAAGTGCACCCAAAAGCCCTATGAAAGTGCCTAAACCCTAGGGTACCTACCCTAGGGAGTGCATTGGGCTTATTATTAACTTTGTAAATTGGACTTGACACCTTACAAAACTAATAGGTGGACTTGTGGGCTTATGAAATTTACATAATGAACCTAAGACCAATTTTTTTAAAATTTTCCTACCTACAGAATCTACTTAAAGGTTTGGTTTCCATGGAGGAAGAATTAATTGGGGAAAGGATTAGAAGGTCAAAGATATAATAGTAGCACATTCTCTCTAAGGAATTAAGTTAATTTTTGGTAGCTACGGGGTTTAGTTCTCCTTGACCTATTTTTATCCTTTTGACAACTTTTATCTTGCTACAGGGACATGGCTTCCGAAAAGATCTTTTCTTTCATGCTTGCAGATTTGAAACCCTGATTTATCAGATTCCCTGGTAGTTGTGTCTTTTTGTTCCAAGGGCTATGAAACTTGCGTTGTTTCGTGTACTTGTATAATTGGAGTTCATATAGTAGTTTATATGGTTTACCATTTGTGCCACAAGTTTCATTACTGCTCATCATGTTTTTGTTGTTCATGTTGTGTCTAAAGAGCATGTCTTAAATGCATCTCCTGATTTGCATAGTACACCTTTTCTACAAGTAGGTCATGATTGTATTGAGTTTCTTTTAGTTGTGTAAGTTGTTTTAGAACAATATGGAGCTCTACACACAGGAAAATTGTTCAGATCTGCCTCATGCCCTGAAATAGCATCACAGTTGGAGATAAATTTCATTGGTTTTCAAGAATGGTATCTGTTTTGATTGATTTTGGGCACATGGCAGGAAATTACCTCAGGTTTTATGATGCTATTAGACATGCCTATTCAGACATCAAATTTATCTCCAACTGTGATGGCTCTACTCAACAATTGGATCACCCTGCCCATTTCTATGATTATCATTTAAGATATGGATTGTCTCACTTTGCAGCATGTACGTTTGAAATTTCTATTGTTCTCTAGGTAAAATTTTGGTTTTCAGTTTGTGGTTCAGCTGCGTGACAACATACTGTCTTATTCTTTGATTTGGTGGTCAGATTTACAGTGATGCAAACACGGTGTTTTCTTTGGCTTATAAATTCGATCACTCATCACGTAGTGGTCCAAAGGTGTTTTAATCTTCCTTTTGATAAAAATCAAACTGCTTTTGACAATATATTTGGAAAAAGAATTGAAAAAAGGGGGTCTGAAGAACGCTTCGCTATTGATTGATTTTCAGGCTTTTGTGAGTGATTATGTTGTGACTGGAAAAGACGCTGGTACAGGAAGTCTTTTAGTGGCACTGGCTGAGGCTGGTTTCCTTATTGGCTTGGAAAGGAACAGGTCCATTAAACTCTTCCAAGACTCCATGCTCTTTACCATTTCTTGATGTGCATCCTTTTTGGCTTAAACTGTGCACATTCACCACTTCTTTTCTTCATCTTCTTGGCTGTAATTATCATTTTATTTTTCCGGTGCTTCGGAATATTATAAAACTTAAACAAACAGAGAAAGCAACATCCGTGCCAGCATAGTTAGAAGATTACATACCCAAATACTAGGCAATGCAATTTCCTAATCAATGATCTGCCTTAGGTTGAGGTGATCACATATCCAAAGTTCTCTCATCGATAATGGTTTCTCCACCGAAACCACCAACTCCTCGTTCTGCTCCGCACCAAGTCTAAATGGTCAGCACATTGGTTACCCTCCCTATAGATATGGGTAGGGTAAGCAGAGTCTGTCCTGGTCAACATAGCATATGCTTCGTTGATCATGTTCTTTTATGTATAACCGAATGGCCTTCGTTGATAAGGTTCACGGCAATGAGAGCATCCGACTCAATTATGATACCTGACATACTTTTTTCTCGGATTATAGTCAATCCTCCATGGATTCCCCATATTTCCGCTTTCAAGCTCGACTCACACACTGCCTTCCCAAAAAAGCCCAGAATCCAATCTCCGCTAACATCCCTGAAAAGTCCTCCAAAGCCTGTATTTCGGTTGGATTCGTACCAACAGCCATCCGTGTTGAGCTTGATTTTGCCTGCACATGGAGGTACCCATTTAATCAGGACAGGTCATGTGAATCCTCTATGGAGAGAAGATTTGAAAGCCTGGACAATCTCATTTGTTTATGAAAGAATTGTCTTGGAGCTGATGGCAACCATATTATCAGTATTATCAAAGCTTTTTCTATTACGGTCCTTCCAAATTTGCCAAAGAGTCTCACAGAAAATAGAGCTCCAAGGCAATTCATTCCCACTAGCAATATTTCTTTTTGATTTAAGATGAAAAGAGATCCAGTCAGTAAGAGGGATATCAAATCTAACTCTCCATAAAAGATTTCCCATAAGGTGTCCCCAAAGCTCCAAAGCTTTAGGACATTTCCTGAAAAGGTGATCTTAATCCTCAGTACCAATGTTACAATGGGGACAATGATCACATTCTGCAATTCCTCAATGGTCCCTAAGAGAGTTAGTAGGCAATTTATTTGACAGAATCAATCACAAAAAAGTATTGAATTTGGCCGGAAATTTTAATTTCCAGAACCAGCTCCATCCCTCCAAATCAGAGTCTTGTTTGTTGATCAAATCATAAGCACAGGCAGTGGAGAACATACCAGTCGAAGTGCCCATTCAACAAGGATGGTCAGAGATGTTTGGACGGATAGAAATATCGATATCATGGATAACAGATCTGATTTTGTCATCAATAATATTGGCTATGGAACCCTAATTCCAAACTCCATTATCAATAAGCTCAGACACCTTTCGATTTGAGTTCTCATGATTTCCAGGAAGAGTTTCAGCCAAAGGTTTAGTACCACACCACCAGTCTTTCCAAATACCCACCAACTGCCCATTGCCTATATGCCATTTAATACCAGCATCAATGATAGGTTTGGTTCTAACAATGCTTCTCCAAATGTGGGAAGCAGGTCTCTTTCTAGGCCAGGATAGAACATTGTGGTTTTTAAGTTACTTATCTTTAAGAATATGAACCCACAAGCTATCCTCATCATTAATCATTTTCCAGCTGAGTTTAGAAAGTAAAGCCAGGTTTTGAACATTAGCCTTCTTGAGACCCGGACCACCATTATCCTTCTTTTTGCAAACTTGGTTCCAATTAACGAGCTGTATTTTCCTCTTATCAGGGGTATCCCCCACAAGAATCCGGATTCAGCTTATCTAGCTGGTTACTTATACCGATGGGAAGGTGCATCGTGTGCATAGTATAACTAGGTATAGTGGAAGAAGCAGATTGGATAAGGGTAGCTCTTCCAGCCAGCATAAGATTGTTAGATTTCCAGCAAGTTTCTTTTGCCCTTTTTCAACAAGATTATTAAAATGTTGTTTACTCACTCTGGTATGTAATAGGAGAACACCCAAGTATTTACCTAGGTCAGCTGTGAGGAGAACACTAATCTCACTAAGCTTTCTAGTTCTTCTTCTGGGCGTATAAGGGGAGACAAACAATTTAGACTTGGAGAGATTAATAGTTTGACCAGACATCACAAAAATCCTTAAGCACTTCCATCATAGCTTTGCAAGTATTAACATTAGTCTGACCAAAGAGAATAAGGTCATCTGCAAAGAACAGATGAGAAAGGGGGCACACATTTCTGGTTACTTTTATTCCTTTCCGACTTCCTTCTTCCACTTTGTTGGTAATCAAAGCAGAAAGTCTGTCCATGCATAACACAAAAAGGTATGGGGAAAGAGGATCACCTTGTCGGAGCCCTCTTTCAGGGGTAAAATCCTCTAGGGCTTCCTCATTCCAAAGAATGGCAGACTTGACACTAGTGACACAACTCATGAGTTAAAATTGAAATAGATGAGAGTATCAAAGAGAAATTTCCAGGACACTTTGTTATAAGCCTTTTCTAGATCAATTTTAAAAATCAAGCCCCCTTCCCCCCTTCCCCCCCCCCCCCTCGATCTTAAAGTATGAAGAACCTCTTGGGTAATAATAATATTATCCATCATAGATCTCCCAGGTATAAAACTACTCTGAGTAGGATTGATAAGTGAAGTAGAGGTCTAAGCCTGGCAACAATGATTTTATTAATAGTTTTATACACCACATTGCAGAGGCTTATGGGCCTGAACATCTTAATATTATCAGGATTATCCACTTTAGGGATCAGAGCAAGAAGAGTTTTGTTCATTTCTTCAGGGACCTTATTGGTGGCAAAACAGTTTTGCACAATCTGACAGACCTCCTTACCCACCACATTCCAATAAGTGTGATAAAAAATGGCTTGGATGCCATCGGGGCCAGGAGCTTTATAGGGTGGAATACTCTTAATTGTGTTCCATATTTCAGCAGGTGAAACAGGGACGCACAGAGATTCATTATCCTCCCTTGTAAGCTGGCCATGAGCATGGATAATTTGGTTCCCTCCACTGTTATGGTAAAAGTACGTTTAAATAGGTCAGTAAAGTAGGATTGAACCAAATTCTTAATGTCATCAGTGTCATCAATCCACAGGTTATTAGAGTTTTTAAGCATGGTAATCTTGGATCTCCTCCTACGAATGATAGTAGAAAGGTGAAAATATCAGGTGTTTTTCTCTCCCGAAGTAATCCATTTAGCTTTAGATTTCTGGAACCAAAGGGTTTCTTCCTGGGACAGGATGTTGTTATAGTCAGTAATAAGATCTCTTTCCAGAATTGAAGGTTATGACAATAATTTTTTTCTTTAGATTTCTGAGTACCCACAATTCTAGAAAGAACCCACTTTTTTTTCCAAAATATGTTACCAAACACATTTTCATTCCACTTTAAAGCAACAGCAGTAAATTTTTTTGTATGATTAAAGAAACCCACACCCTTCCCCTCATTGGACACAACCCCTTTAAAAGAAGGATCAAGAATCCAAGCAGCTTCGGAACGAAATTGTCTATTAGGCTTATTGACTAACTTTTTTTTTACCAAGAATATGAATTAAAGTAGGAGAATTATCAGAATAGGTACGAGGAAGAGTGTGGATCGTACCTTCAGGGAAAAGGGCTCTCCATTCCTCATTACAAAGAGCTCTGTCCAAACATTTTTGCATGTTAGCTAAGCCCTGTCTCCCATTTGACCAGGCGAATTTAGGGCCGTTGAAACCCATGTCAAATAGATTACATTTGTTGATGTTGTCAGCAAATTTCCTCCTCTGGCTGCTGCTAGTGTTAGGACCAGTGGTTTTGCTTTCATCTCGACTAGCTGTATCACTAAAATCCCCAGCCACAAGCCAGGGTTGTTCCAAGTTTTCAGGAACTTCCTCCATATTTTCCCAGAGAAGTTAACGGATTCTAGGGTTTGGGCTTTGCATAAACCGCTGAAAAACATCCATTCTACATGAGTCACATGACCATCCTTCTTGACCTTAACATGAATGGCTTGGGAGTTCACATGGGTTGTATTGACAGAAACTTTGGTAGGATCCCATAAAACCCAAATTCCCCCAATTTTTCCCATCGGATCAATGTGAATAGTTGTGGTTAGCCCAAAAGTTTGAAGAACAAACCTATAGGATCCAGACTAACTTTGGTTTCCGAAAGAGCAACCACTTGTGGTTTTTGAACACGCATTATATCACTAAAATTCCGTCCAAACCTATCGTTACCAGCACCTCTACAGTTCCAGATGAGAATGTTAAAACAGTCCATTAAAAGGTTGTTTTCCTGAGAAATGCCAGACGTGATACCTAGTAGGTTAAGAGCTCTGTTGATGGTCTTCTCCTTCAGCCAGGATGACTTCTTCACCACAACGTGGTTGTCCATTCCTTCTGGGAACGCATTGCTGATTTTGATCTTCGTTCCTAACTCCACCATCCACCGGGGAATGCCGATTAGGTGAGTTGCTTCGATCTCGGATTCTAGCCAGAGTCTCGCTTTGTAGAGCAAGGTTGTGCTCTGCAGCTCTGGCAAATTCATGGTAGGTTGACGCAGCTAAGCTGTTGATATCTGGCGGTTTTCTTGGGAGCTTATCAACGGAGGCGGTTTGATGAGTGGAAGAGTTATCTTCCAGCCCTAAATCAATGGCTATAGAGGCCACCGTACTGTAAATTGTGTTAGAGTTAGACTTCTCCTTGAGTGAGACAGTACCTTTCAGTTTTTGGTTTTGGGGCTTTGCTGGGCTAATAGGTATTAGAGCCGTTTGTGGTTTGGACTCAATATGGGTATGGGCCTTGGGCTTACTTTGAGCAGGCTTATAAGGTTTTTGCTTGGAGGCATACACGAAAGGTTGGTTCACATTCAAAGCTTGATTTAGCACATTCTGGGCCTCCTCTAGGGGGCAAATCTTGACCCAGATTGAGTATTAAAGTTTTGGCTGGTAGAGGGTGCACCATTCTTCTGAATTTGTTTGGCTCCATGAGGTATTGGCTGGACCCTCTTTTCTTGGCATTTGCCCTTTATTTGTGGTTTCTTGTGACCCAGATCTGGTATTGTCGTGGGCTTTATTTGCTTGTGTGGCCTGGTAAGAAAATCTATTGCCTGGGCCATTGGGCTGTTTAACATAAGGGTTTTTCCTTGATACAAGCATCCACTCCCCGTACCCTATTTCCTTGTCGTTCTCTGCCATGTGACCGTTGTACCTGATGATTTTGTCAGACTGAACCTGCCCCTCAATGGTAATCTCTGTTCCTCTAGGTGTCTTCTCTGTCGGCGGATGCACTGCTCCCTCCGATGGCCGACCCTGCCACAAGAAAAACAGATTAGATGCATACGTTTGTACTCGGAAAAAAAAACCATATTTTTCCACCTCCACCGACGGTGGTAAGTGGCTGACCTAAATCCATCTCCGCGCATGTATGAGCAAAGCTTCCCCTTGCAGTTTCTATTGTAGTATACTCATCCACTTATAAAGAACTTCCCAACTTTTTTGCTACATCTTTGATGGTTTCATCGTCGTAGTATTCCATGGGCAACAGGGGGATTCTAATCCTCACCACCGTTCGGATGGCTTCCACCATGCCCGCCTTAAAGATGCTGTGCCACTTGCGTACTGTGAGATAATGATCCTGGATAAGCCTCCCATGTAAGCTCTTAAGTAGTCAATCTTTGTGTTGAATCTGATTATGTAAAAGCCCAATCCAACATCAATTGGGACTATAGATCCCTCCAGATTCCAGAGATGGTGAATTTTGTCCATGAGGACCTTGTGCCCAATGTTTTTCATGGGGCTCGAATTCGTTTCAATCGCTCTTTTGAAAAAGTAATTTTAATAGCAGATTTAGTTTTCAAATGCTCATCACACTCCATTTCTTCGTCATTGCTATCTTCAAACTCAACAAATCTGCATTCTAGTTCCTCATCGGAGAGTCTTTTAGTCTGTACCAGTGCCGACTTGAAGGATTTCGCATTACTCGGGGGTATAACGTTTTCCCCAACAATGGGGGTTTCAGTTGGAATGGTTTCCATCACAATATCCTAAGGATTTTCCATCTCGGCAACTGATTGTATGATGTTTCCTTCCAACTCCATCGACACATCCAAAGTAGAGTTGGTAGAAAGATCCACAATCAGTGTCTCATTATCACTCTTAATCTTGTTAGTACTTCTTTCCAAGTTGTCCAACTCCTCCGTCGAATGGACTGACGGAGGGATGGATTCACACATGGTTGGTTCCCTCCTAACAGTTACGCAGGATCAGAGCCAAAGTACAGAATCTGCCTAGAATATCTTCGCTGGGGTTAGGGATTGCACGAGAGAGAGAGAGAGAGAGCGTCAATGAATAGCACATCAATGAATAGCACATCAATGAATATTCATTTTCTATTTATCATCATCGGTTGTAATACTTTCTGACATTTTCGTGATACAACACCAGATTGTATGGCATGCACTTGTGTTTTTTCACAATCAGTAAATATGCTTTCAAAGAGTACTCTAAGCGACTTGTTATTTTGATAGTAATGTGAAGAAATGAACTGATGACTATATTAATCTTTATTTTTTTGAGAAATACTTCATGTATGCTGGTTTATGTATAGTCATATAGATCTTATCAACTATATGCTAGCTTTTGTCTTACATTGTCATACTCTGCTTAAGTTACTGAAGATTTGAATTGGATCCTCCAATGCCAGCAACTTTGTTTGAAATGGCAAGCTACGCACCTCTGTTTGTGAATGCCAATGGCAGACGGTACATTTTTCCTTCATTTTCTCTACAATTTCTTCATCTGATCTCAAAATGTGTTTATGTAATAATTTAAACTAGTCTGCTAATAGTATGTTCAATACAGGTGGAACCCAGATGCGATTGTTTTTAACTCCTACCAGCTGTATGGAACTCCCAGTTTCAGGATGCAACGGTTTTTTTTTTTTTTGGAGTCAAGTGGTGGCACTCTGCCTAATTCAACACTACAAGCAAATTCTTCAAGTTCCCTAATTGCTTCTGCTATTGCTTGGGAAAACTCTTGAGGATAACAAGAATTACTTGAGAACAAAGGTTTAGTTTACATTTTCCCTTCTAATGTTCTTGCTTAGTCCCAAATACACATGAAGAATATGATCACAAATGTCAATTGAAGTTGGGTACAAAGTTTTTCAAATATTTGGTGCCGATATCTTCTTTGACCATCAAAAAATGCTCTTCGAACCCTACATGTGCCTATTTTGATGGATTGATGCCTATTCTTAGAATTGACCAACTGATCCACCACTATTGGATTCCACTACTTCAAATGCCAAAATCTGGGCCTGAAACTGCTAACTGAATGTATGAATACCATGCTTCCAAAGCTATCACTAATTTTGGTGAACTGTAAATATTAAGGTGACAACTTTAGTAGGTGGCATCCTTATGATCAGTACCATAATATGTAGTTTGTCTTAATCCTCAAAATATGTTGTTAACTTCACATGTTTTATCATCCATTTTTTCGAATACACCCTTTTGTTCTATTTAATTATGTCATTGTTATCAGGAAATACAATTTATCACGCTTGTCTTTTTTGTCCTTTTGCTGTCAATGGGTTGATTCACTGGATTGTGCTTGATAGCTGCGGATAAAGTGTCATCTTTTTTTTTTTTTTTTGTGGTTATCAAATATGACATCCTAATTAAGTGTAGACAAAATATTTACTTGCCCTATTATGTTGGGAAGCTATAATAATAAGCTCTCAAGGCCTGCAGATTTCAGTTGCCTGAGTGACCTTATTTGGTTTGGTATCTCACTTACGTCCTCGTTTATTTGGGCCAAATATCTTGTTTTCCAAATCAACATTGTGAATCTAAAGATTTCGATTGATGGAATGAAGCGGAACACATTCCAATCACTTGTATCAACAAAGACGAGTTGAGTTTTGTTCACCCTCCACTTAAGAGGGTGAACATTACCCTCCTTTCTATTGGTTAAAATGATGTGGACCCTACTACAAAGTGATGTCATACTTACCAAAAAGTGTATTGCATAGTAAGCATGACATCACTTTGTGGCGGGGTCCACACTATTTCAACCAATGAGGGAGATGGTATTGTTCACCCTCTTTTAAAGAGGGTGAACAAAATTCCACTCCAACAAAGACTGTTCTCACATATAGCAACCTCATGGATGATGACTCTTTCAAAGAGCCAAATAAGGTATCTGAGTGAACTAAAAATTCATTACTTTGCAATATAGAAGAAAGCTAACAATTCTTCTAGGTTATTAGTGTCTAGTGTCTTTTATCTCCTACATGTCTTCAATTGTGCGGTTTCCCCAATGTGACATGGTGGTCAAGGGGTTGTGTAGTGGAAGCAGCCTTTGTGTTAAGACAGCGTACATCTAATCCTTCCCTAGCCTCTGCAGTAGCGGCGCTGTCTTAACCTTCCCCAGCCTCTGCAGTAGCAGAAGTCTCGTGCATTGGTTGCACATTTATGTTTTGTTCAGGTGTTGTTGGCATTTGTTATCTTGATGCTCGATTTTATAAACTGCACATGTAAAATTGTGATAGCCGCAAGTATGTGGAACCCCTTCTCATAATAAAATGACCAATAACCAACTAAAGTCTGCAAAGTCTTCTCCTACTTTGTGGTTGATTATATATGACATGAATCATTTCTTGACGATTCACTCTATACATGGATGTAAATTAACAAACAAAATTCAAATTTGTGTACAGGTTGAGAAATATTCAAAAAACTTCACCATCTTTTGCTGTATTACCATATTAACCTCCCCCTATGCGTTACATTTGAAAAATAGGCAACTGAAAAGAATACATGGTTTTTTTGCTCTTTTCTATTCTTACGCAGGTAGCTCCTATCAAAAGTTTACTTGAAAATGCTGGTGTGAACATGAAGACGTGCTCTCTCCACATTCTTTCACTTCTTTCGATTTGCCGACAGAGTCAGCGAAACTCTGGATCCCACAAACTAATTCCAACAGCAAATCTTCAATTTGAGAATAGGTATGGTAACTTTATGTGATAAGTGGAGGTTGGTTTGGCATATCGGCCTACCAATTCTGTTGTTAGCTATCTCAAAGATAAATCTCTAAACTTATGCTGCTGGCCTGATGTTGTAAATATCCTCCCTCTTTTTTTCTTTTTGGTGCTTTCTTGTACTTTTTTTGTTAATTATGCTGGGGAAACTCTACATAAATGATCCCGCGCTTATAAATAAAAACCACAGATCAACAATCTTACATAAGTAAGTTTTGTTGTATTTTTTGGAAATCAACTACAAGAAAATGAGTTATAATGTGGTTTACAACCCTTGATGGATGGAGCTACAAAGGGGGGCTACTAATCCAGGTACAAGACCCCCCAGCCCGTTAGAAGCCAAACAATGAGCAAACCCATTGCCCATTCCACCAAATAAAGACCAGAGTACAAAACTCAAGTGAGCTCTGTAAAGCTAGAAGGCTTTTGTTCAAAGCATATACAAACCCGACTATGGCAATTCCCTTCCACTTAAATGTTGACCCAAACTCCAATATTGTGATCCCCTTCTACTGTCATATAATTTAGGGTTTTTTTTTTCCCCTATCAGTGGAGAGCTGAGATTGAGGTACATGGCTGGACTTTTGCCTTTGTAGCGAGTCCTTTCAATTTGATAATAACGATTAGTTCCGGTTGACAGTGATACAACAGTTTGGTCGAACTTACTAGTTGGCTCAGTTAGTTAGGCGCTTCTCCCAAGCTCACCAAGATCTCGAGTTCGACTTGACGTCTACTAATGTACTAACCTTCTAGCTTATATTGTATGAGTTTCTTGCTATTACTAAAAATAAATTCTTGGTTTGGTCAACCAAAAATATAGACTAAGAATTATACTTGTATTTAAACTTACTTTTTTCGTCTCATTGTTTGGATAAAATAAAAGTGATTCGGTGAAGGAAGCGCTAACCCATTAACTTAAGTATATGCTACTGAACTTCGCACGATGTGGTGGTTGGCACTCTCTTTATAACGAGTCATGCACCTTTATGAACGTTGAGTGGCATGATTTGTGAGTTATGTTTGATGTCTTAGATTCGTTTATTCTTTCACCTACACTTTTGGTGGAGGCAATATGACAAAGCTGTTATTCTTGTCTTACCGTTAGATAACTTGTACATATTCCGAATCTATTAACGTTATTTTTAAAATGTGTAGCATTAGTGGTAGTTATATGTTATTTTTGACTTCGCGGTGTTTGGGTCTTCCGGAAGTAAGCCTTGTGCCCTTGGGGCTATTGTGCCAAATATATAGCAGTTTGAGCTCTAAAATGCTTCATTTATTGATTTCATTCATTTTGATCGTAGGAAATCCTAGATAGTTGAGTTTGCTAAGGGTGCTCCTCACTCGGCATGGGGTGGTTGAGCTGTAATGGGACACCCTGAACCCTTCGACTTGAGATATGTTGCTGTTGGGAACGAAGACTGTGGGAAGAAAAATTACTGTGGTATGCAATTAATCTTGTCAATTATTTTTTTCTTGTAACATATATTAGTTGTCAAATACCATCCAGTAATTATAAGAATTGTATGCTATATATTTTAGGAAGTTATTGCCCTTATTTTATTGTTGGTATATCAATTGCTCACCCCTTTTAGGCTTTTACATAGTTTTACCATAACGGGCTTTATTACTGTTATTGCAGTAGCATGGTTCATAATCTACCATAATGGAGAAAACATTTTTAGTTCTCATCCACTTAGCTCTTCCCAAGATTGATATTAAATAGTGTAAAGATATAAAATGTTTGTAAATTTTAACTTTACTTTTGTTTGGGCTCATGGAAGGTAACTACCTTAAGTTTTATGATGCTATTAGACATGCCTATCCAGACATCAAAATATCTCCAATTGTGATGGCTCTACTTGACAATTGAACAATATTGCCCATTTCTATGATTATCATGTAAGATATGAATTGTCTCACTTACATCATGTACATGTGAAATTTCTATTGTTCTCCAAGTAGAATTTTGGTTTTCAGTTCGTGGTTTAGCTATGTGACAACATAATGTCTTATTCTTTGATTTGGTGGTTAGATTTACAGTGATGCAAACATGGTGTTCCCTTTGGCTCATAAATTTGATCACGCATCACATAGTGGTCCAAAGGTATGTTAATCTTCCTTTTGACAATATATTTGAAAAAAGAATTGAAAAAAGGGAGTCTGAAGAACGCTTAGCTATTGATTGAATTTTTAGGATTTTGTGAGTGAATATGTTGAGTGGAAATGATATAAGTCTTTTAGCGGCATTGGCTGTGGCAGGCTACAGGTTACAGGTCCAAGACTCTGTGCTCTTTGCTATTTCTTGACTTGCATCCTTTTTGGCGTAAACTGTGCACAATCACCACTTTTTTTTTTTCATTTTCTTGGCTGTAGTATCATGTTATACACTATATATATGGGGACTGTTCTGAGATATATATGTTTTCTCAACTTAAACATGGATCAGATTTATATGATGGATCCAAGGAATATGTTGCAACCCTGATCTTGCAACGGAGTTTCTAGTAGTAGACTAATCTAACGGAGTTCCTAGTATGGTCACAAAGTTGTGATTCCTAGTATTAAGGCTATCGTAGAATGCAAATAAGGGGCAGGAAAGCAAGTGGAATTTATCAAAATTGACTGAGTTGGAGAGGAGAAAGAGAGGAGGCTTACCTTTCCATTGAAAGGGCTTCTAGTTGAAGTGAAGTAAGATAGTAAGGTTGAAGACTATGCTTAAGGCAAGGAGAGATAAAGAAAGAAAACTACTGCACCATGCCCCTCATCCCCAAGACCAAGATCCAGTTTGCAGATACTTTAGCAAGACATCCATCTGATTAAGGAGGAAGTAAGAGAGGAACCTGAATCTCTGCTATTATATCCATTATGTCGTGAGAGATGCAACATATATGTTCTCTCAGTTTAAATTTGGATCGGATTTACTTGATAGATCCAAGAAATGTCGCAATAGCGCTGTTGATCTTGTAGCGGAGTTCCTAGTAGTAGACTATTGGTCACAGAGTTGTCATTCCTAATAGTGAGGCTGGCTACAGTAGGGTGTGAAAGTATCTCTTCTACCTTATTCACTTCATCGGAAAGGTCCGAAGATACATGTTTTCTCGGTTAGAACTCGGATAAGATTTACATGATAAATCCAATATATGATGCAATAGGGCCACTGATCAGTCATCGAGTTGTAATTCTTAGTAGCAAGGTTGTTGGCTACCGTAAGGTTTGAAAGTATCTCTTCTTCTGTATTCACTACATCGGAAATGTACGACGATACATTTTTTCTCGGTTTGAACTCGGATCAGATTTACATGATAGATCCATGACAAGTCGCAAAAGGGCTGCTCATCTCTTAACAGAGTTTCTAGTAGTAGAGTACTGGTCATAGAGTTGTGATTCCTAGTAGTAAGGCTGCTGGCTACCGTAGGGTGTTAAACTATCTATTAATCGGATCATATTTACATGATAGTTCAATGACAAGTCGCAAATGGGCTGTTGATCTCGTAGCGGAGTTCCTAGTAGTAAGCTACTGGTCACAGAGTTGTAATTCCTAGTAGTTGGGCTGCTGGCTACCGCAGGGTGTGAAACTATCTCTTCTTCCGTATTAGCTTCATCAAGAAGGTCCCAAGTTACATGTTTTCTCGACTTGAACTCAGATCAGATTTACATGATAGATCCATGACGAGTCAAAAAAGGTCTGCTGATCTCGTAACGGGGTTACTACAAGTAGGCTACTGCTCAGAGAGTTGTGATTCCTAATAGTAAGACTGCAGGCTATCGTAGTTTGTGAAACTATTTATTCTACTGTATTCACGGTAGACTACTGGTCACAAAGTTGTGATTCCTAGTAGTAAGGCTGCTGGCTACCCCAGATTGTCAAACTATCTCTTCTTCCGTATTCGCTTCATTGGGAAGGTCCCAAGCTATATATTTTTTCGGCTTGAACTTGGATAAGATTTACATGATAGATCCAATTTACATGATAGAAAAATGACGAGTCGCAATTGGGTTACTGATCTCTATTCTTCCGTATTCGATTTGTCGGGAAGGTCCCAAGCTACATGTTTTCTCGGCTTGAATTCAGATAAGATTTACGTGATAAATCCATGACTAGTCGCGAATGGGCTGCTGATCTCGTAGCGGAATTTCTAGTAGTAGGCTAATTGTCGCAGAGTTGTGATTCCTAGTAGTAGGGCTGCTGGCTACCACTGGGTGTCAAACTATCATTTCTTTTGTATTCGCTTCGTCGGGAAGGTCCCAAGCTACATGTTTTCTTGACTTGAACTCGGATAAGATTTACATGATAAATCCAAGACGAGTCGCGAATGGGCTGCTGATCTTGTAGCGGAGTTTCTAGTAGTAGGCTAATTGTCGCAGAGTTGTGATTTGTAGTAGTAGGGCTACTAGCTATCTCTTCTTCCATATTAACTTCATCGGGAAGGTCCTAAGCTACATGTTTTCTCGGCATGAACTCGTATCAAATTTACATGCGAGATCCATGAAGAGTCGCTAAAGGGCTCCTGATCTCGAAGCAGAGTTGCTAGTAGTAGGCTACTAGTCACAAAGTTGTGATTCCTAATAGTAAGGCTGCTGGCTACTGTAGAGTGTAAAACTATCTCTTCTTCTTTACTTGCTTCATCGGGAATGTCCCAAGTTACAAGTTTTCTCGGCTTGAAATTGAATAAGATTTACATGACAGATCCACGAGGAGTCGCAAACGGGCGTGCTTATCCCGTAGCGGAGTTCCTAGTAGTAGGCTACTCGTCACAGAGTCGTGATTCCTAGTAGTAGGGCCGCTGGCTACCGCAGGGTGTCAAAATATCTGTTCTTCCGTAGTCTTTTCGTGGGGCAAGTCCAAACCTACATGTTTTCTCGGCTTGAATTCAGATCAGATTTACATGATAGAACCATGACGAGTCGCAAATGGGCTGCTGATCTCGTAGCGGGGTTCCTAGTAGTAGGCTACTGGTCCCCGAGTTGTGATTCCTTGTAGTATGACTGCTGGTTATCGCAGGGTGTCAAACCATCTCTTCTTCCGTATACGCTTCGTCGAGAAGGTCCGAAGCTAAATGTTTTCTGGGCTTGAACTCGGATCAGATTTACATGATAGATCCATGACGAGTCGCAAATGGCTATTGATCTCGTAGCGGAGTTCCTAGTAGTAGGCTACTGGTTGCAGAGTTGTGATTCCTAGTAGTAGGGCTGCTAGCTACCGCAGGTTGTAAAACCATCTCTTCTTTTGTATACGCTTCGTCGGGAAGGTCCCACGCTACATGTTTTCTTTGATTGAACTTGGATCAGATTTATCTGATAGGTCCATGACGAGTCGCAAATGGGCTGCTGATCTCGTAGCGGAGGTCCTAGTAGTAGGCTACTGGTCCCAGAGTTGTGATTCCTAGTTGTAGGCTGCCACAGGGTGTCAAACTATCTCATCTTCCGTATACCGCTTCGTTGGGATGGTCCTAAGCTACATGTTTTCTGGGCTTGAACTTGGATTCGATTTACATGATAGATCCATGACGAGTCGCAATGTGTTGATCTCGTGGCGGTGTTCCAAGTAGTACTGGTCGCCGAGTTGAGATTCCTAGTAGTAGGGCCTGGCAACCGTAGGGTGTTAAACTATCTCTTCTTGTATATGCTTCGTCGGGATGGTCCCAGTTACATGTTTTCTCGGCTTGAATTTGGATCAGATTTACCTGATAGATCATGACGAGTCGCAAAGGGGTTCTTGATCTCGTAGCGGAGTTCCTAGTAGTGGGGTTTTGGTCACAGAGTTGTGATTCCTAGTAGTAGTCTTGGCTACTGAGGTGTTAAACTATCTCTCTTCTGTATACGCTTCGTCGGGATGGTTCCAAGCTACATGTTTTCTCGGCTTGAACTTGGATCAGTTTACATGATAGATCCATGGCGAGTCGTGGGTGGTTGATCTCGTAGCGGAGTTCCTAGTAGTAGGCTCCTGGTCACAGAGTTGTGATTCTTAGTAGTAGGGCTGCTGGCTCTCGCAGGTTGTCAAACTATATCTTTTTCCGCTCGTCGGGATGGTCCCCGAGCTACATGTTTTTCGGCTTGAACTTGGATTTGATTTACATGATAGATCCATGATGAGTCGCAAATGGGCTGTTGATCTCGGAGCGGAGTTCCTAGTAGTAGGCTCCAAGTCACCGAGTTGTGATTCCTAGTAGTAGGGTGGCTACATGGTGTCAAACTATCTCTTCTTTTGTATGCTTAGTCGGGATGGTCCCAAGCTACATGTTTTCTCGGCTTGAACTTGGATCAGATTTACTTGATAGATCCATGACCGTCGCAAATGGGTTTTTGATCTCGTAGCGGAGTTCCTAGTAGTAGGCTCCTGGTCACAGAGTTGTGATTCCTAATAGTAAGGCTGTACCGCAAGGTGTTAAACTATCTCTTCTTTCGCAGAAAGGTCCCAGCTACATGTTTTCTCGCTTGAACTTAGATTAGATTTTGATAGATTCATGACGAGTCGCAAATGGGCCGTTGATCTCGATGCGGGGTTCAGTAGGCTGCTGGCTACCGCAGGGTGTTAAACTATCTCTTCTTCCGTATACGCTTCGTCGGGATGGTCCAAAGCTAGATGTTTTCTCAGCTTGAACTTGGATCAGATTTACCTGATAGATCTATGATGAGTCGCAAATGGGCTGCTGATCTCGTAGCGGAGTTCTTAGTAGTAGGCTATTGGTCACAGAGTTGTGATTCCTAGTAGTAGGGCTGCTGGCTACCGCAGGGTGTTAAACTATCTCTTCTTCCGTATACGCTTCGTCGGGATGGTCCCAAACTACATGTTTTCTCGGCTTGAACTTGGATCAGATTTACCTGATAGATCCATGACGAGTCGCAAATGGGCTGCTGATCTCGTAGCGGAGTTCCTAGTGGGCTACGTCACCGAGTTGTGATTCCTAGTAGTAGGGCTGGTTACGGGTGTTAAACTATCTCTTCTTCAGTATACTCGCCGGGATGGTCCCAAGCTACATGTTTTCTCGGCTTAAACTTGAGATTGACCTGATAGATCCATGACGAGTCGCAAAAGGGCTGCTGATCTCGTAATGGAGTTCCTAGTAGTAGGCTACTGGTCACTGAGTTGTGATTCCTAGTAGTAGGTCTGCACCACCAGGTGTCAAACTATCTCTTCTTCCGTGTACGCTTCGTTGGGATGGTCCTAAGCTACATGTTTTCTACTTGAACTATCAGATTTAACTGATAGATCCATGACGAGTCGCAAATGGGTCGTTGATCTCGTAGCGAGTTCCTAGTAGTAGGCTATCGTCACAGAGTTGTGATTCCTAGTAGTAGGACTGCTGGCTACCGCAAGGTGTTAAACTATCTCTTCTTCCGTATACGCCTCGTCGGGATGGTCCCAAGCCACATGTTTTCTGGCTTGAACTTGGATCGATTTACTGATAGATCCATGACGAGTCGCAAATGGGTCGTTGATCTCGATGCGGGGTTCCTAGTAGTTGGCTACTGGTCGAAGAGTTGTGATTCCTAGTAGTAGGCTGCTGGCTACCGCAGGGTGTTAAACTATCTCTTCTTCCGTATACGCTTCGTCGGGATGGTCCCAAACTACATGTTTTCTCGGCTTGAACTTGGATCAGATTTACATTTACATCCATGACGAGTCGCAAATGGGTCGTTGATCTCGATGCGGGGTTCCTAGTAGTTGGCTACTGGTCAACGAGTTTTGATTCCTAGTAGTAGGCTGCTGGCTACCGCAGGTTGTTAAACTATCTCTTCTTCCGTACACGCGTCGTCGGGATGGTCCCAAGCTACATGTTTTCTCGGCTTGAACTTGGATCAGATTTACCTGATAGATTCATGGCGAGTCGCAAATGGGCCGTTGATCTCGGAGCGGAGTTCCTAGTAGTAGGCCATCGTCACAGAGTCATGATTCCTGAGTAGGCTGCTGGCTACCGCAGGGTGTCCAACTATCTCTTCTTCCGTATACGCTTCGACGGGATGGTCCCAAACCACATGTTTTCTCGGCTTGAACTTGGATCAGATTTGCTTGATAGATCCATGACGAGTCGCAAATGGGTCGTTGTCTCGTTGAGGAGTTCCTAGTAGTAGGCTACCGTCACAGAGTTGTGATTCCTAGTAGTAGGTCTGCTCCGCAAGGTGTTAAACTATCTCTTCTTCCGTATACGCCGTCGGGATGGTCCCAAGCTACATGTTTTCTCGGCTTGAACTTGGATCGATTTACATGATAGATCCATGACGAGTCGCAAATGGGTCGTTGATCTCGTAGCTGAGTTCCTAGTAGTAGGCTACCGTCACAGAGTCGTGATTCCTAGTAGTAGGGCGCTACCACCAGGTGTCAAACTATCTCTTCTTCCGTATACGCTTTCACGGGATGGTCCCAAGCTACATGTTTTCTGGCTTGAACTTGGATCGATTTACCGATAGATCCATGACGTAGTCGCAAATGGGTCACGATCTCGTAGAATGAGTTCCTAGTAGTAGGCTACCGGTCACAGAGTTGTGATTCCTAGTAGTAGGTCTGCTGGCCGCAAGGTGTTAAACTATCTCTTCTTCCGTTATACGCTTCGCCGGGATGGTCCCAAGCTACATGTTTTCTCTGCTTGCTTGGATCCGATTTACCTGATAGATCCATGACGAGTCGCAAATGGGTCGTTGATCTCGTAGCTGAGTTCCTAGTAGTAGGCTACCGGGTCACAGAGTTGTGATTCCTAGTAGTAGGTCTGCTGGCCGCAAGGTGTTAAACTATCTCTTCTTCCGTATACGCTTCGCCGGGATGGTCCCAAGCTACATGTTTTCTGGGCTTGATTGGATCTGATTTACCTGATAGATCCATGACGAGTCGCAAATGGGTCGTTGATCTCGATGAGTTCCTAGTAGTAGCCTACCGGTCACAGAGTTGTGATTCCTAGTAGTAGGTCTGCACCGCAAGGTGTTAAACTATCTCTTCTTCCGTATACGTCGTCGGGATGGTCCCAAACTACATGTTTTCTCGCTTGAACTTGGATCTGATTTACATGATAGATCCATGACGAGTCGCAAATGGGTCGCCGATCTCGTAATGGAGTTCCTAGTAGTAGGGCTACCGGTCACAGAGTTGTGATTCCTAGTAGTAGGTTACACCAGGTGTCAAACTATCTCTTCTTCCGTATACGCTGCGTCGGGATGGTCCCAAACTACATGTTTTCTCGCCTTGAACTTGGATCAGATTTACATGATAGATCCATGACGAATCGCAAATGGGCTGCTGATCTCGTAGCGAGTTCCTAGTAGTAGGCTACCGTCACAGAGTTGTGATTCCTAGTAAAAGGGCTGCGGCAACCGCAAGGTGTTAAACTAACTCTTCTTCCGTATACGCTTCGGTCGGGATGGTCCTAAGCTACATGTTTTCTGGCTTGAACTTGGATCAGATTTACATGATAGATCCATGACGAGTCGCAAATGGGTCGTTGATCTCGATGCGTTCCTAGAACTTGGCTACCCGTCACAGAGTTGTGATTCCTAGTAGTAGTCTGCACCACCAGGTGTCAAACTATCTCTTCTTCCGTATACGCTTCGCGGGATGGTCCCAAGCTACATGTTTTCTGGCTTGAACTTGGATCAGATTACTGATAGATCCATGACGAGTCGCAAATGGGTCGTTGATCTCGTAGCTGAGTTCCTAGTAGTAGGCTACCGGTCACAGAGTCGTGATTCCTAGTAGTAGGCCTGCTGGCCCAGGTGTCAAACTATCTCTTCTTCCGTGTACGCTTCGCCGGGATGGTCCCAAGCTACATGTTTTCTGGGCTTGAACTTGATCAGATTTACCCGATAGATCCATGACGAGTCGCAAATGGGTCGTTGATCTCGTAGCTGAGTTCCTAGTAGTAGGCTACCGGTCACAGAGTTGTGATTCCTAGTAGTAGGCCTGCTGACCGTAGGTGTCAAACTATCTCTTCTTCCGTATACGCTTCGCCGGGATGGTCCCAAGCTACATGTTTTCTGCTTGAACTTGGATCAGATTTACCTCGATAGATCCATGACGAGTCGCAAATGGGTCGATCTCGTAGCGAGTTCCTAGTAGTAGGCTACCGGTCACAGAGTTGTGATTCCTCAGTAGGCTGCTGGCTACCGCAAGGTGTTAAACTATCTCTTCTTCCGTATACGCTTCGCCGGGATGGTCCTAAATCTACATGTTTTCTCGGCTTGAACTTGGATCGATTACATGATAGATCCATGACGAGTCGCAAATGGGTCGTTTAGCTGAGTTCCTAGTAGTAGGCTACCGGTCACAGAGTTTTGATTCCTAGTAGTAGGCCGGCTACCGCAGGTGTCAAACTATCTTCTTCCGTATACGCTTCGGCGGGATGGTCCCAAGCTACATGTTTTCTGCTTGAACTTGGATCGATGATTTACTGATAGATCCATGACGGAGTCGCAAATGGGCTGCTGATCTCGGAGCGGAGTTCCTAGTAGTAGGCTACCGGTCACAGAGTTGTGATTCCTAGTAGTAGGCCTGCTACCGCAGGGTGTTAAACTCTCTTCTTCCGTATACGCTTCGTCGGGATGGTCCTAACCTACATGTTTGCTCGGCTTGAACTTGGATCAGATTTACATGATAGATCCATGACGAGTCGCAAATGGGCTGCTGATCTCGTAGCGAGTTCCTAGTAGGTAGGCTACCGGTCACAGAGTTGTGATTCCTAGTAGTAGGTCTGCTACCAGGTGTCAAACTATCTCTTCTTCCGTATATGCTTCGCTTCGGGATGGTCCCAAGCTACATGTTTTCTCGGCTTGAACTTGGATCGATTTACATGATAGATCCATGACGAATCGCAAATGGGCGCAGATCTCGTAGCTGAGTTCCTAGTAGTAGGCTACCGGTCACAGAGTTGTGATTCCTAGTAGTAGGCCGCTGGCTACCGCAGGTGTTAAACTATCTCTTCTTCCGTATCGCTTCGCCGGGATGGTCCCAAGCTACATGTTTTCTCGCTTGAACTTGGATCAGATTTACATGATAGATCCATGACGAATCGCAAATGGGTTCTGATCTCGTAGCGAGTTCCTAGTAGTAGGCTACCGTCACAGAGTTTTGATTCCTAGTAGTAGGCCTGCTGGCGCAAGGTGTTAAACTATCTCTTCTTCCGTGATACGCTTCGTCAGGGAGGCCCAAAGCTACATGTTTTCTCGGCTTGAACTTGACTTCTTAACTGATAGATCCATGACGAGTCGCAAATGGGTGGATGTAGCTGAGTTCCTAGTAGTAGGCTACCGGTCACAGAGTTGTGATTCCTGATATCGTAGCTACCACCAGGTGTCAAACTATCTCTTCTTCCGTATACGCTTTCTGTCGGGATGGTCCCAAACTACATGTTTTCTCGCTTGAACTTGGATCAGATTTATCTGATAGATCCATGACGAGTCGCAAATGGGTCGTTGATCTCGTAGCGAGTTCCTAGTAGTAGGCTACCGTCACAGAGTTGTGATTCCTAGTAGTAGGTCTGCTGGCTACCGCAAGGTGTTAAACTATCTCTTCTTCCGTATACGCTTCGCCGGGATGGTCCCAAGCTACATGTTTTCTCGGCTTGAACTTGGATCAGATTTACATGATAGATCCATGACGAGTCGCAAATGGCCGCCGATCTCGTAGCGGAGTTCCTAGTAGTAGGCTACCGGTCACAGAGTTTTTGATTTCTAGTAGTAGGCCGCTGGCTACCGCAGGTGTTAAACTATCTCTTCTTCCGTTATACGCTTCGCCGGGATGGTCCCAAGCTACATGTTTTCTCGGCTTGAACTTGGATCGATTTACATGATAGATCCATGACGAGTCGCAAATGGGTCGTTGATCTCGTAGCTGAGTTCCTAGTAGTAGGCTACCGGGTCACAGAGTTGTGATTCCTAGTAGTAGGTCTGCTACCGCAGTGTGTCAAACTAACTCTTCGTCCATATTCGCTTCGTCGGGATGGTCCCAAGCTACATGTTTTCTCGGCTTGAACTTGGATCAGATTTACCTGATAGATCCATGACGAGTCGCAAATGGGCTGCTGATCTCGTAGCGGAGTTCCTAGTAGTAGGCTACTGGTCACAGAGTTGTGATTCCTAGTAGTAGGCTGCTGGCTACCGCAGGGTGTTAAACTATCTCTTCTTCCGTATACGCTTCGTCGGGATGGTCCCAAGCTACATGTTTTCTCGGCTTGAACTTGGATCAGATTTACATGATAGATCCATGACGAGTCGCAAATGGGCTGCTGATCTCGTAGCACAGGTCCTAGTAGTAGGCTACTGGTCACAGAGTTGTAATTCCTAGTAGTAGGGCTGCTGGCTCCGCAAGGTGTTAAACTATCTCTTCTTCCGTATACGCTTCGCCGGATGGTCCCAAGCTACATGTTTTCTCGCTTGAACTTGGATCGATTACTGATAGATCCATGACGAAGTCGCAAATGGGTCGCCGATCTCGTGAGCGGAGTTCCTAGTAGTAGGCCACCGGTCACAGAGTTGTGATTCCTAGTAGTAGGTCTGCTACCACCAGGTGTCAAACTATCTCTTCTTCCGTGTACGCTTCGTCGGGATGGTCCTAAGCTACATGTTTTCTCGCCTGAACTTGGATCAGATTTACTGATAGATCCATGACGAGTCGCAAATGGGTCGCTGATCTCGTAGCGAGTTCCTAGTAGTAGCTACCCGTCACAGAGTTGTGATTCCTAGTAGTAGGCCTGCTGCCGCAAGGTGTTAAACTATCTCTTCTTCCGTATACGTCGTCGGGATGGTCCCAAACTACATGTTTTCTGGCTTGAACTTGGATCAGATTTACTGATAGATCCATGACGAGTCGCAAATGGGTCGCAGATCTCGTAGCTGAGTTCCTAGTAGTAGGCTACCAGTCACAGAGTTGTGATTCCTAGTAGTAGGTCTGCTGGCCACCGCAGGGTGTTAAACTATCTCTTCTTCTTCCGTATACACTTCGTTCGGGATGGTCCTAAGCTACATGTTTTCTCGGCTTGAACTTGGATCGGATTACCCGATAGATCCATGACGAGTCGCAAATGGGCCGTTGATCTCGATGCGGGGTTCCTAGAACTTGGCTACCCGTCACAGAGTTGTGATTCCTAGTAGTAGGGCCGGGCTACCGCAGGGTGTTAAACTATCTCTTCTTCCGTATACGCTTCGGTCGGGATGGTCCTAAGCTACATGTTTTCTCGGCTTGAACTTGGATCAGATTTACATGATAGATCCATGACGAGTCGCAAATGGGCCGTTGATCTCGTAGCTGAGTTCCTAGTAGTAGGCTACCGTCACAGAGTTTTGATTCCTAGTAGTAGGTTGCTGCCACCAGGTGTCAAACTATCTCTTCTTCCGTATACGCTTCGGCCGGGATGGTCCCAAGCTACATGTTTTCTCGGCTTGAACTTGGATCGGATTACCCGATAGATCCATGACGAGTCGCAAATGGGTCGTTGATCTCGTAGCTGAGTTCCTAGTAGTAGGCTACCGTCACAGAGTTTTGATTCCTAGTAGTAGGTTGCTGGATACCGCAAGGTGTTAAACTATCTCTTCTTCCGTATACGCTTCGCCGGGATGGTCCAAAGCTACATGTTTTCTCGGCTTGAACTTGGATCGGATTTTTAACTGATAGATCCATGACGAGTCGCAAATGGGTCGTTGATCGTAGCGCAGTTCCTAGTAGTAGGCTACCGGGTCACAGAGTTGTGATTCCTAGCAGTAGGGCTGGCTACCGCAGGTGGCAAACTATCTCTTCTTCCGTATACGCCTCGTTCGGGATGGTCCTAAGCTACATGTTTTCTACTTGAACTTGGATCAGATTTACATGATAGATCCATGACGAGTCGCAAATGGGTCGTTGATCTCGTGGCGGAGTTCCTAGTAGTAGGCCACGGGTCACATAGTTTTGATTCCTAGTAGTAGGTTGCTGGCCACCAGGTGTCAAACTATCTCTTCTTCCGTATACGCTGGCCGGGATGGTCCCAAGCTACATGTTTTCTCCTCTTGAACTTGGATCAGATTTACTGATAGATCCATGACGAGTCGCAAATGGGCCGTTGATCGTAGCTGAGTTCCTAGTAGTAGGCTACCGGGTCACAGAGTTGTGATTCCTAGTAGTAGGTCTGCTGGACCGCAAGGTGTTAAACTATCTCTTCTTCCGTATACGCCTCGCCGGGATGGTCCAAAGCTACATGTTTTCTCGGCTTGAACTTGGATCGGATTTAACTGATAGATCCATGACGAGTCGCAAATGGGCCGTTGATCTCGATGGAGTTCCTAGTAGTAGGCTACCGGTCACAGAGTTGTGATTCCTAGTAGTAGGTCTGCTCCGCAAGGTGTTAAACTATCTCTTCTTCCGTATACGCTTCGGCCGGGATGGTCCCAAGCTACATGTTTTCTCGCCTTGAATTGGATTCGATTTACATGATAGATCCATGACGAATCGCAAATGGGCTGCCGATCTCGTAGCGGAGTTCCTAGTAGTAGGCTAATGTCACAGAGTTTTGATTCCTAGTAGTAGGTTGCTCCGCAAGGTGTTAAACTATCTCTTCTTCCATATAGCTTCATCGGGATGGTCCCAAGCTACATGTTTTCTCGGCTTGAACTTGGATCGATTTACATGATAGATCCATGACGAGTCGCAAATGGGCCGTTGATCTCGATGCGGGGTTCTAGTAGTAGGCTACTGGTCACATAGTTTTGATTCCTAGTAGTAGAGGGCCTACCGGGCCACCGCAGGGTGTTAAACTATCTCTTCTTCCGTATACGCTGGCCGGGATGGTCCAAAGCTACATGTTTTCTGGCTTGAACTTGGATCAGATTTACCGATAGATCCATGACGAGTCGCAAATGGGCCCGATCTCGTAGCGGAGTTCCTAGTAGAAGGCTACCGGTCACAGAGTTGTGATTCCTAGTAGTAGGTCTGCTACCAGGTGTCAAACTATCTCTTCTTCCGTGATACGCTTCGCCGGGATGGTCCCAAGCTACATGTTTTCTCGGCTTGAACTTGGATGAGATTTACTGATAGATCCATGACGAGTCGCAAATGGGTCGTTGATCTCGAAGCGGAGTTCCTAGTAGTAGGCTACCGGTCACAGAGTTGTGATTCCAGTAGGCTGCTGGCTACCGCAAGGTGTTAAACTATCTCTTCTTCCGTTATACGCTTTGTCGGGATGGTCCCAAGCTACATGTTTTCTGGGCTTGAACTTATCAGATTTAACTGATAGATCCATGACGAGTCGCAAATGGGCCGTTGATCTCGTAGCTGAGTTCCTAGTAGTAGGCTACCGGTCACAGAGTTGTGATTCCTAGTAGGTGGGGCCACCGCAGGGTGTCAAACTGTCTCTTCTTCCGTATACTATTCGTCGGGATGGTCCCAAGCTACATGTTTTCTCGGCTTGAACTTGGATCAGATTTACCTGATAGATCCATGACGAGTCGCAAATGGGCTGCTGATCTCGTAGCGGAGTTCCTAGTAGTAGGCTACTGGTCACAGAGTTTTGATTCCTAGTAGTAGGCTGCTGGCTACCGCAGGGTGTCAAACTATCTCTTCTTCCGTATACGCTTCGTCGGGATGGTCCCAAGCTACATGTTTTCTCGGCTTGAACTTGGATTAGATTTACATGATAGATCCATGACGAGTCGCAAATGGGCTGCTGATCTCGTAGCGGAGTTCCTAGTAGTAGGCTACTGGTCACAGAGTTGTGATTCCTAGTAGTAGGCTGCTGGCTACCGCAGGGTGTTAAACTATCTCTTCTTCCGTATACGCTTCGTCGGGATGGTCCAAAGCTACATGTTTTCTCGGCTTGAACTTGGATCAGATTTACCTGATAGATCCATGACGAGTCGCAAATGGGCTGCTGATCTCGTAGCGGAGTTCCTAGTAGTAGGCTACTGGTCACAGAGTTGTGATTCCTAGTAGTAGGGCTGCTACCAGGTGTCAAACTATCTCTTCTTCCAGAGTCTCGTCGGGATGGTCCCAAGCTACATGTTTTCTCGGCTTGAACTTGGATTAGATTTACATGATAGATCCATGACGAGTCGCAAATGGGCTGCTGATCTCGTCGCGGAGTTCCTAGTAGTAGGCTACTGGTCACAGAGTTTTGATTCCTAGTAGGCTGCTGGCTACCGCAAGGTGTTAAACTATCTCTTCTTCCGTATACGCTTCATCGGGATGGTCCCAAACTACATGTTTTCTCGGCTTGAACTTGGATCAGATTTACCTGATAGATCCATGGCGAGTCGCAAATGGGCTGCTGATCTCGTAGCGGAGTTCGTAGTAGTTGGCTACTAGTAACAAAGTTGTGATTCCTAGTAGTAGCTGCTGGCAACCGCAAGGTGTTAAACTAACTCTTCTTCCGTATACGCTTCGCCGGGAAGGCCCTAAGCTACATGTTTTCTCGGCTTGAACTTGGATTTGATTTACATGATAGATCCATGACGAGTCGCAAATGGGCCGATCTCGTAGCGAGTTCCTAGTAGTAGGCTACCGGTCACAGAGTTTTGATTCCTAGTAGTAGGCGGCTACCGCAAGGTGTTAAACTATCTCTTCTTCCGTATACGCTTCATCGATGGTCCCAAGCTACATGTTTTCTCGGCTTGAACTTGGATCGATTTACATGATAGATCCATGACGAGTCGCAAATGGGTCGTGATTTCGTAGCGGAGTTCCTAGTAGTAGGCTACCGGTCACAGAGTTTTGATTCCTAGTAGGCTGCTGGCTACCGCAAGGTGTTAAACTATCTCTTCTTCCGTATACGCTTCGTCGGGATGGTCCAAAGCTACATGTTTTCTGGGCTTGAATTGGATCCGATTTACCTGATAGATCCATGACGAGTCGCAAATGGGCCGATCTCGTAGCGAGTTCCTAGTAGTAGCTACCCGTCACAGAGTTGTGATTCCTAGTGGTAAGGTTGAAGGCTACCGCAGGGTGTCAAATCATCTCTTCTTCCGTATTCTATTCGTCGGGAAGGTCCCAAGCTATATGTTTTCTCGGCTTGAACTCGTTTCAGATTTACATCCATGACGAGTCGCAAATGGGCTGTTGATCTCGATGCGGGGTTCCTAGTAGTAGGCTACAGGTCGCAGAGTTGTGATTCCTAGAAGATGTGGGTACCGCAGGGTGTCAAACTATCTCTTCTTCCGTAGTCTCTTCGTCGGGAAAGTCCCAAGCTATATGTTTTCTTACCTTGAACTCGGATCAGATTGGCATGATAGATCCATTACGAGTCGCAAATGGGTTGATGATCTCGTTGCGGAGTTCCTAGTAGTAGGGTACCGGGTCACAGAGTTGTGATTCCTAGTAGTAGGGCCGCTGGCCCAGGTGTTAAACTGTCTCTTCTTCCGTATACGCTTCGTCGGGATGGTCCAAAGCTACATGTTTTCTCGGCTTAAACTTGGATCAGATTTACCTGGTAGATCCATGACGAGTCGCAAATGGGCTGCTGATCTCGTAGCGGAGTTCCTAGTAGTAAGTAGGTGACAGAGTTGTGATTCCTAGTAGTAGGGCTGCTGGCTACCGCAGGGTGTTAAACTCTCTTCTTCCGTATACGCTTCGTCGGGATGGTCCCAAGCTACATGTTTTCTCGGCTTGAACTTGGATTAGATTTACATGATAGATCCATGACGAGTCGCAAATGGGCTGCTGATCTCGTAGCGGAGTTCCTAGTAGTGGGCTACTGGTCACAGAGTTTTGATTCCTAGTAGTAGGCTGCTGGCTACCGCAGGGTGTTAAACTATCTCTTCTTCCGTATACGCTTCGTCGGGATGGTCCCAAGCTACATGTTTTCTCGGCTTGAACTTGGATCAGATTTACCTGATAGATCCATGGCGAGTCGCAAATGGGCTGCTGATCTCGTAGCGGAGTTCCTAGTAGTAGGCTACTGGTCACAGAGTTGTGATTCCTAGTAGTAGGCTGCTGGCTACCGCAGGGTGTTAAACTATCTCTTCTTCCGTATACGCTTCGTCGGGATGGTCCCAAGCTACATGTTTTCTCGGCTTGAACTTGGATCAGATTTACCTGATAGATCCATGGCGAGTCGCAAATGGGCTGCTGATCTCAGAGCGGAGTTCCTAGTAGTAGGCTACCGGTCACAGAGTTGTGATTCCTAGTAGTAGGCCTGCTGCCGCAAGGTGTTAAACTATCTCTTCTTCCGTTATACGCTTCGCCGGGATGGTCCCAAGCTACATGTTTTTTCTCGCTTGAACTTGGATCAGATTTACCTGATAGATCCATGACGAGTCGCAAATGGGTCGTTGCTCGTCGCGGAGTTCCTAGTAGTAGGCTACCGGGTCACAGAGTTGTGATTCCTAGTAGTAGGTCTGCTGGCTACCACCAGGTGTCAAACTATCTCTTCTTCCGTATACGCTTCGCCGGGATGGTCCCAAACTACATGTTTTCTCGGCCTGAACTGATCAGATTTAACTGATAGATCCATGACGAGTCGCAAATGGGTCGGCTGATCTCGTAGCGGAGTTCCTAGTAGTAGGCCACTGGTCACAGAGTCATGATTCCTGATATCGTAGCTACCACCAGGTGTCAAACTATCTCTTCTTCCGTGATACGCTTCATCGGGATGGTCCCAAACTACATGTTTTCTCGGCTTGAACTTGGATCGGATTTAACTGATAGATCCATGACGAGTCGCAAATGGGCCGTTGATCTCGTAGCGAGTTCCTAGTAGTAGGCTACCGGTCACAGAGTTGTGATTCCTAGTAGTAGGCCTGCTGGCGCAGGGTGTTAAACTATCTCTTCTTCCGTATACGCTTCGTCGGGATGGTCCCAAGCTACATGTTTTCTCGGCTTGAACTTGGATCAGATTTACCTGATAGATCCATGACGAGTCGCAAATGGGCTGCTGATCTCGTAGCGGAGTTCCTAGTAGTAGGCTACTGGTCACAGAGTTTTGATTCCTAGTAGTAGGCTGCTGGCTACCGCAGGGTGTTAAACTATCTCTTCTTCCGTATACGCTTCGTCGGGATGGTCCAAAGCTACATGTTTTCTCGGCTTGAACTTGGATCAGATTTACATGATAGATCCATGACGAGTCGCAAATGGGCTGCTGATCTCGTAGCGGAGTTCCTAGTAGTAGGCTGGTCACAGAGTTGTGACTCCTAGAAGTAGGGCTGCTACCACCAGGTGTCAAACTATCTCTTCTTCCGTGATACGCTTCGCCGGGATGGTCCAAAGCTACATGTTTTCTCGGCTTGAACTTGGATCGGATTTAACTGATAGATCCATGACGAGTCGCAAATGGGTCGTTGATCTCGTAGCGAGTTCCTAGTAGTAGGCTACCGTCACAGAGTTGTGATTCCTAGTAGTTGGGCTGCTGTACCGCAAGGTGTTAAACTATCTCTTCTTCCGTTATACGCTTCGCCGGGATGGTCCCAAGCTACATGTTTTCTCGGCTTGAACTTGGATCGATTTACATGATAGATCCATGACGAGTCGCAAATGGGTCGTTGATCTCGGAGCGGAGTTCCTAGTAGTAGGCTACCGTCACAGAGTTTTGATTCCTAGTAGTAGTCTGCTGGCTACCGCAAGGTGTTAAACTATCTCTTCTTCCGTATACGCTTCGCCGGGATGGTCCCAAGCTACATGTTTTCTCGGCTTGAACTTGGATCAGATTTCCCTGATAGATCCATGCCGAGTGGCAAATCTGCTGGTGATCTCGTTGCTGAGTTCCTAGTAGTAGGCTACTGGTCACGGAGTTATGATTCCTAGTAGTAGGCTGGCTACCGCAGGTGTCAAACTATCTCTTCTTCCGTGTACGCTTCGTCGGGATGGTCCCAAGCTACATGTTTTTTCGGCTTGAACTTGGATCAGATTTACTGATAGATCCATGACGAGTCGCAAATGGGTCGTTGATCTCGTAGCTGAGTTCCTAGAAGTAGGCTACCGGTCACAGAGTTGTGATTCCTAGTAGTAGGTCTGCTGGCACCGCAGGGTGTCAAACTATCACTTCTTCCGTATACGCTTCGCCGGGATGGTCCCAAGCTACATGTTTTCTGGGCTTGAACTTGGATTCGATTTACATGATAGATCCATGGCGAGTCGCAAATGGGTTGCAGATCTCGTAGCTGAGTTCCTAGTAGTAGGCTACCCGTCACAGAGTTGTGATTCCTAGTAGTAGGTCTGCTGGCTACCACCAGGTGTCAAACTATCTCTTCTTCCGTGATACGCTTCGCCGGGATGGTCCCAAGCTACATGTTTTCTCGGCTTGAACTTGGATCAGATTTACCTGATAGATCCATGACGAGTCGCAAATGGGCCGTTGATCTCGTAATGGAGTTCCTAGCAGTAGGCTCGGCACAGAGTTTTGATTCCTAGTAGTGGCTGCTTGCTACCGCAGGTGGTCAAACTATCTCTTCTTCCGTATACGCTTCGTCGGGATGGTCCCAAGCTACATGTTTTCTCGGCTTGAACTTGGATTAGATTTACATGATAGATCCATGACGAGTCGCAAATGGGCTGCTGATCTCGTAGCGGAGTTCCTAGTAGTAGGCTACTGGTCACAGAGTTTTGATTCCTAGTAGTAGGCTGCTGGCTACCGCAGGGTGTTAAACTATCTCTTCATCCGTATGCGCTTCGTCGGGATGGTCCCAAGCTACATGTTTTCTCGGCTTGAACTTGGATCAGATTTACCTGATAGATCCTTGACGAGTCGCAAATGGGCTGCTGATCTCGTAGCGGAGTTCCTAGTAGTATGCTACTGGTCACAGAGTTGTGATTCCTAGTAGTTGGGCTGCTGGCTACCGCAGGGTGTCAAACTATCTCTTCTTCCGTATACGCTTCGTCGGGATGGTCCCAAACTACATGTTTTCTCGGCTTGAACTTGGATCAGATTTACCTGATAGATCCATGACGAGTCGCAAATGGGCTGCTGATCTCGTAGCGGAGTTCCTAGTAGTAGGCTACTGGTCACAGAGTTTTGATTCATAGTAGTAGGCTGCTGGCTACCGCAGGGTGTTAAACTATGTCTTCTTCCGTGTGCGCTTCGTCGGGATGGTCCCAAGCTACATGTTTTCTCGGCTTGAACTTGGATCTGATTTACCTGATAGATCCATGACGAGTCGCAAATGGGCTGATGATCTCGTAGCGGAGTTCCTAGTACTAGGCTACTGGTCACAGAGGTTTGATTCCTAGTAGTAGGCTGCTGGCTACCGCGGGGTGTTCAACTATCTCTTCTTCCGTATGCGCTTCGTCGGGATGGTCCCAAGCTACATGTTTTCTCGGCTTGAACTTGGATCATATTTACCTGATAGATCCATGACGAGTCGCAAATGGGCTGCTGATCTCGTAGCGGAGTTCCTAATAGTAGGGTACTGGTCAAAGAGTTGTGATTCCTAGTAGTAGGGCTGCTGGCTACCGCAGGGTGTCAAACTATCTCTTCTTCCGTATACGGTTCGTCAGGATGGTCCCGAGCTACATGTTTTCTCGGCTTGAACTTGGATCGGATTTACCTGATAGATCCATGACGAGTCGCAAATGGGCTGCTGATCTCGTAGCGGAGTTCCTAGTAGTAGGCTACTGGTCACAGAGTTTTGATTCCTAGTAATAGGCTGCTGGCTACCGCAGGGTGTTGATCTCTTCTTCCGTATACGCTTCGCCGGGATGGTCCCAAGCTATATGTTTTCTCGGCTTGAACTTGGATCAGATTTACCTGATAGATCCATGACGAGTCGCAAATGGGCTGCTGATCTCGTAGCGGAGTTCCTAGAAGTAGGCTACTGGTCACAAAGTTGTGATTCGTAGTAGTAGGCGGCTGGTACCGCAGGGTGTCAAACTATCTCTTCTTCCGTATACGCTTCGTCGGGATGGTCCAAAGCAACATGTTTTCTCGACTTGAACTAGGATCAGATTTACCTGATAGAACTTTGACGAGTCGCAAATGGGCTGCTGATCTCGTAGCGGAGTTCCTAGTAGTAGGCTACTAGTCACAGAGTTGTGATTCCTGGTAGTAGGGCTGGTGGCTACCGCAGGGTGTCAAACTATCTCTTCTTCCGTATACGCTTCGTCGGGATGGTCCTAAGCTACATGTTTTCTCGGCTTGAACTTGGATCAGATTTACCTGATAGATCCATGACGAGTCGCAAATGGGCTGCTGATCTCGTAGCGGAGTTCCTAGTAGTAGGCTACTGGTCACAGAGTTGTGATTCCTAGTAGTAGGGCTGCTGGCTACCGCAGGGTGTCAAACTATCTCTTCTTCCAAATACGATTTGTCGGGATGGTCCCAAGCTACATGTTTTCTCGTCTTGAACTTGGATCAGATTTACCTGATAGATCCCTGACGAGTCGCAAATGGGCTGCTGATCTCGTAGCGGAGTTCCTAGTAGTAGGCTACCGGGTCACAGAGTTTTGATTCCTAGTAGTAGGTTGCTGGCTACCGCAAGGTGTTAAACTATCTCTTCTTCCGTATACGATTCGTCGGGATGGTCCCAAGCTACATGTTTTCTCGGCTTGAACTTGGATCAGATTTACCTGATAGATCCATGACGAGTCGCAAATGGGCTGCTGATCTCGTAGCGGAGTTCCTAGTAGAAGGCTACTGGTCAAAGAGTTTTGATTCCTAGTAGTAGGCTGCTGGCTACCGCAGGGTGTTAAACTATCTCTTCTTCCGTATACGCTTCGCCGGGATGGTCCCAAGCTATATGTTTTCTCGGCTTGAACTTGGATCAGATTTGCCTGATTGATCCATGACGAGTCGCAAATGGACTGCTGATCTCGTAGCGGAGTTCCTAGTAGTAGGCTACTGGTCACAGAGTTATGATTCCTAGTAGTAGGCTGTTGGCTACCGCAGGGTGTTAAACTATCTCTTCTTTCGTATACGCTTCGCCGGGATGGTCCCAAGCTATATGTTTTCTCGGCTTGAACTTGGATCAGATTTACCTGATAGATCCATGACGAGTCGCAAATGGGCTGCTGATCTCGTAGCGGAGTTCCTAGTAGTAGGCTACTGGTCACAGAGTTGTGATTCCTAGTAGTAGGGCTGCTGGCTACCGCAGGGTGTCAAACTATCTCTTCTTCCAAATACGATTTGTCGGGATGGTCCCAAGCTACATGTTTTCTCGGCTTGAACTTGGATCAGATTTACCTGATAGATCCATGACGAGTCGCAAATGGGCTGCTGATCTCGTAGCGGAGTTCCTAGTAGTAGGCTACTGGTCACAGAGTTTTGATTCCTAGTAGTAGGCTGCTGGCTACCGCAGGGTGTTAAACTATCTCTTCTTCCGTATACGCTTCGTCGGGATGGTCCCAAGCTACATGTTTTCTCGGCTTGAACTTGGATCAGATTTACCTGATAGATCCATGACGAGTCGCAAATGGGCTGCTGATCTCGTAGCGGAGTTCCTAGTAGTAGGCTACTGGTCACAGAGTTTTGATTCCTAGTAGTTGGCTGCTGGCTACCGCAGGGTGTTAAACTATATCTTCCTCCGTATAGGCTTCGTCGGGATGGTCAGAAGCTACATGTTTTCTCGGCTTGAACTTTGATCAGATTTACCTGATAGATCCATGACGAGTCGCAAATGGGCTGCTGATCTCGTAGCGGAGTTCCTAGTAGTAGGCTACTGGTCACAGAGTTGTGATTCCTAGTAGTAGGGCTGCTGGCTACCGCAGGGTGTCAAACTATCTCTTCTTCCAAATACGATTTGTCGGGATGGTCCCAAGCTACATGTTTTCTCGGCTTGAACTTGGATCAGATTTACCTGATAGATCCATGACGAGTCGCAAATGGGCTGCTGATCTCGTAGCGGAGTTCCTAGTAGTAGGCTACTGGTCACAGAGTTTTGATTCCTAGTAGTAGGCTGCTGGCTACCGCAGGGTGTTAAACTATCTCTTCTTCCGTATACGCTTCGTCGGGATGGTCCCAAGCTACATGTTTTCTCGGCTTGAACTTGGATCAGATTTACCTGATAGATCCATGACGAGTCGCAAATGGGCTGCTGATCTCGTAGCGGAGTTCCTAGTAGTAGGCTACTGGTCACAGAGTTTTGATTCCTAGTAATAGGCTGCTGGCTACCGCAGGGTGTTGATCTCTTCTTCCGTATACGCTTCGCCGGGATGGTCCCAAGCTATATGTTTTCTCGGCTTGAACTTGGATCAGATTTACCTGATAGATCCATGACGAGTCGCAAATGGGCTGTTGATCTCGTCGCGGAGTTCCTAGTAGAAGGCTATTGGTCACAGAGTTTTGATTCCTAATAGTAGGCTGCTGTACCACCAGGTGTCAAACTATCTCTTCTTCCGTATACGCTGGCCGGGATGGTCCCAAGCTACATGTTTTCTCGGCTTGAACTTGGATCGGATTTAACTGATAGATCCATGACGAGTCGCAAATGGGTCGCAGATCTCGTAGCTGAGTTCCTAGTAGTAGGCTACCGTCACAGAGTTGATTCCTAGTAGTAGTCAGCCGCTACCGGGTGGTAAACTATCTCTCCTTCCGTATACGCTTCGCCGGGATGGTCCAAAGCTACATGTTTTCTCGGCTTGAACTTGGATCGGATTTAACTGATAGATCCATGACGAGTCGCAAATGGGCCGTTGATCTCGGGAGCGGAGTTCCTAGTAGTAGGCTACCGTCACAGAGTTTTGATTCCTAGTAATAGGCTGCTGTACCGCAGGGTGTTGATCTCTTCTTCCGTATATGCTTCGCCGGGATGGTCCCAAGCTACATGTTTTCTGGCTTGAACTTAGATCAGATTTACTGATAGATCCATGACGAGTCGCAAATGGGTCGTTGATCTCGTAGCGAGTTCCTAGTAGTAGGCTATCGTCACAGAGTTTTGATTCCTAGTAGTAGGTTGCACCGCAAGGTGTTAAACTATCTCTTCTTCCGTATACGCTTCGGCCGGGATGGTCCCAAGCTATATGTTTTCTCGGCTTGAACTTGGATCAGATTTACCGATAGATCCATGACGAGTCGCAAATGGGTCGTTGATTCGTAATGGAGTTCCTAGTAGTAGGCTACTGGTCACAGAGTTTTGATTCCTAGTAGTAGGCTGTTGGCCACCGCAGGGTGTTAAACTATCTCTTCTTTCGTATACGCTTCGCCGGGATGGTCCCAAGCTATATGTTTTCTCGGCTTGAACTTGGATCAGATTTGCCTGATAGATCCATGACGAGTCGCAAATGGGCTGCTGATCTCGTAGCGGAGTTCCTAGTAGTAGGCTACTGGTCACAGAGTTGTGATTCCTAGTAGTAGGGCTGCTGGCTACCGCAGGGTGTCAAACTATCTCTTCTTCCGTATACGCTTCGTCGGGATGGTCCCAAACTACGTGTTTTCTCGGCTTGAACTTGGATCAGATTTACCTAATAGATCCATGACGAGTCGCAAATGGGCTGCTGATCTCGTAGCGGAGTTCCTAGTAGAAGGCCACTGTCACAAAGTTTTGATTCCTAGTAGTGGGATGCTGGCTACCGCAGGATGTCAAACTATCTCTTCTTCCGTATACGCTTCGTCGGGATGGTCCCAAGCTACATGTTTTCTCGGCTTGAACTTGGATCAGATTTACCTGATAGATCCATGACGAGTCGCAAATGGGCTGCTGATCTCGTAGCGGAGTTCCTAGTAGTAGGCTACTGGTCACAGAGTTTTGATTCCTAGTAATAGGCTGCTACCGCAAGGTGTTAAACTATCTCTTCTTCCGTTATACGCTTCGCCGGGATGGTCCCATGCTACATGTTTTCTCGGCTTGAACTTGGATCAGATTTACTGATAGATCCATGACGAGTCGCAAATGGGTCGTTGATCTCGATCTGAGTTCCTAGTAGTAGGCTACCGTCACAGAGTTTTGATTCCTAATAGTAGGGCTGCCCTACCACCAGGTGTCAAACTATCTCTTCTTCCGTATACGCTGCGTCGGGATGGACCCAAGCTACATGTTTTCGGCTTGAACTTGGATCAGATTTACTGATAGATCCATGACGAGTCGCAAATGGGCCGCCGATCTCGTAGCGGAGTTCCTAGTAGTAGGCTACCGTCACAGAGTTGATTCCTAGTAGTAGGCTGCTACCGCAGGGTGGTAAACTATCTCTTCTTCCGTATACGCTTGCCGGGATGGTCCAAAGCTACATGTTTTCTCGGCTTGAACTTGGATCAGATTTACCTGATAGATCTATGACGAGTCGCAAATGGGCTGTTGATCTCGATGCGGGGTTCCTAGTAGAGGGCTACCGTCACAGAGTTTTGATTCCTAGTAATAGGCTGCTGGCTACCGCAGGGTGTTGATCTCTTCTTCCGTATACGCTTCGCCGGGATGGTCCCAAGCTATATGTTTTCTCGGCTTGAACTTGGATCAGATTTACCTGATAGATCCATGACGAGTCGCAAATGGGCTGTTGATCTCGTCGCGGAGTTCCTAGTAGAAGGCTACTGGTCACAGAGTTTTGATTCCTAATAGTAGGCTGCTGGCTACCGCAGGGTGTCAAACTATCTCTTCTTCCGTATACGCTTCGTCGGGATGGACCCAAGCTACATGTTTTCTCGGCTTGAACTTGGATCAGATTTACCTGATAGATCTATGACGAGTCGCAAATGGGCTGCTGATCTCGTAGCGGAGTTCCTAGTAGTAGGCTACTGGTCACAGAGTATTGATTCCTAGTAGTAGGCTGCTGGCTACCGCAGGGTGTTAAACTATCTCTCCTTCCGTATACGCTTCGTCGGGATGGTCCTAAGCTATATGTTTTCTCGGCTTGAACTTGGATCAGATTTACCTGATAGATCCATGACGAGTCGCAAATGGGCTGCTGATCTCGTAGCGGACTTCCTAGTAGTAGGCTACTGGTCATAGAGTTGTGATTCCTAGTAGTAGGGCTGCTGGCTACCGCAGGGTGTCAAACTATCTCTTCTTCCGTGTACGCTTCGTCGGGATGGTCCCAAACTACAAGTTTTCTCGGCTTGAACTTGGATCAGATTTACCTAATAGATCCATGACGAGTCGCAAATGGGTCGTTGATCTCGATGCGGGGGTTGTAGTAGGCTACTGGTCACAAAGTTTTGATTCCTAGTAGTGGGATGCTACCACCAGGTGTCAAACTATCTCTTCTTCCGTGTACGCTTCGCCGGGATGGTCCCAAGCTACATGTTTTCTCGGCTTGAACTTGGATCGGATTTAACTGATAGATCCATGACGAGTCGCAAATGGGTCGTTGATTAGCTGAGTTCCTAGTAGTAGGCTAATGGTCACAGAGTTTTGATTCCTAGTAATAGGCTGCTCCGCAAGGTGTTAAACTATCTCTTCTTCCGTATACGCTTCGCCGGGATGGTCCCAAGCTACATGTTTTCTCGCCTTGAACTTGATCAGATTTAACTGATAGATCCATGACGAGTCGCAAATGGGCCGTTGATCTCGAGGAGTTCCTAATAGAAGGCTATTGGTCACAGAGTTTTGATTCCTAATAGTAGGCTGCCACCAGGTGTCAAACTATCTCTTCTTCCGTATACGCTTCGCCGGGATGGTCCCAAGCTACATGTTTTTTCGCTTGAACTTGGATCAGATTTACTGATAGATCCATGACGAGTCGCAAATGGGCCGTTGATCTCGTAGCTGAGTTCCTAGTAGTAGGCTACCGGGTCACAGAGTATTGATTCCTAGTAGTAGGCTGCGGCTACCGCAAGGTGTTAAACTATCTCTTCTTCCGTGATACGCCTGGCCGGGATGGTCCCAAGTTACATGTTTTCTCGGCTTGAACTTGACCGATTTACCTGATAGATCCATGACGAGTCGCAAATGGGCCGTTGATCTCGTAGCGGAGTTCCTAGTAGTAGGCTACCGTCACAGAGTTTTGATTCCTAGTAGTAGGTTGCACCACCAGGTGTCAAACTATCTCTTCTTCCGTATACGCTTCGCCGGGATGGTCCTAAGCTATATGTTTTCGGCTTGAACTTGGATCAGATTTACTGATAGATCCATGACGAGTCGCAAATGGGCCGTTGATCTCGTAGCGAGTTCCTAGTAGTAGGCTACCGGTCACAGAGTTGTGATTCCTAGTAGTAGGGCCGCTGGCACCACCAGGTGTCAAACTATCTCTTCTTCCGTATACGCTTTCGCCGGGATGGTCCCAAGCTACATGTTTTCTCGGCTTGAACTTGGATCAGATTTACTGATAGATCCATGACGAGTCGCAAATGGGTCGATCTCGTAGCGGAGTTCCTAGTAGTAGGCTACTGGTCAAAGAGTTTTGATTCCTAGTAGTAGGGCCGCTGCCGCAAGGTGTTAAACTATCTCTTCTTCCGTATAGCTTCGCCGGGATGGTCCTAAGCTATATGTTTTCTCGGCTTGAACTTGGATCTGATTTACATGATAGATCCATGACAAGTCGCAAATGGGTTTCGATCTCGTAGCGGAGTTCCTAGTAGTAGGCTACTGGTCACAGAGTTGTGATTCCTAGTAGTAGGGCTGCTGGCTACCGCAGGGTGTCAAACTATCTCTTCTTCCGTATACGCTTCGTCGGGATGGTCCCAAACTACGTGTTTTCTCGGCTTGAACTTGGATCAGATTTACCTAATAGATCCATGACGAGTCGCAAATGGGCTGCTGATCTCGTAGCGGAGTTCCTAGTAGTAGGCTACTGGTCACAGAGTTTTGATTCCTAGTAGTAGGCTGCTGGCTACCGCAGGGTGTTAAACTATCTCTTCTTCCGTATACGCTTCGTCGGGATGGTCCCAAGCTACATGTTTTCTCGGCTTGAACTTGGATCAGATTTACCTGATAGATCCATGACGAGTCGCAAATGGGCTGCTGATCTCGTAGCGGAGTTCCTAGTAGTAGGCTACTGGTCACAGAGTTTTGATTCCTAGTAGTAGGCTGCTGGCTACCGCAGGGTGTCAAACTATCTCTTCTTCCGTATACGCTTCGCCGGGATGGTCCCAAGCTATATGTTTTCTCGGCTTGAACTTGGATCAGATTTACCTGATAGATCCATGACGAGTCGCAAATGGGCTGTTGATCTCGTCGCGGAGTTCCTAGTAGAAGGCTACTGGTCACAGAGTTTTGATTCCTAATAGTAGGCTGCTGGCTACCGCAGGGTGTTAAACTATCTCTTCTTCCGTATACGCTTCGTCGGGATGGTCCCAAGCTACATGTTTTCTCGGCTTGAACTTGGATCAGATTTACATGATAGATCCATGACGAGTCGCAAATGGGCCGTTGTCGTAATGGAGTTCCTAGTAGTAGGCTACCGTCACAGAGTATTGATTCCTAGTAGTAGGCTGCACCGCAAGGTGTTAAACTATCTCTTCTTCCGTTATACGCTTCGCCGGGATGGTCCCGTTACATGTTTTCTCGGCTTGAACTTGGATCGATTTACCTGATAGATCCATGACGAGTCGCAAATGGGCCGTTGATCTCGAGCTGAGTTCCTAGTAGTAGGCTACCGTCACAGAGTTTTGATTCCTAGTAATAGGCTGCTGGCTACCGCAGGGTGTTGATCTCTTCTTCCGTATACGCTTCGCCGGGATGGTCCCAAGCTATATGTTTTCTCGGCTTGAACTTGGATCAGATTTACCTGATAGATCCATGACGAGTCGCAAATGGGCTGCTGATCTCGTAGCGGAGTTCCTAGTAGTAGGCTACAGGTCAAAGAGTTTTGATTCCTAGTAGTAGGCTGCTGGCTACCGCAGGGTGTTAAACTATCTCTTCTTCCGTATACGCTTCGCCGGGATGGTCCCAAGCTATATGTTTTCTCGGCTTGAACTTGGATCAGATTTGCCTGATAGATCCATGACGAGTCGCAAATGGGCCGTTTAGCTGAGTTCCTAGTAGTAGGCTAATGTCACAGAGTTGTGATTCCTAGTAGTAGGCCTGCTGCACCAGGTGTCAAACTATCTCTTCTTCCATATACGATTCGCCGGGATGGTCCTAAGCTACATGTTTTCTGGCTTGAACTTGGATCAGATTTACTTGATAGATCCATGACGAGTCAATGGGCTGCTGATCTCGTAGCTGAGTTCCTAGTAGTAGGCTATCGGGTCACAGAGTTGTGATTCCTAGTAGTAGGACTGCACCACCAGGTGTTAAACTATCTCTTCTTCCGTATACGCTTCGTCGGGATGGTCCCAAGCTACATGTTTTCTCGGCTTGAACTTGGATCAGATTTACATGATAGATCCATGACGAGTCGCAAATGGGCTGCTGATCTCGTAGCGGAGTTCCTAGTAGTAGGCTACTGGTCACAGAGTTTTGATTCCTAGTAGTAGGCTGCTGGCTACCGCAGGGTGTTAAACTATCTCTTCTTCCGTATAAGCTTTGTCAGGATGGTCCCAAGTTATATGTTTTCCCGGCTTGAACTTGGATCAGATTTACCTGATAGATCCATGACGAGTCGCAAATGGGCTGCTGATCTCGTAGCACAGGTCCTAGTAGTAGGCTACTGGTCACAGAGTTGTGATTCCTAGTAGTAGGCTGCCGCTACCGCAAGGTGTTAAACTATCTCTTCTTCCGTTATACGCTTCGCCGGGATGGTCCCAAGCTACATGTTTTCTCGGCTTAAACTTGGATCGATTTACATGATAGATCCATGACGAGTCGCAAATGGGCCGTTGTAGAGTTCCTAGTAGTAGGCTACCGGTCACAGAGTTGTGATTCCTAGTAGTAGGGTTGCGGCTACCGTAGGGTGTCAAACTGCTCTTCTTCCGTATACGATTCGTCGGGATGGTCCCAAGCTACATGTTTTCTCGGCTTGAACTTGGATCAGATTACTGATAGATCCATGACTAGTCGCAAATGGGCTGCTCGTAGCGCAGTTCCTAGTAGTAGGCTACCGGTCACAGAGTTGTGATTCCTAGTAGTAGGGCCGCTACCACCAGGTGTCAAACTATCTCTTCTTCCGTATACGCTGCGTCGGGATGGTCCCAAACTACATGTTTTCTCGGCTTGAACTTGGATCGGATTTAACTGATAGATCCATGACGAGTCGCAAATGGGCCGTTGATCTCAGAGCGGAGTTCCTAGTAGAAGGCTACCGGTCACAGAGTTTTGATTCCTAATAGTAGGGCTGCACCACCAGGTGTCAAACTATCTCTTCTTCCGTATACGCTTCTCGCCGGGATGGTCCCAAGCTACATGTTTTCTGGGCTTGAATTGGATCCGATTTACCTGATAGATCCATGACGAGTCGCAAATGGGTCTCGATCTCGTAGCGGAGTTCCTAGTAGTAGGCTACCGGTCACAGAGTAGTGATTCCTAGTAGTAGGGCAGCTGGTACCGTAGGTGTCAAACTATCTCTTCTTCCGAATACGATTTGCCGGGATGGTCCCAAGCTACATGTTTTCTCGGATTGAACTTGGATCAGATTTACCCGATAGATCCATGACGAGTCGCAAATGGGCCGATCTCGTAGCGGAGTTCCTAGTAGTAGGCTACCGTCACAGAGTTGTGATTCCTTGTAGTAGGGCTGCTGTACCACCAGGTGTCAAACTATCTCTTCTTCCGTATACGCTTCGTCGGGATGGTCCCAAGCTACACGTTTTCTCGGCTTGAACTTGGATTAGATTTACATGATAGATCCATGACGAGTCGCAAATGGGCTGCTGATCTCGTCGCGGATTTCCTAGTAGTAGGCTACAGTCAAAGAGTTTTGATTCCTAGTAGTAGGCTGCTGGCTACCGAAAGGTGTTAAACTATCTCTTCTTCTGTATACGCTTCGTCGGGATGGTCCCAAACTACATGTTTTCTCAGCTTGAACTTGGATCAGATTTACCTGATAGATCCATGACGAGTCGAAAATGGGCTGCTGATCTCGTAGCGGAGTTCCTAGTAGTAGGCTACCGTCACAGAGTTTTGATTCCTAGTAATAGGCTGCTCTACCACCAGGTGTCAAACTATCTCTTCTTCCGTATACGCTTCGCCGGGATGGTCCCAAGCTATATGTTTTCTCGGCTTGAACTTGGATCAGATTTACTGATAGATCCATGACGAGTCGCAAATGGGTCGTTGATCTCGTAGCGAGTTCCTAGTAGTAGGCTACCGGTCTCAGAGAGTTGTGATTCCTAGTAGTAGGTCTGCTGCACCAGGTGTCAAACTATCTCTTCTTCAGTATACGCTTCGCCGGGATGGTCCCAAGCTACATGTTTTCTCGGCTTGAACTTGGATCGATTTACATGATAGATCCATGACTAGTCGCAAATGGGCTAGCTGATCTCGTAGCGAGTTCCTAGTAGTAGGCTACCGGTCCGAGTTGTGATTCCTAGTAGTAGGCCTGCTACCAGGTGTCAAACTATCTCTTCTTCCGTATACGCTTCGCCGGGATGGTCCCAAACTACATGTTTTCTCGGCTTGAACTTGGATCATATTAACTGATAGATCCATGACGAGTCGCAAATGGGCCGTTGATCTCGATGCGGGGTTCCTATAGAAGGCTAATCGTCACAGAGTTTTGATTCCTAATAGTAGGCTGCTGGCTACCGCAGGGTGTCAAACTATCTCTTCTTCCGTATACGCTTCGTCGGGATGGTCCCAAGCTACATGTTTTCTCGGCTTGAACTTGGATCAGATTTACCTGATAGATCCATGACGAGTCGCAAATGGGCTGCTGATCTCGTAGCGGAGTTCCTAGTAGTAGGCTACTGGTCACAGAGTAGTGATTCCTAGTAGTAGGGCTGCTGGCTACCGTAGGGTGTCAAACTATCTCTTCTTCCGAATACGATTTGTCGGGATGGTCCCAAGCTACAAGTTTTCTCGGATTGAACTTGGATCCGATTTACCTGATAGATCCATGACGAGTCGCAAATGGGCTGCTGATCTCGTAGCGGAGTTCCTAGTAGTAGGCTACTGGTCACAGAGTTTTGATTCCTAGTAATAGGCTGCTACCACCAGGTGTCAAACTATCTCTTCTTCCGTATACGCTTCGCCGGGATGGTCCCAAGCTATATGTTTTCTCGGCTTGAACTTGGATAATTTTTACCTGATAGATCCATGACGAGTCGCAAATGGGCTGCTGATCTCGTAACGGAGTTCCTAGTAGTAGGCTACTGGTCAAAGAGTTTTGATTCCTAGTAGTAGGCTGCTGGCTACCGCAGGGTGTTAAACTATCTCTTCTTCCGTATACGCTTCGTCGGGATGGTCCCAAGCTATATGTTTTCCCGGCTTGAACTTGGATCTGATTTACCTGATAGATCCATAACGAGTCGCAAATGGGCTGCTGATCTCGTAGCACAGTTCCTAGTAGTAGGCCACTGGTCACAGAGTTGTGATTCCTAGTAGTAGGGCTGCTGGCTACCGCAGGGTGGCAAACTATCTCTTCTTCCGTATATGCTTCTTCGGGATGGTCCCAAGCTACATGTTTTCTCGGCCTTAACCTGGATCAGATTTACCCAATAGATCCATGACAAGTCGCGAATGGGCTGCTGATCTCGTAGCGGAGTTCCTAGTAGTAGGCTACTGGTCACAGAGTTGTGATTCCTAGTAGTAGGGCCGCTGGCCCAGGTGTCAAACTATCTCTTCTTCCGTGATACGCTTCGCCGGGATGGTCCCAAGCTACATGTTTTCTCGGCTTGAACTTGGATTAGATTTACATGATAGATCCATGACGAGTCGCAAATGGGCCGCTGATCTCGTAGCACTGAGTTCCTAGTAGTAGGCTACCGGGTCACAGAGTTTTGATTCCTAGTAGTAGGGCAGGTTACCGCAAGGTGTTAAACTATCTCTTCTTCCGTATACGCTGCCGGGATGGTCCTAAGCTATATGTTTTCTCGGCTTGAACTTGATCAGATTTAACTGATAGATCCATGACGAGTCGCAAATGGGCCGTTGTAGCGGAGTTCCTAGTAGTAGGCTACTGGTCACAGAGTTGTGATTCCTAGTAGTAGGGCTGCTGGCTACCGCAGGGTGTCAAACTATCTCTTCTTCCGTATACGCTTCGTCGGGATGGTCCCAGGCTACATGTTTTCTCGGCTTGAACTTGGATTAGATTTACATGATAAATCCATGACGAGTCGCAAATGGGCTGCTGATCTCGAAGCGGAGTTCTTAGTAGTAGGCTACTGGTCACATAGTTTTGATTCCTAGTAGTAGGCTGCAGGCTACCGCAGGGTGTTAAATTATCTCTTCTTCCGTATACGCTTCGTCGAGATGGTCCCAAGCTATACGTTTTCTCAGCTTGAACTTGGATCAGATTTACCTGATAGATCCATAAACGAGTCGCAAATGGGCTGCTGATCTCGTTGCGGAGTTCCTAGAAGTAGGCTACTGGTCACAGAGTTGTGATTCCTAGTAGTAGGGCTGCTGGCTACCGCAGGGTGTCAAACTATCTCTTCTTCCGTATACGATTCGTCGGGATGGTCCCAAGCTATATGTTTTCTCGGCTAGAACTTGGATCAGATTTACCAGATAGATCCACGAAGAGTCGCAAATGGGCTGCTGATCTCGTAGCGGAGTTCCTAGTAGTAGGCTACTGGTCACAGAGTTTTGATTCCTAGTAGTAGGCTGCTGGCTACCGCAGGGTGTCAAACTATCTCTTCTTCCGTATACGCTTCGTCGGGATGGTCCAAAGCTACATGTTTTCTCGGCTTGAACTTGGATCAGATTTACCTGATAGATCCATGACGAGTCGCAAATGGGCTGCTGATCTCGTAGCGGAGTTGCTAGAAGTAGGCTACTGGTCACAGAGTTGTGACTCCTAGAAGTAGGGCTGCTGTTTACCGCAGGGGGTCAAACTATCTCTTCTTCCGTATCCGCTTCGTCGGGATGGTCCCAAGCTACATGTTTTCTCGGCTTGAACTTGGATCAGATTTACATGATAGATCCATGACGAGTCGCAAATGGGCTGCTGATCTCGTAGCGGAGTCCCTAATAGTAGGCTACTGGTCACAGAGTTTTGATTCCTAGTAGTAGGCTGCTGGCTACCGCAGGGTGTTAAACTATCTCTTCTTCCGTATACGCTTTGTCGGGATGGTCCCAAGCTATATGTTTTCCCGGCTTCAACTTGGATCAGATTTACCTGATAGATCCATGACGAGTCGCAAATGGGCTGCTGATCTCGTAGCACAGGTCCTAGTAGTAGGCTACTGGTCACAGAGTTGTGATTCCTAGTAGTAGGGCTGCTGGCTACCGCAGGGTGTCAAACTATCTCTTCTTCCGTATACGATTCGTCGGGATGGTCCCAAGCTACATGTTTTCTCGGCTTGAACTTGGATCAGATTTACCTGATAGATCCATGACGAGTCGCAAATGGGCTGCTGATCTCGTAGCGGAGTTCCTAGTAGAAGGCTACTGGTCACAGAGTTTTGATTCCTAGTAGTAGGCTGCTGGCTTCCGCAGGGTGTCAAACTATCTCTTCTTCCGTATACGCTTCGTCGGGATGGTCCCAAGCTACATGTTTTCTCGGCTTGAACTTGGATTAGATTTACATGATAGATCCATGACGAGTCGCAAATGGGTCGTTGTAGCGGAGTTCCTAGTAGTAGGCTACTGGTCACAGAGTTTTGATTCCTAGTAGTAGGCTGCTGGCTACCGCAGGGTGTTAAATTATCTCTTCTTTCGTATACGCTTCGTCGAGATGGACCCAAGCTATATGTTTTCTCAGCTTGAACTTGGATCAGATTTACCTGATAGATCCATGACGAGTCGCAAATGGGCTGCTGATCTCGTAGCGGAGTTCCTTGTAGTAGGCTACTGGTCACAGAGTTGTGATTCCTAGTAGTAGGGCTGCTGGCTACCGCAGGGTGTCAAACTATCTCTTCTTCCGTATACGATTCATCGGGATGGTCCCTAACTACATGTTTTCTCGGCTTGAACTTGGATCAGATTTACCTGATAGATCCATGACGAGTCGCAAATGGGCTGCTGATCTCGTAGCACAATTCCTAGTAGTAGGCTACTGGTCACAGAGTTGTGATTCCTAGTAGTAGGGCTGCTGGCTACTGCAGGGTGTCAAACTATCTCTTCTTTCGTATACGATTCGTCGGGATGGTCCCAAGCTACATGTTTTCTCGGCTTGAACTTGGATCAGTTTTACCTGATAAATCCATGACGAGTCGCAAATGGGCTGCTGATCTCGTAGCGGAGTTCCTAGTAGAAGGCTACTTGTCACAGAGTTTTGATTCCTAGTAGTAGGCTGCTGGATACCGCACGGTGTCAAACTATCTCTTCTTCCGTATACGCTTTGTCGGGATGGTCCCAAGCTACATGTTTTCTCGGCTTGAACTTGGATTAGATTTACATGATAGATCCATGACGAGTCGCAAATGGGCTGCTGATCTAGCTGAGTTCCTAGTAGTAGGCTACCGGGTCACAGAGTTTTGATTCCTAGTAGTAGGTTGCTGCCGCAGGGTGTTAAATTTTCTCTTCTTCCGTATACGCTTCGAGATGGACCCAAGCTATATGTTTTCTCGCCTGAACTTGGATCAGATTACTGATAGATCCATGACGAGTCGCAAATGGGTCTGCCGATCTCGTAGCGGAGTTCCTTGTAGTAGGCCTACCGGTCACAGAGTTGTGATTCCTAGTAGTAGTCTGCTACCACCAGGTGTCAAACTATCTCTTCTTCCAGAGTCTTTATTCGTCGGGATGGTCCCTAACTACATGTTTTCTCGGCTTGAACTTGGATCGTTGACTGATAGATCCATGACGAGTCGCAAATGGGCTGCTGATCTCGTAGCGGAGTTCCTTGTAGTAGGCTACTGGTCACAGAGTTGTGATTCCTAGTAGTACTGCTGCTGGCTACCGCAGGGTGTCAAACTATCTCTTCTTCCAATTACGATTCGTCGGGATGGTCCCTAACTACATGTTTTCTCGGCTTGAACTTGGATCAGATTTACCTGATAGATCCGTGACGAGTCGCAAATGGGATGCTGATCTCGTAGCGGAGTTCCTAGTAGTAGGCTACTGGTCACAGAGTTTTGATTCCTAGTCGTAGGCTGTAGGCTACCGCAGGGTGTCAAACTATCTCTTCTTCCATATACGCTTCGTCGGGATGGTCCAAAGCTACATGTTTTGTCGGCTTGAACTTGGATCAGTTTTACCTGATAAATCCATGACGAGTGGCAAATGGGCTGCTGATCTCGTAGCGGAGTTCCTAGTAGTTGGCTGCTGATCACAGAGTTGTGATTCCTAGTAGTAGGGCTGCTGGCTACCGCAGGGTGTCAAACTATCTCTTCTTCCAGAGTCTCTTCGTCGGGATGGTCCCAAACTACATGTTTTCTCGGCTTGAACTTGGATCAGATTTACCTGAAAGATCCATGACGAGTCGCAAATGGGCTGTTGATCTCGTAGCGGAGTTCCTAGTAGTAGGCTACTGGTCACAGAGTTGTGATTCCTAGCAGTAGGGCAGCTGGTTATAGTAGGGTGTCAAACTATCTCTTCTTCGATATTCGCTTCGTCGTCGGGATGGTCCCAAGCTACATGTTTTCTCGTCTTGAACTTGGATCAGATTTACCTGATAGATCCCTGACGAGTCGCAAATGGGCTGCTGATCTCGTAGCGGAGTTCCTAGTAGTAGGCTACTGGTCACAGAGTTTTGATTCCTAGTAATAGGCTGCTGGCTACCGCAGGGTGTTGATCTCTTCTTCCGTATACGATTCGTCGGGATGGTCCCAAGCTACATGTTTTCTCGGCTTGAACTTGGATCAGATTTACCTGATAGATCCATGACGAGTCGCAAATGGGCTGCTGATCTCGTAGCGGAGTTCCTAGTAGAAGGCTACTGGTCAAAGAGTTTTGATTCCTAGTAGTAGGCTGCTGGCTACCGCAGGGTGTTAAACTATCTCTTCTTCCGTATACGCTTCGCCGGGATGGTCCCAAGCTATATGTTTTCTCGGCTTGAACTTGGATCAGATTTACCTGATAGATCCATGACGAGTCGCAAATGGGCCGTTGTAGCGGAGTTCCTAGTAGTTGGCTGCTGATCACAGAGTTGTGATTCCTAGTAGTAGGGCTGCTGGCTACCGCAGGGTGTCAAACTATCTCTTCTTCCGTATACGATTCGTCGGGATGGTCCCTAACTACATGTTTTCTCGGCTTGAACTTGGATCAGATTTACCTGATAGATCCATGACGAGTCGCAAATGGGCTGCTGATCTCGTAGCGGAGTTCCTAGTAGTAGGCTACTGGTCACAGAGTTGTGATTCCTAGTAGTAGGGCTGCTGGCTACCGCAGTGTGTCAAACTATCTCTTCTTCCGTATACGCTTCGTCGGGATGGTCCAAAGCTACATGTTTTCTCGGCTTGAACTTGGATCAGATTTACCTGATAGATCCATGACGAGTCGCAAATGGGCTGCTGATCTCGTAGCGGAGTTGCTAGAAGTAGGCTACTGGTCACAGAGTTGTGACTCCTAGAAGTAGGGCTGCTGTATACCGCAGGGGGTCAAACTATCTCTTCTTCCGTATGCGCTTCGTCGGGATGGTCCCAAGCTACATGTTTTCTCAGCTTGAACTTGGATCAGATTTACCTGATAGATCCATGACGAGTCGCAAATTGGCTGCAGATCTCGTAGCGGAGTTCCTAGTAGTAGGCTACTGGTCACAGAGTTGTGATTCCTAGTAGTAGAGCTGCTGGCTACCGCAGGGTGTCAAAATATCTCTTCTTCCGTATACGCTTCGTCGGGATGGTCCCAAGCTATATGTTTTCTCGGCTTGAACTTGGATCAGATTTACCTGATAGATCCATGACGAGTCGCAAATGGGCTGCTGATCTTGTAGCGGAGTTCCTAGTAGTAGGCTACTGGTCAAAGAGTTGTGATTCCTAGTAGTAGGGCTGCTGGCTACCGCAGGGTGTCAAACTATCTCTTCTTCCGTATACGATTCGTCGGGATGGTCCCTAACTACATGTTTTCTCGGCTTGAACTTGGATAAGATTTACCTGATAGATCCGTGACGAGTCGCAAATGGGCTGCTGATCTCGTAGCGGAGTTCCTAGTAGTAGGCTACTGGTCACAGAGTTGTGATTCCTAGTAGTAGGGCTGCTGGCTACCGCAGTGTGTCAAACTATCTCTTCTTCCGTATACGCTTCGTCGGGATGGTCCAAAGCTACATGTTTTCTCGGCTTGAACTTGGATCAGATTTACATGATAGATTCATGGCGAGTCGCAAATGGGCTGCTGATCTCGTAGCGGAGTTCCTAGTAGTAGGCTACTGGTCACAGAGTTGTGATTCCTAGTAGTAGGCTGCTGGCTACCGCAGGGTGTTAAACTATCTCTTCTTCCGTATACGCTTCGTCGGGATGGTCCCAAGCTACATGTTTTCTCGGCTTGAACTTGGATCAGATTTACCTGATAGATCCATGACGAGTCGCAAATGGGCTGCTGATCTCGTAGCGGAGTTCCTAGTAGTAGGCTACTGGTCACAGAGTTGTGATTCCTAGTAGTAGGGCTGCTGGCTACCGCAGGGTGTCAAACTATCTCTTCTTCCGTATACGCTTCGTCGGGATGGTCCCAAGCTACATGTTTTCTCGGCTTGAACTTGGATCAGATTTACATGATAGATCCATGACGAGTCGCAAATGGGCTGCTGATCTCGTAGCGGAGTTCCTAGTAGTAGGCTACTGGTCACAGAGTTTTGATTCCTAGTAGTAGGCTGCTGGCTACCGCAGGGTGTCAAACTATCTCTTCTTCCGTATACGCTTCGTCGGGATGGTCCCAAACTACATGTTTTCGCGGCTTGAACTTGGAACAGATTTACCTGATAGATCCACGATGAGTCGCAAATGGGCTGCTGATCTCGTAGCGGATTTCTTAGTAGTAGGCTACTGGTCACAGAGTTGTGATTCCTAGTAGTAGGCTGCTGGCTACCGCAGGGTGTTAAACTATCTCATCTTCTGTATACGCTTCCTCGGGATGGTCCAAAGTTACATGTTTTCTCGGCTTGAACTTGGATCAGACTTACCTGATAGATCCATGACGAGTTTCAAATGGGCTGCTGATCTCGTAGCGGAGTTCCTAGTAGTAGGCTACTGGTCACAGAGTTGAGACTCCTAGAAGTAGGGCTGCTGGCTACCGCAGGGGGTCAAACTATCTCTTCTACTGTATACGCTTCGTCGGGATGGTCCCAAGCTACATGTTTTCTCGGCTTGAACTGGGATCAAATTTACATGATAGATCCATGACGAGTCACAAATGGGCTGCTGATCTCGTAGCGGAGTTCCAAGTTGTGGGCTACTAGTCACAGAGTTTTGATTCCTTGTAGTAGGCTGCTAGGTACCGCAGGGTGTTCAACTATCTCTTCCTCCGTATACGCTTCATCGGGATGGTCCCAAGCTACATGTTTTCTCGGCTTGAACTTGGCTCAGATTTACCTGATAGATCCAGGACGAGTCGCAAATGGGCTGCTGATCTTGTAGCGGAGTTCCTAGTAGTAGGATACTGGTCACAGAGTTTTGATTCCTAGTAGTAGGGCTGGTGGCTACCGCAGGGTGTCAAACTATCTCTTCTTCCGTATACGCTTCGTCGGGATGGTCCCAAACTACATGTTTTCTCCGCTTGAACTTGGATCAGATTTACCTGATTGATCCATGATGAGTCGCAAATGGGCTGCTGATCTCAAAGCGGAGTTGCTAGTAGTAGGCTATACTGGTCACAGAGTTGTGATTCCTAGTAGTAGGCTGCTGGCTACCGCAGGGTGTCAAACTATATCTTCTTTCGTATACGCTTCGTCGGGATGGTCCAAAGCTACATGTTTTCTCGGCTTAAACTTGGATCAGATATACCTGATAGATCCATGACGAGTCGCAAATGAGCTGCTGATCTCGTAGCGGAGTTCCTAGTAGAAGGCTACTGGTCACAGAGTTTTGATTTCTTGTAGTAGGCTGCTGGCTACCGCAGGGTGTCAAACTATCTCTTCTTCCGTATACGCTTCGTCGGGATGGTCCCCAGCTACATGTTTTCTCGGCTTGAACTTGGATCAGATTTACCTGATGGATCAGATTTACCTGATAGATCCATGACGAGTCGTAAATGGGCTGCTGATCTCGTAACGGAGTTCCTAGTAGTAGGCTACTGGTCACAGAGTTGTGATTCCTAGTAGTAGGGCTGTTGGCTACCGCAGGGTGTCAAACTATCTCTTCTTCCGTATACGCCTCGTTGGGATGATCCCAAGCTACATGTTTTCTCGGCTTGAACTTGGATCAGATTTACCTGATAGATCCATAACGAGTCGCAAATGGGCTGCTGATCTCGGAGCGGAGTTCCTAGTAGAAGGCTACTGGTCACAGAGTTTTGATTCCTAGTAGTGGGCTGCTGGCTACCGCTGGGTGTCAAATTATCTCTTCTTCCGTATACGCTTCGTCGGGATGGTCCCAAGCTACATGTTTTCTCGGCTTGAACTTGGATCAGATTTACCTGATAGATTCATGACGAGTCGCAAATGGGCTGCTGATCTCGTAGCAGAGTTCCTAGTAGTAGGCTACTGGTCACAGAGTTGTGACTAATAGAAGTAGGGGTGCTGGCTACCACAGGGGGTCAAACTATCTCTTCTACCCTATACGCATCGTCGGGATGGTCCCAAGCTACATGTTTTCTCGGCTTGAACTTGTATCAAATTTACATGATAGATCGATGACGAGTCGCAAATGGGTTGCTGATCTCGTAGCGGAGTTCCTAGTAGTGGGCTACTGGTCACAGAGTTTTGATTCCTAGTAGTAGGCTGCTGGCTACCGCAGGGTGTTAAACTATCTCTTCTTCCGTATACGCTTCGTCGGGATGGTCCCAAGCTATATGTTTTCCCGGCTTGAACTTGGATCAGATTTACCTGATAGATCCATGACGAGTTGCAAATGGGCTGCTGATCTCGTAGCGGAGTTCCTAGTAGTAGGCTACTGGTCACAGAGTTTTGATTCCTAGTTGTAGGGCTGCTGGCTACCGCAGGATGTTAAACTATCTCTTCTTCCGTATACGCTTCGTCGAGTTGGTCCCAAGCTACATATTTCCTCGGCTTGAACTCGGATGAGATTTACATGATCGATCCATGACGAGTCGCAAATGGGCTGCTGATCTCGTAGCGGAGTTCCTAGTAGTTGGGTACTGGTCAGAGAGTTGCGATTCTTAGTAGTAGGACTGCTGGCTACCGCAGGGTGTCAAACTATCTCTTCTTCCGTATACGCCTCGTCGGGATGATCCCAAGCTACATGTTTTCTCGGCTTGAACTTGGATCAGATTTACCTGATAGATCCATGACGAGTCGCAAATGGGCTGCTGATCTCGTAGCGGAGTTCCTAGATGTAGGCTACTGGTCAGAAAGTTGTGATTCTTAGTGGTAGGCTGCTGGCTACCGCAGGGTGTCAAACTATCTCTTCTTCCGAATACGCTTCGTCGGGATGGTCTCAAGCTACATGTTTTCTCGGCTTGAACTCGGAACAGATTTACATGATAGATCCATGACGAGTCGCAAATGGGATGCTGATCTCGTAGCGGAGTTCCTAGTAGTAGGCTACTAGTCACAGAGTTTTGATTCCTAGTTGTAGGCTGCTGGCTACCGCAGAGTGTTAAACTATCTCTTCTTCTGTATACGCTTCGCCGGGATGGTCCCAAGCTATATGTTTTCTCGGCTTGAACTTGGTTCAGATTTACCTGATAGATCCATGACGAGTCGCAAATGGGCTGCTGATATCGTAGCGGAGTTCCTTGTAGTAGGCTACTGGTCACAGAGTTGTGATTCCTTGTAGTAGGGCTGCTTGCTACCTCAGGGTGTCAAACTATCTCTTCTTCCGTATACGCTTCGTCGGGATGGTCCGAAGCTACATGTTTTTTCGGCTTGAACTCGGATCAGATTTACCTGATAGATCCATGACGAGTCGCAATTTGGGCTGCTGATCTCGTAGCGGAGTTCCTAGTAGTAGGCTACTGGTCACAGAGTTGTGATTCCTAGTAGTAGGGCTGCTGGCTACCGCAGGGTGTCAAACTATCTCTTCTTCCGTATACGATTCGTCGGGATGGTCCCAAGCTACATGTTTTCTCGTCTCGAACTTGGATCAGATTTACCTGATAGATCCATGACGAGTCGCAAATGGGCTGCTGATCTCGTAGCAGAGTTCCTAGTAGTAGGCTACTGGTCACAGAGTTTTGATTCCTAGTAGTAGGCTCCTGGCTACCGCAGGGTGTCAAACTATCTCTTCTTCTGTATACGCTTCGTCGGGATGGTCCAAAGCTACATGTTTTCTCGGCTTGAACTTGGATCAGATTTACCTGATGGATCCATGACGAGTCGCAAATCGGCTGCTGATCTCGTAGCGGAGTTCCTAGTAGTAGGCTACTGGTCAAAGAGTTGTGATTCCTAGTAGTAGGGCTACTTGCTACAGCAGGGTGTCAAACTATCTCTTCTTCCGTATACGCTTTGTCGGGATGGTCCGAAGCTACATGTTTTCTCGGCTTGAACTCGGATCAGATTTACTTGATACATCCATGACGAGCCGCAATTTGGGCTGCTGATCTCGTAACGGAGTTCCTAGTAGTAGGGTACTGGTCATTGAGTTGTGATTCCTAGTTGTAGGGCTGCTGGCTACCGTAGGATGTTAAACTATCTCTTCTTCCGTATACGCTTCGTCGGGTTGGTCCCAAGCTACATATTTCCTCGGCTTGAACTCGGATCAGATTTACATGATAGATTCATGACGAGTCGCAAATGGGCTGCTGATCTCGTAGCGGAGTTCCTAGTAGTTGGGTACTGGTCACAGAGATGCGATTCTTAGTAGTAGGGCTGCTGGCTACCGCAGGGTGTCAAACTATCTCTTCTTCCGTATACGCTTCGTCGGGATGGTCCCAAGCTACATGTTTTCTCGGCTTCAACTTGGATCAGATTTACCTGATAGATCCATGACGAGTCGCAAATGGGCTGCTGATCTCGTAGCGGAGTTCCTAGAAGTAGGGTACTGGTCACAAAGTTGTGATTCTTAGTAGTAGGCTGCTGGCTACCGCAGGGTGTCACACTATCTCTTCTTCCGAATACGCTTCGTCGGGATGGTCTCAAGCTACATGTTTTCTCGGCTTGAACTCGGATCAGATTTACATGATAGATCCATGACGAGTCGCAAATGGGCTGCTGATCTCGTAGCGGAGTTCCTAGTAGTAGGCTACTGGTCACAAAGTTATGATTCCTAGTAGTAGGGCTGCTAGCTACCGCAGGGTGTCAAACTATCTCTTCTTCCGTATACGATTCGTCGAGATGGTCCCAAGCTACATGTTTTCTCGGCTTGAACTTGGATCAGATTTACCTGATAGATCCATGACGAGTCGCAAATGGGCTGCTGATCTCGTAGCGGAGTTCCTAGTAGTAGGCTACTGGTCACAGAGTTGTGACTCCTAGAAGTAGGGCTGCTGGCTACCGCAGGTGGTCAAACTATCTCTTCTTCCGTATACGCGTCGTCGGGATGGTCCCTTGCTACATGTTTTCTCGGCTTGAACTCGGATCAGATTTACATGATAGATCCATGACGAGTCGCAAATGGGCTGCTGATCTCGTAGCGGAGTTCCTAGTAGTAGGCTACTGGCCACAGAGTTTTGATTCCTAGTAGTAGGCTGCTGGCTACCGCAGAGTGTTAAACTATCTCTTCTTCTGTATACGCTTCGCCGGGATGCTCCCAAGCTATATGTTTTCTCGGCTTGAACTAGGATCAGATTTACCTGATAGATCCATGACGAGTCGCAAATGGGCTGCTGATCTCGTAGCGGAGTTCCTAGTAGTAAGCTACTGGTCACAGAGTTGTGATTCCTAGTAGTAGGCTGCTGGCTACCGCAGGGTGTCAAACTATCTCTTCTTCCGTATACGCTTCGTCGGGATGGTCCAAAGCTACATGTTTTCTCGGCTTGAACTTGGATCAGATTTACCTGATAGATCCATGACGAGTCGCAAATGGGCTGCTGATATCGTAGCGGAGTTCCTTGTAGTAGGCTACTGGTCACAGAGTTGTGATTCCTAGTAGTAGGGCTGCTTGCTACCGCAGGGTGTCAAACTATCTCTTCTTCCGTATACGCTTCGTATGGATGGTCCGAAGCTACATGTTTTTTCGGCTTGAACTCGGATCAGATTTAACTGATAGATCCATGATGAGTCGCAATTTGGGCTGCTGATCTCGTAACGGAGTTCCTAGTAGTAAGGTACTGGTCATTGAGTTGTGATTCCTAGTTGTAGGGCTGCTGGCTACCGCAGGATGTTGAACTATCTCTTCTTCCGTATACGCTTCGTCGGGATGGTCCGAAGCTACATGTTTTTTCGGCTTGAACTCGGATCAGATTTACCTGATAGATCCATGACGAGTCGCAAATGGGTCGTTGATCTCGATGCGGGGTTCCTAGTAAGTGGTACCGGTCACAAAGTTGTGATTCTTAGTAGTAGGCTGCTGCGCAGGGTGTCACACTATCTCTTCTTCCGAATACGCCGTCGGGATGGTCTCAAGCTACATATTTTCTCGGCTTGAACTCGGATCAGATTTACATGATAGATCCATGACGAGTCGCAAATGGGCTCGCCGATCTCGGAGCGGAGTTCCTAGTAGTAGGCTACTGGTCACAGAGTTTTGATTCCTAGTAGTAGGCTGCTGGCTACCGCAGGGTGTCAAACTATCTCTTCTTCCGTATACGCTTCGTCGGGATGGTCCAAAGCTACATGTTTTCTCGGCTTGAACTTGGATCAGATTTACCTGATAGATCCATGACGAGTCGCAAATGGGCTGCTGATCTCGTAGCAGAGTTCCTAGTAGTAGGCTACTGGTCACAGAGTTGTGACTCCTAGAAGTAGGGCTGCTGGCTACCGCAGGGGGTCAAACTATCTCTTCTTCCGTATACGCGTCGTCGGGATGGTCCCTTGCTACATGTTTTCTCGGCTTGAACTCGGATCAGATTTACATGATAGATCCATGACGAGTCGCAAATGGGCTGCTGATCTCGTAGCGTAGTTCCTAGTAGTAGGCTACTGGCCACAGAGTTTTGATTCCTAGTAGTAGGCTGCTGGCTACCGCAGAGTGTTAAACTATCTCTTCTTCTGTATACACTTCGCCGGGATGCTCCCAAGCTATAAGTTTTCTCGGCTTGAACTTGGATCAGATTTACCTGATAGATCCATGACGAGTCGCAAATGGGCTGCTGATCTCGTAGCGGAGTTCCTAGTAGTAGGCTACTGGTCACAAAGTTGTGATTCCGAGTAGTAGGCTGCTGGCAACCGCAGGGTGTCAAACTATCTCTTCTTCCGTATACGCTTCGTCGGGATGGTCCAAAGCTACATGTTTTCTCGGCTTGAACTTGGATCAGATTTACCTGATAGATCCATGACGAGTCGCAAATGGGCTGCTGATCTCGTAGCGGAGTTCCTAGTAGTAGGCTACTGGTCACAGAGTTGTGATTCCTAGTAGTAGGGCTGCTTGCTACCGCAGGGTGTCAAACTATCTCTTCTTCCGTATACGCTTCGTCGGGATGGTCCGAAGCTACATGTTTTTTCGGCTTGAACTCGGATCAGATTTACCTGATAGATCCATGACGAGTCGCAATTTGGGCTGCTGATCTCGTAACGGAGTTCCTAGTAGTAGGGTACTGGTCATTGAGTTGTGATTCCTAGTTGTAGGGCTGCTGGCTACCGCAGGATGTTAAACTATCTCTTCTTTCGTATACGCTTCGTCGAGTTGGTCCCAAGCTACATATTTCCTCGGCTTGAACTCGGATCAGATTTACATGATAGATCCATGACGAGTCGCAAATGGGCTGCTGATCTCGTAGCGGAGTTCCTAGTAGTTGGGTACTGGTCACAGAGTTGCGATTCTTAGTAATAGGGCTGCTGGCTGCCGCAGGGTGTCAAACTATCTCTTCTTCCGTATACGCCTCGTCGGGATGGTCCCAAGCTACATGTTTTCTCGGGCTTGTACTTGGATCAAATTTACGTGATAGATCCATGACGAGTCGCAAATGGGCTACTGATCTCGTAGCACAGTTACTAGTAGTAGGCTTAGGCTACTGGTCACAGAGTTGTGACTCCTAGAAGTAGGGCTGCTGGCTACCGCCGGGGGTCAAACTATCTCTTCTTCCGTATACGCTTCGTCGGGATGGTCCGAAGCTATATGTTTTCTCAGATTGAACGTGGATCAGATTTACCTGATAGATCCATGACGAGTCGCAAATGGGCTGCTGATCTCGTAGCGGAGTTCCTAGTAGTAGGCTACTGTTCACAGAGTTGTGATTCCTAGTAGTAGGGCTGCTGGCAACCGCACATTGTCAAACTATCTTTTCTTCCGTATACGATTCGTCGGGATGGTCCCAGGCTACATGTTTTCTCGGCTTGAACTTGGATCAGATTTATATGATAGATCCATGACGAGTCGCAAATGGGCTGCTGATCTCGTAGCGGAGTTGCTATAAGTAGGCTATTGGTCACAGAGTTTTGATTCCAAGTAGTAGGCTGCTGGCTATCGCAGGGTGTCAAACTATCTCTTCTTCCGTATACGCTTCGTCGGGATGGTCCAAAGCTACATGTTTTCTCGGCTTGAACTTGGATCAGATTTACCTGATAGATCCATGACGAGTCGCAAATGGGCTGCTGATCTCGTAGTGGAGTTCCTAGTAGTAGGCTACTGGTCACAGAGTTGTGACTCCTAAAAGTAGGGCTGCTGGCTACCGCAGGGTGTCAAACTATCTCTTCTTCCGTATACGATTCGTCGGGATGGTCCCAAGCTACATGTTTTCTCGGCTTCAACTTTGATCAGATTTACCTTATAGATCCATGACGAGTCGCAAATGGGCTGCTGATCTCGTAGTGGAGTTCCTAGTAGTAGGCTACTGGTCACAGAGTTTTGATTCCTAGTAGTTGGCTGCTGGCTACCGCAGGGTGTCAAACTATCTCTTCTTTCGTATACGCTTCGTCGGGATGGTCCAAAGCTACATGTTTTCTCGGCTTGAACTCGGATCAGATTTACCTGATAGATCCATGACGAGTCGCAATTTGGGCTGCTGATCTCGTAGCGGAGTTCCTAGTAGTAGGGTACTGGTCACAGAGTTGCGATTCTTAGTAGTAGGGCTGCTGGGTACCGCAGGGTGTCAAACTATCTCTTCTTCCGTATACGCTTCGTCGGGATGGTCCCAAGCTACATGTTTTCTCGGCTTGAACTTGGATCAGATTTACTTGATAGATCCATGACGAGTCGCAAATGGGCTGCTGATCTCGTAGCGGAGTTCCTAGTAGTAGGCTACTGGTCACAAAGTTGTGATTCCTTGTAGTAGGCTGCTGGCTACCGCAGGGTGTCAAACTATCTCTTCTTCCGTATACGCTTCGTCGGGATGGTCCCAAGCTACATGTTTTCTCGGCTTGAACTAGGCTCAGAGTTATATGATAGATTCATGACGAGTCGCAAATGGGCTGCTGATCTCCTAGCGGAGTTCCTAGTAGTAGGCTACTGGTCACAGAGTTGTGATTCCTAGTTGTAGGGCTGGTGGCTACCGCAGGGTGTTAAACTATCTCTTCTTTTGTATACGCTTCGTCGGGATGGTCTCAAAGTACATGTTTTCTCGGCTTGAACTCGGATCAGATTTACATGACAGATCCATGACGAGTCGCAAATGGGCTGCTGATCTCGTAGCGGAGTTCCTAGTAGTAGGCTACTGGTCACAGAGTTGTGACTCCTAGAAGTAGGGCTGCTGGCTACCGCAGGTGGTCAAACTATCTCTTCTTCCGTATACGCTTCGTCGGGATGGTCCCAAGCTACATGTTTTCTCGGCTTGAACTTGGATTAGATTTACATGATAGATCTAGGACGAGTCGCAAATGGGCTGCTGATCAAGTAGCGGAGTTCCTAGTTGTAGGCAACTGGTCACAGAGTTGTGATTCCTAGTAGTAGGGCTGCTGGCTACCGTAGGGTGTCAAACTATCTCTTCTTCCGTATACGATTCGTCAGGATGGTCCCAAGCTACATTTTTTCTCGGCTTCAACTTTGATCAGATTTACCTGATAGATCCATGACGAGTCGCAAATGGGCTGCTGATCTCGTAGTGGAGTTCCTAGTAGTGGGCTACTGGTCACAGAGTTTTGATTCTTGTAGTTGGCTACTGGCTACCGCAGGGTGTCAAACTATCTCTTCTTGCGTATACGCTTCGTCGGGATGGTCCAAAGCTACATGTTTTCTCGGCTTGAACTTGGATCAGATTTACCTGATAGATCCATGACGAGTCGCAAATGGGCTGCTGATCTGGTAGTGGAGTTCCTAGTAGTAGGCTACTGGTCACAGAGTTGTGATTACTAGTAGTAGGGCTGCTGGCTAGCGCAGGGTTTCAAGCTATCTCTTCTTCCGTATACGATTCGTCGGGATGGTCCGAAGCTACATGTTTTCTCGGCTAGAACTCGGATCAGATTTACCTGATAGATCCATGACGAGTCGCAATTTGGACTGTTGATCTCGTAGCGGAATTCCGAGTAGTAGGGTACTGGTCACTGAGTTGTGATACCTTGTTGTAGGGCTGCTGGCTACCGCAGGATGTTAAACTATCTCTTCTTCCGTATATGCTTCGTCGGGTTGGTCCCAAGCTACATGTTTTCTCGGCTTGAACTCGGATCAGATTTACATGATAGATCGATGACGAGTCGCAAATGGGCTGCTGATCTCGTAGCGGAGTTCCTAGTAGTAGGGTACTGGTCACAGAGTTGTGATTCCTAGTAGTAGGCTGCTGGCTACCGCAGGGTGTCAAACTATCTCTTCTTCCGTATACGCTTCGTCGGGATGGTCCCAAGCTATATGTTTTCTCGGCTTGAACTTGGATCAGATTTACTTGATAGATCCATGACAAGAACGGGCGGCTGATCTCGTAGCGGAGTTCCTAGTAGTAGGCTACTGGTCACAAATTTGTGATTCCTTGTAGTAGGCTGCTGGCTACCGCAGGGTGTCAAACTATCTCTTCTTCCGTATACGCTTCGTCGGGATGGTCCCAAGCTACATGTTTTCTCGGCTTGAACTAGGCTCAGAGTTATACGATAGATTCATGACGAGTCGCAAATGGGCTGCTGATCTCCTAGTGGAGTTCCTTGTAGTAGGCTACTGGTCACAGAGTTGTGATTCCTAGTAGTTGGGCTGCTGGCTACCGCATGGTGTCAAACCATCTCTTCTTCCGTATACGCTTCGTCGGGAAGGTCCAAAGGTACACATTTTCTCAGGCTTGAACTTGGATCAGATTTACATTATAGATCCATCACCAGTCGCAAATGGGCGGCTGATCTCGTAGCGAAGTTCCTAGTAGTAAGCTACTGGTCACAGAGTTGTGATTCCTAGTAGTAGGGCTGCTGGCTACCGCAGGGTGTCAAACTATCTCTTCTTCCATATATGCTTCGTCGGGATGGTCCCAAGCTACATGTTTTCTCGGCTTGAACTTGGATCAGATTTACCTGATAGGTCCATAACGAGTCGCAAATGGGCTGCTAATCTCGTAGCGAAGTTCCTAGTAGTAGGCTACTGGTCACAGAGTTGTGATTCCTAGTAGTAGGCTGCTAGATACCGCTGGGTGTCAAGCTATCTCTTCTTCCGTATATGCTTCGTCGGGATGGTCCCAAGCTACGAGTTTTCTCGGCTTAAACTTGGATCAGATTTACCTGATAGATCCATGACAAGTCGCAAACGGGCGGCTGATCTCGTGGCGGAGTTCCTAGTAGTTGGCTACTGGTCACAGATTTGTGATTCCTAGTAGTAGGGCTGCTGGCTACCACAGGGTGTTAAACTATCTCTTCTACCGTATACGCTTCGTCGGGATGGTCCCAAGCTACATGTTTTCTCGGCTTGAACTTACATCAGATTTACCTGATAGATCCATGACGAGTCGCAAATGGGCTGCTGATCTCGTACCGGAGTTCCTAGTAGTAGGCTACTGGTCACAGAGTTTTGATTCCTAGTAGTAGGCTGCTGGCTACCGCAGGGTGTCAAACTATCTCTTCTTCCGTGTACGCTTCGTCGGGATGGTCCCAAGCTACATGTTTTCTCGGCTAGAACTTGGTTTAGATTTACCTGATAGATCCATGACAAGTCGCAAATGGGCTGCCGATCTCGTAGCGGAGTTCCTAGTAGTAGGCTACTGGTCACAGAGTTTTGATTCCTAGTAGTAGGCTGCTGGCTACCGCAGGGTGTTAAACTATCTCTTCTTCCGTATACGCTTCGTCGGGATGGTCCCAAGCTACATGTTTTCTCGGCTTGAACTTGGATCAGATTTACCTGATAGATCCATGACGAGTCGCAAATGGGTTGCTGATCTCGTAGCGAAGTTCCTAGTAGTAGGCTACTGGTCACAGAGTTGTGATTCCTAGTAGTAGGGCTGCTGGCTACCGCAGCGTGTCAAACTATGTCTTCTTCCGTATACGCTTCGTCGGGATGATCCCAAGCTACATGTTTTCTCGGCTTGAACTCGGTTACGATTTACCTGATAGATCCATGACGAGTCGCAAATGGGCTGCTGATCTCGTAGCAGAGTTCCTAGTAGTAGGCTACTCCTTACAGAGTTGTGATTCCTAGTTGTAGGGCTGCTGGCTACCACAGGGTGTCAGACAATCTCTTCTCCCGTATACGCTTCATCGAAATGGTCCCAAGCTACATGTTTTCTCGGCTTGAACTTGGATCAGATTTACCTGATAGATCCATGACGAGTCGCAAATGGGCTGCTGATCTCGTAGCGGAGTTCCTAGTACTAGTCTACTGGTCACACAGTTGTGATTCCTAGTTGTAAGGCTGCTGGCTACCGCAGGGTGTTAAACTATCTCTTCTTCCGTATACGCTTCGGCGGGATGGTCTCAAGCTACATGTTTTCTCGGCTTGAACTAGGATCAGATTTACATCATAGATCCATGACGAGTCGCAAATGTGCTGCTGATCTCGTAGCGGAGTTCCTTGTAGTCGGCTACTGGTCATACACTTGTGATTCCTAGTAGTAGGGCTGCTGGCTACCGCAGGGTGTTAAACCCTCTCTTCTTCCACATACGCTTCGTCGGGAAGGTGCCAAACTACATGTTTTCTCGGCTTAAACTTGGATCAGATTTACCTGATATATCCGTGACGAGTCGCAAATGGGCTGCTGATCTCGTAGCGGAGTTCCTAGTAGGCTACCGGTCTCAGATTTGTGATTTTTAGTAGTAGGGCTGCTGGCTACCGCAGGGTGTTAAACCATCTCTTGTTCCGTATACGCTTCATCGGGATGGTCCCAAGCTACTTGTTTTCTCGGCTTGAACTTGGATCAGATTTACCTGATAGATCCGTGACGAGTCGCAAATGGGTTGCTGATCTCGTAGCAGAGTTCCTAGTAGTAGGCTACAGGTCACAGAGTTTTGATTCCTAGTAGTAGGCTGCTGGCTACCGCTGGGTGTCAAACTGTCTCTTCTTCCGTATACGCTTCGTCGGGATGGTCCCAAGCTACATGTTTTCTTGGCATGAACTTGGTTCAGATTTACCAGATAGATCCATGACGAGTCGCAAATGGGCTGCTGATCTCGTAGCGGAGTTCCTAGTAGTAGGCTACTTGGTCACAGTGTTTTGATTTCTAGTAGTAGGCCGCTGGCTACCGCAGGGTGTCAAACTATCTCTTCTTCTGTATACGCTTCGTCGGGATGGTCCCAAGCTACATGTTTTCTCGGCTTGAATTTGGTTCAGATTTACCTGATAGATCCTTGACAAGTCGCAAACGGGCGGCTAATCTCGTAGCGAAGTTCCTAGTAGTAGGCTACTGGTCACAGAGTTGTGATTCCTAGTAGTAGGCTGCTGGATACCGCTGGGTGTCAAACTATCTCTTCTTCCGTATATGCTTCGTCGGGATGGTCCCAAGCTACATGTTTTCTCGGCTTGAACTTGGATCAGATTTACCTGATAGATGCATGACGAGTCGCAAATGGGCTGCTAATCTCGTAGCGAAGTTCCTAGTAGTAGGCTACTGGTCACAGAGTTGTGATTCCTAGTAGTAGGCTGCTGGATACCGCTGGGTGTCAAACTATCTCTTCTTCCGTATATGCTTCGTCGGGACGGTCCCAAGCTACATGTTTTCTCGGCTTAAATTGGATCAGATTTACCTGATAGATCCATGACAAGTCGCAAACGGGCGGCTGATCTCGTAGCGGAGTTCCTAGTAGTTGGCTACTGGTCACAGATTTGTGATTCCTAGTAGTAGGGCTGCTGGCTACCACAGGGTGTTAAACTATCTCTTCTTCCATATACGCTTCGTCGGGATGGTCCCAAGCTATATGTTTTCTCGGCTTGAACTTGGATCAGATTTACCTGATAGATCCATGACGAGTCGCAAATGGGCTGCTAATCTCGTAGCGAAGGTCCTAGTAGTAGGCTACTGGTCACAGAGTTGTGATTCCTAGTAGTAGGCTGCTGGGTACCGCTGGGTGTCAAACTATCTCTTCTTCCGTATATGCTTCGTCGGGACGGTCCCAAGCTACATGTTTTCTCGGCTTAAACTTGGATCAGATTTACCTGATAGATCCATGACAAGTCGCAAACGGGCGGCTGATCTCGTGGCGGAGGCCCTAGTAGTGGCTACTGGTCACAGATTTGTGATTCTTAGTAGTAGGGCTGCTGGCTACCACGGGGTGTTAAACTATCTCTTCTTCCGTATACGCTTCGTCGGAATGGTCACAAGCTACATGTTTTCTCGGCCTGAACTTGGATCAGATTTACCTGATAGATCCATGACGAGTCGCAAATGGGCTGCTGATCTCGTAGCGGAGTTCCTAGTACTAGGCTACTGGTCACAGAGTTGTGATTCCTAGTAGTAGGGCTGCTGGCTACCGCAGCGTGTCAAACTATCTCTTCTTCCGTATACGCTTCGTCGGGATGGTCCCAAGCTACATGTTTCTCGGCTTGAACTCGGTTATGATTTACCTGATAGATCCATGACGAGTCGCAAATGGGCTGCTGATCTCGTAGCAGAGTTCCTAGTAGTAGGGTACTCCTTACAGAGTTGTGATTCCTAGTAGTAGGGCTGCTGGCTACCACAGGGTGTCAAACAATCTCTTCTTCCGTATACGCTTCGTCGGAATGGTCCCAAGCTACATGTTTTCTCGGATTGAACTTGGATCAGATTTACCTGATAGATCCATGACGAGTCGCAAATGGGCTGCTGATCTCGTAGCGGAGTTCCTAGTAGTAGGCTACTGGTCACACAGTTGTGATTCCTAGTTGTAAGGCTGCTGGCTACCGCAGGGTGTTAAACTATCTCTTCTTCCGTATACGCTTCGTCGGGATGGTCTCAAGCTACATGTTTTCTCGGCTTGAACTAGGATCAGATTTACATGGTAGATCCACGACGAGTCGCAAATGGGCTGGTGATCTCGTAGCGGAGTTCCTTGTAGTCGGCTACTGGTCACAGATTTTTGATTCCTAGTAGTAGGGCAGCTGGCTACCGCAGGGTGTTAAACTGTGGGCAGCATGCCCTGGAATTTCCGGATTCCAAAGCGAGCCTCCGGGAATTTCGTTTCCCGGAGCAAGGGCCCGATAGATCGAGGGAGCACGAATGCGAGAAGCGCCAAGAAACACAGTCGCCACCTGGCTCAAGGTCCGTCACCCAAGGAACCGTATTTCAAGCACCTACTGCGCTATTTGATTTGAAAAGTGAAGGAACCGATCCGTCATAACCATATCTGGGTTCGGAGCCAATGTTACGAGGGGAAGGTTTTTAAGGCACCCCTCTCGCCCAATCCGGAGATCGGTCTCTACTTAGGCATTTTGTGAAAGTATTTGTGATTCGTTTTCTTCTTTAACCAATTTTAAGCCAATTAGGGCGGGGGAACAGTTAATCGAGGATTAAAACTGTAACAAGTTTGCAAGATGTGATTAAATATGGCATGGATGAATAATGAAATAACTAAAATGGGATAAGATTTAATCTCTGGTCAAACCTGGACCAAAACAGCTCAAAGAGTGAGTGTACCACTTGACTACCACCTTTGCATGCATGGATCTACGTGCATGCAAAGATGTGTATCGCGCGATACACTTACTCTCTTGCGGGACCATGTTCCAACACAGTTAAATTTTATCCCCTTCTCGGCTCTGGAAGGACCAGTGCACAGGAGGCAAACCAAGCGGTTTATATGGACTGGAAGTAAATAATTAATCCTAATTATTACAAACAGAACTGAAATAAATTGAAATACAACCCCTAAAACAGGGGGGGTATGAAAACAAAGGCCAGGACCAAGTTGCTCATGCAAGGGCAACTTCGGGATCAACACGATCGTCGAGACAAGAACTATATCGCGATGGTCCTGATGGACTTCCAGAATTGCTTTGCATGTTACGAGCCTGCACAAATCCGGATGCAACCCAGAAGCATTCCAACAAATTCAATAAGCAAGAAAAGCTAAACTATGTATTTTAACTTGCTTGACAGTGAGCTAAAATCCTAACAAAGCTCAAAATACATGACAATAAGTAAATACAACAAAAACCAATCATCCCCAAACCCCACAAGGTCCATCGCGTGGGACACCGGTGTGTCGCGCGAGATAGATAGACCATCGCGCGAGGGTATGATTTGCAAGGTTTCTTGTAACTCTGTTGACTTTAGGACCAGGATTGGTATTGATTACCAACCTTGGCCCTGACAGCCCCCCTCAGGGATCAAAACAGTAAGCAGAACAAGGAATTATACCTTTGCTTGAAAGGTTTCGGGAATGGATTGAAGCTTGTGATGGAAAATGGAGTTTGTTATGAACTGATCAAATATGCTAGTGGTGAGGGCCTTAGTGTGCTTGATGTTCTTATTGGCCTTGTGTTTAAATCCCCTTTTGAAAATTCATAACCCTTTGATTGAAAGAGTGAGGGGTATTTATAGGGGAGGTAAGGGCAAAGGGTGGTGGCAAACACCCACTTAGGAAACTTGGTGGCTAAGTATGGTGGAAAGGTGATAGGGAGAGGTTGTGAGGTGGAGTGTTCAAGACACTGCCACATTACGGGCTGTCTTGAGGAAGAACGGGGTTGATAGCCTGCAGACTTCCCGGCAAGCAACCAAGTGGGTGACAAAAGGTGAAAGGGACGAGCAAAGTGTGTCGCGCGGCACAGTTGGTGTCTCGCGCGAGGTAGCCACTGTCGCGCGTGGACAGTTAAAGCTTTGACTTTGACCACACCTGCAAAGTCTCGCGCGAGAGAGAAAGTGTCTCGCGCGATTGTCAAACTCCAAACCAAGGCTGAAATGATTCTTATTTTAAAACAAGGGGTCCAAAGGGTCCAAAAAGAGGGGGCTCCTATCCACACCAAGCTCAAACCTTTCCCATTCTCAAGCCTGCTTCTTGATCCGTTTCATCATCGAGGAATCAAATACCATAAGTAAAGCAATCTGGAAGCCCCGATTGGGGTGTCTACATAAACCCTCTCTTCTTCCACATACGCTTCGTCGGGAAGGTGCCAAACTACATGTTTTCTCGGCTTAAACTTGGATCAGATTTACCTGATAGATCCATGACGAGTCGCAAATGGGCTGCTGATCTCGTAGCGGAGTTCCTAGTAGGCTACCGGTCTCAGATTTGTGATTTTTAGTAGTAGGGCTGCTGGCTACCGCAGCGTGTTAAACCATCTCTTCTTCCGTATACGCTTCATCGGGATGGTCCCAAGCTACCTGTTTTCTCGGCTTGAACTTGGATCAGATTTACCTGATAGATCCGTGACGAGTCGCAAATGGGTTGCTGATCTCGTAGCAGAGTTCCTTGTAGTAGGCTACTGGTCACAGAGTTTTGATTCCTAGTAGTAGGCTGCTGGCTACCGCAGGGTGTCAAACTATCTCTTCTTCCGTATACGCTTCGTCGGGATGGTCCCAAGCTACATGTTTTCTCGGCTTGAACTTGGTTCAGATTTACCTGATAGATCCATGACGAGTCGCAATTGGGCTGCTGATCTCGTAGCAGAGTTCCTAGTAGTAGGCTACTGGTCACAGAGTTTTGATTCCTAGTAGTAGGCTGCTGGCTACCGCAGGGTGTCAAACTATCTCTTCTTCTGTATACGCTTCGTCGGGATGGTCCCAGGCTACATGTTTTCTCGGCTTGACTTGGTTCAGATTTACCTGATAGATCCTTGACGAGTCGCAAATGGGCTGCTGATCTCGTAGCAAAGTTCCTAGTAGTAGGCTACTGGTCACAGAGTTGTGATTCCTAGTAGTAGGCTGCTGGATACCGCTGGGTGTCAAACTATCTCTTCTTCCGTATATGCTTCGGCGGGATGGTCCCAATCTACATGTTTTCTCGGCTTGAACTCGGTTAAGACTTACCTGATAGATCCATGACGAGTCGTAAACGGGCTGCTGATCTCGTAGCGGAGTTCCTAGTAGTAGGCTACTCGTCACAGAGTTGTGATTCCTAGTAGTAGGGCTGCTGGCTACCGCAGGGTGTCACAAACTATCTCTTCTTCCGTATACGCTTCGACGGGATGGTCCCAGGCTACATGTTTTCTCGGCTTGAACTTGGATCACATTTACCTGATAGATCCATGACGAGTCGCAAATGGGCTGCAGATCTCGTAGCGGAGTTCCTAGTAGTAGGCTACTACTCACACAGTTGTGATTCCTAGTTGTAGGGCTGCTGGCTACCGCAGGGTGTTAAACTATCTCTCCTTCTGTATACGCTTCGTTGGGAAGGTCATAAGCTACATGTTTTCTCGGCTTGAACTCGCATCAGATTTACATGATAGATCCATGACGAGTCGCAAATGGGCTGCTGATCTCGTAGCGGAGTTCCTAGTAGTAGGCTACTGGTCACAGAGTTGTGATTCCTAGTAGTAGGGCTGCTGGCTACCGCAGGGTGTGAAACTATCTCTTCTTCCATATGCGCTTCGTCGGGATGATCCGAAGCTACATGTTTTCTCGGCTTGAACTCGGTCAAGATTTACCTGATAGATCCATGACGAGTCGCAAATGAGCTGCTGATCTCGTAGCGGAGTTCCTAGTAGTAGGCTACTCGTCACAGAGTTGTGATTCCTAGTAGTAGGGCTGTTGGCTACCGCAGGGTGTCAAACTATCTCTTCTTCCGTATACGCTTCGTCGGGATGGTCTCAAGCAACATGTTTTCTCGGCTTGAACTAGGATCAGATTTACAAGATAGATCCATGACGAGTCGCAAATGGGCTGCTGATCTCGTAGCGGAGTTCCTAGTAGTCGGCTACTGGTCACAGATTTGTGATTCCTAGAAGTAGGGCTGCTGGCTACCGCAGGGTGTTAAACCCTCACTTCTTCTACATACGCTTCGTCGGGAAGGTGCCAAACTACATGTTTTCTCGGCTTAAACTTGGATCAGATTTACCTGATAGATCCATGACGAGTCGCAAATGGGCTACTGATCTCGTAGCGGAGTTCCTAGTAGGCTACCGGTCTTAGATTTGTGATTTTTAGTAGTAGGGCTGCTGGCTACCGCAGGGTGTCAAACCATCTCTTCTTCCGTATACGCTTCATCGGGATCGTCCCAAGCTACCTGTTTTCTCGGCTTGAACTTGGATCAGATTTACCTGATAGATCCATGACGAGTCGCAAATGGGTTCCTAATCTCGTAGCAAAGTTCCTAGTAGTAGGCTACTGGTCACAGAGTTTTGATTCCTAGTAGTAGGCTGCTGGCTACCGCAGGGTGTCAAACTATCTCTTCTTCCGTATACGCTTCGTCGGGATGGTCCCAAGCTACATGTTTTCTCGGCTTGAACTTGGTTCAGATTTACCTGATAGATCCATGACGAGTCGCAAATGGGCTGCTAATCTCGTAGTGGAGTTCCTAGTAGTAGGCTACTGGTCACAAAGTTTTGATTCCTAGTAGTAGGCTGCTGGCTACCGCAGGGTGTCAAACTATCTCTTCTTCCGTATACGCTTCGTCGTGAAGGTCCCAAGCTACATGTTTTCTTGGCTTGAACTTGGTTCAGATTTACCTGATAGATCCTTGACGAGTCGCAAATGGGCTGCTGATCTCGTAGCGAAGTTCCTAGTAGTAGGCTACTGGTCACAGAGTTGTGATTCCTAGTAGTAGGTTGCTGGATACCGCTGGGTGTCTAACTATCTCTTCTTCCGTATATTCTTCGGCGGGAGGGTCCCGAGCTACATGTTTTCTCGGCTTGAACTCGGTTAAGATTTACCTGATAGATCCATGACGAGACGCAAATGGGCTGCTAATCTCGTAGTGGAGTTCCTAGTAGTAGGCTACTGGTCTCAGATTTGTGATTTCTAGTAGTAGGGCTGCTGGCTACCGCAGGGTGTTAAACCATCTGTTCTTCTGTATACGCTTCGTCGGGATGGTCCCAAGCTACATGTTTTCTCGGCTTGAACTTGGTACAGATTTACGTGATAGATCCATGACGAGTCGCAAATGGGCTGCTGATCTCGTAGCGGAGTTCCTAGTAGTAGGCTACTGGTCATAGAGTTGCGATTCTTAGAAGTAGGGTTTCTGGCTATCGCAGGGTGTCAAACCATCTCTTCTTCCGTATACGCTTCGTTGGGAAGGTCATAAGCTACATGTTTTCTCGGCTTGAACTCGGATCAGATTTACGTGATAGATCCATGAAGAGTCGCAAATGGGCTGCTGATCTCGTAGCGGAGTTCCTAGTTGTAGGATACCGGTCATAGAGTTGTGATTCCTAGTAGTAGGCTGCTGGCTACCGCAGGGTGTCAAACTATCTCTTCTTCCGTATACACTTCGTCGGGATGGTCCCAAGCTATATGTTTTCTCGGCTTGAACTCGGTTAAGATTTACCTGATAGATCCATGACGAGTCGCAAATGGGCTGCTGATCTCGTAGCGGAGTTCCTAGTACTAGGCAACTGGTCACAGAGTTTTGATTCCTACTAGTGGGCTGCTGGCTACCGCAGGGTGTCAAACTATCTCTTCTTCCGTATACGCTTCGTCGGGATGGTCCCAAGCTACATGTTTTCTCGCCTTGAACTCGATTAAGATTTACCTGATAGATCCATGACGAGTCGCAATTGGGCTGCTGATCTCGTAGCGGAGTTCCTAGTAGTAGGGTACTGGTCACAGAGTTGTGATTCCTAGTAGTAGGGCTACTGGGTACTGCTGGGTGTCAAACTATCTCTTCTTCCGTATACGCTTCTTCGGGATGGTCCCAAGCTAGAAGTTTTCTCGGTTTTAACTCGGATAAGATTTACCTGATAGATCCATGACGAGCCGCAATTGGGCTGCCGATCTCGTAGCAGAGTTCTTAGTAGTTGGGTACTGGTCACAGAGTTGTGATTCCTAGTGGTAGGGCTGCTAGCTACCGCAGGATGTTAAACTATCTCTTCTTCCGTATACGCTCCGTCGGGTTGGTCCCAAGCTACATGTTTTCCCGGCTTGAACTCGGATCAGATTTACCTAGTCGCAAATGGGCTGCTGATCTCGTAGCGGAGTTCCTAGTAGCAGGCTACTGGTCACAGAGTTGCGATTCTTAGTAGTAGGGATGCTGGCTACCGCAGGGTGTCAAACCATCTCTTCTTCCGTTTACGCTTCGTCGGGATGGTCCCATGCTACATGTTTTCTAGGCTTTAGCTCGGATTAGATTTACCTGATAGATCCATGACGAGTCGCAATTGGGTTGCTGATCTCGTAGCCGAGTTCCTAGTAGTAAGCTACTGGTCATAGAGTTGTGTTTTTTAGTAGTAGGCTGCTGGCTACCGCAGGGTGTCAAACTATCTTTTCTTCCGTATACGCTTCGTCGGGATGGTCCCATGCTACATGTTTTCTCGGCTTGACCTCGGATCAGGTTTACTTGATAGATCCATGACGAGTCGCAAATGGGCTGCTGATCTCGTAGCGGAGTTCCTAGTAGTAGGCTATTGGTCACAGAGTTTTAATTCCTAGTAGTAGGCTGCTGGCTACGGCAGGGTATCAACCCATCTCCCCTTCTGTATACGCTTCGTCGGGATGGTCCCAAGCCACATGTTTTCTCGGCTTGAACTCGGATTAGAGTTACATGATAGATCCATGACGAGTCGCAAATGGGCTGCTGATCTCGTAGCGGAGTTCCTAGTAGTAGGCTACTGGTCACAGAGTTGTGATTCCTAGTAGTAGGGCTGCTGGCTACCGCTGGGTGTCAAACTATCTCTTCTTCCGTATACGCTTCGTCGGGATGGTCCCGAGCTGGATGTTTTCTCGGTTTTAACTCGGATCAGATTTACCTTATAGATCCATGACGAGTCGCAATTGGGCTGCTGATCTCGTAGCGGAGTTCCTAGTAGAAGGGTACTGGTCACAGAGTGGTGATTCCTAGTTATAGGGCTGCTGGCTACCGCAGGATGTTAAACTATCTCTTCTTCCGTATACGCTTCGTCGGGTTGGTCCCAAGCGACTTATTTTCTCGGCTTGAACTCGGATCAGATTTACCTGATTGATCCATGACGAGTCGCAAATGGGCTGCTGATCTCGTAGTGGAGTTCCTAGTAGTAGGCTACTGGTCACAGTGTTGCGATTCTTAGTAGTAGGGCTGTTGGCTACCGCAGGGTGTCAAACCATCTCTTCGTCGGGATGGTCCCATGCTACATGTTTTCTAGCCTTTAGCTCGGATTAGATTTACCTGATAGATCCATGACGAGTCGCAATTGGGTTGCTGATCTCGTAGCGGAGTTCCTAGTAGTAGGCTACTGGTCATAGAATTGTGATTCCTAGTAGTAGGCTGCTGGCTACCCAGGGTGTCAAACTATCTCTTCTTCCGTATACGCTTCGTCGGGATGGACCCAAGCTACATGTTTTCTCGGCTTCAAACATGGATCAGATTTACTTGATAGATCCGTGACGAGTAGCAAATGGGCTGCTGATCTTGCAGCGGAGTTCCTAGTAGTGGGCTACTGGTCAAAGAGTTGTGATTCTTAGTAGTAGGTCTGCTGGCTACCGCAGGGTGTCAAATCATCTCTTCTTTCGCATACGCTTCGTCGGAATGGTCCTATGCTACATGTTTTCTCGGCTTGACCTCGGATCAGATTTACTTGATAGATCCATGACGAGTCACAAATGGGCTGCCGATCTTATAGCGGAGTTCCTAGTAGTAGGCTACTGGTCACAGAGTTGTGATTCCTATTAGTTGGCTGCTGACTACCGCAGGCAGTCAAACCATCTCTTCTTCCGTATACGCTTCGTCGGGAAGGTCCCAAGCTACATGTTTTCTCGACTTGAGCTCAGATCAGAGTTACATGATAGATCCATGACGAGTCGCAAATGGGCTGCGGATCTCGTAACGGAGTTCCTAGTAGTAGGCTACTGGTCACAGAGTTGTGATTCCTAGTAGTAGGCTGCTGGCTGCCGCAAGGTGTCAAACCATCTCTTCTTCCGTATACGCTTCGTCGCGAAGGTCCCAAGCTACTTGTTTTCTCGGCTTGAACTCGGATCAGAGTTACACTATAGATCCATGACGAGTCACAAACGGGCTGCTGAGCTCGTAGCGGAGTTCCTAATAGTATGCTATTAGTCACAGAGTTGTGATTCCTAGCAGTAGGGCTGCTGGCTACCGCTGGGTGTCAAACCATCTCTTCTTCCATATACGCTTCGTCGGGAAGGTCCCAAGCTACATGTTTTCTCGGCATGAACTTGGATCAGAATTACACGATAGATCCATGACGTGTCGCAAATGCGTTGCTAATCTCGTAGCGGAGTTCCTAGTAGTATGCTACTGGTCACAGAGTTGTGATTCCTAGTAGTAGGGCTGCTGGCTACCGCTGGGTGTCAAACCATCTCTTCTTCCGTATACGCTTCGTCGGGATGGTCCCATGCTCCATGTTTTCTCAGCTTTAACTCGGATCAGATTTACCTGATAGATCCATGACGAGTCGCAAATGGGTTGCTGATCTCGTAGCAGAGTTCCTAGTGGTCGGCTACAATTGACAGTGGTGATTCCAAGTAGCAGGGCTGCTGTCTACCATAGGGTGTCAAACTATCTCTTCTTCCATATACGCTTCGTCGGGATGGTCCCAAGCTACATGTTTTCTCGGCTTGAACTTGGATCACATTTACCTGATAGATCCCTGATACGTCGCAAATGGGCTGCTGATCTCGTAATGGAGTTCCTAGTAGTAGGCTACTGGTCACAGAGTTGTGATTCCTAGTAGTAGGGCTGCTGGCTACCGCTGGGTGTCAAACCATCTCTTCTTCCGTATATGCTTCATCGGGATGGTCCCATGCTCCATGTTTTCTCGGCTTTAACTCGGATCAGGTTTACCTAAAATCAAAATGACGAGTCGCAAATGGGCTGCTAATCTCGTAGCGGAGTTCCTAGTAGTTGGCTACTGGTCACAGAGTTGTGATTCCTAGTAGTAGGGCTGCTGGCTATCGCAGGGTGTCAAACTATCTCTTTTTCTGTATACGCTTCGTCGGGATGGTCCCAAACTACATGTTTTCTCGGCTTGAACTTGGATCAGATTTACCTGATAGATCCATGATGAGTCGCAAATGGACTGCTGATCTCGTAGCGGAGTTCCTAGTAGTAGGCTACTGGTCACATAGTTCTTCCGTATACGCTTCATCGGGATGGTCCCATGCTCCTTGTTTTCTCGGTTTTAACTCAGATCAGATTTACCTAAAATCAAAATGACGAGTCGCAAATGGGCTGCTGATCTCGTAGCGGAGTTCCTAGTAGTTGGCTACTGGTCACCGAGTTGTGATTCCTAGTTGTAGTGCTGCTGGCTACCGCTGGGTGTTAAACTATCTCTTCTTCCGTATACGCTTCGTCGGGATGGTCCCAAGATACATGTTTTCTCGGCTTAAACTTCGATCAAATTTACATGATCGATCCATGACGAGTCGCAAATGGGCTGCTGATCTCGTAGCGGAGTTCCTAGTAGTAGGCTACTGGTCACAAAGTTGTGATTCCAAGTAGTAGGGCTGCTGGCTACCGCAGGGTGTCAAACCATCTCCTCTTTCGTATACGCTTCGGCGGGATGGTCCCAAGCTATATGTTTTCTCGGCTTGAAAATCGGATCAGATTTACAAGATAGATCCCTGACGAGTCGCAAATGGGCTGCTGATCTCGTAGCGGAGTTCCTAGTAGTAGGCTATTGGTCATAGAGTTGTGATTCATGGTAGTAGGGCTGCTGGCCACCGCCGGGTGTAAAACCATCTCTTCTTCCGTATACGCTTCGTCGGGATTGTCACATGCTACATGTTTTTTCGGCTTCAACTCATATCAGATTTACCTGATAGATCCATGACGCGTCGCAAATGGGCTGCTGATCTTGTAGCGGAGTTCCTAGTAGTAGGCTACCGGTCACAGAGTTGTGATTCTTAGTAGTTGGGCTGCTGGCTACCACAGGGTGTCAAACCATCTCTTCTTCCGTATATGCTTCGTCGGGATGGTCCCATGCTCCTTGCTTTCTCGGCTTTAACTCGGATCAGATTTACATGATAGATCCATGACGAGTCGCAAATCGGCTGCTGATCTCGTAGCGGAGTTCCTAGTAGTTGGCTACTGGTCACAGAGTTGTGATTCCTAGTAGTAGGACTGCTGGCTATCGCAGGGTGTCAAACTATATCTTTTTCCGTATTCGCTTTGTCGGGATGATCCCAGGCTACTTGTTTTCTTGGCTTGAACTTGGATCAAATTTACCTAATAGATCCATGACGAGTCGAAAAATGAGCAGTTGATCTCGTAGCGGAGTTCCTAGTAGTAGGCAACTGGTCATAGAGTTGTGATTCATAGTAATAGGGCTACTGGCCACCGTAGGGTGTAAAACCATCTCATCTTCTGTATACGCTTCGTTGGGAAGTTCCTAAGCTACAAGTTTTCTCGGCTTGTACTAGGATCAGATTTACCTGATAGATCCATGACGAGTCGCAAATGGGCTGCTGATCTCGTAGCGGAGTTCCTAGAAGTAGGCTAGTGGTCACAGAGTTGTGATTCCTAGTAGTAGGCTGCTGGCTACCGCAGGGTGTCAAAGCATCTCTTCTTCCGTATACGCTTCGTCGGGAAGGTCCCAAGCTACATGTTTTCTCGGCCTGAACTCGTATCAGAGTTACACGATAGATCCATGACGAGTTGCAAATGGGCTGCTGATCTCGTAGCGGAGTTCCTAGTAGCATGCTACTGGTCACAGAGTTGTGATTCCTAGAAGTAGGGCTGCTGGCTACCGCTGGGTGTCAAACCTTCTCTTCTTCCGTATACACTTCGTCGGGAAGATCCCAAGCTACATGTTTTCTCGGCTTGAACTCGGATCAGAGTTACACGATAGATCATTGACGTATCGCAAATACGCTGCTGATCTCGTAGCGGAGTTCCTAGTAGTATGCTACTGGTCACAGAGTTGTGATTCATAGTAGCAGGGCTGCTGGCTACCGCTGGGTGTCAAACCATCTCTTCTTCCGTATACGCTTCGTCGGGATGGTCCCATGCTCCATGTTTTCTCGGCTTTAACTCGGATCAGATTTACCTGATTGATCCATGACGAGTCGCAAATGGGCTGCTGATCTCGTAGTGGAGTTCCTAGTAGTAGGCTACTGGTCACAGAGTTGTGATTCCTAGTAGTAGGGCTGCTGGCTACCGCTGGGTGTCAAACCATCTCTTCTTCCGTATACGCTTCATCGGGATGGTCCCATGCTCCATGTTTTCTCGGCTTTAACTCGGATCAGATTTACCTAACAGATCCATGACGAGTCGCAAATGGGCTGCTGATCTCGTAGCGGAGTTCCTAGTAGTAGGCTACTGGTCACAGAGTTGTGATTCTTAGTTGTAAGGCTGCTGGCTACCGCTGGGTATCAAACCATCTCTTCTTCCGTATAAGCTTCGTCGGGATGGTCCCATGCTTCATGTTTTCTCGACTTTAACTCGGAGCAGATTTACCTGATAGATCCATGACAAGCCGCAAATGGGTTGGTTATCTCGTAGCGGAGTTCCTAGTGGTAGGCTGCTCGTCACAGAGTTGTGATTCTTAGTAGTTGGGTTGCTCGCTACCGCAAGGTGTCAAACCATCTCTTCTTCCGTATACGCTTCGTTGGGATGGTACCATGCTCCATGTTTTCTCGGCTTGAACTCGGATCAGATTTACCTGACAGATCCATGACGAGTCGCAAATGGGCTGCAGATCTCGTAGCGGAGTTCCTAGAAGTAGGCTACTGGTCACAGAGTTGTGATTCCTAGTTGTAAGGCTGCTGGCTACCGCAGGGTATCAAACCATCTCTTCTTCCGTATAAGCTTCGTCGGGATGGTCCCATGCTTCAGGTTTTCTCGACTTTAACACGGAGCAGATTTACCTGGTAGATCCATAACGTGCCGCAAATGGGTTGCTTATCTCGTAGCGGAGTTCCTAGTGGTAAGCTACTGGTCACAGAGTTGTGATTCTTAGTAGTTGGGTTCCTCGCTACCGCAGGGTGTCAAACCATCTCTTCTTCCGTATACGCTTCTCGGGATGGTCCCATGCTCCATGTTTTCTCCGTTTGAACTCGAATCAGATTTACCTGACAGATCCATGACGAGTCGCAAATGGGTAGCTGATCTCGTAGAGGAGTTCCAAGTAGTAGGCTACTGGTCACAGAGTTGTGATTCCTAGTAGTAGGGCTGCTGGCTACCGCAGTGTGTCAAACCATCTCTTCTTTTGTATAAGCTTCGTCGTGAAGGTCCTTAGCTACATGTTTTCTCGGCTTGAACTTCGATCAGATATACCTGATAGATCCATGACGAGTCGCAAATGGGTTGGTGATCTCGTAGCGGAGTTCCTAGTGGTAGGCTACTGGTCACAGAGTTGTGATTCTTAGTAGTTGGGCTGCTGGCTACCGCAGGGTGTCAAACCATCTCTTCTTCCGTATACGCTTCGTCGGGATGGTCCCATGCTCCATGTTTTCTCGGCTTGAACTCGGATCAGATTTACCTGACAGATCCATGACGAGTCGCAAATGGGCTGCTGATCTCGTAGCAGAGTTCCTAGTAGTAGGCTACTGGTCACAGAGTTGTGATTCCTAGTTGTAAGGCTGCTGGCTACCGTAGGGTATCAAACCATCTCTTCTTCCGTATAAGCTTCGTCGGGATGGTCCCATGCTTCACGTTTTCTCGACTTTAACTCGGTGCAGATTTACCTGATAGATCCATGACGAGCCGCAAATGGGTTGCTTATCTCGTAGCGGAGTTCCTAGTGGCAGCCTACTCGACACAGAGTTGTGATTCTTAGTAGTTGGGTTGCTCGCTACCGCTGGGTGTCAAACCATCTCTTCTTCCGTATACGCTTCGTCGGGATGGTCCCATGCTCCATGTTTTCTCGGCTTGAACTCGGATCAGATTTACCTGACAGATCCATGACGAGTCGCAAATGGGCTGCTGATCTCGTAGCGGAGTTCCTAGTAGTAGGCTACTGGTCACAGAGTTGTGATTCCTAGTAAAAGGGCTGCTGGCTACTGCAGGGTGTCAAACCATCTCCTCTTTTGTATACGCTTCGTCGGGAAGGCTCTTAGCTACATGTTGTCTCGGCTTGACCTTGTATCAGATATACCTGATAGATCCATGACGAGTCGCAAATGGGTTGCTGATCTCGTAGCGGAGTTCCTAGTGGTATGCTACTAGTCACAGAGTTGTGATTCTTAGTAGTTGGGCTGCTGGCTACCGCAAGGTGTCAAACCATCTCTTCTTCCGTATACGCTTCGTCGGGATAGTCCCATGCTCCATGTTTTCTCGGCTTTAACTCGGATCAGATTTACCTGAAAGATCCATGACGAGTCGCAAATGGGCTGCTGATCTCGTAGCGGAGTTCCTAGTAATAGGCTACTAGTCACAGAGTTGTGATTCCTAGTTGTAAGGCTGCTGGCTACCGCAGGGTATCAAACCATCTCTTCTTCCGTATAAGCTTCGTCGGGATGGTCCAATGCTTCACGTTTTCTCGACTTTAACTCGGTGCAGATTTACCTGATAGATCCATGACGAGCCGCAAATGGGTTGCTTATCTCGTAGCGGAGTTCCTAGTGGCAGGCTATTCGTCACAGAGTTGTGATTCTTAGTAGTTGGGTTGCTCGCTACCGCAGGGTGTCAAACCATCTCTTCTTCTGTATACGCTTCATCGGGATGGTCCCATGCTCCACGTTTTCTCGGCTTGAACTCGGATCAGATTTACCTGACAGATCCATGACGAGTCGCAAATGGGCCGATCTCGTAGCGGAGTTCCTAGTAGTAGGCTACCGTTACAGAGTTGTGATTCCTAGTAGTAGGTCTGCTACTGTAGGGTGTCAAACCATCTCTTCTTTTGTATACGCTTCGTCGGGAAGGCTCTTAGCTACATGTTGTCTCGGCTTGAACTTGGATCGGATTACCCGATAGATCCATGACGAGTCGCAAATGGGTTCCGATCTCGTAGCGGAGTTCCTAGTGGTATGCTACCGGGTCACAGAGTTGTGATTCTTAGTTGTTGGGATGCTGGTTACCGCAGGGTGTCAAACCATCTCTTCTTCCGTATACACTTCGTCGGGATGGTACCATGCTCCGTGTTTTCTCGGCTTGAACTCAGATCAGATTTACCTGACAGATCCATGACGCGTCGCGAATGGGGATCTGATCTCGTAGCGGAGTTCCTAGTAGTAGGCCACTTGTCACAATGTTGTGATTCCTAGTAGAAGGGCTGCTGGCTACCGCAGGGTGTCAAACCATCTCTTCTTTTGTATACTCTTCGTCGGGAAGGTCCAAAGCTACATGTTTTCTCGGCTTGAACTTGGATCAGATTTACCTAATAGATCCATGACGAGATGCAAATGGGCTGCTGATCTCGTAGCGGAGTTCCTAGTAGTAGGCTACTGGTCACAGAGTTGTGATTCCTAGTAGAAGGGCTGCTGGCTACTGCAGGGTGTCAAACCATCTCTTCTTTTGTATACGCTTCGTCGGGAAGGCTCTTAGCTACATGTTGTCTCGGCTTGACCTTGGATCAGATATACCTGATAGATCCATGACGAGTCGCAAATGGGTTGCTGATCTCGTAGCGGAGTTCCTAGTGGTATGCTACTAGTCACAGAGTTGTGATTCTTAGTAGTTGGGCTGCTGGCTACCGCAGGGTGTCAAACCATCTCTTCTTCCGTATACGCTTCGTCGGGATAGTCCCATGCTCCATGTTTTCTCGGCTTTAACTCGGATCAGATTTACCTGATAGATCCATGACGAGTCGCAAATGGGCTGCTGATCTCGTAGCGGAGTTCCTAGTAATAGGCTACTAGTCACAGAGTTGTGATTCCTAGTTGTAAGGCTGCTGGCTACCGCAGGGTATCAAACCATCTCTTCTTCCGTATAAGCTTCGTCGGGATGGTCCAATGCTTCACGTTTTCTCGACTTTAACTCGGTGCAGATTTACCTGATAGATCCATGACGAGCCGCAAATGGGTTGCTTATCTCGTAGCGTAGTTCCTAGTGGCAGGCTATTCGTCACAGAGTTGTGATTCTTAGTAGTTGGGTTGCTCGCTACCGCAGGGTGTCAAACCATCTCTTCTTCTGTATACGCTTCATCGGGATGGTCCCATGCTCCATGTTTTCTCGGCTTGAACTCGGATCAGATTTACCTGACAGATCCATGACGAGTCGCAAATGGGCTGCTGATCTCGTAGCGGAGTTCCTAGTAGTAGGCTACTGGTTACAGAGTTGTGATTCCTAGTAGTAGGGCTGCTGGCTACTGTAGGGTGTCAAACCATCTCTTCTTTTGTATACGCTTCGTCGGGAAGGCCCTTAGCTACATGTTGTCTCGGCTTGAACTTGGATCAGATATACCTGATAGATCCATGACGAGTCGCAAATGGGTTGCTGATCTCGTAGCGGAGTTCCTAGTGGTATGCTACTGGTCACAGAGTTGTGATTCTTAGTTGTTGGGATGCTGGTTACCGCAGGGTGTCAAACCATCTCTTCTTCCGTATACACTTCGTCGGGATGGTACCATGCTCCGTGTTTTCTCGGCTTGAACTCAGATCAGATTTACCTGACAGATCCATGACGCGTCGCGAATGGGGATCTGATCTCGTAGCGGAGTTCCTAGTAGTAGGCCACTTGTCACAATGTTGTGATTCCTAGTAGAAGGGCTGCTGGCTACCGCAGGGTGTCAAACCATCTCTTCTTTTGTATACTCTTCGTCGGGAAGGTCCAAAGCTACATGTTTTCTCGGCTTGAACTTGGATCAGATTTACCTAATAGATCCATGACGAGATGCAAATGGGCTGCTGATCTCGTAGCGGAGTTCCTAGTAGTAGGCTACTGGTCACAGAGTTCTGTTTCCTAGTAGTAGGCTGCTGGCTACCGCAGGGTCTCAAACCATCTCTTCTTCCGTATACGCCTCGTCGGAAAGTTCCCAAGCTACATGTTTTCTCGGCTTGAACTCGGTTCAGAGTTACATGATAGATCCATGACGAGTCGCAAATGGGCTGCTGATCTCGTAGCGGAGTTCCTAGTAGTAGGCTACTTGTCACCGAGGTGGGATTCCTAGTTGTAAGGCTGCTGGCTACTGCAGGGTATCAAACCATCTCTTCTTCCGTATACGCTTCGTCGGGATGGTCCCATGCTTCACATTTTCTCGCCTTTAACTCGGATCAGATTTACCTGATAAATCAATGACGAGTCGCAAATGGGTTGCTGATCTCGTAGCGGAGTTCCTAGTGGTAGGCTACTGGTCACAGAGTTGTGATTCTTAGTAGTTGGGTTGCCCGCTACCGCAGGGTGTCAAACCATCTCTTCTTCCGTATACGCTTCGTCGGGATGGCCCCATGCTCCATGATTTCTCGGCTTGAACTCGGATCAGATTTACCGATCGATCCATGACGAGTCGCAAATGGGGTGCCGATCTCGTAGCGGAGTTCCTAGTAATAGGCTACTGGTCACCGAGTTGTGATTCCTAGTAGTAGGTCTGCTGGCTACCGCAGGTGTCAAACCATCTCTTCTTTTGTACACGCTGTCGGGAAGGTCCTTAGCTACATGTTTTCTCGGCTTGAACTTGGATCGGATTACCCGATAGATCCATGACGAGTCGCAAATGGGTTGCCGATCTCAGAGCGAGTTCCTACCGGTAGGTTATGATTCTCGATTGTTGGGTGCTGGCTACCGCAGGGTGTCAAACCATCTCTTCTTCAGTGTACGCTTCGTCGGGATGGTCCCATGCTCCATGTTTTCTCGGCTTGAACTCTGATCAGATTTACCTGACATATCCATGACGAGTCGCAAATGGGCTGTTGATCTCGTAGCGGAGTTCCTAGTAGTAGGCTACTGGTCACAGAGTTGTGATATCTAGTAGTAGGGCTGCTGGCTACCGCAGGGTGTCAACCAATCTCTTCTTTTGTATACTCTTCGTCGGGAGGGTCCAAAGCTACATGTTTTCTCGGCTTAAACTTGGATCAGATTTACCTGATAGATCCATGACGAGATGCAAATGGGCTGCTGATTTCGTAGCGGAGTTCCTAGTGGTAGGCTACTGGTCACAGAGTTCTGTTTCCTAGTAGTGGGCTACTGGCTACCGCAGGGTGTCAAACCATCTCTTCTTCCGTATACGCTTCGTCGGGAAGGTCCCAAGCTACATGTTTTCTCGGCCTGAAATTGGTTCAGAGTTACATGATAGATCCATGACGAGTCGCAAATGGGCTGCTGATCTCGTAGCGGAGTTCCTAGTAGTAGGCTACTTGTCACCGAGTTGTGATTCCTAGTTGTAAGGCTGCTGGCTACCACAGGGTATCAAACCATCTCTTCTTCCGTATACGCTTCGTCGGGATGGTCCCATGCTCCACGTTATCTCGACCTTAACTCGGATCAGATTTACATGATAGATCCATGACGAGTCGCAAATGGGTTGCTTATCTCGTAGCGGAGTTCCTAGTGGTAGGCTTCTGGTCACAGAGTTGTGATTCTTAGTAGTTGGGTTGCTCGCTACCGCAGGGTGTCAAACCATCTCTTCTTCTGTATACGCTTCGTCGGGATGGTCCCATGCTCCTTGTTTTCTCGGCTTGAACTCAGATCAGATTTACCTGACAGATCCATGACGAGTCGCAAATGGGCTGCTGATCTCGTAGCGGAGGTCCTTGTAGTAGGCTACTGGTCACAGAGTTGTGATTCCTAGTAGTAGGGCTGCTGGCTACTGCAGGGTGTTAAACCATCTCTTCTTTTGTATACGCTTTGTCGGGAAGGCCCTTAGCTACATGTTGTCTCGGCTTGACCTTGGATCAGATATACCTGATAGATCCATGACGAGTCGCAAATGGGTTGCTGATCTCGTAGCGGAGTTCCTAGTGGTATGCTACTAGTCACAGAGTTGTAATTCTTAGTAGTTGGGCTGCTGGCTACCGCAGGGTGTCAAACCATCTCTTCTTCCGTATACGCTTCGTCGGGATGGTCCCATGCTCCATGTTTTCTCAGCTTGAACTCGGATCAGATTTACCTGACAGATCCATGACGAGTCGCAAATGGGCTGCTGATCTTGTAGCGGAGTTCCTAGTAGTAGGCAACTCGTCACAGAGTTGTGATTCCTAGTTGTAAGGCTGCTAGCTACCGCAGGGTATCAAAGCATCTCTTCTTCCGTATAAGCTTCGTCGGGATGGTCCCATGCTTCACGTTTTCTCGACTTTAACTCGGTGCAGATTTACCTGATAGATCCATGACGAGCCGCAAATGGGTTGCATCTCTCGTAGCGGAGTTCCTAGTTGCAGGCTACTCGTCACAGAGTTGTGATTCTTAGTAGTTGGGTTGCTCGCTACCGCAGGGTGTCAAACCATCTCTTCTTCCGTATACCCTTCGTCGGGATGGTCCCATGGTCCATGTTTTCTCGGCTTGAACTCGGATCAGATTTACCTGACAGATCCATGACGAGTCGCAAATGGGCTGCTGATCTCGTAGCGGAGTTCCTAGTAGAAGGCTACTGGTCACAGAGTTGTGATTCTTAGTAGTTGGGCTGCTGGTTACCGCAGGGTGTCAAACCATCTCTTCTTCCGTATACGCTTCGTCGGGATGGTACCATGCTCCTTGTTTTCTCGGCTTGAACTCAGATCAGATTTACCTAACAGATCCATGACGAGTCGCAAATGGGGATCTGATCTCGTAGCGGAGTTCCTAGTAGTAGGCCACTTGTCACGAAGTTGTGATTCGTAGTAGTAGGGCTGCTGGCTACCGCAGGGTGTCAAACCATCTCTTCTTTTGTATACTCTTCGTCGGGAAGGTCCAAAGCTACATGTTTTCCCGGCTTGAACTTGGATCACATTTACCAAATAGATCCGTGACGAGATGCAAATGGGCTTCTGATCTCGTAGCGGAGTTCCTAGTAGTAGGCTACTGGTCACAGAGTTCTGTTTCCTAGTAGTAGGTTGCTGGCTACCGCAGGGTGTCAAACCATCTCTTCTTCCGTATACGCCTCGTCGGAAAGGTCCCATGCTACATGTTTTCTCCGCTTGAACTCGGTTCAGAGTTGCATGATAGATCCATGACGAGTCGCAAATGGGCTGCTGATCTCGTAGCGGAGTTCCTAGTAGTAGGCTACTTGTCACCGAGTTGTGATTCCTAGTTGTAAGGCTGCTGGCTACTGCAGGGTATCAAACCATCTCTTCTTCCGTATACGCTTCGTCGGGATGGTCCCATGCTTCACATTTTCTCGCCTTTAACTCGGATCAGATTTACCTGATAAATCCATGACGAGTCGCAAATGGGTTGCTGATCTCGTAGCGGAGTTCCTAGTGGTAGGCTACTGGTCACAGAGTTGTGATTCTTAGTAGTTGGGTTGCCCGCTACCGCAGGGTGTCAAACCATCTCTTCTTCCGTATACGCTTCGTCGGGATGGTCCCATGCTCCATGTTTTCTCGGCTTGAACTCGGATCAGATTTACCTGACTGATCCATGACGAGTCGCAAATGGGCTGCTGATCTCGTAGCGGAGTTCCTAGTAATAGGCTACTGGTCACAGAGTTGTGATTCCTAGTAGTAGGGCTGCTGGCTACCGCAGGGTGTCAAACCATCTCTTCTTTTGTACACGCTTCGTCGGGAAGGTCCTTAGCTACATGTTTTCTCGGCTTGAACTTGGATCAGATATACCTGATAGATCCATGACGAGTCGCAAATGGGTTGCTGATCTCGTAGCGGAGTTCCTACTGGTAGGCTACTAGTCACAAAGTTATGATTCTCAGTTGTTGGGCTGCTGGCTACCGCAGGGTGTCAAACCATCTCTTCTTCAGTGTACGCTTCGTCGGGATGGTCCCATGCTCCATGTTTTCTCGGCTTGAACTCGGATCAGATTTACCTGACAGATCCATGACGAGTCGCAAATGGGCTGTTGATCTCGTAGCGGAGTTCCTAGTAGTAGGCTACTGGTCACAGAGTTGTGATTCCTAGTAGTAGGGCTGCTGGCTACCGCAGGGTGTCAAACCATCTCTTCTTTCGTATACGCTTCGTCGGAAAGGTCCTAAGCTACATGTTTTCTCGGCTTGAACTTGGATCAGATTTACCTGATAGATCCATGACGAGTCGCAAATGGGCTGCTGATCTCGTAGCGGAGTTCCTAGTAGTTGGCTACTGGTCACAGAGTTCTGTTTCCTAGTAGTAGGCTGCTGGCTACCGCAGGGTGTCAAACCATCTCTTCTTCCGTATACGCTTCGTCGGGAAGGTCCCAAGCTACATGTTTTCTCGGCCTGAAATCAGTTCAGAGTTACATGATAGATCCATGACGAGTCGCAAATGGGCTGCAGATCTCGTAGCGGAGTTCCAAGTAGTAGGCTACTTGTCACCGAGTTGTGATTCCTAGTTGTAAGGCTGCTGGCTACCACAGGGTATCAAACCATCTCTTCTTCCGTATACGCTTCGTCGGGATGGTCCCATGCTCCACGTTATCTCGACCTTAACTCGGATCAGATTTACATGATAGATCCATGACGAGTCGCAAATGGGTTGCTTACCTCGTAGCGGAGTTCCTAGTGGTAGGCTTCTGGTCACAGAGTTGTGATTCTTAGTAGTTGGGTTGCTCGCTACCGCAGGGTGTCAAACCATCTCTTCTTCCGTATACGCTTCGTCGGGATGGTCCCAAGCTACATGTTTTCTCGGCTTTAACTCGGATCAGATTTACCTGATAGATCTATGACGAGTCGCAAATGGGCTGCTGATCTAGAAGCAGAGTTCCTAGTAGTATGCTACTGGTCACAGAGTTGTGATTCCTAGTAGTAGGGCTGCTGGCTACCGCAGGGTGTCAAACCATCTCTCCTTTTGTATACGCTTCGTCGGGAAGTCTCTCCTTTTGTATATGCTTCATCGGGAAGGTCTTAAGCTGCATGCTTTCTTGGCTTGAACTTGGATCAGATTTACATGATAGATCCATGACGAGTCGCAAATGGGCTGCTGATCTCGTAGCGGATGTCCTTGTTGTAGGCTACTAGTCAAAGAGTTGTGTTTCGTAGTAGTAGGCTGCTGGCTACCGCAGGGTGTCAAACCGTCTCTTTTTCCGTATACGCTTCGTCGGGATGGTCCCATGCTCCATGTTTTCTCGGCTTGAATTCGGATCAGATTTACCTGACAAATCCATGACTAGTAGCAAATGGGCTGCTGATCTCATAGCGGAGTTCCTAGTAGTGGGCTACTGGTCACAGAGTTATGATTCCTAGTACTAGGGCTGCTGGCTACCGCAGGGTGTCAAACCATCTCTTCTTTTGTATACTCTTCGTCGGGAAGGTCCAAAGCTACATGTTTTCTCGGCCTGAACTTGGATCTGATTTACCTGATAGATCCATGACGAGATGCAAATGGGCTGCTGATCTCGTCGCGGAGTTGCAAGTAGTAGGCTACTGGTCACCGAGTTCTGTTTCCTAGTAGTAGGCTGCTGGCTACCGCAGGGTGTCAAACCATCTCTTCTTCCTTATACGATTCGTCGGGATGGTCCCAAGCAACATGTTTTCTCGGCTTTAACTCAAATGAGATTTACCTGATAGATCCATGACGAGGCGCAAATGGGTTGCTGATCTCGTAGCAGAGTTCCTAGTAATAGGCTACTTGTCACAGAGTTGTGATTCCTAGTAGTAGGGTTGCTGGCTACCGCAGGGTGTCTAACCATCTCTTCTTTTGTATAGGCTTCGTCGGGAAGTCTCTTCTTTTGTATACGCTTCGTCGGGAAGGTCCTAAGCTACATGTTTTCTTGGCTTGAACTTGGATCAGATTTACATGATAGATCCATGACGAGTCGCAAATGGGCTGCTAATCTCGTAGCGGAGTTCCTAATAGTTGGCTACTTGTCACAGAGTTGTGATTCCAAGTAGTAAGGCTGCAGGCTACCGCAGGGTGTCATACCATCTCTTTTTTCGTATACGCTTCGCCGGGATGGTCCCATGCTACATGTTTTCTCGGCTTTAACTCAGATCAGATTTACCTGATAGATCCATGACGAGTCGCAAATGGGCTGCTGATCTCGTAGCGGAGTTCCTATTAGTTGGCTACTGGTCACAGAGTTGTGATTCCTTGTAGTAAGGCTGCTGGCTACCGCAGGGTGTCAAACCATCTCTTCTTCCGTATACGATTCGTCGGGGTGGTCCCATGCTACAAGTTTTCTCGGCTTTAACTCGGATCAGATTTACCTGATAGATCCATGACGGGTCGCATATGGGTTGCTGATCTCATAGTAGAGTTCCTAGTAATAGGCTACTGGTCACAGAGTTCTATTTCCTAGTAGTAGGCTGCTGGCTACCGCAGGGTGTCATACCATCTCTTCTTCCGTATACGCTTCGTCGGGGTGGTCCCATGCTACAAGTTTTCTCAGCTTTAACTCGGTTCAGATTTACCTGATAGATCCATGACGAGTCGCAAATGGGTTGCTGATCTCATAGCAGAGTTCCTAGTAATAGGCTACTGGTCACAGAGTTGTGATTCCTAGTAGTAGGGCTGCTGGCAACCGTAGGGTGTCAAACCATCTCTTCTTTTGTATACGCTTCGTCGGAAAGGTCCTAAGCAACATGTTTTCTTGGCTTGAACTTGGATCAGATTTACATGATAGATCCATGACTAGCCGCAAATGGGCTGCTGATCTCGTAGCGGAGTTCCTAATAGTAGGCTACTTGTCACAAAGTTGTGATTCCTAGTAGTAAGGCTACTGGCTACTGCAGGGTGTCAAACCATCTCTTCTTTCGTATACGCTTCGTCGAGATGGTCCCATGCTACATGATTTCTCAGCTTTAACTCGGATCAGGCTTACCAGATAGATCCATGACGAGTCGCAAATGGGTTGCTGATCTTATAGCGGAGTTCCTAAAAGTAGGCTACTGGTCACAGAGTTGTGATTCGTTGCAGTTGGGCTGCTGGCTACCGCAGGGCGTCAAACCATCCCTTCTTTCGTATTCGCTTCATTAGGATGGTACCAAGCAACCTATTTTCCCAACTTGAACTCGGATCAGATTTACCTGATACATCCATGACGTGTTGCAAATGGGCTGCAGATCTCGTAGCGGAGTTCCTAGTAGTAGGCGACTGGTCACAGAGTTGTGATTCCTCGCAGTAGGGCTGCTGGCTACAGCAGGGTGTCAAACCATATCTTCTTTCGTATACGCTTCGTAGGGAAGGTCCCAAGCTACATGTTTTCTTGGCTTGAACTTGGATCAGATTTATCTGATAGATCCATGACGAGTCGCAAATGGGCTGCTGATCTCGTAGCGGATGTCCTTGTTGTAGGCTTCTAGTCAAAGAGTTGTGTTTCGTAGTAGTAGGCTGCTGGCTACCGCAGGGTGTCAAACCATCTCTTCTTCCGTATACACTTCGTCGAGAATGTCCTAGGCTACATGTTTTCTCAACTTGAACTCGGATCAGAGTTACATGACAGATCCATGACGAGTCGCAAATAGGCTGCTGATCTCCTAGCGAAGTTCCTAGTAGTAGGTTACTAGTCACAGAGTTGTGATTCCTAGTAGTTGGGCTGCTGGCTACCACAGGGTGTCAAACCATCTCTTCTTCCTTATACGATTCGTCGAGATGGTCCCAAGCTACATGTTTTCTCAGCTTTAACTCGGATCAGATTTACATGATAGATCCATGACGAGTCGCAAATGGGCTGCTGATCTCCTAGCGAAGTTCCTAGTAGTAGGTTACTGGTCACAGAGTTGTGATTCCTAGTAGTTGGGCTGCTGGCTACCGCAGGGTGTCAAACCATCTCTTCTTCCTTATACGATTCGGCGGGATGGTCCCAAGCAACATGTTTTCTCGGCTTTAACTCAAATGAGATTTACCTGATAGATCCATGACGAGGCGCAAATGGGTTGCTGATCTCGTAGCAGAGTTCCTAGTAATAGGCTACTTGTCACAGAGTTGTGATTCCTAGTAGTAGGGTTGCTGGCTACCGCAGGGTGTCTAACCATCTCTTCTTTTGTATAGGCTTCGTCGGGAAGTCTCTTCTTTTGTATACACTTCGTTGTGAAGGTCCTAAGCTACGTGTTTTCTTGGCTTGAACTTTGATCAGATTTACATGATAGATCCTTGACGAGTCGCAAATGGGCTGCTAATCTCGTAGCGGAGTTCCTAGTAGTAGGCTACTTGTCACAGAGTTGTGATTCCAAGTAGTAAGGCTGCAGGCTACCACAGGGTGTCATACCATCTCTTTTTTCGTATACGCTTCGCCGGGATGGTCCCATGCTACATGTTTTCTCGGCTTTAACTCAGATCAGATTTACCAGATAGATCCATGACGAGTCGCAAATGGGCTGCTGATCTCGTAGCGGAGTTCCTATTAGTAGGCTACTGGTCACAGAGTTGTGATTCCTTGTAGTAAGGCTGCTGGCTACCGCAGGGTGTCAAACCATCTCTTCTTCCATATACGATTCGTCGGGGTGGTCCCATGCCACAACTTTTCTCGGCTTTAACTCGGGTCAGATTTACCTAATAGATCCATGACGAGTCGCATATGGGTTGCTGATCTCATAGTAGAGTTCCTAGTAAAAGGCTACTGGTCACAGAGTTCTATTTCCTAGTAGTAGGCTGCTGGCTACCGCAGGGTGTCAAACCATCTCTTTTTCCGTATACGCTTCGTCGGGGTGGTCCCATGCTACAAGTTTTCTCGGCTTTAACTCGGATCAGATTTACCTGATAGATCCATGACGAGTCGCAAATAGGTTGCTGATCTCATAGCAGAGTTCCTAGTAATAGGCTACTGGTCACGGAGTTGTGATTCCTAGTAGTAGGGCTGCTGGCAACCGTAGGGTGTCAAACCATCTCTTCTTTTGTATACGCTTCGTCCGAAAGGTCCTAAGCAACATGTTTTCTTGGCTTGAACTTGGATCAGATTTACATGATAGATCCATGACTAGTCACAAATGGGCTGCTGATCTTGTAACGGAGTTCCTAGTAGTAGGCTACTTGTCACAGAGTTGTGTTTCGTAGTAATAGGCTGCTGGCGACCGCAAGGTGTCAAACCATCTCTTCTTCCGTATACACTTCGTCGGGAAGGTCCCAAGCTACATGTTTTCTCGGCTTGAACTCGGATCAGAGTTACATGATAGATACATGACGAGTCGCAAATGGCCTGCTGATCTCGTAGCGGAGTTCCTAGAGGTAGGGTACTGGTCACAGAGTTGTGATTCCTAGTAGTTGGGCTGCTGTCTACAGCAGGGCGTCAAACCATCTCTTCTTCCGTATACACTTTGTCGGGATGGTCCCAAGCTACATGTTTTCCCGGCTTGAACTCGGATAAGATTTACCTGATAGATCCATGAGGTGTCGCAAATTGGCTGCTTATCTCTTAGCGGAGTTACTAGTAGTGGGCTACTGGTCACAGAGTTGTGATTCCTAATAGTAGGGCCGCTGGCTACCGCAGGGTGTCAAACCATATCTTCTTTCGTATAAGCTTCGTCAGGAAGGTCCTAAGCTACAAGTTTTCTCGGCTTGAACTTGGATGAGATTTACCTGATAAATCCAAGACGAGTCGCAAATGGGTTGCTGATCTCGCAGCAGAGTTCCTAGTAATAGGCTACTGGTCACAGAGTAATGACTCCTAGTAGTAAGGCTACTGGCTACCGCAGGGTGTCAAACCATCTCTTCTTTTGTATACGCTTCGTCGGGATGGTCCTAAGCTACAAGTTTTCTCGGCTTGAACTTGGATCAGATTTACCTGATAGATCCATGACGACTCACAACTTGGCTGCTGACCTCGTAGCGGAGTTCCTATTAGTAGGCTACTGGTCACAGAGTTGTGATTCCTAGTTGTTGGGCTGCTGGCTACCGCGGGGTGTCAAACCATCCCTTATTCCGTATTCGCTTCGTCGGGATGGTCCCAAGCTACAGGTTTTCTCGGCTTGAACTCGGATCAGATATATAAGATAGATCCATGACGAGTTGCAAATGGGCTGCTGATCTCATAGCGGAGTTACTAGTGGTAGGCTACTGGTCACAGAGTTGTGATTCCTAGTTGTCGGGCTGCTAGCTACCGCAGGGTGTCAAACCATCTCTTCTATTGTATACGCTTCGTCAGGAAGGTCCTATGCTACGTGTTATCTTGGCTTGAACTTGGATCAGATTTACATGATAGATCCATGACTAGCCGCAAATGGGCTGCTGATCTCGTAGCGGAGTTCCTAATAGTAGGCTACTTGTCACAAAGTTGTGATTCCTAGTAGTAAGGCTACTGGCTACTGCAGGGTGTCAAACCATCTCTTCTTCCGTATACGCTTCGTCGAGATGGTCCCATGCTACATGTTTTCTCGGCTTTAACTCGGATCAGGCTTAGCTGATAGATCCATGACGAGTCGCAAATGGGTTGCTGATCTTATAGCGGAGTTCCTAAAAGTAGGCTACTGGTCACAGAGTTGTGATTCGTAGCAGTTGGGCTGCTGGCTACCGCAGGGCGTCAAACCATCCCTTCTTCCGTATTCGCTTCGTCAGGATGGTACCAAGCAACCTATTTTCCCGGCTTGAACTCGGATCAGATTTACCTGATACATCCATGACGTGTTGCAAATGGGCTGCTGATCTCGTAGCAGAGTTCCTAGTAATAGGCGACTGGTCACAGAGTTGTGATTCCTCGTAGTAGGGCTGCTGGCTACAGCAGGGTGTCTAACCATATCTTCTTTCGTATACGCTTCGTAGGGAAGGTCCTAAGCTACATGTTTTCACGGCTTGAACTTGGATCAGATTTATCTGATAGATCCATGACGAGTCGCAAATGGGCTGCTGATCTCCTAGCGAAGTTCCTAGTAGTAGGTTACTGGTCACAGAGTTGTGATTCCTAGTAGTTGGGCTGCTGGCTACCGCAGGGTGTCAAACCATCTCTTCTTCCTTATACGATTCGTCGAGATGGTCCCAAGCTACATGTTTTCTCAGCTTTAACTCGGATCAGATTTACCTGATACATCAATGACGAGACGCAAATAGGCTGCTGATCTCGTAGCAGAGTTCCTAGTAGTAGGCTACTGGTCACAGAGTTGTGATTCCTAGTAGTAGGGTTGCTGGCTATCGCTGGGTGTCAAACCATCTCTTCTTTTGTAATGGCTTCGTCGGGAAGTCTCTTCTTTTGTATACGCTTCGTCGGGATGGTCCCATGCTACATGTTTTCTTGGCTTCAACTCGAATCAGATTTACCTGATAGATCCATGATGAGTCGCAAATGGGCTGCTGATCTCGTAGCAGAGTTCCTAGTAATAGGCTACTGGTCACAGAGTTGTGATTCCTAGTAGTAGGGCTGCTGGCTACCGCAGAGTGTCAAACCATCTCTTCTATTGTATACGCTTCGTCGGGAAGGTCCTGAGCTACATGTTTTCTTGGCTTCAACTTGGATCAGATTTACATGATAGATCCATGACTAGTCGCAAATGGGCTACTGATCTCGTAGCGGAGTTCCTAGTAGTAGGCTACTTGTCACAAAGTTGTGATACCTAGTAGTAAGGCTGCTGGCTACCGCAGGGTGTCAAACCATCTCTTCTTCTGTATACGCTTCGTCGGGATGGTCCCAAGCTACATGTTTTCTCGGCTTTAATTCGGATCAGATTTACCTGATAGATCCATGACGAGTCGCAAATGGGCGGCTGATCTCGTAGCGAAGTTCCTAATAGTAGGCTACTTGTCACAAAGTTGTGTTTCCTCGTAGTAGGGCTGCTGGTTACCGCAGGGTGTCAAACCATCTTTTCTTCCGTATACGCTTCGTCGGGAAGGTCCTAAGCTACATGTTTTCTCGGCTTGAACTTGGATCAGATTTACCTGATAGATCCATGACGAGTCACAAATGGGCTGCTGATTCCGTAGCGGTGTACCTAGTAGTAGTCTACTGGTCATAGAGTTGTGTTTCCTAGTTGTAGGATGCTGGCTACCGCTGGGTGTCACACCATCTCTTCTTCCGTATACGGTTCGTCGGGAAGGTCCAAAGCTACTTGTTTTCTCGGCTTGAACTCAGATCAGAGTTACATGATAGATCCTTGACGAGTCGCAAATGGGCTGCTGATCTCAGATTCGCCTGATAGATCCATGACGAGTTGCAAATGGGCTGCTGATCTCGTAGCGGAGTTCCAAGTAGTAGGCTACTGGTCACAGAGTCGTGTTTCCTAGTAATGGATTGCTGGCTACCGCAGGTTGTCAAACCATCTCTTCTTTCGTATACGCTCCGTCGGGAAGGTCCCAGGCTACATGTTTTCTCGACTTGAACTCGGATCAGAGTTACATGATAGATCATTGACGAGTCGCAAATGGGCTGCTAATCTCGTAGCGGAGTTCCTTGTAGTAGGCAACTGGTCATAGAGTTGTGATTCCTAGTAGTTGGCTACTGGCTGCCGCAGGGTGTCAAACGAACTCTTCTTCCGCATATGCTTGGTCGGGATGATCCCAAGCTACATATTTTCTCGGCTTGAACTCGGATCAGATTTACCTGATAGATCCATGACGATTCGCAAATGGGCTGCTGATCTCATAGCGGAGTTCCTAGTAGTAGGCTACTGGTCACAGAGTTGTGATTCCTAGTAGGAGGGCTGCTCGCTACCGCAGGGTGTCAAACCATCTATTCTGCCGTATACGTTTCGTCGGGAAGGTCCCAAGGTACATGTTTTCTCCGCTTGAACTCAGATCAGATTTACCTGATAGATCCATGACGAGTCGCAAATGGGCTGCTGATCTCGTAGCGGAGTTCCTAGTAATAGGCTACTGGTCACAGAGTTGTGTTTCCTAGTAGTAGGGCTGCTGGCTACCGCAGGGTATCAAACCGTCTCTTCTTCCATATATGCTTCGCCGGGAAGGTCTTAAGCTACATGTTTTCTCGGCTTGAACATGGATCAGATTTACCAGATAGATCCTTGACGAGTCTCAAATGGGCTGCTGATTTCGTAGCGGAGTTCCTAGTAATAGGCTACTGGTCACAGAGTTGTGTTTCCTAGTAGTAGGCTGCTGGCTACCGCAGGGTGTCAAAGCATCTTTTCTTCTGTATACGCTTCATCGGGAAGGCCCAAGCTACATGTTCTCTCGACTTGAACTCGGATCAGAGTTACATGATAGATCCTTGACGAATTGCAAATGGGCTGCAGATCTCGTAGCGGAGTTCCTAGTACTAGGCTACTGGTCACAGAGTTTTGATTCCTCGTAGTAGGCTGCTGGCTACCGCAGGGTGTCAAACCATCTCTTCTTCCGTATACGCTTCGTCGAGAAGGTCCGAAGCTACATGTTTTCCCGACTTGAACTCGGATCAAGAGTTACGTGACATGATGTGTCGCAAATGGGCTGCTTGTGGGCAGCATGCCCTGGAATTTCCGGATTCCAAAGCGCGGGCCCAAAAATCGAAGGAGCGCGAGCGGAGAAGCAAGCAAGCGCTCGGAATACAGAGTCGCCACCTGGGTTTGAAGGTCTGTCACCCGAGGAACCGTATTTCGAAGCACCTGCCGCGCTATTTGATTTGAAAAAGTGAAGGAACCAGTCCGTCATAACCATATTTGGGTTCGAGAGCCAGGTTACGAGAGGGGAAGGGTTTTAAGGCACCCCTCTCCCAATCCAGAGATCGGTCTCGACTTAGACATTTTGTGAAAATATTTGTGATTCGTTTTCTTCTTTAATCAATTTTGAGCCAGTTAGGGCGGGGGAACAGTTAATCGGGGATTAAAACTGTAACACGATTTGCAAGATGTGATCTAAACATGGCATGGATGAATGGCAAATATGAAACGGGATAAAACTTAACCCCCTGATTAGAATAAACCAATCTACTCATGGAATAGGTGTATCACACATGACAGCCACCTTTGCACGCATGGATCTACCTGCATGCAAAAAGGACCATCGCGCGATACACCCCTTCCCTCGCGCGAGTATTCATGTCTCACCACAGGTTGAGTTTTATCCCCTTCTAGGCTCTGGAAGGACCAGTGCGCACTCAGGAGGCAAACCAAGCAGTTTATATGTTGAAAGTAAATAATTATTACAAATTATTATAAGCAGAGCTAAACAAATTGAAATACAACCCCTAAGCAGTGGGGGTATCAAAACAAGGGCCAAGGGCCAAGCTGTCATGCAAGGGCAGTTATTGGACTCGGGAGGACCATCGCGCGAGGCAGTGAGTCCTAGAGTGTCTGGCCCGACTTCCAAGAGTCGCTTTGCATGCTCGAGCTCAGTACAAGTCGGATGCAACCCAGCATTCCAACAAAGTAAATAAGCAAGAAAAGCTAGTCTATGTGTTTTAACATGCTGAGTAGTGAGCTAAAAGGCCTATCATACTACAAAACAATGAATAACATGATACAACAAGAATAACCAGCACCCCCAAACCCCACGAGGACTGTCGCGTGCAACTGAGAACAGTCGCGCGAGTGAGTGAGTCCATCGCGCGAGGGAGTGCTTGGCACGGATTCTTGTATTTCTGCTGACTTTAGGGCCGGGTGGTATTGATTACAGCTTTGGCCTGCCGATTCCCTCGGAGATCGAGCAGAGCAGAACAAAGGTGTTATACCTTTGGCTTTTGGTTTGAAAAGTGTTTGAACTTTGAAATGAGTTGAGGTTGTTTGAGTGGTGAAAATGATGAGTAAAATGTTGTGCCCTTTCTTTCCTAACCCAAAGTGAATGAAAACCTTGAACCCTTTGAAAGATGAACAAAGGGGGGTATTTATAGGACAAGATGGGGAGGTAGATCTGGTGTAAAGAAACGTGCAAGTTGTGGGTTACTTCATGGCTAAGTTTTCCCAGCTGATAAAGGTGACTGTGACAGGTTTGGGACCGTCGTGCGAGGGTGCCAGCTGTCGCGCGTGGGTCAACGGTCAAATCTTTGACTTTGACCCAGGCTGACTCTCGCGCGAGGGAGTCAGTTTATCGCACTGTCGCGCGACGGTCTGACTCCATGGCGCGATGGTTGACCATCGCGCGATGGAGTCAAACCGTCGCGCGACGGTGCGCCTTGGCGCGGGACGATTGCGCCCTGGCGCGGGTCAGTAGGGTTTTCGACTTTTGGAAGTGGCTTAGGTTAGGTTAGGTTCAAGGGCTCCAAACACTCAAAGCTCAAACACCTATCATTCCCGAGGTGTTCTTGATCTGTTTCATCATCGGGGAATCAAACACCGTAAATAAACTAATTTGGAAGCCCAGATTGGGGTGTCTACAGTAGCCCCTCTTTGATGGCACTTGGAGCACCATTGACTTGGTACAAGTAACGTCAAAGAATTCTAGAAACCCCTCAAGGCAATCCAGAGCAGAACAGTAAAGTAGACAAGCATACTTACAGAACCTGATTGGTTGAATGGACGGACGGACCGTCGCTGGGGATGGAAGTAGAAGTGGACGATTGCATCGCCGCTTGTTGATTGATTTTGGGCGGGATGAGGTAAGCCATTTGCCCAGTTGGCAGGCCGGAGACGGCCGTCGTTCTTTGGGGATCAAGCTATCCTCGGCACAAAGTATTCCAACAAACACGGGTAGGTCGTGTCAGGCAGGTTAAATTCCATCTGTTGGGAATCAGAGCCAATCTCCTTATCAAAGACCATCCGAGACAGAGCAATAAGCTTGCTGGAAGATGCACTTGCGGCTAGACTAAGGGTGATTGTCGTTCGGGACAGGCCAAGACGGACTCTCCTTGGGAACAATCAGTTGCAGATGAACGGACCATTGGGGCGATATCAGATCGTCGTTGTGGATTGGATGGACGATGTGCTGATCGCCGTTGTTGAATTTGACAGGACCGGCTGTCGTTGATTTGACTTGCCAATGCCACAACACTAACGGGAGAACGCCTCAACGTGCTTTGATTTGCCAGTGCCTTAACACTGACGGGAGAACGCCTCAACGCTGATTTGATTTGCCAGTGCCTCAACACTGACGGGAGAACGCCTCAACGCTGATTTGATTTTCCAGTGCCTCAACACTGACGAAAGAACGCCACAACGTGCTTTGATTTGCCAGTGCCTCAATACTGACGGGAAAACGCCACAACGCTGATTTGATTTGATGCACATTGCTGTTTTTGTCATTTGACATACAATATGCAACGATAATGTATGATATACTGAAAATGCAGATGCAAGTTAAGGGCGGCTCCTAGGAGGACAACGATGCCTAAGGACTATCACTGAGCCTTATTACCGTACTGTCAGTTACTTTTGAGATGCGCACCCAGATAGATAGACATTGAATGGGCCAGCCCCGGTTGATGGCATTGGGCTTGCGTGCCCCTTCTGCGATGCTTGGGCAGATGTGCCAGACAGATATGCTTTGCTTGGCCTTGGGCTGACGTGCCTTTGCTGTTCATGAGATTTACACGGCTAGTGGATTACTGATACTAGGGTAGCAATGTAAAAATTGCATTTTCCAATTTATTGACTCTCTTTTGCAAGTATTGAAGAGAATACAAAAACTAACCACTAATATCGAAATTGCATTGACAAGTGCTTTGAATCGACACACAGATGCGCGCATGTGCACAGACTCACCTAGCTCGAACGAAAGGGGAGAAAAAGCCCCAGGGTATAATGCGAACCTTTAGACATGCGGCATACAATGAAATTTTGGGCATTAATGAGCCAAAATCCACCACATTCCTACACAGGTGAAACTGACACTTGCAAAAGGTGCAAAAAGGTACAAAGACCTGTACAATGGGAAGAGCATCCCGACATGACAATTGATTGAAAAACTGGAAAAATGTCGCAAAGATGGACATATGACACAGACAAAGACTCGTATAGGCCCGGACTGAAACCAACACCCCCGTGCAGTCACATTAAGTCCATATGACTTGCATGGTATGACAAGACTTGGCAAAAGCCCCTGGAACAACATTCGAGGCGCATGCTACCACTGGAATTGAAAGAGCACACACGGGACTAAAACCAACACGAATCACTTCGAACAACCGTGCATGATTATAAGCTAGCACCCGAGGCTGCAACTGCTCATACCAGACCTCGCTGAACTTAGAATAAACTGTGAGCCATTAGGCTTCTAGCATTTCATTCTGTTTTTGATGCTTCAAATATTTTAAGACTTATGCTCAGCCTGTAAATTGAAGAAGCAGTTTGTAATAAAATTGAAAGGCAAAGGTTTTCCCCCTTCTGATTCCTTCATCGCAGCTTGATCTTCGATCCTCTTCGACCTTTGATGTGTACCAAAACGTCAACCATGGATCCAATTGATAGATTTGTGACCGAGTCTCAATGAGAAACTGTCTACGTATCCCACTTTGGGGGAATCAGGTCAAAACGTAGTTCAGGCTAAGGGTTAACTCTCGAGTATTTACCTCTCCTTTTGCGCACTAACTTTTGCCTAGTACCGCCCATTCAGGTCTTCGGTCTAGCGAGCTTTTGAATATTGCCTATTACTTTTGCCTAGACCCCCTTCATAGGTTTTCGGTCTAGCAGGCTGCTCTAACTTTTGCTTGGAACTGCCCACCCTTGGGGTTTTCAGCCCAACGAGCTTCTCTCAGGGAAAAAGTAACTTTTGAATTGATCCAGGTTAACCAAGGTATTGAACTTGTTACCGTCGAGGTCGACGATCTTTGGCCGCAGCCCCAGATAAGATGGCTTTGATAACGCAGAGTTAAGAGCGCTTCTGTTGGAAATGCCTTGCTCCGGGCCATTTTGTACACTTTCTCATTTGTACTTGGCGGAACGCCACTGTTACTGTTTTTGAACACGGCACGAGGCTTGGAGCCTTCTGAGCTTCTATTTTTGGATTGGCTCCCGGTAGCAGGGAATTCGACTCTTGTTTATCTCAGGATCAATGCTAAGCGCGTCTTTTGTGAGACCATGCCAAGATGTTAATGAAATCTGACCGGGCCTGATGCTCCTTTGGGAACAGTGCTTGGACCAACTTTGAACCTTTCAGGAGGTTTATACTTGTCTTTCAAGTTTATTGAAAATTACTTCTTCTTTTAATAGGCTGAGCATGCCTTTTATCTTCCCTTTCGGCGAGGGAACACATTTCCTTGGGGATGATCCCATCGAAATCTATCCCTTCGTCGTCAGGGTCGACACAGTTTATATAAAAGCCGGGGAAGTAATTAGAAGCAGAATGATGCATATCATAAAAACCCATGGGGTTTGCCAAGTATAGCAGACTCAAAACTTGAAATAAAAGCTACGACGTGGAGGGCCAAGATGCACGAACTCCGACTCAGAACTAGACTTTAGACAAACGCAAAAGATGCAAAAGACTCCGTGTCAGACTCAGACAAAATGCCAAAGCAAACTAGACACGGTTTTGAAAACACAACTGTTAAAAAGCTACCCATAGCTTCCTGAACAAGAGGTAGGATCCAGCGAGTGTCAGGCCCAAGCAACAGCACTTCAGCTTCCTCAGCTTCTTCAACCAAACCTACTCGATGCTCCTTTGATCAATGGACCTCAGCTAGTCAGTCTTCTCCTTTGTAAGCCCCTCATCACTGTCAAACCGGATGTCGGCAATGAAAACCTCAATTGCCCAACCTACTGCCATCATGTTAACCTCTGGCTCAGACGGGATGGATACGATGGGTTTGGGTTGACTTGCTGGGATGATATAGTGGCTAGGATTGAATATGGTGGAGCTAGGGTTGATTTGAGTGGAGGCGATAGATATTTGACCAACCAGAGGGTCAGACCTGTGTTGAGGCAAGGAGTTGGAAATGATGTTGGGTTTTGGTGGAACTTGAACCGTACCATCATCAATAAGATCTTGAATCTCATGTCGAAGACGATAGCACTTGTCAGTGTGATGGCCAGGCATTTGGTGGAAGGCACAAAAGAGGTTAGGGTTGTAACCAGCAGGTAAGACTTTGGGTGGGGAAGTTGAGGTCAAAGGTTTGAGATGCCCAGACTTGACAAGTTTCTCCATTTCTGCAGATAGAGGTGCCTCGAAGACAGAGAAATTTCGAGGTTGGGTTCGGGCTCGGAAGCTTTGAGTGTTTTGAACCTGATTGACATCGGTTGTTGATGGAGGTGGGGTTGTGATGGTGCCACAATCAATGAGATCTTGAATGGCATGTCGAAGCCGGAAGCATGCATTGGTAGAATGACCAGGCGTTTGATGGTAGGTGCAATAGAGGTTATATTTGAAATTGGCAGGGGGATTTTTGGGTAGAGGAGTTGGATTGAGGGGCTTGATGGAACCAGTATCGAGTAGCTTCTCATAAACTGAGGCCAAAGGTGCAGTGAAGCATGAGAAAGTCCTTGGTGAGTTCCGGCGAGTGAATTGAGAATTCAAAGCAGGACCCTTGTTTGCTTCGCAATTGCACCACATTGCCTCATCAACAGGATGCATTCTTTTGCCTTTGGGTTTGAAATCATCACCAAACATGTCCTCCCTTCAGCAATGGTTGTGAATAAGGAACCAGCATCCTCCTTTGGGTAGGTCCTGGCCTCATGGAACTCAGCCAGGTCTTTGAACATATCCTTCGAGCACAGCTTGATCCCAAATGCAGGAGTGTGACAGGCTTGAGAAGGTTCCTTGACTAGCCCCATATCTGGCTGCGGGGCTGTGGAGGTAACGAGGCCAACGAGTCCCTGGACCATAATCATCTGCTTGTCCATCTTGTGACCCAATTCCTCTACAGCTTTCCTGAGCTCAACCAGCTCCATTTGTGTTGCCATTTTGGATTGATGAACGAGGAAGGAGATATGACTTTGGAAGCAAAGGTGTAACAGCCCCGGCAGACGTTCTCAAGCAGGTTTGGCTCTTCCTTTCGGTACTCTCTTGCTCAGTGCAATGGCTCAGAACTAGAGAGTAAAATAAGTGAAAGCTCAGTGGTGTTCCTGCAGCAAATAGAATGCAATGTACACGTCATTGTGGTGTCAACCCTAGACTCTAGAACTAGAGACAAATCTGTCTCATGATGTTCGGACGCTGCCAAAATCCTCAGATTTCTTTTCGAGGGTGTATCCTTTGAAAGGATCAAACTGATCCTAAGAGATGTCAAAACAGACTAAGTCTTCGACTAGTCCCATTTGAAGATTCAACTTTGAACTTGAAACAACTCGGTATTGATGGCATGACACCTTTACCAGGGTGGCTTCAGCGACAACGCGCGTTTAGCCGGGTGGTGTACGTGCTGCGCACGATAACCAAAATGACATCAATATCACGACATCAATACTTTGTGGTTCCTTATTTTTGGTTGAATCTTCAAGCGGGCATGAGTCAAGGATTTAATAAGGTCTGATTTCCCAAAGTCTCGTTGATCTAGGGACTTGAAAAATTAACAATATGCACCATCGAGATGCATGACTCTTCATCGGGTCTAGCAGCGTCCAAATTAGCATAAGACAGACTCGAAAGCGAGAGACAACCTAGAAGCCGCCCTAAACATGCTCCTATGCAAAATGACGTGTATGTGTGTACAGTTCCAGAGACGAGTTTGCCTCACGAATTTCAGACGTTGCCGGAATCCTCAGAATTCTTTTCGGCGATGTGTCCCCATGTAGATCGACAGATCCTAAAAGATGTCAAAATAGACTAAATCTTCGACTAGTCCCATTTGAAGATTCAACTTTGAATTAGAAACAACTCGGCATTGATGACATGGCACCTTAACCTCGAACAACGTGGTGTATAGTGACAACGCACTTCAACCTGGGTGGCGCCAGTGACACAGCATCAATACTTTGTTGTTCCTTATTGTCGGTTGAATCCTCAATTAGGCATGAGCTGAGGATTTAGCAAATTTTGATTTCTCAAAGTCTCATTGAACTAAGGACTTTGCGATTGATAACGAACATTCAACAGAATGAACGACTCCTCATCGGGTCCAACAACGTCTTAGACAGCGCAAGACAAACTTGAAAGAAAGAACTGCCCTAAGCATGCTCCTATGCAAAACAGTGTATGTACAGTGCATGCGATAGGGAAAGCAGTAACACGTAGACAGTATATGGGGTTAGATGCAAGTAGATCCTGCCCTGAAGGTACCTGTCCAAGTTTGGAGAGTTCTAATGCTTTGTATATGCAAAGGCCAGTTTTGGTTCGTAACAGGTTCCTCGGACTGGGGCCACAGATATACCTCCCGTTGCCTGCGATATCGCTGAGCAACAGTCAAACGGTAGCATGACCCATCATCGTCGAAGGTTGTTGGTCATTCGAGGTCCCCGGGCTCCGGTAAACCGTGTCGGATTGCCAAAACGATCCAACGAGTCTTATCCCACATCGATGCAAATGAGATGCTAGAAATTGATTAAGAAGAAGAAGAATCACAAAATCACAAAATGCCTTTTCAAGCTCGGCTCACTTTATTTAGTCCATCTTTAGAGGAAACTACGCAAATGAACAATCGAAAAAGTCCCAGATCGGATTGGCCAGACACGAGGTCCTGTTAAATCACCATTCCAACCTTCGGCAGCGCGAAACTCACTGTTTTGACAGACTTTTAAGGAATTGTTCACAAACGTATTAAACTCTAAGCATGGATTAATATTGGTTCGATTATCCCCAACAGAGTCGCCACTGTGGGCAGCATGCCCTGGAATTTTCGGATTCCAAAGCGCGGGCCCAAAAATCGAGGGAGCGCGAGCGGAGAAGCAGGCAAGCGCTCGAAATACAAAGTCGCCACCTGGGTTTGAAGGTCCGTCACCCGAGGAACCGTATTTCGAAGCACCTGCCGCGCTATTTGATTTGAAAAAGTGAAGGAACCAGTCCGTCATAACCATACCTGGGTTCGGGAGCCAGGTTACGAGAGGGGAAGGGTTTTAAGGCACCCCTCTCGCCCAATCCGGAGATCGGTCTCTACTTAGACATTTTGTGAAAATATTTGTGATTCGGTTTCTTCTTTAATCAATTTTGAGCCAGTTAGGGCGGGAAAACAGTTAATCGGGGATTAAAACTGTAACACGATTTGCAAGATGTGATCTAAACATGGCATGGATGAATGGCAAATATGAAACGGGATAAAACTTAACCCCCTAATCAGAATAAACCAAGCTACTCATGGAATAGGTGTATCACACATGACAGCCACCTTTGCACGCATGGATCTACCTGCATGCAAAAAGGACCATCGCGCGATACACCCCTTCCCTCGCGCGAGTATTCATGTCTCACCACAGGTTAAATTTTATCCCCTTCTGGGCTCTGGAAGGACCAGTGCGCACTCAGGAGGCAAACCAAGCAGTTTATAGGTACTGAAAGTAAATAATTATTACAAATTATTATAAACAGGAGCTAAACAAATTGAAATACAACCCCTAAACAGTGGGGGTATCAAAACAAAGGCCAAGGGCCAAGCTGCTCATGCAAGGGCAGTTACTGGACTCAGGAGGACCATCGCGCGAGACAGTGAGTCCCTCGCGCGAGTGTCCTGACTGGACTTCCAGGAGCTGCTTTGCATGCTCTGAGCTCTGGTACAAGTCCAGATGCAACCCAGAAGCATTCCAACAAAGTAAATAAGCAAGAAAAGCTAGTCTATGTGTTTTAACATGCTGAGTAGTGAGCTAAAAGGCCTATCATACTTCAAAACAATGAATAACATTATAAAACAACAATAACCAGCACCCCCAAACCCCACGAGGACTGTCGCGTGCAACTGAGAACAGTCGCGCGAGTGAGTGAGTCCATCGCGCGAGGGAGTGCTTGGCACGGATTCTTGTATTTCTGCTGACTTTAGGGCCAGGACTGGTATTGATTACCAGCCTTGGCCCTGCCAGTTCCCCTCAGAGATCAGAACAGAGAGCAGAACAAAGGTGTTATACCTTTGGCTTTTGGTTTGAAAAGTGTTTGAACTTTGAAATGAGTTGAGGTTGTTTGAGTGGTGAAAATGATGAGTAAAATGTTGTGCCCTTTCTTTCCTAACCCAAAGTGAATGAAAACCTTGAACCCTTTGAAAGATGAACAAAGGGGGGTATTTATAGGACAAGAGGGGGAGGTAGATCTGGTGTAAAGAGACGTGCAGGTTGTGGGTTACTTCATGGCTAATTTTTCCCAGCTGATAAAGGTGACTGTGACAGGTTTGGGACCGTCGTGCGGAGTGGGACGCCGAGGGTGCCGTCAGTGGGTCACCGGTCAAATCTTTGACTTTGACCCAGGTGACTCTCGCGAGGAGTCGATTTATCGCGAGGTGTGCCCTGGCGCGATGGAATGGGTCTCGTGATGGTCATGCGATGGTTGACCATCGCGCGATGGAGTCAAACCGTCGCGAGACGTTGGGCCCTGGTGCGCTTCAGATTGCATACTGGCGCGGGTCAGTAGGGTTTTCGACTTTTGGAAGTGGCTTAGGTTAGGTTAGGTTCAAGGGCTCCAAACACTCAAAGCTCAAACACCTATCATTCCCGAGGTGTTCTTGATCCGTTTCATCATCGGGGAATCAAACACCGTAAATAAACTAATCTGGAAGCCCAGATTGGGGAGTCTACACTGCTGAACTCGTAGCGGAGTTCCTAGTAGTAGGCTACTGGTCACAGAGTTGTGATTCTTAGTAGTAGGGCTGCTGCCTCTCGCAAGGTGTCAAACCATCTCTTCTTCTGTATACGTTTCGTCGGGAAGGTCCTAAGCTACATGTTTTCTCGGCTTGAACTCGGATCAAGAGTTACATGATATATCCATGACGAGTCGCAAATGGGCTACTGATCTCGTAGCGGAGTTCCTAGTAGTGGGCTACTAGTCACAGAGTTGTGATTCCTAGTTGTAGGGCTGCTGGCTACCGTAGGGAGTCAAACCATCTCTTCTTTCGTATACGGTTCGTCGGGATGGTCCCATGTTACATGTTTTCTCAGCTTGAACTCAGATCAGATTTACCTGATAGGTCCATGACAAGTCGCAAATGGGCTGCTGATCTCGTAGCGGAGTTCCTAGTAGTAGGCTACTGGTCACAGAGTTGTGATTCCTAGTAGTAGGCTGCTGGCTACCGCAGGGTGTTAAACTATCTATTCTTCCGTATACACTTCGTCGGGATGGTCCCAAGCTACATGTTTTGTCGACTTGAACTCGGATCAGAGTTACATTAGATCCATGACGAGTCGCAAATGGGATGCTGATCTCGTAGCGGAGTTCTTAGTAGTATGCTACTGGTCACAGAGTTGTGATTCCTAGTAGTTTTGCTGCTGGCTACCGCAGGGTGTCAAACCATCTCTTCTTCCGTATACACTTCGCCGGGAAGGTCCGAAGCTACACGTTTTCTCGGCATGAATGGTCTGTCATTTTCGTACCAAAAATATAATTTATAAAACAGGGAATTAACTAATATTCCAAAGAATAGCGGTCAAGTCCGAGATTGTCCACAGAGAGTAAAAAGCTAAGTTGCAATACGTTCAATTGATTTCTAATTTAATTCTGAAAGGAAAAGCTTTGGATTTTAGTTGATTTGATTAAACTAAAACTAAACTATAAAGCAGATTAAAGAATTTGGAAACAAACAAGAGAAAGGACTAGGGTTTCCGATTCTGTCTCCCCTTTATAACGCAATTGTTTCGAAAGCTAGGGTTCATATTCAACATTCAACCAGATCACCGTAGGGTAGCAATTCCTATCGATAATCCCCAAAAATATAATCAAGATTCGTACTCCGTATAGGCTATCTCAACACGGCACGGATCATCTCATTGGATTTAACCACGGCACGACCCGTCTCACGTCGTATAGTCTATCTCAAAGCCTATCTCGAAACATTCAAAACCACTGTATGACAATGCTTGAAATCATGGATACAAACACATTCGAATATTGGAATAATATAAAACTTCATAAAAAGTTATGAATCGATCAAGTCACACAGTCAAGTTGAATATAAAACCTTTAAAATCTAACAACTACGCTACTTGGAGAGACCTCCTCATCACCCTAGCCGAATAATTTAGCCACTCATGGAGTTAGAACAAATAATCATGCAAGTATAAGCCTCCATCGAAATAACAGTAGAAGAATAAATAAACCCCAAAGCCTTGTCACTGGTTCGGTCGTGATCTGCGTCGAAGCGCCGTAGATCTTTGCTTGTGCGTGAACCCGGTTTCCACCGCCCCGTTCTGTTTCTGCCGTGGGAATATTATCTCCTGATGGCTGCCTCCTTCCTAGGTTTATACGTGGCAGAAAAGATAAAAATTCCCCCGAAAGCGAAACCCTTTAGCCTTTTTATATCTCATTTTCAGCCGTGTAAACCTTTGTTATGTGAACCTCTGGCCCACCCATAATTTCCATCCAATAATGCCAAGGCCTCCACGTAACCTTTCTTCAATATGCAAAGTCAAACTCCAATTTCCAGCCAATTAAAGATTTGGCCACAATGGATTTTGACCCGGATAATATTAGGAAAGCCCATCAATTGCCACGGGCTGGCACATTTATCATATTTTCCTTGATTTAGCTTCGAGTGTTATCCAACAGCTCTGCGGGTCCTGAAATAAAGAAAACGAGTATCAAACTTCAAATAATATACTAAACGGACATAACAAACCTAAGTTAGGGGGCGTAAATAGGCATATTTACTCACATATCACATCCCCCAACTTACACTTTGCTAGTCCCTAGCAAAGAAAAGAAAAACAAATAAAATAAAACAACTAACTAAAGGATAGATCTTTTAAACCCCCGGGTGGCCCCGGTAGGACGAGTGAAGTCTCGTCAGGGTTTTCAGCAGTGATCACCCACAAAACACCGCGGATTTCTTTACTTGGAACCCAAAAAAAATTGCAATGCAACTCATTGGTATGCCACTGCCAAGAATATAGCATATGCGAAAATAGTTCTAGAGGCAATCAAAACATAGAAATAAATCATGGCATCCAAACTTAACGTGTGTGAGCAAAGACCTTGACCACAAGTGAAGCACAACCAAGAACACTCTCCGGACCGAGTCTCGACTTCAATTCTCACCGTGTCATGCACTCAACAAAAGAAAACGCTCGAAACAGGGTGCATTTAATAAACTCTCAATTTGTGCGGGTGGAATTTATGCGATAAAGAACCAAAGTATTCCGCACACTTAGACGTGAAAAGAAAGCTTTTTAAAGTGGACACAAGATCTCATGAATGAAATGTCAAGCGTTGAAGACTATTTTTATCCATCGATCCACAATCCATTGCCTCTAAGATCAAGTAGGACTTTATTCGGGTATGTCATTGGGTAAGGACAAATGTTTCAAAGGTTAGGATAAATCATGAGCAAGTGTCCAAGAAGTGGCCAAAACAACATAGGGCAAGTAATAATGTGCGCCCCCTCTCATAATTCTTTTCAACTTCGCTTTATCTCTCTTATTTTTCATCCTTCACACAATTCCACAATGAAGTTCACACGTTTCTTTCTTTAAACAAATGCATAGGTGTCTTCCCCTTTTTCATTCAAGTTCTATTTTTTTTTCTTTCGCAATTTTCTCAAAATTTTTTTTTACCTATGGGGAAGAACACACCACAATTCACGTACATCTTTCTCAAATATACTTTCTCCACTCTCGTCAAACACTACTCTTCACATGATTAACTTGCCATTCTCAAGACACAATATGGTTGGTGAAGCTTAACAAGAAAAAGGCTCATGCAAGAGGCTCAATGTGGCTTACAAGGATAAGTATTTAAGAAAAAGAAACAAACCAGCTCAAAGCACAAAAATGGCCTACTATCCTCTCCTAGGGGCAATACAACTATGTAACTTTCCAATCCCAAAAGATAAAATAGTAGGCATGCATTAAGTCTCAATACTTGACAAAGATAATGAGATCGACAACGATTAAGCTTCTTCTTTTTACGACAAACAAAGAGTTTATATGACACCACTCCAAAGGAAGGTAAGGCACTAAAGCTCACATGGGCATAAGTCTCCACTAATCTAGCCATTGAAAGCACTCAAGTCGTAACTCACAAGCAGTCAAGGTCCAAGAAACGTGCATGTGCAAAGATGCCAAGAGTGTGCGCCAAGATAAATTCCTATCGCCAAGCTAGCAAAAAGAACTATCATGCAACAGAATATCCAAGTAATACTCAACAATTCTCAACACTAGCAACCAACAAGTAAACATCGCGACCTCCAAGTCTCAAGTAAAAAGGATCCAACAAGTATTTTGTTTTTTTGACTGTAACTATAAATAAAAAACAAAGTGATCCATCCCCCAACTTAAAACGGCACTGTCCTCAGGGACAGCTCAACCATAGAAAAATAAAAGACAAGCCGGAGAAAGAAAATGAGAGATATCACCTCACGTAGGACCAACAAAAGGCAAGGCAAAAGAAAAGATGGGAGTCATCCCCCAACTTGAAGCATTGAACCTGCAGTTCGTTAGTCCCATAACACAAAATATATAGAGAATAAAAGAGAAAACAAAAAGCAAAGAAATATGAAAATAAAATGATAACAAAGACCCCCTAAAATACTCCACCAAAACAAAAACGTATCCACTTTCTTCACGCGAAAGACACGGGTACTACTTTTCTCCCTTGTCAAAGACTGTGGTTCCTATTTGTTGGAAGGACAATATGTGTAGGATTCAACGATATCTTGAAAAGTGGTGCCATCATCTAATAGGTTGTCACTCCCTCTGGGGCTGCCAGATTCCTTACCCACCACTCGTTTTATGAAGCAATCTCCACCAAGTTGGACATTAAAGTCAAATGGTTCAGACAGAATTCTCGCTGCTAACTACACGCTTGCCACCAGACCCAACCTCCTAAGTACTACATACATAACTTTGACAAGGTGGCTATACCAGACCTTTAGAAGCCGTTCGACCACGGCAAACACTGGAGGTCTCTCAAACTCCATAGATTTCAAGTCTCCTAAACTCATTGAAAGCGCTTAAAGGTTATGGTACACTGGGTCCACCAAATCAATGGATTCAATTTCACCCTTTTCACTCAAACCGTCCACATATGGCTTCAATCGTTGGCCATTAACCTTAGATACTTGGCCAGTACGTGGATCTCGAATTTCAATCGCACCATGGGGGAAAACACGAGTGATAATAAAAGGTCCATCCCACCTAGACTTCAACTTGCCCGAAAATAATTTCAAACGTGAGTTGAAGAGCCACACCTTTTGATTAAGCTCAAAGGACTTTCTGTGTATGTGCTTATCATGGAATGCTTTAGTCCTAGCCTTATAGATTTTAGAGCTCTCATATGCATCATTGCGAAGTTCTTCTAATTCATTGAGTTGGAGTTTACGATTCGAACCGGCAGCAGCCATATCAAAATTAAATTTCTTAATGGCCCACATGGCCCTATGTTCCAACTCCACAGGCAAGTGGCATGCTTTACCGTAAACCAACCGGTAAGGAGACATTCCAATGGGAGTTTTAAAAGCCGTACGGTAGGCCCACAAAGCATCATCAAGTCTAAGTGACCAATCTTTCCGATCGGGCCTGACCGTTTTCTCAAGAATTGATTTAACCTCCCTATTTGAGACCTCTACTTGGCCACTAGTTTGAGGATGATAAGGTGTTGCCACCTTGTGAGTGATAGAATATTTCTTCACTAGTGCTGCAACGTATTTGTTTAGGAAGTGGATAGCCAAAGCGACTAAAGATGTTACTTTGCAAGAATTTGACCACAACCTTGTGGTCATTAGCCCGCGTGGCTACGGCTTCTACCCACTTCGAGACATAATCGACTGCCACTAAAATATACTCATTCCCAAAAGAGGTTGGGAATGGTCCCATAAAATCAATTCCCCACACATCAAAAATTCCAACCACAAGAATATCAAACAAAGGCATCATGTCTCGGTGGGATATGTTGCCAACCTTTTGGCAACGAGGCATGCCTTACAAAACTCATGGGCATCCTTAAAAAGTGTGGGCCAATAGAACCCGCATTGCAAGACCTTCTCCGAGGTCCTCTTACCGCTAAAATGTCCCCCACACTCGAGAGTATGACAAAAAGTCAATATACTCTGTTGTTCACTTTCGGGGACACACTGTCGAATCACTTGATCCGAGCAATATTTGAACAATTCCGGATCCTCCCAAAAATAATTACCAACCTGCGCAAAGAATCGGTCCTTGTCTTGCTTGGACCAATGAGAAGGAATGGCGCCAGTGGCATGGTAATTTACAATGTTTGCATACCAAGGGGGTTGACTATGTGACACTGCAAAAAGTTGCTCATCCAGAAATGAGTCTTTTAAGGGTAAAGAGTCACATGCGGAGTCAATCAGGATCCTTGAAAGGTGGTCGGCTACTGAGTTTTCGGAACCTTTCTTGTCCAGAATTTCTAAGTCAAATTCATGTAGCAACAAGACCCACCTAATCAACCTAGGTTTCGTGTCCTTCTTTGAAAGCAAGTATCACAATGCAGCGTGGTCAGAATACACGATAACCTTCAACCCCAGGAGGTAGGACCGAAACTTATCCAACGCAAACACTACCGCGAGCATCTCCTTCTCCGTAGTGGTATAGTTCAATTGAGCATCGGAGAGAGTCTTGCTCGCATAGTAAATGGCGTGAGGCACTTTATCCACCCGTTGGCTAAGGACCGCGCCGACTGCATAGTCAGACGCATCACACATGATCTCAAAGGGAAGAGACCAAACAGGGGATTGCATGATCGGGGCGGAAGACAACGCAGTACGAAGCTTCACGAAGGCATTCATGCATGCATCATCAAAGACAAAAGGGGCATCCTTGGCGAGAAAGTCGCATAAGGGCTTTGAAATTTTGCTAAAGTCTCTAATGAAGTGGCGGTAAAACCCAGCATGCCCTAAAAATGAGCGGATTTGCTTGACAGTAGAAGGGGGAGGAAGCTTAGAGATAAGGTCCACTTTAGCTTTGCCGACTTCAATTCCCCTTTTCGACACGACATGACCTAGCACAATCCCCTCTTGAACCATAAAATGGCTCTTCTCCCAACTTAACACCAAATTGGTCTCCAAATAGCGCTGAAGCACCCTCTCAAGATTATGGAGACAACTTTCAAAAGACTTCCCAAAAACCAAGAAGTCATCCATGAAGACCTAAAGAAAATTCTCCACCATATCGGAGAATATTGCCATCATGCACCGTTGAAAGGTCGCAGGTGCATTGCACAAACCAAAAGGCATCCGCCGATAGGCGAAGGTGCCAAATGGACAGGTGAACGTGGTCTTTTCTTGGTCTGCGGGGTCGACGGGCACTTGATTATAGCCTGAATAGCCATCAAGAAAACAATAGTAACTCTGGCCTGCCAATCGTTCTAGGATTTGATCCACAAATGGAAGTGGAAAGTGATCTTTCCTAGTCATGGAATTCAACTTTCGGTAATCAATGCACACTCGCCACCCCGTGGTCATGCGAGTGGGGACAGACTCACCCTTATCATTTATCACCACAGTGATGCCAGATTTCTTAGGCACCACCTGCGTGGGACTCACCCATTTACTATCAGAGATGGGGTATATGATACCCGCATCTACCATGACCGTTACCCAGTACGCAGCTAAGTTCGAAGAACTATCTCGTTATGCCCCAAAAGCCGTAGCCACTGAGGACAAGAAAGCGAGGAGGTTCGAGTGGGGGTTAACAACCGCCCGAAGGGCCGTGGTAGCTCAAGCTTTCACCAGCTATGCTGGGGTGGTAAAGTGTGCGCTCCGGCTAGAGAGCGAGGAGGCCGCCTTTAAAACCCGCTGGAAGAGGGCAACCGGCAACACTGGTGGGCCTATTCGAATCCAACCACCTAACAACAACCACGGACCTTACTTCACCAAACCATCTAACCCGCCTCAAAGCAACCAACCTTGGACGACTACTAACCCCGAAAGTGGTGAACCAAAAAGAGGTGGTAGAGACATAGCAACGGTTCAGTGCTACCACTGCCAAGCTATGGGTCACTATAAGTGTGACTGCCCCCAACTTCAAAGAGAAAGGGAGGGGAGCTTTGAAAATCAGAAAGCCCAACAACCTGGACAAGCCGGTTTTGTGAAGCAAAACCCTAGAGGTCCAGTGCAATAGCAGAATGGGCAAAACGAGAGAAAACAGCCCATGGGGAACCAGCAAGGCACTGGAGGGCGTATCTTGGCACTAGAGCAAGAGCAGGATCCTTATATGACCTGAGGTACGCCACTATAGTACCTGCGTATGAGCTGTTGTATGACTCTGGAGCATCGCATCCATTACCTGCATAACCACGCTAGCACTAGAAACAGAAACCCTAAGTACGAGTACGAAAGTATCTTCACCATTGGGGGGAGTATAGCTGTTAGTCTAGTGTGTAGAGAGTGCGAACTAGAAGTAGCCAACCTACGCCTGACCTGTGATCTTAAAGTGATCGACATGGCAGATTTCGACGTAACCCTTGGGATGGACTAGCTATCGAGCGGTCATAGACTGCCACCAAAAGATGGTGATGGCATATACCCTTGATGGAACTCAACCCTATTTTAAGGGGAATAGATAGACAACGACTTCGACGACGAAAAGATCGAGGGGGCAGAATCAACTATTTGATGGCTAGTTAGTCCCCAATTGGAAGAACCCAAAAGAATGGAAGAGGGATTTACCACACCTCGTTGTGAGTACGCCGAGGTTTACCCTGAAGAACTTCCTGGTTTATCACCCCAAAGGAGAGATAGACTTCTCCATAGAACTCCAACCGGGAACGGCACCAATCTCGATGACACCATAAGGCCCCTGCCAAGTTAAAGGAGGGTCGTGTTAAGGAAACATCCGTAGGGTACGAGTTCGCATGATGATTTGATAAAGGTTTTGCATTTGGCGTTGGTGTTTACAAGGAAACGTTATCAAATGTCGATAACGAGGCAAGCTGTTCGATGGCTGAAGCAACTTCAACCCCGTTTCGTAGGCAAGTGATGAGGCTTAATTCGATTAACAAAACCTGTAAAGAATTGCCTCAAACACCGTCATAGGACCTGCCAGAACCTTTAGATAGTGGCCGTATATGCCGCATCATTTAGGTCGTCTCTTCCATCACATTGTAAGGGATTAAAAGTGGCTTGCTTCTATTTTTAAGGGGGATAGACGACAATTACGGAACCAGTATAGCGACTAAGCCTAACCCGTAGTCGCGTACGAATTTCGAGGACGAAATTATTTTAAGGGGGATAGGTTGTAACGACCCTGATTTTTGGTAAATAAAAATTTCGTTAAAAATTTGAATTTTATTTTATTACTTGGAATTTTATTTCCATAACCAAAAATCGGTCGTTACTGACTAACAAAAAATCTCATTTGTTTATTTGAAAACTCTTAATTAGGTTTTAATCGCCGTTTAACTGCCGTCTTTCCCGTCATTTCTAGGATTAGGTCTTGAACCCTTCGTCTTGGCTGGAAATCCTACCTAGCAACCTTAACTAGCTTTTTAACCAACGAGTTAACCTAGCAATCGTTTAACCAAATTACCTGTCGTTCCTAACGCTTGGTGAACCTTATGAATCTTTGGCCGTGAACCTTTTGAAACCCTTGAGCTTGTAACCATAGATTAATCCTTTGAACCTTTGTTCGGTTGTGGGTTTTGAGTTGTGTTTTTGAATAAAGGTAGAGAGAGAAATGAGAGTAATGATTGTGGAGAGAGGTAAAAAGTAGAAAGAGATAGAGTGAAAAATGAAAGTAATGATTGAAAAGTTAGAGAGAGAAAAAGTAGAAAAGTTACTTTATCCAAAACCCTGGGTTTGGAATTCCAAACCGAACAAGGGCGTAGCTATCGACCACTGGACAATAACGTTGGGTTTCTTTTATCCATTGGTTAGTAGGATAACCTTAGTTAACCTTCCTAAGTACGAAATTAGATTAGTTTAGTGCTTAATTGCAAAGTATTATACTTTCTAGTATTAACCGTTGGATAATAACCGCTAGGAGATTTATTTACCCATTGGACGATAGACCAAAGTATTTGCCATCCTTAACCATTGGTTATTAACCACTAGGGAAACTATTATCCATTGGATAATAAGTTAGTCTTGACAATCAAGTACTAGGGTTAATAAAATATTAGATTGCCATGTGTTAAAATCCATTAGAATACAATTAGTACATTGGGTTAGTAATATTATACATAGTACTTTGAAAGTAGTAGATTAGTTTATTAGATATTGGATTTGGATGTACATAGCCTAGATTGTATGTACTTGCTTGTATATATATTATATATGTACTTGTATATATATATATAGATATATATATATAATATTGTATATAACATGTGGGTATTAGAGTATTATATTTATAAAATCTATTTTGCTTGAAAGTATAGATTTTACCAAAGACCCATAGTACTTATATATATATTAGTATATATATATATACTTTCAAGAGAGTACAAGTGGGAGAGAGAGAGAGAGAAAGGGAGAGAGAGAGAGAGAATGCTGAGAGAGAGAGAGAATCCGAGAGAGAGAGGGAGAGAGAGAGAGAAAGAGAAGGAAAGAGAGAGAGGGATTGTATCTAGATTTTCCTTGTGCTTTCATTGACCATTGCTTGATCTTCCTTGTGATCTCTTGTACCTTTGGAAGCTTAACTTTGTAACCAAATCTTGTCCAATCTCTTACAACCAAATCCTTACTCTTTCCTTTGTCATCCACCAAACCCTTGTCTTTCCATATCTTATATATATATATACCTAGTACTTTGTACCAAGAGAAGAGAGAGAGAGGATAGAGAGGCCAAGAGAGATTGAGAGAGAGGGAGAGAGTTCGGATGGGAGAGGGAGAGAGAGAGTGATGTGTGCCTTCCCTTGATTGACCATGCTTTGATCATTTTGTCCTATTTTGATATGCTTTCAAGTGAAAGCATGACCATTGCAAGCAAGATCTTGTCCTCTTTGTACAAACCCTAATTCTTTACTTGAATCAAATCCCCTTCCTTGATCAATCTTCCAAAATCCAATCCAAAGTACCACATCATAGCCTTGCATGCCTAGGTTTTAGGTTGTTTCTTCCAAGCAAATGAGATTTGCTAGATTAAAAAAATGAGATATAGGAGAGAGAGAGAGTGGTCGGCTAGGGAGAGAGAGAGGGAGACTTTGCCTACAAATACTCACCTCACTTGGGCTTTGAACTCACACCTCAATCCATTCTCCAACTTCTCTCTAGAAAGTATAGCTTGTTCTTGTTGTTCTTGCTTGGTTCTTTCTTTGTTCTTGAGGTTTCTCAAGAGACTTTCTTTTGCCGCCACTAAACCACCACCTGACCACCACATCGATCCAAAAGTAGTAGTAGTATAGGTTATGATCTAGTTTCGAGAGAAATCATTCTCTTTCGAAGCTATCGGAAGCTTACCGTAAGCTGTTACTCCGTTCGTTTGCCGACTTTCTTTCCGTCGTATTCCCGTAGTCTTTTCTACCGCCAAGAAGAAAGGTAGAGTTCTTCGAACCTACTTTCTCTAAGTATAGAGTTTAATGATGTGTAGTGTACCTATGTACTCTAACCTTTGGTATATTCGAATGCATGTTATGTAGATTTCCCGATCTACTCTTCCTAAGTATAGATAAGAATCGTGGAGTGTTCTTTGACCTATTTTCTCTAAAAATAAAGTTAGTTGTGATATTTAGCTTCTAGAACTTTCTTGTTAAACAATACGTAGTTTACTTTGATCTCATGACTACTTGATTGCTTGACCTCGTGATTGCTATTTGTTTGTATGAACTCGTCAATAAATATATGTTGTTTTGACCTTCTCAAAGGAAATGCGTTTTTAACGATAAAGTATTGTTTCAAAACGAAGTATTCGTATTTTGACCTTTTAAAGGATTTTAATCTTATTTGTGCATTGCTTGCCTTACTTGTGGTTATTAACGAGCATGATAGTATAGAGTTGGATGATCTTGCTAGTTGTTATTGCATGATTCATGAGAAAAGTCCCACCGCGGAGTCGATGCATGATACGAGACACATGAAATTGGAAAGTATAAACATGACACCTAGGGTGTGGTTAACATGGATAAAAATACTTTTAAAACTACATAATGACCTAGTGTGAGATCATTATGTGGTGTGTGTGTGTGTCCAATGGGAACCCGAAGCAGCGGAACCATTGTGAGGGTGTGTGTGACCAATGGGAACCCGGAGCAGCGGAACCATTGTGAGGGTGTGTGTCCATTGGGAACCCGGAGCAGCGGAACCATTGTGAGTGTGTGTGTGTGTGTCCAATGGAAACCCGGAGCGGCAGAACCATTGTGAAGTGTTTGTACTCCCATGGGAACCCGGAGCGGCGGAACCATGGTGAGATATGGCTTGGTTATCCGTGGAGAGGAGCCAATGCTAATTGTGTGCCAATGGGAACCCGGAGCGGCGGAACCATTGTGCATATACTCGGGAACCCGGAGCAGCGGAACCGAGGTTGTGTGTGTTAAAACTGATTTTTGAAATGTACGCCAATGGGAACCCGGAGCGGCGGAACCATTATGCGTATACTCGGGAACCCGAAGAAGCGGAACCGAGGTTGTGTGTGTTAAAACTGATTTTTGGAAAGTATTGGTAAAGTAAAAACGAGACACGTTCTACGAAACGCTGTGTAGGAGAAACTCTGATGACATGGACACTAACGATAGATAGCGAATGCGGATATGTCACTGTTGGTATTTATATCCTGTATTGTATGAGCTGTTTATGACCCTTTATAATATATGCATGACTTGCTATGTGTAAGTTAAGGGTTAGTGGGTTTGGGGTTATTCTATTGGGCTTTATAAGCTCACGGTGTTGCTTTATGTGACCCTGACATATTATGCTGATGGCGACGCTGGTATAATGTGTCAGACCTTATAGACAAGCAGGGAGAGCTGTACGCCTTGGGGACATTTGGAGCTGAAGAGCTTGTTAGGATGGAAGAAGAAACAAAGCCGTAGATAACCTTAGATGTCCTTCCCTTTTGTGTAATATAAGCACCCTCTAGGGTTAGTGATGTAATAATGAGCCAGACTCTAACTAGTTATTCCAATAAAATTTTTATTTAACGTACCCGATTTTAAGGCCGTACCTGCATGTTTTCCCAACTTGAACTCGAATCAGATTTACATGATTGATTCATGACAAGTCGTAAAAGGGCTGCTGATCTCGTAGCGGTGTTCCTAGTAGTAGGCTACTGGTCGCAGAGTTGTGATTCCTAGTCGTAGGGCTACTGGCCACCGCAGGGCGTCAAACCATCTCTTCTTCCGTATTCACTTCGTCGGGAAAGTCCCAAGCTACATGTTTTCTCGGCTTGAACTCTGATCAGATTTCCATTATAGATCCTTGACGAGTCGCAAATGGGCTGCTGATCTCATAGCGAAGTTCTTAGTAGTAGGATACTGGTCATAGAGTTGTGATTCCTAGTAGCAAGGCTGCTGGCTACTGCAGGCTGTCAAACCATCTCTTCTTCCGTATTCGCTTCGTCGGGAAGGTCCCAAGCCACATGTTTTCTTGGCTTGAACTCTGATCAGATTAACATGATAGAACCACGATGAGTCTCAAATGGGCTGCTGAGCTCGTAGCAGAGTTCCTAGCAGTAGGGTAATTGTCACAAAGTTGTAATTCCTAGTTGTAGGGCAACTGGCTACTGCAGGGTGTCAAACTATCTCATTTTCCGTAGTTGTTTCGTCGGGAAGGTCCCAAGATACATGTTTTCTCGGCTTGAACTCGGATTAGATTTACATGATAGTTCCATGACGAGTCGCAAATGGGCTGCTAATCTCGTAGCGGAGTTCCTAGTAGACGGCTACTGGTCACAGAATTGTGCTTCCTAGTAGTGGGGCAACTGGCAACCGCAGGGCGTCAAAATATCTCTTCTTCCGTAGTCTCTCCGTCGGCAAGGTCCCAAGCTACATGTTTTCTCGGCCTGAACTTGGATCGGTCTTACATGATAGATCCATGACGAGTCGCAAATGGGCTGCTAATCTCGTAGCGGAGTTCCTAGTAATAGGCTACAGGTCACAGAGTTGTGATTCCTAGTTGTAGGGCTGTTGGCTACCGCAGCGTGTCAAACCATCTCATCTTCCGTACACGCTTCGTCGAGAAGGTCCGAAGCTACATGTTTTCTCGGCAAGAACTCGAATCATAGTTACGTGATAGATCCATGACGAGTCACAAATGAGCTGTTGATCTCGTAGTGGAGTTTCTAGTCGTAGGCTACTGGTCACAGAGTTATGATTGCTAGTAGTAGGGCTACTGATCTCGTAGCGGAGTTCCTAGTAGCAGGCTATTGGTCACAGAGTTGTGATTCCTTGTAGTAGGGCTGCTTGCTACCGTAGGGTGTCAAAATATCTCTTCTTCCGTAGACTCTTCGTCAAGATGGTCCCAAGATACATGTTTTCTCGGCTTGAACTCAAATCAGATTTACATGATACATCCATGACGAGTCGCAAAGGGGCTGTTGATCTCGTAGCGGAGTTCTAGTAGTAGGCGACTGGTCAAAGAGTTGTGATTCCTAATAGTAGGTTTGCTTGCTACCGCAGGGTGTCAAACCTTCTCTTCTTCCGTATACGCTTCGTCGAGAAGGTCCCAACCAATATGTTTTCTCGGCTTGAACTCGGATCAGATTTACATGATAGATCCATGACAAGTCGCAAAAGGGTTGCTGATCTCATAGCGGAGTTCCTGGTAGTAGGCTACTGGTCACATAGTTGTGATTCCTATAGTAGGGTTGCTGGCTACCACAGGGTGACAAACCATCTCTTCTTCCGTATACGCTTCGTCGGGAAGGTCCCAAGCTAGGCAAGCAGGCGTACCTGGTTCTGCAACCTGCTCTGGCTCAATTTGTTCTCCTGGCTCCAAAGCACCAATAGGTGTACCTATTTGCTTCCTGAGCCTTGGCATTTCGGCACCTTTGGGTCCCACCGGGCGTGCCAAAAATTGTTTGGGGGTGAATTAGTTCAATCAAAGGAAAAGATTGTGTGCGGGCGTGCCAGAAAAGAACTAACTTCACAAATGAAATTATTCTTTCCAATGTGATTTGAAACAACTAATTTATATCAGGCAACTGTGTTATCTGTTCAATTACCTCAACTAAGAGGATTTTTCCTTAAAAATGTCTAACCAAGACTACGGGCTGGCTTTTCTCAAATCAAAAAAGATGAATGAACACAAACGAACCTGAATCTAATCGAAGGTAAGTTTGTATACAAACACTCTTAAGACTTTATGAAACCAATGGAACAAATATAAGCACACTGAATTTAATCGAAGAGAGCTTACAACCAATTGAGATGGTCGAGCACAAACAAACCTGAATCGAATCGAAGGCAAATTTGTGCACAAACACTCTTGGAATTTTCCTAAGACTAAGCAGAAATATAAGCACACTGAATTTAATCGAAGAGGGCTTATAAACGACTAATCTCTGGTAAGAGAAAGACTGAAAGGAATAAGAAACTTGAATTTAATCGAAAGTAGTCTTACGTGCAAACAAGTTTTCAACTTACAAAGTAAACTAAACTACGTCCTAAACTAAGATAAATCCCTGAGCAATCATATTGAGTATGAGTTGTCAGTGGATGAGTTTTTTGTCGGGGGCCTCTATCTTCAACTTCTTCTCTTATTTATAGACACCGAGTCCTTCGAACCTCACGTCTTCAATTGATGCATATGTTCCTTTTCGAACTGCCCATGATCCCTTGAAATTCGGCTGAGTGGAGTCTTCGAACGGTTGCTGAACTGGTTCCTCTAGAGTTCTTCTCTCCCCACGTTTGCTAATCTCGATCATGGCTGTTTTGGATCGTGGGCTTCCTCTTTTTATGCAACGTGAACATGATCACTCCTTCTGAATGATTCCCTGCTTGATTCCCCATGAGACGGAGATTCAATCACCGTTGGATGAGTTTTAATAAGTAATCCACGGCTAAACCTAATTACCGTCTTAATTACCCTTAATTGGGACTCAAACGCTGCCGTCTCCCATCAAAACGATACCGTTTAGTACTAAAATAATATCGCCATTAACCCTATGATTCCATGTATCTCGGGCCAAAATGGGATATGTTCTGATAGGCCAAAGCATTGCTTGATGCCACGTGTAATTTTCTTATTGGGTGGCGTATTTTAGGATGTAAACACACCCCCCGCATTAACATCTTATTTAAGATAATTAAATAAGTGTTAATGGTGCATGTATCCACCCACGTCTCCTAAGAACACGGGTGCATGGAGTCATGGGAAGAGTCTGCTTTCATGCACGTCCCTTGAGCTTCTCAAAGAAAGCTGCATTAATTCTTCCATAAATAGTGACTCGAGTTAGGGTTTAACGAATCACAAAACCCCTTAACCCTCTTCGAAGCTTCGAAAAGCTACTCTTTTATTGTAACTTCTGGCCACTCTTGCCTTTTGTAACATGATTTGATTTAAAGCATTTACCCTGGCTTCATCAATGTCTTCGAGTTCCATATGCATGGCTTGGTGGTATGACTGGGTATCCAAATCATTTTGAAATGCTACCCTTTGAGATCTCACCGTGATCTCCATGGGTAGGACTGCATCATGCCCATAAGTTAAAGCAAATGGGGTAGTGCCAGTGCTAGTCCTTTTCGTATTCCTATAAGCCCATAATGTGTCCATTAACAACTCATGCCAAGTTTCTGGGATTTTATCCACCATTCTTTGGATTCCCTTTTTGATAATCTTGTTGGTTGATTCTGCTTGGCCATTCGATTGGGCATAATATGTGCTAGTGTATATCAAAGAAATTCCATGGTTACTAGCAAAAGCTTTAACCAATTTCCCTTCGAATATGGAACCATTATCCACTGTTATTGTTTGAGGGCTGCCAAATCTATAAATGATCCCTTTTATAAACTCAATAACATGGGTTTGCTTAACTTCCTCATAAGCTTGAGCTTCCACCCACTTAGTGAAATAATCAGTTGCTACCAAAATGAATTTGTAATTTTCTGAAGAAGGTGGATAAATCATCCCAATCATATCCATGGCCCATCCTCTAAAAGGCCATGGTTTTATGACATATCGTAAATCTGTAACTGGTAAATGTTTAAGTGGCCCTGTTCGTTGGCAGGCTTGACATCCCTTGGCATAATCGATGCAGTCTTTAAGAATCGTGGGCCAATAGTACCCATATCTCCTTATCAATCATCTCATCTTTATGCCAGCTTGGTGAGCTCCACAAATTCCTTCATGGACCTCGGCCATTACTTTAAAAGCATTTACCTTGTTCAAACATTTCAAAAGGAGACCATCCATCCCTCTTTTAAATAGCTCATTATTGTACATAATGTAATTCAGTGCTTTCAACCTAGTTGCTTTGTCTGCCATAGCATCTGGTTTGGTTAAATAATCGATGAGCACTTGCCTCCAATCCTCGTTCTGATTAGGAGGAAGAGTCACCTCTAGCACTTCGAAATCAGTCAACCTTGTGCTTAACATAGGTAAAGATTTCCTTAGAGTTAGCTGACAGAACTCTTTTTCACTTTCTGACACAATTTTATATCCTGATGCCCTTTGAGCCACCTCATCAGCTTCTTCATTGAAGAATCTAGGGATATAAGTTAAAGTGATCATGAAAAATCGATCCATCAGCACTTTAGCATGCTGATAATAAAGCACTAGAGCTGGGCTGGTGCATCGAAATTGCCCATTCAGCTGATTGATTACTAACTGAGAATCTCCAAAGACCTCAACAGCATTTGCCCTTAATCTGAGTAGAATCTCTAACCCTATGATTAAAGCTTCGTATTCTGCTTGATTATTTGAACATTGCCCCTCACTGAGTCGAAATCCATATTTGGTTTTCAGACCTTGAGGGGACTCTAAAATTATGCCTACTCCAGCCATTTGGGCGGTCTTCGATCCGTCAAACCATAACCTCCATGGTTTGATATCAATCAAACTTGCTTCTAGAGTTTCAGGCACCTTGATTTCATTAGGGTGATCAGCCAAAAGTTGGCCAACGCTTGTCCCTTTACTGTTTCTGGGGTAGATACTCGAGACAAAACTCAATTAAAGATACTATCCATTTCCCAATCTTCCCACTAAGCACTGGCTTCGAAAGCATGTGCTTAATTACATCGATTTGAGAAATGACATAAGTCACTCTAGGCAACATATAATGCCTGAGCTTCTTGGAAGCATAAAATAAAGCTAAACATAGTTTTTCTACTGCAGCATATCTACATTCACAGGAATTTAGAAACCTACTAAGATAATAGACTGCTCTCTCCTTGCCATCCTCATTGTCTTGTGCCAGCAATGCTCCTATTGAATCATGAGTTGCTGCTAAGTACAGCTTCACTGGTTTCCCTTCAATAGGTGGCATCAACACTGGTGGGTTGGCTAGGTATCTCTTGATGGCTTCGAAGGCATCATCATGCTCTCTAGACCACTTGAATTCTTCTCCCTCCTGGCTGTTCGAATGAAACCAGCATCTAGGAGTCTTTGAATTTCTTTTTTGACTCCTGCAATAGTTTCTGAACTCATCTTCCGGGTTGGCTGCTTCACAGGTTTAAATTGTGGCTTGATAGGTAGCCTGTGCTCCACCAATTTCCTGTCCAATCCAGGTAGTTCCTTGTAACTCCATGCAAAATATTCTTTATTGGCTTTCAGTAGTGCTATCAACTTAGCCCTCATTTCTGAGTCGAGCTGTTTGTTGATAAACACCGGGTTGGGATTTCTTTCATCTCCCAATTTTACTTCCGCCAGAAGATCTTGGTCTTCGAAATGTTCTTGAGACGTTGGACTGTCTTCCTCCTTGTGAGGCTTGTGATTCTGCAGAACGTCTTCCCACATGTTGTCCTCCTGTATCTTCTGCTCAATCCCCAAAGCAACATATCTTATTAAAGCCAATGAGTTGGCCTCTCCTTCCACCTCTTCCTTGGATTCACATCCAAGCAGCATCATCCTTTGGGGTGTCTGATTCATAATCAACAGCTTGTTTCAGCTTCGATTTTAGCTCTGCCAATTCTCCCAATTCCACCTCGTTGGTTGAGCAAGTGGCTGCCTGGAGTAGTTCACTCAGTGGAACTACATCTGACTTGTACATTTCTGCTTCAGCAAAATTTGCTGTGGCACTAAATGGATGTGGATCAGCTTTGACTCCTTCAACACCCACTTCTTTGCCTTTGTCATACTTAACAATCATCAATTCCTGATGGAGAGAAGAAGGAATGCATCCATTAACATGAATCCAATCTCTTCCTAGTAAAGCATTATATTTAGCATATGTATCCACTACGAAGAAAGCAGTGTCTATTTCTATTCCACCTACTGCCAATCTAATGGAGATTATACCCCTGGCATGTTGGCTTTCCCCTGTGAATCCTGCAATGGATGTGCTAGTTGGAATCAACTTTACTTTTCCTTTACCCAACTTTTTTAGGGTTTGGAAAGGCAAAATATTCACTGCAGCCCCATTATCCACCAGAATTCTGTTAAGCGGGATTCCATCAAAGTGTGCAGTAATATATAGTGGACGTAAATGTTGTCGCATAGCATTGGTAGGTAATTTAAATGGATATGAAAGCTCCACATAATTTAAATCTATTACCAATGGGTATTCGATGTCCGACATAGAATGGTACGAAACAAGCACTTTCTTTGGAACTTACCTCTAAACTCTCCTGATTCTGCTCAACTTCACGTACCAGATTCTCATCCATCTCGATCTGGGCCACTTCCTCCAGATCACAGTCATTGCATATGATATTCTTCATCACTGTGTATCTCTTCAGAGGAGCTGGCTTTGACCAGCCAAGTATTGCTTTCATCTTTAGACGCCTGGCCAATTTTGAAGGAGTCCATCGAACACGGATAAACCATGTTAACTTGCACCTCTGGCTGGCTTCCAAACTGAATGCTTGCTGCTTCTTTGGTCTGGTTAATTGCCTCTGCTCTCACTTCCCCCTTGGATTCAGCCTCTTGTGCTGACACTTCCATGGGAGAAGAGCTTCTTTCTACCCCTTCTTGTTCCACCAACATGGCTTCTAGCAGCCCAGACTGGTAACTAGCCAATGAGTTGGGGAAGGTGCATCGAAGTCCTCTTCAAGCATTGCTGAGCAAAGCTTCTCCCTCTCGACACTGGGTTCGAAACTCCTCGGGGTCCCTTTGAGCCCTGTCGAACCTTGGATTGAGCCTTGTTCCCTTTCCAGATTCCTCTCCAGTTGAGGAGTCTCCCATTTGAAAGAGTGAATACTTCCTTTGGAGCTTCCTTTTTCTGTGTTCTTGAGAGCAAGGGGACCATCGTGGGATTTTGGACTTGGGATCCCTTATCAATACCCAATTTCCAGATGAGCTGGGTGGTTTGAAGGTCTTGGTCCCACCTTTGGTGGACCCTTATATCCTTGAAACAGATCAGGCTTAACTGTTTGAAACCAATCAGGGCGCCTTTTGCAAAGTAAACTCGTCCCCGCTTGACTTCTCTTGTACCCTGAAGTCGACCAATGTTGGCCTTCTTGTAGGAGGTACTTCCTTTTACGAGCATAAGGGACTATATTCGAGGGCATATTCCTCTTGAAGCCAACCAAGGCTTGCTCTCATTTGGTTTTGCTGGGTGCCGGAGCAATTCGCTTCATCCCTTGCTCTTTAGGGAACAGGCTGACTCCCTTACTGTCCAGATCCCTGAAAACCAAATAGTTGGCTCTGCAACCCACGCATAAGCACTCCAAAAACGAGGCTTCGAGCATAGGCAGATGGTTTGTTCCAGCATCTTGTGAAGATAAGCCGGCATTGCTTGATTTGTAATGGCTTGGTCTTACTCCCATGCCTCGAGGATGACCAGCATATGGCTTCCACCTTGTGGGCTGGACTGAAGTCATATTCACTGGTGCTTCCTTGTCACGCCAATATTTTTTGACAGTTCGAGCCAACGAAGTGGGCACGTTGGTGTTTACTTCTTCGACCTTTGGAAAAGGAGTGGCATCGATTCCCATGGCCTTTTCAGGGAACTTGATCCTTCCTTTCTTGATTTGTTCCTGAATTCTGTCACGAAAAACATTGCAAGACTTAGTTGAATGAGACCAAGAATCATGCCATTTACAATATGTTTTCCCATGCTTTTCTTCTGCAGTTGGTAATTTAACTTCTGAGGGCAGCTTGATGATCTTTTTCCTTAACAGGTAATCAAAAATTTCATCAGCCTTTGTTACATCGAAAGAATAAACTTTATTTATTTCTTTCTGTTTGAATTTCTGCCTATAGTAACATTCTTCCGGACTAGAGGCTCACAAACACAAGGATCATGTTCAATGATTTCTGCAGCATCTATCTCATAGTTGGGATCTCTATAATACGTGGAATAAGAAGAGTTATGCCTATCTGTATCTTCTTCCAACAATGACTCATATCTAGTGACTTTGTAGGTTAGATCTGCAAAGTCTCTAAACTCAGTGGAATCGAACCTCTTTCAAAGCTCCCTTTCTAACCCATCTTGGGCTAACCTCACAAACTCTGCCTCTGGCAGTTGGAGTTTGCACTTGGTCCTGGCCCTTTTGAACCTAGATATGAAGTCTGCTACCTTTTCAACTGGTTTTTGCCTTAATCTAGCCAAATCTGCCATTGAGACTTCAGGCTCTGCATGGAAAAATTGTGCATGAAACACCTCCTCCATCTAAAACCAATTGCTTATTGATCCTGGTGGTAAATTGGTATACCAAGCAAAAGCAGGTCCAGACAAAGAATTTGGGAACAGCTTCAACTTCATGAAGCCATTTTGGGCCAAGTTCTTACATTGGGCAGAAAATCTAGCAATGTGTTCTACGGAAGACTGTCTTCCATCCCCATGGAACAAAGTAAAATCTGGGATTTTGAATTCCCTAGGGATTTGAAATGTGGTGTCTATCCATTCTGGATATGGCTTTCGATAGATCTGAGGTTGTACCCCCCGAGTTCGAGGTCCACAAACCTCTTGTATGAGACCCATAACTTGGTCTCTTAACACTGGGTTATCTACGAGGAGATTCTGTCCTTGATTTGCCACAGGCTGATCTTGCCTTTCCAAATCATCTTCCTGAACCCCATTAAAATCCCCTTGGTTTTCCCTAGGGGGCCTCCCATATGGTGGTTGCTGCATCCTTTCAAGCGCAACATGAGGCTGTGTATACCTAGGATTTTTCTCTTGAACAGTGGGGAAGGGACCCCTAGCCATTGGCAACTCCTGACGAGAGTCTCGTGGATTGAAATCCCTCCTTTCTGGTCTATACCCTTGTTCTAACTCTACGTCATCCCCCCATCTTCCCAGAACAGGTTCGAAGAGAGGATTAACACTTTGTCTATTCCCAGTATTTCTTGGGACTCCAATGGTAAGACCATGATATTGCCTAGGAATCTCCAATGGCTTTGTTGGTTTCACTGGCTCATACCAAGATTGTGGTATGTCTTCAGGAAACATTTTCTCCTTTCCTGGTCTAGATTTTATCTTACCCTGTCCAACATCCTCTCCAAGCCTTCCTTCGAAGGGACTTTGGTGAGTGCTAGAGTTAGCTTGGTTGTTCAGTCCAATATGTGCTGGACTGTTCCTTGCTAACTCTGGATTGGGCAATCTAGTTTTTATGCTTTTGATCATGGCTCTTTGGGTTTGAGCCATCTCTCTGAAAGCTATCATCATTTCTCTAAACATGTCCTCCTTATCATAGTCTTTACCACTAGCCTGTCCCTCTTGGACATTTGGAGGGAAGCCTGTAGGCCCTTGATAAGGAGGCATTTCACAAGAAGGCTCCTCCTGTAGAGGCTCCTCCATTTCTAAAGCCAATGGCTGAAAAGCTAAGCGCAGGCGTACCTGGTTCTGCAACCTGCTCTGGCTCAATTTGTTCTCCTGGCTCCAAAGCACCAATAGGTGTACCTATTTGCTTCTTGAGCCTTGGCATTTCGGCACCTTCGGGTCCCACCGGGCGTACCAAAAATTGTTTGGGGGTGAATTAGTTCAATCAAAGGAAAAGATTGTGTGCGGGCGTGCAAAAGAACTAACTTCACAAATGAAATTATTCTTTCCAATGTGATTTGAAACAACTAATTTATATCAGAACTGTGTTATCTGTTCAATTACCTCAACTAAGAGGATTTTTCCTTAAAAATGTCGAACCAAGACTACGGGTTGGCTTTTCTCAAATCAAAAAAGATGAATGAACACAAACGAACCTAAATCTAATCGAAGGTAAGTTTGTATACAACACTCTTAAGACCTTATTGAAACCAATGGAACAAATATAAGCACACTGAATTTAATCGAAGAGAGCTTACAACCAATTGAGATGGTCGAGCACAAACAAACTGAATCGAATCGAAGGCAAATTTGTGCACAAACACTCTTGGAATTTTCCTAAGACTAAGCAGAAATATAAGCACACTGAATTTAATCGAAGAGGGCTTATAAACGACTAATCCCTGGTAAGAGAAAGACTGAAAGGAATAAGAAACTTGAATTTAATCGAAAGTAGTCTTACATGCAAACAAGTCTTCAACTTACAAAGTAAACTAAACTACGCCCTAAACTAAGATAAATCCTGAGCAATCATATTGAGTATGAGTTGTCGGTGGATGAGTTTTTGTCGGGGCCTCTATCTTCAACTTCTTCTCTTATTTATAGACGCCGAGTGTGCCTTCGAACTCCACGTCTTCAATTGATGCACATGTTCCTTTTCGAACTGCCCATGATCCCTTGAAATTCGGCTGAGTGGAGTCTTCGAACGGTTGTTGAACTGGTTCCTCTAGAGTTCTTCTCTCTCCACGTTTGCTAATCTCGATCATGGCTGTTTTCTGGATCGTGGGCTTCCTCTTTTTATGCAACGTGAACATGATCACTCCTTCTGAATGATTCCCTGCTTGATTCCCCATGAGACGGAGATTCAATCACCGTTGGATGAGTTTTAATAAGTAATCCACGGCTAAACCTAATTACCGTCTTAATTACCCTTAATTGGGACTCAAACGCTGCCGTCTCCCATCAAAACGATACCGTTTAGTACTAAAATAATATCGCCATTAACCCTATGATTCCATGTATCTCGGGCCAAAATGGGATATGTTCTGATAGGCCAAAGCATTGTTTGATGCCACGTGTAATTTTCTTATTAGGTTGCGTATTTTAGGATGTAAACACCATGACAAGTCGCAAATGAGCTGCTGACCTCGTAGCGGAGTTCCTAGTAGTAGGCTACTTGTCACAGAGTTGTGATTCCAAGTAGTAGGGCTACTGGCTACTGCAGGGAGTCAAACCATCTCTTCTTCCGTATACGCTTCGTCGCGAAGGTCGTAGCGGAGTTCCTAGTAGTAGGGCTGCTGGCTACCGCAGGGTGTCAAACCATCTCTTCTTCCGTATAAGCTTCGTCGGGAAGGTCCCAAGCTACATGTTTTCTCGGCTTGAACTCGGATCAGAGTTACATGATAGAGCCATGACGAGTCGCAAATGGGCTGCTGATCTCGTAGCGGAGTTCCTAGTAGTAGGCTACTGGTTATATAATTGTGATTCCTAGTAGTAGGGCTGCTTGCTACCGCAGGGTGTCAAACCATCCCTTCTTTCGTATTCGCTTCGTCGGGAAGGTCCCAAGCTACATGTTTTCTCGGCTTGAACTCGGATCAGAGGTATACGACAGATCCCTGACGAGTCACAAATGGGCTGCTGATCTCGTAGCGGAGTTCCTAGAAGTAGGCTACTGGTCACACAGTTGTGATTCCTAGTAGTAGGGCTGCTTGCTACCGCAGGGTGTCAAACCATCTCTTCATCCATATACGCTTCGTCGGGAAGGTCCCAAGCTACATGTTTTCTCGGCTTGAATTTGGATGATATTTACATGATAGATCCATGACGAGTCGCAAATGGGCTGCGGATCTCGTAGAGGAGTTCCTAGTATTAGGCTACTGGTCACAGAGTTGTGATTCCTAGTAGTAGGGCTGTTGGCTACCGCAGGGTGTCAAACCATCTCTTCTTCCGTATTCGCTTCGTCGGGAAGGTCCTTAGCTACATGCTTACTAGACATGAACGCGAATCAGATTTACATGATAGATCCAAGACGAGTCGCAAATGGGCTGCTGATCTCATCTCGGAGTTCTAAGTAGTAGGCTACTGGTAACAGAGTTGTGATACCTAGTAGTAGGGCTGCGGGCTACCGCAGGGTCTCAAACCATCTTTTCCGTATTCGCTTTGTCGGGAAGGTCCCTACCTACATGTTTTCTCTACTTGAACTCGGATCAGATTTACATGACAGATCCATGAGGAGTCGCAAATGGGCTGCCGATCTCGTGGCGGAGTTCCTAGTAGTAGGCTACTGGTCACATAGTTGTGATTCCTTGTAGTAGGGCTGTTAGCTACCACAGGGTGTCAAAATATCTCTTCTTCTGTAGTCCCTTCGTCGGGAAGGTCCTATAATACATGTTTTCTTGACTTGAACTCGGATCAGATTTACAAGATGGATCCATGACTTGTAGCAAATGGGTAGCTGATCTCGTAGCAGAGTTCTTAGTAGTAGGCTACAGGTCACAGAGTTGTGATTCCTTGTAGTAGGGCTGCTAGCTACCGCAGAGTGTCAAACCATCTCTTCTTCCGTATTTGCTTCGTCGGGAAGGTACCAAGTTACATGTTTTTTCGGCTTGAACTCGGATCCAATTTACAGATAGATCAAAGACGTGTTGCAAATGGGCTTTTGATCTTGTTGCGCTGTTCCTAGTAGTAGGCTACTACTGGTCACAGAGTTGTGATACCTAGTAGTAGCGCTGCTAACTACTGTTAGGTGCCAAATCGTCTCTTCTTCCGTATTCGCTTCGACAGGGAGGTCCCAATCAATATTTTTTCTCGGCTTGAACTCAGATCAGATTTATATGATAGATCCATGACGAGTCGCAAATGGGCTGCTGATCTCGTAACGGAGTTCCTTGTAGTAGGCTAATGGTCACAGAGTTTTGATTCCTAGTACTTGGGTTGTTGGCTACTGCAGGGTGTCAAACTATCTTTTCTTCAGTAGTCGCTTCATCGGGAAGGTCCAACACTACATGTTTTCTCGACTTGAACTCGTATCAGATTTACATGATAAATCCATGACGAGTCGCAACTGGGTTGTTGATATTGTAGCGGAGCTCATAGTAGGAGGATACTGGTCAAAGAGTTGTGATTCCTATTAGTAGGGCTGCTGCCTACCGCAGCGTGTCAAACTATCTCTTCTTCCATAGTCTCTTCGTCGGGGAGGTCCAAGCTACATGTTTTCCCGGCTTGAACTCGGATCAAATTTAAATGATAGATCCATGACGCGTCGCAAATGGGCTGTTGATCTCATAGCGGAGTTCCTAGTAGTAGAATAATGCTCAAAGAGTTTTGATTCCTATTAGTAGGGCGGCTGGCTACCGCAGGGTGTCAAACTATCTCTTCTTCCTTAGTCGCTTCGTCAGGAAGGTCCCAAACTACATTTTTTTTTTACTTTAACGCGGATTAGATTTACATGATAAATCCAAGACGAGTCATAAATGGACTGCTGATCCGTAGCGGAGTTCCTAGTAGTAGGCTCCAAGTCACAGAGTTGTGATTCCTAGTAGTAGGGCTGCTGGCTACTGCTGGGTGTCAAACTATCTCTTCTTCCGTTGTCGCTTCGTCGGGAAGGTCCAAACCTACTTGTTTTCTCGACATGAACTCGAATCAGATTTAGATGATAGATCCATGACCAGTCGCAAATGGGTTGTTGATCTCGTAGTGGAGTTCCTAGTAGTAGGCGACTAGTCACAGAGTTGTGATTCCTAGTAGAAGAGCTGTTGGCTATCGCAGGGTGTCAAACCATCTCTTCTTCCGTATACGCTTCGTCGGGATGGTCGCATGCTACATGTCTTCTCGGCTTCAAGTCGGATCAGAGTTACGTGATAGATCCATGACGAGTCGCAAATGGGCTGCTGATCTCGTTGCGGAGTTCCTTGTAGTACGCTACAGGTCAAAGAGTTTTGATTCCTAGTAGTTGGGCTGCTGGCTACCGCAAGGTGTCAAACCATCTCTCCTTCCGCAGTCGCTTCGACGGGAAGGTCCTTAGCTACTTGTTTTCTCGACATGAACACGGATCAGATTTACAAGATAACTCCATGACGAGTCGCAAATGGGCTGCAGATCTCGTAGCAGAGTTCCTAGTAGTAGACTACTGGTCACAGAGTTGTGATTCCTAGTAGTAGGGCTGTTGGCTACCGCACGATGTCAAACCATCTCTTCTTCCATATTTGCTTCCTCAGGGAGGTCCCAAGCTACATGTTCTTTCGGCTTGAACTCGGATCAGATTTACATGATAGATCCATGGCGAGTCGCAAATGGGCTGCTGATCTCGTAGCGGAGTTCCTAGTAGTAGACTACTGGTCACAGAGTTGTGATTCCTAGTAGTAGGGCTGCTTGCTACCGCAGGATGTCAAACCATCTCTTCTTCCGTATTTGCTTCCTCGGGAAGGTCCCAAGCTACATGTCTTTTCGGCTTGAACTCGGATCAGATTTTCATGATAGATCCATGGCGAGTCGCAAATGGGCTTTTGATCTTCTAGTGGTGTTCCTAGTAGTAGGCTACTTGTCACAGAGTTGTGATTCCTAGAAGTATGGCGACTGGCTACCGCAGGGTGTCAAACCTTCTCTTCTTCCGTAGTCTCTTCGTCGGGAAGGTCCCAAGCTACATGTTTTCTTGACTTGAACTTGGATATAATTTACATGATAGATCCTTGACGAGTCGCAAATGGGTTGTTGATCTCGTTGCGGAGTTTTAGTAGTAGGCTACTGGTCACAGAGTTGTGATTCCTAGTAGTAGGGCTGCTAGTTACCGTAGGGTGTCAACTATCTCTTCTTCCGTAGTCTATTCGTCAGGAAGGTCCCAAGCTACATTTTTTCTTGACTTGAACTCGGATATTATTTACAAGATAGATCCATGACGTGTCGCAAATGGGTTGTTGATCTCGTTGCGGAGTTTTAGTAGTAGGCTACCAGTCACAGAGTTGTGATTCCTAGTAGTATGGCCGCTCGCTACTGCAGGGTGTCAAACCATCTCTTCTTCCGTATTCGCTTCATCGGGAAGGTCCCAAGCTACATGTTTTCTAGGCTTGAACTCGGATCTGATTTACATGATAGATCCATGACGAGTCGCAAATGACTGCTGATCTCGTACCGGTGTTCCTCGTAGTAGGATACTGATCACATAGTTGTGATTCCTAGTAGTAGGGCTGCTGGTTACCGCAGTGTGTTTAACTATCTCTTCTTCTTTAATCTTTTCGTCGAGAATGTCCGAAGTTACATGTTTTGTGGACTCTAACTTGGATCAGATTTACATGATAGATCCCTGACGAGACGCAAATGGGCTGTTGATCTCGTAGCGGAGTTCCAAGTAGTTGGCTTCTGGTAACATTGTTGTGATTCCTTGTAGTAGCCTGCTGGCTACTGCAGGGTGGTAAACCATTTCTTCTTCCGTATTCGCTTCGTTGGGAAGGTCCCAAGCTACATTTTTTCTTGACTTGAACTTGCATATGATTTACATGATAGATCCATGACGAGTAGCAAATGGGCTGTTGATCTCGTAGCGGAGTACCTAGTAGTAGGCTATTGGTCACGAACTAGTAATTCCTAGTAGTAGGGCAGCTGACTACCGCAGGGTGTCAAACTATCTGTTCTTCTATTGTCTCTTCGTTGGGAAGGTCCCAAGCTACAGGTTTTCTCGGCTTGAACTCGTATTAGATTTACATGATTGATCCATGTGGAATCGCAAATGGGCTGTTGATCTCGTAGCGGAATTTTTAGTAGTAGGCTACTGGTCACAGAGTTTTGATTCCTAGTAGTTGGGCTACTGGCTACCGCAGGGTGTCAAACCATCTCTTCTTCCGTATTCACTTCGTCGGGAAGGTACCAACCAACATGTTTTTTTGGCTTAACTCGGATCAGATGTACATCATAGATCCATGACAAGTCGCAAATTGGCTGCTGATCTCATCGCGGAGTTCTTAGTAGTAGGTTATTGGTCACAGAGTTGTGATTCCTAGTAGTAGGGCTGCTGGTTACCGCAGGGTGTCAAACTATCTTTTCTTCAGTTGTCTCTTCGTTGGGAAAGTCCCAAGCTACATGTTTTCTCGGCTTTAACTCGGATTAGATTTACATGATAGATCCATGACGAGTCGCAAATGGGCTGCTGATCTCGTAGCAGAGTTCCTAGTAGTAAGTTACTAGTCACAAGGTTGTGATTCCTACTATTAGGGTTGTTGCCTACCGCAGGGTGTCAAACAATCTCGTCTTCTGTATTCGCTTCGTCGGGAAGGTCCCAACCAACATGTTTTTTCGACTTGAACTCGAATCAGATATACATCAGAGATCCATGACAAGTCACAAATTGGCTGCTGATCTCGTAACGGAGTTCTTAGTAGTAGATTACTGGTCACAGAGTTGTGATTCGTAGTTGCAGGGCTACTGCCTACCGCAGGGTGTGAAACCATCTCATCTTCCGTATTCGCTTCGTCGGGAAGGTCCCAAACAACATATTTTTTCCGCTTGAATTCGGATCAGATTTACATGATAGATCCATGACGAGTTGCAAATGGCTTTTGACCTTGTAGCGGAGTTCCTAGTAGTAGGCTACTGGTCAAATAGTTGTGATTCGTAGTAGTAGGGCTTCTGGCCACCGCAGGGGGTAAAACCATCTCTTCTTCCGTATTCACTTCGTCGGGAAGGTCCCAAGCTATATGTTTTCTCGGCTTGAACTCGTATTGGATTTACATGATAGATCCATGACGAGTCGCAAATGAGCTGTTGATCTCAGAACGAAGTTCCTAGTTGTAGGCTATTGGTCACAAATTTGTCATTCCTTGTAGTAGGGCTGCAGGCTACCGCATGTTGTCAAACTATCTCGTCTTTCGTAGTCGCTTCGTCGGGAAGGTCCTAAAAAGCTTGTTGAGTCTATTTTCTAACCCTAGTAGTTTTGTAACGATTTTTGGTAAATAAAAATTTCGTTAAAAATTTGAATTTTATTTTAATTACTTGGATTTTTATTTTCATAACCAAAAAAATCGGTCGTTATTGACTAATAAAAATCTCGTTTGTGTATTCGAAAATCTTTTAATTGTGCTTGGTAGGTTTTAATCATCGGTTACTGCCAATTCTTTCCGTCGTAATTCTTAAGACCCCATTTCTTGGCTAGAAATCCTACCTAGCAAGCCTCGTTAGCTTCGAACCAATTAGGTTAACCTAACGATCGTGTAACCTAGTTACCGTCTGCTAAGTAAACCTTATGACCCTCATGACTTATGAAACCCTTGAGCTTGTAACCCTAGATTGACCTTTTGAACTGTTTGAACCTTTAAACTATTAACCGTTGGTCGATAACGTTAGGGTCATCTTTATCCATTGGACAGTAGGAGAACCTTAGTTAACCTTTCAAAGTACGAGATTAGATTAGTTTAGTCCTTAATTATGGTATTAGTACAAGTATTATACTTCCTAGCATTACCCGTTGGATAATAACTGCTAGGAGAATTATTACCCATTGGACGATGGACCATGGACCTTACCATCTTTACCCATTGGTTATTGACCACTAGGAAAACTATTATCCATTGGATAATAGTTAGTCTTGACAATCAAGTACTAGGGTTAATAGAATACTAGATTTTGCCATGTGTTAAATCCATTAATTTAGAATTTGTACATTAGGATAATATTTTAGTACTTAGTACTTTGAAAGTATTAGATTAGTATATTAGATATTGGATTTTACATATCTAGGTTAGATTGTGAAGTACCTGGCTATATATATATATATATGTGTGTGTGTGTGTGTGTGTGTGTGTATATATATTATATTGTATGTAGCATGTGTGTATTACAATATTATAAATAGAAAATCTAATTTTGGTTTAAAATACAAGATTTTAAAGGACCCATAGTACTTATATATATACTAATATATATGTATACTGCCATGGAAGTACAAGGAGGGAGAGAGAGAGAGACCCGAGAGAGAGAGAGAGAAACCCGAGAGAGAGAGAGAGAGGAAGAAAGAGTGAGGGAGAGATGTACCTTGCTAGATTTTTGTTGTGCTTCCAATCTTTGTACTTAGCATGATCTACCATTGTCCTATTTGATATGCTTTCAAGTGAAAGCTTGAGTTTTCAAACAAAATCTTGTACATCTTGTACAAACCTCATTTGTTTACTTGATCAAATCCACCTTCCTTGAGCAAATCTTCCAAAATCCAATCCAAAGTACCACATCATAGCCATGCAAGCCTAGGTTTTAGGTTGTTTCTTCCAAGCAAGCAACATTTGCTTGAATAAAAAAATGAGATATAGGAGAGAGAGAGAGAATTCGGCTAGGAGAGAGAAGGAGGAGGCCTTGCCTATAAATACCAAGCTCCATTGAGCTTTGAACTCACACCTCAACCCATTCTCCAACTTCTCTCTAGAAAGTATAGCTTGTTCTTGTTGTTCTTGCCTTGTTCTTGAGGTTTTCTTGCTAGTTCTTCAAGAAACTTTCCTTTGCTGCCACTAAACCACCACCTCGATCCAAAAGTAGTAGTAATTATAGTTAGGATCTAGTTTCGAGAGAAACCATTCTCTTTCGAAGCTACCGGAAGCTTACCGTAAGCCGTTATTCCATCCGACCGCCGACTTTCTTTCTGACGTACCTTCCGTAGCCTTTACTACCGTCGAGAAGAACGGTAGAGTGTCCTTACTCTCTACCCCTAAGTATAGTTTGTATGCATGTTTGAATTGAACGTAGAATACTCCGACCCCGCTATCTCTAAGTATATGTAGTACTTGAGTTGATCGCATGATTTTGTAGATTTCCCGATCTACTCTTCCTAAGTATAGATAAGAATCGTGTTGAGTTTTTCGAACTATTTGCTCTAAAAATAAAGTTAGTTGTGGTATTTAGCTTGTAGAACTTTCTTGTTAAAGAATACGTAGTTTACTTTGATCTTATGACTACTTGATTGCTTGACCTCGTGATTGCTACTTGTTTGTATGAACTCATCAATAAACATATGTTGTTTTGACTTTCCGAAAAGAAGGATGTATGCTTTTGAATTAAAGATAAAGTATTATTTTCAAAACGAAGTATTCGTATTTTTACCTTTTCGAGGAATGTGAACTTGATCGCATGATTGCTTGCCTTACTTGTGTTTATGAACGGGCATGATAATATAGAGTTGGATCATCTTGCTAGTTTAGTTTCAAGATTACTATGATAGTGTGTACTTGGTTACGAAGTCCCACCGCGGAGTTAATGCATGATACGAGACACATGAAATTGAAAAGTAGAAACATGACAACTAGGGTGTGGTTAACATGGATAAAAATACTTTTGAAACTACATAATGGCCGGACTTGGTATCCATTGTGTGGATGTGAAAATCCGCAATGTGGCCGGACTTGCCATTGTGGAGAAGTGTTTACAAAGGATAAAATATTTTTGAAACTACATAATGATCAGGTGTGATAATCATTATGTGGGGTGTGTGTGTGTGTTCCAATGGGAATCCGTGGTGGCGGAACCATTGTGAGGCTGCGTGTGTTCCAATGGGAATCCGTGGTGGCGGAACCATTGTGAGGCTGCGTGTGTTCCAATGGGAATCCGTGGTGGCGGAACCATTGTGAGGCTGTGTGTGTTAAAACTGATTTTGAAATGTTTTGGTAAAGTGAAAACGAGAAACATACTACGAAACGCTGCGTAGGAAAACTCTGATGATATGGACACCAACGATAGATAGTGAATGCAGATGTGTCATTGTTCTTATTATTGTCGATGATTTGCATGTGCTGTTATTAACCCTTTATGATATATGCATGACTTGCTATGTGTAAGTTAAGGGTTAGTGCGTTTTGGATTACTCTACTGAGCTTTGTAGCTCACGGTGTTACCTTTGGTGACCCTGACATATTATGCTGGTGGCGACGCTGGTACAATGTGTCAGACATTTTAGATGAGCAAGGAGGGATGTATACCTTGGAGGCATTTGGAGCTGAAGAGCTTGCTAGGATGGAACAAGAGACGGAGCGGTAGATAACCTTAGATGTCCTTCCCTTTTGTGTAATATAAGCACCCTCTGGGGGTTAGTGATGTAATAATGAGCCAGACTCTACCTAGTTATTCCAATAAAATGTTTATTTAACGAACCCGATTTTGGGGGCGTTACAATTGTAGTTGCAAAATTAATCTGTCACAGAAAAATTATCATAAGTGGCTTGCATTGATATCGGAATAAAGAGTTCTTCGTATTTTTGGGCCCTACCTTCATGAGACACAATAACATCCAAATTGAGGGGATCTCAGATGAAATGGAGCAAAAATACTTAATTGGACTGCTTCAGCAAGTATGAAGGAGCCCCACTGGCAAAATGTAGTTGTAACAGAGTTCTTGCGCGGTAAGTATAAGCCCTAAATCAAAGAAGACCAGGCTAACCTTTGCGGTGTTAAGCACTACATTTTTGCAGTCAGGTAAGATGCTCACAGACAATGGGGGTAACAATAAGAATTGCCATCGAAGTTCACAGTTGCATCCGATTGGGTACCAATATTGGCCAGAAAAGCAGCACACAAACCCGAGCCTGTTTTATAAACACTTGCCTGAAAGAGGACACATATGTTTTAAGACAAGTAATACTCCACCATAATTCATAAGCTATAGAGCAGGAATTGAAAAAAGAACATTTGGTGACAAAACACAGACACGTTGTGGTAAGTGAAGAAATAAATAGTCTAACTAATCTTAGAGAAGCTAAGCAAAGTATGAAAACAGTGCATTTAAGGTAAAAAAAAAATTCTCAATCAAAACTGTGTAGTTTCTATTTGTAAGTTACTAAGTGCTGTCAAATGGTGTCTGTGTGAAAGCCTTGGAATAAACAGCTAGCTCTCTTGTGGCAACAAAAGAAATTAAATAAAAGCTGCTGCCCGTATATTACACTGTACCACAAATCCAAAAAAAAAAATTACTTATAGGGCTCCATAGAGGAAGAAGTTCAGATATGTTTGACGGGTGAAATGTCATGCATTGAGATACCTTTCTTCCTTAGTCAAGTATTCTGAAAACAAAGCATACAACAATCTCAAACTGTCTGTCTAAGACTCTAAATATACAGATGCACTTTCTTTTGTTTGATCTGGCATATAATCCTCGTTTCTGAAAGGATTAGATTGTTGGGAAAGCACATCTAATCGCAGGGAAAAAAATTGTTCCTGTGATGGGTGAGTAGAGGATTATTGGTGTACCTCCGAATTTGAACCAATAGAACTAATTGTTGGATCAGTGCCACCATTGCCTGTTCACACAGCTTTATGGCTTTATGCACATCTTTTGAGGTGGCCCCACTTAGGTTGTCTAAGAAATCCTGCAACATTTGGGACAAATTTTAAAAGCCTTTTACAGATGGAAGATAGGCTTCAACTATCAATAGCCAGAAGGTATTAGTTAGGTTGCATATTGGATACCACTGATGGCTACATAAGTGATGGAGGGATAAAATCATACCATACTCATCAATTGGAGCATCATAATCATAACTTGTAGCAATGAATGGCCCACCGGTAGTCCGGCCAAAATTAGTCCCACCATGGTATTGGTAACGCAACCAAAACATAATTCTTATATAATGTTGCTTTCTGGTTGATTCAAGCCAATGTGAAACATACACCAACTCGTAAATTATAATCGCTCTCAAGAACAGAAAAATACCACGTAATAAGTTTGGACGGTTCCCCCGCGCTGGAAAAAGCGTGCCACGGCAAAAGCAATGTCTTCCACAGGTTTGTAGGGCACAGCACCGCCAAAACAAGAAACCTAAAGGTTCCAGATAGCTAGAGCAGGTGAAATCAGAAGCCAAAAGGACAAAACTATGAACTCGACATGATCAACTTCTAATCCAAACAATCACCACTGTATATAATGTGAAATATGTTTTCAACGAAAGTTCATAATTACCAATACCATGAGGGGAAGTAGGAAGAACAGGTAAAGCATTGGCCGAATGGTAAAAAGGTTGAATGAACCTTGGCCTTGCATTGACAATTGAAGTCAACCAGTTTTCAAAGTCTCCAGCTTTTTCCCACTCGAACTGCTCACCAAGCTCAAACAAAACTGAATATTTCTTTATGAAAGGCACATCAGCGGTATACTGTAAGTTATGTGTGCTTCGTGAAGTTGACTCTCCAACCCTTACAACTGTGTCATTTGAACTCATCAGATAGTATACACTGCTCCAGGTTCTGTTCCAAGCCTACAGCGGCGCACCTGCAAAACTTCGACAAAGTCCGAGCAAGTAGATGCCAAAGCATCTTTAAAGCTTACAACCATACTAAACGCAAGAAACCTTTACAGGCAATTCCCAGAATTACATCAAAGATGACTGATATATTGTTAGTATGATAGCAAAATACCTAGCACACCTACACAAAGGCTCTAAAGACCACTAAATGGCATAAAATGCCACATGTAAACAAGATCACAACCAGCTCAAACATGAATAAACTATATCGCTCTGTACAATATGGGATAATTCTCAACAAGGATCAACTTACAGCAGAAATGCGTGTGAATTTAATTCTTAGTTAAATATATCATTGGGAGTTAGTTCAATCCTATTCCAAGGACTCACAAACGTAACATCTGCAGCAAATATGGTCTGGAAAACTGTTTTCCCTAAATCATGGAATCGAACCAGAATCAAAACTCTTACAAACATAAAATCTGTAAAAAAGTTGGTCTGGAATATTATTTTCCCTAAATCATCGAATCGAATCGGAATCGAAACTGGAAATAAATCAATAATTACCTCTTCTCACGCCTCCTATTTGATTCTAGCACAGCCAGAATGCGGTGAACCAAAAACTGATCTCACATCTCCTTTAAAGACGTGGACCGCCGGAGCAACAGTGTCGTCATTATGAGTTAGGAAAAATAAATCGGCTCAAACAGGTACAGAAATTCAATAAATCACGGAACCGAAGTACCAAAAACGAAGCCTACCTCTCGGTCAAAGACGGCGTCAATCGTACCAAGTACAAGAATTCGACAAAATCAGCAAAGAGAGTACCAATTTCAAGCGCCAAAACCAGACGACCGACCATGTCTCTATCGCTTCTCTCACGATCGAGCGTACAAGGATTCGGCGAAATCAGCAAATAGAAAATAGAGTACCAATTGTAAGCGTGAAAAATGGACGACCGACGATGAATCTATCACTTCTCTCACGATCGAACGTTTTCAACAATAACGTAAGATACCAAACCTACCCAGACACAAACACCAACAGAACCAAACACAAAGCAAAAGCTCAGAGGGCATTAATGTAAATTCACACTATGCCATGGCTTACCAACCTAAAATCTTTTATTACAAGTGTATTGATAGACACAACGGGGACACATGTGCGACTAAAGGAACACGCTAGGGACACTTCTGGACATGGGACACCAAATTTAAAAGAGTAGTAACAAAGTTTCTTCTAGGGTCAAAAGCTAATGCTCATAACTTAGGGTAGATTTTATACAACCAGAAGTAATGTACTCCGTATATGTTTATGGTCCAGCCCTAAACCAAAGCTCCCTCCCTCCCACCCAAGCCAATGTCAACCTCAGCCCCAAAAACTGGACACACAATCCATCCCTGCCTTGGCCCCAACAAATATCTCCTCTAGAATCTGATATCGGAAACCCTAGGAACTCTAAAAGCGAAGCCTCCCTATCCTGTTCAATATTGCCTGAATCCTTCCATATGGAACCATAGCAGTGGCACAATTGATCTCGTCCTTCTTTGACGAGACTCTAGACGTCAAGATCAAAATGTACAACCCCTGAATGACAGATAATATTTTAGCTCTCTCCCATTCATTTCCGAGAAGTGTAGCTGGTGAGTCGGGGACGAGTCCCCAACATCCGGAACACCAGCACGCTGGCCTAGAATAGGTGTCATCTAGCGTCCAATGACCACTACATGCATAATGAAAGAAAGGCAATAATTTGAAACAAGCAAAAATTTGTACAGACTGTAGTTGTTGGAGGACCTCTTAAGCATGAGCCTAAAGTCAATTAGAACAGCATGGATAACCATTACAACACCTTCATCGTACAGAGCAGTAGCAACAGCCTGTAAAAATTAAAAACTTAGACCCCTGAGGATTAATTTCAATAACAAATCTTTTAAGAAAGTCAAGAAAATCAATCTCATACCGAGTTCTCTGAAATGAATGCCAAAATTCGGAATGCAGTAGTCATCGGAGCCACAGAAGAGTCACGAAGAACAGCAGCACGATAACTATTTTCAGAAATTGGCTTCTCAATAAGATTACTATCAGAATTTGTGGAAGAAACAAAATACTGGTTGAAGCCATGTGAGGGTCTCCACCAGAAGCTAACAAAGCAATGTACCGTATAAGACCAGTTGCCTCTTTACTATGGTAAACTATACTAGCATCTACCCACTCCAAAAGCCGTGTAGGGGCATCCTTCCTGTTGGACCCTGGGGAAGAAGAATTTAAACTTTTAAAGCCCTGAGAAGTTCCGTAGTATTCCCAATCCATGAACCCAGGGATGATGCAGTTAGATCGGTAACAATGACTTCAAAAATCTCAGCGGCTGAGTGAAAGAATGCTAGATTCAGTGGTACAAAACCTGCAAATCAATAAAATTGCTCAAGTAACATGCACAATATAGGACAAATGAACAACTAAATTACAGAATTTGAAAATAAAGTTAAGTGGACTACCACTATTTGAGGTATCTGGATCCAGCTCCTTAATGGATTGTAATGCTGCTATCAAAACTGAAACAGCCTACAAACATAGAGCAGGAAAAATGGAATACTTCAGTACGGAAACACAATGATAATAATCAAATGAGCAGTTATTAGGCTCTGCCTATACCGCAAAAGATACACTGATCAAAAGGCAGTATACTCAATCAATAGCTAAATATTATCTGCAACAAAAATTAATCTTACAATGCATAGCGATTTATCTTAGATTTAAGATTGATTTAAAAAATTAATAACAATCATGATTTGCATCTTTAGTGCCATAAGCCACAGCATTGCTGGTAGGGAAACAAAGATAAGACTAAGACTCTGCCCTTTTTCCACCCAATGGCTCACAACAAGAAGTACAAGAATACCTCTGGAAAATGTCCCAGAGCCAACAAAGCCTGTCGCCCACAATGAGACCTGTAATTCATCTCATCAGCATCAGTCAAAATGAATCCTAAACCATTTATATTACATTCAATACAATGGATCAAGATTTCCACCTAGAAAGAGCACACAGCTCCCACAGAACCCATAAAATTTCTTCAGAATGTGCATCTAATGTAAGCAGACTATCTATTGCATTAACCTGCACCCAAAACATTACACAATCAACAACGACCAAACTAGAAACCAAAAGGGAAGCAGGGAGGGAAAACACAACCAAAAAAGTTAAAGCTACAGGAAGCAAAACCACAGTTTAAAGTAGGAAAAATTACTAATTTCCAAATGTTAAATGAAACTAACCACTCTCAAATGTTTTTCGACAATCATTCCAATTTCCTCTGGTTGACAAAGAAACCCCTTGGATATCAAGAAAGATGCATAACGAAGCGGGAGAGGTTCTTCCTTCTTCAACCCAACAGAACCCCTTAGAGCAAGAATTACATTAGTGGAGAGTTCAAGGTGATGGAGGAAGATTAAGCCTGAAAAAGATAGAAAAACGTTAATCACATAAACCTATAAATAGAAAAGGAAGATAAAAAAGATCAGGAAAGCTAGTATTAGTGATAAAACGTGATAAAGGTAGCCTTCACAAAACCTGAGCGGCAGAAAAGAAGTGACAGAATTACTGCTCCAAGACATGATGCAATATCCACAAATATGTCCACAGCATTCCCATTTGAGACCGTGAGATAGATGATAATAGTGCAGCTGACAAAGGAAAGAATCCCCTCTCCTACTTACACAGACAGACAGTAACAATTGCAGAAGAACAGCAGCTAAAACAATAACCAAATAAGTAAGAAATTTATAAACTACATATATGATGAAAAACTAAAAACGAAAAACACAAAGTAAAATAGCTCTCCAATACCTAAAAGGCCTAGAACTTTTCATCTAGCCCGTCAAACCCAAGCTATAAAACCATTCCTGCCCATTCGACGGCTGTGTACTAAAATTCTTAACTCCTAGATAGCTAGTAGCACATCTTTAACTCCTATGAGAAAATAAGAACAAAATTCTTCTGTGAAGAGTACACGTCACTTGATATCAAGGGAATATAAGTATTCTCCAGGATTCAAATACTGCATCTCCAATGATTGGGTTTAGAGAAATTTAGGACTTCCAAGTGGACTAAGGTGGAAAAACACAAACAGATTAGACAAATACATTATGCCCAGGCAACATTCAATGTTAGCGACTGAATGGGGTCAGTTGACCCTTTGGGTATCAACCTCCCTCCACCCTTCTCACAGACCTTCGATGACACGGTTTGAACACTGGAAACGAACAAAAATATCAAACAAGGACCCTTCAACGAAGCATAAACCCCTTCAGCAGAGACTTTATTGTTAGACAATTTTGGAAGCCTGACAAATCTCTCTCTCATACACATCTTTCTCATATCGGAAGACCAATCCTGAATGGTATATTAAACAAGGACAATGTCCAATCCATAGCTATCGAAGACGGTAGGCACACCGAGGCGCTACTGGTCTGTTGAGGACAAAACGCAAGGCGAGGTGGTGTTGCTTAAGAGAAGTGCATCTAGTCGAATGAGGCTCAAGTGAGGTGCACAACTTTAGCCTTCATTTGGCCTCAGGTCTGGTCTAAGCGCACGCCTTTAACAACTATTGCCAACCATCTCATATGACAATCAAGTTTCTCACCTAGGACACGTGCCTTGCAACAACTCTATGCAAATTTCTGAGAGAATTTTTAATAGCTCCAGTAAACAAAGCTGTAATAACCAACTCAGAACATAGTAAAGATATACAGAATAGAGATTTAAGATACAAAAGGAAAAGGGAGTAGGAAAGAAAGAAATAAAAGAATTTATGATTGTCAGCATAACAAATGAGCTAACATTAGATGCAACAGAAAGAGATGGTAACCACTTTCAGCATGGAAAATGAGCTAATACGCTTTATTGCTTGAGAAAGAAGTACAGTACGAGTTAATACCACTCCTATAGCAACTTTGTAGGCAAAAACACACCTTCAGAAGGACTAGCAAGTGTGAGTCGATATCCCAATTAGAAAACCAACAATTTGATGAAGTAATCAAGCTACAAGTTGATTTGTATGACAACACTCCTTCTGTTTCACCAAGAAGCAACGATCTGCTAGTGCAGGCTAGTGGGGAAGGATCTTCAAGTGGAGCACATGAATTTATCATTTTCTGCAGCAATACTTGTTGACTAAAATCAACTAAGAAACAACAATTGGAGAATGATATGATCAATTGCAATAACATCCACAAGAGAGTTATAGGCTGCCTTAAGCATAAAGAGAGACAGAACAGAAGGGTTTCAACTAACCATGAGGGTTTTGAGTTGGAACCTAGCACTGGTAAGCTTGTCTACAGTGGCATTAGTAACCCTTCTTGATGTTGAAAGACTTGCAAGCAGATAATACTGAAGACTGCCAAAACAAGACAACTACGGCACTGTAAAGAGATGCAAATTTCATACACCTAATAGCCCGTCCCCCCTCCCCCTTAGGGGGGGACCAGAAAAAACAAAAAAAAAAAAGTGCACTACCAAGGCCAAGCATGTACCTTGTATCTGGAAGCAACTCATAAAAACGCAAGCGATGAAGTATATGAGTTGCAAGAGAAGCAACATCATGGGGCTGTTTCTGCAATAGCAGCTTGAACAACTCATTATAATCTACACTGGTGGAGGAATGCTTTCATCTTCACAAGGCCACCACCCAAGGAATGCTTCACAACCAATTGAGTGCCTAGTAGCCTGCTCCACAACTTCAAGTACCATCAACGTAATGGCATGAGAATTCTGCATGTCATGGATAATAAAAATATATGTAAGCTGCTCCATGCCCCCACTATTAACGAAGTGGAAGCAGCTCTCGTGGCCAGAGCACAACAAAAGAGCAGCACTCAACCACAGAACGACACTCTTATTCTGAGAAGCAAGATACAAAATCAGTAATAACCCAATTCAAGTGTGTATCTACTTTTTAAATACATACATACTGGGAGAGAGAAGGAGAGAATGTCATTTCCAGTTATTTAACATGTGCCAAATCTGCTAAAGAATACAAAAAGGAATAGGGAATTAAAACCACCTTTGAAAGCTGAGGATGCCCGAAAATTCCAGAAGCCCTATCAAAATGGATGTATTTTTGCAGGATATCGATCAATTGTTTTGAAGTAGCCAAATCAGCCTCATATTCGAAAAGCATGTTGTCTCCAAGCATGCCGTCTCCCATGGATTCAGATGAAAGTTTCCCTGATTCATGATGAAGGCTGTCGAACATATCAAAAAGCTCATTTCTAGCCTTAGTATAATCAAAATGCGACTGTCCATAATTTCTAGATATCCCCACCAAAGATTGGACTGATAGCTGGACAATAATAGCTATGAGTTGCACAAGAAGATGCCGCTGAGACAATCATACTAGTAACTTTATCAATCACGTCTAAGCAGTTTGACAACTGCACAACCATAAATGTCAAATCTAACAATTGCTTGACCTCGACAGAAATATCAGACATAGGAACTTCTAAAGACAATGCTTTAGGCATAAAAATCAGACAAAAACAATTGTAAGAGTGGGGTCGAGAACCAAAAACAATTGTAAACCTCCATATTTGGTGCATTAGCTTGAATAGAACCATGTTGCAGATCCATTGAAGCATTATGTCCATCTGATTCTGAATGGCCCGATGAAATCCTTTCATGTGCCCGCTCAATGAATGCAACACGCTCAAAATGAGAACTACGCAGATGAGACATTTGTAAGATGTGATTGCAGTACGAGGGCCACTTAATCAAACGGTCCACAAACTGTTCCGGAGCCTTCGTCCCAAAAACGAACATCTGTTTGCAGAGAGACCATACAACGCATCAAATAACAACAAAATCGTGGAACAAAATATTAGAATCTAATACAAACTTTGGAATCTGGAGGTTTACGCAGTGTACCCAAAACACCTCATAGGGCAATACCAAGTGTGAGATGAGTTACAAGCTAATGCTTGATGAAAGACCCAGAAATATGACAACACAATGCCATGAGCATAACATACGTATCAAAAACAGCATGTTACAGCTAATTAGATGGACTTACAGAAGGGGCTGTAAAATTGACAATCAAAAGAATTTAGTTGCTAACAAGTGCAGATGCAAATTACAAATACGAATGTCACCATCGTCCAAGCAACACAAGAAGTTGGCAGCTAATGAAAATACAAATTTCCAACTTGAAGCTCAAATGCAGACGTCACTGGTGAAATCACATTTTTCTACTGGGAACGCCTAAAACCTAGTGTGAACGCCTTGGTTTCTATCTCCGATTCTTCCACACCATTTTACTCTTTAAATAATTCTCTGAAGAACTCTGCAGTTCTTGTGGGTGCTGAAAGTAAGTCCGCATCCGACAATGCATTGTGAACTGGGAACGTTAAGCTAAAGGGTTCACAAGTTTGTCTCGCCTTTATTTCAATTTCCAAGAGGATGAAACTTGAGTGTAACATTTTGAGGGATCAACAACGAGAAACGGAAAGGAGGCCAACATAATTTCTCTGGACAGCAAAAGAAAGGGCTAAGAGAAAGGACAAAGAAAAGAAATCACAGAGCCTATGGCCCTATACGTCCAGTAAACCAATAATTTTACAAGGGCTGAAGAACCAAGGCATACAGTAACTTTAATCAATATATAAGCAAGAAACTAATGTTCTGCGTGCATACAGGTAAAAAGTAAAAATAACTAGAATCTTGTCAAAAAGATGATACGAAGATGATGTTGCACTAGTTGGGGTTTACTGCTGCAACAGTGATTAACTTGGTCAATAAACGAATGAAACCAAATTACACGACAAAGAATAGGTTACAAGAAAAAAGACGAATGTTGCAAAAGACTATTTATTCTGTTTAAATTATGTTATTCAGTAATCTGTTTTTTATATCTATTTTGAAGACATTGTGTTAGCCTAAAAATATTGGGCTTATTGACTTCATTAGGTACTTCTGATAGTGCAATTAAAGATAGAATAAAGAACTAGGGTTTTCATTTATTTTGTCTCCCTTTTGCGGATTTAAGCACGCCACGCGTCCGGCATCACAAGGGGATGCACAAGCCTCCAAATAAAACCAAAAGGATTGGAGACCAAGGAAAGAATGAGCTTATTAAAAATGTCCAAAAATGCCAGCAGAAAGTGATCAAGAACAATAAGCCAAATATAACGAGCAGCAACTACAACATCTAGGGGTACCCTCATGACTAGGAGCCGGTCTCTTTCCCCTGCTGCAATTGTTGCCTACATCACACTGCAATGATCCACCAAGGATGGCCAAACAACAATACCTGAAATTACTTTATCTATACTAAAGCATTCCAAACTAAAAGGGAGAAAGAATTAGAAAATAGCAAAGATAAGGAAATTATTAGAGAAATCAAGCTAAAACATATGGCAATTCAATAGCAACAAAGCCCTTAACATTTAACAAAGTCAAAAAAAAATCTGCAAAATACGTTTGTCAATCGTGAAACTTCACCAAAGAGAACTGCGGCAATTTTACTTTGTATTCTTCAATCATGCACTCAAAGATTGATTGCTCCCTGTCAATTCATACACAATCAACACCTCTAAACAAAAACCTTCCAATAAAATCTGAACATAAAGCATCAAAATGATTACATGGCATCAATAACTTACCAAGAAGGCTCCCAAAGTAAACCGAGAGCTGCTATATGCACAGATTTTTAGAAACAGACAGCCTGCACATATGGAATTTGAACCCGTTTTGGGTCCCAGCCGCTCATTTTGTTCTAAACATCTTGTTTAAGGTGCTCGTAAAAAATCAGCTCATTTAATTATCAGCAAGGTGGTTTACAAAACACCCAACTTTGCTTCTAAAAATAGCCTATTTTTTGAAGCAAAGTTGATTGTTTTGTAAACCCCCTTACCGATATCCAAATGAGCTGATTTTTTATGGGGACCCCAAACAAGATGTTTTGAACAAAATGAGCGGCTCCAATCATCTTTGCGAGAACCCAAAACGGGTCCAAATGCCACCTGTGCGGGCTGTCTGTTTCTAAAGATCTGTGTTGGTATTCTTTCCGACGTAAAATATGTATACTTCAACAAGAAAATAGGAGATCTATGTTATTCCTCGAATTTAGCAGCAAATAGGATTAACTATCATATCACATCGATGCTTTGATCCTTCCCTTAGAAATGAATGTCCCAAGCCATTTTTCCTCTCATCAAAACTATTACCGTAAAATCGGATGACCAAGAAGATAAATTAATCTAATCAAGTTTTCAAAACTTCACCAAAGTCAAATTAAGTATAGATTAGTAAGGGTGCTTTGGAATTTGGCAATCCTCACCGAGAGATGTCCATAATTCCTCATAGCAGCAAAAATGAGAATTAAGTATCATAGAGTATCAGTGCTTTAATTCTCTCCTTGGAAATAAATGTCCCATTATTTTTTGAACAGCGGAAATAAATGTCCCATACAACTTCTAAGCTTTTAAAAGTTAATCAGTATTACCTAAAATGCAGCAATAAAAAAGGTTACCTCAGCATTTTTCTTCATTTGTGATCAGTCCTGGCTTTACAAAAACTTTTGATATTAATATTGAAAAGGTTGATTTCCAAATAAGATGGTTGATAAATGAGATGCAATGCCACCAAGACCATTTGAGAACTAAGACATGCTCTACGTGTTCGAAAGTACAACAGTGCAATAAAAAAGTAGGCTTGAGGAATTGCTTAGATGGATTCAAAAAAACATCCAACTAATACAAAACTCTAATTCTATATGCTTTGGATGTTATAGTACAAAAGAATGTGACAACCATTGTTCTGTTAAATTTGATAGAAACTAGCAAAATTACTATGTTAATGCATACGAAAATATGGCAAAAGAGATGGTCCTAGAGAGAAGCAAACAAGGCACCTATTCTCAGGAGATTCCTTGAACCGAGCAAGCATTTGATCATCGCGTCAATGGTTAATTGACCAGAAAACATTCGATGGAAATAAGAGCTGGCTTCTGCCTCAAAGTCGTCCGTGTATCCATCAGAAGGTGATGAATCAGTAGCCCCACTACTCTTCATTCTTGAATTAGCATTCATAACTCAACTAGCCCACTTCTTTGGAAAGCTAGCTAGAGATAATCAAGCCCATATGAGCTTGAAGAACCTGCAAAACATATAGACCATAAGTCTCCATGAATCGAGATATAAAACCACATATGACTAATGAAAACAACCAATTGGTAAAGGCAAAACCTTCAAGAACGTAGGACTCGTCTCCGAATAAACGTTCAGAAGACCACCAGAAGGGTTAAAATGGTCAACAGAAACATCCTGAGATATGCCAAATTGAATCTCCTTCAAGAATTTGAGGCACTCCTGGTAGCAGAAGCATTGATATTAGCAAATTTTACTATTTCCCCTTCAAATTTTAAGAAGCATAATAAAGGTCATAAAGAATGACGGCTCATAATGTGTGACAAGCTGGAGTTTGTTCTGCTCATAACTCCTTGTGTGGGGCCGTGGTGGAAGTGAGAAGAGGAGGTTGTGGAACCTTTATCATTACCTCGAAGAAAACATCTTTGTAAGTAGTCAAATTAGAGCTCAAACAGTAGTTCTCTAGGTCTACAAGTTCTTTTCGTGAACCAAGGGCAGCTAGCCGAATACCAAAATATGAAGGCACCATATCCAATACTTGTAAGAGTATCTGCAATACAAAAAAGAAGTAAAAAGGTATGTCCATTAAATCCGCTACATGGGAGATACAAGACTATAAATGGAAGAGCCATGCGAAACCAGAAACAAGAAAATATGATGCCGAAGGCTATTTCTACTCTTTAAGAGAATTCAGCAGATTGAGGCAATGCATGACCACAGAACATAGCCTTACATCAAATGAAATGTTTAAAATTGAGAAGCTTAGCAACAATTAGAGAGTAACGCAGACCTTGTTGCAGCTCGGAATAACTTCTTGCATAGCCCTCATCCTTTCTGCTATTCTTTCTCTACACAACTGTAAAAGAGAAGCAGAGCTGTAAATGCAAAGCAGTGCCCTGAGAAACAGCAGAATGCAGAGAAAAAACCAAGTGAGGCCAGATTTCAGTCAGGTAGCCCACCATCACATTCATCATTCAACAAGTGTCATTAATTAAATTTCTCTATGAGAATTTTCTTATAAAATTCAACTCAACTCACCCTTTAGGCTATGCTGTGAGGATCTGGGGCTTGTCCACGTCGGGCTCGCACCCTTGGCTGGATGTCAGATGATATGGCACACAAACTGTTGTGCTAGGAGCTGCTTGTCCAGGAAAAGCCTACAAAAGAATGCATGACCAAGGACAAATACCCTTTTTCCTACCTCAAAACTACATATCCCAGAGCTGAATTTCATGGGACAGGTCATTTTTTGTCAATTTGAATCCCCAAAGCAGTAAAGATTGAGCTAAAAATCAAGAAATTGGAAAAAAGAAGAAGAAAAGACTCTACAAAAGAAAAAGTATAAGCACTATCATAGGTGATGGTTCCAATGTTAAGACTCAAGTTTTAAAAGCATGAGTTTTAGAGCACTGGTTTGCTATGAGCAATCTTTGATTTGCTTCGATTAAAGAAAACTTCAATTAGTCACTGTGTTACCATATGCCCTACCTATGACCACCCTTGTGACCTAGTGGACACCTCCAGAATCCATCTTATATGTAAACTTCACAAAGAATCATGCCAAAATCGGACCAATATAACCCAATAGAAAATCAGAGCCAACCAAAAAAAGAAAAAATCAAAGAACAACCACTAAAAAAAAGTATCAACATATGTATACACATGTTCATTAAAAACAATAATAATAAAAAGGCAGCAAAACATCTGTAAATAAAAGGCTAAAGGGATTCATACATGCATGTGAGTGCATGACAGAAAGGTTGAGGCTACATGGGTCCTCAAGCAATCCCAAGTCCCAAGTCAAATCAATCATATCAATTGCAGTAGACTACCTAACACATGCATAGATACATCAAGAATTTACATGCTCATAAAGATCGTAGGGGAAAAAATATTGTACCTCAAAAATATTTTTACCGAGCCATACCTAGATCAAAAATATTCACATGAAAGAAGCACAACATAATAGAATAGTGAAACCAAGTACATTCCTTGCAACTTAAGCTCATTCAGCTTCCAACAAGTTTGCATATGAGAATTAAAAGACCATAAGGCCTAGAATGGTGGAAATAACTTTATCACCTAACAATTTCCTATGAGCACATCTCTGTAGTAATGCAGTTATTCATCAAAGGAATGACATCCTATCATATCAGCATCATAATGCAATGAGTTAAAGCCCCAATGGTAGAAGTTAGAACGAAAGAGTCAAGTGAGAACAGTTTCACAAGATCAAATGTGAATACAACCATTCAAGATAATAGAAAAACTCATAAATTATTTTGATATCTGAAGTAATCTTCCCAAGGACCCAAACTGGGAGGGGAGGGGGGGTGGGGTAAGGGAATTGTCTAGAGAATCGGAATCAGCACCAGGAGTTTCAGGTAGGGCTGCCATCAAATTGAAGGTTAACTTAAATGCTAAATTCCAACGCAAGCTTAACCATCAAAGTCGGTGAATACTTTGAGAAATAAATTTTTAGGCTTGCCATTATGGTAGAGTGGGATCACTTTAAGCAATGGAAACCAAAATAAAAGTGAAATGAATCTGATTGCAAGCATATCTATCTCACTCAAATAGACAAAGGAATAAATCCCAATAGATAGAAAATCAGAGCCCAAAAAAAAATTCAAACAAAACCATAAGAAAAAAAAACCACCCAAAAACATAGGAGAATAAATGTGTATAGGGATTCATTATAACTCCAAAAAAAAAAAAAAACACATCCACAAGTTAACGAATAGGCAGATTCTTATGTGCATGTGGGTATATGAAATATAGGGGTGAGGCTGAAATCTCCATGAATCAGGCCAAGGACCTTGACTCCGTCATGGTTGCAACGAGTTGCCCTGCCAATAAACAGGTCAGTCCTCATAACATGATTTTAACCCTGCAAAATTAAGCATCAAAGACATGAACAAAAAGAAGTGAACAAATTTTGGTTGTGGTATTTGTCCAGACACTCAGGTCCTCTTTAATTCATAGCATCTAGGGAAACCAAAAAGGAAAACTATTAAGTACCATAAAGTGGAGACGGAGTACTAGGACTTGGTTCCGATGGTGTTTATCTAGAGTTGTATGCCTGTATGCTTCTTTGCTTATTGTTGCTTTGGTTTTTGTTTAAGTTTGATCCAATTGTAGGGCTATGCCCAGAATTTTGGTTTGTTCGCAATTAGGTTACCCCCAAAAAAACTATTTTCCAGAGGACTCGATAAACATACATGTCAACAAAAAGCAATGCAGCTTGAAAGGTAGAATAACCACTTTAAAATAAATTAAAATCAAGAATTCAGAAGGCATTTAAACCAATTGAAACCCATTATGCACTACTAGGGGCGTGTCTACGTGCTCTGAACGATAGGTCGTGCCTGTTGGTTGTTTTCAAGTGATGAGGATACACGCAAACTAAAGAAATTTTGTTAACATTTCGAATTTTTTAGCGCAAAATCATAGTACAGGGTTATGCGCATGCATGAATTATGAGCCAGATTGTTTAGTTTATGCTCTAGAAGGAAAGCATGAAATGATACACTCCATTCTTTAAATGGGAAATTGGAACAACGACGAACGATTGACAAAATAAACCAACATGATCTCAAGAAAGAAACCATGAGAAACTAGTTAAGACAAATTAAAGAAGTTCCTTCATGTACATGTTGCATAGATCAAGTTTGCATTATTGCTACAGTTTGTTTGCTTGTTTCCCGGTGGTTTCGATGGGATCAAACCAAATGTAATTGATCTATAACTTCCAATTCCAATCACGAAATCAATCAAAATCCATCGCAGCAGTACATATACTCATTGCATTGGACCTAATTCGTAGTCCATTTTAGAAAGTCATCTCTTTTTTGGAATCAAAAAATAAACCTCAAGATTCAGGTACTCCAAATTACCATGACCACAAGCATTTTCTTGAACAATAAAACTTGCAACAGCAACCAATCAGTAATGCTCACTCAACCCATTAAACAACCATACATGTGTCTTTACTTATTCCCTAGGTGAATTGCGACATGCAAGGCAAGTCTATAATGCCCCTATTAAAGAGAACGATTTTGAATATTTCTGAAATCATAATATAGGTTATGGTCACAATGGTAATCTACCGCACGAAAGATTCACATGCATACAACCACAAACTCATTTTTCTTCCAAATGTTAGAAACATCAAACCACCCAAAAATATGCACAATCAAAGCAATATACATAATCAACCAAAAGAAAAAAAGAAAAAAGAAAGTTGCAAATCGAACAAGTAAAATGGATATAGAGACACTGCCAAATATAGCATTAGCACCAGGCTGAAAAACCAAAATTGATTTGAGTTGAGTATATCATCTATATATAATCATGTCAAACTGGACAAAAGCATTCTGATAAATTACCTTTTTCTTGCACCTATGATCACGATCCCTTGGTCTGTCATGAGAATGCCCACGAGATTTCTCCCGCTCTCGCTCTCTTCCCCTTTCATGAGATCTTTCCCTCTCCCTATAAGAGTTTTATTCATCAGTAATCATCTCAAATACTAATATGCAGATACAAGGTAGCAAGAAGATTTTTGTTGGAAATCCATATCCTTCCGACACATTGATTTGAAGCATGGATATGAACTGTTTCAATATGTTAACCATCGCCCATTAAACTATTATTACTATCATGCATTTTAATATGATGTTCTATAGTGGACAGTACACTACCCAAGTTTTCCTAAAATTAAAGGACCCAATCTCTGCATGGCTCAATCTTGTAGAATTACCATTTCTCTCCCGAATAAAGTCTAAACCTCTCAAACAAGAATATGTAAGCACAGAAGTATCAAATAGACCAGTATCCCTACTACTCATCTCATAACCTCAGCTCCTCTGACCGTGATGGTCCTCCAGATTGTTGCATCTCTCTGAACATTAAATGATTGGAAACCAGTAGTATCTATTAACGTATCAAACAAACGTCACAGATGACAGAGCTATTATTATTGGAAAAAAGGGGGGCGGGGGGAACTGGAAACAAATTAAAATAACGCAGGTTACCAAGTTAACATCCAATGCACTATACTCAAAGGAAGTTTCACAAAACTGAATGATGGACCAATGCACGAAATTTATTCAGGAAGTAAAACCAGTCATATGTTATCGGATGATTACATATGCTTCTATTGATCGAGAGGGGCATCCAACACAACCACATTAAAATAGATGTAAAGAAAATGGTCTATGAAGCTACACAGCCAACCAGCTACAAGCCTTTATACCTACAAATAATTCCCCAAACGACACTGCAACGCACATAAGAAGGTAAAGAAACCCCGCAAATTACCTCCCAGAATGCTTTTGATTGAGGTCTTCCCTCCAATCCTAGTTGTCCCAAGTCCACTGTCAAGTCTACGAGGCCGCCAGTTTAGAATAGTTCTACCACGTTCAACATCGACAAGCACTCTTCGGTTATCAAGTTTCTTCCATCAGCTTGTTTATATGCAGCTGAATGACATACATGAACAATCAATCAAACACAACACAATAACGACAGTATCTAAAGATGAACAAACCACCACAAACCTTTCATAACCCTTGTATTCAATGAATGCATAACCTCTAGGTTTATTGGTCTCTTTATCTGTAACCCATGGAACATGTTACTCAATAGATAAGATAGGAGTCACTACCAAAGAGACATAATAAATTTTCAGCAAGTATCAAATTGAGATGCTCTTTTACTTGCTGAAAGACATTTCCTTCAAACAAGGCAAGCAATAATAGAATCCTAAGAGTATGTACACTAGATTAGCTAAACACCCAATCTTAGCTACTTTACCTATGCAAAGTGAGAAATCCATGGTACAGCAGAATAGGTAAAGAGCAAGGTAAAATAGCTTCGGTACTTTTTCTCGGTATCTTTACCGAACTACTGTTCATAGCCATTAACTAAAATACTATTGTTTCTCTCTCCTCCTCCTCTCTCTCTCTCTCTCCCTGTGACTAGTAAAACTCCAGCTTCCTCCTCCGCCAGGACCATGACGGCACTGAATCCGACTTGGGTCTCGCCCACTTCTTCAGCGCCTCCCAAAAGTGTGGCGGGCTGCTATTCGCCGGCATCATCTCCCAATGACGGCTCCTCTCGATGGGATGCAACGGTGCAGATTCACGGGAAGCAACAGTTGCCGCCATAGCCACAGGCGGACGAGATCTTCCCTAAGGTGAACAACGGAGAAAGATCGACAAAACCACGGTTGTCGATGAAACGAAACCACAGCAATATCATTCCTGTCATCGACAGTATCAAATTAGACCCACAAACCACAGTCGGTTTTAGATTGGGTTTTATTAGATTTGTGGGTTGTGATTTTAGTAGATCGGCAAAATAAATGTCTGTGTACAAAGATTGGGTTATTCGGTTATATCGAAGTAAAACTTTAGGTCTGTCATTGATGGTGGTGGGGAATTGAGGATTGACGGTGGTGGTGGCAGCAGTTGAAAGAGAGAGAGGGGGATGGGGTTTCCGATGAGTATGGGTTGGTAAAGTAGAGAGGCTTATGCAGTATGAGAGGAAAATATGGGTAGGTAAAAGTGAAAAAATGTACTGTTCATAGTCATTTTTCCTCACAACTGATGTACATGCTCTAAATGGCAAGGCAAGCACAATGCCCCATAAGCCATGCTCACTTTAAATTATACAGCTCCCGCAAGCCCATCACCACCAGTGCTAGAGTTGCAGGAAAAACTGATGTATGTGGCCGATTTACCGATTGGTGAACATACTAAACTCCCTTACCAGGGATTCTATATCATAATATAGTTCAAGGGAAAGACTCTAAAATAAACACAAAATACCAGAATATCTCCTCAACGGTTGATACGTTTTTGAAAGCCTTTAAAGCCTAGTAGCAGGAAGGAAATGCTTGTAAAACTTGAGTAAAGAGAAGAGATGCTAATACTCCCTATGTGATTTATCCAATGCAGGACAAAGTTGCCAGTCTCCTTTTGTTGCTCCAAAATAAAGCCAAAAGGCACAATGCATCACTGCTCTTCTCAACTTAAAATGTTCAGCTTGGCCGTGCAGGATGAAGCACCCAAAAAAAAGACAAAAAAGGACATTACTTCCGAATCATATTCAGGAACTCAAAAGAAGACAAAAGAGAAAACTCAAAACATCTTTGATAATAGAGATCAAGTGGTATTTTTCTACTAAAGCATGCACAGTGCAAGCCCATGAGGAATATGGATCCTCTGCCAACCACATGTGGAAAAAAAGAAGAGAGCGAACAACAATAGGTTGTGAAAAAACCTCTCTACCTGAAAACTACAATTACCTGAAGCACCCAGAGTTGTATTTGTCCATCATAAACAACAGTAACAGATAAGGGCTACAAAAAAACATGTGTACAATAATCAGTTTTCTCTAAGAAAAGCCACACACAAATAGAAGGAGAGATCGCAAGGAAAACGAAAAGATCCTTACCTTAACAAAATGGAACCAGAAAATCGAAAGCCACAAAACCTATCAGAAGAAAATCAAGAGCCAAATACAACAGAAACATAATTAGAAATCAAATAAAAGGAAAGTAATATTGTTTCTGGTCGGGCACCATGGCCGGATCAGTCTTAAAAATCTGTAAAAATCAAATAAAATCAATAGCTTTGAAGGCTTGATGGAGGAAGCATGAAAATGCCACAAAACCGAACATGCAAAAACATCAAAAACTCAAAATACTATCCCTAAATGAGCCAACACACACAGATCGCACAAAGTAACAAAGTGGTTTGAATAAGAACCCCAAAACCGAAACCAAATTGAAAAACATGCGATGGTCAGCGTCGAAACCGAATTAAAAAATAAGGGAGCCTGAAGAACCCAAACCCAAGCAGAAACCCAGATGCCATTCCATTCGAGATTCATGGATAGATTCGTGTATTCCCCCTTGATTGCTGGGTTCCGTTTCCAGCCCCACCGCTCAGCAAAATGCCCAAATCAGAGGAGTCTCTCTTTGTGTGTGTTTTCCTCTAACCATACGAAGAAAAGGAAAGGAGACCTGGCCTAATATTTCTGCCACATAGCCAGAACAATAGGTAAAATGACAATTTTGGACAATCAAGGAAGAACAACGCCCCAACAATCAAGGGGCAAAATCGTCCAAATTGGCCAAACACATCATATGATATTCACAAAACTACTAAAAATGCCACAGTAAGAAAAACGTGTCATCGAATCGTTCAGCAATAAGCTAGCAATCCACGTAGATTGCAATTTTGCAACCAAATCCTTTTCAACTGTTAAAATGAACAACTCATTCTACGTTCATGTTAATGACAACTCTAAGAACCAAGAGCATCATAAAAGAGAAAATCACTAAACCTAAAGCTAAAATAGAGAAAGAGATTAAAAATGACTATATCAATATGTTTCCTCCCCTACTCCAAGATCTTCGACCTTACCTACGTGAAACATAAAGCAGAATAATTAGGTACCTCTATTTATCTGAACCTCTTCCTCCATTAGTTGTATCACTTAAAGCTGTTGTGGCTTTCCTATGTTCTGCAGATTCAATCATTCAACTACATTTAATGGTGAACTCGTTAAAGGCTTGTTCAAGCTCAACTCAAGAGTTAAACGCACGAGCTCAAGCCGATTTTTTCAGCTCGTTTTATAAACGAGCTCAAACTAGGATAAGCTCTGCTCGAGTCAGCTCGTGAGCCAATATAAATATAAATTTATATATTATATTTGTAATTTGTAATAATATAATAACCAATTTATTTTATTTAACCACTTAAGTAAGTTGGCTGGCTAAGGTTTCAAAGAGTGCAAAGATGGTTTTATAAACCAGGTGGATGCCTTCTGAGTTCGTGAACTTCCGATGTGGGATTCGGACAAATGGAATACGAGCCAAAGGCATGTTTCTTTAGTCCCACATCGCTTGGTTTTCCCACATGACAAATCAGATTTCCTTTAAAACAAGAGCCAAATCCTCTACAACTTCACACGCCACTTGCCCGTGATTATGCTACCAAGTTAGAGCGAGCCGAGCTCGAGCTGCTCAATTACTTCTCGAGTCAAGCTCAAGCCAAGATTGTGTAGCTCGTAAGGAGCTCAAGCCGAGCTCGAGCTGACCTTATTTCTGACGAGCCAAGCCTGAACACCATGAAGCTCAGCTCGATTGCAGCCCTAGCCCCAACATCATAGTTCAGTACCTTTTTCTTTAGACGTTGAAGCTTGCTTATGCCTGACTACCCCAGAAGAAGCATCAACCTTCTCGTCCTCTGTGTTCGTAGGATCTTCTTACTGAACCACTAAGCCCTTGTTCGGTTGTGGGTTTTGAGTAGTGTTTTTGAATAAAGGTAGAGAGAGAAATGAGAGTAATGATTGTGGAGAGACGTAAAAAGTAGAGAGAGATAGACTGAAAAATGAGAGTAACGATTAAAAAGTTAGAGAGAGAAAAAGTAGAAAAGTTGCTTTTTCCAAAATTTAGGGTTTGGAATTCCAAACCGAACAAGACATTAAAATAAAAAGGTCACAGTGAAAGAAAAGTTAGCACCACGACTGGAAATTTCAGCCAACTCAAGTAGGTCTGAAAGTTAGTATTAGCCTTTGGTACAACTAAAACATGATTTCAAGTATTCCAACACCTGAAAGCCCTATTCCAAGTAACTATATCATGTTAAGCTTCTACACAATCCAAATAGTACCTCAAAATCAAACCAATATAACACCACTAATTTGCTACATAAATTGAACACATTCAAACTACTTTGGTGTGTTATACCAAGAATGAGAAATACATAACATAGATCTACGCAACATCTCTAATGCAGCCATTAAGCCTTAGAAATTGCTCACGGTGATGCAGTAGGTTTAAAGGTATGTATGTCTTTTTTAGTCCTTTGTAATAGAGGGTCTATAAATAGGAGTCTAAAGTGCTCATTAGGTAGTTTTTTTGATGTATTGATAAAAGAATATAGAGAGCTTTTGCTCCTTGTATCCCATTTTGGGATTTATCTCTCTTATGAAATCTATTCCTTGATTTGGTTTGCATCATTTGGTATCAAAGCTTCTAGGCTCGATCCCCACCGTTCATCTAGCCGGAGACTTCACCGGAAACCTAAAACGGCTCCAGAAAATCTCGTCGGAGCCTCCAAATCCTCAGATCTATCCAACCCAACACCTTATACTTCGATTTTAACCCTATTCAACCCTGAATCGAACCAAAAACCTTCGGATCTGACCTGTTCAAACCTAAATCATCCATTTCAGGATTGTTCAAGCTCGATTCAGAGCATTTCGAGCACAACCCAATCATTTCAAGTCAGATCTGCCTGTTTCGGACCATTTCGGAGCTGCTACAGTGATTTTGGAGACTGCTACAGTGATTTCGAGACTGCTACAGTGATTCGGACCCAGATATACCATTTTCAGAACTTGAAACAATGATTTTATGCTCGTTTTCCCTGTTACAACTCTCGAAACAGTTGATTAAGGCTTCAATAGCCTTCGTTTGGGCTTGAATCAACTGAATAGCTCTCTTTCAGCCTTTGAATCAGTGGTAAGTGCCTCCGAACTGCTCTTTGGACACTCGAATCTGTGTTTTCAGGTTTGATTTCAACTGGGTTTGTCTCGTTTGGTACGATTTGCTATGATTAGTGTTGATTGCTTGCAATTGAGGCTGTTTGGTACTGCGTTAACTGGGTTTGATCGATTTTGGTTGAGTTATTGTACTGAGTTGACTGAGTTTGGGTCTAAAATCACTGAGTTAACAGATTTTGGTGACTGAGTTGACTGGTCCAAGTTCTTTGGGGTTGATTTGCTTGTTTGAAATTGATTGTGGGTATTGTGATGGCTCAAGGAGATAGAGTTAGAAGAGGAGGTAGAGGTAGAGATGTTATGGGAAATTTTGGTAATGAAATTGAAACTTACGGCAATTCAAATTACGAGAGGAATGAGATTAAAGAGTTGAGTAAAGAAGTGGCTACCTTGGTTGAAAAGGTGTGACGTTTGCAACTTCCAACCAAAGGAATGGATTCTTTTAAGTATAACCATCCTGTTGGTGCTCGGCATTGGCATAAAGCATGTTCAAACAACATTGTGGTTAAACATCCCATGTTTGATGGAAGCCTCACTCCTAAGGAGTTTGTAGATTGGTTGAATAAGTGAAGTTAGTTTCGAAACATCTTCGAGGAAGAGCCTTTGATTGGTGGGAACAATTACAAGATAGTAGGAAAAAGAGAGGTAAGGGAAAGATTAGAGAGTGGAAGAAGATGAAGAAAATGTTCGAGGAACGATTCTTATCTTTCTCTCACTTTGCCAATGTTGGTTCTTTGACTAGAAGTATAGGACTTGTGGGAAGTCTTTTGGAGTTGGAGTACGAAGCACAGTGGATATAGGTGATGTCCCAATACAAAATCAACCTTTATTTGACACTTTGAAGGCCAGAAATTCTTATACAAATGAGAAACTTGAAGGCTTCAAGCAAGGAAAATCTAGTTTCAAGTTAGCGGTTGGTGAAAATGCTTATGAGAATCAAAGTAATGCCATTTTTGTTGAGGAGAACATGAATTTCAACCCGGATGTGTTTGATGATGAGATGAAACATGGTTATTTCGACGACGCTCCCATTTTTTATGAATATCCTAATGAAGAACTTGAGGGTGTTTTTGAAGATGATTGTGTCTTTCAGATTGAAGATGTGTCCATCTTTGATGAGTTTCCGAATGAGGAGTTTGGTGTTGATAATGAAGAGGGAATGCTAATTGATGAACTTTTGGCAGAAGGTTATGGAGAAGAAGGAAGTTGTGACCTTGAGATTGAAGATTGCTCTCAAGAATTGAGTTTCAATTTGCCTTTGGTACAAGACACTCAAATTGAAGAGTATGGGAATGATTTGGAAGCTCCGCTATTTGATGAAGAGTTGGTTGAACCAAAGGTCGAGGATTGCTTCCAAGTGTTGCCTCATGGGGTGCCCCAATTGCAAGATGTTCAAGTTTGTGGTATATTGGTCCCCAAGTCAACACTTCTCTCCACACCCATCCCTTGGGATTCACCGAAAGAAGCGGAAGCACTCATGGGACAATTTGAAGACCCCTTGGGTATGGTGTTCACTCGAGCGAGTCTTGGATATGAGGTGGTGCACCCTCTTAAATCTTCGAATGATGATTGGTCTAAGTATATTTTGGGAGTATGTGTTCGGAGATCTTTTGATGGTGTTTTGTTGTACCGAAGACATGCCAAATGGATTGCTTATTCACACCCAAGTATGGCTGCGGTGGATGTATACGAGAAGAAGCTCATATTAAAGATTGGTTGTGATGAGGGAGATGTGATCGAGAAAGTGCAGCCACATGCCTACTTTGAAGCTGGATAATAAATAGAACTATAGTTCTATGTTTTCTTTATTTAGTTGTCTTGAGTCTTGTGTCCAACTTGAGGACAAGTTTTTTTTTAAAAGGGTGAGTTTGATGCGGTAGGTTTAAAGGTATGTATGTCTTTTTGAGTCCTTTGTAATAGAGGGTCTATAAATAGGAGTCTAGAGTGCTCATTAGGTAGTTTTTTTGATGTATTGATAAAAGAATATAGAGAGCTTTTGCTCCTTGTATCCCATTTTGGGGTTTATCTCTCTTATGAAATCTATCCCTTGATTTGGTTTGCATCACACGGCTTGTCATAAATAGAACTCAACCTAATGAGCTACCATTAGCAATGAGAATATAAGAAGCTGAGCATACATGTCCACACACAAAATGCCTCTTCCCCTTAAGCTTCCTTGCACCGGGAAAAAACCAACTTAGTCTACCTGATTTCTAGAGAGGGATTGCTCGAGAGGGAAGAACTGAAGGTGTGAGATCCAATTCTTTAGAAACACAGAAAAGAGGAAAAGCTAAAGCATTTTGGTTGCAGCTTATGTAGCTAAAAATCGAATTCACTAAAGCATGTGTGCTTCAATAAGGTGTCTGGTACATGCTTATTGGTTTTGCGCCTTTAGCTTGAAAGTCTCACTCTTTAAGTTTATGAGTTCTAGATGCCTTTTTGTGAGCTAAAATCAAACTTTCTTGTTTCATGTTGAAGCGAACGGAAACATAATTGCAGTAAAACTTACTGAGGAAAACTTTCATCGAACAGTTGGAATGCATGAAAACAAAGGAAGTATAACCGAAAGGACTCTAGTGAATAGGCACCTCACAAATAGAGAGAGAGTAGTTACCTGGCAGCTCTCACCAAAGAAGAAGAAGACAGAAGAGGAGTGATTATAATCCACTCATCAAGAACAATTGCACGGTGAATTTCCACTCATCTATCTATGTTTCAGCATTAGAGGGGTGATTATAATCCTGACCCTAACCCATACAATCACCAATGTACCTGGAAGGTATGAAAGCCATAAATGGAAAGCTTATCCCAAAGTAGGCAATTTGTAACAAACTATATTAAGGAAGCATATTGAAAAGAATGAAAAAAGTCTCAGTTACCCAACTCTAGTTCAACCAATCAATTTGACCAACATTGTAAACATTTATTTTGTAAGCAACACCCAATATGTAAAAATGACATCTACATACAGTGGGGCATTCCATCGAACATGTAGTGAGCTGGAGTCAGTAACAAATACATGGAGAAAAGGAAGAACAAAGAAATGCAAAAATTCCAATGGTAGAATTCATGAAGAAGTCGAAATTGTATACCATTGCGGTCAAAAAAAACATATATGGGGAGACTGTTATCAAGAGCCAAGTAGAGAGTTATATGAGCCTTGTCTGTAGAGGTCCAGAGCAGCCTATAAGGGCTAAAGAAAAGATTGTATTGATGCAATGAAGGATCTTGGGTACTAAGAAGGCCTCTATTTTCAACATCTAAGCAAAAGTTACATTATTCAAAATCGCCATATTCCCATTTTAAAAAAATTGTAGCTTATTAAGTTCAATTCTTGCAATACCAAACCAGAATATACTGGCATTCTAAATATGCCAAGGGACCCTGATCAGACCCTCCAAATCCTTGAAGACTACATAGAGATGTAACACTTACAATAATGACAGTTTTGTGCCTTTGTCAAAGCTTTTCGGTCTTCAAAAGCACAGGTAACTGCAAAATAAAATGTCAAATTGTTGTTGAAACAGAAACCACCATGTCATAGTGATATATTTAAAGCAACAATAGAGATTGAGCAACAAGTTTTGCTCCATCAGCGAATGGTCTAAAAGATTTGGTAAAAACATAAAATGAATAACAAATGAAATGTAGTCGTCCAACCTTTACAAATAATAGAACCAAAAAAAAATTGACACATTTTGAAAGCTTAAGAATCTTTTACTAATGAGTGGTATTAAAAATTTCTTCTTCCTTTCAAAAGATAAGTAGAATATAAGATTGATTTTGTTTCTACTTTATGAGGAAACTTTACTCTATCTCATTTGTCAAGCTTAATGATTTTTCCTGAATGGCCTACATTCAGAGTCATGGCACAAAAAACTCTACGTTACAAAATGCTTCAAATTCAGAGAAACTCGGCACCAAAACTCAAAAGTAATATTCAGATTTGAAAAGCCCTAAAACTGAATCATTAAACACACAATCCTAGCATAACGATCAACAACAAAATCAGTTCTTTTTGCTCGGTATTCAATTAAATATCAGAACCTCATAAACAAGAGTTGGAATGAGTGCTCATTGTTGTCCATGACTGTAAATGAGTCCAAACCAGATCTGAAAATTAAAAAAATTTCAATCGTTGTGTAATAAGCTGCACAAAACAAAACAAAACAAAAAAGAGCAATAAAATCAAACACTTATATGTGAGACGATGAATCAGCTCATCGAAAGGTTGCAGGGGACCAAACTAAAAGGGGTTTTCAGCAATTTATTTCCCTTCAATTGAGTGAGAGAGAGAGAGAGTCGTTTGAATTTTGAAAGAGAGAGTGAGTGAGTGACCTGTCAGATTGGTTAACCGTAGGATTAAAGTGGGTGGGTTGTTTATGGTGTCTCATGGAGTAGAACAGATCTAATGGCTGAAAAATGTAGGGGATATATATTTTCAAAAAACCTGAGCTTCCTTATCATAGAGATTTTATAGGTATGAGTGAGGCAAAGCCAAAAACAAAGGGATTTTGCAAACTAAATCACAGAAGCAACTATTAGATATAGACGATCACAATACTCACTATCATCCACAATGCATTAAAGAAGTTCCAAATCATGGCCATTATTAAAAAACAGATTTTGTCCCATGAGATCCAAATGTATTTTTCCTGTGAAATATAAACCACCACGAACCAAACCAAACTGAGTCTTATATCCCACCACTAAATTTATTATTTCATCAAAGATCAATCAAATATCCTAAAAATAATAACCCAAAAAAGAAATCCAAAGAATTCGGAATGCAACTCCAGCTTGCCACACAGACAATATATCAAACAGTACATTGACAACCTAATACGGACAATTATAAATATGTCATCCATCTAGCTACTACTTTTTGCCTCTTAATTGTGGTTGTCCTTATTCAAAACAAAGGAATCGGCACTGGAATAAGTAGCCTACTTTGTTAGGCCACGTTGTCCCTAGTTATAGTCAACTTTTGCATCAGAACCAAGATTCATCCTTTTATCCTTGTGATGCATGGCCCTATAACTATTAGTCGTAAATTAGTATGATGTTTAAACATGTCAATAGTATGTTCTTTGGTACAGAATAGCAATATTGATTCCAGATTGGAGACAATACCTCCTCCAAGAGAAATACCACAACTAAAACTTATCAATGAAAAGAAACCAAACTGAAGTAAGCCACAAGCTAGTTTGCTAGAAAATGGGGTTTCGTATTCTGTACCTGGGATCGGTAAATGAGAGCCGGAGAGGATGGAGGCAAGTGGTTCCCAACACCAAGCTCACAGCCTGGGCTAGACCAAATGGAGAGGTTTCGTATCTTGTAGATGGCCTCATCGAGCTTCAGACCCAAAAAATGTCAACTGCATCGAACACCCAAAAGAAGATATGGAATGTTAAAAAAGTATCCAACTTTACATACCTAAAGTAGAAGATAAATTAGCAATAGGCTGTAAGAAAATGAATGAGAATAGCTCAAATCCAGCTAAATCAAACAAAGAACTCTGTCTCTTGATTGCTTGCAGACTTGATTGCCTCCACTCAAATTGATGACGACAAAAACCAACCGAGTCACTTTCAAGTACATACAGATAAACTTATCTAATGTATCACATTTAAATCACAAATCATGCGGTAAGGACCTTCCTCCCTAATCTTACGTTGCCCTAGCAATAACAAAGATACGAAATCAGGAACCATTTTCAAGCAAAGTTGCAAAGGATACACCAAAGCAAATAAATCAAAACAACTCCTCCAGATTTTGTATACTCAAACTCTAAGAAATGTATGCGCATGTTAAACTGCCAACTAGAATTACGTACACTATGTGAAAACTTCATCGCCCTCTCTTCTACAATTTGTAGATGGAAACTGAATCACAAGATCCAGAGCATGAACTATATAACCTTTAAATGCCGATTACCAAGTTACAAGTGGTATCACTCTTCCTTCTTTTTCTTTCCCTAATGTTTTCCACTTCCCACTTCACATGTCTATATTGACTCAATCTAGTAGTGACAATAGGTCAATAACAGACAAAAGGTGATAATTGTCTACTCTTGTCAAAGCCATTGATCTAGGTATTCTACCATAACAGATAGCTAGAAATAGATACAAAACTCATGCAAAGGCTGTTAAAAAGGTATACCAACTAGTTGAGAAAGTCATTCTGAAACTCTGCCTCAGATTCTATCTTTTGAGCTACCTGCAAAGCCATATTTTAATAAGAGCCTAGTAAACAGAACAACTAAAGCAAAAAATGTAGAGAAATGTAGCCTATGTCACAAGAAGGGGTTCAATACTATAGCCAAGAACAACTGTCCGATTACAAACATCAAGCACAAAAAATGTAGAGAATTGTAGCCTATCTCAAACCACAAATAGCTATTTATCAATTCATATGCAAAGTTCCCACCGCCACAAAGGCACAAACCATTATAGAAGCAAGCCTTTTGTGACCTGCGAGTTTACGCCACAAACCAGTTTTGCCCACGAATAGCTCGGTCCAATTGATTGGAAAAAGCAATTCAATTCCAATTCAGGGGAATTCAGTTCTTGGGCATTTTGCGTAGTGAAGTAAGATTCAAGAAATGATATTCAATACAAAGATTCAAAGACAATAATCTTCATCATGTTAAATTGAGGGGCAACAGAGCAACAAACTACAATTAAGTAAAGAACCCATTTTTATTGTTAAGTTTCAAGGCGTAAAGAGTTTAATTACCTTCAAGCTAGTGCTTCTGATCTTGACATCTGGCTTTGGATAAGCTTCCACTGTTGCTAACAAGTCCACCATCACTCGTCCGCATCCTAGCTTCTAACCTACAAAACACCCAATCAAACACACTTTCGTATATACGAATATACGTTGTAACTAACACCCATGGTTCTCATCAAAATTGTAAAGAGAACACCACACATAAAAATTAATGCATAAATCAAATCTAAAAAGTCCTAGAAATCAAATCCATTAACTCAACCAATATATATATATATATATATAGAGAGAGAGAGAGAGAGAGAGAATGAGAGAGAGAGAGAGAGATTTACAGGACTTTCCTGCTTCACCGTCGAAATACGACACTCCGTCGTGACAAGAACCTACGAGGCCGCAAGAACATACGAGGTCGCAGTTGCCTACGCCACCATCGCTCCTCTTCCTCATCTTCTGAGTAATCAATACCCTTCCCCGCTGCCTTGTTGTGCCGCTAAATGTTCGGCATTCCGAATTTCAGCCTCCGAGTATATAATCTAATCAGCGACGGAAACCAACCATCAAAACCCTAATTTCTTAAACTGAACTGAAATGCATAAAACCCTAATTTTACCCCCCAAATTTCGATCCAAACAAAGACTCCACCAAACCTCTCAATCCCGTAGAAACCTTTCCCTAATTTGAACCGAAAACTACCTATGCTCTGAAAACAATGAGGGAGAGAGAGAAGAGCCGAACCCTCCTATGTTTTCAAAAAAAAAATAGAGAGAGCAAGATGGGTGTGTCAACAGGACTTTCCTGGGCTTTCTTCACCATCGAAATACCTCGGTCGTGACGACTGACAAAGAACCCACGAGGCCGCAGTTGCCTACCGAAATTTCATCGAAATACCTCGGTCGTGACGACGGAAACCAACCATCAAAACCCAAATTTCATCAACTGAACCGAAACACATAAAACCCTAATTTCACCCCAAATTTGGATTCAAACAGGAGACTCCACCAAAACCTCTCCATTCCGCAGAAACCTTTCCCTTACTGCTCTAGAAAGAGCTTCCCTTGAATCAACTGCTATTGCAGACGGTGCTATTACGAGGGGAATTATCTGGGGACAAAACGAAGGGAAGGAAAGTGTTCATTCTTTCACACTGGGACAGGAATTCCAGGAAATTTGAACCGGAAACTACCTATTCTCTGTAAACACAGAGAGAGAGAGGACGCTCCTATGCTTTCTTCGATGACACGCTATTGTTCCCGCTTTTATAAATGATTGAAGTCGGTGCTTGACATCCAACGGCTGATATTTAAGAGCCGTTAGGGGCTCAGATATGGAGTATCTATAACACAATTGACAACCGGATGGCATACGACATAATTCAAGTTCATTGCTATTTATCACTACAAAAATGGATTTCTTCCTAATATCGCGCTCTAGTATTTTTTGCGTATTCTTTTATTTTAATAATTTTGTATATAATTTATTGTCACAATTTTTGGAATTAATCATTCTTCTTGCCGAAAGGAATCAGACAAGAATAAAAACATAGATCGAAATTGAAAAAAATCATATCGGATGACACTAAAAAAAGACATGTGTTGATATTTTTTTGTCTTTAGGGAACCCCTTTTTTCCCTTTAGGTCATATTTTTTTTAATTTTAAACTCCCCTGCTTGAGACGAATGACCAATTATAAAAAGTTTACCGTGTACCTAATAAAAATTAAAAAAACAAAATTATTACCAAAACAAAAATTTAGTAAAAATTGGGCCTTAGTACTAATGCTTGTATTGGATGACATTCAATAAATAGACATTTTGTTTTTTTCTTCTTTATTTCTTTATCACAACATTAATTTATTTTCTTCTAAAAAGAAAATAGATTGGAAGAGAAGAAAAAGAAATAAAACACAAACCAAATGCATTAATAGAGAACTAGTGCTAGCCCGTGCCTACGGCACTACGCATCCCGGTTAGAAGGAGATGGCAGTTGTGTGATTTAGGTGGAAATCATGGGCACTTAACCGGGAAGTAGGAGGATGCACTACAACCTTTGGATCAAATGAATCTAAGCCGTTCCAACAACTTGTCCCCATACCCTTCTGTTTTATAATAGAGATAGTTAGTTCCTCATAATAGAAGAAAGATAATTCTAGTTCTTCCACAAGGAAAAAATACTTTAGTGAGTGACCGTCGTCATCTAACGAAATTGACAACTTGATGTCAAAAATACATTCTTTTTCAGAGAAATTGATTTGGAGATTTATATAGACCGACCTTCTGAATTCATCCAAATTTCCAGATTATGTAAGTTTAAATGTTGAAGAAAACTTTTGACTAGATCAAGCATGCACTGCGAGCTTGGTATGGAAAAATTGAGAGGCCAATTAAATATAATACTGTTTGAAGCTAGGTTGTGCATTTTTTTTTATCAGCGTTAGGCTGTGTCCTTTCGATAGAATGATTGAATTGCTAGAGATCATTTTCATAACTTAGATATTAAATTATATGGCATTATAATTAAAGATACTCTTGTCTATGTATGTGTTTCTAAGGACGAACCGATGGTGAATATGTGCTCCACCATATGAGAGTGGTGGAGATTTGAAGGGACCAGCCAAAGTTGGAGCACGTGAGAGAGCTCTATAAACCTTGCCCCCTAAACCACAAGGTTAGTCCGGCTAATTGATGGGTTCGTTTCCTACAAGCTATACAAGCTACACAGTTGATCAGTGGTCGATTCTTGGGATTAGGACAAAAGAAAATAATTTCCTGTGAATTCTCTTGTCACAGCATAGATATGGCTTTGATCGAATGGAATAGGAAATTAGTCGAGGTACGCGTAACATGGCCTATGCATCCCTGACCGTCTCAAGAAAAAAATAACCTCGCCCTAATAAGTCGCACTAACCCAACTACCAACAATTATATTCCCAAATAGTAACTACTTTTTTCCATTACTGTGATGTCATAGATTTTACTAACAAATGAGTGGTTCGAATCACGAGACCTAGGGTGGGACCTACAAAAATCATGAATTCAACTAATGTTTTTTTAAGAATATGGAAAAACCGACTAATCTTTATTCTTCAAATAGCTAGATTGGGCGTCAGGCACCTCTTTTCCGCACAAGGCAATGGTTGCTATTTTCCTGTGCTGCATTCAGACATACTTCACTGTTCCCCATTGATAAGCACTAGAATTCTATCTGGCTGTATCTTAATTACCAAATATAGATGCACTTTCAAAAAGGAATGTATGATGTGCTTTTGCAATTTATTCTTTGTAAAAAGCAAAAAGATACGCAGCCACCATTATAACTTGTATTCATCTTTCCATCATCGTGAAACTCTGGCACTCTCTGGAGTACAATTAAGCAAATTTTCTTTGTAAAAAGCAAAAAGATATGCAGCCACCATTATACCATGTATTCATCTTTCCATCATCGTGAAACCCCAGCACTCCGTGGAGTACAATTAAACAAATTATTTGAGTCGGAACCACCTATATCACGTGTCTTATTCTTTCAATAGCTTGTTTGTTTTTTCACTTGTGTATGTTTTCTTGCCCCAACAATTTCTTGTCGCTTGAAATAACCAAATTTATCTTCAAAATATAAACAAGCATAACGCAAGTGAAGTGCAAATGGCCTCCCTTACATACTCCCATGCACATGGGCAAAGTTCAACCCCCGTAAGCCCCCTCCCCCAAATCCCCTAAGATAGTATAGATTAGGATTAACGAATACGGAGTAATAAAATAAATGAGCATAACCCCAAGGAGTTTGGCCAAGTGGTTGTAAAAAGCAATAAGTGCTCTTCCATAAGGTCACAAGTTTCATTCTCACAGAAGCCAAACATTCCAAACATTGGGATGAGCATGTTATAAAAACAAGAATTTTATTCAAATCAATGAAAAAAAAATGCGACTGCATTAATCAGATATGGTGATCGACATACAAAGATCTTTCAAAATAAACAACTGGAACTCAGATATGGTGATCTACATACAAAGATCTTTCAAAATGAACAACCAAAAGAGCCCAAGATCAAACCAAAAGAAAAACAAGTATTTACACTTACCATTACAACCGCAACCCTCAATCATCCCACAACACTACTAACATGGCGGGTTCCTCTGTCACTCTGAACGAAGTGCATAATGGTGGAACCCTAAAACCATTTGAACACAACCCTCCTTTGCATTGGCATACCGTCACTTGTCATCAACGTTGGTAGAAGTTTGTGAATCTGAGGGATCGATGAACGGCCATAAGCCCAAACTGTTACCCATAATGTTCATAATCACAAAAGACATAGCAGTGAGTAATGCAACCATCGACAAGGTGAAATGGGCGGTCACCAGAATTAAGTAGAGCTCTTGCCAGAATTAATTGAAGTCATTTCTTGCCAAATTTGACGTGAAATTTCATTTGTCGAAAAATAAATTCGACATGAAATTGGGTTCGACAAATTTGTCATGTCTGAGGTCCCAAATATTTTGGATTCCCATAAATTATGATATGTCAATAAAATTTTTAGCTATAATGATTTTGCACCAATGGAGTAGTATTGCCATTCTTTTGGCATTTTAAGACTAAAAACATGGTATTTTCCATATAATTTTCTCCAAGTTAATAATGTTTCCCCCGATTGGTTGACTTTGATCCAAGACTAGAAGAGGAAACAAGCTTCGACGGAAGGGCCACTTCATTCTTTATTTCTGATTTAGTTTACGTGTCTAGTTGTTTCGATTAGTACTCCCTTCATCCTTTTTCAAGTGTCTAGATTCGTATATTCCAACTTATTAAAGAGATGTAAAAAATTTGTGTAAATTTTTTGTGTGAGGGGAACCCAAGTGCATCAAAAAAGTGGCTATGTCCATACATCTGTGTCCATAGTAGTACTCATAGAAAATTACCCTAACCGTTCATTCTAGTGAACGGGCAAGGGAATGAAACCTATCACGCATTTGAACAGACATAATAATCTGCAAGTTAAACATGAAGAGAGTAGATCTAGAGATGATGCATGAACAAAGAAACATCCAATTTCAATCGTCCTGTCAAATGGCAAAATATCTTGAATCAACCTCACTAAAATCATGGACGAAAACTATTCATGATCTACAAATCAATGTCAATTCTTCAAAGAATGGTACACTCCCGGGAGGAAATAGTTATAGCCAGCAAGCAAATTGCTAACTAGATTCCTTTGCTTGGGAGGTTTGCCAAATCATTAAATAGGGCTTTGCCTTTCCTTTTGTACACTAGAAACTAACGATGAGTGGAAATCCTATAGCATTGAAGTCGGGGAAATCAGAACCACCAAGATCCATGGAAAAGCTCATCTTCATCAACTATGGAGTTGATAACTGCTATAACAAGCCTGCAATGTATTGCCAGAGAGAGAGAGAGATGGATACCAGTCATTGTTACGGATAAATCAATCATAAAATCATCATGAATGTATGACCCATACTCCCAAATAAAAGCTAATAAAAGTAGCTCAATAAGAAGATTAACGGGAAAATTTGCATAGAAGACACAAATAAATCTCCTATGCGTCCTAATTGTCAGACTCTGACTCTCTGGTACTTAAAATATGCTGATTTTAGAACTTCTCTCGACTCATTTAACTTGACTCCTCTACTCTGTTCTAACAATATTGGTTAACGATTTGCTTTTTCTTATCAAGTTAAAAGAGTTGTTTTTATTATGACCTCGTCCCTGCATTGTCTGAAATTCAACACTGTTACAAAATAAATCATGCACTGCAACATACTTTTCGTAAAAAGCTGTGCAAGTACAGAAGAGCTGAAAACACTTCGAGTGTCCTAATTGCCAGGGCTTGATACTTATAGGTTCTAGAAACTCAATAATATATTACAACCCCAGTTAATCTACACGACTATTGAAATAGTCATAATAACGGTACAGCATAATATAATAAAGTGTCTTCATATTCAGAAGGAAGAGAAGCCACAAGCCGGTGCAGTTCTAATTCTGGTACTACTTTTGAATTTTGAAACTTCATTACTTGTTTTGAAAAAAAAAAAGAAGAAGCTGAACTTAGATTATCAACGGAACAAGAGACCCTGACTAGGCACACTGGCGGTGCGCATCCCCCAGTAACGTGGCACACGTTCAAGGCATGTGCATTAGCACGCAAGGAGACAGGGTAAGGCTGCTGCCCAGGAATCGCCTACTAGCAGTATCGCCGTGACAATTCCTCCGGAACTACCATCATACGGTTTTGAGCAAGAATTGTGGTAAAACTATGTTCCCATTGAGATAGATTCACAGTCCCAACTGAGATGGAAGTGCTCAGACATATGGAAACAAAATAGAAGCTATGAATATAAAAGAAAATCACATAGCAGCCATTAAATTATTGACACTTACAAACTTAAGAAGAGAAAATATGTAACATCAACTTCAAAAGAATTCAATGTAGTCGTACTTCTTGCTTACGTTGTATAAATCTAAATTTGCAGATAAACAGAAGAAAGATAGCAATCGGCACTGATCTTCTATATCCAATTGTCCCTATAGCTTTGCAGAAAAAACATTATATCCATATTTTCACAGGTTATAATGTTACAAATATTTTACTCCACGTAAACTCTCACCCAACATTGTACAATTCTATCTCTCTCACTACCCGACACTCGGTCCCGCTCCCACTCCCACTTTCAATTTAAATTCCACTTGTCAGTCCCTAGCAAATCTTCATCTTCAAAAGCACATCAAATTGCAACTTAAACCCCATCAGTCATTTCAAGCCGCATCAAGCATCATTATCGCCTCCTAGTTTTGAACTCTATCCTAAGCCAACCGACTGTAGTTCTTTTTTATTATTGTTGAAGATCAACCATAGCTTAGAAACCTTGATCTGATTTGGCACCTATCCTCTTGTCTTTTCACCATGCCACGTCTTACGTTCCCTCACGATTCCACTTCTCTTCGCAAATCTCCTCTACCTCTTGTCCAATCAACCGCTGTTGGGGTTTTCCCCATTAAATACTATTGAAAAGGGGGAAAAACTGATGGTTTGTTGGGTGTTGGCTGAGATCATTAAATGAGGTCAAGGGAATTCTCTAGAGTGGGTCAAAGAGATGTCATGTTCCAATGAGCAATTGTAGTGCATGGGCTCCATATGGATCTTCACAATTCAAGAGGTTTCTCGTGCTTGTGGAGTTCTGCTATGACATGCCTATACATATGGGGTTTGTGTGGAGAGCATAGGGTGGTGAGAGGGCAGCCTCTTCAGGAGTTGCCGGCTACCCCGGTCGTGAGGTGGGAGAGAAGAATACATGTGAGAGAAAAATAGAAATGTGGGGGTGAGTGAAAAACATTGAGTAGAGTCATGGTGTTAGGAGCTCAAGGGTGGTTTTCCGTCTACATTGTAATCTCATATTTTCATATACTGAAATATCTCTCTCTCCCGTGGAGTAGGCATTGAGCCAAAACCACGTAAATATTGTGTGTTTTGTGTGTGAGTATTTTTGCGGGTGGGATCGAACTAATCCCAACAAGTGGTATCAGAGCCGATGGTTAGTGAACCTTGGAGAAGTTGACAGTTGCCGATCAGGTTTGGGGTTGGCGTAGGCATAGTGAAAGCCCGGGAAAAACATGCACAAAAAATAAAGGCTTTGTTTGGTTCCCATCTTTGAAAATAATTTTTGATGTAATGAGTGGAGAGAGAGAGAGAGAGAGAGAGAGAGTTATTCAGAAGGAGAAAAATATTTTTCTCGGTGGGAAAACAACAAAGGCAAAATATGGAGCACAAAAATGCAGTTGAGGCATAAGCGTGAGCTTCAAAGCTCCGACGAAGGTTTTCTTTTGCATGTCCCGAGGCAAAGGAAAAGGTGCAGGACTAGTGTGCTTATTTATAGGTTGTGATTTGGTGTGCCAAGCTTAGGAAGGTGGACGATCTTTGGGCGGGATCAACCGATTAGTGGGCTTGAACGGAGACTCTCGATGGCGCAAAAAAATCCAAGATGACTCTAGGTGAAGCAAGGATGCAAGTGGATGGGAAAAGGCCGCTGCATGGAGGTTCTCGGTAAAGAAAGAGGGATGGCTCTCAATCGATGGAATGGGAGCAGTAAACTCCGGCATAAAATCAGTGTTGGTCTCCGATATTCTTTATCAGGCACCCGAGGGGAGTGGGTGCAAGGCATTCAAGCAAGGGGGTGTGGGGCTCCTGAGGAAGGGGAGTGCATTTCACGTGGGAAAAAGAGGTGTTTGTAGGGGTTTCCCCCCATTAAATGCTATTGGAAATAAGGAAAAAGTGAAGGTTTGTTGGGTGTTGGCTGAGATCATTAAATGACCTCGAGGGAATTCTCTAGAGTGAGTCAAAGAGTGCATGTTCCAATGAGCAATTATGGTGCTTGGGCTCCAGATGGATCGTGACAATTCAAGAGATTTCTCGCGCTTGTGGAGTGCTACTATGACATGCCTATATATATGGGGTTTGTGGGGAGAGCATAGGGTGGTGATGGTGAGAGGCAGCCCTTTCGAGAGTTGTCGGCTACCCCAGTTGTGAGGTGAGAGGAGAAGAGATGTGAGGGGAAAATGGAGATGTGGGGGTGACTCAGGTGAGTGGAAAACATTGTGTAGAGCCATGGTGTTAGGAGGTCAACAGTGGTTTTTCATCTCACCTTGTAATCTCATATTTTTCATATAGTAGAATATCTCTAACCAATGGCGTAGGCATTATTTTTATTATTACACTTCCGTTGCAGGTGGGATAGAGCTAATCCCAACAAGGACTAAGAATGGCAACCTAACACATCCTTAACCAAAGCCCACTAGGAATACAAATTACAAAATGGCTGCCATACTTGCTATCCTATTTGATGGCCTTGGCTACAAATTTTAGATTTTCGGCATTTTCTAAGCTTAATAGATTTGCTCCACCTTCCTTTCTAGGTTAATATGGTACCTTCCCCCAGCCTCATTGTTTCTAATCAAGTGCTATGGGGTCTAAGATAACATTCAACCGATTTTTTTTATTACCCGGTAGGCTCACTATTACCTCCATTCGTCTAATAGGGAGAAAGAATGGACAATGGGAAAATTTCATTACCTGACTCATGATCCCCATCCCCCCCAAATGAACCCTAAGCATACAATAATGGAGATGAGGATGCCGAGATTCAACGTCATTTGTGGAATAGTACCAAGACCTACAACACTAGTGATTTGGTGTTCTTACCCATTATCAAACTTATCAGATACACGTTCAAGAATGGTATCGTTGTAACAATAACCTTACGGGAGTTTACAATGTGAATCAGCATTATCTATCCCTTGCTTTGGAGGAGTTTTTCTATTATGCCAAGTTCAAAGGTATTTCTTAGGAGCTCTATCTAAAACCTTCCACATCCGCCAATATTAAAATCATTTAGAGACCGATAGATTGTTTGCATAAATTGCATAAAGATCAGTTTCTTTCCAGTTTACCTCCATCCTTAGTCCAATGAAGTCTACAGTTTTAGGCAGTAAGGACGCTACTTTAAGTTGGCTTAATTAAATGCTCACTTATGTTGATTTACCAAATAAACAAACTTGGCCATATTTCCAGAAACTTCTAATTATAGAGCTCTGCCTGAAGAATGAAGATACCTCACTAATCCGTTGTGTACACCAATCCTATGGCTATACAAAAGATGCATTCGATGAGATCAGCTTAGTGGAGCTCAACTGATGGTGCTAAGCTCAATATATAGTTGAAACTAGGTAATTATCAATTGACAATGAGCAACAAAATACTCACTTGATAGCCTTGACTTCAGAGTTGGGCCTAACTGTTTCATTATAAACTAATGCTGGGCTTTAACTCAAACAAAAATCATGCCTCTATGTAGGACATGAATGAGAACACGGTGCTACATGTGGTACACTAGGAAATGAGAAGTACATACAACCCAACCAGTATTTAAGATACTTCTGCAGCAATTTCCTTATGCCAACAAAATATAGTCCTTTTTGAGAATATATAATAACCACGCAAAAGCAATTTCGAGTAAAATTTTGATGCGAGTATTTACACATTTTGTCTGCCAAGAGTAACACTATCCATAGATAATAGTCTCTTCTATTTGGACTTTTCCTCCTTAGGAAAGGTTTAAGGAAATAAACATGAATGGGAGTGTACCATGTTTTGGAACTGGGAGGACAAAACAAGCTATGAAGTAAGTCTCTAAAACTCAAGAAAGGATGAGCGAACATCTAATTCTTCATTGTTGAAATGGAAGACGGACAAGATAGCGGAAAATGTCCCTGCAGAAAGGACTCTATGCCCGGGTAGCAAGTAAATCTTTCTATTAGCAAAAACGGAAAATAAGCACTGCATATACTCCAATATCTAAGAAAGGAAAGTCCTACAATAGAGCATCGAAGAAAACCTGATAATGACTAAAACAAAGAGAACTAAGTAGAATCCAAGCTTGATAATTCGGTACTTTTTCTCGGCACTGAGAAACCTAAAGACCTCAGTGACGTCAATAAGATGCTGTCGCTTCAAAAACCTGAAACGGAGAAATTATAATCACTTAAAACTAGACAAAAGGTAATGCTAGCTTAAAACTCAAGAACTTACACCTCGTCGCCTACACACACACACACAAGGAAAATAAAAAGGAAAAAAGGCCAAGTTAAAAGAGATTCATCACAACATATGCTCAGGAGAGTGTAAATTCAACAAACACCTTCTCTTTCTAGAGTACCAATTTTATCTTTTTTATTACTATTCAATCATAAGAAATTGGGAGAGACGAAACCCACGAGCTTAGATGTTGGAAGCCTAATTCTAATTGAATGAATCTCACCACACTTGCATTTACCAAAAAAAAAAATAACATCCCAAGCTTTGTAGACCATTGCCGTTGAAACAAGCAAGAGCAATACCAAAACAACTACACAAATGCAAACCGTAAGGCTCCATTTGATAAGCAGAAGAATGATAGTGATCAAAAGAGGGGAAAAACCTAAATATTTCACGTGTTTATATAGCAAGAGAGGTTGGAAATACAGTACACTCCATCCGTCCCAAAATATTTGTCCGGGCCGCAAAACAAGAACTAAAAAATATTACACTGTTTCAAGAAAAATTCAAACTCAATTCATAGATTAAAGGAACGATCAAGAAAATTGTCGAAAAATATTCAAATTTCCTTGAAAAAATTGCATTATTTTAAGTTTTCGTTTTGTGGACGGGAAACCATTGTGGGACGGAGGAAGTAATAAACTTTCTTGGACCAATCTTATCCTTCTTTCACTAAGTTCAAAACTAACATTATAAACGTAAACTGAACTTAAATTTCTAGCAAAAGAACCCAACAAAAATAACTCAAAGGAATTGCCTAGAATTTGAGTTCCAAATTTATCCTTTTTTCAGTAAATTCAAACTAACATATTGGGAGAGAAGAAACTCACAGGGAGGCATTATAGCAAGCAATGGGAAGCGTAAAGAGGAACATGATCCAATGCCCCGTCAAAAGTAACAGAACGCATAACACCCCGTGCAATATAAATTCAGGAACAACCACGGCATTAATCCGAGATGACGATTCGAATGGGTTCATATAGTCGGCCTCCAAATCCGATAAGCAAACGATCTGAATTTCAAAACCAACCACGTAAAGGTTTAGGGTTCTCATAAACGTGCAAAGATCGATAAATATTGTTCAAGAAAGATGGGAATTATTTTTGAGGGTTTAGAGAGAGAGTACCTGATACAGATTGAAGGCTATCAGGCCAATGTTCATGAGGAAGAAGATTGCCCATAGAATTGCTTCCCACGCCATTGTTTTAGAGTTAACCACTTAACCCAGTTGGATTTTGGAAGCAGCTGGAGATCACTCTACCAACTTTAGGGTTTGTGCTTTCTTTTGTAGGGTTTTTGCATTAACCTAGATGGAAGAAGCTGAAGTACTTTTCTTTCATAGATAGATACGAAGTTGTGCTTTTCTTTTGTAGTAAACCTTTTTCGCAGGTTTTTCAATGGAAGAAGAACCCTTGGTTTTGGGCTGATTTCACCTCTTCCCCCTAAACTATCACTTTTTTTTTTTTTTTTTTTATTAATTGGTTTTCCCTTTTTTACCTTTTTGGTCCCCAAAGTATTAACGAGTGGCAAATTTCATCTCCAATTTAAATATTTATCCAATTTCGTCTCTAACGTATAAAATGTATATCAATTTGGTCCTCGCCCCTAACGTCATTCCTCTGATCAGTTAAAATAAAGAGCATTAGTGATATTTCACCCTAAAAACTACAACAAATGGAAAAAAAAAAAAACAAAAACAAAAGATAACTCAGCCCTCTCAATCCACCACCGACCCACCCCGCTCACACCGCTCCCAATCATACAGACCACTAGTTTCGATCTCCTGCCCCCTTCCCCCCATCGCGAACGACGTCGTAGTGGTTAGCTTCATCGATAAGCGAAGCACAAACATAACTCAGCTCATCAACCGAGTCGTCAAAGCAGTTCAAAAAAAAAACACGAGTCGTTGACGTAGAAGGAGCCGGTCCCCATTAAGGTGGAAGAGGATATCGACAACAAGGACAAGATCAAGCCACCCCTAGCCACCATCCCCTTCTCCAGGCTTCTTGTGTGCGCCAATCGCTTCGATTGGGTCCTGATGGTCGTCGGATCGCTGTCCGCCACCGCTCACGACACCGCTCTGGTGGTCTACTTGCATTACTTCGCCAAGATCATCCATCTGCTAGTCCACGACCATCCGAACACGAGGGATGTTTTGGTGAGTCATTAGTGAATTCTATGATGTAATGTTTTTCGATTTCTGAATCTTGTGATTCTAAGGTTTGTGTACTATTGTGCACTAGGATGTGTAAACAAATAATTCAAGTTTTAAAACTTTTCGCCATCACTTTGCATCTTAAAGGCGAGAGCAACGGTACCGTGGTTTGGTTTTCAGTTTGTTATGGAGTTTTTGGAAGAACATGTATGCGGGGTGGATCGGTGGTAGACTGAGAAGGCTGACTATTTTTTTTCCATTTGTTGTAGTAGTGTTTAGGGTAAAATACCCACTTATACCCTCCATTTTAACGGACAATAGGGACGACGTTAAGGGTGGAGACAAATTAACACACATTTTAAACGTTGGGGATGAAATTGGACAAATGATTAAATTGAAAACGAAATTAGCTACTTACTAATATTTTGGGGACCAAAAAGGTAAATAAGCCATTTTTTCTTTCTTTGGCTCTCTTGCGCTCTTTGGAATGAAAAGTGAGGGAAAAGAAAAGGAAAAAAAATAGAGAAAAATAAGAAAGAAATGGGAGAAAATTTTTACTGTTCACTATTAAAGGATAGTTGACTAATCATTCATCCATGATTAGTGTTGTGATTTATGGCTGTAAATTAGTGCACATGTAAATTATGTCTAGGCATAATTTTAGGATATAATTGTGGGATATGATATGTCTATGAGATATGGTTAGGATATTCATGTATATATAGCATTCTACACATAATGAAAACGGTGGTGAAGTTTTCCCCTATACATCTGTTACGCCTTAAAACTGTTCATGGTATCAAAGCCATTCTTGGGCATATAATAATTCTTCTCAATCTCTCCCTCTTCTAAACCCCAATTCTTCCTTCTCAGTCTTTAGTCTATCTACTACATCTATGGATTCCGGTTCTCGGAGTCTTCTTTCTTTTCCTTTCTCCAACATATCAAACCATGTATCAGTTAAATTGGATTCAGAAAACTATCTTCTATGGCGTGATCAGTTTATGCCGCTTCTTGAATGTAATGATCTGTTTGGTTACGTGGATGGATCTATACAGCCTCCAGCCCAAACGATACTTGACAAGGATGCACAAAAGAAAATAGACAAACCAGAATACAAAGTTTGGCAGCGAACTGATAAGTTCGTGTTAAGTTGCATTAAGGCAACTCTCTCGCCTAGCACCAGCGCCCATGTTCTTGGATTACAAACCTCAAAGCAAGTATGGGGTGCTCTTGAAACCGTTTTCCTGCAACAATCACAAGCACGTCTAGATCATCTTCGAGATCGACTTCAAAATATCAAGAAAGGTACGTATTCTGCTGAAGAATATGTTGCTGAAATTAAAAGTATTGCAGACAAGCTCGCAGCGATTAATCATCCTGTATCTGACTCTGAGCTTGTGACCCGTACTCTCAATGGTCTGCAACATGAACAAAATTATCTTCCCTTTGTTTATGCAATTGAAAATCGAGAGCGGCCTCCATCTTTTGATGATCTACGTGCACGATTGCTTGTGCATGAACAAAGAGTTAATGGACTTCAATTGAACCAATCTAGTATGGTTGCTCCCACTGGTTCTCAAACTGCTGAAATTGCTTTGGTTAGCCACACCAATCCACAAAGGTTTGATTTCCAACGCGATAATGGTGTTGGAGGTCAGTACAATCGCGGTGGCTATGGAAATCGTGGTGGAAGATTTCATGGTGGACAAGGTAATCGTGGAAGAGGACAAAATGTTGGCCGTTGGAATGGACATGGTGGTCGCGGAAATGGGCGTAACTACCCACGTGATGCTCGGGGCTTTGAACATGGGTATCGTCATCATAAGGTAGCTTGTCAAATCTGCCACAATGAAGGGCACTCTGCAGATAGGTGTAATTTTCGTTACTCTCGCAATCCATGGCATGACAATCGCAATAATTTTGATGATCGCTCTTCAGTCTCAAGTTTTGCTGGGATGCACTTAGGACCCTATGGCCCTAGTGACTCATTCATGGACCACGCTTCCACTCATTGGTTGGCAGATTCAGCTGCAACTAGTCATATGACAAATACCTCATCAATGATCCAGCAACCAAACCCTTATGCAGGCAATGGTCAGGTTTATGTGGGCGATGGTAATTCTCTTCCTATTAAAAGCACTGGAGATGGTATTCTTCCTACTCCAAGCTATCCTTTGTTATTGAAAAATATCTTACATGTTCCTGGTATCAAAGAGAATCTATTATCAATTGCAAAAATTACTCGTGATAACAATTGTGTCTTTTTATTGTTTCCATGGGGCTATGCAATCAAGGATCTGCGTACTTGGAGGACAATCATGGAAGGTCCGGTTAGAGACAATTTGTACCCTATTTCAGTAGGGCAAGTTCAAGCACTTTTTAGGCGGTCTAATGCTCAAAGGAAAGCATCAAACAAAGAGGTACAAACATCCAATAAAGAGGTACCAGCATCAAATAAAGAGGTAGCAACAGTTTGCTCTCAAGCAAGTTCTCAAACTTTATGGCACAGACGTCTAGGACATCCTTCCACTCAAGTTATGTCTGAACTTGTAGTGGCTAATGATATTCCAGTCTATGATTCTGTACCAATTTCAGTTTGTGAAACCTGCCAAAATGGAAAAAGTAGTAGATTACCTTTTCCTTTATCTATGAGAAGAACTTCAGTTGTTATGGATTTAATACATTGCGACATTTGGGGCCCTTCTCCTCAGTCTAGTGTTATTGGCTTTAAGTACTATATAGTGTTTGTTGATGATTGCAGTCGGTACACATGGTTATATCCTATGAAAGCAAAATCTGATAGTGTAACTTGTTTCAAACATTTCAAGTCCATGGGTGAGACTATGTTTAATGCAAAAATAAGGTACTTTCAATGTGATGGTGCGAGAGAGCTCACAAAAGGAGCTTTTGAGTATCTTGCTTCTTGTGGAATTTCTTTTCGAGTTTCATGTCCCCACACACCTCAACAAAATGGAGTAGCTGAACGAAAACATAGACACATTGAAGAAATGGGGCTAACCATGCTTTACCAGGCTCATTTACCTCGTCGTTTTTGGCTGGAAGCTTTCTCGGCTGCTGTGTATCTAATTAATAGACTGCCTACTCCTGTACTTAGGCAGCGCTCTCCACATGAAATCTTATTTGGGTCTCGCCCAGACTACTCTCATTTAAAGGTATTTGGATGCGCTTGCTATCCTTTTTTAGGACCATATCGAAGGGACAAACTTGAGCCTAAGTCCAAGAAATGTGTTTTCCTTGGATACAGTAATGTGCATAAAGGCTATAGGTGCTTGGAACCCAATACAAATCGGTTGTATATATCTCGTCATGTTGTGTTTGATGAGACTAACTTTCCATTCCAGCAAAATGGCATGGAAAATGAGGTCCCTACAGCTTTTTTAGGTCCCACTTCTACTGTGTCATTGCCACTTATGTCTCAAGTTTCTGGTTCATCTTCAGCTTATGGCCTTCCTCATGATCCTCTTCCCAGTAATCACACTTCTATTGATACTCAATCTGGATCAGAAGTAGCCCACACAGATATTTTCGAAGAAAACTTGACCATTTCTGATCAACCATCGATGCAGCCTCACACACCTCCAGCACCTAGTCATTCTATGGTCACTCGTTCTAAGGATGGTACTCGGCGTCTTTCAACCAAATATGCTCTTGACTATGGTTTCATGGCTCAATTGCGCTCTTCCTTAAGTGAGCCTACAACATTTAAGCAAGCAGCCTCTAATCCACGTTGGGTCGAAGCTATGAATGAAGAATATAATGCTCTTCTCCAAAATAAAACATGGATGTTAGTTCCTCGTCAGACTTCTATGAATATTGTGGGAAGTCGTTGGGTATATAAAATAAAGGAGAAATCTGATGGATCCATCGAGCGATCCAAGGCTCGACTTGTTGCAAAAGGATATACCCAACAAGAAGGTATCAACTTTGATGAAACCTTCAGTCCAGTTGTCAAAGCCACTACCTTCCGTTCTATTCTCTCTGTTGCTATTTCTAAGAATTGGACCGTAAGGCAGTTGGACGTGAAGAATGCCTTTCTTCATGGTACTCTATCAGAAGAAGTTTATATGGCTCAACCTCCTGGATTTGTTGATCATCTTTATCCCAATCATGTTTGTAGGCTAAATAAAGCTATTTATGGGCTTCGACAAGCTCCAAGAGCATGGTTTCTTCGCTTTAGTTCAGAGATTATAGCTGCTGGTTTCTCATGTAGCAAAGCTGATCCTTCTATGTTTATTCTCAAAAACTCTCAAGGTACTATAATTCTCCTCTTATATGTCGATGACATAATTCTTACTGGCTCTTCTGATTCCTTGATAGAATCTGTCATCAACTATTTGGCCTCACGATTCGCTATGAAAGACTTGGGAGCTTTGCATTACTTTCTTGGCATTGAGGCCAAACGGAGTTCATCTTCGCTTGCGCTTACCCAAACTAAGTACACTCTTTCTGTACTCTCAAAAATGAAGATGCTTGACTGCAAACCATGCTCCACTCCAGTTTCTAGTGGAAGGAAGTTGTCTGTTCATGAAGGTAACATTTTGGATGATCCCACACAATATCGACAGCTTGTTGGTGCCTTACAATATCTCACCTTCACCCGACCTGATATCACATATGCAGTCCAACAAGTGTGCCAGTTTATGCATTGCCCGCGTGACATCCATCTTCAAGCTGCCAAGCGCATTCTCCGATACTTGAAAGGAACTTTGGGTCATGGTTTGCGTTTTGTTTCCACGACCTCTTCTTATCTTACAGGCTATGTTGACTCCGATTGGGCTGGTTGTCCAGATACGCGGCGATCAACTATGGGTTATTGCATTTTTCTAGGTGACAATCTTATCTCTTGGGCTGCCAAAAAGCAAGTTACTGTATCTCAGTCTAGCACTGAAGCCGAGTACAAGGCTTTGTCTACTGCTACATCGGAACTAATGTGAATTTCCTATCTTCTTCGTGACATTGGGATCCCATTGTCCTCAATCCGCATATATTCTGATAATATGGGCGCAACTCAACTTGCTGCAAATCCAATCTTTCATGCAAGGACAAAGCACATCGAAGTTTCTTATCACTTTCTTCGCGACTTGGTTTATAAAGGTCTCTTGTCTGTCCACTTTGTACGTTCGTCAAATCAGCTAGCTGATATCTTCACGAAGGGTCTCTCGTCCTCCGTTTTTCATTGTTTTCGGTCCAAGCTTCTATGGGCTTCTCCCCCATCAGCTTGAGGGGGCATATTAAAGGATAGTTGACTAATCATTCATCCATGATTAGTGTCGTGATTTATGGCTGTAAATTAGTGCACATGTAAATTATGTCTAGGCATAATTTTAGGATATAATTGTGGGATATGATATGTCTATGAGATATGGTTAGGATATTCATGTATATATAGCATTCTACACATAATGAAAATGGTGGTGAAGTTTTCCCCTATACATCTGTTACGCCTTAAAACTCTTCATTCACTATTCACAATTCTAAAATTTGTTGTTTTCTCTTCTCTTTCTCTTATAACCAAACAATGTTAAAAAAAAAAAAAAAATATCAACTTTTCTTTCTTTTCCCTCACTTTTGCTAAATACCAAACAAAGCAAACTTTTTCTTACAATTGAGATAATGGATATTTCCTAAGGGAAATTTTTCCCCTCAAATATACTATTCCTCTCTGTCCCATTTTATTTGTCCCTTCTTCTTTCCTATCCGTATGAGAAATTGACTATATTTTTCAATTCATAAAACTTTAATATGTAATATTAATATTGTTTGATAGATTTCTTTTTTTTTTTGTACTTATTGTTTGATAGATTTCAATTAGTTCTATTAAATGAAATTTTGAGAATCACATAAAAAAAACTATAAAATTACAATATATAAGCTATTAAAAATAACATAAGTTTCCAAAAAAGGAGTAAAAGATTGGGATAGAGGAAGTACAATATTAACATTTCATATCTTATACTTTTCTTGCAATATAAACATTATTTATCAACGGGGTGTCCGGGCCTGCTTATGCTCACCTAAACTTTCCTTCTTCGATCGGATCAAGATAGGTCATTCACTCTAGAACTAAAAAATTCAAAAAAAATTATTTTCTTGAGGCCTGATCTCAATAATCGAACTCTAGTTAACTGTATGGGCAGCAAACCCACTAGACAAATGGACTAATCCATAAGGTAAAACCCAATGAGGTTGAAGACGTTGATTACAACTTTCAAATGAGTTTTTAGATCTCTCCAAATTAGGACTCTTTTTAATTTAGGAAGTATCGAAATTTCCATTTATTCTCTCTCCACTCGAATTGATCCTGATCTATCCTATTTTTGTATTGGTTGAGTTCGGTTTCATTGGGCCTCCCCCACCACCTTCTTGGGGCGGCGGGCGGTGGATGAAGTGATAATTTTGGTTGTCACATCCTTTTGTTGGTGATCTGGTTGTTCTAACTAGAAAACACAAAGCAAAAAGGAGAGATTGAACGAAAAAAAATCAAAAAAAAGTAGTACAATACATGACACGGACATTTTTGAAAAACCAATTTGGTATATTCAATAAGCTAAAGATTCAAAGCACTGATCTTATGATCAATTGGGTGTGTGCGAGAGGGGGAACATTGGCAAGGGAGAGAAAGGACATGAGACAAGGAGAGAGAATGGAAATTTCAGAACTTTCTCCGTTTTGCTTAGGCTTTTATTTTTTAAGTATTTATTTTCTATTTTACGGGACAAATCATTCTCTCATAATACATCAATTATAATTTAAAAAATAAATATTTATTTAAAAAATAAGTATTTATTATAATCGGTGGAATGTATTAATCAAAAAAATCCTAATTTCCTTTGGAGAGATGCAATGAGAATAAATTAATCTAGTGTGTGGTATCTTTACAGTTCATAATTTGTCGTTTTCTTATTTTGAGAAGTCTGTCACTCTACTCCAAAGAACTCTACCAAAAGTGAAATTATATAATAGTCCGATAGAGTCAAGAACATCGTCGCTCTATTCCAAAAAAACTCTACCTAAAGTGAAATTATATAATAGTCCGATTGAATCATAAACGTGTAGTTATAAAATGGTTCGAGGTACAAAACTATTCAATAATTACTCCTACAAATGAATTTCCTTTGACCGGGGAAAAAAAATTACTCCTACAAATTACCGACGTTACCACCACCCTACCACCGACATAATACTCCTCTTCGATCGTTTCGCCGCTGCAAAATCTCCGTTCTTTCTTTCTAGCCATCGAAACCCGTCCGTCCTCGATCATCAACCATTGAAGTAGTCGCCAACCAGATCCAGAACCGCTTCGACAATGGTGTTGGGGGAGTTAGGGGGTAGAATCGCGCGTGCTATTCAACAGATGAGCAACGCGACGATCGTCGACGAGAACGTACTCAACGAATGCCTCAGAGAGATCACTCGGGCTCTCCTTCAGGCCGACGTCCGCTTCGAACTCGTCCGCGACATGCAGACCAATATCAAAAACGTCGTCAACCTCGATCGCCTTGCCGCTGGCCACAACAAGCGTAACATCATTCAACAGGTAATTATTATTAAGGTTTTCACTCTCTGGCATGGCTTGTATTGTTCCCTAAGTATGATTCGGTTGATTTTCGAATGCAAAATTGCTCGGTTTCCTCAAGCTATTTCAAATGTTCTCCCCTCGAGAAAGTGTGTTTGGACTAACGTTTTGAGTATTATTGTTACTGTCTTTTGGTTGTTCTTTCTAAATTTGCTAGTTAGTTGTTTTCTCCGAATCTGATATCAACTTTGTGCCGATTTTTTTGGATTAATCATTTGTCCAGACGGTAGAACCAAAGCAAAAAAAATAAATGATGTGTAGTTTTTTGGCTCGTTTTGGACTTCTCGGCCTCCATGGTCCGGACCAAGGCCTTGGTCGTCCGGACCAGCGCTTGTATGCTTTTTCTGGGGCAATCTGTTTTTTCTGTCTGGACTAGCGCATGTGGTCCGGACCACGGCGACGGGGCAGTGCATTCTAGAATCTCCGTCCGGACCACGGTATACAGTGGTCCGGACCAGCGTGTGCGTTTCAGCCGATTTTGGTTGTATTTTGGACTTCCTAAAGATTGGTTTTAGAGTTTTCTTTTTGGTTTTGGACTCTATATGCAAAGGAAATATAATCTGGCAAGGATTCTGACTTTAGGAAGCAATTTGTGGCTATAAATATAGCCTTGCTCTCTCATTAGGGTTTGGACTTCTTGAGTGAATCCCTTTGAGAGGCCCCTAAGGGGTCTCATCTGTAGAACCTTAGGGTTCGTCTGGAAGATCTTCATCTGCATCTGGTTGCCCCTTTCAAGGTGGGTTTTGTAGGCCTTCAGCCATCTGGAAGATCATCTATTTTGGCAATTCTTTCTGGTTGAAACCATAGGGTTTTGTAAGAATCATCGGTTTCTGTGTGACATCTAGTCACGTCTGTGTGTCTCTTGGTAAAAACTGTAGGGGTTTTGTGAGACTTGATGAGAGAGAGTTTGTATTTGGTGAGAGATTCCAATCGGGTTTTCTCTTTGGTGAGATAACTTGTATTTTGGGATTGGTGAGAGTCTCTTTGTGAGGGCTTTGTTTGTTTGTCACCATTGTAGCTCTTCGGAGCATCGTTCCCTTCACATAGTGGAATCGTCTCTCGTTCGCTTGCCCGTGGAGTAGGTTTACAGCCGTAAACCGAACCACGTATATACTGGTCTCTCTTATTTGTTTTTTTGTTTGGTTTGGTTTCTCTGTTGTTTTTCGCATATGTTTGGTTTGGTTATTTTCCCAATATCATGAACATCAATGATCGTTGGGTTCCGGTTGGGTCCTTCGGGGGTCCGCCGCACAACATGATGAGAGAGAATTTCAAAAAGTTGAAATTGCCTTTTGGCAGCCTCTGTATACCATGTACTAGAGAGCGAGAGAGAGAGAGAGATGGAAAGCTGGGCCTGGAGGGACAGGAAAGCACAGAGCTTGTGGAGGGATAATTATTGGGTGCAACAACTGTTAACAAGTAGTGAGAGACCCTTTGGGTTACCATAGTAGCAGTGCATGATTTTCCCTTGGGGTCACCTGACCCATGCCTTACATGCTGGCGTTGCCTCTGAGTGGAATATCTCAGTTAGCATCTTTGATTCAGCATAAGTGAGGTTCTATACTTTTGCTTAGCTTGTTTTAGTTGTGCTTGACAGGCCTGCTTTATGCCTGATTTGATAAACAATCTCTCTTGCAATCTAAGAATGCAAACAATGTTGCGAGAGTTTTTTAGGCTTTGTTGCGTCGCCTTTTGGGCAGATGGCTTGCTCGGCCGAGTTTCGTATGTCCTGCTGGGATAGTGTATCTAACTTCAACGTAATTCCGATTAATATGTATCTGTAAAATTTCTTTTGAGGGAGAAGAAAAGAAGAATAGAAAAATTGCTGGCTTTTCCCCTCTCTTCTTATCGACTTTATACGGTTTGCAACTGTCTTAACACTTGTAATGGTCACTCTCCTCATCGCCAATATGTTGGACAAGTCAAAATGGTTAGGGTTTGAAGTTTTGATCAAGAAAATAAGCATTGATGTTCTGTATATTTCCAATCAAGGTAGTTTCTTTCGTACACATTGTACAAATTTTTTTCATAAAGACAGCAAAGAATCAACAAGGTGTTTTATTTCTAATCTCAAAGTATATCTTCGCTCTTTATGCTTTTCATTTTCTTAATCTATTTGGGATTTTGAGACCTATGTTTGGTATGATCTTTGTCTGGTAAATCTATTGCCTATGTTCTGTTCATTACAGATTTTTGACTTTCGGATATGCAAAAGTTAAGCTTTGGGTAGGAATGACATGTTTTCATAGGGAAAATAAATGTGAAAAATGGACATCAATAGAATGAGAACGCATTTCTGTTATAGACAATCAAGCCCTGACTCTGAACTGATAGCAGAAGTGCCTGCATACTTCACTAAAAAAGTACATTGCAGAGTATACTTTGTCTTGGTTAAACGTATGATGTCCTCTTCAGAAAATACTTTGATGCACATCTGGGGTTGAGCTGCATTCTCAAAATTGCTCTTGGTAAGAGATGTCCCTCATAGAGTCCAAGTCTTATGGCACTTATCTAAGAATTAACATTGAAGTGCTGCCTGAAAGGCTGAAACTATAAACTTATTTTCAAATTAGGACCTCTAATAAGTGTCGAACACAGTTCTAGCCTCTAGGGCAGTTCACCTAAGATTTTCACTTAAACTTTCTTTTTGCGGTGTGAAATCACTGTTCCATCAGATTCTTGATTTTTCTTTCTATATTGCAATGTTTTTTATGTACTACTATTGTAAGTATGTTAATTTTCTTTCAGGCAATTTTCAACGAGCTTTGCAAAATGTTGGATACCGGGACGCCTTCTTTCACGCCAAAGAAAGGGAAAACAAGTGTAGTGATGTTTGTTGGTCTGCAAGGTATAATTTCTCTCTCAGATGATGCTTGCTTTGATTGATTCCGATCATCTTTACCTCCTATGAGAAGTTTCATGTACTTGCATTAATTTGAAAGGCTTTGCATATCATCAGCTATATACTCTACATTGAGTATACATGTTGGTTAATCTATTGATGGGCTTTGTCTTTTTCTAAATTCACGGGTTCAACGCATGATTTATTTGTTTTTGTGTACTTTCAGGATCTGGTAAAACCACAACGTGTACAAAGTATGCACATTACTACCAAAAGAGGGGGTGGAAACCAGCTCTTGTGTGCGCAGATACTTTTAGAGCTGGTGCTTTTGATCAGTTGAAACAGAATGCCACTAAAGCTAAGATTCCTTTTTATGGAAGGTAAATATACTCTCTTTTGTCTTTCAACTTGTACACATTGTAATGTCTTACAATGTGTTTTTAAATGGTTCAGTTGAAATGTAAAAGAGCAATGAAAAATGTGACGGATAATGTGTCGCACTTCGGTTTCAAACTTTCAAGTGTCGTCAACTTGTCTGTTTTTCAACATTGGGTTTATTCCTCAATACTCTATGTATTTGTGTAACTAGTTATGGATAACCCCATGGCCCATACATTTCTAGTTAAGAGGACAGAAAATATAGCTAGTTCATGAGTCTGGGAGTGGAAGGAAATATAGTTTTATTGGTCAACAAATACATAACAGTGCCTGCTAATCTTTGAAAATTTTCACGAGCGCAAAAGTTTTATTGTTTGGTTTTCAAATTTTTTTACAAAACCCCCTTATATTTTTGGGCAGAACCCGTAGTAATTGTTCGTTTCATGGATTGGATATGTGAACCTATCATTATTGTTGTATGTATAGCAGTATAGCTTATGCAACTCAGTGATTTAAATTTCAATTTGGATTGCACCATTCATTATGTTAAGTGGTTTTGTTTACAGCTTTGTGGAGTCAGATCCTGTTCAGATTGGAGTCGAAGGAGTAGCTAGATTCAAGGATGAGAACTGCGATCTCATAATTGTTGATACCAGTGGACGTCACAAACAAGAAGCCGCTCTCTTTGAAGAAATGCGTCAAGTTTCTGAAGCAACGGTATTGTGTTCATAGTGCTGCAGTGTCACGGCGTTGTTTATTTGGATTGCTAATTTCTTTTCTTGAATCTTCCAGAACCCAGATCTGGCTATATTTGTTATGGATGGCAGTATTGGTCAAGCAGCATATGATCAAGCTCAAGCATTCAAGCAAAGTGTCGCAGTTGGAGCTGTGATTGTAACTAAGATGGATGGTCATGCAAAAGGTGGCGGTGCATTGAGTGCGTAAGTGTCATAGGCTATGCTTTCGACAACTCTCTTCCATGTCATCATCTTTTTGTTCTTTTTTTAATTGGGCAACGAGAGTGTAGGCCCAAGCATGTGAGGCACCGGCTCTGATCCCACAGGCTGCACCTTTTTTTCTCTTGACGATTTTTCCTCTACTCTCAGTGCATGTTCTCCTAGAGAGTTATTACCCAACCTGACACATGTAGTGTTAAAGCATCCAACTCCAAACCAATTGGCCAAGAGTGGAGAGGCCGCCCAAGCTCATATACTAGTTTTGGAGGAGATATTTAACCAATGTGGGACAAATCCCAATACTCCCCCGCACGTGCGACCCCTGACTCGCACGTGGAGAGGTCAACAAAGGATCCGGAACACACGGATCACAATGAAATAAAGTGCAACTATGGCACAAACAAAGGGGAAAAGCCTCCAAAACTCTAGCTCTAATACCATGTTAAAGCATCCAACTCCAAACCAATTGGCCAAGAGAGGAGAGGCCGCCCAAGCTCATAGACTAGTTTTGGAGGAGATGTTTAACCAATGTGGGACAAATCCCAATACGTAGGCATTGGAGAACTCGGTAGAAATAATTAACTCCTCTCTTCTTTTTTCTAAGTTGAGGGATGGAAGTCCTTGTGCAATCAGTGGACTTTACCCGGGTTTAGTGTTTACCACAATTAGGCGAGGCCTAGTTTGGTGGTTGGCTGAGAATGAATCACAACAAGACTGGAAAATTTGTCCTTGCAGTGAGAGATTTTCTAACTTCGGGGTATTTTAACTGCAACCAATTTTTTGATTAGGTCAGACAAATGAGGCAAAATTGGCCCTCCAACCATTTGTGGAGAAAATGATTCTACCAGCTAACTGTACCTAGTTTCTTTGAAACCATAAACCAGCATGTCCATCTTGTCTATGGCCATTCCACTTTGTATTCAATTAGTTACTTCAGTGAACAGTGCGCAAAGTTATTCTATGAAAGAGTATGAGGTAATCATAAATCATGTTTTTAGGCAGACCTTTCATATTTTTTTCTTTCTACATGCAGAGTGGCTGCAACAAAGAGTCCTCTAATATTCATTGGGACGGGAGAGCATGTGCATGAGTTTGAAGTTTTCAATGTTAAACCATTTGTCAAACGTCTTCTAGGTAAGCGCCTCCCCCTTTCCATCATAATGCTTTGTTGTTTGAGGAATTAAGTTTTTTTTTTTTTGGGTTCAATCATGACTCGCAATATAAATATGCTGATTCTTTTTTTCTGTTTCACTTCTATTTCAATTAGGCATGGGTGGCCTGTCTGGTTTCATTGATAGAATTCAAGATGATGTACCAATGGATCAACAAGCCGAGCATATGCAGAAACAAGCCGAGCATATGCAGAAACTTTTAGAAGGAAACTTCACCTTGCGGATTATGTATGAGCAATATCAAAGCATACTGAAAATGGGTCCTCTGGGACAGGTGTGTTTCAATTATTTGGTTCGTTCTTGGTTTCATTGAAGCTTGATCAAATACAGACCCGATAATCATACTCAAAGTGAAAAACTGTTTCCTAATCACCTCCTAATTGCTTGACAAAACATCACATGTTCCTTGTTATGTGTTAACTATTTTGCTGTCTTTCATTGCATAAGCATTGCTATATTGGCAATTTGTGATGTCGCAAATTACTGGTGAACTTTATGTGAATTTTAAGTGTGAGCAAGAGCTTCTTTTTGCCTCGCTTCAGTGCACAAGCTACAGTATCTCTGCCTTATATATTCTCTTTTGCTAAATGAAATGAATCCTGGTACAGAGGGTATTTGGATCTCTCTCTCTCTCTCTCTCTCTCTCTCTCTCTGTTGTCGATGATAGATACTACATTATAATTTTAATGTTCTGCATAGGTCTTGTCAATGCTTCCCGGATTTAGTGCAGAGTTGATGCCAAAAGACCAGGAAAAAGAAAGCCAAGCAAATGCAGAGTTGATGCCGGAAGGCCAGGAAAAGGAAAGCCAAGCAAAGGTGAAACGTTGCATGGTTATGATGGATTCAATGACTAACAAAGGCAAGTGACGTTTGGCAATTAATGTGGAGTACCTATTGTTGTTTTGGTTGTAAAGCTAATGATACTCAACAAAGTTCAATACTCCATCTAACTGTGGAAATATTGAATGCTACTACTACGTTGCTGTCTTGGATAGTTCGGGATAGTACCAATCAGTCTGAATTTTTTCTGTAATTAAATAAAATGCAGAATTGGATGATAACGACCCAAAGCACATGGAGTCAAGGGTTATGCAGATAGCTAGGGGATCAGGTCGACAGGTTGCAGAAGTGATTGAAATGCTGGACGAGTACAAGCGATGGGCCAATTTTTGGAGGAGTAAGATGAAGGGACTTCTCAAGATTCCAAAGAAAGGAGGAATGGGTTCCTTGTCCCGCTACATGAATACACAAAACATGAGCAAAGTCCTTCCCCCACAGATGATGAAGCAGATTGGTGGCATGTATGGGTTACAAAATTTGATGAAGCAAATCGGCTCCAGTAAACCATGATGGGGATGTTTGGAGGTGGTGATAAGTAATATGAAAAAACTCGCACAATGCAAGCTGTGATACGTTTAGGGGCTGGAGTGATATTTTAGTTTGTACCCCTGGGTCTATGGGTCATTAGCTGTAATTAGGGGGACTTTAGTGTAAGATTTTGTTCAATATGTTTGATTGGTTTTTTTGGTGGAGTTTGGGAAGGGGTCGATCATTTTGTAGCTCTTTTCATGTTTTTTGATTTCCAAGAAATGGAAATCATCCCCTGTAAACATTCCTCACGTCTAATAGAAAATTGAAGGAGTTCGCTAGAATTCCAAAAAACATATGGGTAGCGTAGCGTGGGACCTATTCTAGGAATCCACACTTTTTATTGGAATTGACTTATTTGGACATGAGTAAAAACTTGATCGATCGAAAATTGAATGGATCGATCAAACTCTTACGATATCCGTGTGAGCTGATCTTTTCCTGCAATCCTTAAAAAGATAATGCAACAACTCTTACATAAGAAAAAGGACAAAGAAAGGGGTTGTGTGGGATATTATTGCCTTTTAGGTTTTGAATTGTGTATTGGAGATAATAGATTTTTGCACCATATAAGAGTTTGTGAACGTGTTCGGATGGTATGTGTACAATAGATTATGCAGATGGGTTTTTTGAGTGAAAGTATAACCACACTCCAAAAAGCTTATCTGCGGGTGATTTTTGGATTCTCAATTCCTCAGTTCATTTATCAAAATACATTTTAATAGGGTACATTTTACGATCATCTCCCAAACGTGCAAAATGCAAACATTTATATGGCCCGTTATACACACACACACACTAGTGTTTGCCCCGTGCCTACGGCACTACCCACCATTTGATGGCATTTTTGTAATATATTTATAAGAGTGTGGGTGTTTTCTTAAGAGAGTTGAAGAATACACATCAACCTTTGCATCAAATGAATCTTAGCTTTTCTTTTAACTTGTGTTTGTGTGGTCCCAACACCCTTGTGTTTTATTAGGTAGATATATATATTTTACATTTTGCATTTTGAATTGTAAGTTGTAAATTTTTGGATTATGGTTAGAATATATTATGAATATGTAGGGTGTTTAAGAGATACGTGCAAAACAAAATTTGCAACAGATTAATTAGTGTTTGAGAGGATAATCCTCCAAATAGGTTATGAATTGGCTTTTTAATTATGTTGCTGACAATTACGTATTCGGGTATTGTTAGTGTATGAATATCCCTTTTGACGTGAAATTTTAAATAGTTCTAGTTAAAATTTCTTCACAAATACTTGTGTTCCATAGTTTTAGTTAATATGATTGAAAATGGTGAATTTGTCAATATAAGACACTTTTTGCTAATCTATCACGTGTTTGGTCGAAGAGTTATTGGTTGGATGTCCATGAAATAAACATTGAAACTACGTGGAGTTTATAATAATTTCTCATACATTAGAGGGATATTTGTTCTTAAGGCAAACCTCAAGGGTTGTCAGGGAAAATTACCCATTTTTTCAAGTATATTGATAAAATATTTAGGTTAAACTACCATATAGCATGGGGAATGATTTCAACGCTCTATTTTTTTTATCCAATGACACTATTCTTATGATCTTTATTCAAAAAAAATATCAAATTGTCCTTCATATGAAAAAGTAATTCAAGAGTTAAGTGTAAATTAGTAATTTTACATCAACAAAAAAAAAATGTCAATAAATAAAATGAGAGTGTGAAAATCATTCGTCCACTGTAATTTTACATGATTAACATCAGCTACAACCCTATCCCGACTTTGAGTTAAAAATAAAAAATAAAAAATCATCTTCCCCAAAACCGCCCCATAATAATAAAAAATTGACGGAAACGCGACCCAATCGGAGCGGGTTCGGGGCGGACTAATTGCGACCCCTACAGGCTACAAGCCTACAACCATCTTTCTCCCCTTTTCCCTTCTCTCTCTCTCTCTCCAACACCCAACTGTTGGTAACGAGTATGTAGATTGTAGACACCATGAAGATGCAACCTGTCAACAACCACGGGCAACGGACTATACTTTTCAAATCCCATCTTTCTGCCAAAAACACCATACCCTCCAAGATTCAAGCTTGCCTTCCCAAAAATGACCTTAAGGGCCAATCCGTCGCTGTAAGTAACTCTCCACACTTCACCTTTCTTCCCATATTATTGCAGAGCTTTATTTTGCCCCCCGCCCCCCTCTTTTTTTAGTATTAAATGCTTTGCGTTCCAATATTGCGTGCATTTTTCAACTACCTGTGCCACTGATGGTTCAACCCGAAACTACTATTTTTGGGCTCAACAGATCTTTTTCATTGCAGTGATGCTCCAGTATATTTACATATATCATCTGCTATTTGTAATTGCGTTCGGTAACCCTTGTACAAGTGAAATGCCTAAATGGGTCGTTTATTATTGAGCATTGCTAGTTTCTTTGGAGCTCCAGTTATGAGGACGAGTTGCATAGACGAGTACAAACGTCAGCGGCACACCTGGGTGAATCCAAGGATTTTTGTCTAGTGGGGCAGAATCTTTTTTTTTTTGTTTGTTTGTGTTTCGACGTCATTGTGTTCGGGCCAGCTTACGTGCACCTCAACTAATCCCTGAAAATAGATGTGGCTCATAGCCTTATGGTTGTACCCCTTGACTTCCGGGGGAGGTTTGGGGTTCAAGGTCTAGGGTTTGAGTCGATGGAGAGAGTCAAACTTCCTTTGGTTGTTAACGCACTAATTCTCCTCTAACCCCACTGATGTATGCAATATTGGCAAAAAAAAAAAACGAATCGCCAAAATGGAAGGGGTAAAATCTTTGTTAGAACCACACAGAAACTAAGTTGTCAGTTAATAAATCTTTAATCACAACTGAACCCTCATTAATTTTTCTGTAAATAATAACACATCCTCTGCCTCTGGCAGCTATTACCTAGAGCCTAGTATGTGCATATTTCACGAGCATTCAAAGGTGCATATGTATAAATGCACGCACCTAAGGATTTCTGCAAATAGACATGACCCATAAATTATATACTTTACGGTGGGATTGCAGTTTAAACTGACAAATGCTTTGTATCATTTTCTCTATTCCATTTATTGTCATTTAAATGGTGGTTACCATAAATCTGTTGCTATTGGGTATATTTAAAACAGATATTAGGAATTACCAAGATTACATCGTTAATGTAGGTTATAGGTCTGGGAAAATCTGGAGTAGCAGCAGTGAAACTTGCTCTTGCAAGAGGTGCTTCAGTTGTAGCGGTTGATCAAAATGAGAATTTGGATCCACTAGAGGTACATCGTATGACATTACTACTTAGTGGTTTCATTGCTTTTTGAGCACATCCGCCTCTTTCCTGTGTTTCTGTGTTGAGTCTTTGATGAAGTTGTAAATTCTCCATTGTCGCAGAAAGATCCTCTATTTTCGAAACATAACAACGTGAAGACAATTCTTGGTCACTTTGATGAACGCCTGCTCAGAGATGCCGATAGAGTAGTTGTTTCACCTGGAGTTCCTCTTGAAACTAATGGGCTTTCATCTCTGTTGCAATCGGTAAGCATGACTCTGCATATTTGTCTACTGTCTACCTGAAATGACTAATTTTGTTAATCACATTGCCTTTACCGTGGTTTGACACGGTCATTTGTGTGGGTGTGGGTGTGGCCGTGTATGTGTTCTAGTTGGATAAATCATGCCCTAATTTAATTTAATTTTTTTAAAGATAATAAGAAACGATAGTTTAAGCGTACTGGTGCCAAGCATCTGTGTGCATCCATCTCTAACGATAGACTCAGAGGCATAAATAGTCTGCTAGCATGTGCAACTGTGGGCAAATAGCTCCGTGGTTATATATGCTTACCGTCAGGAATGTTTTGCTAAACTTACCTCGTTGGTAGGTAACATTTCATCTTTATAACCTGTAGGGAAAAGGAGTGATGTCTGAGTTGGATTTTGCAGCTGAGGTTCTTCCAAGCTGCACCAAGATTTTAGCAGTGACAGGAACCAATGGGAAATCTACTGTTGCCACTTTTGCTGGACAGGTTATCTGTTTACGTTGTCTGTTATATATATTGATGTGACTGAAGAAAAAAAACAATTGCTAATTTGATTACAAGGGATAACATTTTGTTATTTGAAAAATTGGAACCATAAAAATGGCAAATGGCTTTGTTGGTTGCTTTGTTACTCCTAGAATTAGAGTGGCGACCATTCCTTTTACTCAGCTAGATTGTTGAGTAGAATATGAGTGAGTTATGGAGGCAAGATACATACAGATTATTGATTCTGGTGCTAACTTCCAGCATAACTAATCTTTTCTATAAAAAGTTGCTCAGCAAGTCTACTACAGGAAATAAGGATCAATAATATTTTCTGTGGGGACACTAATTATCTTGAACTCTGGCCAGATGCTTAATCATTTGGACTTTAAGACCTTTGTTGGGGGAAACCTGGGTGTTCCACTTTCAGAAGCAGCTTTACAGTGCTTAACATCGACTCCCCAAAGCCCCATGTTTAAGGCAAGTACGGTTCTTGTTAGGTTTTGTTTTCCTTTTGATGTTGGATAAAATGTTAAAAACTTTGGTAGTTTATTGCTTCTTCGTTGGACTTCATGCTTCTTATTGGTATTGGCGTAGTTTACTTCTTAAGGTCAGGATTCGAGAGTACTATTTCCGAGCTCATGAGAAACTTATTTTCAGGTTGCTGTAGTGGAAGTCAGCAGTTACCAGTTGGAGATTCCTCCTAAACACTTCTTCCCCTCAGTAAGTAGACAGTTGGACTCTGGTTCATTCCCATCCAAGTTTCTTTTCTGCTAGTTCTTTCTGATATATGCTGAAAATTTCTAGGTTGCAGTGATTTTAAATCTCACTCCTGATCATCTAGAACGACACAATACAATGGAGAACTATGCACTTACTAAATGTCGCATTCTTTCTCACATGAGTGGCAGGAAGATGGGTGTTCTCCCCCTTGGTGAGACTGCTGATTTTGATCCTAACTGGAAATGCAACTTGTAGACATATGTGGCTTTTTCAATATATAAGTTCGAGAAAATCTAGTTAACAATGTCCAGAAAGGCATAGTAAACTAATTTGCTAGTATTCAGAAGTCGTTGCATTTACTTTGTTTCGTGCGGTTTCAGAACCCCAACCACCTCACTCTCCTATCCAGTCCTCTAGCTGGTAATTTCTATGACGAGACGTGGACTTTGTTTTCTTTGTGACTCATTGGAGATGGGGAAGCTTAGGGGAATCTTAAACGATTCTGAGTGTTTTTTGGCAATGATTAAGTACCCTTCCTTTGGCTCACTTGTTTATCTTACCCATTTAGTTCCTTTTGGCATTTTTCTTAGTAAGTTGATCTGTTTTTTGTAGTGCATTTTTTAAATCTTATTGCTTGTTTTTGTGCAGGAAACCAGCATTTGAATGATGCTATGAGAAGTTTTGCTAATGATCTTAATCTTGCTTGGATAGGAGCCTTTCCAGGTGTAAGAGTAAGAACAATAAATCTCTTAGCATTTTGTGCGAGTTCAGAGATCTGAGTTGTTATATCTCTTGAAGAACATTTCTCGTGCATGAAGTTTTGGATTGGCTACACACCGTGAACACCAGCTACATGTGTTGAAATCTCTAGATACGTAATGTATTATAGATTACAGTAGAGAAGTATAAAGAAAGTGCTGAAAAACCGGTGCCCTGATTTGAGGCTCAGAATCTTTCATGAAAATTGCTTCCTTATTTGTTTGAATCTAAAGTTTCCAATTTTAACATTGCTTAGTTATGTTGCAAAGATCAATTTGGAGGCAAAGGTTGCCAGCTTCAAAATACCTTGTGTTGAAAGGGTTTCAGAACTACAATTGGGTGCAATGAAGACAATTGGAATGCACAACTATCATAATGCTGCGGTGGCTGCATTATCAGTTATTGGACTTGATACTGCTATTGATGCTGAAGCCATCAGTTCAACAATTGGGAAATTGGAGGTTCCACCTCATCGGATGCAAATTGGTGAGTTAAAACTTGACATAGACAGATGCCATCTTGGTCATGCCATTGAATTTACATTAATGACGTGCTCTTTTGGAAAAGAATTTTTGTCTGTTCCCCAGGATTGATTCTATATCTCTATTGGCCCCTTTTCTATATGTCACAAACCAAAGGACTCATCAAGTGAAGCACTTGAATGGTACACTGTATACTTACCGTTTTATGCTTCAGATCAGATATTGTTTCAACAATGACCTAGAGTTTTACTCTGTTAATTTTTACTGTTCCAAGTTCGATTGATAGGCCATTTGTTTAGGCTTGATATTTACATGGCCGTGCTAATACTGGGCCTGGCTAGTAGCCAGTGGACATTAAAATCTTCAAAACTATTACTTTTTCTCCCCCTATGCTGGGTCTATGATTTCTCATGGTTCTGCAGGGTTATCCCTTATTTTGTTTAAAGGGAATACATTCACTCATTGAGAATTCATCACCTTGACATCACTATAAGGCCCTGAACCACATCGATTTTGACTGGATTTTGTAAATAATTATGGATCCTTTCACTTTATGTTTTTGAGTATTTCATAGGAAATTTTGCCAATTTGGCAGGACTCATCAGTGAAATTTGGGACTTGACAAAATTCACAATGGCTCAGTATATTGACAGGATTGTTTCACAACTTATCTTGCTAAAATAAATATTGGGCAAGCAATATTCTTATCCTTTACAAGAAAGAAAGTGTCCTGCTGTCCTGATAATAATTTTAAGTTCCTCGCTACTACAAACAATCTGCTGAACGTAAAGGTGGTTTAACAAATAATTCAGCACCCTAGTAAGGCATTCAAACTTTTTATTTTTATTCTCCTTTTCATTTTTAATTGATGGCAATCAAATACATTACTGTAATTTACTTTAAAATGGAGGATCCATAAAATTCGCAAGGTTGCAAGATAGAGATGTTCTTGCACTTGAAGTTCTGAAGTTACTTTTCTTCTCATAAATTTAATTGAATTTGGTTGTTTATAGATCTGATTGAAAGGGATTGGAAGTTGTTTGTGTCTGAAATAGAAAAATATATTATCTTTGTTTGATTTGTAGTTTTATGAAATGCTATTCTAGGCAGATAAGAAAAAGGGTAGAAGAAATGTGGCTGTGGGAGCCAACTCATGAAATGAAAGACTGCACAGTATAACATTATTGAAAAATGTATCTTATGCCATTTGGATGATTGAGCAGGAATAGCAATAGTCCTTGTCTTTTGAGAGGCCATAACTTGCGAACTATGAAGCATTGACGCTCCTAGAGGCTGGCATGTCCCCGTGTCGGACACGGGGACACACAAACATATGGGGGACACAGCAAAATACATATGGAACATGACACGTGGTGTGTCCAATAAATTTTAATTAATATTTTAGGGGGGAATGGCGGAGACACGGGAGGGACATGGGATGGACACACGAGGTTCATGGCAGGGACACGTATGGGGACACGACAAGGGTTACATATGCAATTTTTTTAATTTAAAGGGAGATAAATGTGTGTTACTTCAAAAAATTTGGGTTGAAAGTGTAATATGACGTATATATGATACTTGCAGTTGCTCATATATATTGAAGCTTCATTCTTATACATCTAACTATATTTTCACTGGTATAAAAATAATTTTATTTATTTATTTTTGCCGTGTCGATGTCCCCATTTTGTAGGAAATACCGTTTCCCATGTCCGTATCTGTGTCCATGTCTGTATCCGTATCCGTGCCGCATAACTTGCGAATATGTACTACTGATCTCTGAAAATTTTGCTGCTATTAATGCAGTACACAGAGATAATCATGGGGTCATATGGGTGGATGACAGCAAGGCAACGAATGTTGAAGCATCGTACACTGGACTGGTGGGTTTGAAGGGACAAAAATCAGTCATTCTTCTTGGTGGCCTTGCAAAGGTTGTAATTCTCTATCTCCTGAGTTCTGTAATGACTTCCGCATGCTTGTTGAGATCTACAATTGTGTAATAAGCGTAACACTGGCATATCATGATTTAACCCACTTGAGTTGCGGATCTCAAGAACTTTTCCAGGTGATTGTGTCATACCTATGGTAGCAATAATGTTATGCATGTTGACGTGCATGGAATAAGGTGTTGTAAAAAAGGTCCTTAGAACATTCTTTTAACTTGTGTTTGGGTTGCTATGACTCTGAATTAACTTGGCCAATGATGGTCTTTGAAGAAGATCTGCACACAACAAGTGCTTCGCTGGTTGAGCTGTTATATTTATTTAGAGTTCAAATTCTTTCATGTGATCTCTGAAGATTTCTGGTCAAATGGAAACTACTTATGATCATCTTTTATTCTTAGAAATGGATAATGATTTTTGGAGGTTTCGCTATGATAGCAGAGTTAAGAGTGCCGATCCAAAAAATATGATCGCAGTTAAGAGTCCTCAAGATCGCTTGATCTACTCCGTCAATTCGCTTTATGCATGGTTTGCAGTGACAAAGCTTGTATACTTATTTTGTATTGATGTGTTTGCTAGTTGTTTATTCCCTTAGTGTAATTCATTCTTTTTTACTACAGTTCGAGTTAAAACACTTCCAGAATTGTGAGTCAGGCAATTTGACATTTAACATACTTATTTTTATGATTTTTAGTTTAAAAGAGATTCATTGAATGGAGTTTTGTAGACATCGTCTATCTAAATTTAGAACTGTATTCTCCTTGATTTATGGAAGAACCACAGCTTGTGTTGCCGAGGACAGTAGCATGCAAAATGAGGTTTTCCTTGAAGTTTAAGTATCTAAAAAGCCAAGTAAGACTGCACCCTATATCACATGAATTGCTTGAAGAGCAACACATTTCCAAGATTTATGGAAGTGTTGTTTGAACAAAAAAAATATTTAGATGAGCTTCTGAAAGTTACATGGTTGTTTGTGGCTGAGAGATTCTATTTTTCTGCTGTATATCTCTGAGTATGAAAGAATTTTTGTCAAGCCTTTGACTGGTATTCCTTACAGAAGAAGTGGCTGGGCATGTGTCAAAAGGTGCATGTGCATAGGGCTGAAAATGAACCGAGCTGCTCGTAATCGAGCCGATCTCAAGCTTGAGTTTCAGGCTCATATAGTAAACAAGCCGAGCTCAATACTCTAAAGCTCGGCTCGTTTGTATAGCTTTGGCTCATTTATAGAGGCTCGTTTAGTAAATGAACAGGGCTTGGCTCGTACAAACAAGAAACGAGCCGATCTCGAGCTCGAGTATAGGGCTAGTTTAGTAAAAGAGCCAAGCTCAAGCACTACAAAGCTCGGCCCGGCCCAGCCCGGCTTGTTTGCTGTGCAAGCCACGGCTACTACTAAACTGAGATGGGCTTGTTTTTTGTTGTTTTTTCACTTTGGATTTGAGATGAATTGCCATAAACTATTGTGTTGAACAAAAGATATATGACTCGTCTCTGTTCCGAACCTGGGGTGCAAGGGCTTCGTGCTCTTGGCTGCCCCATTTTTGTGTAAACCATGGAACCCAAACAAATAGAGCTTCAATGACACAAATTATCTCGCAGTTTTGTGTGTGGTATTTTTACTCCCATAACAAGAAAAATCTCACTGTTCCCTGATATATTGCCTTATGTTGCAGATTCGGCAAGGGTCTAGTGGTTTTGAGCGGCTGATGGAACCGCTGAAATACCACAGAGGAGTTGTCACTGTATGTGATGTCACCCCTGCATCAAATTCATTTGAGTCAGTTTGTATTGGAGCATCTAGCTTCTTGCCTCTGTTTCTGTAGATTTTTTTGGGGAGTATGGGTACGATTTATGAACTAACCTGGTCACACAATTCTATGAAGTTTGGATCTTCAGGAATGACGATTCAGAAGACATTGTCTGCTAATGGTCTGAGTATTCCCTGTGTTAGAGCAACCAATCTGAACGATGCCGTGAAACAAGCAAGGCGTATGACAAGCTATGGTTTGTGTTTCTTTCCCACTGCAAGAACATACCACCGTAGGTTCTTTCTGTGAAAAATAAACAAATAAAGGTTTTTTCTAAAAAAATTCTAAAATTTTCTATGTTATTTAAGAGTGGATTTTCTCGCTTAGGGTAATTGGTATATTATAGATGTGTAATGTTGGAGTCTTGTAAGGGACAAGCTGGGGTCCTTTTGTTCGTTAGGTAACCTTGCCGCAAGTAATGCTCTCATTTTCAATTTAAGAGGGAAAAAAATCTCTTCAAATGTGACAAAATGAGGACACAATTTACGACAATTGCTTTGAAACACGGATAGTGTTGAACCTTGTTGAAAAAGTCTAGCTTTCTTGATCATATTGACTCTTTATATATATGACTTATGAGTCTAAAGACTTCTGATGACTTCTTGATTTAGTGAACTTCCTGCCTTTTGATTATTAATTAGTACTCAATGTCATAAGAATCCACTTGTTGATGACTGTAGGGGATGCGATTGTTTTGAGTCCTGGCTGTGCGAGTTTTGATGAGTTCACAAGTTTTGAGCACAGGGGGAGGGTTTTCCAGGAGTTGGCCCGTTTGTCTGAATAATTTTGGGGGGTGAATTGCTGCCACTGCTGCTTCTTATTGCAGGTAATAGAATCAGTAGATTCGGTACCACAAATCAAAAGTTACCTATAGCAATGAAGACATAATTGAGAGTGCAAATTAACATACTGAACCAAAGTAAGCCTAGCGTCCCAGTTGAATTTGGTGTCTTTTGAGTCCTTCAGCCGTGCCAATTCGTGTGAAGCATGTTTCTTTGTCATTGTTAGATTGAGTTCAGCTACGTAAATCCTTCTGTCAACTCAAATGGGGCACTCATATGTCTCCAATTTGAAAAACAGCTGCAACAGTGAGTACTATAGTAAGGTGCACTGAGAAATAGTAAGACCGATACTGAAGTGAGATTAGGAAGTACTCATCTAGTTCTAATTAAACAAAAGCCACTAATGGTACTTATTTAAGAAAAAAGAAGAAGAGAAGAAGCCACTAATGGAAGTACTAAGAATTAATGTGGTGCCCTCATCTTGTTTCCATGTTGTTCCCGCGTTGCACATTTAGGCTTTATTTGACTCATAGATTTGTTGAGGTGTTCATTGAGGAAAATAAAAATGATAAACTAAAGAAGAAATTTAGGTTTTCACTTTTTTTCCTCTCTTCATAAATCCATCCACAAATACTTAATCCTGACAGTGTCTTACTGCATTACGATATCCCTTCGTTTAACTTTCTTCCACCTTCATGTTTGAAAAAAGAAACTGATGACATTGCAGTGACTGAATAGTGATTCTCACAAGTGCAGGATGTGAACTAAGTGCGAGATTAGGAATTCTGATGGCTTGATAACTATATTGAAGAGAATGGCAAGGAGAATCCGATCAAGCCACTGATCATTTTGACAAGTTGCAGTTCCTGGAAGTATGATGCTAAATCAAGAGTGCAGGGATATTTGGACGGATGGGGCTCCTCCAACCTGGATAGTAGATATTATGCAGTAGGCAGAACAACATCTATGTCAAATTATCAGTTAAATTTCACCCCGGTATAGGTAAATTTCACGAATCATTGGAGCAGTTGTGACGAGTAGTATTTTGTACAAAACCAGTATATTCAACTTGCATACAACATGATGAAATGTATTGCCTTACTCTTTTTGAAAGGTTCCGCCAGAGAGAAACGCGGTCCTTTTAAATTGAAGATGATGCTCCATGTAGATAAAAACTGTTTTAGATTGGAGTAATTTTTGTTGTCGAAGTATAACAGCCATCAACTTCTCAAGAAAATAATCAGATTATATGGACCAAATTACCAAGTTGTATTTTTTTGGAAGTCAATTTCTTGAATTGCCAATTAGTAATAGGATATTGATTTTGGCACTCTACTTTTAGTCATTAGCTGTAACGCCCCGATTTTTCGGACACGTTAATTAAATCATTTTCAACAGATTTAATAATTCATAAAACTGATATAAAAGAAAGGAAATTTTATTAAATAGAGTTTAGCAGCGAAAACCTTAAATACCAAATTCAAGCCTACTTTATTGTCTTACAAACCAATAAAATGAAATAGAGTTTAACAAATGTGATAACACTTATGAAAAACCTAATTAAAGTACGTCAAATTAACAGAGCTTCTAAGGGTATGGCCTCCAAGGCTCGACAAACTCCCCTTCCTCAGTTGGGAGGTCCACACTTTGATACGGATCATCTTGCAGCGGAATTTGCCCTTCAGTCTCTTGATTACCTGGCATGAAACGTCAGCCCAACGGCACTATAATGAGTTTTGAAACTCAGTAGATAACCTCAATCCTACTAACTCCTTACTCTACGATTAGCATTCAATAATAACAATAATATCACAATTGATAATACACGAGAGATACAAAATAATAGCACATCGTCTTTTTCTTTACTATCCATCATCTTATTATTTCCTCCCACATCCACTAACTACAACCGTCTCATGGGTCCACCATTCCTCTTGCTTATCCTGTACCAGGGTCCTAGGTGAGCGCACCTAAGTTATGTACCTCGCATGTTCTCACTTAAAACCATAACAAGAAGATTGAGTCATCCCATGACGTATCGTACATTAGGGTCGAATATCCACTACCCCACGCTAACTATAACCGTCTCATGGGACCCATTCTCTTTCTCAAAGAGAAACTTCCCATGACGTATCATACATTAACGTCTCACTAACTATAACCGTCTCACAGGACCCATTCCCTTCCTCGAAGGAAAACTTCCCACGACGTATCATACGTTAGCGTCACAACATAGCTCATCACCGGGCCCCGCAGGTAACCCATTTCAACACAGGGCCTCATTGGTTACCCTAGCCATCGCCATGGCTCAAAACACAATCCACAACTCACACTTTCAACACTTTACCATTTTCCATTTACTTATCATCGTCTACATGATTCACTACTCATAACCACCCAGGAACCTAAGTCCATTCTAACACGTACAATATGATACAATTACTAACAGCTCAATTCATAACATGATACATTTCAGTGAGAATAAAAGTACATATCAAATAATATTGAGCGATAGAACTAATCATGTGATAAAATTAATCATGCGATAAAACTAAGATCGAACTGGTACTAATTAACTTTGGGACTTAATTTATCATTCCCTTATTCACTAGGGTGGATTTACAAACTAAATACAAGCGACTAAACTATAATTATACCAAAACAACTTCAAAGTTTTAGTGACTGTAGCAAAAATAAAAATAAAAACGAAACAGAAGCATGGCTGGACTCAACGGACGACGTCGGGACGGAGAATCATCGTACCGAAACGCTACAATCATTATAGAGACGCAATATCTACGTAGGGAGATAGGACTTGGCTATATTTTTCACTTGACCAATCTCCTCTCATTAACTAATCTTGAAATTAGTTAGTTATCTATCAATTATCCAACTTAAAACCATCCAAACTCTACCAAACTTTTACCAACTTGGAGAAATATCAGTCACTGGTGGAGACAAAAGTTTAGGAGGATAGATATTGGGTTTAACTGATGCACTAACAGATTTAATTACCAGATTCCAATCCCAGGGCTTAACTATGTTAATGATGCTTCAATGGATTTCTAGCCCGGCCTTTCCTTTTTCCGTCCTAAACCATTTATTCCGTAAAAACACGTAACAAGATTCAAAACTTACAGTACCATATTATAAATAGATATACTTAGGAGAGAGTAAAGGAGAGATTATTTTACCTTTAATCCGGACAAAACGATTCGGTGGAGTCCGGTGGGATTTCATTTGGCGGCGAAAAATCGGTATTCTAGCAGCAACTTTGGACTGGAATAACTTGCCCAAACCTTTGCCCTTTTGGACGATTCTTGTGTCTAACACGAAGATCTTGAAACGCTTTTACAACATTCGTGAAGAAGTCTAAGCCCGAAAACCACTCTATGTAGGAGAAAAATGGAGATTTAGAAAGGTCACTGAATCTGCCTGTAAATCAGAATCCGAGAATTTTACCAAACTTTGGACATCGATAACTCTATCAATCCTTGACCGTTTTGGGCGATTCTTGAAACTTGGGTTGGAATCGAAGCTCTTGACCCCTCTACAACATTCGTGAAGAAATCCAGGCCTAAAAACGACATTAACAAGGAAGAAATATGCTATGAACAGGGGTACGTGATATGGACGAAAATGGAGTTGGTTTGGTTTTTGTGGGGAGATGGGAGGGAAGTGGGGAACTAATACAAAGGAGTAGTGGAGAAAGGTGGGAGAGTGGGATGACATGGGTGAAAGTGATGGAATGTGGGAGGAAAGTGAGAGAGTTAGTTCGCATAGGATTTTAGTTAGGGTTTAGATAAAAATGATAAGAGATGAGGATTGTGGGAACAAATTTGTGGGATGATTACTAGTATCTATCTACCTAATAAAACACAAGGATGTGGGGACCACACAAACACAAGTTGAAAGAGTGGTTGAGATTTATTTGATCTAATGGCTGATATGTTGCTCTCAAACTCTCTTAAGAAAGCACCCACACTCTTATAAATATATTACAAACACGTCCCATTATCAAGATTCAAAAGGAAATTTCAATTCCAATCGAAGTGGGTAGTGCCGTAGGCACGCGCAAACACTAGTAATATCTATATTATAGATATAAGATACGCATATATAGTTACAAATTGAATTAAAAATTTTCTAAACAAATTTTATTCATGAAAAATTAATTTAGGTTCTAGTTTAATCTAATTACACTTTTAAATAATTAATCGATTACTATAGATTATTTGATTAAAAATAATTTCTTTATTCAAAAAAAATAGGACAAAAATCCGGGTATTTACATTAGCACTCCACTTTTTGTCATTTTTTTCTATTTAAAATTACAACAATACCCTTTAAAGTGAATGGACACTAACAAAATAAAGGGTAATTTGGTAATTTTAGATAGGGTAAAGACAAAAAGTGGAGTGCTAATGGCAAAATGTGGAGTGCGAAAACAAATGCATTCTTTTTATATGGACCAAATTACCAAGTTGTATTTTTGTGGAAGTCGTATTTCCTCAAGGAAATAGTGTATGTTATTGCATTCTAAAACACATACTACTACGAGATTTTTCAATCAATTTGTTTTTTTTTTTGTTTAATGCATAAAGGACTGTGCCTATTTGGTAGACATTCCGAATGAGACCTAAATAAACTAGCCTAGTTTGTGGCTCGAGCTCAACAACAACAAAACGTTAAATCAAACAAGATGCTAAGTGGAAATTACACTTTTCGTCCCAATACTTTTGTTTATTCTTTAATTTTGTTATCTATTTTTGAAAAGTCAATGATCATAGTTCTGTACAATTGTATTTTTGTCCATTCCTCTGAACTAAGGTTTATAACTTTAATAAAAAGTTGGAGGATAATTTTTGAAAAATTAAGGATTTTGGGTGAATTCACTCTATTGACTAAACAATATTTTCGATATGTAGACTAAAAATACCCACGGTTTTTTTTTTATATTAGAAAATACTCACGGTTCAAAACAACTCATTTTCCTCAACTAAATGGACTGTTAGGTTCCGTTCTGCTAAAGTTCATATTTTTTAAGTACTTATTTCCCGCTAGACGAGACATGTCATTCTCTCAAAGTACATCACATTTAATTCAAAAAATAATTATTTATTTTAGTTAGTGGAACACACTTTAAATGCTATTTTTAGAAAAAACGAGTGGTATTTTTGAATTAGTCTGAAGAACAGAAGAAAATATAGCGTGACTCGATCTTAAAAGTATGATTGTATCTCTCAAGAAAGTTTAGTACTAAAATTTTTGGAATTTCAAAACAAATTGACACAGATGGAGTTTTTCTTTGTTTTCTTGCATTTGACTTTCTGGTTCGGTTTAATTTGCAGTTTCTAACTTATTACTAATTCAGACAAAAGAGGGGGTTCGGATGTTTTTTTGCTAAAAAAACAAGTAGACATTTTTATTGGCTCCATGCTACTACTGCTTTAGTACATACGGCACCACCAAAAAACAGACAAAAACAAAGTCCTATGATAGCACCACCACGAATGAAAGGGTGGTGGTGGATCCAGAGGTACAATTTTTAATAGACTACTCTTTTTGGGCTGTCTTTTTTATGTCAATTTTTTTGAATCTTCTTACAGTGCCGAATTTACCATAACACCCTTGTAAGTGGAAACTGAAAAAGTGGTGCAGTTGCATTTGCATGTGTCCCTTTCTGAAATCCTTCTGACACCAACTCAATTTGAACGAACAACACCAAAATTACTGAAAGATCCTTGCGATAAATTCCTCACCTTTAAGTGACATTTTAGACCTTGTTCCAATAAGACTTTTAAGGATTTTTAGACGAATTGAAAAAGTAAAAAAGTGAGGCGCAAAATTAATAAAATCAAAAAAATTTAAATAAGGACGAAATCCCAAAAAATAAAAAAAGTTGTCAATTGGAACGGGATCTTAGCTTGTTATACGCAAAAAGTTGTGCATCCTATTTACTTTTTATTTTCAATGTTATTGTCTACCAGAAATACCCTTAAAGTTTAGTAGTATTTGTGTACAATAGTTGATAGGGTGTCCCACTTCATCAAAATGGAAAGTGATTTTCACACTTATTTTTTTACAATTCACATTTTTTTTTTTTTTTACTCACATGAATTTACAATCTCACATTTCTTTCAATACATTTTTTTTCACACATTCAAGGGTAATATTTTAAATCCATGTGGATAAAAACAAAAAATGGAGTGTGGATTATTAAAAGGGAAGTGTGAAAATTATTTTTCAATAAAATATGTAAAGACTATATAAAAGAAAATGATTTTCACACTTCCTTTTTGTTAAGGCACTCATTTTTGTCTTTTAGTGAAAAACACACACAAATTTTATAAAAATACAAAAAGAAGTGCCATTAACAAAAAAAAAAAATTTCCCCCTAAAAGAGCAAAAAAAAAAAAAAAGAAGAGACTGCCCTTAAAAAAAAAAAAAAAGATTGTGAAAATCATTTTCCTAAATGAATTCATTAAAAAAAAACTATGGGGGTACATAGGTCAAGGAAAAATTCGAACTGCCACGTTCCTCCGCCACCTCGAAATCACCCCACCACCCCCACCTGTTCGAACTACTATGCTTCTACTTCCTCCTCCTCCGCAACACTTCTTCTCTCACTCCATCCGTCCCTTCTTCCCTCTCTCTCTCTCTCTCTCTCTCTCTCTCTGCAACTCCTCGTTGCATTGACTCATTCACAATGACGATTTTCTCCCTCACAAACTCCATTGCCATTAGCATCATTTCCTCACTCCTCCTCTTCACTTCTCTCTCCTCCTCCTCCTCCCTCTCCCCCGACGGCCTCTCCCTCCTCGCCTTCAAATCCGCCATCTCCTCCGACCCCACCCACGCCCTCACCTCCTGGTCCTCCAACGACCCCACCCCGTGCCACTGGCCCGGAATCACCTGCGACCACACCACCCAACTCGTCACCTCCATCTCCCTCCCCAACAAAGCCCTCTCCGGCTACCTCCCCTCCGAACTCGCCTCCTTGCTCTCTCTCCGCCGCCTCTCTCTCTCTAACAACTCTCTCTCTGGACCCATCCCCACCCAAATCTCATCACTGCAAAAACTAACCCACTTGGACCTATCCTCCAATCTCCTCAGTGGGTCTTTACCAGAATGCCTAATCAATCTCACCCACCTCGCCGGAACGCTAAATTTATCCTACAACAGATTCTCTGGCGAGGTCCCGCCGGCCTACGGCAGGTTCCCGGTGGCGCTCAGCTTGGATCTCCGGCACAATAACCTCACCGGGAAAATACCCCAGGTGGGGTCACTATTAAACCAGGGCCCCACCGCGTTCTCCGGAAACCCGAACTTGTGCGGGTTTCCGTTGAACTTGCTGTGTCCTGATCCGGAGGCTCAAAACCCTAATAACCCTAATAGGGTTTTCTCAAACCCTGAAAACCCTAGAAACCCTGGTGTGGGTTTTGTGAGTAATGGAGGGAGGAAAAATGGGTCGGTGATAGTTTCGGTTGTATCGGGCATTGCGGTGGTTATCGGGGTGGTTTTCGTATCGGCATTGGTGTTTGGGAGGAAATGGAGGAGGTCCGAGGAGGGTAGAATGGGAAGGGAGGAGAAGTTGGAGAAGGAGGTGGAGGTGAGCGAGGAGGGGCAGAAGGGTAAATTTGTTGTGGTGGATGAAGGGTTTGGCTTGGAATTGGAGGATTTGTTGAGGGCATCGGCGTATGTAGTGGGAAAGAGCAGGAGTGGGATTGTGTATAGGGTGGTGGCGGGGAGGGGATCAGGCGGAGCGGGTGTGATGGTCGCGGTGAGGCGCTTGAGCGAGGCAGATGCCATGTGGCGGTTTAAGGAGTTTGAGGCCGAGGTGGAGGCTATCGGGAGGGTCCAGCATCCGAACATAGTGCGGTTGAGAGCGTATTATTATGCTAGTGATGAGAAACTGCTGGTTTCTGAGTTCATTCGCAACGGAAGCTTGTACACCGCTTTGCACGGTATGGATCCTGATATTGATGTTTGTGTTTGATAGCGTGACTAGCTTTGATTGAATTGATGTATGGGTGCAAATTTCCTTGAATTGTGTCATACTTGCAAATCATCGGTTTCTCACTTTGGAGTTGACTATGAAGTTTGTTACAGGTGGAGTGGTAGCCTTGGGCACCTTGTACGGCATTAGGCGAGAGTTTTAAACCTCACCCACCCCATCCGTAGAGTATATTCAATTTCTTGCCATGCACACACACACACGCAAAAAAACTTCGTATATTGTTGATATACTAGCAAATTGTGTAGGCACGTGACAATAGAAAAATCAACCACCTCGCGTTATTCCATCTCTGACTCCCCCCAAGAGTCTCTCTTCACATAGTTAGCTATTTCACATTGTTCCCTTGATTAATTAAACTTAGTATTATTGTTCGCAACATGAAGCATTGCACAAACACGCGGGGGAACCGTTACTATTTGTACTACTACACTTTTAGAAGGCATCAAGCATTAGGAAAATTTCTTTCGCAGCAAAGACTACCATATTAATCCTTAATTTGCTTGGTTGATTATGTTGTTGGATGGTGGAAAGGATGAATCCATAGGGATGTTTAGCTTGGGCATGAAGGGAGCTCTTTTCTTGGTAAAGCATAAGGAAACTTCCTTTTGCATCACTCTCAAGTCACGTCAGTAGCACACTTCTATGTCTTAGGAAAGCCTTTATCACTTAGATGATCTTAGAAGACTCCACAAAACACTAGTTTTCGACTATGTTTGGACAATTCAAACCTTTTGCGAGGTTGAAGTTGGGGGGTTGGAAAACCAAGGCAGGATTAACCAAACACTCAAGTTTATATGTCCTACCACCCTTAGAATGGTGTTTCAGGGCTTCTAATTTTTGAGCCCCAATTGGGTCAATGTTTACGAGATTGGTTTTTTAGGCTACAACTTCATAAATATTTATTTGTCTCTGAGTTGCATCTAGAGATCAATTGGCACAAACACTAAGTTGATTTTAGGGAGCCAACTAGCCAAGGCTACAAGATTGGTTATTTGTGATTAATTGTAGTAAATGAAGTTGTTCACATCACTTTCCAATTTGTACAACTCATTGTAGGATGTTCTTAACTACTGTTGTACAGGAAGTCATAGAAATCAATTCCTCACACCCTTTGATTATGCGAAACAAACTCCATCATTTTAAAATTTGTCTTGAAGTAAAGTTTTTACCAATTAAATTCTTGTCATTACGCATCCTTCATGTATATACAATATATATTTACAGATAACAGGAGTACCATTCAATTGAGAGGATTGTATGGTCCCTCACTACGTTCTTTGCTCAGGTTGTTTCTACAATTGTTGGTTACAGATGCGATGGACCGTATGCACAAAATACTTTTTCAAACCAACGTCCTATCTTAGTTTTTGTTGTGCGGTGTTGATATACAGTTTGTGTATCTGGCTCTACTCGACACTCGTTGATTGCGGGCCACTTGACTGCAACTACTTCAGTGTGTTTTTTCCTTTTCGTCTTTAAGAACTCAATAAATAGTAAGACTTGGTACACCGTTGGCATTTTTTATCTCCCCCACCCCCGAGATCTAAGCTGTTTATGCATAATGTCTCTTGTCATTTCACTGGCGGTCATGTCTTCTTATTACTTCCAAAATTCGTATTGATTATTATTGTCTTGTGTTACTGTCCCCAATATTCTAAAAATCGCTGGGGCGTTAGTCGGGCGGTCGGCCACCTTCGAGCGATTAATTGGATTAATCGGCAATTAATTGGTGCATATTTATTAGTAATCGGCAATTAATCGTTAGTCGGACCTAATCGGATTGGCCCTGGCAACGATTAATCGGCTATTAATCACCGATTAATTCCTTGTTTTAGAACACTCTGTCCCCTGCTATTGCTTACTCCTTGGTACATTAAAGTGGAAATCATGAATGGTCCCCAGTGTGACCACAAACAAAGTCACAGGTCTTGAATTTTACTGTGAAGGTTTATTTTGAAGATGTGTAACAAGAAAAATGGACTACGAGCACCTCAATCATAATATCGTATAGTCTGAAGCTGTTTATCTTTTTGGCTTTTTCTTTATTTGGACGCTCTTTGTTTTCACGTTTTGAGTGTTACTTCTGGTTTTAGTAACACGGTGCAAGATTATGTCTAAATCGTAGGTGACCTACGTTTGTCAGTGCAAGCTACTTGAATAGGCCTTGTTTTATTATTTTTCTTTGTCCCTTCCGTTTTCGGTCAGGGTTGCCGGGTTGGGGTGTCAAAAGCTACTGTTATAAGTTTCAGTTTTTTAATGTCCACATGGGTTTCATTATGAGGTGTTGTTCATTCGTGCATCCAAATAATGTGGCAGTGGCATTCTTGTAGTTCAAAGTTCAAACATAACATCTTGATGTCATTCTTGTAGACCCAGACCTTATTTGAAGGGTTTTTTCCCCTAGTGATCAATCTCTCATGTCTTGGTCTGTCTTGGTCGTTCTGTTCTCCACAGGAGGACCTGCAGAACCCTCGCCACCGTTATCCTGGGCAGCAAGGTTGAAGATTGCCCAAGGCATTGCTAGGGGTCTTACGCACATTCATGAATGCAGTCCTCGGAAGCACGCACACGGTAACATAAAGTCCTCAAAAATCCTTCTCGACGATGACCTTCATCCTTACATTTCTGGTTTCGGACTCGCACGACTTGTTCAGGGCACCTCAAAATCCACCAATCCAGCACTTAAAAAGCTCAACTTGAACCAAATCACATTGAGCCCCAAAAATATACCCTCTTCATCCATCATATACATGGCACCCGAGGTTCGAGTTTTGGGAAGCAAGTTCACACAGAAATCCGACGTGTACTCGTTCGGAATCGTGCTTCTGGAGATTCTAACAGGTCGTTCTCCGGAGTTGGGCCTGGAAAATGATGGAAAGGGTCTAGAGAGCCTTGTGCGGAGGGCGTTTCAGGAGGCAAAACCATTATCTGAAATTATAAACTCGACACTTGTGCATGAGATTCATGCAAAGAAACAAGTCGTTGCTGCGTTTCATGTCGCACTCAGCTGCACGGAACCGGATCCGGAGGTCCGGCCTAGGATGCGGACTGTTTGTGATAGCCTCGATCGCATCAAATCACAATGAGAGAGAACAAGAATGTTTGGACAAGTAATTGTTGTAAAGTTATGTTTGCTTCTGGTAAGTCCGTGATGTTGGAGTTGTTTTTGTTCCTCGATCTTCCTCGGATGTTGGGTGGTTGTAATGTGGATTTTCATTTGGAATATCCATTGTCATTTTGTCTCATGGTCCCTACTTGATGTTTGTTGTTTTTGGATGTGGGGAGACTGGGGATATGTATGGACAATAATTTCTAAGCCAAAAACAAAGGGAAATGATTTTGCCACCGCCTTTTTGTTAACGTCATTCTCCTGCAAGTGTATTTTTTATTTTTATATCAAAAATACACTTGCAAGGGAGTGACATTAACCAAAAAGAGAGTGACAAAATCAACAGCCAAAACAAATGCTAAGAAATACTTAGAATGTGATAACGGACAACCCTTCATGTTTCTTATATTTGATATCTATAGGGTTATATAGTACTCCCTTTGTAACATGAACCGTGCTACTGCTACGTCAAGTGTTGTACAGACAACGGGTCTAGTGTGTTTTTGGGTCTGTCTTGGGTTCAACAAAGATAATAAGAGCTGCTCATTTTGCTCAAAATGCTTTGTTTTAGGTCTCCGTCAAAAATCACCTCTAACCGATATCGTTAAAGGCGTTAACGAAACGTCCAATTTTGCTTCAGAATTTAGGCTAGCAAATATGGACATTTCATAAACGCCCTTCACGATATTGGATGGAGCTGATTTTTATAGGGACCATAAACAAGATATTTTGAACAAAATAAACGGTTCTGATTATCTTTATTGGATCTGAGACGGACTCAAAAGTGCGTTGTACGCACTATCTATACATTCCTTGCTGTACTAGTGGCATTTCTGTTGTAACATACTTGTGAGTTATTAACATACTCGTGATTTTTATAGGAACCATAAACAAGTATTATTTTTGCAATTTGGGGAACTCGTGAGTTATTAATCATAATGATTACACTTTGCAAACTTGAACTTTCCAAAAATGCCCTTCTCCAAATCTTGTAGTTGTCACATCAAATCAAAGAGATGAGTAAAATGGTATTTTCATTGGACATTGATCTTGAATTTTTCAAAATGGACAAATAAATTGGGATATTGGGAAGTCAAAAAAATGGGCAAACAAAATGAATGGAGTAAATAATAATCCTCCATTCTATTCACTCACTCTCAATCTTCAAATTTCACATTACCTTGTTCGTTTCCTTTTTTTTTTTTTTTAAATTAACCCAAAAAATATTCATTATCTCTACTTCTAATCATTACTCCAGTTCCTAATCATTAGTCTCATTTATCTTTCTATCTCCACTCATTACTCTACTTTCAATCATTACTCTCATTTCTCTCTCCATTTTTAACCCCAAAAAATTTCTCTAAAACTTATCCGAACACAGTTAATCTTGCGAATTTTAAAAAATTCTTGAGAGACAATGAGGTACACGTAAGTTTAGGGTAGAATTCCCTCAAACTTGAACAACATCAACAAGGTACCACCACCACGTGATGGAGACACCCTTATGGTCAAAGTCATATGAGCGAACGGCTCAGATCATCCCCTTTTAGTTGTCAAATTCCATTACTCCTCAATTCATCTGTACCGAAACTATGCTAAGCATTGATGCACCTGAATTATCCCTTAACACCACCAAAAACCGTTAATGGGGCCCGCACTGGTCGTTGGTTCTTCCCATTCTCTCTCTGTCTCTCTCTCCAAACTCATCTGTGCAGCACCATGCCCGGAATTCTCTCCCTCTGATCTCCCTTCACAAACCCTAAACCTAGATATCTGATTTCGCCATATGTCGCAAACCTTTCTTCGAGGATTCCTATGTTTATTGATTCTCCTAGAAAAAATCTAATCCTGTACCAAAGATTCACTTTTCTTCTCATGATTCATTGAATAAGAGGATCTTCTCTATTTCTGACTTACAAAATTGGGTAGACATAACCCAAAAAAATTGCATGTTCAAATCGGGGATTTGAATACATTACTTGATTTTTGGGGGGCAATTTGGAATAATGTCTAATTTGTATGGAGATTTTAACCAAAAGATTGATTACGTATTCAAGGTGGTATTGATTGGAGACTCGGCGGTAGGGAAATCGCAGCTTTTGGCGCGGTTCGCCCGGAATGAATTCAGTTTGGATTCGAAAGCAACGATTGGGGTGGAATTCCAGACTAAAACACTTAATATTGATCACAAGACGGTGAAGGCCCAGATTTGGGACACTGCTGGCCAAGAGAGGTACTTATTAATCCTTATTGCTTCATATTTTGGTATTATCTCATATGCTGTAAATGTATTGGAGCTTGTATCATCCCCGATGAGCGATTAGTTTTAATAATTAGCTGTGTTTGAATTAGTGTCTAAGGGCCCGTTTGAATCGGCAGATTAAACATGAGATTGAACTACATATCCCACTAGATCTCATTTGTGGCATTACATGCAACTATTGGTGGAAGAGTTAGAACGAGTCCTCCTGTTGGTGACAAATTGCCAATGGCATTTTCGAAAGCCATTTTTTGGCTGGCTACGGTGTGATTTTCTCAAAGAATGACAAGATTGTCTCACCAGCGCAACGTCATTTTGGTAGAACCACCTTTCTTCCCCCTTTGCAACCACATTTCCCTTGCTTCGAAGGTTAAGTGACAAGTTTGGCAACTGCCAAATTTGGCACCAAGAATGGCCATTTCAAAGTTTGGCATTGAACTTGGCACAAGAGCATTTAGGGTTTTGCCATTGATGCCAAATTTTGGCACAAGGGTCAACTTGCTCTTATGTACCCACCCGACAACTAATCCCACTAAACACGGACCATCTTTAATAAGAGGATAAATTGGTGATTTGTTAGTGATGTCCTTCAAACAAGAGGAACATCTATGCATCTTAGCACTAGTGTTGGATGTCCTTTCTGTTTCGAATAGTTTCCTCCGTCCCTGTCTTTTCCCATGGTTCTATTATGGGTTGTTCCCGTTCTGAAATTACCTTGCATTGTGAGCTGAGGGAATATGGTTCAACTACACAGAAGTCTGATTGCTGATATGCTTACCACATTATTACCCTCTATGGAGTCTTGTATCTATGGGAAATATAGTATTGGCTCCGAAACTTGTTTTTGCTACAAGTGATACGGGATAATAGCTTACTTAGTTACTTGATGTTATTGGTGACTATTGCACTGATGTAATTGTCAACTGCACGAATCATGATCCCTCAAAGTTGGGACTCCATACATGCTTTGGCTGGGACAAATGATTTACATGTATGACGGGTGATAGCCTCTTGGATTTGGAATATCTATACTAGTTGTTGGAGTTCACTTTTTGCAATTATCGGGATCACAAAGACAGGTTTTGTCTTCTCGAAACTTCAACGATGGATATCATTCACTTTTTTATGCCACGTTTGATGCACATATCGAAAAAATGCAAATGCAGACTGGTTTTTTGTGTTTTTCCTACCTCTGGGATGCTAACATATACAAAGCTGAGCCTTTTCCTTTTAAATGCAATTCGGAAGACATTTATCTTGATCAATTGCATGTTTCAATTCAGAGAAACCCCATGTTTCCTCCAACAATCATTTGTGTCAAGAAGGCTAATTTCCAGAACGAGATTAGATGTGTTGGCCGGTGGACCTCATCTTCATTCGGAGAGGTTAAATCTGAGCAATGAAGTAGCCTAGAACTTGTTCAATGCAACTAATCAAGCTGGTAATAATAGAGATCGTCTGAATCCACCTGTTTGGTGGAGGGCATATCAAGTTTATAGAAACCTAGCCATTGGATTTTGATGTACTTGCTTGTGGATATTTTTAGGAGACTGAAAAATATCACCTGTTTTTTATCTGCCTCTCTGGCACAAGGGATTTGCCGATTTGGTAAGTAGACAACGTCATATGTTATTGAAACTGACTGTATTTCCTCCCTGAGCAAGGCAAAATTCTTGATAATCATGATCGCAAATTCAAAAAGTTGCAAATGTAAAACAGATTTTTATGGGTTCCTTGCTATATTGTCAATTGTTTTCAGGGCTTCTTAACGCTTCATGTTTGTTGCTCTCAGGTACAGAGCGGTGACTAGTGCATACTACCGCGGAGCAGTTGGTGCAATGTTAGTCTACGACATGACAAAGCGCCAGTCGTTTGATCACATGGCAAGGTGGCTAGAGGAACTAAGGGGGCACGCCGACAAGAACATCGTGATCATGCTCATTGGTAACAAGTGCGATTTAGGGAGCCTTAGAGCGGTGCCAACTGAAGATGCACAAGAATTCGCTGAGAGAGAGAATCTATGCTTCATGGAGACATCAGCTCTAGAGTCCACCAACGTTGAGAGCGCGTTTTTGACTGTCTTGACGGAAATTTACCGCATCATAAGCAAGAAATCCCTCATTGCCAACGACGGATCGGACTTCGGGAAGACCTCGTCGCTCAAAGGAACCAGGATTGTGGTTCCTGGCCAAGATTCTGGTGGGAAGAGTGGTGGTTGTTGCTTCTCATCCTAATCCATTTTTTTTCCCCTTTTTTCGCCTTTCGCATTATTTTGTTCGTTATTTATTTATTATTCCCACTGGAAATGTGGTGTTCATTTAGGAAACATTTGATTTTGAAGAAAAAGTGATATTGTAGAAAGAGAGTGGATGAAACGTTCACTGGCATATTATCAAGCAAAGAGATTACTTGAATTTCGATGAATGAAACCTACCAATTATTTCCAGCCTGCTTTCTAATGGGCAACTTACTCTCACTTTTAGGGTGATTACTAAATTGTTGTTTAAAATATCAATTAATCTATAATCACAAATACTTACATGTACAAACATACAAACTCACTCACATTGGGTGTGGGCCCACACACGCCGCACACAGAATCTAATGTTTTGCATTACCAATGTACTCTACACGGGTGATCAAAACAACAATATGTTTCCGATCAACTCATCGAACGTACCTCGTTTAGTTTTTTTTGGAATAACAGTTCTCTATGAATTACCCTAATCAGATAATATGTTCCTTGGATCCTCCACTCCCAGTCTCCACTAAAAAACGATTACCTATATATTACCCCTGTTCACTTAATTATTCAATGAGATGCTCTGCGCTTGCTCTCGTGAATTGTACTAATTCAGAATGTTTTTAAAAGACAATTTCACGTACACATATTAGTATATGGCTTTGGGTAGTTCACAATACCCATCCTAATCCGGGCTGTTTTAATGGTGTTTTGGCTAAATAATTAAGCCAAGATTAATTTTTTATCCTTATTATAAACAAAATCGCATTTATTAGTTTTGCATTGATTTTTCATGGATTATTGATTCGTTTCAATAAGAGAAATATACAAAATATAAATTGTGATCAAAATCTTAAGAAAGTTCACTAAAGACAGAAATAATCCAAATAAACAAACTTTTTCGATTATTTTTGTCCTTATTCAAAAAATTTTGGTTAATAAATTTTACTTTTTAAGATTCATCCCGTTGAAATGAACCAATAATCCACAAAAAAAAATTCCCCCAAAAATCAAAAGATACGATTTTTTTTTTTTTTTTGAATAAGTAGAACAAAATAATCCGACTTAATTAGGAGTATTTAGCATAGATCGAGCAACCGATTGGGCTCAAACACAAGCCCAACCACTTCCCAATAGCCGAAGCGAGTCCGAACTGAACCGGACGGGACCGGACCCAGCTGAGCAACGAACTCAAAATTTGAAATTCAAATCACACCCACACGTGCCCTCTTTCTTTCGTTTTTGAATTTTCAGTTTCGATAAGTACCGCCCAAACTCCATTTTGAAAATTTTGCCATTTCGCCTCTCTCTCAAAGCTTTCTCTCTCTTCTTCACCTCCCATTTTTAGGGCCCTCCCATTTTCATTTTCTTCATCGTCCGACGAAGCTGACAAAACCCCTTAACACCCCACATTTTCAAGGTAACAGATTCTAAACCCCATTCTCTTCTTCTTCATTTAGTCTTTCTTGATTCATCGAGAAAACAGAAACCCTGAGAATGAAACCCATCTGACAAAACTTATTTGCTTTTTGTTTGTAACAGTTGATACAATGCCTGAGTCAAGAGACAGGTTATCGAGGCCGGATGACGTCAGGGCGGCCTTCGCCCGTCGAAGGCAATCGATTGGCGGCATATCTATCCTACTTGATGAGGAACAAGAAGTGGGTGGGACAGGAACGACTCCGTTCCGGTGGGGAGCGACGGCGATGACGGGCACGAGCGGACCGACGGGAGCGGCTGCTACGAGGGGCGGCGGCGGCGGTGTCGGGAGGGGTATTTTGGGAACGCCAAGAAGTAATAACAGAAATAGGCTCGGCCGGAATCTGCACAGGTCGCCGGTGGTTGGTCGGGAAAATATGGGGTCGAGGAGTTTCCGGCGAGGCCGAGGGCGTTCCACGAATAGTCTGTTACCTTCTTGGTACCCTAGAACGCCTCTTCGTGACATTACTGCTGTCGTGCGGGTAAACAATTCTTAAACCCTCTTTACTGCATTTGATTGGGGTCGGGTCGGGTTGCGTTGTATACGTGGAATCTTGATTAGGGTTTGGCTTTATTTGCTTAAGAAATGGTGGGTTTCGTAGCATTGTAATTATCTTTGTGATCGTGTTTAATTTAGTCTGTTTATGTTTGATTTCATTAGGGTAGTCTTATTTTTGAATAAGATAAGAAAATGGAGGGTTTCGTATTTGTGTGTTTTATTTTTCGTTGAAAAAAGCTTGGATAGGTTAAAGAAGATTTAGTTTCTGTTGGAAATGATTCATGGAATTGTGTGCATACCGATGCTCTGAACTATCAATGAAGGGAGCATGATAATGTGCACATAAATTGATTTGGGTCTCTAGGCTTCCTCTGTCTGATGCTATTTGGTTTTGATTTAGGGGCATGGTTCTACAACAAAACGTCCCTGTAGCTCCTCGGTTCTTGGAGGTTTAGGGGGTCACTGTTTCAGTGGTATTATGAGAGCAACCACTTTGTGCATATATTGCCAAAGGTTAGGTATGTCTCCAATCATTCCCGCTCATATCCCCAATGATTGGGGACTAGATGAGTTATGTTATGTTGTTGTTGGAAATGATTCATGGAGTTATATATGTGCTTCTTCAGTTTCATTTAGGTGGTTCTTGGATACAATTGGAGATCACAGTGTTGATCAGTTTAAGTAATGTGCTTAAAAGCGCCTATTTTAAATCCTGGTACATTTGGTTCAAAACTATGTAACCATGGCTTGGTTGAATAATCAGGTTGATGTTGATCATTTACTCTTTTAGTTTTATTCACTAATGGAATTGATTATCAGAATTGGCATATGTTAGAAAGGGTACATAGTCATCCAAGATTCAAGTCAGTTAGAATTTGCCTAAGAATTGAGCAATTGTAGTTCTTGCTATTTGTTTTCATGGAGAAATATGATAGGAAATGATTCTCTCCCATGATTGCAATTTGCAAGAATTTGCCCAGGTATTGAGCAATTTTAGTTCTGGAATGATCTGCTGCTTATATTTGGAGAAAATGGCATGCAGCGAATTGTTAGTCTTCTCTCTTTAGTTCTTGTTTTGTTTGTACCATTTTGCTCTGTTGCTTTGTGTCTGGGTTCTTCTGTGACCTGTAAGGCGAAATCACAAATTCGGTGGTCCCTGGAGGGATCCTGCACGGAGTTTCCGACACTGATACGATGATTTGTAGAAGTGTCTGCTTCATATTTGGCTGCTGAAGGGATCCTAGCTCTCTGCATCTGTGGTTGTCGCTCAACTGTTGCACATAATTTATACCATCTCCCTGGGCTTTGACACTTAAACCAGGCCTTGTCAACTCTCTTACTGTATCAGGAGATGGTTTTTTGGTTGCCTTTGCCTCTTTTGGATCTGCTTTATAGGTATCTCTCTTGCGTTGGCTGCGGGCCGTAAATTTTATTGTTGGCATTTGTTGATTTTCATAAAAATACCCTTCCTTGCAACCTAGGCATGGGTAGAGGGAATTCTGTAAGCAAATATAGCCTTGACCAAGTGTAGAAGTTTGGCCATGTTGTGGAATAGGAGTCGAATGCTCTCAGTTCTGGCACCATTTTGTTCTCTGTGTATTTCATTTTAAAGTTCGTCGTCTTGATGCATCTATTCTGGAATGGATTACTTTATAGGCCATTGAAAGAAGAAGAGCTAGCTTGAGGGAAAGCGAAGGCCTACAAATTGATAGTCCAATACCCCAGGACCAGAGTGTTCTTGTTCCTTCTGAACCTGCATCAGGTGCTCAACTTGAGCACGATCTTTCTATGATCACTCCAAATCCTACAGTTGGAATAAAGAAGGCTTATCTGCCATCTGTTGGAAAAGTGCCAAAGATATTGCTCGATATCACCAACCAGAAAGCTGGAGAACCAGATTGCCTCACGCCCCAGAAGAAGCTTCTGAATTCAATCGACACGGTTGAGAAAGTGGTGATGGAAGAATTGCGGAAGCTGAAAGGCACTCCCAGTGCTAAGAAAGCGGAAAGGCAGAATAGAGTACGTACTCTGATGTCAATGCGTTGATTGAACAATCTCTTGTGCTGGTCCTTTGTTCGCTCGAACAATGGAAGACTGAGGATTTTAGGAGAAAAGGAGGAGACATCTGACCTGTGTGGTAAGAGATTAATCATCTTCTGATGATTTTTCGGCTATCTAATTTGAACTAGTATATAACTCTATATACTTCATTTTGCGTACTAACGGCTAGCTGAAGGTCTTAGTTAGGATCAGTAGGCAATTTTGCTTGTAATATCTTCTACTGAAGATTGTGTAGGGTAGAAGCATGTCGGTTTCTTGTTGTGTAGGATTAGTAGGGTATTGGCTTGGGCTGATGTAGATAAAATGCAGTGTCTGTTTCGTCACTTCTGCTGCTTCTTTAGGCAATGTAAGATTACTACTGAATAGTACTAATAAGTACCCATTTAAATGAAAGCATTCTATATTACCGTATTATGATTGGCTATTTGTAATTGCATTTCTCTATGGATTTGTAGTTTGAATATTGAAATATCGTTGCTGTAATGTAAAGGGAGATACTAGGGTATTTCTGTTTTTTGATCATGCACTGCTACCTCACCTTTGTTTTATCAGTTCCATCAAGAAATACAAGTGAAAATTTTCAAGTTCGAAACGAGGCTTTGATCGAGCTGTGTGTAAGTTTGTTACATAATCTTCTCTTTTTGATACGGATATATGTCTCATTACCAGAGGAAAATAGCTACAAAGTTCTACTTCGTTATGAGATTTTGTAAAGTTGTAAACCTATACGATGATCTCTCCACAAATTTGAGTTGTGTTTTTCTTGCTAATTCATTTTGTTCTACAAAATTTGTCTCGATGCATTTATCACTTATATGATTTATGCAATTTTCTATTTTATTGTTTTTGAAACTCTTCACGAGCTTAAACCTATATGGACATGACAATCGTTAATATGCAAAGTAAAGTACATATAGGTATGTATTTTTGAGCAAAATTTTCTTTCTAGTCAATCAACCCTAAGGATTGAAAAGGAAAATTTGGAATACAATATGAAATATATTTTCTTATTTGATTGTTTTTTTTGGGTACCAATACTCTCTGTGACAAACATTCTGCTAATTATGGATACATTATCACAATCCCAAAAGCCTATGACTATTTCTTACACTAGAGTTTGTCAATAGATCTGATATTTAAAAGATTTGCATAATGTAGTTTTTTTTTTTTTTTTGGGTTATTCAGAATCGATCCTTGCAAGCTTAGACTGTGTGACCGCATCATAAACCCTACCTTCCTCTCACACCTATTTTGCACAAGCTTTCTTTTGCAGGGAGGTGGGCCCAAAGGAATGCTTTTATTAGTTGTTGTTTTTTTATTGTTTATCATGAATGCTTTTATTAGTTGAAATAGAAACTTATGCATCACATGGGTTTATAATATACTTAGTGATTGCCCGTGCCTACGGCACTACGCACCCCGGTTGAAATTGTCCATGCCTACAGCACTTTCTAGCTAGTGGTTTCATTAGTGTGTAGTATGTGATCCCCTCCTTAGTGACACGAAAGAGAATTACCTGTGCTTATGGCACTCCCGCGCTTACGTGGTACTCCCTCCGTCCCTAAATAAGTGTCCGACGCGCAAAACTAGACCTTACAAAAGATGCATGTTTTTCGTTAAAAAATCTAATTTTTTTCCACAATCTAATAGAATCCATTGCCATCTATTGATTTGTAAAAAAAAATTAATTTTTTAAACGAAACAAATACATTTTTTTAAATAATTAGGTTTGCGCGCCGGACACTTATTTAGGGACAGAGGGAGTATTTACTTTTTACGTGGTGTTTGTTCTTTTTTTATTTTTTGTGACTTGTTCCTTGAAACCTAAGACTTCAAATTTAATTACGTAGATTAATTTTATAGTTTAATCAACTGTGAAAAAAAATTATGTGATCACCCCCTGGTGTCGAAAAACAATTTTCCCTTGCCGGTAAAAAAATCGTTCAAGAAACTCCCAATTTTCAACAAAAGAAACCTAATATGAGTAAAAATTGTTCAAAAAAAAAAATCGAACTTGCATGAGAACTAAAAATAATTGAACTTACATCGCTATCGATAATGGTCATTCAGAAGTCGTTTTTGGTCAAAAAAAACCCAATATGATTAAAAATCGTTCAACAAAGAAATCAAACTTGCATAAGAACTAAAAAAATCGAACTTACCTCACCATCGATAATGGTCGTTCAGAAGTTGGAAGACATGAAAAACCTATGCATGTGACAAACAAACCAAAAAAATGTGGACTTTCTAAATAGAAGATATATTCAAAATTTAAATCTTATGTGATTTAAATCTTATCCCAAAATCACAGGGAAACAATAAAAGGCTGAAAGTTTTAGGTGTTCTTTAGTCCTAAATAGAAAGGTATATTCATTATAAGTTTCCTTGTATATAGGAGCCAAAAACGTTAGGAAAAAAAAAGGAGCCGAAAATATTTTTTCTAATGCCTAAATAGGAGCCGAAATTGTGGGATAATCTTACATTGTTTGTAATTTGGCCAAACAATGTAAGTTATTTACGAAGATACCATGGGTTTGTATTTGAAGGGTGGAGAAATCTGAACCGTTGGATTTATTTGTATAGGTAGATAAAATTGGTGTCATGAAGAAATCTGGACCGTTGAGAGAGAATATTCTTTAGGAATATTTCCAAAGGTCCTTCTGTTTTATAATATAGATAGCCATGGTTTACCCACGAGGTAACAATATAATTATATATATAACGTGCATCACACGGGTATCACTTCTAGAAAAGAAAGTGAGGGTAATCTCAAGTGAAATTAATTTGGGATAGCAATTTGCTCCGTCTCGTTTGTGTCCCCACCGTAATCTGAGCGTGTATTCTTCGATCCAATAAGAAATTTGGGTGGGAGATGATATTTGATTTCGATTCAAAACTATAACTATTGATTCATTTCTTTGAATTCTTAACACCCATCAATGTTTTATTTTCTAGTCAAAACCCTCCTCAAGATATAACAAAGTGATCGTTTACGAAAAATTGTAGGAGCAAATTTTGAAATTTTAGCTTTTAAAAAGCTGTTAGCGAGTTTGTCAAATTGTTATCACCAGATTTTGGAAATCTATTGATCGATCCCTAGAAGCTGGAATAGGAAATAAAATATAGTATGGTTTTAGAAAAGCTGGTGCTTTTCGCTTCAAATTGTGGTTCTATGGAAGTTGATTTTCAGCTTTTAAACATGTTTATGTACTTGTAGTAGTAATAGAATTCAAATCTAGAGCCTGTAGTAGAATTAGAGAAAGAGAATCTACACCAACTTTGAAATGTAACTAATCTCTTATTTCCACGATGCAGAGAAAGAGAATCTACACCAACTTCGCTCAACTCCTACGCTTTAATTTCTTCCCCTCCGACCAAGTACTAGTTAGTTACGACAAAAAATGTGAATCGTTCAAATTTTCACCATTCATTTTTGTCATCTCGTTGATAAAAGCTCTCGGTGTGTCCAATCAATTACCTCATTTTTTTTTTAGAAAGAGAGACATTCTTTCATGTGAGAGATCTAAAATAAATTAATAAAGATTGGAGGATTCAAAATTCTGCAAGAACTTGGTCCTTTTTGAGGACTCCAGATGACAATATGTTTCCACATTCAACTAAAATTGGACGAACAAGCCTATAGCATTGCTAACTTTGCTGACACTATCCTGGGCACAAAATGTGTATATTGGACTTCGCGATTGTAAGAATTTCAAAATGTAAAATATGATCATAGAGAGTAGTTGATCGTATGGCCGAGCCAATGCGTGTCTCTCATACTTAACGTGTTTGAGATTCCGGCTATACATCTGTTAGTGTTTCGACAAAATGTGAAACGATGACGGAGAACAGTCGTATGGCCGAACCAACACATGTCTCTCATATGTGTTCAACATGTTCGAGATCTCGACACTGCGTGTGTGTTAGCACTCTCTTCGAAATGTAACTTGTGTGGGAGAGAGAAAGAGAAAGAGAGACTAGAGAGAGCCCCCTGCCCCCACCACCAGTGGGAGTGAAATTCATGAAAGTGTGAAAATGTGTGAGAGAATGTGTGATGGTATCCTTTTTTTATTTCCCATCAGTACTATTCCCCTTCGTTGGGAAAGTCGTTGAAGTAGTTTAGCATTATCTTATGATTCAATTATTCATACGTAGGGGTGTAAAATTGTCCCGGCGCCGTAACCCAATTACCCGATAATATCGAAATCACACTAGCGCCGATAGATACCGATACGGTTTCAAATTTGGAACTGTCACCGGTGCGTTAGGCTGTGAGATTCCAGAGTTATAACCTTGCGAATCTAGACCTCTTATTTATTGTCTCTGTTTGGAATAGTTAACTCTCTCTGGTCGTATGTTTACCTCGTATCAATGAAATCTCCTACTCCTTTCGTCCCTATTTAATTGTCCACTAAAATGCACGCAAAGTCGTAGTAGACAATTAAAAAGGGACGGTAGGAGTACCATTTTGGCAGGGAAAAAAAAAAAAAAAACTCCCAATCCAGAAGGAGAGTAGATGGCGGGGTCCCCATAATTCACTGAAGAATAATTTTCCTTGGCCTTTTTCTCTTCGACCTTTTCCTTTTCCTGGTTGGCAACTACAAAATACTACTATATTCACTGTATTCATCCATTGTTTTTGGGGGGGGGTGGGGGCGGACATTCAAAGACAAAAAGCTTACGTGGGAGAAAAATCTCTCATTTTAATATTAATTTGTTCAAAATGGGACTCCCAGAGTAGCAAATTTGTTTGACCAAAACCATAATTAATGAAACAGCAATTACGTCATTCAGTTGAAGCTTACCGCCATCTCTGTCACTTTCCCAGGCTGATTTTTATTGACCGATCGAGCTTGAAATGGAAAATAGCACTCCCTCCTGGCTAATGTAGTCACTCCTACAGATTCTTAAAACTTTTTAAAAGTATATTTATGTAGTGATTACACACCGCCCTTCTTCTAAGGACGCTCTTACGGTGGGATAATGCGGACTTTTGATCTCAACCGTTGGATTGTGTTTTGAACAGTCCGGATTCGCGGACAATCTATTCGTGCAAATAGATTGTTCGCGAATCCGGACCATTCAAAACACAGTCCAACGGCTGAGATCGACGTCCGCAAATAACTAATTAAAATAAGGACGCCCTTACCTGAAGCTGACTGAGTGATTATAATATATAACCTCAAATCTCAATGTGTCATTTTTCGTAATTATACCTTCTTGTAACTCTTTTACACTACAATAATAATAGATATTAAGAGGATAATTTTGAAAACATACCCATTTTAGGTTTTTGAATTTTCAGGAGGGGCTAACATTTTGGAATATTTCAAAGTAGAATCGTGATCAAACAATTTGGAGGGGGAGTATCTGAAAGGGCTTGGGCTGCTATCGTGTCTCGAACTGCCTAAACTTCTCACAATGCAAGTACGGGGTGAGATACTTGATGAAATCTTATTACTCCCTTCGTCTCTAAATAAGTGTTCGGCGCGCAAACCTAGGCCTTTAAAAAAATGCATTTGCTTTGTTAAAAAAATCAAATTTTTTGCACAAATCAATAGATGGCAATGGATTCTATTAAATTGTGGAAAAAAATTAGATTTTTTAACGAAAAATATGCATCTTTTATAAAGCCTAGTTTTGCGCGCCGGACACTTATTTAGGGACGGAGGGAATAATACTTTTGTATTATAAAATAAATCGAGATCTATCAAACAAGATTCATATTATATATTTTTCAAGATCCATATTAAAAGATATAGACAAAAGACATAAAAGAGAAATAGAATAATGGACAATGAAAATTAGATAGAGAGAGTATCTCTTAACAAGTTAGGGTTGTAATACTTTTTTTTTTGTTTAATTTTTTTGCCAACATTGTTTACATCAGCGGGGATTAGTGAGGGGTGTTAGAGTTAGGGTTGTACTTGAAACAGCTATGATGAATATACTATTGAAATCTATCAAAAAATAAATAAATTTATTAAGTACAATTTAAAGAAATATTTACTCCCTCAGCTTCATTCCCATTTGTTGGAGGTATAATCAATTGAAAAGTGGTACGAACTTTCAAAAAGGACTAACAAATGGAGATGGGGAGTACTGCTTTGAAGAAACCTACTCCAACCCATTAATTTTTGTGTTAAAGAGTTTAAAAACCTAGTATAAGCATAATCTTACAATAATTTTATAAACTTGAAAGGACACTTTAGTAATTAGAGAAAAAACCAAGTTGAAACAAGCGAAATAGCAAAACTTGGTGGGTGAGCTTCAAAGGGGACTCTTCCCTAGGCAAAAAAAAAAAAGAGCAAAAAATAGCAAAAGGCCTTGTTCGTTTACCATATTTACTTTGTTTTAACTTTGTTTTCCAATCATTACCCTACATCTTTCTCCAATCAATACCCTATTTTTTCAATTATTAATTTCATTTCTCTCTCTATCTCTCTCCACTCATTACCCCTCTCTCCAATCATTACCCTATTTCTCTCCCCACCCACTACCAAAACAAAAATACCCAAATAACCCAAACGAACATGGCCAAAGGTTTTTTGACCAACCTTTCAACAGCAACTTAATTCATTCAGTTGAGCTTCCAGTCATCTTCGTTGCTTTTCCAGGGTGATTTATTGACCGAGCTTACCTGTTCGGTTTTGATTCTGAAGAAGGTTTTTGAGAGTTAGAGAGAGAGAGAATTTATTGAGAATCGTGAGCTGATATTTTGAAATCCAAAATGAACAAATGCATCTTATAAAGTAAGATACTACATTTGTCGAACCCTAACACTTCACGAAAAACATGTCACAAAAAAAAAAAAAAAAAAACACCCTTCGGAAACAACTCCATGAGTTGTCACGGACAATTATTGGGAAAGATCTATTTTAATTAAAAAAAGATTTCTTTTACTATTTTCTATCTTGAGCCAAAGTTTTGTATTTTTTTTTTATTAGTTTCGAATGCCGTTGAGGGAAATCTGAAAAATACCAAATCATTTAGATCAAAAGTACTTCAGGAAAAAATAAGACTAAAATTGTTTCTTGCTTCTTGTTGATACTAAATTTTTACGAGTTAATCATAGTTTTTATTTCCTTGATTCCACTCGTCGAGATGCGTAAAGAAATTGAAAACTTTGAATAAAATCTAAAAATATTTAATCAAGTCAAACAAGCTAGCCGAATACAAAAATAATAATTTAAGACAATTCAAACTCAGTCTAAAAGTTACTGCTATGAAATATGGAAACTTTGTCAGAGCTAGCCACATCAAATTTCATAACAATCAACAAATGAAAATGAAAATTTCAATTTTTGCTAAAAAAATGACATGGAAACACTCTTTTTTTTTTTGTAAAATTTTGATTTTTTTTTTTTCGGAAAACAAAACAATGAAAGTGTTACCATAGGTCTGTAGCTAGCTTCTACTTAAATTTTTACTTTAATTTCCTCATTTTTTCAAAAAAAAAAAAAAACACTAAAAATCCAGATACAGCCTGCGAGTCCACATTCTGGTCTAGGTGATACTGTGGGCTGCCCTCGTGACCAAATACTAGTAGCTTCTTTTTGGACTTTAGTCTCCAAATATATTTCCCCATGTCCCCCCCCCCCAACCCCAAAAGAAATTTGTATGCATTGATGGGCTAGCGGGGTTAGTAAGTTAGTTCAAAGGGGTTTCAGAAGTTATTCAAAACTCTAAATTTATGCATTGGCGGGTTAGCGGGGTTAGTAAATTAGTTCACAAGGAATTTTGGAAGCTATCCAAAGCCCTAAATCCCAAAAGCTCACGATAGGACGACAGAGCTCGAACCCTGTCCTCCCCGGGAGGACAGGAATTACCAACTGGGACATAAGCCCATTGGTAATATTTTCTTCTCTTCTTTTTTGCCAATATTTTAATTTATATAGCGGAGATTAATAGGTTAGCCCACAAGAAATTTCAGAGGTTATTCATGGTCCTAAATCCCAAACGACTACGATGGGGTTCGAATTCTGGTCTCCCACATGGGGAGGATAGGAGTTACGGACTGGGACATGAGCCCATTGGTAATATTTCTTTTTTTTTTTTTTGTCAATATTTTAATTTTATAAATTAGCAAAGGTTATAATAGGTTAGTTTACATGGAATTTCAGAGGCTATCCGTAGTCCTAAATCTCAAAAGGCTACGACGAGGCTCGAGCCCTGATCTCCGACGTGGGTAAGACAGGAGTTACCAATTGGTATATTCCCCAATTAGTCACTTTGAGATACTTTTGGTCTTCTGAATTGCAAGGAAAAAAACAAAGGAGAAAGAGGAATGGGGTTTTTACGTAAGCATCATAAGAGGAATTGACTGATTCAAAATATATATATATATATATATATATATATATATATATATATATATATATATATATATATATATATATATATATATATATATATATATATATATATATATATATATGATGACTTCATGCATGGGCTGCTTGCGTAGTAAAGAAAAGAATGGATTCCAATCTAGTATTTCTATGTATTCTTTTTTTTCAAAATCGATTATGTTCCGAAGTTTCCATATCAGATGATCATATGATCTTTAGGTGTGATGATCTTGACGAGCTCTAAAAAGAGAACACTTTCTATTATTGAAGTGTGTAACATTCCACATCGGAGAGTTGTGAAAGTCTTGAGTAGTATATAAGGTAAGACCGACCAGCTAATATTAATCTAAGATTAACTTTTTTGAGCAGCGTGGTTAGGCTAAGGGTAAGCAAGTCGATCAGGTCAGTTGACGCGAATTGCTACAAAAGTGAGTCCGAAAAGGCTTACAAAGGACTAAAAGCAAGACCTTTCGTTCCAGGATCCTATCCCTTTTTATTCTCTGAGAGTTGGTCACCATTCCAGTCTGGAAAATATCTAGTTAGAATGCCCAATTTATTTTCCCGCAGATGTAAGGAAATATGTATCCTCTTCAGACCTTGCCTATATATACACATATACAAAGTAACTTTATTTAGACAATAATTGCGCAAGTAGAGTGGAGTGCAGTTGGCCTACCTTAAATATTTTCATGCACTTGGACAGAGCTTGATCTGCGTAAGCCCCCTCCCCCAAGTCCCTAAGATGGAGTATAAATTAAGATTACCGAATGAAAAAAAAGGAGGAGGAATAATTGCGGCAAAGAGGTCAAATCAATATCATCCTCTCCCCATTTTAATATACATCAATCGCCAACAGTGTACAACATTTGGATTCATTTAGGGAAAATTTCACTGACCTCCCCTGAGGTTTCTGACACGAACAGAAACCTCCCCTGAGGTTTCTGAAATGACACTGCCCTCCCCTCCTTTACCTGACAATACCAAGGGACCCCCCTCTCCGTTACCAGCACGTTAAAATGGACGGAAAAAGTGATTTTTTTTTGATCCAGAAGGAAAAAGTGATGTCATTGTACTATACTTCTTACAATACCTATACTACCCTCACTACTCTTTACCCCTCTCATTTATAAAATATAAAATACAAACACCACTACACTTTGTGTTTATTTCACTTTGAGTTTTAGTCCTTATTTAAAAGGATTCACATTTTTTAATTTTCTATCAAACTTTTGTGAATTATTGGTTCGTCTCGATAAGAGGAATTGAAAAAATAAAAAAATTAAGACTTTTACCAAATACATTGAGAAATTCAATATTTTGGGTAAAGTAATAATTTTATACTTTTGATTCCTCTTGTTGAGACAAACCAATAATCCACAAAACTTTAACGCAAAACTAGCAAATACAAAAAAAAAAAAATTCAAATATGAAAAAAAAACCAGAAAACCTAAAAATTCCACAAACAAGCCTGCACGAAAAAATTCGAATATGAACAAAAGCCAAAAAAAATTTTGGGTTTTCGGGTCAAATCCTACTAGGGTATACAAAAATTTGAGGCTTTTGTGTTTTATGTATGAAATGGGTTGAGATAGTCAATATTAGGGTTTTTGTTTGCGGGATTTTTAGGCTTTTTGGTTTTTGTTCATATTTGAATTTTTTTTTGTATTTGCTAGTTTTGCGTTAAATTTTTGTGGATTAATTGTTCGTCTCAATGAGAGGAATCAAAAGAGTAAAAAATTATTATTTTTACCCAAAATATTGAATTTCTCAAAATATTTGGTAAAAGTCTTAATTTTTTACTTTTTTAATTCCTCTTATCGAGATGAACCAATAATTTACAAAAGTTTGATAGAAAATTAACAAATATGAATCCTTTTAAATAAGAACAAAAACTCAAAGTGAAATAAGCACAAAGTGTAGTGGTATTTGTATTTTATATTTATAAATGAGAAGGGTAAAGAGTCTAGTGAGGGTAGTATAGGTATTGTAAGAAGTATAGTACAATGACATCACTTTTTCCGTCTGGATCAAAAAAAAAAAATCACTTTTTCCGTCCATTTTAACGTGCTGGTAACGGAGAGGGGGGTTCCTTGATATTGTCAGGTAAAGGAGGGGAGGGCAGTGTCATTTCAGAAACCTCAGGGGAGGTTTTTGTTCGTGTCAGAAACCTCAGGGGAGGTCAGTGAAATTTGCCCATTAATGTACTTACATTTTCCTTTGACCTAGTCAACAGGAGAAAAATTTGAGACGTAAAAATCTGTGACAATGACTACGTACAAGTGTACAACATCGGACTAGTCTAGTACAAGTGTTCGGTTAAAAAATGCATGTAAGGTGACCTGTAAGAAGGGTTGAGAAACTACCTCGAGCCAAAGTTCGGTCGAGCATCGGCCGTCGTGTTCGTGATCATGAATTGAATTCTCTCTACTGAAAAAGGAAAAAAAAAAAAAAAAACATGGATTAGAACTTCGAAAATTTTAATTAGCTATTTTCTTTTCCTTAATTAGTCCAAAGTTGGAACTTTGAAATCCGTTTTAAAAAAAGAGTACTGCTATTGATACCGACGGGATCGGTACCAAAATCGTAGGAACGGCCGCGCCGGGCCGTCTTACAAGGGTTTGAGACTTACAACATCGCATACTAGAAACTTTCTTCAAGTTTTTTCTTTAACAAAACAGCGTAGTTTTAAGTCACTACACTTTTGTGGTGAGTTGGGTCACCACAGGTCCGCCGCTCCTGTCAAGATGAGGCATTGATCGGTACTCATAAAAGATACATATATAATTGTAAAGTTCATTGACATATGTAAAAAAAAAAAGAGAAAATTACCTCTAAGTACAGAAAAGTGACACTTAATTCCCATTAAGGATACATGAAATACTTAATTACCACTAAGTCCACTTTTACAAAAATACATTTACCGTTAATGGAAGTGTCACCCTGGGGTTTTAGGGCATGCTAGGGTTTTATGATACCCTAATGGGTACCCTAAAATCTTAGGGTACCCTAGGATTTTAGGATTTTAGGGTACCCTAGGGTTTTAGGGTAGCTTAAGATTTTAGGTTTTAGAATACCCTAGGGTTTAAGGTACCTTAGGGTTTAGGTTTAGTCACTTTCATAGAGCGCTAGGGTTTAGGTTTAGGCACTTTCATAGGAGTTTTAGAGTGCACTTTCCTACTATAGGGTTTTAGCGGTTTAGGCACTTTCATAGGGTGCCCTAGGGGTTTAGGCATTTTTATAGGGTACCCTGAAGTATAGGCACTTTTATAGGATGCCCTAGGGGTTAGGCACTTTTAGTATTTAGGATTTTAGGCACTTTCATAGGGTTTTCGCGTTTTGTTAATTAGAGGAGATTTGGTGGGAATTACTTTTTATTTTCTGGACCTAGAGGTAAATTGCCCAAAAAAAAAGTACATTAAAACTCTCCTCTTTGGGGAAAAAAAGTTGGTGTTTTTTTTTTAGCGTCTTTTTAATTATTTCCTCTTAATTTTTTTAATTATATTTGGATATTATTTTTACATCACATCGATCACCGTCTAGATGAGAAAAATCAAAAAAAAAAATAATAGAATAAGTTTTTTAAAGATCTTAATTAGCTTTTAAAGAACGTGTGAAAAGGTTTAGAAAACTAAACTAGAAAGAGATTTAATTAATCCAGCACATTGACCAGGAATGAACTCCCATGCTACTGTTTGTTGCTGGCTTCCAGATTAAGGGTCCATTCTGTCAAGCTGCCAAAACTGAATTCTGGACAAGTCACAGGTACCTTCAATACTACTTACTACCTGCAAATTAATTAGGAACCCCCCCCCTGAGGTTCTGATATTTACACTAATCTCTCTTACTTTACGAACTATTTCCTAGATTTCTATGATCTGTTCCGTTAGTTTTTACTATAAAATGAGTGAAATACCCTTGATATTAGGTGAACGAAACAATTAAGTATTCTTGTTCTTTTTTATTTTTTTCTAATTGAATTTTTAATTTTAAATATAGTTTACTAGTTATATATGATTAATTACTAATACATATTATGTTGTAATAATGATTATTTCTACGAAGTTGATATATTCTGCTACATGTATTTTTTTTTTGTACGCATTTTATTAAGCTCAACATATTTTATTATCTTTGTTTTTACTTATTCTTATGAAAGAAATGAATGTAACTTATCATTCAAAATTTTAAATGTCTTGATTTTTTACTTATCATGACTTTTTTATTTTCTTGTAAAATAAAGTCAGTATCAAAGATCTTACAATCTTTCTTTAGTTTTTTCTTCTTATATCTTCCATGTTAGTGCATTAGTGATGAAATAAAATGCGAAAGTAATTTGTTTTTTTTTTTATTCCAATTCTGTTTCATTACCAATAGGTGAATTATAAAGAAGAATTAAAGGGTAAACAATTGTCACTTCGTTTTGGAGAAGAAATATTATAAAACAAGTCACAAATTTTTTTTTTAAAATACAGTTGATTAGGTATCTACACGTGTCTTCCATTTGGCAAGATGTAAGTTGCAGAGAAAAACTATAGACAATGACTATCATAATGTAAAATCTACAAAGAAATTGTTCAAATTCGATGAAATGTTTGTATGAATCTAATCTGATGTAAGCGTTAAAGCTCTAATGTAAAAAAATAAGACTATTACGAAAATAAATAAGTGATTAATTACATTGACTTCTTTTATGAAGAAAAAAGCCATTAAAAAACTAAGATCTTTTTTTTTGGATAATGTATTAGGAATATGCATGGTCATTTTCTTTAAAAAGATACATGCAAGAGACCAAAATCAATAAATGAATTCAGCTATAAAAGAAAGCTCTATACGAAATTATTCTGAAAACATAAATGTGCTAGTACTTATACATTTAATTTATACCATCAATCTAATTTATTTTAACATTCAAACTCGATCCATTTTATAAAATACGGAAAAGAAGAAAATGACTTGGTTGTTCAATTCACCTAATATTCAAGGGCGCCATTTCACTCATTTAATAGAAAAAACTAACGGCGTTAGTGTCAACTTAACGGATTAATTGGGGGAAACTTGAAAAAAAATTACTCCTTAGGGAGGTCATTATAATTATCATAACCTTAGGGGAGGTTCCTACGTTTATCATAAACCTCAGGTAGGGTCAGTTGAAATTTACCCATTTTTCTTTTGCCTATCAATGGCGTAATCAGTAATGCCCTTTTTTTCGATAAAATCAGTACTTTTCTAGTCCAAGTGTTTACAACGGCAGTAATGCCATCACAGGCGACTCTTCTCTCCCTCTCTCTCTCTCTCTCTCTCACACACACCAACACTCACGAAAAACAATTAGAATTTAGAAACAATTAGGAGAGGAAACCACTGGACATGCTCATGAAGCTACTTACATGGACTTTCACTCCCACCTGGTTGGCCTCTATATCCGGAGATTCGAACTCATACCTCCAAGTGGGAGCCACCCTCGGCAGTGGAGACAACCCTAGTTGGGTATCACACGCTTTGTTTCAGCCCTGAAAATTTTTATACAACAAACTTGTACATGTTCTCGAAAAAAAGTCTTAGTGGAGTGGTGTAAAGGAAAAAAAAATAATTATTTGTTCGTATGAGTTTATTGGATAAAAGGGTGTTGTAAGAAAATCAAGAACTCAGTATCTATATAGAAGTTGGATAAAAATAAATAATTTATTTAAATTGAGACTATGTAATATTCATCCGCTAGTCCAAGATAAAATCTAAAAAACCCATAATACTACGGTCCCGTTCAATACATATACGGGCTTTCGTTTCATAAGATTATTATAAATTTGTACAACGATACTAACTACTACGTCTGTCAATGAACGGGATTGAATCTGAATCCGACAGATTCAAATCCGGTCCATTGACAGGACTACAAACTTACAAGTCTCATTCACTTGCTGGAATTCAGTAAGCAGAAAAATATTGAATATATTTATATCGTAACTTTCTCATTGCAACTATTCTTTTTTCCAGAACTCTCCTCCGTAAATACAAAATTTTGAGGAATCTTCTTTTTTAAGGTTCTGATGAGCGTAATCACCACAGAGCGTTAATTATCATTTTGAGATATTTCCTATTTGATCATTAAAAACAATATTTACGCATAGATACATTGCCTAAGAAGTGGGGATAGAGAGAGATATATTTATGAGGAGAATATTCTCTATCTCTTTTAAAAAAAATTTGATTTGACGGCTAAAAATTTAGGAAGAGTGAGTCATAATTTTTACTTTTTTGATTCGTCTTGACGAAATGAATCAATAATTCATAAAATTTAAGCGCAAAACTAACAAACGCGATTTTTTTTATATAAGAAAAAAAACCTAAAAATCTAAGTGGAACCTAGCCTTAACTTTAAAAATCCAAAACCCATCTGTTGAGAAATGATCAAAAAAAGAGAGATTCTACAGCGTCAACTTTCCCATTCCTTCTGTTTGTTTATTATTATTGTTGTTCTACAACAACTACAGAAAAAATCAGCCTTCATGTTATCACTGTCGGTCCCACAGCTAAAAAACTACCCAAGTACTGTAGCATGGAAAATTTGCTTAACAAAATAATGCAAATATCTGCCACAAGTGGCGGAGCCAAAAATCCCGTTTAGAAGGGACACCATTTCACAACAAATTAAAAATGTCCACAGTAAAATTTAACGAAGAAATAATGAGCATAAAAATTTATGTATTGCCTTCTTTAATAGGCACAATAGCTCGCACCCTAATGCATTTAAAAGATTCAAAACATAAGCACAAAAGATAAAAAAAAAATACTAGCAATTTGCTATTTGCCCTCCTGAAACAAGCATTTAATTCTTTAAGTGATCTATTAATTTAGTTATACCAATAAGACCGGTACCAAAATTTTTAATTTCTCTACCTCTTTAGAAGTAGATGTATAAAAAAATAAAAATAAAAATTGGAGGGAATAAAATTCCAAGGGCACGTGACCCCCCGGTCACATCTTGGCTGCCACCTTTTCCCCTATAAATACAACTCCCATTCGAGTTCAATTTTCTACAAACCAAAGAGCCATGGCTTCCACCACCTCCACCTACGATATCCAATTCTACGCCTTGGCCGCCTCCGTTTGCTTTATTTCCACCCTCCTCGTCCGCTCCCTAAAGAACCGCCGCTCGAAGTCCAAACCTGCCTTGAACCACCCTCCGAGCCCGCCCCGGCTCCCGATCATCGGCCACATCCACTTGCTAGGCGCCGTGCTGCCCAAATCCCTCCAGAGCCTGGCCTCCAAGTATGGCGGGATAATGAAGCTCGCCTTCGCTTCGCAGTCGGCCATCGTCGTGTCTAACGAGACCTTTGCTAGAGAAATGTTGAAAAACCATGAACTGAGCTTCGTTTCGCGGCCGAGCTTCGGAGCCTCCGATTTCAATATCTATGAAGGATCCGAGTTCGTCAATGCAGGCAATTTTTTGAAATAATACTATAATTCCTTCGGTTATGAGCATTATTTTATTTCTAGATAGCGAATTGTATATAAAATCCATCTATTTCGTCAATCAATATATGGCCTCGTGAATAAACCATGAATTGCATGATCTAAACTTTGTCTTTCAGTATTAAGAGAGTGTTTTCACTAAGTAATAATTCTCACTAAGTAATAATTCAGTTGTGGACCACAACTTTTTAATTTTATCGTTATTTATTTATTTGGTGTAATATGTATTTGTCTCGACGAGAGGAATGTGAAGAGTAAAAAATTATAATTTTGACATAAATATTTTGAAAAATATCTAAGAAAAAAAAGATCGACTTTTCGAGCTTTTACATACTAAACTTGTGATAACGCCGTAAACGCCGTAAAAAATGATTTTTACACTCCACTTCAGATTGGTTGCATGCCTAATAAAAATCCATGTCTTCGTCCGCAATGCAGAGTATGGAACGTACTGGCGATTCATGAAGAAGCTCTGCATGACGGAGCTCCTCTCGGCCCCGCAAATCAACAAGTTCGTCGACATCCGGCGGGAGGAGATGATGAGGCTCGTCGGAGTCCTGGTCGAGTCCTCGTCCAAACGGGCGGCGGTAGACCTCGGCGAGGAGCTCATGATCATGACCAACAACGTCATCTGCCGGATGGCCATGAGCACGCGGTGCTCGTCGAGTGCGGACGAGAGCAAGGAGATCCGGAGTCTGGTGAAGGGGATCCTGGACCTGGCGCCCAAGTTCAGCCTGGGGGAGCTGCTGGGGCCGCTGGGGAAGCTGGACCTGTTCGGGTACGGGAAGAAGCTGAAGGAGCTGATGAGCCAGTTCGACGACCTGGCGGAGAGGATCATGAGGGAGCACGAGGAGAGGAGAGAGAGTAAGGAGGAGAGAGAGAGGAGGGACATGATGGATATCTTGTTGGAGATTTCCGGGGATGGGAGTGCTGAAGTGAAGATTACTAGGAAAGACATCAAGTCTTTCTTGATGGTTAGTTTCTCCTTCTCTGTCTCTCTTTAACCTTCCTTTTGGATATTTGGAGTTTTCTTAACTTCTAGATTTACTCTTTGCGCGGTTTCATGTTCGGAATTTTCCGAGTGTCGTTAATTTTCACGACATCAACTCATACGAGGTTAATTTTTTATTCCAATTTTAACTAAACCTCTCGTTAGTGAGCGATGCAATTGATCTGTCACGAAAACTGTAAGGTTTTTTTTATAGAGTTTGTAGCGATTCACTTGTCAATGTTGGGGTAAACCCCACCCCACTCTTATCTTAGAGAAAGATCTTGGCGTAGCAAAAATGGACCAGGTCAAGCACCCCGAGTTTCCTAGGACCTTTCCAAATGGAGTTTGGCGGTTGGACCAATTTCGTTGAAGTAGACATATTAAGTCGTAATTTGGTCTAGTTTGTGATAAGGAGTCACCCACCCACCAAAGGCCCATCACAGTGGTTTTTTTGCATATTAATTTCGTTGAAGTAGACATATTAAGATAGCGGTTTTTTTGCATCAATTTTTTTGGATTACAGATTTGTTTGTCTTTACGGGAAGAATCGAAAAAAAGTAAAAAATCATGATATTTATCCAATTTTTTTTTTGAAAATATCCAAGTGTTATCATTTTTAGCTTAGTGTTTTTTTTTTTTTGTGGCTAAAAGTGCCGATGATCTTCCGAGAAGCTTATTTTGCAAACTAGGCCTAAGGGGGGTTGGGGCTTTGAATCATCTGGCCCTTTTCTTTGTTTCTCTTTTTGTTGGTCCTGGTCCCATAGCCACCTTTTAACGTAATACTACCATGTGTTGTTATAATTGGTCAACAATAATTCCAAAATAAAATGATGTACGTAATAGTCTCGGAAGCTGATGTTATCAAATTAGTAGTTAAAAGACTTTTGACCGAATCAAGTAGGAGAAATATCTTGTATTTGATGTAGAGAAAAGTCTAGGCCCGTCCACGAGGGAAGGCGGGGAAGGCCTGTGCCTCGGTCTTCCAAATTTTATATATATAGGAGTAAAAAAAAAAAGCCTATTACGGACGATCGAGAAAGATCGAGTAATTACTACTTTTGCGTTACAAGTGAAACAAGAGTAATGGTAGTATTAAAGTGATCATAGCTTATGTTGATTACTACCTTCGGTAATTAATTTACCTACATTATTGTGCACTCCTATATATTTTTTTTTTCATTTTTAGAATAATTTACTCTTTATTTGGTGTGCTCTTAAAGTATGTAGTGTGCTCGTAAAGTATGTAAGACCCCAACTTTAAAGTTCGCTTCGGACCCCTAAAATGTCATGAACAACGTAGAAATATGCATCTAATAAAGATAGATTGGCTTTGTTCTGCTAAGGGAAATAAGTATTTATTTTTCGAATTAAATGTGATGTATTGTAAGAGAACGACCTATCTCATAAAACAGAAAATAATTACTTAAAAGATAAGAAACCTTAGAGCATCTCCACTCCTTACTCAAATTTGAGTAAAAATCACCCAAAACACCACTCCACTCCACTCCACTCCTTACTCAAATTCTCAAATTTCTCCCAAATTTTGGTTTGAAATCAAATCCTTACTCAAATTTTAAAGGCTATTTTTTCCTCCTCAAATTTACGATTATGCCATTAATGAAACCTTTACTCAAATTTATGCCTGGATTTGCATTTATCTATTGGATTGCTTTATACCAAATCAAGTTTTTACCCAAATTTTTACTCAATTTTGGGTAAAAAAAAAATTGAGTAAGGAGTGGAAATACTCTTAGAGCATCTCCAATCCATCCAAAATAGAGGATGGATGTGACATATTGAGGGGAGATTTTGTAATTTATTCTTTTTTTTCTTCACTTTTTGTACTTTTTGGGAGAATTTTTGAGGGACTCATCTTCCTTTTTAGATTATGGAGGAATTTTGTACTCCAAATTTACTTTTGATCCTCCATTTTTAGAGGACCAAATTTACTTTTGGAGGACCAAATTCTAAAAAGGACGGTGAGTCCCTTGAAAATTCTCCCAAAAAGTACAAAAAGTGAAGAAAAAATGAAATAAATTACAAAATATCCCCTCAATATGTCGCATCCATCCTCTATTTTAGAGAAATAGAGGTGGATTGGAGATGCTCTTAGTGATGATTATTACATCGCTTATTTTCAGATCTCTACATACGATCAACATTTGTCTACTTTGTTAGTGAATTTGCTAGTACTAAATTCTAGTCCAACATTGTGCAGGAACTCTTCATGGCGGGCACAGAGACAGTGAGTGTGGCCTTGCAATGGACACTGGCCGAGCTCATCAACCATCCAGAGGTGTACAAGAAGCTCAGAGATGAGATCCGGACCGTCGTCGGATCCGATAGGCTAGTCGAGGAATCGGACGTCCCGAACCTTCCTTACTTGCAAGCCGTTGTCAAAGAAGGCCTCCGGTTACACGCCCCAGCGCCGATGATCTTCCGTAAAGCGAGGGAAGACTGCAAGATCCTCGGCTACGATATACCGGAGAATTCGAGGATCATATTCAACGTGTACGCGATCATGCGGGACCCGAACTCGTGGGAAGAACCGACGAGGTTTGTGCCGGAGAGGTTCTTCGTCGGCTCCGGCACGGAGAAGCATTACTTGAATCAGGTGGACATCAAGGGCCGGACTTTCAATTACCTGCCGTTCGGGAGCGGGCGGAGAGGGTGCCCCGGGTCGTCGCTGGCGTCCACGGTGAACCACCTGACGGTCGCGACGCTGGTCCAGTGCTTTGATTGGAAGATCAAGGGCGGGGACAAGTTTGACATGGAGGAAGGATCAGGGCTGTCGTCGGGCGTGGCGAATCCCATAGTGTGTTATCCCATCACGCGTTTTAATCCAGGGGACGATGCTATCCCCACCGAGTGACCGTCACATCGTTTGATATCTCAGTATATTAAACTTGTCCTGTTCGGCGCTCTAGCGGTTAGGAAGGTACTATGGACGTCGTGCCCGAGGAGGACGGACGGACTCGGAATCCTCTTCTGTCGTTTTTCAAAGGAGGGAACAAAAATAATGAATCTCAAATAAGGACGTATGAGCTTTGGCTCGTTTGTTTCCAGTGAGAGGACAGATTCGAGTCCTTGTATTGACGTTTACTTTTTTTTTTTGGGGGGGGAAGTGAGATCCTTGTATTTCTTGTCTTGAAGTTTTGCCTTGTACTAATGCTACCCCGCCGTTCACTTTCATCGCTCTTTCAATCTCACCGTTTGTTTCGGTATTAATAATAGTCCGTATTTTAAAAGCATTTTCTAAGAAAGAGTTTAACTCTTATTTTGAAAGAGTTTTTTAAAATTCGAGCCGTCCAACGTACTTTCGAACGGTGAGATTGAGTGCGGTGGGAGAGGGGCGAAAAGGAACGATAGGCGTAATGCGTTTATCTCTACATTGTACAAGTATCAAATATCTAATTCTAGCAAAAATTTAGTTAATTTTTTTTGGGAAAGGGAAAATCCTCAAAATAGTCTTGGAAGCATGAAGAGAGACCGTAACATTAGATAAATCAAAAAGTACATTGTATGACAAAATAATTTTCCGAACTCTGTTGAAGACTATATATATAGCACATTTGTTTGATTGTGAATATTGTATTACCGATTGTAGAACCCCAATCCAGACCTCGGAAAGCCTTTGCCTACCCCGATGATGAAATAGAGGAAACGATACCTTCGTGAGCTTGAAAAAGGATCTCCCTAAACCCAAAGAGAACCAAAAACCTGAAAAGCCCAGATAAAAGCCCAACAAATGCCCAAAAGAGCCCTGGACCGAAGGAAGAGGAACCGTACGAGGCTGGATTGGAGCGCACGGCACCCTGAAATTCAAGGGTAGCCGTGCGCGGCATACTTGAACCGCACGGCACCTTGAGCAAAAAGCTGACTGGCTCAGAAAGTTGTCGGCCACGCCAGTTTGAGCCACAGCTGATGACTGGCTCAGCCGAAAATGCACTTTTGGCCCGCCCAGAAAATACCTCCATCATTTGAATTCAAAATCCTTGGCCCTTTGCCTATAAATTAACCCCTCCACTCAAGGGAAAGGGGTCTCTCTTGGCCTTTCTTTTGAGTCACTCTCTTGCCTTCATCTTGGCTTTCTCACTCTACTTCTCTCTCTAAATTTCTACACCCACTTTCTTGTTTCCATTTCCATTTCCAAGCCTTAAAGAATGTCATTCCCAAAAGGCCTTCTTTAAGTGCTCTCATCCACTTCCCTCTCATCATTGAAGTTGATCTTTCATTAACTTTAAAGCCCCATCACCCAAAGCACCTAACCTTCCCTCACACCCATACTCCTTTTGTCTCATTTGACCTCTTCCATCAACACCCGTGACGACCCATCTACACCCTCGCCTCAAAGATCCTTGATCAAGCTCGAAATCAAAGGTATAAACTAGTTTCCTCGGACTAGACTCCGTTCTGGTCCTGAGGGGACCTTTCTGTCAGTAGGTCTAACCCCCTTTTGGTTAGATCCTGACCAAAAACCATTTTTCAGAAAACCAAACAGACCTTTGTCTTGAGGTTGAGAAACCGCGCGGTCTGTCGCTCAGACGCGCGGCATCCCGACCCTCAGCGCACGGCATAGTATACACTAATGCTATTGTGAACAGGCTGCCTGGATCTGAGTTTTCCTCCGCTGTGGTTACCTGTTTTTGCTGTTTACTGTTTCTGTAGCTCTTAAAATAAGACCATATCTACAAGCCATGTTCCGGCCCTTCTAAAATCTTTTCATGATCATCCCAAATGATCAAAACGTTGAAAGCTACTTTAAAACTATGTTTTGAGAAGGATAATGACGTTCTTGGGATGATCGACCGCCGTGAGGCTACTCATGAGTTTTCAAAAGATCTACTAAAAGCAATGAGCTAAATAATGTTTTGAAAAGATCGCAGATCGGCACAGAGCAGGTGCCACACACGACATGTTGAGATGCCTCGCGCGGCATCTCAGGGTGCCGTGAGCGGTATTCTGAGGTCTAAACAGTCTGTTGAATGTTATTTACTTCTATTTATTCATATCATTTTATCACGACTGTACAGATAGCACCACCTGCACGTCAATGTGATATATTTTCCGTGTCCCTTCCCCGTTACGTGCTTTATTAATGAGTTTGATATTCCAAATAATATTGAAGATTCCACCCCTTTTTGAAAACATCAAGTAGAGACCGGTTTTACCGGGCGAATGGGGTGCTTTTTAAAGAAAAACCTTCCTCATTCGTAATGTGGCTCCCGAACCCATCATCTCAACGTTTTCGCTAGACCAAAAGCCTTTCTTTTTCAAATCAAACTCTCGATTTCTCGGGTGACCCATCTCAAAAAAAACCCGGGTGGCGACTCTTCGAGCGCAAGCGCTTCTTCGGGCGCGGGAGCCCACAGTGGCGACTCTGCTGGGGATATGACTTTTATTCAATACTCTTTTTTTTTAAAAAAAAATGTACAAAAGTATTGGATAAGCAAGAGGGCCAAACTTGAAAGGTGTTTTTTTTAAAGGGGGACTTTCAAATATTTTCCGAAAGATCAAGCTCTTTTATCCTATACACTTTGCACCGCACAAGCTTCGCTACGCGTGTTTTGGCTATCTTGTCCGGTTTACCGTTGACAAGCTTTCCCGGGATGCCTAGCAACCCTCGACTATGATGAGCCATCGTGCTGTTCGACCGTTGTCTTGCAATACACTCGACACGGGGTAGTACATCTTGGCTCTAGTCCGGGGAACCCTTTTGAGACCAAAACCAGCCTTTGCACTTGTACATAGCCATAGAACCTTCCCAACTAGGACAGGAACCCATGGCTAGGACTTATGTGTTATATTCTGCTTACGTGCTTTTATTCCTGTACACACGCATCATTCACACATCATTGCATCTTGTGGGCTAGAGGAATAGGTTCCCTTAGAATTCTTTAGGGCCTTCCGGTCGGTCTAGGAGACCTTAAGTCCATGGAGTTTGTGATACCTCTGGTGTTTGCCATGCCCGAACGGCTCCCTTGGTTTGGGTCTAGTCTTAAGCATGTCCGTATCTGGATTTCGGTAGCCACATTGCTCTGTCTCGGATGGTCACGATAAGGAGATTGGCTCTGGTTCCGACCGTTCGAAATTTACTGCATGACGGCACCTACCGGGCTATCGGAAATCTTCCGTACTGACGTCTTAAGTGAGATTTGAACCACGGTAGGTCCTTAGGGTCGATCTAGGAGCCCTTAAATCCATAGAGTTTGTGATACCTCCGGTGTTTGCCGTGCCCGAACGGCTCCCTTGGTTTGGGTCTAGCCTTAAGCACGTCCGTATCTGGATTCCGGTAGTCGCATTGCTCTGCCTCGGATGGTCACGATAAGGAGATTGGCTCTGGTTCCGACCCGTTCGGAATTTAACCTGCCTGACGGCACCTACCCGGGCTATCGGAAATCTTCTGTACGGACGTCTTGAGTGAGATTCGAGCCACGGTAGGTCTTAGGCCTCGTTTCTAGGAGATGGGTAGAAGTAGGGCGAGTATTTGGATTGGTCTCGTCTGTCCCAAAGACTAGTTCGCGTAGACACCCTGGAAGGACCCCCACTGTTTGAGAAGGAGGAAGAAGAACCTGTAGTCTCAGTCCCGTCCGAAAATCTTTCATCCATGTCTGACCAAGGAGACGGAATGGAGGAACTTAGGCAGAACATGGCTAACATAGATATCCAGTTTAAACAATCCCTCGCCGGTGTTGACGCACAACTCAAAGCCGCCGTAGCCTCCATGAAAAATGACATGAATATGATAATGGAAAGCATGCAGGAAATCACTGACAAGATCCTGATCAAAGCTTCCCTGTAATCCGAGCAACCACCTAAAGTGGAGATACCAGCAGTTGACCCCAACCTGGCCGCTATCATGGATAAGATTGGTAAATTGGAGGAATCTGTCCAGGAAACCAAACGGCTTGGAAAAGGAGAAATCGACATGAGGAAACTATGCCTCTTTCCGAATGCCAAGCTGAGAAAAGTTCAAAGGAGTGGACTTTGCAAAATTCGATGGAACCGCGACCCGAGAGCCCACCTTCAAGGATATGTCGGATCCCTCACTATGCGCGGCATCGAAGGAGAAGCTATGGCCCAACTCTTCCATGAATCCTTATCCGGTCCAGCCCTGCAATGGTTGCTCTCTCTCGAACCGTCAAGAAAAGGACTTGGGAAGACATCGGACAGCTTTCGTGGCTCAGTATGACTTCAATATTGACTGAAAATGACCACGAGGAGCCGTGAAAGCACTAAGATGAGTGAGAAGGAAAGCTTTGCGTTGATTTTGTGAAGCGTTGGAGGCAAAGGCAGCCCAGATGCAGGAATAAGCCTGACCTAAAAGAACAAATACGGATAATAACCAAGAACTTGCCAAGCTTTTGCACCATACATGGTTCTTTCTCAGGCTGCCCCAAATTTTGAAACTTTTATTTTTCGATTGGCTGTAGAGGAGGCTCTGCGAGATGGGACTTTGGAGAAAAAGGAGTCAGGATCTGGGTCGAAACCCAAAAGGACATACTCGGGAAACAGCAACGTTCTCTTCGGAAATACCAACCAAGCAGGAACATCATCCACTAAACCTGTAGAAGTCAACCAAATTGCTGAAAAACCAAAAACCCAGAACCGAACCTTCACCTAATTCAGCACTGCAAGATCCACTCTCCTTAAGAAACTAACAGACATTGGGGTGCTGAAACCTCTTCCGCCACCACAAACCATTCTACCAAACCTCAACCAAAACGTCTACTGTGACTTCCACCAAATGCCCGGCCATACCATCGACAACTGCATCCGCCTCCGTCATGAAATCCAAAATCTCATCGATAACAAGGTTATCGACACTCCACCTACCGATAAACCGAACACCATTTCAAACCCCCTACCACAGCATAGTGTCCCTTTCCGTATCAACCAAATCACCCTAGCCGAGGTTCAAAACATCCCAGAGTTTGACCCTACCCTTCTCATTATCCCAGATACCGAACCAATGCCTACTGGTGAAATTCCGGAGGAAGCGCCTTCCGCTCCATATGGGAATGGGAAGATACATGGGGAGAACTAATTGTTGATTGGGAAGAATTTGAAGCTGCCAATTTCAAGGAAATAGCGAACCTTATTCGAGGCTGGATGGGAGGTTGATTGGCAAAACATCCAGTGGATCCTCTTGATGGATTCTCTTTGTGTGCACTTTATTCGAAAATCAAGGGGAAGAATACCAGGTTTTTCAGGATATGCCTGAATGGGACCCAACCCCAGACGAATACCAGCTCTTGGCCTGGAATGACCCTTTGGATACCTTCACCCTGCCAGCACTATTCGGTGAAGAATACCAGTCTGGGTATCCACCCGAGATGATGACGTACAATTGGCCAGAGCTCGCTCCGCTCCACCCGGACTTCTCTCATTTCAATGATTTTGTCATCAACAACCTCTATAGCAATGTGAACCTTACCCCGTACCCGAACTTTCCTGGGTCTGAAGAAGAAGTTGCTAGCAATGGGTTTGACCCAATGGACTACCTTGTAGATGGGGCTGAATTCGAATCATCGGTTACTTTTCCGAAAGATGCCGATGTCGCCATGATAAACCTATGGGAGAATGAGCCCGGGGTTGAAACGAATTTGTGGGCTAACACTGAAGTGGTTAGCATAAAAGTGGGAAACGAAGAATGGACTGTCAACAAGACAGTAATGGAGGCCGAAAAATGGACACCCGAAGATCTGTGGGATGACCTAGTCATCGCCGATTTAGTTGCCAATCTGCAGGATACGACTATTGGAAACAAGCGTAAAGCCCTGGCCGACTTATGGAACGAAGAATCAAAGTACCGACAGATTGACCATCTAACCAGAAGCGGTCGTGTTTATCAACCTCCAAATCTTCAGGTTGGAGAATCTTCCAACCTGCGGCGCATGAAAGCCCTCGATCCCTTCACCACCGGTTAAGAGCACCTTCCAGGCCCTTTGACCCGGTAAGGAGCCCTCTCAGAAAAGAACCCGAGGGAATGATCAGCGTCAACTCGAACAAACTCATGCCAAGATGTCTGTCTGGATGTGTTGGTTCATTCCACACGCCATCGTGAGGTCTCATCCAAGCACTCTCTCGGTAAAGGTTCCTTCCGCCATAACCCCGATGAGCTTATGGCGATCAAAACCATACCATCGAGCATGCTATCACCTTTCTTGATCGAGACTTACTGCGAAGGCCAGTCTGTCGTCATTGCACATCACCTTGAAGTGCCATGGCAAGTCGGTTCCGGCAATCTTGGTCGACAATGGATCAGCTATTAATGTCTGTCCGCTCCGTGTTGCTTACTGTTTGGGATACAAGAATAAGGACTTCTCCCCATCAGAAGTCAAGGTCCGAGCATATGACAACACTCGGAGGGATGTGGTTGGGACTCTCATGATTCCTATGACCTTCGGACCATATCAGACGGACGTAGAATTCCACGTGGTGAATATCCCTGCCTCTTTCAATCTGGCTTCTGGGTAGGCCCTGGCTGCACCGGCCCGACATCATGGCCGTACCTTCCACACTCCACCAGAAAATTCGATTGGGACTCGAAACGGGGATGCTCACCATCCATGGAGACTCGGGGATCCATGCCCCTATTGAAGACCATGCCCCACTATTGGAAATTCAACACGGAGAGGAAGATATCGCCTTGGGAGGCTTTTCTCTGGATACCTCCAAGTCTGTCTCTATTCAATTAGGATCGATGATGACTTTGTTATTAGCAATGTTGCCATCAAGATTATGAAGAAGATGTCCTACATGCCGAGGGTTGGGGACTGGGAAAGAACCTCGAAGGCCCTACGAAGTTTGAAGCCCAGGGCACTCTATGCACATAACAGGCCTTGGTTACTCACCCTCGAATAGCAGCAAGGAAAGAGGAAGCAGGCTAGAGGACTACTTTGTCAAAGAAGAAGCAAAGCAGATTTATCAGGGACAGCCGGAACCGTTTTGGGACGAGGAAACCAATACCTTCCTACCAGGGTTTGAGATATTCGCCAACGATGTTTGGCCAGATAGTGATGAAGAAGCTGAGGTTATGGAAAAGCAGAAAGAGCTCCCTGATTGGATTGAGGTTTTTGCCATGGATAGTCTCGCAACTCTGTTTAGGGAAGACGAATCAATGGGTACAACTGCGGAAGCGAAAGTGCTGATGATGGAACAAGATACCCCTGAGGATCCGACTTTGTTTATCATGGATGCTACTGAAGAGTACAAGAACTGGATCTTCATGCCGAGTGCAACTTACCATGGATCGGAGTCTGAGTCTGAATCTGAGTCTGTTAAGTCTATCGAGTCTTCTGCGTCTTCTGAGTCTTCTGAGTCTGTCGGCCCAGGAGTTGGTGCCTCTCGCCCAAACTCTCGAGTCTCTAGTTCGAATTGAATCTACTCGTGTGTATGGTGCCCCGAGGCCTCCGTTGATCATGAAATAAACGAATCTGATTACTTACTTCCCCGACTTTGAAATAAATTGCGTTGACCACTGGTGATGAAGAGATTGATTTCGATGGGGACATCCCAAAGAAATTCGATCCTGTGGATAAGGAAGATGAAAGGCATGCTCGGCTGTAAAAGAAGAAATCGTTTTAATAAATTTGAGAGATGAAGGACTCCGGATGACCCAGATCGGTTCCGCGCTATCCGCCGAAGAAAGCAAGGCCCTCATAGATTTGCTCAAAGAGTTCGACGATGTGTTTGCATGGTCACACGCAGATATGCCCGGAATCGATCCTGAAATCGTGGAACACCGGATTCCCTTCTATCCTGACGCGAAACGAGTAAAACAGAAACTAAGGCGCATGAGACCTGACTGGGTGCTTAAGAAAAAGGAAGAAGTCACTAAACAGATTAACGCTGGGTTTTTAATGGTAACTAAATACCCTCAGTGGGTTGCAAACATCGTCCCAGTACCAAAGAAGGATGGTAAAATAAGGGTCTGCGTCGATTTCAGGGATCTCAAAAAAGCCAGCCCGAAAGATGACTTCCTGCTACCATACATTGATGTGTTAGTTGATAATACTGCCGGTCATGCCCTACTCTCTTTCATGGATGGTTTTTCGGGGTACAATCAAATCCTTATGGCTCCAGAGGATCGGGAAAAAACTACATTCATCACTGAGTGGGGGACATATTGTTATCGAGTCATGCCCTTCGGACTAAAGAACGCCGGATCTACTTACCAGCGGGCCGCCACGGCATTGCTACATGACATGATTCATAAAGAGGTAGAGGTCTACGTTGACGATATGATTGTTAAAGCCAAAGAGCGAGAAGGACATCTGCCCGCGCTCAGGAAGTTTTTTGGAAGAATCAGGAAGTACAAGATGCGGCTCAATCCCGCCAAATGCACGTTCGGGGTCACTGCAGGAAAGATGCTTGGATTCATGATCACCACCCGAGGCATCGAAGTCGACCCATCGAAAATCAAAGCCATCCTAGAAATGGAACCGCCGAGATCTGAGAAGGATGTAAGGAGTTTCCTCGGCAAGGTGCAATTCATCAGTAGGTTCATTGCGAGACTGACCTCAACCTGCGAACCATTGTTCCGCTTGCTCAAGAAAGGAGTTCCATTCGTTTGGGATGATAGGTGTCATAAAGCTTTCGAAGCCATCAAGGCCTACCTGCACAAGCCACCGGTGTTGACGCCGCCTGTAACGGGAAAACCTTTGATCCTATACCTGTCAGTCACTCCATCCTCAATGGGATGCATGTTGGCGCAGGAAGGAGATGATGGGGTGGAAAGGGCCGTTTACTACCTCAGTAAAAAGATGGTTGGACCCGAGGAGCATTACACTCCCCTAGAAAAGACATGCTGGGCACTTGTATGGGCTTCCAAGAAGTTGAGACATTATATGTTAGCCTACCCGGTCAGGCTAATATCTCGGATGGATCCCCTAAAGTATCTATTCGAAAAACCGGCCCTCACGGGTAGGATGGCACGGTGGTTGTTGATGTTGGCCGAGTTTGAACTAAAATATGTCACCCGAAAGTCGGTAAAAGGAAGAGCCGTCACAGAGTTCCTAGCCGATTGCCCAGTCGAGAGAGGGGAGGATGCCGAATTCAATTTCCCCGACGAAGACATAATGACGGTAGCTGAGGACATTTGGCAGTTGTACTTTGATGGAGCAGCCAACTAGAAAGGATTTGGAATCGGTGTATTACTCATTTCGCCCGATGGATCGCACATCCCGTTGGCGTTCAAGCTTAACTTTGAAGTCACCAATAACCAGGCCGAGTACGAGGCTTGCATTGTAGGCATGGAGGCAGCCATCGAAATCGGCATAGAAAAACTGGAAGTTGTAGGGGATTCGAACTTAGTTGTGTCTCAAGCGAATGGTGACTAGAAGGTTAAGGAAGAGAAGTTGAAACCATACCATCAGGATCTCGAAGACCTTATCCCTCACTTCAGCAAGGTGACATTCACTCATGTCCCGAGGTTCAAAAATCAGTTTGCAGACGCTTTGGCAACATTGGCATCAATGATCGAGATCCCTGTTGGCATAAAGTTAAGACCAATTGTGATAGAACAAAGGGATATTCCAGTACACCAGCACGTCATGGTGGTCGACGAGCCCGATGATGGCCATCCACGGTATTATGACATTTGGAGGTACATAGAAAGAGGAGAATACCCCGTGGGAGCGAACAAGGGAGACCGAATCGCTCTCCAGAGGATGGCAACTCAGTACATTCTATGCGGGGGAAACTTATATCGAAGATCGCCCTGTGGCACACATAAGCTTTGCATCCATGGAGAAGATGCGAAAAGGGTAATGGAAGAAGTTCACGAGGGTGTATGCGGTCCTCACATAAGCGGCATAATGCTTGCAAAGAAGATTCTCAGGCAGGGATACTTCTGGTCCACCATGGAAACAGAATGTGTAGAGTATGTGCGAAGGTGTAAAAAGTGCCAAATTCACGCCAATCTCACGCATGTCCCGCCGCACGAGCTGCAACAAATGACCTCGCCATGGCCCTTCTCGACGTGGGGAATTGATGTCATCGGAAGGATAGTGCCGGCAGCATCTAATGGTCACAAGTTCATTTTGGTAGCCGTCGATTATTTCACGAAATGGGTAGAAGCTGCTTCCTACACCACTTTGTTTGCGGTTCAAGTTGCACATTTCATCAAGCAAAACGTCATTTACCGGTATGGGGTCCCCCAGGCTTTCGTATCTGATAATGGGGTTCATTTCAAAGGACGGGCCCGGGAAGTTCTGGATGAATTTCAAATCCAGGTGCACAAATCGACGATTTATCGGCCGCAGACCAATGGCGCTGTGGAAGCGGCAAACAAGAGATCAAGGCCATTCTGGAGAAAACTCTGCAAGGGACTGGCATGAGCGACTACCCCTGGCTTTATGGGGGTATCGCACATCGGTGCGGACACCAACTGAGCAACCCCTACTCTTTGGTTTATGGAATGGAAGCGATTTCCCATCGAGTTAGAAGTCCCATCTCTTGGACCATGATTGAATGTGAAGTCCAAGAGGCAGAGTGGTTGAGTAACCGATTTGAAGAGCTTATGCTATTTGATGAACGCCGGTTAAGGGCTCTTTACCACATCCAAGGGTACCAACGAAGGATTGCACGGGCATTCAACAAGAAAGTGAAACCCAGGAACTTGGTAGAAGGTGACATGGTTTTGAAGGAAATCCGGGCTCCGGTTTACGACCCACGAGGAAAGTTTCGACCAAAGTGGTTCGGGCCGTACATTATCAAGACCATCCTTTCTGGAGGAGCTACGCAACTCATCGACTTGGACGGAAACGAATTCTCAACCTTGGTCAACTTGGATCACCTCAAGCGCTATTACCTCTGAGAGAAGCTCGCTAGGTTGAAAACCGCAAGGGCGGGCAGTCCTAGGCAAAAATTAGAGCAAAGCCTGCTAGGATGAAAACCCGTCAGGGCATCCTAGGCAAATGTTAAGGCATACAATAAATGAGCTCGCTAGACCGAAAATTCGAAAGGGCGGTTCTAGGCAAAAGTTAGAGCGCAAAAGGAGAGTGTTAAAACCAGAGCGAACCCTACCCTGAACTACGTCATGACCTGATTCCTTCGCCAGAAGGATACGTAGGCAGTCTCACACTGAGGCCCGGTCACGATCCATCAAAATAAAAATCTAGGTTGAGAAGACTTGAAGAACAAGAGTCGAAAAGGGGGAAACCCTCCAAGACTCGTTTTTGTTAACACGATTACTTCTACTACATAAGATTGAGCAAAGTTTTCATAACAAAAGAAGTACGACGTAATAAAAAAGGGTCCACAATTTATTCAACGGTCAGGGTGATAGGATTGAGTCAGTTTCCTTGAACTCCGGCTCTTGCAGCAATGTCCCTCCTAAGCCATTTCCGATAGCTCCCGCGTATCGCCACAGAAGGGTAGGGATGTGCGTCGGTCACCTCTCGAGTCCTCCAGAAACGCTGGTAATGGCAAAGAACTTAATGTCCAAAGAAGGGCAAAACCACATCCACGAGAACCTCCGCAGGGGCCTCTGCCTCAAACCGAGCTGACGCTGAATGCGGTAGGGGATGTAGAAAGTAAAAGCTCCCAAACCAGCAAGGACGACCCACTGAGGGCCCATGTAGTGCACTATCATGGGAGGAAGATCCAGCCATTGACACCTCCAAGCAATGGTCTCCGCTCGCCGGCGCCTGAGAAAATCGACCCACTCGGCTCTGCTCCTATCCTCAAACTCAAAGCATCGCTGAGAGAGTAACCTCGCCTCGTATGCCCAGTTGCCAGGAGGAATGGTCAGTACGTTCACTTTATCGCAAAGCCAAAGCTGTGGAAAGAAAGAAAACAATTGAGGGGCCTTAGATAACCAAGCCGAGCGTTGAGGTAAAATGAGAACGTGGGAGAAACCCGAAAAAGGAGAGCTGAGTGAGAAGCCAACCTGTAGGAGAAGTGGGTGCCCCGAAAGTCTCGGTCTCTCAACAAACCTTGTCCAAACCAATCAATGTCTTGGCAGAACCATCGGAATCACGTCCTTCCGAGCCTCGATCTGAGCAACGTTAACCAATGCCGAGCTAGCATGGCCGAGAAGGAACCAAGAGATAGGCTGCGAGCAAGCACATGCAGAGAGCAGTCATGCGTCGAGTCTGATAAGTCATGTCTCTAAGATCGCCAGGAGGAGAGAATAGCTCGATAAGGCGCATGGCATTAAGGTGGCCATTCCTGACCAAGTAGCGAGCGGCATTATCGCTTAGTCCAAGGGCCGCGACCAAGACTCTATAAGCACTCTCGCGTACAGGGGGAATGATGACCTCCCCCGAGCCAAAACCCCCAAGGTATGCACGGAACTCCTCGACAGTGGGACAGAGCTCCTGATCGCCAAATCGGAACACGTGAACCTCCGGATCCCAGAAACTCACGGCTGCCTTAAAAAGCTCGGGACGAAGGCGAATGTTACGAAGGTACCTCATGGAGTAGAGACCGTGAGCTCGAAAGTTGAGCCAATCGACACCTTCCATAGAAGCCAACCATGGACGAAGCAAACCTGTGAGAGAAAGAGCCATTTCAAGGAACAAAGAAAGAAGACAAGACTTGGATGAGGTGTGGGGAATATAGAATGAGAGAGCCTGAATTTATAGGAGAGGTAGAAGGACAACTTCAACTTTCAAAGAGCCTCGGGTTTCAAAAGCGCAAGTTTTCCACGAGTCCAACATAGGGAAAAACTTGGTCAAGTCCTAAAAGGTTCAAAACAGACATGCATTGGTTCAGAAATGCCATTGCATGGGTCAAACCTCAACCCCCGAGCAATCTGCCTTGGAAAGCAGCAAAACTGGAATCTGTCAGGAAAATTACCTCGCGCGGCACCTTGATGGGTCGCACGGCATATTGAAATCAAGGAAATTCCACGGCAGAGTGATTGAGGTACCGTGGGGCAGATCTTCATCCGCGCGGCACCTTGGTCTATCCGCACGGCAGGTTGAGTCTGCATTTCTGCAGTTTTTGACAGCAACACATCAAGGTGGAATCGAGGCCCCGCAAAGCACAAACCAGCACCTAAACACACTCTAACGGGTATTTGGGATTTCATGGATGTTTCGTTTCAAGATAACTCCCGGGATTCGTCGTCGTGGCACGAAAACTCGATAAAATCCGTTCCTTAAGCCATGTCAAGGTATCAAAGTCCGTTTCGGGTCATTCCAAATCGTTCTTTCAAGTCCTACAGGTCGTAATGTTCAAAAGTGACTTGCTAAAATCAACATTTTCCTACTTTTAAAAGTGTCGTAATGTTCAAAAGTGTCCAGAGTCAAAACTCGAGAATGTCACATGCTAAAATCAACATTTTCCTACTTTTTCGAGTATATTCCAACGGCAAAGTCAAGTTTCCGAGCCTCATAGCGAGATCAAAAGGTCGTTATTGCCTTATGCTCGTGTCTGGAGTCAGTTGCAAAGATGTCTATATAAAGTCTTGTATACAGAGTCGATTTTACCAAGGTTTACCTAGTTGCTTTCTTTGATTTCTATTTCACTGTCAATATGCTTCAATTGTTAATGCATCCCTCATCACAAACCTCACATTCGGTTCAGCGGTTGGTTGCACACCCCGGTTAATGTTTTTAGTTATTCAATTTTCTTCATACGAACAAAAGGAGATTGAATGGCATAAACAATGGAAGGACAAAATCTCTGTATAAATCCAAAGGCATCCATGAGTCGAAGTACAAAAAGGGGCACAATGACCCAATGATCGAAGTCCTATCTACCAGGGGCAAACAGGCGCCCTACAAAAGAAGCATGCAGGCTTCGTCAAAAACACAAAACAAAAGAGGAGCTCAACTCTCATCCTCGTCCTCGCCCTCGCTCTCCTCCTCGTCCTCTACGGAAATCTCCTCGTCCGCAGGAGAGCTGCTCGCCGCCTGAGTGCCGGTCGCCCTAGGCACAGTGTCTCCTAAGGTGACCTCCAGGTCAACGTCTGTAGGCTCGGGTGTATCGTCCTCGGAAACGTCGATAGGCTCGTCCTCGGTCCCTACAGAGCGTCGTGTCCTCTTCGACGCCGGCTCCTCCCGTGAGCCGACAGAGGAGACTTGTCGTACTATCGGGCGGACAGACTTCCGCCGCAACCCTCGTGTAGCCCCTCCTCTGGCCTGCAATGGTATAAGCATTCATATGACATTTGCATCATAATCATAATATAAGCGGTAGAAGTAAAGCAAATGACTAAAGTTCGAGAGTGTACCATCGACCCGCCAACGCGAGGCAACACCTCTGGAGGGTGGCCCATGGCGTACTGCCTCACCAACTGCTCCAGGCCCATCATGGCCTCCGCCATCTCCTTCACGTACCCTAGAGGAGCCTGCAATGAAGGAAATTGATCAGAATATGCAAGCAGAGCAAATGTACAGAAGATTGAAAATATGTTATACCTGAGCAAGGGACCCCGGAGCCTCAACAGGAGGACGTGGCATCACGACCACACCAGGGACTCCCTGAGGGGTCGGCACGTCCACTGTCCAAGAAAGGGCAGGGAGGCTAGCACCGCTCAGGCTGGCGCCCTCGCCGCGACCTCTGTCACTGCGGCCTCCGTCTCCTCCACTGACTCCACCGCCTCTATCCCTCTTCTTTCCCCTTCCTCCTCCAGCACCCTCTGCGTGCCACATGTCGCCTCCCAAGCGGCCGCGTATCCCAGACACGCCATCAATCGAGAAACGATTCTGCGTAGTCCGCCGCCAAGGCGGCTGCCTCGAAGCGACTCTAACTCGAGTGCGGCCTCGTAAGCTGCTCGACCTCCTCCGGTGTCTTGGTCCGTCCTCTGTACTAGGGCTAGAAGCAGCCCAGGGACTCGAAAACATCCGGCCTCGGCATTTGGCGTGACACTCAGTCACCCAAGTACCACTGCCCAGCCATAAGGGGACTCGAGAAGCACTCTCCCACTGGGGCAACCACCTACTCTGTGCAATGTAGGGGATCTCGGCGGTCCCACACCCGCCAGAGGGACCTGTCATTAAGGATAAGCAATGTCAAAGTACTGTTTATATAAAGATGAGCAAGAAATAGAAACAAAAGTGCTTTGATACCTGATCAGGACGCAGCTCGTCCAAGTACAGGCGGAAGGCATCCAGCTTGCCTCTTCCCCTCTTCACGCCCTTATACTCTGTCGACCAGCGTAGGGCTCGAGGAAGTATCGTGTCGTCAGGACACGTGGTCTCAGGAGGGTACATCCCTATCACCTCGTACGTCCAAAGCTGCAATTCAAGACATGGAAAGTTAGCACAAGATATACATTGAATAGATACAAATGGAAAAGCTAACTGTTCATAAGAAAGGAAACGAAATATACCTCCTAGACCCTCCAGTAGCCTCTGAGGCTCACTCCTGCTCCGCGAGACAAAGAGCCCATGAAGGCGTAGCACGTCCCCAGTGCTGCACCTCCCCAGTCAAAACGGGCGATCTCCCCGGCGTCCCTCAAGGCCGGGAGAAGCGAAAGGTGTACCCGGTTGCGCCTGTTGGGAAACAAAGACGCACCGAGTAAGTACAGCAGGAAGCACCTCGCTATCTGCTCCTCCTCCACCTTATCAGTCGGGAGCCTCTCCGTCCAAAACCTCAAGAGCTGGGCGTACTTCGCGTCATCATCCTCCGCCCTCAGCTCGTGTCCCAGCATCGCTCGCTGGAACGCCGCCTGCCTCCATGTGGCAGCGTCAAAAGGGATAGGGTCACCTCCGACCCTGAGACCGGTAATCGCCGCAAAGTCCAACGGCGTCACGGTCAGCTCACCAAAAGAGAAGTGGAGGGTGTTCGTCGTATCCCACCACCTCTCAGCCAAAGCCCTCACCACCGGGCGGTCGTTGCACACGCCCCTCGCCAGCACCCCCACGAACTCTCCAAAGCACGCCTGCCTTACTATCTCCCGCGAAGCCTCGGGCAACCTCTCCCAAAACGTCGGCACAGCCGCCGAGCCTCCATAGCACGAGAGCGAGATCGCCTGTTACAACAAACCAGCAATATTCAATAAACAGGCATGGCATACAATACAGTGGTGTACTTGGATACAATGGAAATACGATGCATTGGAATTTAAAATACAAATATTTAAAGTATACCTCGTCTCGGCGCAAAGAAAGGTGCCGCTGAGGGTCCCTCAAGACCAGAGCCTCGTCGTAAGTCGGCCTCCTCGGAGTGTAAGGGTCGAAAAGTGAAGGCACCACCACGTGCTGAAAGGGCACGTAGGCCGCCTCATCGTAGGGCACTCGCCCCTGCAATGCCAGTGTCGCCTCAGCCACCACAGTGATGCGAGGAGCCATCACCCCGGCCTCCTCAGCTCGCCTCTCCTCAGCCTCCGGCTCTCTAACACCCCCGGTCCCAAACCCGATCAGAAGCTCCGCCTCGCGGGCCGCCAGTAAGGCGTCCGCCAACCCAGGAAACCCCCGCACCACCTCCAGTACGTCCTCCATGGATGCCGTCGCTAAGTAATCGCCCATGCCTATAGGGCGTGACGACCCTGCACGTGTACCACTGTCCACAAACATAGGCGGTGTGTCCTCCACCACCGGCTCCACCTCAGGCTCACCCTCGACGACTGGGGCCTTCCCCAAGTCGGTCAGAGGCTCTCTCACGGGAGAGGCCTCGTCTCCTCCACCACCTAGTCTAAACCACCACCACTGTGACCCTCGTAGTCCTCTCAACGGCGGCGCGCCTCGGCCGGCCCGAAACTGACATCGTCCCTCGACTCCACTGCACCCGGAGTCTCCGTCCCCTGACCATATCCGGCCAACACTACATTGCCCCCGTCGCTTCCACCGCTGCCGACCACCGTGGCAGCTCGGACCGTGACCACCTCGGACAATGTCGCCTGGTCCGAGACCCCCGGGGCGTCCTCGGCCATCGTAACACCCTCCGGAGCAGTCGGAGGTGGTGTAGTCGCAACTCATGACGAATGATCGTCCCCCGGTATCTCGCCGCTATCCATATACAAGAAAGAGAGAGAGAGAGCGGTCCAGAGAGAGAGAGAGCGGTCCAGAGAGAGGGAGCAGCGAGAGAGAGAGAAAGAGATGATCGAGAGAGAGATGATCGGGAGAGAGGGAGCAGCGAGAGAGAAAGAGATGATCGAGAGAGAGAGAGAGAGAGAGAAATTGAAACATAGTACTATGTGATGTTTATGAAAGAACCTTTCACGCTTGCATCTGCGTTCTTGCTCACACACGCATTATGTGACCTAGGATGGGAGTAACGAAGATAAACCTTTTATTTTTATTTTTTATATGTTACATATAGATTTATGTTTTTACAGTTGTCCAAGTCCATTGCAATGCTACTAAGTTTGATTCTGAGAAAAGTTCGTGGCATTTCCGTGTTAAATCTAATTCAAAACCAAGAGATAGATGCAGGAAAATAGAAGAAGAAAAAGAAGGGGCTTTTCATTGAATAAACACCCGGGGTAACTCCCGGGATTTTGTCATTACATTTCAAAAAAGAAAAAAAGAAAAAGAGAGAAGACGACCGAACAACAAAATAAAACAGGGCCTACTGCCCTTCATTTTTCCTTCTCCTTCTCCAGCCCCCGTCTCAGTCGCTAGCCCCGTCCGAGCGGTCATCCGAACCATTCGGATTACCCTCGGAGTCTTCCGCTGTCTCGTCTGACTCACGCCCAAGGACAGAGTCGGAGTCCTCCTTGTCATCCAGTTGGTCGAACGCAAAATCTTGCAGATTCGACACCGCGCGGTGGAGAGTGCGAATCGTCCCAATGAGCCTCCCGATTTGCTGGTTGAGTGCTTCGATCTCCCGACGGTAGAAAGACATCTCGGGGTCCAGGGACTCGACCCGGGCCACTAAGTCGCTGCTCGCCATCCGTAGACTTCGAAAACAGACTTTTTTTTTTGGAAAGACTCGAAGAGAGTAGAGAGGCTCTTGGGATTTTGATTGTAGTACATGAATTGTGGCACCCCCCATGCTTATAAAGATGTTCCAGCCAACGAAAGGGCACACCCGAATTAATGGCACCCTTAAACCTTTCAACTGTACTCGGAAATCGAAAAGGTGCTTAGAAGATCGAGGTGCCGCGCGCCCCTGACTTAACCCGCACGGCACCCTGGCTTAGAAGCTTAGATGCCTCTTCTCGAAAATTGATCCAATCAGCCACCAAAATCCTCTTGGAAACTCAATTCTCAGCCGTTTTGCAGAAAAGATCCCTTAGAATGTCGTGCATTGGTTACAACACTATTTGATCCCTTGGAGATTTGCTGAATTCGCCTTTTTCTCGGTATCCGTCTTCCGGGACTCATCGTGACTGGTTCGCGGAATCAACATATTTTCCCAAGATCAAAAATTCAAGATTCAATTTTAGCCTTCGAGGGCTCGTCTCAAAAATTCAAAATTCAATTTTAACCTCCCGAGGCTCGTCTCAAAATTCAATTTTAGCCCCCAGGGCTCGTCTCAAAAATTCAAAATCCGATTTCCGCCTCAAGGGCTCCCAGCGCCTTCGTCTCGAGCCACGGCCCAGCCAGACTGCGCCTCTTCGTCTCGAGCCACGGCCCAGCCAGACCCAGCGCCTCTTCGTCTCGAGCCCACGGCCCAAAGGGCCTAACGTCTCTTTTCGCCTCGATTTCTGCCCCCCGAAGGCTCATTTCAATTTTCGCCTCCCGAGGGCCTGTCTCAGGTTTTTCAATACTCTGCATGATACACGGCACCGCAAGCGCGCTTTTGCATGAGTTTGTCCTCCGGGACTTGTTCTCTCGCATTGCATTGTCCCGATTGAACTACGCTGGTCTGATCCCTACAATGGGGTACGTAGGCAGCTCCCCGAGCGCGACCACCGTCGTTATTTACTTGCATTTTTCGTTTTGTCTCTATTCAAAGGTGCTAGAGCAACGGATTGGGATGCCTATTCTTTAAGCGTCACTCGTACCAACCAATGGTATCCGAGTTACATTAAAGAGGGACTACTGTAGACACCCCAATCCGGACCTCGGAAAGCCTTTGTCCACCCCGATGATGAAATAGAGGAAACGATACCTTCGTGAGCTTGAAAAAGGATCTCCCTAAACCCAAAGAGAACCAAAAACCTGAAAAGCCCAGATAAAAGCCCAACAAAGGCCCAAAAGAGCCCTGGACCGAAGGAAGAGGAACCGAGGTGGATTGGAGCGCCACGGCACCACTGAAATTCAAGGGTAGCCGTGCGCGGCATACCACACCGCGGCACCTTGAGCAAAAAGTGGCGGCTCGAAGGTATCGGCCACGCCATTGAGCCCACGGTGATGGTAGCTCAACCGAAAATGCACTTTTGGCCCGCCCAGAAAATACCTCCACCAATTGAATTCAAAATCCTTGGCCCTTTGCCTATAAATTAACCCCTCCATTGAAGGGAAAGGGGTCCCTCTTGGCCTTTCTTTTGAGTCACTCTCTTGCCTTCATCTTGGCTTTCTCACTCTACTTTCTTTCTCTAAGTTTCTACACCCACTTTCTTGTTTCCATTTCCATTCCCAAACCTTAAAGAATGTCATTCCCAAAAGGCCTTCTTTAAGTGCTCTCATTCACTCCCCTCTCATCATTGAAGTTGATCTTTCATTAACTTTAAAGCCCCATCACCCAAAGCACCTAACCTTCCCTCACACCCATACTCCTTTTGTCTCATTTGACCTCTTCCATCAACACCTGTGACGACCCATCTACACCCTCGCCTCAAAGATCCTTGATCAAGCTCGAAATCAAAGGTATAAACTAGTTTTCTCGGACTAGACTCCGTTCTGGTCCTGAGGGGACCTTTCTGTCAGTAGGTCTAACCCCCTTTTGGTTAGATCCTGACCAAAAACCATTTTTCAGAAAACCAAGCAGACCTTTGTCTTTGAGGTTGAGAAACGCGCGATCATCGCTCAGACAGCGGCATCCCGACCCTCAACGCACGGCATAGTATACACTAATGCTATTGTGAGCATTTGCTGGATACGAAGTTTTCCTCATTGTGGTTACTGTTTTCTTTGTTTCTTGTTTACGTAGCTCTTAAAATAAGACCATATCTACAAGCCATGTTAGGCTCTTCTAAAATCTTTTCAAGATCATCCCAAATGATCAAAAACGTTGAAAGCTACTTTAAAACTATGTTTTGAGAAGGATAATGACGTTCTTGGGATGATCTGACCGCCGTGAGGCTACTCATGAGTTTTCAAAAGATCTACAGAGAAACCAGTGAGCTAAATGATGTTTTGAAAGACTGCAACAGTCTGACAGCAGAGCAGGTGCCACGCACGGCATGTTGAGATGCCTCGCACGGCATCTCAGGGTGCCGTGAGCGGTATTCTGAGGTCCAAACAGTCTGTTGAATGTTATTTACTTCCATTTATTCATATCATTTTATCACGACTGTACAGATAGCACCACCTGCACGTCAATGTGATATATTTTCCGTGTCTCTTCCCCGTTACGTGCTTTATTAAAGAGTTTGATAGTCTAAATAATATTGAAGATTCCCCCCCTTTTTGAAAACATCAAGTAGAGACCGGTCTTACCGGGTGAATGGGGTGCTTTTTAAAGAAAAACCTTCCTCATTCGTAATGTGTCTCCCGAACCTATCATCTCAACGTTTTCGCTAGACCAAAAGCCTTTCTTTTTCAAATCAAACTCTCGGTTTCTCGGGTGACCCATCTCAAAAAAAATCCGGGTGGCGACTCTTCGAGCGCAAGTGCTTCTTCGGGTGCGGGAACCCACACCGATAGTTTTTAGTTTTTTGAAAAAGACAATTCCGAGTGACCATCGCACACCAAATAATACTGAGTGATCATCGCATCTATTGATATCAGTATAACTACTATTGTACTCGGCGTTTCAGTGGTTAGAATATACTACTATATATGGTCGTCCCCGAGGAGAATGGAGTACGTTGAAGTTCTCTTCTACCCATTTTAAATGTGGGAACAAAAATAATGGATCTGTAATCAGCACATATGAGGTTGCTTCATTTTGTTGGAGTGACAAGACATGTTGGAATCAATTCGTGAGCTCTTAGGAGTATATTGATTTTTGTACAAGTCCTTGTATTCCTATCTTAAAATTTTGCCTTGTACTAGCCAGTACTTCATTAATCAGACACCCAGAACACCATACGTACAACAGGAAGCAACACGATCATGACACGGGGGCCACCAACACAACAACGCGCAAAATTACCATATTAGACAGCGGACAACACTCGGCCTTCCACAATCAATGGGTACAATTGGAAAAATATAATCGAGCCAAAATCGGCAACCCAAAACAACTTCTTTTTACACAGGTTGGATACTCCATCCGTCCATAGTTGATAGTCCATTACAACAGTCCACTAATTGAGTTGAGATTTGTTTTAAATCGTTGTGGAAAAATTCAAAAACGTCCAACACTTTGTGGAAAATTTCAGAAACGTCCAACACTTTGTGGAAAAATTTCAGAAACGTCCAACACTGTGGGAAAATTCAAAATTAAAAAACGTCCAACAGTTTGTGGAAAAATTTCAGAAACATCCAACACTTTGCGGAAAATTGCAAAATTCAAAAACGTCCAACACTTTGTGTAAAAATTCAGAAACGTCCAACACTCAAATGTGTACAAAAGTAGAATCCACACCCACATCCACATACTTCTTCTTATCTAGGACTACGGCCTTGTTTTGATAAAGTTGGTATTCCCTATTGTAGACATCCCAATCTGGACCTCCGAATAATTATTAAGTTTCCCCGATAATGAAATAAGGAAAAATACACCTTCAAGGCTTGGATTGTTGTTCATTTCTTACTCCTTCCCTAACCTCAAAAAAAATCTCATTTTAAAGATGTAGAGTGGCCTCCGGTTTAATTGCAAAAGAGAAAGATGTGTTTATTTTGTCAAAAATAACTTTTTTCATGACACGTTGAGGGTAAAATGGGAACACATTTCAACGTATAAAACGGATTTGAGTGAAACCAATTGAGTTAGAAAAAGGACTCGACAAACTTTTCAACACTTCGAACCGTGCCCAAATCCGAGTTCGGGAGTGTCCGGAGCACCCCTGCGAAGTTTGGTGTGCTGTGCTGTCTCGAAAAACCGCACGGCATTCCAGAAACTCGGCGCGGCATTTCAAAACGTAGCGCGGCATTTCAGAAAATTTCCAAAGAATCACTCCGCCGCACGAGATTTCAATATACACCATAGCATTTCTCTTTATGTCGCGCGGCGTTTTGGGATAAAGTTCTGACAACAGCAGAAAGTTGTCGGCCACGCCTGCAGGTGCAATAATCCGGCCCAGAAGTCACCTCCCCTATTTGCAGTGTTCATCATTGGCTCTCTTGCTTATAAATGCACCCCCCTCTAGTTGAGAAGTATCCCTTCAACTCCAAATAAAGTTATTCTGCCATTTTCTAGACTCTCACTCACTCTCTCTAAAAATACACCTTTTGATTATCTCTCTACAACTCTTTACACCCATCACCACTATACATACATCTTTCTCTCTTTACACCAACCCCTAAGCTGGGCCATTACAAAATCAATCTCATATTGATTTCTCTCTCTCTCTCTCTCTCTCTCTCTCTCTCTCTCTCTACACTCATTTGCTCACAAGTCACTCAAAACTCAATCCAAATCAACCTCCACTCGTCATCTTCAAGCACATCCAATCTTCGATCTTAAGGTATAAATAAACTTCTTGGGCTAAAACCACATTTTAGCCTTGAGGGGAGCTCACCGAGACCCTTCCCAGTCCATCTATACTAGGTTTGGGTCTCGAACGAGTTTTATATTCAAAAAGCACAAATAATCAGTTTATGCACCGGATACGCTACATCGTGTGGCGTTTTACGACACCGCACGGCGTAGTGTATTACGCCGTGCATTATTTTATTTCTTGTACATACTTATTCTTGTGTTATTCTGTTTAATCTGCTTATTAATTTTCTGTGCGAGTACATTCCAGAGTCGAGTTTCATGTTAAAAGTTTTTTTTTTTTTTTACTTTATTAAATCTTTCAACATGTCAAAAAGCTTTTAACACTGTTTTACATGATAAGATGAACAAAAAGGTCACGTAAATCATTTTTCAGATATTCAGAAAATATAACAAACTATTTTGCGGACCTATGGTTTGTTCTGTCATGTAAAAGCGAATTGATTCTGGAATGTGTAGATAAGTACACCGCATGACGTTATTAGTATGCGGCACGGCATTTCAGAAACGCGGTGTGGCATATTAAAACACTGCACCACCGCACGACGTTATTGGTATACGGCACTGCATTTCAGAAACGCGGTGCGGTATATTAAAACACTGCACCACCGCACAGCATTATTGGTATGCGGCACGGCATTTCAGAAACGCGGTGCGGCATATTAAAATACTGCACGGCATTCTGTTCACAGTAGCAGTCTCGAGTTTTTGTTTAGTTTCATTCATGTACATTGTTCATCAATTTCATACTGTACAGTGTGCACCCAAACATGCCGATGTGTTATATTTAATCCCGTGTCACTTTCCCAAACATGTTTTAAAGTTAAGTTTTTCAAATGATATTAAATCTCCCATTTAAAATGCTTAGTAAAGACCGATCTTTAATGGGCGAGCGGGGTGCTATTTCGAAAAAATCTTCCCCGCTCGTAACGTGGCTCTTGGATCCAAAATGTCAACGTTTTCGCTAGACTAAAAGTCTTTTTCAAACGAGTTCTCAATTTTTCGGATCATCTATCTCGAAAATCTGGGTGGCGACTCTTCGAGCGCGCTTTTGGGCGCGGGAGCCCACAGTGGCGACTCTGCTGGGGACTTTTATTCAATACATTATATGTGCTTTTTTTTTTAAAAGAAGAAGAATAAAGAGTATTGAATAATCAAGAGGGCCAAACTTGAAAGACATTTTTCTTGGGGGATTTAAAATCATTTGAGAATCTTAATTTTTTTTTTATACTTTGCACCGCACAAGTCTCGCTAGTGTATTTCGGCTATCTTGTCTAGTTTACTGGTGACAAGCTCTCTTGGGATGCCTAGCAATCCTCGACTATGATGGGCCATCGTGTTGTTCGACCATTGTCTTTCAATACACTTGACATGTGGTAGTACATCTTGGCTCTAGTTCGGGGAACCCTTTTGAGACCAAAACCGACCTTCTGCACTTGTACATACCGTAGAACCTTCCCAATTAGGTCAGGAACCCGTGGTTAAGACTTATGTGATATATTCTGTTTACATGCATATCTTTCTTGCACATACATATCATCCATTCATCATTGCATTCATGCAGGCTAGAGGCTAGGCCCCCACAAACCGGTAGGTTAATCCGCCTTTTAGAATTATTCTAGGTTCCGCGGTTTTTAGAAGGTTGTTAACACCCGATGAAGAGTCGTGGCCCATGGGACGCACGTTGCTTAATACTAATTAGTCCTTAAAAATAACGCATTTGGGGGAAATCAATTCTTACTAAGTTTTCGATGCATTTTTCAATCAAAGGTTCCAACAACAAAAAAATACACGAAGGAATGAATAGGGTATTAATGCTGTGATACTTACACCGTTTAGGCTAATAGCGCCATGCCGCTCACGCCATTCCGGTCACAGTACTGCATCATTTTTACCACGTCATTTCAAAACAAAAATTGAATCTTTGAAAAAAAATAAAATAATGAAGACTTCATTTGTTTTGACATCTCTCAAGTTTCGTTGTTTATAAAGGATACATTGTCAAAAGAAACTCTGAGGATCGAGGCAACTTTTTGAAACTATTTTCTGTGAGTTTAGGAGACTTAAAATCTATGGAGTATGAGATACCTCCGGTGTTCGCCGTGTCCGAACGGCCCCTTTAGTCTGGATCTAGCCTTAGGATATGCTTGTATCTAGGTTTCGGCAACCTTATTGCTTTGTCTCGGATGGTCAAGATAAGGAGATTGACTCTGATTCTGAAGCATTCGAAATTTAACCTGCCTGACACGACTTACCCGTGGCTACTGAAACCCTTGGTACAGTCATATCCTGAGTGAGGTTTAGAGCTGGGGTAGATCTGCAGGAAATTAGGACGGTGACAACAACGACGACTTATGTGCATAGAATCTTCCAAAGTTGAGACAGTGACTCATTTTTTAGAACTATGTGTTATATCTAGCTTGATGCATTTTCGTGCTCACGTGCCGTATCATATCATCGCACTGCAATGCACATGGTCCGTCCACTGGACACTCGTGTACTTGTCTTCTGAGACTCGCACTCACTCTCGATTCCTCCTCCGCCCTTCTCTCCTTCCATCCCCGTGGTCTAAAAAGATTGCCAAGACTCGATGAAGAGCCGCGCATCTGCACGATTTCTAAATCAAATGATCCTTAGAACGATAAAGCCTTGGGGATGTCAAAATTTGTTAAGTCGTCAATATATTTTGCAATCAAGAATTCAATGGAGATTAATAAAACAATTGAGCTACAATGTCGTGATACTCACACCACCCAGGTTATTGTGTCAAGTCACTTACACTGCTTAGGCTAATGGTGCCATGTCGCTTACGCTGCCTCGGTTACAGTATCATGTCATTTACGCCAAACAATTTCTAAAACTAAAATTGAAACTTTGAATGAAAAATGGTAGGGACTTAATTTCTTTTGCCAGCCCCTGAGACTTGTCATTCCTGATCAAAGGATACACTATTAAAAGAAACGCTGAGGATCGAGGCAATCTTAAGGGATCGCATTGTCGGTCTAGGAGACCTTAAATCCATGGAGTTTGCGATACCTCCGGCGTTTGCCATGCCCACTCCCCTGGTTCAGTCTAGCCTTAAGGAACATTGGTATCTGAATTTCGGCACTCATATTGCTCTGTCTCAGATGGTCAAGATAAAGAGATTGGCTCTGATTCCGAAGCATTCGGAATTTAACCTACTAGACATGACCTACCCGGATTGTCAGAAGTGATCTGTGCCATGTCTTAAGTGAGATTTGAACCACGGTAGGTCCTTAGGATAGTCTAGGAGATTTTAAATCCATGGAGTTTGAGATACCTTTGGTGTTCGCCATGCCCAAAAAGCCCTCGATTTGGGCTAGCCTTAAGAACACCAGTATCTGGGTTACAACAATCTTATTACTTTGATGGTCATGATAAAGGCATTGGGTCTATCCCTGCTAAACAACCTACCCGTGGTTGTTGGAAGCCATCTGTGCAGTGCCTTAAGTGAGACCAGGCTGGGTTAGACCTTAGGACAACATCAAGATCGATGACAAGGACATGACACGTTCTTTCTTTTTCAGAAATACGTCTGGGAGTCATCTAAAATTCACTTTTTGCTTTACTGTCAGTACTGAGCCACCCACCCTACACAAAACCATACCGCATTCTTCGATCACGTCAATGGCAAGGCAAACAGAACTGAATGAGCTGAAAAAGACTATGGAGGAAATGAGTCAGAAAATGGACAAGATGCTAACTCTGGTCCAAGGGCTGGTCAACCTTTTCACCTCCATAATCCCGAACAAAAATGTGGGATTGAATGATGATGTTGGGGACCTAAGGGCCGATAGGGCTGACAAACTTTTCTCAAAAGTAAAGCTCTCAGAAATGTTCAAGGACCTGGCTGAAATTCTTGATGATAGGGCTCACTCGAAGGAAGATACACCCTTGACCAAAACCAGTGCTGAAATGCATATTGTCTCAGCAGAAATACATGAGATCAATCCCAGAGGCAAAAGGATTTGTCCCGTTGATAGCAAAAGGCTATACGGTTGCAAAGCAAGTAAGGCTTCCGTTAGGGGCACCACCATGAACTTTCAACTCAGTCGCAGAACCAAACGAAGGGTCTTCTCCCATTTCTCTGAACCTCAATCTCTGGTTTATGAAAAGCTTCTCAAAACTGGCATCATCAAGCCACTCCCCCAAACTCATCTACCTCAAAAACTCTTAGCCCTTGTTCGGTTAGGGGTTTTGAGCAGTGTTTTTGAATAAAGGTAGAGAGATAAATGAGAGTAATGATTGTGGAGAGAGGTAAAAAGTAGAGAGATAGAGTGAAAAATGAGAATAATGATTGAAAAGTTAGAGAGAAAAAGTAGAAAAGTTGATTTTTCTAAAATTTTGGGTTTGGAGTTCCAAACCGAACAAGGCATTAGTAAATCATAACCCAAATGCCTTCTGCACCTACCATCAAATACCCGGTCATGTTACCGATGAATGCAATCATCTTCGCCACAAGATTCAAGACCTCATCGACGACAAAATCATCCCCCCACCACAGCCAAATATCATGCCCAAGCTCGATCCTTGTATCAACTCCGCCTTTTTCATCAAAGAAGGGTAAACCATCAAGAGCGATGCAACGGTCCGACCTTCCACTAGTCTGGGAGTTTTCAAGCTCTGAGTCTTTGTCCTCTAAATAACCGTCTTTGTGTTTGAGTCAGTTTGTACCTCGAGTCTCTCATACTTTCACTGTTGTGTCTGTGTGTTCTCAATTTTAAGTCTGAGAGTTAAAAAAAAAGAGTGTCAGTTTCGTGGGCCTGAACTACGTTGTGACCTGATTCCTTTACAGGATACGTAGGTAGCCTCATTATGAGGCCCGGTCATAAGCATTCAAGTCAATCCCAAGGTTTGATCATGGTCTTTGAGTCAACCCCTAGTGGTTCGGTCGCAGTCTTTTGAACGTCGCTTCTTTGTAATAAACTCAGGGTTTCGAAATTGTTTTCTACCATCAGTTGAATCATGATAATCACTTAAAAACATGAGACTATTTTTGATCGAACCCTCACCTCAGGCAAGAAGAAGAATTTCAAGGGACCACTTCCTGATGCTATATCCATTCTAAGAAGCAATATCATGACTCTGAAAAGACTTGCTCAAAACTTCAAAATCTGACCTAGACAAAAGTTAGAGCATGCAAACAAAAGCCTCTCAGTGGAGCATCTAGGATGTAGTTGTTAGGTTGCGCAATCCAAAATGAAGAAAGGCCATCGTTTCTTTCATCCTATGCATAAAGATATATCTTTTGATAGCCCCTTTTGAGCCCCATTCAAATTCTTTGAACCCCACCTAGCCAGCTATCCCCCGCATCGGGATGAAATGAAAAATAAAAGTGTCAGAAGAAACATTGAAATTCAAACATCAAAAGAGTGAAAGTGCCAAACACATCGAGATTCAAAGCATAAAAATGATGAAAGTGTTAAACAAACTGAAAGGTATTGAAGGCATGAGAAATCAAGAGAAAATGTCCACCAAAGCAAAGGGGCATAAAAAGTTCAAAGATAGCTGCTAGTTTTGAAAATCCAAAAGGAAGTGAAATTTTTGAGCCAATTATCCTTTTTTTGTTAAGCCTAAACCACGGCCCACATTACAACCCAAAAAGTCCTTTCAGATTGGAAAGCACAACTTGATAGCAAGAACCCTAGGCGTTAAGAGGCATGACCGAAAATCAATACATGGAGAAAAGTCAAAGCATTTCCCAAAGCAAAAATCCAAACAGGGACATTTTTGATCCACGGGCCATCATCAGCAACCTGGGCACGGTTTATGATAAAAACTCTCGTATTTTGACATAAACAAAATCGAAAGATTTGAATGAAAATCAATTGATGGAGTAAGACAATTTTGAAATTCCGAAAGGAGAATCCAAGAACCTGAGCATGTCTTCCATTTCAAGATAGTCAAACTCTTCGTCCAATCAGGGGCACCATTCAAAAGTTGCTTCATCTTTCTCTCCTTCGTTTGCGTTAACATGGTCTTGTCAAAATCCACCCTTTTGCCAAAAGTCAAAAGAGTCATCTCGGTCTTGTTAATTCTCGACTTGTGGAAGCCATTTCAAAGCATCGAAAATACCATGCCTAAGAGAAGCTCGTTGGGCTGAAAACCGCAAAGGCAGGTAGATCCAAGTAAAAATTAGAGCAAAAGCCTGCTAGGTCGAAAACCAGCAAGGGCAGCCTAGGCAAAAGTTAAGACAATTAATCAAAAAGGCTCGCTAGAACGAAAACCCAAAAGGGCGGTACTAAACAAAATTTAGAGCGCAAAAGGAGAGTGTTAATACCTAAGCAAAACCATAGCCCAAACTGTGTGCATGGTCAACTGGTTGCCAAAACCATCAGAACTGGGGTTCATCATTTACTGGGGCACAGCAACTCGATGTCATCTACCGAGGCAAGCGTATGTCTAACTTCGAAACTCGGGCACAGACTTCAGCTTAAAGCTCAAGCCTTGATCAAAGGAAAGTTTGAGCCCAAAGCTTGAGCCCTGACCAAAAACATACTCCAGCTCAAATCTAAGCTTCGACCAAAAACAAACTCCAACTCAAATTCAAGCCCTCACTGTAGGCAAATTCTAGCCCAAAATCCAAGATACCAGTCCACTGGCCAAAGATAGTAAAGCAAATAGGGTACTTAGATGTGTCCCTATTTTTCAAAAAAAACAAAAAACAAAAAAAGATATGTTGTACACATCGTCGTCGAGTACCAACTCGCGAATTCGAATGTTGTCCAAAAGTCATTCAACCAAGCTACGGTCCAAAAGACCTAATGCTTCCTAGTCTCTCGAGCGACGGTTCAAAAGACCTAAGCTTCTCAATCAACCAAGCTAGGGTCTATAAGACCTAATGCTTCTTAGTCTCTCGAGCGACGGTCTAAAAGACCTAAGCTTCTCATTCAACCAAGCTACGGTCCAAAAGACCTAATGCTTCCTAGTTTCTCGAGTGACGGTCCAAAAGACCTAAGTTTCACATTTAATCAAGCGATGGTCCGAAGGACCTAAGCTTCTCAATCAACCAAGCTACGGTCCCAAAGGCCTAATGCTTCTTAGTCTCTTGAGCGACGGTCTAAAAGACCTAAGCTTCACAATCAACTAAGCTACAGTCTGACAGACCTAATGCTTCTTAGTCTCTCAAGCGACGGTCAAAAGGACCGAAGCTTCTCATTCAATCGAGCGACGGTCGAAAGGACCTAAGCTTCTCATTCAATCAAGCGACGGTCAAAAAGACCTAAGCTTCTCATTCAATCGGTGACGGTCAAAAGGGCCTAAGCTTCTTTGTTTATCGAGTGACGGTCAAAAGGACCTAAGCTTCTTTGTCTATTGAGCTACGGTCAAAAGGATCTAAGCTTTTCAGTCAATCGAGCGAAGGTCAACAATACCGTAGTTTCTTTGTCTTTCGGGCCACGGTCATACCAACGTTAAGCCCCTTCGTCTCTCGGGCCACGGTCTAACCGACCTAAAGCCTCTTAGTCCCTCAGGCTATGGTCTTACCAACCTAAAGCCTCTTACTCCCTCAGGCTACGGTCTAACTGACCTAAAAGCCTCTTAGTTTCTCAGGCTGTGGTCTAAATGACCTAAGAACCTCTTAGTTTCTTGCGCTACGATCAAATCGACCTAAGGCTTCTTAATTTTTCAGGCTACGGTCTAACGGACCTAAAGCCTCTTTGTGTCTCGGGCTACGATCAAATCGACCTAAGGCTTCTTAATTTCTCAGGCTACGGTCTAACAGACCTAAAGTCTCTTCGTGTCTCAGGCTACGATCAAATTGACCTAAGGCTTCTTAGTTGCCTCTTAGTCTTCCGGGCTACGGACCTCGGGGACTCCATCATTTATCACACTTTACAAGCTTGCGCTCTACGAGCATCTTGTTCCTCGTCCCCTCGGACTTTCAAATCGCATTCAAAGCGCGTCACGCCCTTGGAGACTTCGTCATTTATCGCAATCTACGAGCATCTCCGTTTCTTAGGACTTTGTCTCTCGTCTCTGGGACTCCATCGTGCTCTAAGAGCATCTTGACTCTCGGGACTCTATCTTTCGTCCTTCGGGGCTCGCCGTATTTCTGTTTTCCAATACGACGACTCGTCGTATTTTCGCCCTTCGAGGGCTCACCTTAAATTTCGCCCTTCGAAGGCTCGCCCTTTTGAGGGCTCGTCTCAAATTTCGCCCTTTTGAGGGTTTGTCTCAGAATTTTGCCCTTCGAGGGCTCGTCTCAAATCTCGCCTTTCGAGGGCTTGTCTTAAATTTCGCCCTTCGAGGGCTCGTCTCAAATCTTGCCCTCCAAGGGCTCGTCTCAAATTTCGCCCCTTGAGGGCTCGTCTCAAATTTCGCCCCTCGAGGGCTCGTCTCAAATTTTGCCCTTCGAGGGGTACCCCTTTGAGGGCTTGTCTCAAATCTCGTCCTTCGAGGGCTCATTTGAAATCTCGTCCTTCGAGGGCTTGTCTCAAATCTTGCCCTTCAAGGGCTCGTTTGAAATCTTGCCCTTCGAAGGCTTGTCTCAAATTTCGCCCTTCGAGGGCCTTTGAGGGCTCGTCTCAAGTTTTGCCCTTCGAGGGCTGGCCCTTTGAGGGCTCGTCTCAAATTTCTCTCTTCGAGCACTCACCCTTTGAGGGCGCGTCTCAAATTTTGCCCTTTGAGGGCTCATCTCGGTTTTCACCCTTTAAGGACTCGTCGCGTTCATTTTACCCCTTCAAAGAGACATATCTCACTATTTGCACTCGCTTTAGTCCCCTGAGGGCTCGTTTGAAGAGATTTTATGATACTCGACACTATAGGCACTCAATCTTCTCAAGTATTATTTGCTTTTGCAATTTGTCCTCCGAGACTCGTTTTACATGTATTGTCCCAATCGAACTACGTTGGTCTGATCCTTACAACGGGGTACGTAGGCAGCTCCATGAGCGCGACCACTTTTATTGCATTCTTGCATTTAACTTAAAGACATTGGAGCGATGGATTGTGATGTCTATTCTTTAACGTCACTTATACCAAGCAATGATACATAAGTTCAGTTAAAGAGGGACTACTGTAGACACTCTAATCTGAACCTCCGAATAATCTTTAAGTTTCCCCGATGATGAAATAAGAAAAAATATACCTTCAAGGCTTACGTTGTTGCTCCTTTCTTACTCCTTCCCTAACCTCAAGAAAATCCCATTTTAAAGATGAAGAGTGGCCCTCGGTTCAATTGCAAAAGAGAAAGATGTGGTTACTTTGTCAAAAACAACTTTTTTCATGACACGTTAAGGGTAAAATGGGCACACATTTCAATGTATAAAACGAATTTTAGTGAAACCAATTGGGTTAGAAAGAGGACTCGACAAGCTTTCCAACGCTTTGAACCGTGCCCAAATTTGAGTTCGGGAGTGTCCGGGGCACCCCCGTGAAGTTTGGTGTGCTGTGCTGTCTTGAAAAACCGCACGGCATTCCAGAAACGCGGCGCGGCATTTCAAAACGCAGCGCGGCATTTCAGAAAATTTCCAAAAAATCACTCCGCCGCATGAGATTTCAATATACAGCACGGCATTTCTCTTTATGTCGCACAGCGTTTCGGGAAAAAGTTCTGACAGCAGCAGAAAGTTGTTGGCCACGCCTGCAGGTGCAATAATCTGGTCCAGAAGCCACCTCCCCTATTTGCAGTGTTCATCCTTGACTCTCTTGTCTATAAATACACCCCCATCTAGTTGAGAAGTACCCCTTCAACTCCAAATAAAGTTACTCTGCCATTTTCTAGACTCTCATTCTTTCTCTCTAAAAATACACCTTTTGATTCTCTCTCTATAACTCCTCACACCTATCACCACTATACATACATCTTTCTCTCTCTACATCAACCCATAAGCTAGGCCATTACAAAATCAATCTCATATTGATTTCTCTCTCTCTCTTTCTACACTCATTTGCTCACAAGTCTCTCAAAACTTAATCCAAATCAACCTCCACTCTTCATCTTCAAGTACATCCAAGTTTCGAACAAAAGGTATAAATATATTTCTTGGGCTAAAATCACGTTTTAGCCTTGAGGGGAGATCATCGAGGCCCTTCCCAGTCCATCTATACTGGGTTTGAGTTTCGAACGAGTTTTATATTCTTTTTTTTGATAATGAGTTTTATATTCAAAAAGCACAAAAAATCAATTTATGCACCGGATACGCTACATCGTGCGGCGTTTTACGACACCGCACGGCGTAGTGTATTACGCCGTGCATTATTTTATTTCTTGTACATACTCATCCTTGTGTTATTTTGTTTAATCTGTTTATTACTTTTCTGTGCGAGTACATTCTAGAGTCGAGTTTCATGTTAAAAGTCTTTTTTTTTTTTACTTTATTAAATCTTTTAACATGTCAAAAAGTTTTAACACTGTTTTATATGATAAGATGAACAAAAAGGTCACGTAAATCATTTTTCAGAGATTCGGAAAATATAACAAACTATTTTGCGGACCTATGGTTTGTTCTGTCATGTAAAATCGAACTGATTCTGGAATGTGTAGATAAATACACCGCAGGACGTTATTGGTATGCGGCACGCCATTTTAGAAACGCGGTGCGGCATATTAAAACACTGCACCACCGCACGGCGTTATTGGTCTATGGCACGGCATTTCAGAAACGCGGTGCGGCATATTAAAACACTGCACCACCGCACGGCGTTATTGGTATGCGGCATGGCATTTCAGAAACGCGGTGTGGCATATTAAAACACTGCACAACATTCTGTTCACAGTAGCAGTCTCCAGTTTTTGTTTAGTTTCATTCATGTACATTGTTCATCCATTTTATACTGTACAGTTAGCACCCAAGCACGTCGATGTGTTATATTTAATCTCGTGTATCTTTCCCGTACATGTTTTAAAGTTAAGTTTTTCAAATGATATTAAATCCCCCATTTAAAATGTTTAGTAAAGACCGGTCTTTAACGGGCGAGCGGGGTGCTATTTCAACAAAATCTTCCCCACTCGTAACGTGGCTCCCGGATCCAAAATATCAACATTTTTGCAAGACTAAAAGTCTTTTCCAAATGAGTTCTCAGTTTCTCGGATCATCTATCTCAAAAATCCGGGTGGCGACTCTTCGAGAGCGCTTTTGGGCGCGGGAGCCCACACCTATTATATACCAATTCTTGAGTCCTACACTACTCTTCAAGAAATTGATTTATCTTCAGAGTCTTTAATTACTATATAGCAAGAAAATTTGAACATGAGTACTTGTAATAAGTTTCTTCTTCTGTTGGTGCTTTTTGGTGCTCTTGTTTGCACTGGAGCTGCAGCAGCTCAAGCTAAAGATGAAGCCGACGACGTCGCAGTTGCTTCAGTAGCTGGAGATCATGAAGTTGAAGCTGTTGTTCACATTGTTATACCTCCTAAAGTTGAACCTGTTAAAACTAGAAAACTTGGTGTAAATGGGGAAGCTGTTGAAACTGCTGTACATGGTGCACAAATAGCTATAAAAGGTGCAAGCCTTGGAAGTGGTGCACAACTTACTGCCTTGCCAAAATTAGAGATATCTCTGTCTCTATTCATTTTACAACTTCTCGGTCTCTATTCATTTTACAACTTGTACTAATACCACGGATCTAATCCGGTATATAGACAGCCCCTACTTGGGTGTCTTATGTTTTCCGAGTGGGTCGAAGTGATATTTATCTACACATCACATGTTTCTTTTACCATCCAATTATACATATATAGAGAAATATGTCTGTTTACTACTAAACACAAATGTTTTGCTATAATTATTGGGATGTCCCCTCTCTCTCTCTCTCTCTCTCCGCGGCATCACTTGAAGAAGCAAACACACCAACATACTCTTAACTTACACAAAAACTTACACAAAAAAATTCATCTATTAGTCTGCATGCACATGACTGGATAGGAGTGGACGGCCGAGTGGTAGTACAATTAATATTGGACACCCTTTGTAAAAGTTCTGGAGCCTCACTGCTAGAAATGGAACTATATATTATAAATTGTTCGTCCTAAAAATTAATTGTTTGGCATTATCACTACCCTTAATTAATTGTTATATTTTATAGACAAAAAGATTATCACTCCGTTGTTTCTTAGATTTCATATATGTTCTTATTACAATCCTAATTCACCACATCGGCTAGTGATTATCACTCCAAAATTTGTTTCTTGACTTTGACTTTGAGATTGAAGCTGATTGCTTTTTTCTTTTGAACGGCGAAAAAAAAAATTGTATAGCATATGTAGAAGAACAAAAGATGAAATCAATACATGCAATAGAAGAAGCAATTCTTAGATGAGATTATTAATTTGAAAATGAAATGTTAATTGTTTATTTTTTCATGATGAAATCAATACCATCAATATAGAACGCTTAGGATGATGAAACACGGCAAGACTTTTAAGATCTAAATTCTTTGTGAATAATATTGTTGTTATTAAACATAGAAGATAAGACCAACAAGTTATAGCATGTATATGAATCTTGTGCTACTATATTTTACTTCTGGTGCTTCAATACTAAATAAAGAGATTATAGGGCCAGGCCTGAAGGTAACTCCAAATTTAGCTATTGGCACTTTATTTTTTGTCTTTATCCTGTATGGAATTTCCAAATTACCCTTTATTTTGTTAGTGTTCATCCGCTTTAAAGGGAATTGTTGTAATTTCAAATAGGAAAAAGACAAAAATGACTAAAAGTGGAGTGCCAAAATCACAAGCCAGGTAATTATTCAAACAGTCCTGCTATGAGCAGGGACAACTTGCAGGGACTCATGCAGAGACAATCGCGTTTGGCCCCATTCCGGGCCCCAAAAAAATCTAGAAAAATATCCATAAATTTTTGAATATTATTTTATAGGGCCCTGTAAAAAATCAGCTCATGTTGATATCGGTAAGTATTACTTTTAGATTCGTAAGGGCGAACTGCTCAGTTTGTCCCCAAAAATCCAAAAGTAATACTTACCGATATCCGCAGGAGCTGATTTTTTACAAGGCCCCATAAAATAATATTAAAAAATTTATGGATATTTTTTTAGATTTTTTTGGGACCCGAAATGGGGCCAAACACAATTGTCTCTGCACGGATCCCTGTTAGTTGTCCCTGCTCTTAGTATTTTTGTTATTTCAAACTTAACAAGGGTTGAGTTGGGTTCCGTGGGAATTAGTTGGAAAAACAATGGCATAAAGCAAGGAAAACCCCCAGGAGTTGTAAAAGATCTGGTTCCAAAACTTATTCTGATGACGTGGCACGATAGTACTGGAGGGGCGGAGAACTATAATTTTCCTCCGCCGGTGGATAGAATTTAATCTCTTTCAAAATACCATGCTCTATAAATCAGTGCACGAGGATAATGAGCAAACACACCTTCCATAAACTTATCAGGTTCTTTTGGTGTTAGCTGTCGTTTGGGTGTTTTTTAGCCGGTTTTCGACTTTCGATTCGTTTGTGATGTTTTGGTTGGCATCTTGTTTTCGTTTGGTTTTGATTCTCTGGTGACCTATGCCGGTGTGCCAATGATCCTTTTAACCATTGTAATCCTTTCCAAAGATTATAAAAGAATTTTGCCGATAAAAAAAGAAAAGAAAAAGAAATGAGGTGGAGCATTTGGGCAGTGTCATTTTGTCACTGGAAGGGATACCACATCGGCAGATATCCCCATTACACAAATACTTATTCAAGGATTGTCAGGCTAGTGGTAAGAAGTTGAAGGGTATTGTAGTTTTCTTAACTTGGAAAATATCCTTATTTAACTGTTTTTTTTTTTTTCATTTTCAGTCTCATACTGGGTGTGTGTTTCACACCTTCCGTCAAATTAGATGGAAAATGAGATGGTAGCACTTTACTCCAAAATCATAAGGAGGCAAGTTGGTCATTTCCAAATGATAGGGAGGTCATCTGCCAAATGGCCAAACCACAGGGAGGTAATCCGTACTTTACCCTTGAAACTCAGCCCCATTATCCGAAATAATGGAGAAGGGAACACCAAACCTGGTGTTCCTCCACACGAACTTCTCTACCATTGGCTCGGTGATTTTAGCTGGAGGCTCCTCTTCTATCTACTTCGTGAAGTAATCAATGAAAAGCATGCACAAAGGAAAATAGCTCGGAAGCAAAAGCAGTAGGACAGGAGAGAGGCAAAGACAAACAGGGGTGCTCGTGTTTCATTGAACCGGCGTGGCAGTGGCCTCCATGGTGCCAAGCATGAAGTTTCCCGACACCACAACATATGTATTCGCCCATGTGTCGGAGTCAGACAGCATATCAAACAAAAGTGCATTAAACTCAGACCGGCTAGAAAGGTAATACCGCCTGTAACTCGCATTCTTTCCCAACTGGTACACCCCAAACAGTTCTTCGATGTCGAACGCCAAGTCCTCCCGCCTCCTCAGCTCTATAAGGCTCGTAATAATGCGATAGGAATTGATGGACAACTGAGAGGTGAGAGTTAACTATCAGAGGACCCACCAAACAAACTAGTGGAGCAGGATCTTAATTCCGCCCTCAATAATGGCCATAAGGGGAAAGGTCAGCTTTCCCTCCCGGTATACAATCTCGTCCGGATTCCAACAGACCCATACTGACTTGAACGTCCAGAGGAATGGCGTAGGTCTGACAAATTCCTCGTAGGACCCTGGCTCATAATTGAAGAAATGAAGGAACTGGTAAGGTCGCTCAACTCTCCCTGGACCTCGGACTTCTTCCGGGGCATTGGATCAAGCGCCTTGCTCGGATGAACCCGGGATATCCATGTCAAAGGGCCCGAGCGGAGGGTTTGGCTTTCGTCCAGAAAGAGGATCGTAAGGTTCAATGCAGTCCAATGGGACAGCGGTGGCCCAATGCAATCGGATGGGCTTGCGTAGGAACTCATCTATAAAATCTTTGTCGTTCGGTGACAAAAGGGCTGAAGAACTACTTAGAGCTGTCCGAGGAGATCTCTACGACCATTTGCCCAAACCTAACAAGATGCACATGCAAGAGTCATTTGCTACGTGGATGCATGGCGGCAAAGAGGTCCTAAAAGCCACCTGCACGATAGCTGTTGCTACGATATTGTAGCAATGTTCCCTCGCTATTTATACCATTACGACTTTTTCCTCTATTTTAAACAAACTCATCCAACATCTCTCATTATCCAAACTTGAAATTAAGTATAGTACAACCTTCACTTTATTTCATTAACGAAATTTGAAAGCTAAACAATAAGCGCAACTCAAATTATAAAATTGGAACACTTATTTTTTTACACAATATATATATATATATATATATATATATATATATATATATATATATATATATATATATATATATATATATATATATATATATATATATATATATATATATATAATCCGTTTAAACTTGTGCGAATATCTTATTTTTCTGATCATTTTATTTTAAATGGTCATAATGAATTTTTGGCTCTAAGGCCTTTCAATGAGCACCTTAATAGAGCTCTGAAACTAAATAAGAAGTCTTCGGATGCTTGTTGAAACGCCTTAGAGCCAAAAATTCACTACTACCATCAAGGATAAAATGATCAATAAAATAAGATCTTCGTACTGGTTCAACCAGATTGAAAATTGGAGCACTTAATTTTTTAACCATATTTTTCCATTAGTTTCATTAACGGTGTTAATAATTTTACCAAATTGGAATGTAAAACAAACTACAGGGACGAAATTGAGACAACCGTAAAACTAGAGGGATGACTACGAAAATTTGCCCATGAATTTTTCTTATCTTCAGACAAAAACTAACTTGTGTCCAAATACTTAGTGAATTGAATCGTTTGGGTTTTCAAAAGAGTTCATGAGCGATTCAAATGAGTTCTTGATCGATTGATCAATTGCTCTCAATAGGCTCTTTTCATCATTGGGGAAATATCAAGAACACGTACGGACTTAATTCGAGATCTGTCTGGTGGTTCCAAATGGGGTCTCTGCAACTGCAAATGGTTATATATATGTGTGTACTCCTTTGTTCTTAATGGACGGTCGGGTATAAAAAGTCCTGCTTTTTTCAAAATTCTAAATCAATGTAAAAAAAAAAAAAGTTGTGTACAACATTTTAAATTTTTTTCACACTAAAATTTCAATAGTAAAGACAAAAGTTTCATAGTACATCCTTTTTTTTTGGTCGTAAAAAACAAAGGAAAACGTACGATTCCATATCAAAAAAAAAAAAAAAAACAAACAAGGAAAACGATTATTTGCCTAGCTCAAATTGGAGAAATTTTTCATTGCCGAGCGGGCACTGGCCACGTGATGCCGAGCACGAATCTCGGCCGTCCGAACGTGTTTTGGAAGGCCCAGACCTAGTATATGAGCCTAGACGGTCTCTCCACTCTTTGTCAATTGGTTTGGAGTTGGATGCTCTAACATGGTATCAGTGCTTAGGGTTTCGGAGGCTTTTTCTCTTTGTCTGTGCCATAGTTGCACTTTCTCCAAAAATTCAATAGTAAAGATAAAAGTTTCATACATCCTTTTTTTGCTGTAAACAAGGAAAACGATTCCAGATCAATAAAAAACAAGGAAAAGGATTAAAGTGACGTCTTGAGCAATTTAGCAGTGCTACTTTGGCTAAATACTTAAGTTCTGGTTCAAATTTGAGACCAAACCCTCAAATCATGTGCAAGCTTCAATTTAATTCGTCATCTTATACAGTACCTTTTTTTTTTCTTAAAAAAATGCATATGTTTTAATTCGGTGACTGTGTTTACATCCTAAAATACGCCACCCAATAAGAAAATTACATGTAGCATCAAATAATGCTTTGGCCTATCAGAACATATCCCATTTTGGCCCGAGATATAGGGGATTATAGGGTTAATGGCGATATTATTTTAGTACTAAACGGTATCGTTTTGATGGGAAACGGCGGCGTTTGAGCCTCAGTTAAAGGCAATTAAGGCGGTAATTAAATTTAGCCGTGGATTACTTATTTAGAACCATCGAACGGTGGTTAATCTCTTGTTTTGTGCAGCAATTAAGCGTAGATGCAGGGAATCATTTCTAAAATCCAATCGTGCTACATTAACTCCCGTTGCATAAAAGAAGGAAACCACGATCTAGAAAACAGCTATGATTGATATTAGCAAACGTGGAGAGAGAAGAATTCTGAGGAAATCAATCCAAGTAACCGTTCGAAGGCTCCCCTCAACCGTTTTTCAAGGAATCATGGGCAGTTCGAATGGAGACGTGAGAAGTAGTTAAACACGTGGAGTTCGAAGGCAGGGTCAGCGTCTATAAATAGAAGAAGAAGTTAAAGATACAGGACCCCCGACAAAAAATCTCATCATCTGACAACTCATACTCGATATGATTGCTCAGAGATTTATCATAATCTAGGACTTAGTTTAGTTTAGTTTGTAAGTTGAAGGCTTGTTTGCAGGTAAGACTACTTTTGATTAAATTCAAGTTGCTTATCTCTTTTAGTTTTTTCCTTACCAAAGATTAATCGTTTATAGGCTCTCTTTGATTAAATTCAGTGCGCTTGTATTCCTGCATTAGTCTTAGAAAATCTCGAGAGTGTTTGTGCACAAATTGGCCTTCGATTAGATTCAGGTTTATTTGTATTCGATCCTCTGAATTATTTATAAGCTCGCTTTTGATTAAATTCAGTGTGCTTACATTTCTACATTGGTTTTAGTAAAATCTCAAGAGTGTTTGTATACAAACCTACCTTTGATTAAATTCAGGTTCGTTTGTGTTCAATCATCTTTTTTGATTTGAGGAAGACCAGTTCTTTATCTTGGTTGATACTTTAAGGAAAAATCCTCTTAATTGAGGTAATTGAACAGATAACACAGTTGCCTGATATAAATTAGTTGTTTCAAATCTCTTTGAAAAGAATAATTTCTTTTTTGAAACTAGTTCTTTTCTGGCACGCCCGCACACAATCATCTGCCATTTGATTGAGCTAATTCATCCCCAAACAATGTTTTGGCACGCCCGATGGGACTCGAAAGTGTCAAAATGCCAAGGCTTAGGAAACAAATAGGGACACCTATTGGTGCGTTGGAGCCAGAAGAACAAGCTGAGCCAGAGCAGGCTGCAGAACCAGGTACGCCTGTTAGCCTAGCTTTTCAGCCATTGGCTTTAGAAATGGAGGAGCCTCTGCAGGAGGAGCCTTCTTATGAGATACCTCGTTATCATGTGCCTCAAAATTTCCAAGAGAGGCAGGCTAGTGGTAAAGACCACGATAAGGATGAGATGTTTAGAGAAATGATGATAGCTTTCAGAGAGATGACTCAAACTCAAAGAGCCATGATCAAAAGCATAAAGACTAGACTACCTAATCCAGAGTTAGCAAGAAACAACCCAGTGAATATTGGACTAAACAACCAAGCTAATTCTAGCACTCACCAAAGTCCCTTCGAAGGAAGGCTTGGAGAGGATATTGGACAGGGTAAGGTAAAGTCTAGACCAGAAAAAGAGAAAATGTATCCCGAACAAATACCACAATCTTGGTATGAGCCTGTGAAACCAACGAAGCCATTGAAGATTCCAAAGCAGTCTCATGGTATTACTATTGGAGCCCCAAGAAATTCTGGGAATATACAAAGTGTCAATCCTCTCTTCGAGCCTACTACGAGGAGATGGGGGGATGACATGGAGTTAGAACAAGGATATAGACCAGAAAGAAGGGATGTTAATCTACAAGACTCTCGTCAAGAGTTGCCAGTTGCTAGGAATCCCTTCTCAGCCTCTCGAGAGAAAAATTCTAGGTACACACAGATCCATGTGGCGCCCGAGAGGATGCAGCAGCCACCACATGGGAGGCTCCCCGGGGAAAACCAAGGGGATCTTAGTGGGGTCTATGAAGATGATTTGGTAGGACAAGATCAGCCTGTAGCAAATCAAGGACAGAATCTCATCGTAGACAATCCAGTGTTAAGAGACCAAGTTATGGGTCTCATACAAAAAGTTTGTGGACCTCGAACTCGGGGGGTACAGCCCCAGATCTATAGAAAACCATACCCAGAATGGATAGACACAACGTTTCAAATTCCTAGGGAATTTAAAATCCCTGATTTCACTTTGTTTTATGGGGATGGGAGACAGTCTTCCGTAGAGCACATTGTTAGATTTTCTGCCCAATGTAAGAACTTGGCTCAGAATGGCTTCATGAAATTGAAGCTATTTCCAAATTCTTTGTCTGGGCCAGCTTTTGCTTGGTACACTAATTTACCACCAGGATCAATAGCCAATTGGTTTCAGATGGAAGAGGTGTTTCATGCACAATTCTTCCATGCAGTGCCTGAAGTCTCTATGGCAGACTTGGCTAGACTAAGGCAGAAACCAGATGAAAAGGTAGCAGACTTCATATCTAGGTTTAAAAGAGTCAGGACCAAGTGAAAACTCCAACTGCCAGAGGCAGAATTCGTAAGGTTAGCACAAGATGGTTTGGAAAGGGAACTTCGAAAGAAGTTCGATTCCACTGAGTTTAGAGACTTTGCAGATCTCACCTACAAAGTTACTAGATATGAATCATTGTTGGAAGAAGATGCTGATAGACAAAATTCTTCTTACTCTACATATTATAGAGATCCCAACTATGAAATAGATGCTGCAGAAATTATAGAGCATGATCCTTGTGTTTGTGAGCCTTTAATCCAGAAACACGTTACCATAGGACAGAAATTCAAGCAGAAGGAAGTTCCCAAAGTTTATTCTTTTGATGTATCGAAGGCTGATGAAATCTTTGATTATCTGTTAAAGAAGAAAATCATTAAGCTACCATCGGAAGTTAAATTCCCAACTGCAGAAGAAAAGCATGGAAAAGCATATTGTAAATGGCATAATTCTTGGTCTCATTCAACTAAGTCTTGCAATGTTTTTCGTGACAGAATTCAGAAACAAATCAAGAAAGGAAGGATCAAATTCCCTGAAAAGGCTATGGGAATGGATGCCACACCTTTTCCAAAGATCGAAGAAGTAAACACCAACGTCAACTTCATTGGCTCGTACCGTCAAGAAATATTGGCAAGACAAGGAAGCACCAGTGAATATGACTTCAGTTCAGCCTACAATGTGGAAGCCATATGCCAGCCACCCTCGAAGCATGGGACTGAGGCAGAATCATTACAGATCGAGCAATGCTGGTTTTCCTTCACAGGATTCAGGAACTAACCATCTGCCTATGCTCGAAGCCTCATTCTTGGAGTGTTTATGTGTGGGATGCAGAGCCAATTATTTGGTTTTCAAGGATCTGGACAGAAAGGGAGTCAGTTTGTTTCCTAAAGAGCAAGGAATGAAACGAATTGCGCAAGTACCAGCACCGGTAAGACCAAACGAGAGTAGGTCTTGGTTGGCTTCTAAGAGGGACATGCCGTCAAATACAGTCCCTTATGCTCAAAAAAGGGAAACACCTCCTCTAAAGAAGGCCAATATTGGCCAGACTTCAGAGGTACAAGAAGAAGCTAAGCCAGACGAGTTTACTTTGGTGAAAGGCGTCCCTGATTGGTTTCTGAAGCAGGTTAAGCCTGATCTGTTTCAAGGATATAAGAAGCCAGCCAAAGGTGGAAATAAGACCTTTAAACCACCTAGCTCAAACTCTGGAAATTGGGTGTTGATAAGAGATCCCAAGTCCAAAATCCCACAGATGGTTCCTTTGCTCTCAAGAACGCAGAAAAGGAAGCTCCAAAGGAAGTACTCACTCTTTCAATTGGGGGAATCCTCAACTGGAGAGGAATCTGGAAGAGGAGCAAGGCCTAATCCAAGGTTCAACAGGGCTCATAGGGATCCAGAAGAGTTTCGAATCCAGTATCGAGAAGGAAAAACTTTGTAGAAAGTAGCTTCAGCAATGCACGAAGAAGACTTCGATGTACCCTCCCCCAATTCATTGGCTAGCTACCAGTCCGGATTGCTAGAAGCCATGTTGGTGGAGCAGGAAGGGGTAGAAGGAGGCCCTTCTCCGATGGAAGTATCAGCACAGGGGGTTGAGTCCAAAGAAATGACGAAAGAAGAGACGACAGCCGACCTAACCAAAGAAGCAGCCAACATCCAGTTTGGAAGCCAGCCAGAAGTCCAAGTCAATATGGTTTACCCATGTTCGATGGATTCCTTCAAAATTGGCCAGGCATCCGAAGATGAAAGTAATGCTTGGTTGGTCAAAGCAGACACCTCCGAAGAAATACACAGTGACGAAGAGCTGAACATCATATGCAATGATTGTGATCTGGAGGAAGTGGCCCAGATTGAGATGGACGAGAGTCTGGTATGTGAAATTGAGCAGAATCAAGAGAGTTTGGAGGAATTGATGATTGTTAAGTATGATAAAGGCAAAGAAGTGGGTGTTGAAGGAGTCAAAGCTGATCCACATCCATTTAGCACCACAGCAAATTTTGCTGAGGCAGAAATGTACAAATCAGATGTAGTTCCTTTGAGTGAGCTACTCCAAGCAGCCACCTGCCCAACCAACGAGATGGAATTGGGAGAATTGGCAGAGCTAAAGTCAAAGCTGAAACAAGCTGTTGATTATGAGTCAGACACCCCAAAAGATGATGCTGCTTGGATGTAAGTCCAAGAAGAAGGTAGAAGAAGAGGCCAACTCATTGGCTTTAGTCAGATATGTTGCTTTGGGGATCGAGCAGAAGATCCAAGAAGACAATATATGGGAAGATGTTCGGCAGGATAATAAGCCTCACAAGGAGGAAGACCATCCAATGTCTCAAGAACAGTTCGAAGCCCAAGATCTTCTGGAGGAAGTAAAATTGGGAGATGAAAAAAATCCCAATCCAGTGTTTATTAACAAACAGCTTGAATCAGGTATGAGGGCTAGGCTAATAGCACTGCTGAAGGCAAATAGAGAATGTTTTGCATGGAGTTACAAGGAACTGCCTGGATTGGATAGGGAATTGGTGGAGCATAGGCTACCTATCAAACCACAATTTAAACCTGTAAAGCAGCCAACCAGGAAGATGAGTCCAGAAACTATTGCAGGAGTCAAAAAGGAGATTCAGAGGCTCCTAGATGCTGGTTTCATTAGAACAGCCAGGTATGTCGAATGGCTATCTAATGTAGTCCCAGTTCCTAAAAAGAATGGAAGTATTAGGATCTGTATCGATTTTTGAAATCTAAATACTGCAACTCCTAAGGATGAATATCCTATGCCTAATGTGGACATGCTTGTGGACGGTTCGGCTGGGCACAAGATGTTATCCATACTAGATGGGCATTCAGGATATAACCAAATCTGCATAGCAGAGGAGGATGTGCACAAGACAACATTTGCTTGTCCTGGTAACATTGGCATTTTTGAATAGGTCAAGATGCCATTTGGGTTAAAAAATGCTGGTGCTACATACCAAAGGGCTATGAATACCATTTTTCATGATTTGGCAGGTGGCTTTCTAGAATGTTACATAGACGATATCATTGTGAAGTCAGATTCTGATGGTGATCATTTGCAACATTTGGAAAGGACATTTCAACAACTGAAACATTACCGATTGAAGTTAAATCCAGAAAAATGTGCTTTTGGAGTATCAACTGGTAAATTTCTGGGTTACTTAGTCCACAAGAAGGGGATACAGGTTGATAAGAACAAAGCAAGGGCTATTATTGAAGCCAAACCACCTTTGAATAAGAAGGAATTGCAAAGGTTTCTTGGTCAATTAAATTTCCTTCGTAGATTTATATCTAACACCGCAGGAAAGACTAAAATTTTCTCTCCTTTGTTGAAATTGAAGGAGGGAGAGGAATTCAAGTGGTCTAGAGAGCATGATGATGCCTTCGAAGCCATCAAGAGATACCTAGCCAATCCGCCAGTGTTGATGCCACCTATTGAAGGGAAACCGGTGAAGCTGTACTTGGTAGCAACTCACGACTCAATAGGAGCATTGTTAGCACAAGACGATGAGGATGGCAAGGAGAGAGCAGTCTATTATCTTAGTAGGTTTTTGAATTCCTGTGAATGTAAATATGCTGCAGTAGAAAAATTATGTTTAGCTTTATTTTATGCTTCTAAGAAACTCAGGCATTACATGTTGCCTAGAGTGACGTATGTCATTTCTCAAACCGATGTAATTAAGCACATGCTTTCGAAGCCAGTGCTTAGTGGGAAGATTGGGAAATGGATAATAACTTTGATTGAGTTTTCTCTCGAGTACATACCTCAAAAATCAGTAAAGGGACAGGCATTGGCCAACTTTCTGGCTGATCACCCTAATGAAATCGAAGTGCCTGAAGATATAGAAGCCATCATGGCTGATATCAAACCATGGAAGTTATGGTTTGATGGGTCAAAGACTGCTCAAATGGCTGGAGTAGGCATAATTTTAGAGTCTCCTCAAGGTCTGAAAATCAAATATGGATTTCGACTCAATGAGGGACAGTGTTCGAATACTCAAGCAGAATACGAAGCCTTAATCAAAGGATTAGAGGTTTTGCTCAGATTAAGAGTAAATGCTGCGGAGATCTTTGGAGATTCTCAGTTAGTAATTAATCAGCTGAATGGGCAATTTCGATGTACCAGTCCGGCTTTAGTACTTTATTACCAACATGCGAAAAGGCTGATCAATCAATTCTTTATGATTACTTTAACTTATATCCCTAGATTCTTCAATGAAGAAGTTGATGAGATAGCTCAAAAGGCATCAGGATATAAAGTTTTGTCAGAAAATGAAAAAGAGTTCTGTCAGTTAACTCTAAGGAAATCCTTGCTGTTAAGCACTAGGTTGACTGATTTCGAAGTGTTAGAGGTGAATCTTCCTCCTAATCCGAACGAGGATTGGAGGCAAGTACTAATCGACTACTTAACCAAACCAGATGTTGGGACAGACAAAGCAACTAGGCTGAAAGCATTGAATTACATTATGTATAATAATGAGCTGTTCAAAAGGGGGATGGATGGTCTCCTTTTGAAATGTGTGAACAAGGTAAATGCTTTCAAGGTAATGGCTGAGGTCCATGAGGGAATTTGTGGAGCCCATCAAGCTGGCATAAAAATGAGATGGTTAATAAGGAGATATGGGTATTATTGGCCCACTATTCTTAAAGACTGTATCGATTATGCCAAGGGATGTCAAGCATGTCAACGAGCAGGGCCACTTAAGCATTTACCAGTTACAGACTTACAATATGTCATAAAACCATGGCCTTTTAGAGGATGGGCTATGGACATGATTGGGATGGTTTATCCCCCCTCATTAGAAAATCACAAATTCATTTTGGTAGCCACTGACTATTTCACTAAGTGGGTAGAAGCTCAAGCCTATGAGGAGGTTAAGCAAACTCACGTTATTGATTTTATAAAAGGGATCAGGTATAGGTTTGGAAGCCCTCAAACTATAACAGTGGATAATGGTTCCATATTCGAAGGGAAGTTGGTTAAAGCTTTTGCTAATAACCATGGAATTTTTTTTTGACATATACTAGCACATATTACGCCCAATCGAATGGCCAAGCAGAATCAACCAACAAGATTATCAAAAAGGAAATCCAAAGAATGGTGGATAAAAACCCAGAAAATTGGCATGAGTTGTTATTGGACACATTATGGGCTTATAGGAATACCAAAAGGACTACTACTAGCACTACTCCATTTGCTTTAACTTACGGGTGTAAGTGCAGGAAAACAAATGGGCCTCCAAAGCTGGCCGTTCACCCCATTCTCGTTGGGTATCTCCTCTAGATCCGCCAGGAGTTGAGCACATAAAACAAACAATGGGTGGCGCACCTTTGCCTTCGTGGCAAAGGCCCTCCGATGCCAAAGTTAGTATCTCGTACTAGTGAAAACCGTAATTCTCAGTAGGAAGTAATCAAATAACCAGGAATTGCGTACCTTTACCTCTAGGTTTACCTCATATTTATAGACCCATGTCTACTTGCTGTCCACCATCTCGTGGCCCTAAGTTTCCTTTCTCGTAAAGGGAACTTAGAATATCAGAGATTCTCATCCCATAACCGCATATTTCCTTTTAGACCTTTTAGGAACTCTTTCCAAAGTGGCCGTTCACCCCATTCTCGTTGGGTATCTCCTCTAGATCTTGTTTTCCTTACTGGATATTTCCATTTCTGGACCACTCCGGAGCACCTCCTGGTACCTTGCTGCTCTTGTTGGCCTTCTCGTTGCAGAGCAGACCCTCTGAACTAATGATTTCTCATATCCGACCCCTTATCACGAGTCGTATCCCCGGTCCTTGTGCCGTTCACCTCACTGCACGGCGAATATTCCGACCGTATCTGTTCTGGGCCCCACGTACCACGTGTTCGGCCACACCTTGTACCTGTTCGGGATTACCTCCCTACAATGGCTCCCCAGCTTTACTCGTTATTTTCTCTTAATATGACGAGCAAAGCTTCTAAACACCGAGCAAGGTTCTCGTCCTTTGCTCCTGCACCTATATTTCTCGTACTTGGTGCAAACTCATCATTAGCCCAACCTAAACGCCTCGTCGTTTGGTCTGCACAGGCTTTTCCAGCTAACACTTTTTACACGCGGCATGCTCTGTGCCGCCCGTATTAAATGCGAGCAGACGTTTCGGGGAACGGAGCGCCCAAACGGCGTCTGGGGTGACGTTTCTCATACGTCACCCCCTTTTGCTGGGGTATACTTGGGTTTTCGTCCCCATTTCAAACCCCACTTTTCTCTTTCCATCTTCCCTCTGCAGAGAACACGCCCAAGTGCTCCCGCCATTGAAGCACCGTCCGCATCTCAGGGTTTCATTCCGATTCTAGGGTTCTTCCTGTTCGTAAGTTCTTACTCCCCCTTTCTGCTCGGTCTTCATCGTCAATTTAGAACTATCACAGTCCCCTTAGGGTTTCTCGTACCCATTTCTCTTTTTAGAAAACCTATTCCCATCATTCTCAGTATGGGTAGATTTCGTAGTCATTGCGACACCCCTCAGCGGATGGCTGAGTTCAGATCTCGTTACGAGATTCCTGACAACGTGGCCACCACACTAGCCTCTGAAAACGCCATTCGGGAGTGCTTTGACAATGACACTCTGCACATTCCTGTCGTCGCCGTCGTCGAGGGCGGCATCAGGTTTCCCCTGGCACCATTGCTCCGCCAGGTTCTGTCCCATTACAGACTGTCTCCTATGCAAGTCTCAACCAATTTTTTTAGGGTTGTCATGGGCATCAATGCCCTGAACCAGATGCTAGGCACATCCTTAGGTTTACATGATATTCACCATCTGTACAGCATCTCTCGAACCAAAGATGCTCTGACCTACTATCTCAAGAGTAGGGACTCCAAAAAAAGATTGGTGCTCGAATTGCCTGACTCTGCTAGAGGGGACGACGACGACTTCCTCATCGTCACGGGGAACTTCGAGCCCAGAGACGAGGACGGTAGAGTCGTCGGCTTTCACGCACCCCACAGATTTGGCACTCCACGTTAGTTCTCTTTCTCGTAGAACTTCATACCGAGCAACATTTTGTATTGCATTACATATTTTTGCTTTTACTGATTGCTAATTTTCTCGTATTTGCAGCCACGAACGTCAACCAGGGGCACGCCATCATCACCCCTCAGGTCCACGTTACTGATATCAACCGCGCTCTTGCCTTCAACGGTCAAGGCACGTGTTTGGCTGGCCGAGCAAGGGCAGCACAGATTCTCCTCAGTTACCGTGCATCATACGGCGGATTCATCGACCGACGAATCCGAGCAGCTGACAATCCCATCATCCCTGATCCTCCAGCTCAACAGCCCGAGCAACAGGAAGAGAGGCGTTCTCGGACCCCTCCTCTGCCCAACGAACCAATCCAGCTTGCCGAAGAAGCTTCCACATCTTCGAGCGGATACTCCCCATCTCCCCCACCCCGAGAGATGGACCAGCCGATCAATCTCAGCGACCTTCTCACCGTTGGCCGTGGAAGAGGCCGCGGCACTGCTCGTGGTCGCCGAAGGTTTCAAAGCCCGGCGCCGTCTCATGGCCGCCGAGGTCCAGCTCAAACGGACGCTCCCCCAGGCTTCTCGCCTGAGGAGATTGAGGCCAGCCACCGCGACAAACGTCAGAGGCTGGAAACTTCTGCGGTTGAACGTCCTCCGTCCCAACTTACAGCTCCTCCGACCCCGCTCTGGGCCCCTCAGTTTACCCATGGCGGCCGGCCGGTCCTTTGTCGTGGCGATCTTTGAATCTGAAAATTTGCCCTTGCACCTTTATCACGAGCTTTTCTACTTCGGGACATGCGAAGGAAGTCTCTGCTCACGACAACCTCCTGGCTTGTTTATGAGCCACACCCTAAGGTAGACTGTCGTGCTTTTTTAGTGCGTTACGTATCCTTACTTGTGTCTGACATTGCTTTGTTTTCTGTACCTCCAGGCAATGCAAAAGATGGTTGCCATGGCGCAAAAACTTGGCCAGTCTGAGCCCCAACGTGCCAGACTGGCAAGTGAAAATGCCAAGCTGCAAAATACAATCGTCAGGCTGGAGAGGGAGAGGAACCAGGCTCGCGGGACCGTGGACGAGCTTAAGGGCAAGCTGGAGGGGACCGAGGACAGCTTGAACCAAACTCTTACTGAGCTGGAGGCGAGCAAGAATGAAGCCAAGACCTCCTATCAGCAGGGCTACAATGAAGGGATCCGTGTGGCTACCGAAAGCTATACGGACCAAATGCCTGGGATCCAGGACCAGCTTGTTGGTTGGCTTGCCTTAAAAAGTTAGGCACAATAGAGTCTCCACACTGGACCGAGATCGAGCTTCCGAGCACGCAGGTGGTGGCCGACGCGTGGAAGAGGAAGAAGACGGCACAGACAGGGAGCTCAATGCTAACGTCCCCGAGCAGCAGGACGCCAGTGTTGAGCAATCAGAATGACCAACCTTGGCGGAAGGAAGCCAATGGTGGTCCACCTGAATCAAGTACTGCCGTGGACAACACAACTGCTTCGGTCTCCGTGACTGCTCCAGCCTCTCCACCTGTTATCCAAGACCTGACCAACGAAGAGTAAGTTGATTCTTCGTAGCGATTACATTTGAAACCTTTTGAATCAGTTTTTGACTGGCCCTGCGTGGCCATTGGTATTGCCCTGCGTGGCGCCTCATACATTTTCAAACACTTTAATTTCTGCTGATTCTGGCCCTTCGTGGCTTTTTATGCTTTGGTGGCCCTGTTTGGCCTAAACTTTTAGCTCTGCCTGGCCCTTCGTGGCCCGAACACGTTTGGCTGGCCCTTCGTGGCCGTTCTTTAACACAGGTGGCCGTCTCGTGACCAATGTTTTATGTGCTTAGTGTCTTCATACTTAGCTTTATGCATATTCACGTATGCTCCCCAGGCCTCATCGTGCCTGTTGATGGTCCAATCGTGTTCATTTTCTAACTGTTGTAGGTTTCTCGTACCTTTAAATGATGCTTTAGCCGTCCTCAAGTTTTCCGGACTTTAGATATTATTGCATGTTCACGTATGCAGCTCAAATGCTTCGTGCTTGGAAGCTTCCATTCTTAGGTTACCCAAATGTGTTCGTATTTGGACCTAGTGATCTTGGGTTTGCTCATACCCAGACTCTGTTGTGGGCATGCCCGCATACAAGTAAACAAACCTATTTGCACTTGAGATTATGCCAAACATATTCGTGTTTAAGGACAGTATGCATATTCTCATATGCTTTCTGGGCGTTTTCGTGCCCGAGCAATCGCTTAAGTATACTTACACTTGGCTCGATTCTGGGTATGTTCAACCCGAGCAAGCAATCAAGTGTATTCGTACTTGACATAATTATGGGTGTTTCGTACCCGAACAAATAGTCAAGTGTATTCAGACTTGACATAATTAGGTGTATTCATTCAGAACTACTACAAGACCCATTCTGACATAATTGCAGGTGTATTGATTTGTAGAGCAAGCAATCAAGTGTATTCGTACTTGACATAATTCTGGGTGTATTCGTGCCACCGAACAAATAGTCAAGTGTATTCGTGCTTGACATAATTACAGGTGTATTCATTGCCGAACAAACAGTCAAGTGTATTCGTACTTGACATAATTCTGAAATATTCGAAATTTCATTCAGCTACCCTATCCCTCTGCTCCCCAATACGAAGTGAGGACTAAGGACATAGCTTGACTTCGTATTTTGAGCATAACAAAAGAAAAACTTGTAAAAAACAGGGTTTGTTTACCAAAAATCTGGGAACTTTTATTCATAATTTGAAAAACTCAAGGGGGCGTTATGCGTACCCCTTGCAACTAGTAAAAGAAAACTCAAGGGAATTTTATTCGTAATTCCTACACAATCACGATGTGTACCTAAAATAGAATAAAAATAAAATCGAAGTTCTTTACACGTAGAACTTCCTCAAATTGTGAACATTCCAGGGCCTTGGTACCGGGTTCCCGTCCAGGTCTGCCAATCGATATGCCCCAATGCCCACAACTTCTTTAACTCGATACGGGCCCTCCCAATTGGCCCCCAACTTTCCCTCGTTGGCCACCTTGGTGTTGCCGAGCACCTTTCTTAACACAAGGTCTCCAACACCAAATTCTCGTGAGTGGACATGCTTGTTGTAGCTTTTCATCAGCTGCTCCTAGTATGAGGCCAAGTGCACCAGAGCTCGCTCTCGCCTTTCCTCGGCGAGGTCCAGCTCGATCTCCAGGGCTCTGTCATTGCCCCCACTTTCTACCAACGTGGTCCTGTTGGTCGATAAACCAACCTCCAATGGAATCACAGCCTCTGTTCCATATGCTAACGAATAGGGGGTCTCTCCCGTAGACCTCCTAGGAGTTGTTCGGTGTGCCCACAGGACCAGTGGCAATTCGTCAGGCCACTTGCCTTTTGCTTTGTCCAACCGTTTCTTGATCCCGTCAAGTATGGTTTTGTTGGACGCCTCTGCCTGCCCATTGCTCTGAGGGTAGGCTAGCGTGGAATAGTAGTTCCTTATTCCATATTGGGCACAAAAAGCCTTGAACTTTTTCTGGAACTGTGACCCATTATCAGTGATCAGGGAATAAGGAATTCCAAATCGAGTGATGATATTCTTCCACATGAACTTTTCTATCATGGGTTTTGTGATTTTTGCCAGTGGTTCTGCTTCAATCCACTTGGTAAAGTAGTCCGTTGCTACCAACAGGAACTTCCTGTTCCCAGTAGCCTTGTGGAGTGGACCCACGATGTCCATTCCCCACTGCGCAAACGGCCAAGGACTTGTCAAGGGCACCAGATCTTCAGCTGGTGTTCGGATCATTGGTGAGAACTTCTGACACTTCTCATAGATTTTCACATACACCTTCGCATCTTCTTGCATGTGTGGCCACCAATAACCCTGTGTGATTGCTCGGTGAGCGATGGATCTCCCACCTGCATGACTCCCACACGTTCCCTCATGTATCTCGTGGAGAAATTTCTGCACCATCTCGGGATGCACACAAAGCAGGTACGGTCCAGTGAAGGACTTCCTGTACAACTTCCTCTCTGGTGATAGCCAAAATCTTGCAGATTTCGTCTTTATTTTGTGAGCCTCTTTTTTGTCTGTGGGGAGTATCCCATCTCGTAGGAACTCCACTATTGGATCCATCCAACTTGGTCTTTGGTTCACGTCCAAGACCAATTCCACATTTCTCCCAATACTCGGCTCGACAAGATAGTCCACCGCCACCTTCCTCTTGAACTCTGTTGGCACGACCGCTGCCAACCAAGCCAATGGTCGGCGTGGGCATTCCGCGAGCTTATCTGCTCGATGTGTACCTTCGAAGGTATCAAGCAAATCCTTGTCTGCCTCCACGTAGGCTGCCATCTTCTCATTCGGGCCTTGTACTCCCGGACAGGTGATTCACCACGAGTTGTGAATCACGGAATACTCGAATTCTTTACCTTGAGGCTTTTGGGCTCAGTAACCCGGCTAGGAGTGCCTCGTACTCTGCCACATTGTTTGATGCGCTGAAACCTAGGCGCAACGACAACTCGATCATAACTCCTTCAAGAGGGAAGAGTACTACTCCAATTCCAGATCCGGTATTGCATGCGGACCCATCAACAAAAAGCTTCCATTCCAAAGGGTCTCCCGGCGGATGCCTTTTTCTTCTCGGCTGATTGCTCAACCAAGCTGCTCCTTTCGTAGGAGGCGGTGGAGCCACTGTGGGAGAAAAATCTGCCACGAAATCTGCCAAAACTTGCCCTTTAACTGCCGTGCGCGGCTGATAATCAATATCATACTGGCTCAATTCCACTGACCAGGTCGATATTCGTCCCGAGAAATCAGCCTTTCGGAGCAACGACTTCAACGGGAACTGTGTGTAAACCACCACTTTGTGACTTTGGAAGTAATGGGGCAACTTCCTAGCCGCCGTCCTCAGCGCCAGGACCAACTTCTCAAGTGGCAAATACCTCGTTTCTGCGTCCAGTAGCGTTTTGCTCACGTAATAGACAGGGATTTGTTTGGATCCCTTGTTCCTTAGTAAGACCGCACTTACAGCATGTTCTAACACTGCTAAGTACAAGGTCAAGGTCTCACCAGGCTCGGGAGTGGACAGAAGTGGGGCGGCGGCCAAGTACTTCTTCAGGTCTTGGAATGCTTGCTCACATTCGCGCCCCATTCGTAACCTTCTCTTTTTTAACAAGCTGAAAGAAAGGCTGCATTTGTCACTCGAACGACTGATGAAACTGTTAAGAGCTGCCGCCATCCTCGTTGCTGCTGGACCTCCTTCGTGGTCCTTGGACTCTGCAGCTTCTGCAAAGTGTGATTTGATCAAGATTCGCCTCTATCCCTCTAATGGTCACCAAGTGGCCCAGGAACTTCCCGAACTTACTCCACAGGCACATTTCGAGGCGTTGAGCTTCAACATACTCTCTCGGTATCTCAAAAGCTTCTTTCGGATCAGCTATGTGGTCCCGTTTCTCCTTGCTTTTAACCACCATGTCATCTATGTATACCTCCATGGTCTTGCCGAGCAGATTCTTTAGCATAATCGTTGCTAATCTCTGATAAGTTGCTCCAGCGTTCCTCAGACCAAAGGGCATGACATCAGTACAGCCCCCGTGGGGTGATAAAGGACGTCTTCTCCTGATCGGGGCCGTACATAGCTATCTGGTGATATCCTCGATAAGCGTCGAGAAAACTCATACGCCCATACCCAGCTGTTGCATCCACCAGTTGATCTATCCTGGGCAGGGGAAAACTGTCTTTTGGACAGGCCTTGTTTAGATCTGTGAAGTCGACGCAAACTCGCCACTTCCCATTCTTCTTTTTCACCACTACCGTGTTAGACAACCACTTCGGGTAATACACTTCTCGGATCGCCTTTGCCTCGAGCAAGCGGTTCACCTCTTCGATGATAGCGTCCACATGCTGTACGGCTGATCTCCTTTTCTTCTGCATCACCGGTTTGTGTTGTGGATCCGCATTCAAGTGGTGGCAAATCACGTTTGCATCCACCCCAGGCATCTCTTCTGGCATCCAAGCAAACACATCAACGTACTCTTTGAGGAACTTCACCAATTCTTCCTCCTCTTCTGTGCACAGGTTCTCCCCAATCAGGAAATACCTTTCTGGATCATTCTCGTTGATCTGGATTTTCTTCAATCCTTCCACCACCTTCTCGGCTGGATTCCATCCGACATCCTCGATGGTCGGCTGGTTGTTAACCTCGACGGTTTGCACTAGTTGTGCCTTGGGCGCCTTCTTGATTATAGAAACCAAGCACTGTTGGGCTGTCTTCTGGTTCCCCTTTATTCTTTCGATCCCATTGGATCCTGAAAACTTCACCATCTGATGGTAAGTGGACGAAACTGCCCTCATCTTATGCAGCCAGGTTCTTCCTATAATCGCGTTATAGGAAGACGGCACATCCACCACCAAAAAATCGGTTCTGAGCACCACTGTTCCTGCCCGAACAGGAAGGGTTACCTTACCCAATGGCCAAACTGCTCCTGCACTAAACCCGACCAACGGGGTTACTGACTGTACCAAGTCCGCCTGTGTCAATCCCAGCTTCTTGAATGCGTCGTAGTAAAGCACCTCGGTGCAACTTCCTGAATCCACCAGGATCCTCTCCATGTCATATTCCCCAATTCGTAGGGTTATGACAAGAGCGTCGTTGTGCGGCACCTGGACTCCTCCCAGGTCCTCATCCGTGAAGACTATGCCTTCGTTGCACCCTTCCGCTTCACGTCCCCGTTTCTTTCCCAACCGCATCACGTGCTGGTCGTGTTTCACCTGCCTCTGGAGTAATCTCACCTCATTTCTCGTATAAGGTGTGGCCAACCCATGTATCATATGGATTACGGCCCTTGAATTTTGCTCGTAATCCAGTTCCATCGCTTTCTCGGCACCTTTGTGCTCCTCTTGGATAAACTCTTTCAGGTACCCACGGGAGACCAGGTCATCAAGATGCTGTTTAAACATCTCGCAATCCTCTGTCATGTGCCCCCAGTCTTTGTGGTAACTGCAGTGCTAACTCGTAGCCCTTCTTGCATCTTTGTCACCCTCCAGCCGTGGGGGCCATTTAAAGTATGGGCGGTTCTTTATTCGATAAAGAACCCGATAAATCGGTTCTTTCCAAACCGTTGTCACCGAGAAGAACGACTTCGGATCAGGGACGTGTTTTTCCCGGTACGACTCTCTCTTAGTCTGTCCGTGCTCCTTTCTTTCTTTGTAAGTCTTGGGTTCGGGTTTATCCGCCTTCTTTGCGGGTCCCTTGACTTGCTCGGCACTTAGCTTGCCGTCTTCCCGTAGTATGTCATCCTCGTTCCTGGCGTGCTGCTCAATCCGCTCCATCAGCTTTGCCAGTGTGCTCACTGGACTCATGTTTAGGGACTTTCGCAGCTCTCCCCGAACAGGTAGCCCAGTTTTGAACGTTGCTATTGCATACTCTTCACTACAACTTTCAATGTCGTTGAAAGTCTCCCAATACTTCTTGGCGTAGTCCCTAATCGGCTCACTCTCTCCTTGCTTCATAGCCGAGAGACTCTCAAAAGTTTTGGGTGGTTTCCTGCTCGTCAGGAACCGAGCAGTGAACTCCTCGGCCAACTGTCTCCACCCTCGTATGGTGTTCGGCCCCAACTTATGGAACCATGATAGGGCCACTTTTCCCAAACTAGATGGGAACATCTTGCACATGATTGCGTCATCACCGTCGTGCATAAACATCGCCTGCTGGTAATGTTGTATGTGCGCCACCGGGTCTGCATTGGTTTCGTACAGGATAAACGTCCCGTGCTTAACCCTGTTCGGCAACCTTGCCTCCTGCAATCTCTTTGCAAAAGGAGAAGTTGCTATGTTGCTAAGGGCTCTCCGTGTTGCTTCTCGTGGAGACATGGTCCCCTCCTCCGATACCTTCGCAGCCCTGGCATTATTCCTTTCCCGGTCGGAATCAGGTCTCTCATACCTGTCCCTGTGGTGCTTCCTCCCCCTCCTTCCTCGGGGGAGGAGCTCCTGCTTCTGCTTCTCCTTTTTCGTGAAGAAGCCCTCGGTCGTCTCGGAGTGAGGCTCCTGCTTCTTCTTCTTCGTGAAGAAGCTCTCCTGTACTCCACCATATCCAACCTTTCTTTTGGACTTCTTCGTGAAAGCCCGAATCCTCCGGATGTTCTCGTATCCTCTGCAATTGTTGAATCTCATACTCGCCTTTTAATCAAGCGAGCGTACTCTTCTATCCCGTCTCTTTTTATCACGGATATCTTCCCGGCTATGCACGCTTTTGAACGTGCCACCGACTCCCCTTTCACGGCGGGACTTACACCTTCTCGTGGATCCGTTGCCGTCCGTCCGTCCGTCCGTCCTTGTTTATGGAGTCGCCATGGACTGCGGGGGCGGTCCTTACTCGTGGTCCTCCCGCTCGCCCGCCATCGGGCTTTCTTGGAAGATGGCGGGGACTTGTCACCTCCCCACCCAGCAGATTATTCGGGTCAACCGGGGTCTTTGGATCTTCCTCCACCATGGTCGCTTTTTCAAAGGGACCTCTTTCGAGTTTCCCACAGACGGCGCCAATTGTAAGTGCAGAAAAACAAATGGGCCTTCGAAACAGCACCTTGATCGTAACGGCTACTTCTCGTTCTTACACCGGAACCCTACCACACCGCCGGAGTTGAGCCTGTAAAACAAACAATGGGTGAGCGCACCTTTGCCTTCTCGTGGCAAAGGCCCTCCGATGCCAAAGTTAGTATCTCGTACTAGTGAAAACCGTAATTCTCAGTAGGAAGTAATCAAATAACCAGGAATTGCGTACCTTTACCTCTAGGTTTACCTCATATTTATAGACCCATGTCTACTTGCTGTCCGAGCCATCTTGCTGCCCTAAGTTTCCTTTCTCGTAAAGGGAACTTAGAATATCAGGGATTCTCATTCCCATAACTGCATATTTCCTTTTAGACCTTTTAGGAACTCTTTCCAAAGCTGGCCGTTCACCCCATTCTCGTTGGGTATCTCCTCTAGATCTTGTTTTCCTTACTGGATATTTCCATTTCTGGACCACTCCGGAGCACCTCCTGGCACCTTGCTGCTACTGTTCGGCCTTCTCGTTGCGAACAAACCCTCTGGACTAATGATTTCTCATATCACTTTGGACCCCTTATCACGAGACTAGTCCAACAACTACCCTTGCTCTTTGGACCATGCCCTGCTCGGGTATCTTGGACCAGGACCTCTCGTATCCCGGTCCTTGTGCCGTTCACCTCATTGCACGGCGATTACATTTATCTCAGGCCCCACGTACCACGTGTTCGGCCACACCTTGTACCTGTTCGGGATTACCTCCCTACAACGGGCACGATGCAGTTTTACCCATGGAGATCTGTAACGACCCTGATTTTTGGTCAATAAAAAATTTCGCTAAAAATTTGAATTTTATTTTAATACTTGGATTTCATTTTTTAACGTCCAAAAATCGGTCGTTATTGACTTATAAAAATTTTGTTGTTATATTTGAAAATTCTTATTTGTTTTATAAATCACTTTTAGCGATTAATAATCCGTCATAATTAGGTTTATGACTTAGGAGATTGGAATTCATCGCCCGGACATTAAGGTCATTTTCTAAAGACGAGTATGCCTATTAAGACCTGGGTATAGTAACTTGGTAATTGTAGTAAAATCTTAGAATTATATTTCTCGACTGGAAATCCTACATGGCAACCGATTAGTTAGCAACCCTAACTACCGTTTGGCTTAGTGATGCATCGATGCCAGAGTGGTTAGTAGAAAAATTTTGGTCTTTGCCTTGACCGATGACTTGACTGCTTTTGCTTTGGCTTAGCTAGGCTGCCTTGGCGTTGGGCCTGCATCGCCTAGGCATCGGGTCACTGACGGGCCTGCCTTGCCTTGGCGTCGGCTCGCTGACGGGCCTACCTTGCCTTGGCGTCGGCTCGCTGACGGGCGTGCCTTGCCTTAGCGTCGGGTCATTGTCGGGCCTGCCTCGCCTAGGCGTCGGGTCACTGTCAGGTTGCTCTGCCTTGGCTGCCATCGAGTTCTGCCTTGGCGTTTGGTCGCGCCCTGCTTTTGCCTTGGCGTTGCTAGGCTGCCTTGCTCTGGCCTTGCCTTGGCCACAGCAGCCTTTGCAGCTCACCGTGCCTTGGCCCTTTGTTTGTACCAGTGCTTTGGCCACGGCAGCGCTTGGCAGCTCTGGCTGCGTTAGCCTTTGTTTGTGCCGGTACGCTTTGCCAAGCAGCCCTTGCCCAGCTACCGGTGCTTTGGCCAGCTTTGCCACCGGTACGCCTTGGCCTTTGCTTGTGCCATAGGGCTACCTTGGCACTTTGCTAGCGGGCTGCCTTGGCCACGCTTACGCCTTGCCTTGGCGTTTGGCATCGTCGGGCTTTAATATTCCGTTATTAGGCGATTTCCTACTAAATAAAACCAAAATACCACTCGAGCAATGAAAGCCTAGATTAAGTATCGTTAGTCTTTAACCGATTAGTTAGAATAGCCTAATGCCCATTTAGCCTAATCACTTCTCAGTAACCCTAGATTAACCCTTTGAACCGTTCGAACCTTGAAGCTATCAACCATTGGACAATAGCGTTAGGATTTCCTTTACCCATTGGTCAATAGGTAAACCTTGGTTAATCTTCCTAAGTACGAGATTAGATTAGCTTAGTGCTTAATTGCAAGTATTAGACTTTCTAGCATTATTCGTTGGATAATAACCGCTAGAAGATTTATTATCCATTGGATGATAACCCTTGGACCTTGCCATCCTTAACCATTGGTTATTAACCGCTAGGGAAACTATTATCCATTGGATAATAGCTTTGCTTGCCAACCAAGAATAGGTTGATTAAAATATTGGATTTGGCATGTGTTAAAATCTATTAAAATAGAATTAGTACATAAGGTTATATGTTATAAGTACTTGTACTTTGAAAGTATATCATAGTTTATTAGGATATTAGATATGACATATCTAGTAGGATTTTGTAGTACATGGTTATATATATATATATATATATATATATATATATATATATATATATATATATATATATGTGTGTGTGTGTGTGTGTGTGTGTGTAATTGTATATATATATATATATATATATATATATAATAATAAAGATCTTCCATGTGTGTTAATTGATTAAATTATAGTTAGTACATGGATTTAATATCATTAGTACCTAGTACTTTGAAAGTATTAGAATACTATATTAGATATTGGTCCTAGGTCATATCTAGTATAGATATTGTGTGGTACATATATATATATATATATATGAGTGTACTTGTATGTATATATATATAATATTGTATATAACATGTGTGTATTACAATATTATATTAAGAAAATCTATATTTAGTTTTAAATACAAGATTTTGAAAGACCCATAGTACATATGTATATATTAGTATATATATATATACTTTCCAAGTGGTACAAGTGGGAGAGAGAGAGAGAGAGAGAGAGGGAGAGAGAGAGAGGGAGAGAGAGAGAGAAAAGCCGAGAGAGAGATGGGAGAGAGAGAGATTCGGATGGGAGAGGGAGAGAGCGAGTGATGTGTGCTTTCCTTTGATTGACCTTGCTTTGACCATCTTGTCCTATTTTGATATGCTTTCAAGTGAAAGCATAACCTATGCCATCCAATCTTGTCCTTCTTTGTACAAAACCCCATTGTTTACTTGAAACAAATCCAATTCTTTGGCCAACCTGTGGGGGGCTGTTTTCAACCTGGATCCCTTGAACCCTTTACTCCTCCGCTACTGTGCTGTGGGAAGATGACGTGGCTCGCCGGGTACCTGCAAACCGGAGGATGGTGTTCCTCCGGGTAGAAGCTCCGACGATTAAGTCAGTATAGGGAAGAAGAAGTACAGTGGTGTATGTTAGGAAAAGAGGAATTGCTTATGAGAGGAGGAGTGTGTATCAGTCCTTTTTGAATAAGAAGTACCACTGTATTTATAGGCAAGGGAATCTTGCATGCTAAGCCAACCGAGCATAGGATGCACGCGCGTTCCTATGCTCGGATGACGTCACCCGTCAGATGCATTTAATGAAGGCCGTCTTCCCAGGTTTGCAGACGCACATGGGCTCGTGTCAGACATGTCACATCACGAAGGGGCGTCACGGCAGTGAGAAGAGAAGGCAACTCACGTATCATGTGGGAGGTTCTAGAACGTTCTGTACCAACGGTTTCCGAGCAAACTGGTCTTGAAGGAGATATTACAGGCCGAACAAACGGAGGTAAAAATAGGAAAACGTTCCGCCGAACAAAAGACCATTTCGCCGAACAAACCAGTTAAATGCCGTCGTTCGGCGAGCTACAGATGCGCCTCCTTACGTTCGGTGAAGGGTAGATGACGTGTTACCGATCCAGTTCAGCCCTCAACGAACTGAGACAACTGAACGATGGACCCCAGGTGTAACCCCTTTGAATCTTGTGAACCCTTTGAATATTTCGGCCCACTACAATAGCCCCTCAACTTCTTCTTCTTTTGCTCGGAAAAGAGGGAGGAGTTGATCCAGTGTGGCCGAACAAACGTTTCATATTTTAAAAAGTAAGACTTCCGAATGTTGACTTTTCCGAACAGAGTGCACAGCCGAGGACAAGTATGCTCCAGGCTTCGAGGTGCAAAAGCTGAGATTGCATTTATTGCTCCTGCAACCGCCAACTTCAAATCTGCCACGTGTCCATAGGCCATTGGGGGGGAGACACAGCGCCTGCTGGAACTGCCACGCGCCGAGCATCCAACGACACATCAATCTCCCGCCCAGATCTAACGGCTGGGCGCTCGGCACCGTTTCAAATGCCGCCCTAGGTATAAAAGGTGGAGCGGGGAGAGAGAAAATCACTTTTTCTCTCTCTCCAGTCGATCGAACCCACAGCCCAGACGCCGTTCAACACCAAAACTCATCAAAAACCCAGATTTTGCTGCAGTTTGATCTCAAATCTCCCTCGATTCTCAGGTATTTCTTGTTTCTCCACTATTTTCTGCATTTTTTGGTTATTTTTGCATGCATTTTGACCCAAAAAATGGGTTTTTCTGCCACATTCGCCTGAAACGCTTCCTGGGCAAGGAAGAACAGGTTGAAGATGTTCATGTGTTCTTCCGAACGCAAGTTCATCTTCAACCAGTGTTCTTCCGAACAAGACCCCGTGCTCACCCGAACATAGGACTCATTTTGAAGCTCGTTAACGCTCGGGCAAACAGAATTGTTCTATATCGTTCGGACAGCTTCACCCAAAGAAAAGTGTTTGCTCGGGAATTCTGAGACACACTCGGCGAGATTAGCTCGTAACACTGAACATAAGCACCTCTAGGAGACTTGACCTTGCATTTCGCTGACGGTCTTATCCCCTGCACTTGTGTTTTTAGGTATGGAGTCTTCATCAGCTTCCTCGGTGGAATCCTACGCCTCAGTTGACCCCAACGATCCGGGCCTCGGCGAGGTTGACCCCCAAATAGCCGAAGTAATCAGAGCCGCGGCTTGCGAATATAGGGTGGGCGGTAGATCTCTACCTGAATCGTTCGAGGGAGTCTTTGTTCCAGCCAACGTGACTCCACTTCGGACAATTGGCCCCGATCACGACGTAATAAACCTCGACGAGGAGCCTTCGGAAAAGGAAGCCGATGATCCCGAAGAGGAAGACGACGCCGAAGAAGAAGACGAAGAGGCAACAGAGGAGGCCAAGGACGAGGAGACTCCTGTTGCTTCTACTAGCTAGGCTGAAGGAGAAGCTGGGGTCGCAGGCGCGTCATCTTCTCAACCGCCGAAGACGAAGAAGAGGAAGATCGTCGCACTCGACCCCGACAAAATACCTCCCCGAGCAGGAAGGGACCCATGTCCCAATTGGGATTGCTTCGCTGACCAAGAAGGGATAGATATCTTCCGAACAACATATCACGTCCCTGACGACGTAGTAATCTCAACAATCCCTGGGCCTCAGATACGATTCTCCGACAAGCACATCACTGTGCCCCTCATGGCCATTACCGAGGGTGGCCTCAGGTTTCCAATGCACAGGATCTTGAGGCAGATCCTCCACTACTTCAACCTCACCCCGTGCCAGCTGAGTGTGAACTCCTACAGAATCATCCACTCAATCATCAAGCTGGCCGAGGTTAAAATGTTCGACCTCCAAGCCCACCACATTTTCGAGAACTACATGGTGTCTCGGAATGTGAGGTACTCACACTTCTACTTGTGCTCCCGAAGGAATATGGTGAAGATCATTCCCGAGGGTATGTACGATTCAGAGAAGTGGGCTTCGTACTACATCGAAGTTCGGGGAAATTATGAGTTTCCCCCTGGTCAAGATGATCAATTTTATGTTGCCAAGGCAAGGGGCAAACCAAGTAAGCAAAAATTTGACTTCATTGTATTTAATGCTTCACACATTGCTCGGTCCACTTTTAACGTAAATGCTCATTCCCCTTTGCACTGAATATTGTTCTTTCCCTGTGTTGTGTTCGGCAGATACAACGAAGATCAACAAGAACTTGCTAAGACTTGCCAAAGGTTGCGGACTTGCAGATTCTTTGTTGACTATTCCGAGCGAAGAAAGAGACGCTCCAACCATCCTCCAGTACGACGCAACATACGGAGGAAGAATCCGAGGAAAGGGGGCAGAAGGAAGCAAGAAGAAGAGCTTTGTAGTTGACCTCACCGAGGATCAACTTCCTGATCTAGAAAAGCCTCTCCGAGGAACGGTGCGCCTACCCACCGAAGGAACCCCCTTTGCCGAAGAAGAGATGCCTCCTCGAAGCATGAGAGCTATCCTTCAGGCGAAGCTGGAGGAGAAGGCGGCCAAAGAGCTGGCCGAAAAACAAAAATCTGGGGGGCCTGGTGCTTCGGGTTCGGCACCGAAGCCCAGCGCTCCAAGCAAGAAGACCGCACCGGATGTGGTCCCCCAAAAGCGTCAATTACCTCCCCCTGCTTCGTCCGATAAGCCGTCGAAGCGATTCAAAGTCACTGCCAAGAAGGCTGCAGCTTCGGCCGCTGCAGACACGTCTCCCAGCGCCGAAGGACAAGAAGGGGGAGAAAAACAAAAGGGCACCGGCAACGAAGACGAAGCTCCGAGCGCCGACGCTATCTGGGCGCCGAGCTTCATCACCCCACGAGGCAAACAAATCCTTCGTACGGATAGCCTCATTGATGACCCCTCCTTGGCCTTCACTCTACACTCGGGGCTAAGGCTGCCGAGGGATATCAATGCTCAGGTGTCCCTGAAGTCGGCTCTGAGCGACTACTACTACTTCACTGGCAGGGTAAGTTGTTTGGTTTGTTGTAAAGCATAAATAATTCCAATTGTTTTTCTTCGAATTCTCATAGTTTGTTCCACTTGCAGGCCACTCAATCTATCATGTGTGCCCAACGCCACCTCGTTGAACACGACAAGCAGGCAAAACTCCTCTAGCAAAAGCTGGAGTCGAGCCATGCTACGGCCGAGGACTACAAGAAGTGCCTCGAACAATCAGAGGAGGCCCGCCGAGGCCAAGAGATCACTATCGCCAACCTGAACGATGTGATCAAGGGGCTGCAAGATGGTGCCGAACACGTGAGGGCCGAAGGAAAAGATGAGTGATTTGCCGAGGGAAGAAATCTTGGCAGAAAGGAGATGGAGGAAGAGATGAGGAAGGAGCTCAAGGTCTCCTACGACAAGGGCTACTACCAGGCAGAGGAAGATGCTGCCGAAGAACTTATGTCCTTGCAGGCCGAGCTCCAGGAGGCCCAGCACAAGAAGAGCTTTCTGCTCGGCTTCAACTTTGGTTTCGACCAGGCTGGAGTCGAAGCTGATGATGAGAGAAGGTCCCTCGTCGAGGTACCACCTTTTGAGCCAGCAGAAATTCAAAAGGAGCCCCCAGTTCCCGAAGATGCTGCAAAGGATGCGGCCCAAACAGCTCCAGCTGACCAACCCATCACTCCCTCGGCCACAACCACTCCCGAGGCCCAGACATAAATAGTTTTTCTTGGTAGCTTGTTTTTAATTTTGAACTTTGAATTGAGACGTTCGGCTCCAAAAACTTTGGAGTTTGCCGAACGTAGTTTGTAAGTAATAGATTTTAACTGTTGATGCTTGTTTTTCAGTTAGTATATCTGTTCGGGTAATATGTGGTGATATTTCCTCGCTTTTCATTTTATGATATCTACATCTGTTCGGATATCGCATCTATTACGATTCAATTGGATGTCATGAATTTGCCCAAGTACTTTCGTTCGGATGAAGTACATGTCTCAATGCCACAAATTTCCAAGTATTGTCATTCGGATTGGGTTCATAAAAACTAAACAAACCAATGAAGCTTGGTTTAGCCGGTTCGGATAATACTACGTCTGAGAACCCATAATTAAAAGTACCATGTGAAACGTAAGAAACGTAAGCCTGTACCCACATAGTAGCCCCCCTGGGGTTGGTTGAGTAAGACAAACAACACGAAGGCAGAGATGGGTACAGCAAGCTCGGGAAAAGTACGAGAGGACCGAGATAAAAGTACCAGAGCCCGAAGGCGATATCCCGGGCGAGATGGTATACCCTCAAACGAAGTAAAATTATCGAACAAACGAATTAGCCGAACGAGTGCGTTAACCGAATCGTAGATTTCCACAAAACACCCAGTGGGTTACATGCCGAACAAAAAGAAGAATCAACGAACAAAAATACGAGAGAGGTACGCGAGGCTAGCCATGGAACTTTCGAAGTTTTTGGGCGTTCCATGGGTTAGCAATCAACGTTCCATCCATCTCAGCGAGCTTATAGACACCGTGGCCTATCTTCTGAACCACCCTGTAAGGGCCTTCGTAGGGATCTTTCAGCTTGGTCAACTTCTTAGCTTCTACAACCATTCGAAGAACGAGGTCACCAACTTGAAACGGCCGAGCACGGACGTTCTTATTGTAACCCCGAGCAACCTCCTGTTGGTAAGCAGCATGGTGCAAGTTGGCATTGTCACGGAGTTCTTCGGCGAAGTCCAGCTCAGCACCAACCAAAGCATTGTTGTCCACAGGATTGAAGTTTTCGGCCCGAACAGTTGGAACGAGCGCAGAAAGAGGAAGGACAGCTTCCATGCCGTACGCCATCGAGAATGGGGTTCGGCCGGTGGAACGTCGAGGGGTGGTACGATAACTCCACAGTACGTGAGGAAGCTCGTCAACCCATTTGCCGAGCTTACGATCCAAACGGCGCTTAAGCCCCCGAGTGATAGATTTGTTGGAAGCCTCGGCCTGTCCATTGCCTTGCGGGTAGGCCACCGACGAAGTGTGGATCATAATATGATGGCGCTTGTAGAAGGATTAGATTGCTGTTGCTACAAACTGGGTGCCATTGTCCGAGAGAATGGCATAGGGAACGCCGAACCTGGAAATGATATGCCTTCAAATAAAGCGCTCCACGTCCGAAGCTGTCGTTTTGACCAAGGGTGCTGCTTCCACCCACTTGGTGAACAAGTCCGTAGCAGTAAGCAGATATTCGAATCCACCGAGGGCCATCGGCAGCTTTCCCACAATGTCGAAACCCCATACAGCAAGGGCCATGGGCTGGTAATCATTTTGAGGGGAAAGGCTGGTTGATGAGGTATGTAAGCGTGCTTCTGGCACCGAACACAGCGCTTCACATATTCCTCGGACTGCTTGACCATCTTCGGCCACCAGTACCCCTGTGTTAACGCTCGGTGTGCCATTGTGCGGCCCCCTGAATGCCCACCGCAGCTTCCCATATGTAATTCATCCAAAATGCTTTGAACTTGATCCTCATGCACCACCCGAAGGTCTGGACCAGTGAACGTGCGACGGTACAACTGTCCATGGGGGTCCAACCAGTAGTTAGCTGCTCGGCAACGAACCTTGTGGGCTTCCCTTTTATCCTGTGGAAGGGTCTGATTCTTTAGGAAGGCAATAACAGGATCTAGCTGACTGGGACCAAGGGGAGCGGTGCTGACCGTGCAAACCGCGAGCTCGAAGCTCGGATGGACAACCTCATCGAAAACAATGGTACGAGCCCCAGCAGCCTTATACACCGAAGCAAGACCCGCCAAGGCGTCGGCATGAGCATTATGCTCCCGTGCAATCCATTCCACTTCCACGCGGCCAAATTGCTTCAGCAGGGCCAACACGTGACTTACATAAGCATTCATCCGAGCGTCCTTGGCCTGGTAATTGTCATTGAGGTGGCCCACTACCAGCCGAGAGTCACAGAATACATGTACCGAGCCTGCCCCCAACTTAAGAGCAAGCTGCAGCCCAGCAATGAGAGCTTCATACTCGGCCTCGTTGTTGGTGGTAGGGTAGCCAATGGATACTACATACTCATGCACAGTACCAGCCGGAGAAACGAGCACGACCCCTGCTCCAGCCCTGTTGACGTTGGAAGCACCATCCACGGTCATTTTCCACGCATCACCGGAAAAAAGCTTCCATTCCTTCTTCGGCTTTCTTGTGCCCAAAGTGAATTTTGTCCGAAGAGACTCGCGGGGAGGTTCACTCCCTTCAAGATGCTCTTCTGCCTCGGCCATTCGTGCTTCTTCGGCAGCTGTTGCCAGTGCATTCTCTTCGTCTTTGAGCCCAGGAGTAAGCTCGGCAAAGAAATCTGCCAAAGCCTGTCCCTTGATGGCTGTCCTCGGCTCGAACTGGATGTCATAGTTGGCCAGGTCTTGAGAGAATTTCAGGATCCGGCTGGACGAACATGTTCTCCGAAGAACCGCCTTGAGAGGAAACTCAATGAGGACCACGATCCTATGACATTGAAAGTATGGCAATAGGCTCGTTTTAGATGACACGAGTGCTAAAGCCAACTTTTCCATAGGCAGATACCTCGTCTGAGAGTCCGTCATCGTCTTGCTGGAAAAGAATATAGGTAAGTGGTCCATGCCTTCCTTCCGAACAAGAACAGAACTGGTGGCATGATCCGAGACCGCCAGGTATAGATAAAGATCCTCTTCGGGAAGGGGTGTGACGAGGAGTGGAGCTTGTGCAAGGTATTCTTTAAGGGATTGCAAAGCCACATCACATTCCTCAATCCACACAAACCTTCGCCGACTGGTCTTTATTGCCTGGAAGAAAGGTCTACAAAGATCTCCCGAACGTCGAATGAAGCGACTCAACGCAGCAACCATGCCTGTGAGCCGTTGAACTTCCTTAATTGTAGTTGGAGCTCGAAGCTTTTGCACGGCAGTGAGCTGGGTCAGATCAGCTTCAATTCCTCGGTGGCTAACCATGTAGCCGAGGAACTTCCCCGAGCCTACTCCAAATGCACATTTTTCCGCATTGAGGCGGAGCCTGTGTTCCTTCAAGATGGCAAAGATTTCGCCCAAGTGCTGAAGGTGATCCTGAGCAAACTTGCTCTTGCACACCATGTCGTCAATATATGCCTCCATGATTTTGCCGAGCTTGGTGAGGAACATCTTGGTTATTGCCCGTTGAAACGTAGCCCCAGCATTTTTCAACCCGAACGGAACGACATTGTAGCAGTACGTTCCTCGGGGAGAAATGAAGGCTGTCTTCTCTTGATCATCTTCGGCCAGGGCAATTTGATGATAGCCCCGGTATGCATCCATGAAGCTCAATCGCTCATATCCAGCCGTGGCGTCCACCATTTGCTCTATCCGAGGAAGAGGGAATCGATCCATCGGACAAGCGTCATTGAGGTTGGTGAAATCAACGCACACTCGGAGCTTTCCGTTCTTCTTCGGAACAACGACCGGGTTTGCCAGCCACGTCGGGTACAGAATTTCTCGGATAGCCCCAGCCTTTAAAAGTTGGTCAACTTCGGTCATCACTGCATCCACGTGCGAAGGGGCCGAACGCCTGACCTTCTAAATAATGGGGCGTCTGCTCGGATCAACGTTCAGATGATGAGCGGCGAAAGCTGGATCCACGCCAGGCATTTCCTCGGGAGTCCAAGCAAATACTTCGATGTTCTCTTTGAGGAAATTGAACATCTCTGTACGCTCGGTCTCGACCATAGAACTGCCGAGAAGAAAGTACCGGCTTCCATCCTCCGTTATTGGCATCTTTATCAGTTCTTCGGCGGACCGTTGCTCAGCAGGGAGGCCTACGTCTTCCAATACGGGGGTGCCGGCTGTGTCGACGCATTGCACTTCCAGGTAACTCGGTTTATTGGTTACCGTGCTGATGTAACATTTCTTCGACTGGATCTGGTCTCCCCGAAGGCTCTCCTGTCGCCCATTCCATCCGACGAACTTCATCACTTGGTGCAAAGTGGATGGGAGCGCCTTCATCTCATGTAACCAGGCTCGACCGAGGATAACGTTGTAGGGGCTCGGAGAGCTAACCACTACGAATTCGACGTTAATTACTCGGGAACCGGCACGCACGGGAAGGGTTATCAGCCCAAGAGGCCAAACTGGAGCCCCTGTGAAACTGACGAGCGGGGTGGTTGCCAGCCGAAGCCTGTCTGGTGAAAGCCCCAAACTCTTGTAGGTCAACTGGAACATCACTTCAGCCGAACTCCCTTGATCGATCAACACCCGTTGTACTGTTGAGGAATCCACCGTTACTGTAACAACAAGAGCGTCGACGTGTGGCGTTTGTACTCCAAGCATGTCTTCGGCTGAGAAGGTTATCAGCCCTCCGAGGCTCGGATCTTCCCATTTTCGTTTTGACGTCGTTCCTACATTGCAAACGGATAGAGCAGCAACAGCTTTATCAATTTCCGTTCGGAGCTCGGCCGCCTTTCCTTCGGACACCAAACCCTGGATCACTCCAACAAGATTTCCAACTACGGGAGGGGAAGGTGGAAGTGGATTCCGCCGAAGGTCAATCCATTGGTTAAGATGCCCCGCTGCAGCCAGTTCTTCAAGGTATCGTTTGAAGGGCTGACACTGGGTGGTGTAATGGCCACGCTCTTTGTGGAAGCTGCACATCCCTGGTCCGCTGCCCGCCGTACCAAGGAGTCCCGTTGGCCAAACGAAGAACGGGAGTTGGCCAATGATACTCAGAAGCTTGTAGATTGGCTCGGTAAAGGCAGTACGCTCGACAACATACTCATCAGGCCTCGGATCCCTTCGTGTATGCTGCCAAGGCTGCTGTTGTGGGACCTGTGGAGGTTTGGGTTTGTTGTTCGGTTTATTTGCTCCTGAACCAGAATTATGCTGTCCACTTTGTCCTTGCCGAACGTTCACAACATGTTTCTTCGCTGCAGTGGACTTTGGTACTTCGGCATTCTTCGGAGCGTTTTGCTCGGCAACAGCCTCCTCGTGGACGCAATCCTTCTCTATAATGACCATTAGATCGCCCATTGTCTTCGGTGGATTTCTGGATAAGTCTCGGAACATCGCCGAGGTTGGGTCCAACCCGTTCATGAAGGATTCCGCCGCAACACCTTGATCGCAATCAGGAATCAGGTTGTACACCTCCCAGTAACGCTCGGTATATGCCCGAAGAGTTTCCCCCGGAGTTCTCCGCATGTTTACCAGCATCGAGAGTGTCTTCGGCTGAATGTTACTTGTCACGAACCGTTTCGTGAATTCCAACTCCAGCTCGTTGAAACTCTTGATGGACTTCGGCTTGAGCTGATTATACCACAACATAATGGGCTCACTTAATGTAAGAGGAAAGATCTTACACATGAGTGCGTCGGTGAAGTTGTGGAGGCTCATCGTCTGACGAAAGCGACAAACGAACGCAACAGCATCCTCCTTTGCCTCGTAGCGTTTGAGCTTCGGCATGACAAAACGGTCTGGTGGCCGTTCTTGTTGAATGGCGTCAATGAAGGGGGATGCCTTTGCCTTTCCGAGCTTTGAGTCATCCACAGGTACAGGCACAGGTGCGGGTGGAATGACCGGCGCCTGGTTCCCTTGCTGAGCCCCATTGTTGGCCCTCGGATCTCTGTGACGATACCCCTGTTCTTGCCGAACGTGGTGGTTAAGCCGAACTTCATCCGAAGGTTCCGGATGTTCCACTCTCGGACCTCCGTTCCGAGCGAGCGGTATGTCTACACCATCATCCACCGCTTGGTATACCACCGGCTTTCCCGTATATTGATCATACAAAACAATGGTGTTCGCACGTTCGGATCGCGTTTCCCTACTCGTTCGCTCGCCTCGCGAACCTGCAGCTTGCCTCCCTTGGGGGTTTCGTTCGGTACGTGACCTGGATTGCTCGGATCGCTCTGGAAGTTCTCCTGTTCGTTGACGTACAGGGTGCTCGTTGAGGTTTAAAGGCCTTTTTCCATCCGCCCGCTCCTGTTGTCGTCGGCTAAGGCGATGTGTCCGCCCCGAGACTCCCATCCTAAGAGTTCCAGCCGTCGAATGTGTCGCCGAAGAGCGTGAACTCTCTTCCCTGATGATGCTTGCCACACGTGGACGAGAGGAAGTTGGAGGATCCCTAGGAGTGCGTTCGAGCCTTTCAAACACGTTGCGACGCTCGGAGGGTACTCCTTCGGACGTTTGAGCTTGGTGCATCCTTCGTCTTCGTTTGTGAGGCTTCTTCGGTTGGCTTGGTTCGGCCTGGTGGCTCCAAGCAGGAGTCTCGAGTGCGCCTCCGTCTCGAGCTTCGAGGCGTTGTTGTAAGAGGGCTATGACAGCTGCCTGACGCTTCTGCTCCGCCAAGGCAATGTCAAGTTCTGTTGGTGGGTAGCTGAGTGGACGAGCCACTGGTTGCGGGGCGGCAGCGGCCTGGTTAGGCTCGATGTTCATCGCGCCGTACCCAGCCAGACCGAGGGTGAAGTTCCCGGGCTAGGTGGAGGAAGGTGTTGTGTCATTTTCCGACGGTGGTAAAGGAAGGAGTGGGGGAGATCTAAGGTTGAATACAGATACACGTCCTGTTAGGATGTCTTCCCCAGCGGAGTCGCCAATTGTGGGGGGCTGGTTTCAACCTGGATCTCTTGAACCCTTTGCTCCTCCGCTATTGTGCTGATGACGTGGCTCGCCGGGTACCTGCAAACCGGAGGATGGTGTTCCTCCGGGTAGAAGCTCCGACGATTAAGTCAGTATAGGGAAGAAGAAGTACAGTGGTGTATGTTAGGAAAAGAGGAATTGCTTATGAGAGGAGGAGTGTGTATCAGTCCTTTTTGAATAAGAAGTACCACTGTATTTATAGGCAAGGGAATCTTGCATGCTAAGCCAACCGAGCGTAGGATGCACGCGCGTTCCTATGCTCGGATGACGTCACCCGTCAGAGGCATTTAATGAAGGCCGTCTTCCCAGGTTTGCAGACGCACATGGGCTCGTGTCAGACATGTCACATCACGAAGGGGCGTCACGGCAGTGAGAAGAGAAGGCAACTCACGTATCATGTGGGAGGTTCTAGAACGTTCTGTACCAACGGTTTCCGAGCAAACTGGTCCTGAAGGAGATATTACAGGCCGAACAAACGGAGGTAAAAATAGGAAAACGTTCCGCCGAACAAAAGACCATTTCGCCGAACAAACCAGTTAAATGCCGTCGTTCGGCGAGCTAGAGATGCGCCTCCTTACGTTCGGTGAAGGGTAGATGATGTGTTACCGATCCAGTTCAGCCCTCAACGGACTGAGACAACTGAACGATGGACACCAGGTGTAACCCCTTTGAATCTTGTGAACCCTTTGAATATTTCGGCCCACTACACAACCTTCCAAAATCAAATCCAAAGGACACACCATAGACTTGCATGCCTAGGTTTTTAGGTTGTTTCTTGCAAGGAAACAAGATTGCTTGAAATAAAAAAATGAGAGATAGGAGAGAGAGAGAGAATTCGGCCATGAGGCAGAGAGCTTCATTTGCCTATAAATAGCACCCCATACTTTCATTCAACTCACACCTCCAAGCATAGCTCTCACTTCTCTCTAAAATCTCTAAGAAACCAGTTTCTGGACAGCCTACTGTCCTCCGAAAAACTCCATTTTTTCTCCGGGCGAAAGTCATTTCTAGGAACAACGTCCTCCACAAAAGTCGTAGAACATTTCGAGAGCTTCAGTTTAGACCCAAGAACCACCCCAAACGGTCAAGAAATGACCAAGATATTGCCATCCGAAGTTCAGTGAAATTCTCGGATTTCCAGTCCAGACAGCTTACTGTCACTCCCTTTACCACCATTTTTCTCCGGGCGAAATTCGTTTTTAGGAATAACGTCCTTCACGGAAGTCGTAGAGACCTTCGAGATCTTCGTTTTAGACTCAAGAACGATCCTATTCGGCGAAGTATTGACCGAGTTACTGCCATCCAAAATTTGGTTCAGATTGTGAGTATTCGACGCCCGTAGCACTTTCCAACTAGCTTATTCGGGCCCGACTAGTTTCGGATCAAGGTAGAGTGTCCTTACTCTCTACCCCTAAGTATAGATAAGATGTGTGTTGAGCTTTTCAAACTATTTTCGTTAAAAATAAAGTTAAGTCGTGTTAGTTAGCTTGTAGAACTTTCTTGCTAAAAGTACGTAGTTTACTTTGATCTTGTGGCTACTTGATTGTTTGATTGCCTAATTGCTACGTGTTTGTATGAACTCGTCAATAAACATATGTTGTCTTGAAAAAAGGATTAAACGTTTTCGCTTAAGGATAAAGTGTTGTTTCAAAACCAAGTATTTGTATTTTGACCTTTCAAAGGATATAAGTTTGACGGCATGTTGATTGCTTTACTTGCGGAATGAACAAGCATGACTAAATAGAGTTGGATGATCTTACTTGTTTGGTTCCAAGATTATTTTAAAGTGATTCGTCCAGCTGCGGAGTCTATGCATGATTACGAGACACAAAAATCGAGAAAGTAGAAACATGACACTTAAGGAGTGGTTGATATGGATAAAAAGGATTTTGGAAACTACGTAATGGCCGGACTTGGTAGCCTTACGTTGGTGTGCGTTGCCAATGGAGCCGGACTTAGTAGCTTCATTGGTGAGGTGGGCTTGGTTATCCGTGGAAAGGAGCCAATGCAAGAGTTGATGTCATAACGTGGCCGGACTTGGTAGCCTTACGTTGGTGTGTGTTGCCAATGGAGCCCGACTTAGTAGCTTCATTGGTGAGATGGGCTTGGTTATCCGCGGAGAGGAGCCAATGCAAGAGTTGATGTGATAACGTGGCCGGACTTGGTAGCCATTGTGGCCAATAAGCCGAACTTGGTAGCTTATTGGTTATGTGCGTTCACAACGTGCCGGACTTGGTAGCCATTGTGACCAATGAGTCGGACTTGGTAGCTCATTGGTGTGTGCGTGTGATTTTTGGAAATGATAGATGAGACACAAAACGATGAGTCACGTAGGAGAAACACACGGAAACATGACACCAACGATAGATAGCGAATGCGGATGTGTCATTGTTGTTGTTATTGTTATATTAATGCATGTGCTGTTATGACTCTTTATGATATATGCATGACTTGCTATCTGTAAGTTAAGGGTTAGTGGGTTTTGGATTATTCTATTGAGCTTTCAAGCTCATGGTGTTGCTTTATGTGACCCTGACATATTATACTGGTGGCGACGCTGGTATAATGTATCAGACTTGTTAGATGAGCAGCATGAACAGTACACCTTGGAGGCCTTTGGAGCTGAGGAACTTGCTAGGATGGAAGAAGAGAAGGAGCTGTAGATAACCTTAGATATCCATCCCTTTTGTGTAATATAAGAACCCTTTGGGAGTTTATGATGTAATAAAGAGCCAGACTCTCTTTTGTTGTTTAATAAAATGTTATTTAACGTACCCAAAATTCGGGGCGTTACAAGATCACTGTGAAATCTCAAAGGGTAGCATCCCAAAATGAGTTGGACACCCAATCATATCATCAAGCCATGCATATGGAACTTGAAGATATCGACGAAGTTAGAGTAAAGGCTTTAAATCAGATCATGCTACAAAAGGCAAGAGTGGCCAGAAGTTACAACAAAAGGGTAGCCCTTCGAAGCTTCGATGAGGGTGACCTGGTATGGAAAGTTATCTTACCCATCAGGGATCGAAGAGCCAGGATGGACGGATTAGGAAAATGGGCCCCAACGTGGGATGGACCTTTCCAAATTCATAGAATCCTGAAAGGTGGGGCTTATCATTTAAGGAATTTGAATGGTTATGTCCATCGAAGGAAAATAAATGGGAGACACCTAAAGTCTTATGTCCCTTCCATATGGGAATCGTTTCATAGAAGACAGCTGTCTTCGAAGAGATGAACCTAGCTCGGGGGGTAGTTTTCTCTAGATGTTTATCTAGTTATAATCGTTAAGCCTTTTATGTGCCCCCATGTCCGGAGGGTAAGAGAGGTAGCCAGGAGGAAAGACTTTCGTGTATGGCTACCTATTCGATCTTGACTCATGGTTGCTTCAAAATGTTTGTTAGCAGCTAGGGTAAGTAAGTTACGACACCCCAATAACAAAAGTTTTTATCCATTCATAAAGCACCCAAATAGGTGCCATTACAAAATGACGACCCAAGGGGGTTTTAAAGAAAAAAAGGGGAAAGAAAGATCTACTATGATCTCAAAAAAAAAAAAACGGTCAGTCCACAGCCCAGAAACCAAAATGAGGGTTTCTTGGTAACCCTCATAGTCCCAAAGGTGAGTCCTTATGAGGACCCACCCTCCGGGGGACTTTTGGCCTCATGAGCCGTGAGGACGTTGGTGAGATCGTCCCAGGTCCTGACCAAGCAAAGACGTGAAGATGTCTCCACGTCCACCAACTGAGCCCGAAGCTGAGTGATCTCGCTCCAAAGTGCTCGAAGCTCAGTTTGTTGGTCCTTCTTGAGCTCTTATATAAGCTGTGCCATCCTTCGGGCAAGCTCCTCCATGAGTTCAGCAAGTTGGGGAACTTGTGGGTTGGAGGCCATAGTGAATTCAACAGGCAGTAGCGAAAGTAATAAAGAGAGGAGATAGGATGGATGTCAACAACCCTGGGCATATATTTGTAATCCCGTATACATCAATGTATTCCCTTACAATTATTACGGGTATTAAATAAAAGGCCAGTGTAAATCTCTCGAAGAACGAAACGTCTAAGAGAAATAGCCACTATCCAGTCTTAGTAATAAGCGATACAGTTAACGAGGAGACTGTTGGAGGTCCTTTGAGAGTGAGTCGCACGTGGGATCCAAAGTTATCGTATCTCGAAGCGGTTGTTTGGATTTCTAGGGCCAGGCAATAAACCTATTCTTTGGAAGGGGTTCTTCCTTTTTAAAGTGATGAATTTGTGATTAGAATGCCAATCGGTGCATCAGAATGAATTTAACAGCGGAAAGAGTACTTTGTAGGAAGATTTCTGTTTGTTACAACCAGTCATAAATTCATTTGATATTAATTGGTTTTAGAACATACAGGCTTCGAAACCAAAAATAAATCCATATCTGACCTAGTGATCATGCCAGGGTTGCAATAATGGCAATTTCTTCTCTAGTCATTACATCCATGAGGAAAATTACATTCAACGTGCCCATCTGGGAAATGGAAAAGAAAAACCTAATTAAGCATAGGTATATCCCAGCAGTCCCAGAGTGGGTCTCCACCAACTGAGATACAAAAACTTGATCAAAGCTCCATCGGTAGGTAGACGTACTCCGAGACCATCTCGTTAGATTCTTTGGTCTTCGAAGACTCAGCTTGACGAGAATATGTCATGAGAGCTGATGTGTCTATACCTGGGAGTTGTAGCCCAAGAGGAAGGTTTCATGAGAACTGATATGGCTATATTTCGAAGCCATGCTTCACTAACTCTGGTGGGCGTATCATGATTCTCACTTTCTGGGTTGAGTTTGGGATTTCAACCAAATAACCCAAGCTGGGGGGAAATTTTGAGATCAAGTGAAAAGACACCAGAAGTTGAGAAGATTTGTGAGTTCCCCTGTTTAAAAGCCCCTGTCATTTAATATCTTCAGGGGAGGTAGATAAGGAGTCTTATCAAGTTACCCCGAGTTAATGCATTGTGATCCTTATCCAGTGATGCATTGATAACTATCCAGTAATTGGGTTGAAGAGATACTGTATGAGAATGATTACACATGAAAAAGCAAAATATGTATTACAAATGTGGGGTAATTACAAAACCCATATTGGACATTATTTCTCGAAGGGAATGAACATTAGTATCTAATAATGAGGCTTGGATAGCTTTTTTCTGTTGCACGGCTCGAAGCGAGGGAATGAGCTGTGGCAATGTCTGTTCACCCTTCGAAGTCTCATTTGCCAGTGATTGGGATTCAGCAGCAATCTCGTGGAGCTCGTTCGTGACCTTTTGTAGTTCTTCTTCTAGCCATGCTTTTCTCTTGTTTAGCTCTGCAAACTTGTCCTTTCGAGCCTGATGCAGTGAAAGCTGAGAGGCAATCTTAGAGGGTGTAGCTTCCAGTCTTTCCACATTCGTAGTGGTCTCTTTAAAACCTTCGGATAAGAATTGGTTGTGAGCAACCAATTTACCAAATTGATTGAGGTTTTCTTGGAGAATGGACCTAGTGGACGGAGGAAGCTCATTCGAAAGAAACAAAGCTTGGTGGCACACTTCGAAGTGGTAAATTAAACCATGTTCGAGGAGAGCAGGGAGCTCTAAGCGATGTAGAGCTTTTAAGTGGTGCTTTAACATCCGAATTTCGTCTCCTATGGGAATATGTTTAATTCTGAAAGTTGGAGAATTAGGAAGTGTGGATGGATTTAGAAGTTGCTTAAGGCTTTCCAATGGATCAGAAGAAATGGGGGAAATGGAATCAGCAATGCTGTCACAGAATAATCCCAACTGGTATCTGAAAAAAGGTATGTCGAAAACCACTTGTAGACACCCCAATCTGGACTTCCGAATAATCTTTAAGTTTCCCCGATGATGAAATAAGGAAAAATATACCTTCGAGGCTTGGATTGTTGCTCCTTTGCTTCTCCTTTGCTACTCCTTCTCTAACCTCAAGAAAACCCCTTGTCAACCATGTAGGGTGGCCCCCGGTTCAATTGCAAAAGAGAAAAATGTGTTTACCTTGTCAAAAACAACTTTTTTCATGACACATTGATGGTAAAATGGGCACACATTTCAATGTATGAAATGGCTTTGAGTGAAACGAATTGGGTTAGAAAGAGGACTCGACAAGCTTTTCAACGCTTTGAACCGCGTCCAAATCCGAGTTCGGGAGTGTTCGGGGCACCCTCGCTAAGTTTGGTATGCTGAGCTGTCTACAGTACCGCGCGGCACCTTCAAAGTGCAGCGCGGCATGTCAGAAAAATCACTCTGCCACATGGGACTTCAATATTGCGCGCGGCACTTTGGGAAAAGTTCTGACAGCAGCAGAAAGTTGTCGGCCACGCCTGCAAATATAAATAATTGAAAAATGGCTCGGCCAAAGCACATTTTGCACGTTTTTCTCTTTTGGGTGCACTCTAAGCATACTTTTTGCCTATAAATACACCCCCTCTCTAGTTGAGAAGCACCCCTTCAACTCCAAGTAAAGTTATTTTGCCATTTTTTTGGCTCTCACTCTCTCTTTCTCTAAAAATACTCCCTTTTGATTCTCTCTCTACAACTTCTTACACCCACCACTACTATACACATCTCTCTCTCTCTACACCCATTTACTCTCAAGTCTCTCAAGTTCAATCCAAATCAACTTCCATTCCTCCACCTTCAAGCACATCCAAGCTTCGATCAAAAGGTATAAATCCATTTCCTTGGGCTAAACTACATTTAGTCTTGAGGGGAGCCGATCGAGGCCCTTCTTGGTCTTTCTATACCGAGCTTGGGTCTCAAACGAGCTTTACATTCAAAGTCTTTCTTTTCTTTTCTTTTTCTTTTCTTTTTTTGCTTTTTCTTTTCATATTTCGACTAATATTGCTTAAAGATCGTGCGGGTACATTCTAGATTCAAGTTTCATGTTAAAAGTCCTTTTTTTTACTTCATGAGATCTTTCAACATTCCAAAAAGTTTTTAACATTATTTTACATGATAAGATGAACAAATGGGTCTCATAAATCATTTTTCAAAGATTCGAAAAATATAACAAACTATTTTGCGGACCTATGATTTGTTCTGTCATGTAAAAGTAAACTGATTTCGGAATGTGTAGGCAGGTACGCCACACGGTACTTTTAGTACGCGGCGCGGCATTTCAAAAATGCAATGCGGCATATTAAAATACTGTACGGCATTCTGTTCATAGTAGCGATCTCCTGTTTCTGTTTAGTACGCCGAACGGTACGTTTGGTATACGGCGCGGCATTTTCGAAATGCAGTGCGGCATATTAAAACATTGCACGGCATTCTGTTCACAGTAGCAGTCTCCTGTTTTTATTTAGTTTCATTCTTGTACATTGTTCATTCATTTTATACTGTACACTGCGCACCCAAGCACGCTGATGTGTTATATTTAATCCCGTGTCCCTTTCTCGTACATGTTTTAAAGTTAAGCTTTCCAAATGATATTAAATCCCCCATTTAAAATACTTAGTAAAAACCGGTTTTACCGGGCGAGCGGGGTGCTTTTTTAACAAAACCTTCCCTGTTAGTAACGTGGCTCTCGGATCCAAAATCTCAACGTTTTCGTTAGACCAAAAGCCTTTTTTTTTCAAATCAAACTCTCTGTTTCTCGGATCATCCATCTCAAAAATCCGGGTGGCGACTCTTCGAGGTAGCGCTTTTCGGGCGCGGGAGCCCACACCACTATGGGTAGGTCACTCGAAGGGAAGGAGTGCTCGTCAGAGGGTGGTGATGAACTGAGTTCCAAAGATGGAATCACTTCCAAGTCAGTAGCAGTGTTATCCACCTGAATCACAATAGGAAAAGGGATAAATAAATCAAGCAGCTGAAACACTCAAAGGGGTGTTTAGTGTAGCACCCGTCCCGAATATTTAGTTGTTTCAATTCACATTTTTTAATTTTAATATGTGAAGTTGGGGTTGATTCGGAGGAGGTGGAACTTACGGGGGGTTTTATGTGGTTTAGGAGTTGGAACATAAGTTGTTTATGGTTTCACTTGCATGTGATTATTTTTCTTGGTGTTATCAAAATATCCCAGGAGGAATATCTCCCTATCTCTATCTTGTTTCCATCACTTCACGTTAGAGAGAGAGAGAGAGAGAGAGAGAGAGAGAGAGAGAGAGAGATCAGCCGTGGAAGAAGAAGGAAGAGAAGAAGAAGAAAGTTAGGGCTAGGTGGAATTGAAGACCTTGTTAGGTAATTCATGTTCTTCTCTACTTGAATATATGATTTTGTTATTCAATTCCATGCTTGGCATCAAATTAGAGTTGGATTGAACTCATGGGAGAGGATTTTTGAGGTTGGAGTTGGGTTTTGTTCTAGGAAATTCGTGCATATCATAGTTGTACATAACTGTGTTTGAACCAAGTTGAATCTGTCCTGTTTTTGACGAATTTATTCAAGGTACCTAAAAATCTTCTAAATTCGTGAAATAAATCCTGAGTGTTCATCTGTGAGTCTATTGCATCGTGTTAAATTTTCAGAAAATAACTCGAAGTGGTTTGGCCTACAAAATTCGTGGACCGAACGGGTGTCTGGTTAGCGTCTGTGCTGGCAGCACAGACACGTGTTGGAAAAACGGGCATAACTTCTTGCTCGGGTACCGGTTTTACGCACCGTTTCTTGATTCTGAAACTAGACTTACATGCCTTTCTGAATATGTAAGGTTCGTGCCTTGGTTCCTTATAGGAAAAATCAGTTTTTGTTCCGAAGTTGATGGTTTGGTAATTCTGGAAATCTGGGCAGCTTTTGGAGCTATGTTTTTCAGCAATTTTATCATAGTTGAGTGTGTTACTGACTATGGGTTCCCTTGAGTCTTAAACATGGATCAGTTGGTGATGTCTTGGTGTTGGAATCATTGAAAATTATTGAGTAGGTGATTTTTAATGAGCTTTTGATCGCAGACTGTTCTGCTGAAACTGGAATTTCTGCCTTAGTTATGTAACTTTGGACGGGCATAACTTTGTCGTCCGGACTCTATGGTGGGCAAAGTTTGTAGCAAAATTCATGTACCGGAGGTGTACTTTCTAATGGTGGTGGTCTCATGATCTGATTGTAAATCTATAAGAAGTTATAGGCAGAATACGACAGGTTGGTCGTAGATTTCAAACCAAATATAAGGGTTATGTGGTGTTTGAGTGCTACGCTGGTTTAGGGACACTTCTAAACATTTGAGATGGACATGCTAGAATGCGTTAAGCATCGTTAATCTATTGTTGGTGTTATAGATTATTTTCAGGAGTTAGTTGTAACGTTTAAGCGTTCAATAAACTGATATGGTTAGCTTGTGGTTAGGTAACAAGCCGGTCAATTGAGGAGGTGCCGAAATCGTAAGTTTGGCATATCTCGATCGATGCAAAGGTGAGTGTGTTTGATATGGTTCTTCTCCATATAATACTATTGTGGTAGTGGGTATATATCTGGCTAATCGTGATTAGCTTTCGATATGATTATCTTTAATGAGATATTGCTGTGGTGGTGAGTGTATACATTGCTAATGGCATTTAGCTTTCGTTATGGTTATCGTAAAATAGATAATGTGGTGGAGGTGATTGTATATCATGCTATTGTTGTTTAGCTTTTGATATATTATGAATGTGTGCGTGTGAGGCACACCATGTCGTAAGCCATATCGTTCAATGAACGACGGTTGGGAGCATGGTGTGTGGGACACGAGATTTAGATGTGATGTGTGTGTTTGATGAATGTGCATGTTGATGGATGTTGTCTGAACCGCCGAAGGTTAGCGTGTGAGGCATACCATGTCATATGTCATGCCGACTAATTGCCGGTTGATGGGAGCATGGTATGTGGGACACCTCGTCTTGGGTACATGCGAAGTGGCAAACGTGTCACTGCATGTGATGTAATTATATTCATGTTGTTGTGCATTGAATATTACTACTCTGTTGGGTGGACAGGTTGGTTATAACTGTTGTATACATTTGAGTATTTAAGTTATGTTGGTGGATTCATATTCATGTTGATATTTGTTCGGGTGTTGTGGTATTATGATGAGCATTTCTATATCTCACACACTCTGGCTTTCCTTTTTGGTCTACCAGGTAGCCGGTTGCTTAGAGTGGGTCTACTACCGGTCATCGTGTTGAGGAGTGTTTGAGCTAACCTTAGATGTTGTGGATGGTCGAGCTTGCTGTAGGTGGTTGATGAAGAGGTTGATTTATTCAAGTTGTAAATAAGTCGTCGGTGGATGTGTTGAAGTATAGATTTTTTTTTAAGTACTATATTGCAGATATAGTATTATAATCGAGGTTGTAGTTGGTTGGTCAACACGTTGACTCATTTTTATGTTTAGGTGATAAGTCTTCCGCTGGGTGTTTATTCTGACAGGTTGTGAGGTGTGGTTTGGTCTTCTGTGTGGAATGCCACGTGGTCGCACCGACTTGGGCCCATTTTTAGTGCCGTTTGCGGGGCAGGGCGTGACATTTAGATTCAAAAATACCTGATCCTTCGAAGACGTTGGAGTATCAGAACTTTGCTTCTCGAAGCAAATTGGCAGAATAGGAGTGGAAGGAAGTAAGAGAGAACCCTGTTCCAAAACTTGTAGGGGGTATGGAAGGGGACTTTGAACTCCCAATGGCCCAGCAACCTTCAACTGGCTGGCCATAACACTCCTAGGGGTAGGCAGTGTAACAGAAATTGGAAATTCTTGTGGGAATCCAATGTCAGTGTTAAGCTTAATGTAGCAATTATCGTATGATAGCACTAAAGAATCCATTCTCACCTGGGAAGGAGTGGGTGGGATGGATTCAGCAAGGGATAGCAGCAAAGTTGTTATGTCAAAACTCACTTTGGCCGAGTCTTGACAAGTATGGGTCTCTAGAGCAGGCATGCTATCTTGAGTCTCTTGATGAGGAATGACAGGCATGGTGCTGGGAGCCTCTTGTTGAGAAGTGGTGAGTAAATCAGATGATGGCCCTTGGAGCTGTGAGAAGGATCCAATTGGTCATATATGCATAAAATTGAGATATATGAGGAACACAAGTAGTATACCTGATCAAGGAGAGTAAGCTCGTCCAGTGTCTTACTCTTCTTAACAGTTTTTTCCTTTCTCTCATAAACCAATGCCTTCGACGTGTCTCTTCCTCGACCTGAAAGGGTTACAGGTTGGGTCAGTAAAGCCTTCTTGGGGGTTTCCTTTTGTCAGATTAAAGGAATGGATTGTACCCCTAGGAACCAAAGCCTCAGTATCATCTTCCGCCTCCTCATCATTTGGAGAGGGTATGGGTTTAGGCTGGGTGGAAGCTCTAGTTCTTCTTGGGGCTACAAGACAAGAAGCATACAAGGCATCGTTCCTATGAATGAGAAAGCATAGAGATAAAAGACAATTGTTTAGAAGAAGCTAACCTGGCGGTGTACTCGAAGACTCAAGGTAATGCTTGGTGGGGATGACTTTCTCGGGCTGAGAAATCGTTTTGCTCCTCTTCGAAGCTGTTGAAGGGGAGGAAGCAGTACCTTCATATGTTCGATTCGATTACCATTAGCAAGGTTTCTTAAAAACAGAAATAAATATAACCAAGGAGGTTACCTCTTTTCTGGGGTATTCTTGAGGACTGTCTCCTTGGAGGAGAAGAAGGGATGATCATGGATATGGGAGAGGCTTCGATGGGAACTACTTTCTGTTCAGCTTCACCTCCTAGAGTATCTTCTATTCCCCCAATCGCCCCAAACCCATCCGAGGAGAAAGAGGACGAGTCATCATGAGCTGCACTTCCAAATTCAGATTTTGCATACCCAATATGTGTAAGGAATTTCTTGAATGAGGGGCATCCCACAAGAAAAGAGCAGTTGGTATGCCACCAGTTGTCAAACTCAAGGGTGGTATGCACCGTTGGTTCTTGGAAGTCCTGAGCAATTGTTCGCCTTATCAGATCCCTCGATTTGGTGAACCATGTTCTGAAGTGCTCAATGGAGATGCTTGAGCGTTCAGACATGGAGATGTTGAGAAAACCACAGTAAGGGACAGGTATGCCTTGAACCAAACCAAGCTGTCTAGCAAATTGGGCAGGACAGTACACTTCTGCATGTGCCACTGATCTGGCAATTTTTGATGAAGATATGAAAATCTCTCTGCCTGTGAGTATGTTACCCCATGCTTGAAGGGCTCGAGAGGACTTCCCTTGTTTGTCCGTTAAGATGTCAAGCAACCATGTTGGTCCAATTGGAGCTTGGAATGGGCTGTACCATTCCCTGTCTGAGGCAAGTCCAGAAAAGAAGCAGAGGTAGTACACCAAAGTATGGGTGTCATTGGTCTCTGGCTGAACATAGTTGTCTCCATGGACATTGGGTGCTTCTAGGACATCGGCGGTCGACATAGGCGCCTTGAATGGACCTAACTCGGGAAAGTAGGCATGAAGCCATAGCTGTATAAACCATTGAGGGCCCCCTTGGGAGTAGTTTGGACCCTTTTGGTGATAGTCAGAGCCAGCTTTATACACGTGGCCAAGGAAATAGGAAGCGAAGTCGAATTCCTCACCCTTGGAAAGCGCTGAGGGCAAGGGGATAACTCGCTCATCACCCTTTTCCCAGAGTGGCAAAGGATGTGTTTGCAGAGCGTATAGAGTATGTAGGCAAAGTACTCTGTCTCGGACACTTCTCCTTTCAACTTCCCTTCTCTGGAATAGAATTGGGAAAAGGCCCCATTGGAAGCATTTAAACGGGTGAAACCCTCAGGAAAGTTATATTCTTTAGTAGGGTCGAATTGGGAGCCATAAGGATGGAGTCCCAACATTTGAGATACATCCAGAACTGTAGGAGCCATCATCTAAAGAAATTGAAGGAAGAGTCCCAAAAGGCTAGGGCAGCCTGGATTAGGGGTGGATTCTGGGGAATCCCCCCTTCGAAGAAGAACAATAATGTGCTTCAAACCTACTCTTTCAAGATCGTCTGACTTCGCTGCCAGCATTCGAGTAGTCCAAACTTTCCAATCTCTATTTGGGTTGGCTAGCAGGGGAATGATTTCTTTGGGAAATTATGCCAGTTTAGGGTCGAACAGGCTTTGATGTCAGCATCCCCTAATTGAGAGTAGTAGAGGGAGAGGAAAGCGGGAATGTCCCCTACGAATTGAGGGCCCAAAATAAATGTACCTTCTTCTTTAGGATTTGGGATGAAAACTCGGTTGTCGAAACAGGAAACTTCAGTTGATCCTCGATCTTTCTCTTCGACGAATCGTCTTAGAGCAAGCGAAGGGGTTGGACGTTCCGTGACGACTGGTCAGCTAGATAAGGCCATTGATTCAATCTGGTTCGACGGTTTCTCGGAGAGGTAAGAAGAGAGAAGGTTCAGTTTTGAGGAAGCTTGAATGTGTTAGGCGTGGGGGGGTCAGTTTGAATTATTTTTGCTTTTATACCCCCCGCAGTTGGGCCAAGGCCTTTAGTGAGCCCAAGTCATGGGGTGGTTTGTTTTGAGTTTATTGTTGTGACCCAAAATTAGAAGTAACTTAAAGTCAGATACACATGGCTATGAAAGGAAATTTCATTGCAACTACCAGAATTACATGGATGAAATTTGCATAATTACAAAAAAAAACAAAAGGGAAATACTAATTCCTATTGGCAGTAGGTTACGAGAACAGATTAGGCCTTCGAAGGGCCTGGGTGCTGAGCAGCCACCTTTTTGTTCTCGAAGTAGTGTGGGAAGGACCAAGTGACAAGGCTGTGGAACTTGTTCCAAGCAAATTGGAGGAATTTCAGCTCCATTTTCCTCATGTCCTCTTTTACATCAGACTCCAGCTTTTTCTCTAAAAGAGGCCTAAAGCTGAGCACCAGGGCTTTGGCTTTCCTTTGGAGTTTGGCCTCTTTAGCTGGGCGCTTCATTTGTTTTCGTTTGGAGCACCTTCGAAGCTTCTTGTCAGCATAGGCAGGCACCACTTCGAAGGACTCAGATTGGAAGCTTTGAATCTGGTTGTTAAGCTTCTCAATCCTGTCTTTGACCAAGACGTAGTCTTGGAGATCTTGGTCAAAACAGTAAGCTGCTGCCTTTGCTTCGAGCCATGTCTTGATCACTGGCAAGAAGTCCAAGAAGCAGTGGATCTGGTAGGAAACCGTGGAGGGGATGGTGCACACAAGGATTGTTTCGCAAGCCCATTTAAAATTGGTCAATGGGACTTGTTCTTCCAGAATGGAGACATCCAGGAAGGAGAAAGCAGCAAGGAGCTGAAGGGCTTTGCTTTTATCAGATGGATAAATGGAAAAGCCATAATACCATTGGAAATGAGGAGGGTTGACAGCAAGGTTGTTCACCTCACTGAACCAGTCGGTTTCTTCTGGAAGAGGAGCCAATTTGTTTGACTCTTCGAAGCTAGCGGGGTAGTGTGGTGTCCTCACCTCTATAAACCAGAGGGTTCTCTGAGATTGGGTCATGCGTTTGAAGTCACAATAAGAGGCTGGCCCAAGGTAGTTCTCCTCTTGTTTCAAATAGGGAGCAAATTTGAGGGAGGAATAGATGGACTCTAGCATGCCCATGTGAATGGTGTCATGACTAGTCAGAGGCAAGAATTGACTCGCAAACAGGGTTCGAAAGTGGTGAAACCTGTTAGGAATCGGGTCGGGTTGGTCAAAATTGACCAGAATAGTATCCAGATGGGTATGAACAGGTTTGTCTTCCCATGCACTCCAGTCGGAGCCATTGGCCGAATTCGAACGGGTCAGGGAAGATTCCCAACCCGCAGGCGAAGGAACAAGAGTGTGGAAGGTTCTGTCAGAAAGAATTTTTCCTGCCAACAATTGAGGAGAGTTTGGAGGAGATCTGTAATACGAATGGGATTGGTGATCGAGATTATCAAGAACGAGATTGATTTCTGGGAGAGAGGCCATTACTGGAAGGCTTCTTAACAGAAAGAGATTATACTTCGAAGAGGTTTAAGGGATTGTGTGGCTCGTTAAACCCTAACTTTAATCGCCATTTATAGAAAAGTTAATGCAGCTTTCTTTGAGAAGTTCAAAGGACGTGCATGAAAACAGACTTCTCCCATGACTCCATGCATCCGTGTTCTTAGGAGACATGGACAGATACGTGCACCTTAACACTTATTTAATTATCTTAAATAAGATGTTAATGCGGGGGGTGTGTTTACATCCTAAAATATGCCACCCAATAAGAAAATTACACGTGGCATCAAACAATGCTTTGGCCTATCAGAACATATCCCATTTTGGCCCGAGATACAGGGGATCATAGTGTTAATGGCGATATTATTTTAGTACTAAACGGTATCGTTTTGATGGGAAACGGCGGCGTTTGAGCCTCAGTTAAAGGCAATTAAGGCGGTAATTAAATTTAGCCGTGGATTACTTATTTAGAACCATCGAACGGTGGTTAATCTCTTGTTTTGTGCAGCAATTAAGCGTGGATGCAGGGAATCATTTCTAAAATCCAATCGTGCTACATTAACTCACGTTGCATAAAAGAAGGAAACCCACGATCCAGAAAACAGCTATGATTGATATTAGCAAACGTGGAGAGAGAAGAATTCTGAGGAAATCAATCCAAGTAACCGTTCGAAGGCTCCCCTCAACCGTTTTTCAAGGAATCATGGGCAGTTCGAATGGAGACGTAGAAGCAGTTAAAGACGTGGAGTTCGAAGGCAGAGTCAGCGTCTATAAATAGAAGAAGAAGTTAAAGATAAAGGACCCCCGACAAAAAATCTTATCATCTGACAACTCATACTCGATATGATTGCTCAGAGATTTATCATAATCTAGGACTTAGTTTAGTTTAGTTTGTAAGTTGAAGGCTTGTTTGCATGTAAGACTACTTTTGATTAAATTCAAGTTGCTTATCTCTTTCAGTCTTTTCCTTACCAAAGATTAATCGTTTATAGGCTCTCTTTGATTAAATTCAGTGCGCTTGTATTCCTGCATTAGTCTTAGAAAATCTCGAGAGTATTTGTGCACAAATTGGCCTTTGATTAGATTCAGGTTTATTTGTGTTCGATCCTCTGAATTATTTATAAGCTCGCTTTTGATTAAATTCAGTGTGCTTACATTTCTACATTGGTTTTGGTAAAATCTCAAGAGTGTTTGTATACAAACCTACCTTTGATTAAATTCAGGTTCGTTTGTGTTCAATCATCTTTTTTGATTTGAGGAAGACCAGTTCTTTATCTTGGTTGATACTTTAAGGAAAAATCCTCTTAATTGAGGTAATTGAACAGATAACACAGTTGCCTGATATAAATTAGTTGTTTCAAATCTCTTTGAAAAGAATAATTTCTTTTGTGAAACTAGTTCTTTTCTGGCACGCCTGCACACAATCATCTGCCATTTGATTGAGCTAATTCATCCCCAAACAGACTGTTTCGGAGAATTTCTTGTTAAAATTAGAGATATCTCCATCTTTATTCAATTTACAATTTGTACTAACACCTTGTGTGTAATTGGAGAATTTCTTTTAATACCTTGGATCCAATTCGGTCTATTGACAGCCCTACTTGGGTGTCTTAAGTTTTTCGAGTGGAAGTGATATAAACACATGTTTGTTTTATTATCTGTTTATGTATGGAGAAATAAGCCTTTTACCAAAAATATGCCCCATCCATGTTTGCTATAACTATTGGGATCTCTCTCTCTCTCATTTTTTTACCTTACAGATAGTATCTATTTATCTATCAATATCATATGCAAAATTAAATGTGTGAGCCTTCAAACTCCAATCCCTAAATTCCTAGAATTTTTAGGTTTTGAAAGAGAGAGAGAGAGAGAGAGAGAGAGAGATGGGGGTGGGAGAGAGAGTAGAAAAAACCGTGGGGGAGGGAGTGAGAGAATATTGGGAGGGGTGGGGGAGAGATTTCAAGGGAACGAGTTGAGTTTTCTTTTTTTCTTTTAAATGGAAAGGAGTTGAGTTTTAAGCAGTGTAACAAAGTAATGATAAATAAAAATCGTACTTTTTTTTCTTTCTAAAACCTATATCGATATGTTTTAAAATTATATATTCTACTAATTAAGTTGTGATTGTTTGACGCACGAGACAACAAAAAAATTCACATAAAGTTTTGTTCTATCAACTAGCGGTGTGCCCATTTGATACACGGGAGCGAAAAAAATAACAATGTAAACTTTTGTCACATGTAAACGTGCACACCATTACATGTTATCCTAGGGCTATAATGAGAAAAATGCTACCTTGAGTCGTATATGGGACCGTGAAAAAAATTAAACTATCTTTTTCAGTACATAGAGTTGTGTCAGTCCGATGCACAGGGCCGAAAAAATACCGATGTGACTTATTTTTTGTTTCGTGCATTGATCGGGTACAAATGCTATTTATTGAGTGGTAAAGTGAGCAGAAGCCCTATGCAGGAGGAAAATCTCACAATTAGAACCGTTCTAGAGCACAAAGTAATTTATGGGAAATGCTACGGTACACACCCCGTACTAAATGCACCCGTACAACCAAACCATTTAGAGGCGTAACCAAATCATTGACGGCCTAGGATAGCGGACGCTTCTCTCTTGACACAAGCACTTAACCCTCATCAACGGTAAACAAAGACCCATGTACACCGCCACAAATAGGCACAGCACGCCACCCAGATCAAAGTTCATTTTACACATGGTGCTCTACCACTATCATCACACTAGAAGGCATAATGATTTGGCTAATGATTTTCCCTTAAACTTCTAGTGCTTTCCTCTATGCTTCCGTCATTTTAAAAGTCACTTTTCTTGCCAAAAGGGAAAATCCTCAAAATAGTATGGGAAGAGAGACAGTAAATTGAAAGTCTCTCTTTGGATAAGTGGATTAAAAAAAAAAAAAAAAAAGAGGTGAAGGTCTCTCCATGATACAGGAATCTCTCTCACAAAAATCATGTAATGATTGTTCTGATTATGAGTATAATAATAAATTTTGTACGTAGTAATTGTGCCTTGAATATATTGAAGCCCTAGTGGTGGACAATATATTTTAATGTGATGAGACACCTGCATGATTATTTAAAAAAACATATTAGGGGATCAAAATAAAATTAGGAGTGAGGTCACGTGCCCTTAATATGTCCACCTTTGATGGTGGTGGAAGTTGGGAGAATTGACAATCAACAATGGTGGGGTTGGGGCTAATGGTGGTTGGGAGGGTAACAAAGAAGATAAGAGAGGAAAAAAGAGGGATTGATAGCTGTTGTGGGTGGTGGGTGCCAATGTGAATATGTTGTTGGTTTGATGTTGGTGACGTAGAGAGAGGAGTGGGTTGATGATAAGTAATTGTGGCCCTAATATTTTTTTTTTTGGCCCCTAATATTGTTATATACTACGTATCTATTAGTGTATTTGTAATATTTAAATTAGGGACCACATTGACCTCAGTATGACATACCTTCAGGATCGAAAGGTAAATTTACCAAGCCCCATTTAGGGATTATTACCACTAGGTATAGGAAATAAAAAGTATTTTCTATTAAGGTAAGATAGAATACTTAATTACCCTTAGTTCCACTTTTTACAAAATACATTTACCATTAATGGAAGTGTCACCCTAGGGTTTTAGGGTGCCCTAGGATTTTAGAGTTTAGGATACCCTAGGGTTTAAGTTTATACGCTTTCATAGAACCCTAGGGTTTAGGTTTAAATACTTTCATAGGGGTTTAAGGTGCACTTTCCTACCATAGGGTTTTAACGATTTAGGCACTTTCATAGGGTACCCTAGGGTTTAGGCATTTTCATAGGATACTCTATGGTTTAGGCACTTTAATAGGATACCCTAAGGTTTGGGCACTTTCATAGGGTACCTTAGGGTTTAGACACTTTCAGGTTTAGGTACTTTCATAGGGTTTAGTGTTTCATTAATTAGAGGTGACTTGGTAGGAAATACTTTTTATTTTCTGTACCTAGTGGTTACGGCCAAAATAATCGACGTTTGGGCTAGAATTATCGACTTTTAGGCACATTCTAAATATCAAGGACCAAATTTGTGCAATTGAGAACGAAAATGACACTTAACAAATATGTGGGGACCAAAAAGGTGAATAAACTGTGTTTATGATAATTACACACTAGCCAATATGAGAAACGCACTTAAAGAAATTAACATATAAGGAAGAACGGGGTGGTTCCAGGGACACTTATAAAAACATTCCAAATTTCAATCTCATAATTTCCCTTCAAATTTTTATGATCTGAACCATTCAATGTGTGATTTTAAGGGTGCACGAGAGAAATTAGCAAAAAATATGACCAGGAAGTGCTTGTTTTGAGCAGTTTTTGATTGAACCGTTCAAATAAAAACTGCTCAAGTCAAGCCCTTTCCGGTTATTTTTTTGCTGATTTCTTGGAAGTATCTTTAAAATCACGTTCTGATCAAATTGAATGGTTCGGATCATTAAAATTTGATTAGAAATTATGAGATATTTTTTTAGATGTTTTTATAGGGGTTCCCGAAACCGCCCAAAAAACAAAAAATGTGGATGTCATTTCTCTTGAATCTAACTTCACAAAGAGTATTTATTTAGTGGCCAGAGTGTTGAGAAATCGGTCAAATCAACCAACACATAAAACGCAAAGAACAATCAAGAAAAAAACAAAAAACACAAGACAAATTGTGTAGTCAAGTTACTTCAGTATATCTACAGCTAACATCAGTTTTTACCATGTATTGGAAGAATGGAGTCAAGTTACATCGACTGCTTGTATCATGTATTTATAACCTAAGGCTTACATCATACAATTGCCGCAATATCCATGTCTAGGTTTTTGGAGCTCTACCCTTGGTCCCCTGCGACCTGATCGGTCATATGAACACCGAATCAAATTTCACAAACCCCAACACATAGGACATGACCCATTGCCAGTGTTAATAATCAAAAAAATCACGTAAAACACAATCATAAAATGCTGAAATCTGCTCTGAGAGCCCCCTTCTTATACAGAATCCAGTTCGAAAGTCAAGCCATAAAATATAGCGAAGCTTTCAGAAACCCACCATTTATTTCACCTTCTAGTGGAAAAAGGCCTCTAATTCAGTACATACTAATCGTGGTTTTACTAACTTATTTTGCTTAGTTTACTTTTGAATATTTTTTTCAAGGATAAGATAAATAAATAAGTAAAGTAAACAAACCAACACTACCAAACATGTCTTATTTTGTTTGGACAACAATGTGGCTCGTCAAGACTCACATAATTTATATGCGCGTGCGAACTTCAAAACATTTACAAAGTACTAAATTTGCATGAGCAATGATTCATAGCGCAAGGATATAGCAAGGTCTGGATGCAAGGATTATTGACTAAGGTCAGGGGCACCCAAGAATATGCGATTTATTAGGGAGGCAGCAACCTCTGAAAAACGGGTGTAGAGCGGTCGATCTGATCGTTCATCTCGGTAATCGACTGGTCAAATCATAGCCAAGCAATAAGCGATTTACATATGTATGCTTAAAATCAATCTGGATCATTCGTGCCAAGATGAACAACCAAATCAGCTGCTCAGCACCTACCTTGCCGGGTTGTTCGGCCTGTCCGGATCGACCCTATCAATCATTGAATTTGGAACCCGAATGGCAAAAGTGGGGCTCCACTTTACTCCAATCCATCGTGTCAAAATGTATCTTTATCCGCCCATAGTTCCGTTTGAGATCGCAACGTTTGTTCTCCACATCTCTCTCTTTCTCTCTCTCTCTCATTGATCGACTTCCCTCGATTCTCTCTCGTAATCTTCTCTAACCTCTCTCTCGCGAATTTACTTGTCGTAATCTATCTTTCAATGCCAGCTTGGCCCATCAGACCCAAGTCTTTATAACATTCCTTCCATACTAATCTAATCTGGGTTTTTTTTCTTTCAATTCCAACTATGTTGACTTGTTTTTTAACCTGATTTGCATTCTGGGTCGTTCAATCATTCCTTCCAATGCCCAAATTCTGAGCTTCTGAGGTTATTTCTGTAAATCCAATTTTTTGTTGACCTATAATCCACACATACAATAGAAATCCTGACAAAACAAAATCTTTCTTCCTCCACTTTTTTTTTTTTTTTTTGCTAATTGAATTCCTTGGTTTGATGTAATGCACACATTCCAATCTGGGGTTACCAATTATTTTTGTTCTATTTAGTTTTGGGTTCCTGGGTTTGTTTCAATTTATACATTCCAATCTGGGTTTGTGCTCGATTCGACAATAAGCGTTTGATAACGAAATCTCTATTTTTTTCACACTTTTTTGGTGTTCTAATTGTGGGTTTGTCTCAAAATATGGTCACTGTCAATATTGGGATGTTCCATTATGTATTGGACCATGTGTACGGTGCATTTGTTCACAGGACAAAGATAAGCCCACCATTTTTCTCCAGGGGATGGGGTGGAACAAAGCTTGATCTTTTGGAGAGGTTGATCAAGCAGCTGTTCCCTGAGGTTGAAGGACAGAACTGGCCTCCTACTTTGGTTCAACCCATTTGGACAACAGTTTGGGAAACTAAGACTGCTTGTCTAAGGGAAGGGGTCTTTAGGACTCCTTGTGATGAGCAAATTCTAAGTGCATTGCCCCCTGAATGTCATAATGCAAGGGTTGCTTTCCTTTCGCCGAAATTGGTGCCACCCGAAAAGATGGCTTGTGTGGTTCATCTGGCAGGTAAATTTGTAGCTTTTGCTTTGATTGATCTTGAAACTTAGGGTTGGTTGTAGTTCAATTCATGAGTATTCAAAATTTGAGGCCCTATCTATTTGTCCAAGGCTTTAAGAGAGAATGTATAAAGTTGTTTGTTTTGCTGTAGGTTTTTTGGATTAGCGAATTATAGGTTAGATTGTAGTTTGAGGACAAGTTCATGTGTGCATTGTGATAGGGAACAATGAGTTTTTTTTTTTTTTTTTTTGCCTGCTTATTTGCTAGATGTTTTTCACATACCTATATACCATAAATCAGCGGCCAATATTTTGGTAAGGTTTAACCGTTTAAGAAATTTTCTGGTTGCGTAAATGGTTATTAAATTTTGAACTTACACGCAAGCTTGAAATGGTAACCTCGAGCTGCTACCGAGAATTCAGGTGAATTGTTATAATACTTATTCCTATTGAGAGTTGGGTTTAGATTGACAAACACGATTCAGTTGCCACTTGCTGGTTGGTCGCATTTGAAATAAGGTTGAGTTTTTCTCTGCTGTGGAAATTTCAGTCTTCTATCCTGCTAAATAAGGTGTTTGTCTGTTTTCCCCAAAGAAGTCTAATTTTGACACATTTCATCATGTATTAGTAAGCTTGCCTGTAGTATTTTTGTTTGCCTCGTCAAAATCTAATAAAAAGTTTGTTTTGGTACCAATGGAATCTTAGCTTGCATATTGTCGTGACGAATTTCTCAAGTCTTTTGATTTTCTTTTTGAGTTGAGAAGGAAAATGTGGTAAAGAATAAATCGTTATGTCTGCACAGTCTTAGATGTAGATATGTTGATCTAATTATGCTTCGGTGTGAAGTTGGGGGTACTTATTGAGAAAAATAAGAGTCATTTTGGGGGTAATCTGAGTGCTTTGACAACATTTCTTTTCATGGTCACTGCTTTATGTTAACTTAGTTCTGGCTGAACTCTTGTATGTTATCACTTTCCCCCTTCCAAGTTCAGCATCTTATTTCTCACTTGGTACCAAGCCTTAGCAAAGGTAGACGGTGAGTGCATTGATATGTAGTGCCAGTAAGGATGATCCTTGAAAATAATTGCCATACTAACTCTTGGATTTTGTAACTATCTATTATAGTTGGGATTTAAGGCTCTTGTCAGTTGAGCTATATAGCCTAGCATTCAAAATGTTTGTTGTACAAACATCATTCTCTTTGAGGTACGAGGTTCATTCCTTGCATAGCATGTGAGGCAGGGAAGCGTATTGAAACAGGAATACCCAGACAAACACACATCATTTAGATAAAGCTCTCTGTTTTTCTTTTTATCAAAACTCAACCAAATTGTCCCAAGGTTTTCAACTCAATTGATAAAAGAAGAAACCCTAAGTACTAGGAAATAAAGAAAAAGGAAACTATATAATTTTAGAACCATTAATTCTTGTTGACCCAGCAAATATGGAAAAGGAAAATCAAGTCAACCAAAATCAGAGAACTAAATGGTCTAGACTACCTATTTCTAAAATTGCATGATTCCAAACAGAATAATTATTCTCAAAATATAAAAATTAAATATACTATTATTATGTGTAACCGCTATCCTTCTAAAATCCCCATCTGTATCGGTATGTTACATCTTGATAAACATCTGATTGGAAGTAAATCTGAACTTAGCCTTATTAGAGGCGCAAGGAATATCATTCTTTTCCAAATACTAAGTGAATAATTTGTTTTCCTTTCCGATTATGTTGCTTTCTTCCTTTGAAATTGCTTATTGAGATTTTTTGTTGACATGTTAAAAGTTAGTTTCTCATCTCTAAACTATTGTGGACCATTAAAATAAGATATTCCTTGCTAATCGCTCTAGTTGTTAAGTTTCACATGTTGATTGGTGATAAGACATGGTATATCTGTATCTGGGAGATCCTATGTCAATTATCCAGAGAAAGCAGTTTTAAATGGGTAAAAGTTGAAGTCGTTTTAATCTGAACAAATTTGTTTGCCTTTTAATGCAGGTACTGGGGACCACACTTTTGAGCGGAGATTGCGTCTTGGAGGACCTTTATTGAAGGAAAACATAGCAACAATGGTTCTCGAGAGGTGAGAGTGAATTCCCAAAGTTGGCAGCTGCATAAAAGCGGAAGCAGAACTTTGGTGCTTACTTTGCAAATCTTGTTAGTTTCTGATTCAAAGTGATTTCTACCTTTTGCAGTCCTTTTTATGGAAAAAGGCGTCCCATGCTTCAGCGTGGTGCAAAACTCTTGTGCGTAAGTGACTTGCTTTTACTAGGAAGAGCTACCATTGAAGAGGCCCGCAGCCTTCTGTATTGGTTAGACGCTGAGGAAGGGTATGGCAAGATGGGTGTTTGTGGACTTAGCATGGGTAAAACTTAAACCTTATCTTTGGTTGTGGTCTTGCTGATTGCCGTTTTAAGTACTACATTCCTAAATGAGAGAGTACTACTTGTTTCATTGGTTGCACCTAGTTCAGTCCAAACTGAGATTAGTTCATCGAACGAAAATTATTTTTTAGCTTGACCATTCATGAGCCAAGAGAGAAAAGAGGAAAGGAAAAGTTCACATCAAATGAATATCTTCAGTTTTTCTGGTTTGAAGTATATGAAAGCAGAGGCCCTTTAGAAACAAGGATCTTATATACAACAGGTAAAATGTAGCAATAAGTGGGTTTGCTTTCCTGAAAAAGAAAAAGTGGATTTGAGGGTACACTTTTACCTTTTTACTAGGCATCAATCCTCCTGCATTCTCTAACATGAGTTTATGAAACTCCATAGAAGACTAGTTGTGTTCACGTATTGGAATATTTTGTTTTCCAAACTTTTGTTGGCCTATGTCGAATTTTGGGTGCTGTGTTCAGTAAACTTGACTTTGTATTGTTGCTCTAGTGGAGGCTCTCTCTATCTCGCATAAGGACTTCGAGTTGCATTTCACATGGGCTTCTCAGAATAATATATTTAGCATTGATTATCTCTTAACTATTTTAGACTTCTCTCATTTCTCTATGGATAGCTGTGCAATTATGTTCATCCTCAGTGTTTGTTAGGGTAACCGTACCCACATCTAGTGAGATGTGTTCCGAATTTTGAGTCAATGATCAAAATCAATCATTTTGTAAGAAATGATGTGTTAGGACTTAGGAGATCACACAACAACTCAACTTAATCGAATATCGGTAATTACTTGGTCGAAAAATCCAATTATTGGGTCAAGAACGGAATGGAGCAGAATTGGAGTTTTTGGATCAACTACTTAATTACCAGTATTAAATTGAGTTGCATTTTTACAGGTCCTCCTTACAATTATTTTTTACAATATTAACGTGGTTCTGAATCTTCTGATCATCGAGACAAGACCCGCGATATACCTCACCAAATGCAGGTAAGGTTAACTCTCACCAAAGGTGAGAGTGAACAAAATTGTTCTCTTCTTTATGCGGATACCCTAGATATCCTCCTTATATATGTGTACTGTTTCTTTGAATACAATATTTGTTTTCAGTTTTTCATGTGGGAAAAGAGAAATAGAAAAGAGATTGAGGGAGAAATAGGATATCTGTGACACTATCATGTCAGCATATGTGCGAGTGAAACCTTGTTTTCTTTCTTCTCTCTTTTTTTTGGTATTTTTTATTTTCTTAGTTTCTTGCTTCCATGGAATTAGGGGGAGTACATGCTGCTATGGTTGGATCTTTGCACCCTACGCCAGTTGCTACTCTCCCATTTCTTTCTCCGCACTCTGCTGTTGTGGCATTTTGTGAAGGGATATTAAAGCATGCCACTGCATGGGAGGCATTAAGAGAAGATCTCGCAGTGCAAAAAGCTGCAATGACACTCGAGGAAGTGAGAGAGAGATTGCGACATGTATTATCTCTCACAGATGTCACTCGATTTCCAATCCCAAAAAATCCCAATGCTTGCATATTCGTTGCTGCCACTGTGAGTTCACTGTTAACTACTGGTATTTCCTTAAGAAGAACAAGACTTTGGGAAGGTCATTTTCTGCTTTTTAATTTGATGTTGTGATGGGGAAGATCTTTTTCATGACCTTTATACTATTCTTTTTGGTCTTTTTCTTACTAAGTAAAGGCTTTTCTTGTTTTCCAGCAGATTAGATTTGAATTTTGTTAGTCATCAAGCAAAAAAACTTTTCTGAAGGTCTAGACGATGATAAAAAAAAAAACAAGAGATTGGACTTAAGATTGTGTGCACTAACTCCTTTTCCTCTTTTGACATTGAATGTAGTACTATAAACTTGTATCTTCTGACGTGGTCTACTCACTCAGCTAATGTAGTCTTTGGCTCTCTGGTTAAGCCATGTTGATGGTGGATATCAAATTTATATTCTTGTATTGTGAATGGATTTTACGCCATCTATTTGGTATATGCTGGAGTCAATTGAGACCTACTTATATGCATATATAACAAACCAAAACCAAACAGAGCCTTAAGTCCCAATGAATTGGGGTTGGCTTCATATATCCCTTTATAAGTATGCTCAAATCTTTTAGCTTCCTTTTTTCCGGCACAAGTTTTCGTTTAAGTAGGGCTCTCCCGACCTTACTTAGTGATTATTGTTTGCGCAAATGGTTTAACTAAATTCCATAGATGAGATGAGGACTTGTGCTTCCAGCCATTTATCATCAATTCTCTACTAGATTTGGCATTTCTTTATATTTCTAGCCAATTGAACTCTGATGTTTCTTCTTTTCATTCCAGGATGACGGGTACATCCCAAAACACTCAGTGTTGGAGCTTCAAAGAGCTTGGCCTGGCTCAGAAGTGAGATGGGTTACCGGTGGGCATGTCTCATCCTTCCTTCTTCACAATGGTGAGTTCAGAAAAGCAATTGTTGATGGTCTCAACCGATTACAGTGGAAGGAGTCTTCTTTGTGATGGGCACAACACTTGAAGGGGAGACACTCCTTTTCTGCAAAGGACTCCATGCACAACACTCCGAGGGATTGTACTATAAGAAACATGAGTGAGCGTACTATCATTATTGAACGTGGCATCTGCAAAGGAATTGGCCTTACTCGATTTGAGATTGATTCTGTGTAATACTAGCAACAACTTTGTTTCTTATTATAGTGTAATCTTCCAGGATGTCACACATTGATTCGTTGGATTTGCAGATAAGGAGGCAGACCCTGGAGCTGGGGATAATTGCCCGCCTCTGTCATAAATTGTTGGTATTTCTTCATTTCAAATCCTCATTAGACCTGTAAAGTGGGACTAATACTGATGTACGTGAAACACCACACGAAGGTTAGAAACAAAAGGGTAGCTTATATCCTTGTTTACCTCATTTATGTGTTACTGATTCAAACTTTTCTCAACTTTTGGGAAGAATGTACTCTAATTTGTTTAATCCATAAATTGCTGAAGTTTTTAACAGCACATCGTTTGTTCTGTGTTATTTTATTGGGAAATGATAATGCCAAAACCGTTTTTGTTGGTGCCAAAACCGTTTTTGTTAATGCCAAAACTCTAGTGCACAAAAGACTTGTACCATTTGCAATGTACAAGACTTTTATGCACTTGAGTTTTGGCATCAACAAAAACGGTTTTGGCATTATCATTTCCCATTTTATTTTTAGCTTATCTATGGACTACGGTTTAAGAGAAAATATTGGCATCTCTACCTGCATCGAAATTATTAACCATTGGTCTGCCAATTGAGATGAAAACCATTATGCTGTGTTTGGTGTGGTATTTGAAAAATAGTACTAGGGGTAATAAGTGGAGAGAGAGATAGAGAGAGAAATGTTAGAAGTAGGGAGAATTTTTTGAAAAATGTTTTTTGGAAAGAGAAGAGAACAATCTTTGGCCAAATGGGACACTACCCAATTGGTTAACAATTAGGTTTTATTATTTCCTTAATCTCAACTGAGACGCGCCATGAATCTTGAGAGACAAATGAGAACATCATTATGAGTCTATGATTCTTAATCTTACCTACATTTTTGTTTTTTATTCAGTCAATGGTTCTGAATTCTAACAGGAAACTGTGTTTTTAGTAGATTGATAATGGTAAAAATTGTATATGTTGTACCCGCATTCAAAGGTATTAGTTACATAAAATTTTGTCAAATGTATGATGCGTTGAGGATTTGGACATGGTTTAGGCCATCACTTTCCCTGTCAAGATCAAAGCTTTCTTGTTGTCAAGTTGATTGCTTTATGCCTCCATCACGTCGGGTGGTGGTGTACTGATAAATTGCTTGCTCTCAAGTTTTTGGTGATTAGGGCGAGGTTCTTTTCTTTACACTGAACTCATCGGCTTCTTGCCACTATACCCTAGGCGAGGTTAGAATTAAGCCAAGCCCGTCTTGATATGTGCCAGATTCTCATGTGTGGCTCATGTGTGGCCCCCGTGCTGCTAGGCCCAGTAAGGTTGCTCTTGTCCGGCTCACCAACGGGAAAGGACTTTTGTAGACACCACAATCTGGACCTTCCGATTGAGTTACTTTATTTTTGGTTCTTGTTTTCCTCAATGATGAAATGGATCAAGAACAATATTGGGAATGATTGGGATTTGAACTTTGGGTGTTTGATACCCCCTTTTAACCCTTAAGCCTAGCCAAAAACCCAACTGGAGCGTGTTGGTCTAGTACCTGCGCGCGCGTGTCAATTTGACAGGTGGTGGTCAATGGTCATGTTTTGACTGTTGACCAACATGTGGGTAAGTTTGGAATGTGCACATCTATTGAGGACCCGCACGTGCGTTTCAAATGGACAGGTGGTGGTCAATGGTCAAACCTTTGATCGTTGACCAACGAGTGGGTAAGTTTGAGACACGCGCGCTGGTCAACCCCTTGTCCCATCACCTTTTTGCTAGCTGCAGAAGCCATCATCGAGGAGCTACTAAGCCGGTTGTGCCTCCCTGGCAGCCCGGGGATCACCCCTGTGCCTCCTCTCTCTTAGCCCTCCCATCACCTTTATGGGAGGCTTAACCACCAAGCAACCCAAACCAGCCCTTGTTGGCTGGTTACACCTCCATACACCACCATTTGCTCCTCCTATAAATACCCCCATGGTTCTTCATTGCCAAGGGTTACCAAGTTTTCATAAAAAAGCTTCAAATCTTAATCCTAAGTCTCTCAAACTCAAGCAAATACTCCTACTACTCAAACAACCACTAAACATCCATTTTTCAAATCATCTAAACACCAAGCTCAAACTCTTTTCCAACCTCAAACAAAGGTATAACACTACTGTTTTTCATGTTTTGATCCTTGAGGGGAGCTGGAAGGGCCAACTTGAGAAGAAAGTAAGCCCAATGTAATCCAAAATCCCCTCCCGCCGCATGGGAACAGCAAGGACCTTCTAGTAATGAAATCAACAGCAAGAACAGACTGTTTGACTCGTCTCAGCTTATCACGCCACCTGGAACCAAAGTTCACTTGAGAATTGAAACAGAGAATGATCTCCCTGAAATCAACATGGTTCGCTCGGCAAGCCCAGTAATCTATACCTATCCTGGCCCTAAAGCTGGCAAGGTTTCTAGAACTGTGTGATCAACACACCTGTGCGCATCGGTCGCCTGTACCCACGCGCCACTCTGTGGCTTTGCGTGCAGACCTGTGTGGGGACAGAGGTGTTGATCTTTTTACCGTATTTATTGTTGATCATCACCCTGATGCATGTTAAAACTTGTTTTACTGTTTTCCATGTTAAAACTGCTAGTAGTATTTCAATATGCATACCTATTGTGTTGGAATTCCCCTGGATTGTTTCTGAATATGTCTCAGAGTCCAGATATACAATACCAAATACTGGAAGCCCAGTCAGAACAGGCGCGTGCCCAATCCTTGATCCGTGCGCATGGGTGTATCCTAGCTTCCAGTACTTGGCTTTGCATGATTAACTTGGCCTCTGGCCACTATTTTATTCCCCACACTGTTTATGGGGTGTGTTTCATTTATATTCATTCTATTTGTATTTATATGTCTCCTCTCTATATATAAATTGCTTAGTTTGTCCTTGGTGAGCAATGATCATTCCAGAGCCCAGAGGGGGTTAAAAACTAAAGACTGTTGGAACAAGATGACACACGCGCGTTAGTATGGGATGTGCGCGCGCAAGTCGGCTTGCATGCAATGATCGACGTGAAACAGATCAGTGCATGCATGCTTGCCCCTGTTCATGCCAACTTCCATTTTGAGCACTGTGTTGGCTTATTTCAGCAGTATTTGGCTTTTATCCTATTTATTGCTTTCCGTATCATGGCATCCATGCTATCGATCACTTCCTGTAAACATATTACAGTTTTAATCTCTTTTAAAGTGTTCCCATGCCCTAATTGGTTAAAAAATGATTAATAAAGAAGAATCTCGATTTTTTTTGCAAAATGTCTAAGTAGAGACCAATCTCCTGATTGGGCAAAAGGGGTGCCTTAAAACCCTTCCCCTCTCGTAACCTGGCTCCTGAACCCGGATATGGTTATGATAAACTGGTGCCTTCACTTTTTCAAATCAAACAACGTAGGAAGCATTTCAAGTTCGGTTCCTTGGGTGTCGGACCTTCAAACCCAAGTGGCAACTCTGAATTGAGCACTCGTCTGCCAGCACTCTCACGATCCGCCTTTTCAAAAAGGGCATGTTGCCCACAACTTTTTGTTACGGCTAAAAAGGATTGTCACATGCTGGTTGCGGCAGGTTGCCTTGATAGCTCTTGTACGGTTGTAGCAAATTTACTGATATGAAATTTTCTACCAATTTGTTGTAGTTGGTTTTTGTTAGCAGAGCCCTTTGCTCACACTTTAATCACGGTACTATAAGAAATTTGACAATTAACTCGAGCATAATGTAGGAACAAAAAGAATGGAAACCAAAACAAAATGGAGAGAGAGAGAGAGAGTCTGTTTTCACAACGCCTATAATGCTCTGTCAAATTCAATTTGCTGGTAACTCTTAACCACAATGGTTTATGAGTTCACTTTTAGACTCCTCCAGATCAGAGGGAGACTTGAGTCTTTGGGTAAATCACGTGGGGCTATAGTGTAGTTTCCCGTTTCAATTCAGTCCCATTTGATAACCCTCTTCACCCATGGGATACGATTAGCAAGCTCATGAGTGTAGAGGGTTGCACTATGACTCAGACGTAATCCTGAACAACAAACAATGGTTGAAACTTTGAATGAAGACTACGGACTTGTTATCCCCTATCGTTATCAATCATATCCTAATTCCACCGCCTTATTAATCCCACTATTTCTAGGCAGGTTATTAAACAGGACCTTACAGAACAAGGCAGGTGCACCCGGCAAACATTATACTGGATTTCATGTATGGTCATACGAGTTCACTTTTGGACGGCTTCATATCGAAGGGAGACTTGAGTCCTTGGGTAAAACCACGTGGGGCACTAAGCATAGTTTCCCATCTCAATTGGCCACCGTTTGATGAACCTTTTCACCTATGGAAAGCAAGCCCATGGGTGAAGAGAGGGTCGGACTACAAAGCCGGTTGGACAAGGCATAGTCCCACGCAAATCAAACGCTGGTTTGGATATGTAATCCCTGGGACCATTTCTAGGCAGGTTATCAAATGGGACCTTACTGAACAAGGCGGGTGCACCCAGCAAACATAATACTCGGATTTCAAAGAAAATTCACATTCCAATCCCTAGTTTTCTGAGATACGTCTGGAGAAAGTATCAAGAGATCAGCAATGTGATGGAAATTTTGAACACAACTCTTATCCATGTGAATCTAACAGCTGCTAAAGTGCCTTGGACTCTGACTCTAGCTAATTTCCAAGGATCCGGCTTCTCCGCGATGTAACTGGATAGAAGCCTCTGCAGTCCCATTTCGACAATTCATCACAACAATCAATGGTCCGGATTTTTAAAAAACATCCCGGAAGAAACAATCTTGTCATTAAATACACTTTTTAGACGGCTGAGATTACACGGACTGCTCTCTACAGATTGCTGAGAAGCCTAATTCAATCTCCAAAGCCCATGTCGATAAAGTTCAGTTTTGGAAGCAGAAAGCAGAGCTGGTAGATGGAAATTAAACTAAGAAGCTATGATGCACCGAAACCGACACGGACACGGACACGGACACGGACACCGACACGGGGACACGGGAATTCTAAAAAAATGGGGACACGGACACGGCGGGGGACACGCCACGTGTATATTTATTTATTTAAATAAATATTTATATAAATAAATAAATATAGTTTGACACCCAGAATTTTTTTAAAAAATTACAATTTGGCCCCAAATTTTTTAAAAAAATTACAGTTTAATCCCCAATTTTTTTCAAAAATTACAGTTTGACCCCAAAAATTACAGTTTAGTCCCTCAAAATTACAGTTTGGCCCTGCCGTGTCCCCATCAGTGTCCCCAGCCGTGTCCCCCGCTGTCCCCGTGTCCCCGCCGTGTCCCCGTAAAAATTTAAATTAAATTATGGACACGCCACGTGGCGTGTCCCGTACGTGTCCCTGCCGTGTCCCCGCCGTGTCCCCGTGTCCCCGTGTCTGACACTCCGATACTTCGACCTCTAGAGGTGTCGGTGCTTCATAGCTAAGAAGAGAATAAAGAAGGAGAATAAAGGACAAAAGCATCTTTACAGGCATCATGTATTGTCATATGCTCTACCAAGCTTTTCTCTGTATAGCTTTTGCTTTTCTTTTAGCTCCACTGCAGTGCTTTGTTGCTCTTCAAAGTTCTTTCTTTCAACTTCACGTTCTTCCCTTCACATAACCTCTGCTTGTTAAAGGTAACCAAATGGTCACAACTGGGCAAAAACAAGTGCTGAAGTTCAAATATAATGACAAGATAACCCTTTTGCCAAAATAAAATATAACCCAGAAAGAGGGAAGAATCTGGGAAAGCCGAAACGGCGAGAAATTTCGATGGTCGAAAAGACTACTTTTGTCCTACAGAGTGGGGCATCGGGCATCTGGTACTGAAAACTGGTATTTTAGGAACTAAGCCACTTGTTTGTTCTTCTATGCTTAACGCGTATAAACAAAGCAAATAACTTTTCCTTCTAGACGCTTTCTGGTAGTTGTCGCAATTCCATCTTGCCACTTAAAAATCTTCAGCATCCTCTTGTTTTGATGATTAAGTATTTTTGCAGCAACAGAAAACGGAACGGTACCTGAAGCCTGTGAACGAAAAAGTGTCGGCATCCTTGTGCCAAGCACTGGGGAGATATCATCCAAGCTTACTCGACGAATCCATTTTTAACAGTGCACAAAAACCAGAAGCCCGTCTTAGCCAGCCTCGAAAATCGCAAGAGCATCGAAGAAAGCGGGCACCGGAGTGAGACCTCATAATCACAAAAGATAAAGGTAAAGAGTTCATGGCCCTTACATATATAGTCAACCAAAAAAGAGTGATTATGAAAAAGAAAGGTTTAACTTGTAAAGTACCAATTTTCTTTGATTCTTTACTTCCATATGTTGTCATGAGTGAATGGTCTTGACAGTCTATTACCTCATCCCACCACATTTTGTGAAATTAATTTGCTTGGTGCAGATAATCTAGCTTCTCGTGTTCCTGCAGTAGCTCAAACTGCATTTCCACAGATAGCAGAGTTCTTAGAAAGGAGGCCAAAAACAAGTGCATATACCACCCACCCAACCATGCATCCACAAGCAACACCAAACCACCAAGATGACTTTAAACTGAAGGACACCCACCCCAAGCTCGGGGAGCGGTGGCCACATGGAGGTATCCGGGGCGGAGGTGGGTGGATTAGCAGTGACAGGGCGACAAGCACCTATGATCTCGTCGAACAGATGTACTATCTTTACGTCAGAGTTGTTAAAGGCAAAGATCTTCCGGTAAACCCAGTAACCGGAAGCTGCGACCCCTACGTAGAAGTGAAGCTGGGGAATTACAGAGGGAAAACTCAACACTTTGAGAAGAGAACGAACCCCGAGTGGAATCAGGTTTTCGCCTTCTCAAAAGACAAGATTCAGTCTTCGGTTCTGGAAGTTTACCTAAGAGACAGGGAGATGGTGGGGAGAGATGATTACGTTGGGAAGGTGGTGTTCGACATGAACGAGGTGCCTACTAGGGTCCCGCCGGATAGCCCTCTGGCCCCTCAATGGTATAGACTAGAGGACCGACACGGGCAAAGCAAGGTGAGAGGAGATATCATGCTTGCAGTTTGGATGGGTACACAAGCAGATGAAGCCTTCCCAGAGGCATGGCATTCAGACGCCGCTTCAGTCCAAGGAGAAGGCGTTTTCAGCGTCAGGTCGAAGGTTTACGTTTCGCCTAAACTTTGGTACCTCAGAGTCAATGTGATCGAAGCACAAGACGTGGAAACACCGGACAAAACCCAGCTCCCACAGGTCTTCGTCAAGGCTCAAGTTGGAAACCAGATACTGAAAACCAAGTTGTGTCCAACCAGAACAACCAGTCCTTTCTGGAACGAAGATCTAATCTTCGTTGCAGCAGAGCCTTTCGAGGAGCAGCTGGTGCTCACGGTTGAAAACAAAGCGAGCCAGTCCAAAGACGAGCTGGTGGGGAGGGTGGCCTTGCCACTGACCATGTTCGAGAAGCGATTGGACCACCGACCGGTTCATTCTCGGTGGTTCAACCTCGAAAGATTTGGATTCGGCGCGTTGGAGGGAGACAGGAGGCATGAGCTCAAGTTTGCAACCAGGATTCATCTCAGAGCCTGTCTCGAGGGCGCTTACCATGTACTAGACGAATCCACTTTGTACGTAAGCGACACCCGGCCCACTGCTCGACAGCTGTGGAAGCAGCCGATAGGAATCCTTGAAGTAGGAATCTTGAGCGCGCAGGGACTTCTGCCGATGAAGACAAAGGACAGCCGAGGAACCACGGATGCTTACTGTGTGGCGAAATATGGGCTGAAGTGGGTGAGAACCAGAACCATTCTCGACAGCTTCAATCCAAAGTGGAACGAGCAGTACACATGGGAGGTTTATGATCCTTGTACAGTGATCACTTTGGGAGTTTTCGATAACTGTCACTTGGGAGGAGCTGAGAGATCTGCAGCTGCAAAGGACTCGAGAATCGGGAAGGTAAGAATCCGGCTTTCGACCTTGGAAACGGATCGGATATACACTCACTCTTACCCACTTCTTGTCCTACAAACGTCCGGACTGAAGAAGATGGGCGAACTCCAATTAGCCTTCCGGTTCACTTGCTTGTCTCTGGCAAACATAATATATCTCTATGGGCATCCCTTGCTCCCCAAAATGCACTATCTCCATCCTTTCACTGTGAGCCAGTTAGACACTTTGAGGTATCAGGCGATGAACATTGTGGCGGCGAGGCTTGGCCGAGCAGAGCCTCCTCTGAGGAAAGAAGTTGTGGAATACATGCTGGATGTGGATTCTCACATGTGGAGCATGAGAAGAAGCAAGGCCAACTTTTTCCGGATCGTTTCGCTGTTTTCGGGAATAATGTCTATGAGCAGATGGCTGGGTGAAGTGTCCCATTGGAAGAATCCGGTCACTTCAGTTCTAGTCCATGTCCTACTTTTCATTTTGATCTGCTACCCAGAATTGATACTCCCGACGGTCTTCCTTTACATGTTTATAATAGGACTGTGGAATTTTCGATTCAGGCCAAGACATCCTCCACATATGGATACTAAACTCTCATGGGCAGAAGCAGTTCACCCGGATGAACTGGACGAAGAGTTTGACACGTTCCCCACGTCAAAACAACAAGATATAGTGCGGATGAGGTATGATAGGATCCGAAGCGTCGCTGGGAGGATTCAGACGGTGGTGGGAGACATGGCAACACAGGGGGAGAGATTTCAGTCTCTGCTAAGCTGGAGAGATCCTAGAGCAACCAGTCTGTTCGTAGTTCTCTGCCTTATCGTGGCAGTGGTGCTTTATGTGACACCGTTTAAGATCGTGGTTTTGGTCGCGGGTTTGTTTTTTCTACGGCACCCCAGGTTTCGAAGCAAATTGCCATCGGTCCCCAGCAACTTCTTCAGGAGATTGCCGGCTCGAGCTGATAGCATGCTTTGAGAGGGTATATAACATAAAAAGCAGTTTCCTTCTTGTTCTGAATACCGTTTATAATTCTGCATCTTTGAACATCTAGTCCTTAATGTATTCACGTGGCTTTACTGGTATATCAATTTCCAGAGTTTGTTTGTACTGTATTAATATTTCAAGCACCAGACTCCCATGGCTAAATGCTTCCGAAATTCCAATAGTAACAGCTCGATCGATCATTCCACATTGCGTCTCCTTATGGAAACTTCTTGCGGGCACTTATGTAACCTGAACGGCAGCTACACAATGGTAGAGAGACTCACAAGGACAACCGATACTCTGGATTTCGAGTAGCTAAGGGGATATGTAGACTAGAATGGCAAACCTCTCCCGGCCTAATTCGACAACTGCTTCTTCTTCTTTTTTATAGTCAAAAAATTAATTTTATTCATCCTGAAATATACAAAATGAAATCAACATAATACGGTAGGAAAAGAAATGCATTGAACAACTCCTTCTCGCTAGATCTTAACCTATTATCCACAAAAAAAAAAAAAAAAATGAAGCAATGTAAATTCGAAGAAAGAAATTCCCATGCAGTCGATACAGAAGTTATAACGTTAAAACATCGTATCGCATGCAACTTACAACTTCGATGAAAGGAGTTTATTTTGGCCTTGCTCGTCATTTCTGATCTTTTGTTAATTAGCTTGATGCTTAGTAAAATTAACCAAATGAAATGTTAATTTTGTAAATTCACATCACAAGAGGACAAAAAAGAAGTGTCGTTCTAAAAAATTAGAGTATGAAAATCAATTATTTTTACAACAAAAAAAAAAAAGGAAAATTTGTAGATCATTGTTCTTCATGAAGTCCCTGTCTTTTTCAAACCAGGTTTTTGAATTACAGATTCTGATACATGGCAATATCCGGAAAGTACTTACGAAATGTGAAATTATACGATAGTCTGGGAGTACTGCCACATAATACTTCAGATCACTTTATAACCACACAATTTTGCGGGGTCTACCACTAGTGTATGGACCTCATAAGAATGTGTGATTGTAAAGTGCTCCATCCGGAGTATCACGTGGCGGTATTCCTGGACTATTGTATTTTATTCTTAATAGTTCAAATTTGTTTTAGGAATCTTCCCAGGTAGTACAAACAATTTTATTTCAAAATAATCCTTTTTAAAATGAGGACTTAAAAAATAAGGATCTATTTTTAAGCTTAAAAATAACAAGCTTATAAAAATAATTTTTTAATTTTTTTTTGCAGGGTTCAAATAATATTCATATTGCACATTTGTTATTTCAGTAAGTATTATTTTTAAGCTTGAAAATTACAAATAAGTACTTATTTTTTAAGGGGCGAAAGCGGAATACCCCCTAAGATGCAACTGCATATAACTCGACTAATTGCTTGCCCAATTAGGTCAAATTAGGTACAACATTCACTTCAATTTCGACTTTCCAAACCAATTACTATCCACTTCGTCCCATTTAAATGCTCCCCATGAAAAATCGTGTAACTTTGACCTAAAAAATCGCATTTTTGTATTTCGAACTTTTTGCAATGTTGGAAAGTATTCATTGACATCCTTTGAAGAGTGCAAAAAAAATAATTATAAGACTAATTTCAAAAGTACTTTATTTTTTGGGTCAAAGTTACACGGTCTCTCATAGAGAGTATTTAAATTGGGACGGAGGGAGCACAATTAACTATACAACGAATAAATCATTCTTCTAGATGCCAGAACATATTATTAATCCAAAAAAATCACTTACGTTGCATTCGTAACTTTTATACTAAAATCGTAACTTTTTAGTAAAACCATTCGTAATATCTCTATTATAAAACAGAAGGGTGTGGAGACAAGTTGTTGGAACGGCTTAGATTTATTTGATCCAAAGGCTGTAGTGCATCCTCCCACTTTTCGGTTAAGTGCTATTGATTTTCACCTAAATCACACAACTGTCATTCCCTTCCAACTGCGATGTGTAGTGCCATAGGCACGGGGTAGCACTAGTTTTCTCTATAAATCATACTAACATTTTGGTGGTGCATATGATATACACCCAAATAAAAGGGTGTGTATTGTAACATTTCCCCAATTACAATGCTATATATAATGACTATTTTATAGGAAGAGAGATGAGCAATTTATTCTTGTTCAACTAGGAAAACCGGCTTACTTAAGAAGTAATTTCCTTTCAGTAAAAGGAAACATGGGTTAATGCCGAGTTAAACAGGGATTAGGAACATGTTACAATCTAATAATATCTGGGAGAGTCTGCTATGTGTCCATACTTGACCACTCCAGTCTTGACAACTCCAATTCCCTTCATGAGTGTGATTGACGAGTCCAATTTCGGCGTCTTGGCTCCAGATGGCTTTTGGTTTGTTTTGTTTGTTTTTTTGGTGTATTTCTCTTTTTTTTTCTCTCTGTATTTTTGGACCGGTAGTGTCCGCTTTTGTTATAATATTTTCTTATATATATTATCTACATTTTCTGGCTGGTCAAAAAAAAATTAATATCCAAGTGTGTGTGTGTGTGTGTGTGTTGACTCATGTGCGTATTCTTGATAACAAAAGTTTGACCGAGTCATGATTTTTGGAATGTCGTCTTTTCCAAAAGACCTTTTCAAAGACTTTTTTTTATAATGTTAGAGTATCCACAATGCTATAATCAAAAGTAAAAGATTTTTAAAGTTAACAACATTGGTGCAAAATATGGCTCACAATGCTATAATCAAACTTAACAACTTCTTTAGAAATTATCAAATTTTGGACTTTGCATAACCAAAACTAGCAACATTTTAACAATAATCAAATTTAATAGACCCTATATAGTCTCAATCAAATACTGTAATCATTATATAAAAATGTTCTATCTCTCTTCCCTTTTCCTCTCTCTCTCTCTCTCTCTCTTTCTTTTCGAAAAACATTTTTGGACAAAAATATTTTTTTTAGAAAACAGTTTTTTTTCCAAAAAAAGTCCAAAAACTATTTTCTATTTCTGGTAAATAATTTTTATTAGTTTCAAATCTATTTTTAGAAAAACAATTTTCTACTACTCATTGTTTTTAACTTTTTGTAGTTTGAAAAGATTATGTGATAAGTTTTGATTATCCAATTTTGATTATGCCATTGTAGACATTTACATTGCTAACCTTAACAATCTCTTAAATGAATAATTAAAAGCTGATGTGGCAACTTTTGATTATCAATTTTTGATTATAGCATTGTGGATACCCTTAGTATTATATGTTAAAGGAAATATAGTTTTACATTGCTTGTGAGTTAAATGAGTGATCACTTAATAATATTTGGAATTTTTCCACTCATTGATTTTGAGGTAGATATAAAGTTTTCACAAGATATCAGAGCAGGATTCATTCCCCCTCACATTTTAAAATTTTACAATCTACCCCCCACAATGACAAACCAGCAAAAAGGCTTTACGAATATAGACCCAAAAAGAGACTACACGTGACAAACCTCAAATGCAGCTGCACGTGAGGGGAGATGTTAAGGAAATATAGTCCCACATTACTTGCGAGTGAAATGGGCGATTGCTTGATAACATTTGGGACCTCTCCACGCACTCATTGCCAATTGATTTTGAGATGAATATGAAACTGAGTATAGAACTATGGCTCAAACTGCGAGAGATCTAGTTTGGTTGAAACAGTTACTTACAGAGTTGCATTTTTCTCTTCTTTTATACCTTCTGGTGCTACGGTGTGACTAGGCCTGTCAACGGGTCGGGTCGGATCCGGATCCGACATATTCGGATCCGATAAGACTTGGATCCGATCCGAATCCGATAAGACTCAAATCCGATAGCGGAAATCCGGATCCGATCCAAAAAATTTGGATCCGATCCGAAAATCCGAATCCGATCCGAAAACTTTTTTACTCCACAAAATTTTAGCCAAAAAAAAAATATTTTTTTTTAAAAAAATACAATTTTTTTTCAAAAAAAATAAAAGAAAAAATTGTAAATAAAAATACAACTTCTAAAACATTTTTTTTTCAAAATAAAAAATTTACTGTATTTTTAAAAAAATATTCAAAAATTTATAAAATGTTAAAAAAAATTAAAGTTCGGATCCGGATCGGATTTTTCGGATCGGATCCGATCCGGATCCGATCCATTGACAGGCCTAGGTGTGACAACACATCTGCTGTTGCTCGTCTCAAACCCTGTGTTTCACTCAAGAACAAAGCATATTTAACATGATTACCATTTTATATTAGAGAGCAAGTCATGTCCAAACAGATTGTTCTTCATCATGTTTCTTCAAAGGCTCAAATTGCTGATATCTTTACCAAGGCATTCTCAATGGCATAGGTCGATGCTTGTTGGGGAGTACTGTCACTTGGCATGAACAAATTACTCCAAGCAGAAGATTATCATAGAAAGAGAACTGTTGATATTGGCCTACATAACTGAGGGCGGTAGAATGTTCTAATGGAAACAATGTCAACGTACGCAGGGAGGGACCAATAGGGGCGGTCGCTCGTGCAAGAAAAAAAAACCTCTATTTATTATATGTAAAATAAAAATTTCCTATGAAAGTATAGAGGCTCGCCCCCCTCTAGTACTTTTGGGGAAAAAAAATCAAATGATAGTAAGTAGTTAGTAACCTCTGAAGTACAAGATACCAACGTTAATTTCTAAACATTACGGGTTAAATATAACAAAACATAAAATTTGAGGGTTAACATAGTGAGTACTCAATTATTTAATTCCCAGTTTTTACCCACAAAAATCTCCAATCGTTAAGAGGATTTTACACGGTTTCTTCTCTCTGTCTAAAAAATCTCCATGGCACACCAGACCCCTCTCTCTCCAGACCCCTCTCTCTCTCAGCACAAAAATCCCACATCGTCAAGACTTCGAAGGCCGTTTCGAGAAAATAAGAACACTAGGAGAAGAGATTTGGAAAACTTTAAGTAATCTTGGTGAAATCTAAGTTGTAACTATGAAATGTGTAAATATTAGACACCGCAATACGATGGGGAATAAACTTTTAGCATGTTTCTAAATCACTTACATAGAGAAGGATATTGCGAAAAGGTTTGATGTTGATTCTATCATCAATGCTTTTAATGACATGAAAGAGCGTGAGTGCAATTGAAGATGCCTAGTTTTACTAAATAGATTGAGGTAAGTCGTTAATGCTTTTGCAATATGTAATTTATGAAAAGCATAATTAAGTATGGAGTGTTGCTATTTTGTACATTTTTGAGTTTTAATGTATTCATGTTGTTATGCACGTTTCTCTTTATTTTTTTGTCGCGCGTACATGGTCGCCCCCGTGTAGTGAAATTCCTGGCTCCGTCCCTGAACGTACGTACACTTGTGTTTCTGATTTGGCTTCTAAAGAACACAAACAGAACACAACCAGCTTGTTGCCCTCAAAGATCAAAATACCAACCGGTCTAAGCAGCTCAAAGAATCCGGTCACTTCAGTTCTAGTCCATGTCCTACTTTTCATTTTGATCTGCTACCCAGAATTGATACTCCCGACGGTCTTCCTTTACATGTTTATAATAGGACTGTGGAATTTTCGGTTCAGGCCGAGGCATCCTCCACACATGGATACTAAACTCTCATGGGCAGAAGCAGTTCACCCAGATGAACTGGACGAAGAGTTTGACACGTTCCCCACTTCAAAACAACAAGATATAGTGCGGATGAGGTATGATAGGATTCGAAGCATTGCTGGGAGGATTCAGACGGTGGTGGGAGATATGGCAACCCAGGGGGAGAGATTTCAGTCTGTGCTTAGCTGTAGAGATCCCAGAGCAACCGGTCTGTTCATAATTCTCTGCCTTATCGTGGCAGTGGCGCTCTACGTGACACCATTTAAGATCGTGGTTTTGGTCGTGGGTTTGTTTTTTCTATGGCACCCTAGGTTCCGAAGCAAATTGCCATCAGTCCCCAGCAACTTCTTCAGAAGATTGCCAGCTAGAGCTGATAGCATGCTTTGAGAATAAAAAGCAGTTTCCTTATTGTTCTGAATACCATTTATAACTCTGTATCTATCTTTGAACATCTAATCCTTATTGTATTCATGTGGCTTTACTGTTGTATTAATTTCCAAAGTTTATTTGTACTGTAGGGAGAGTTTCCTCACCCTATTTTGAATAGTTGAAATCCCTAACAATTGATAGACAATTATATGAGACAGAGAGAGAGACAGTACACGCAACCGTTTTCGGCGTTTTATTTTTATCTTCAATAAAAGCCCAGTTGATCTTTTTTCCTTCGTCAGGTGCCTAATAAACGGTGAATTCCTAGTATAAACTTTCAGGTTTGCACAAAAGACTGGAGAGATAAGAGAGGATAACGAGCGGGAGGATATCGCCACGAGCTGAAGGCTCTATGGTCACGCCCGAGGGCAGGTCGCCACACCTAGTCACCATCTCCGTTCTCTTTTTCTTGGCAAAAAAACAAAGTCTATATAACAGTACAAAGCACAATAGTGTGCAGGAACTAAAAACTTTACACGAGCAAGCTAATGAAATTAAAGCCATGGTAAGGTCTTCCACAGACCATGCCTGCTGGTCAGGAAGGAAATAAACTGCATTCTGAGAAAAATGTGATATTGGGTTAGGGGCCTATAGCCCTATACCAAGGAGCAATTTAGCTTCACAAACAACGTATCTAATCCATGCTGCTTGCATGGTGAAGCTATCCAACATGCTCAACTTCTGTATAGTTCGAATCGCGTAATGGAACGATTTCCTAGGAATTCCAAAACAAATACGAGAATGACCGATAATAGAAATCATGAAATCAATAAATATTCAGAGAAAGGGACGGGGAAAAACAGAGCGAATGCGTCGTAGAAGTGAACAAGGAATTCAATTCATTCTTGAAAATAAGATAGATGAAAGACAGTCTTTAACAAAGGCTTATAAACAGATCTATGGCCCTGCTCGGTTTGGGTTTTTAGGAAGGTTTTTTTAGAGTAATGAGTGGAGAAAGATAAATAGAGAAATTTTATTGGAGATCAAGCGCAGGGACTTTGAGGCCCTAAAACAAACAAGCCTTTATGCAAACTTTCCTGAATATATTAGCCTTTTGTGGAGCGGAAAACATCTAGATATGGAATCAAGGTGACAACCATTGCTCTATTATACGAAGTTTAAAGGCAAACTATATGATTATACAAATATGGGGCCGGTTCCGCTCACACCCATTTTGACACCTTTTTTGACACCCGTTTTTGTTTTGGGCCCCATTGTGATGGTCTGAACCGTTGATCTTGTTTAAATTAGTAAAATAGGGGGTCCTGCAAAAATTCAACTTATTTTGATATTCATAAGTGCTCGATCCAAACAGTTTTACAAAAATTGTGACAGGAACTGGTGTTTGCACAACTGTTTGGATCAAGCCCTAACCGATATCAAAATGAGCTAAATTTTTGTAGGGCCCTCAATTTTACTCATTTAAACAAGATCAGCGGTTCAGAATAGCACAGTGGGGCCCAAAAGAGTGAGGTGTCAAAATAGGTGTGAACGGAACCGTCCCCTACAAATATATATATATATGTAGGACAACTTTGCAGTTGGAAAAAAAAGAAAATTGAAACAAACCGGACACGTGAAGGATGAAATTGAAGTATTTAAACCTATAAGAATCAAATTAAAACATGTGTGTAATTATAAGGACTAACTTAAGATATTTTAGAATATCAACATCAAATTGAAATCTAGAATCTAGAAAAGTCTATATTTTATTACCTGAGACAATGACAAACACACAAGCATATGTATGTTGAAACTGGGGATGGTGACCTTGGATGGCATTTCTGATGTCGGGCTTTTTGGAAGTTCTACTTTTTGGCTTTTGCTTTATTAATTTTTTAGTTTTTCGTATTATGGTCAAAATGTGTTTTGAGTTTTTGGGAAAGTATTTGCGAGATTTTTTGCAGAATATATTTTGGAACAAGAGTAGTATTTGAGAGATATAGGCAGAATACACTCTATATGTTTTTATGTCAAACCAAAAGTCGAAAATGAGAAGTCAAAAACCTCCTCCTACACTCTTTCTCACTTCTCTTCTCTAAACATATAGAGTTATTCTGAGTCATTTTTGAGGCTACCATTGCTAATTTTGTAAACATGTTTTTTGTAATGCCATTTTGGATGCTCTTAATATTTACTGCACATCGATTCAATCTACACTTGTTTTGTATTAATAGAGGAGATAAGTGAAATAGTAGATAGTATTGTTAAACTTTTGAGAGAGAATGTTATTGATTGAACTGTAAAAAAATGGTTTTTTTTTTTTTACTAGCTTGAAAAATCTGTTTTGTAGATCTCGTCAAAACGCGTAATCGAATATCAATAACATGAGATTGGAACACCAATGGTTCCGATCCAATGTGTGCATAACCCAATTTTGATTTGTTTGTAATCCAACCACATACTAAGTTGTATGAAATTAATAACAAAATTTTATTTTACTTTGAGATTTTGGACAAGATCTACAATATGAACAAATCCGATTTTGCCGGCAAGCCTCGTCCAATTGAATAGGAGTATCTCGTTAACTAGCATTGGCCGATCAAAAAAATAAAAATACCTAGCATTGTTGTACATGGGTCCCCATAACACAGCAAAGTCAAGCCATTGCTATATTTGATGGTTGCAATTTCTGTGTTGATCTAACTCATGTGTACTTTTTCTTTCCACGAAAAGGGTAAATAGCTACTCTGCACCACCTTGGTTTGGTGACAACACAATCATCAAAAGTATTCCTTGTAGCTTTAATTTTCTTTGGTAATGGATCTGATTTTAACCAACTTTGCTTCAAGAAGAGGATTTTTAAGGAATTGCTTCAATAACACACTGCGGCAAGGGATTCAAAGTTTGAACAATATCACCAAATCCAACAAAATTCTACAATTTGATGAGCTGCAGCTGAATCACAATCGATTGGCTTTGTTCACTTGGGGTTTCGAGAACTGACCCCTCTCTCTCAGCACTGTTTTCAATAAGTTTTCTCTCCACTTATTATCTCAAAAACCTCCGTCTAAACTCGGGGTTATTAGGTAAAGGTTTAGAATGAGGTTTTTTGAAAAATAAATGGAGAAAGATTGGTAGAGATGAAAATAGTAAGTGAAGAGAAAACTTATTAAAAACCATGCTGAGAGAGAGGGGTCGGTTCTCGAAACCACCCAAGTGAACAAAGCCCATCCACATACGAAGATTAGAGGTTCCATTGGATTGAAGCCCTTATTACTACTACTATGAAATAAGGACTCCTCTGTGAAGTACCCAAATCTGAAACTCAATTCTCGGACAAGGGATTTACCTCCTCTCAATACATTCATCCATATCCCCCGATAATTTTTTGTCCGATAAAATGGACGTCAAACATAATATATACTTCCTATCAAACAAAGATATAAAAAGAATGAAATGCAACTTTCACGTACCTCTCATAATTCGATCAAATTGCAGTAATTTTTTTGCAAGCACATCCTCCTTTCCGGATGAACGAGTTCATGTTTGCAAATCCGGGATAGGTGTCAAAATAGGAACTCCTAGGGGTATGAGAGGGATGGGGTGTGAAGAAGAGTTTTACTCCCATAAGAGTATGGGATATACCCAAAACATTCACTTTTAAAAAAAAAAGAAAAAAAAAAAGGGGAAAAGTCATTATAACTGTTAGAATAGTTAGACCTTTGAAGAGGAATTGAACTCCTAACATCCTTACCCCTTAACACATACGTGCACACCTAATACCGTCGGGACAAAGACTACTCGGCAACTAAAATATTCACATTATGCAAATAATGCATAAACTGGAAGAAATACATTAAACATACTCCAAACTAAACATACATGCACCCAATAGGGACAGGTAACATCCAGTTTGCTTTCCCAACCAGTTCAGTCCAGTTTGGACCATTTGTGGACCACCTTCCCGGGCCCACAACAATGACAGGAACCCTCCATATAACAAACCAGATATACAATAGACAACAAATTGGAATTTGGCAGCTTCAGTGTTATGGTGTGCGATTGTGTGTTATTTGGGTAAAGATCAAGACTTGACTTTGCCGTTCAACCCATCAAAGCAACCAAACCAAGAATAACATAAGCATTTAAAATTGTCCACCACAAACAAATGTAAATCACAACCTACAAAATTACGAAACAACATTCATGGGATAACCACAGTCAACATCAAAACAGAAACCCTACAGATGACATAGAAATGCGAATAAAAATCACAGGAACTACTAGCGAAATGGACGACAATACTACAAATCATACCAGGACCCAGCATTCACCTGTAGGTGAAAGGAAGCAAGCAATCTCCATTGGTCTCTGCGTTGTCTTCTCCGATTGGAAAGAGGAGGAGAAACCCATATGTGAGACCATTCGGAAGCAAAAACTTGCTTTTGCTCACAACATGCAATCAGTTCTTGCGGGCAGCCTCCTGAAGAAATTGAGCGGCACAGAAGGAAGCTTATGACGAAACCTGGGGTGTCTCAGCACATAAAAACCTGCTAGAAGCGCCACAACTTGGAACGGCGTAACATACAGAACTATTGCTGCAACCAAGCAGAAAATAACAAACAGAGCAGTAGCCCTTGGGTCCCGCCAGCTCAGCAACGACTGCAGCCTCTCCCCTTGGGTTGCGAGATCGCCCACCACAGTCTGAATCCTCCCAGCAATGCTCCTCAGACGATCATACCTCATACGCACCATATCATTCTGGCGGGAAGTTGGAAACGTATCGAATTCTTCATCCAGCTCATCGGGATGAACATTGTCAGCACAAGAGAGACGAGTGTCCATGTGTGGGGGATGGCGTGGCCTCCATCTGTAATACCACACTCCAATCAAGAAGAGGTAGAGGAAAATGGTGGGTAGGATCAGCTCCGGATACAAAACCAGGATCAAGAACAGGATGTGGATCAGAACTGTGGTGATGGGGTTTTTCCAGTTGCATATCTGATCAAACCATTTTCCCACAGCAATCAAACCACTGAGAACTCCCATGATTCGGAAAAAATTGGCCTTGCTTCTCCTCATGCTCCACATGTGGGACCCAACATCCAGCATGTACTCCACCACCTCTTTTCTCAATGGTGGCTCCGCACGACTCAGCCTCATGGACACAATCTGAGTGGCCTGGTGCCTCAAGCTATCAAGCTGAGTCACAGTAAGTGGATGAATGTAGTGCATTTTTGGTAAAAGTGGTTGAGAGTACATATGCATCATATTGAGCAGAGAAGAGCAAGTAAACCTCACAGCCAAATGGATTTCGCCCATCTTCTTCACTCCATTTGGCCCCAAGACCAAAAGAGGATACGAGTGTGTGTAAACCCGATCAGTTTCAAGCGTGGAAAGACGGATTCTGACCTTCCCAATCCTTGAATCCTTCGCTCCTCCGTTCTTATCACCACCACCATGCAAGTGACAGTTGTCATATACCCCAATCGTGATGACAGTGCATGGATCGAAAACCTCCCAAGTGTATTGTTCATTCCATTTGGGAGTAAAGCTATCAATGATTGTCCTTGTCCGGACCCACTTCTGCCCGTATTTGGCCACACAATAAGCATCAGTTGTCGCCCGTCCGTCTTTAGTTTTCATAGGTGACAGCCCCTGAGCATTGAGAATCCCCAGTTCCAAAACCCCAATGCTGGATTTCCACAACTGTTTGGCTGTAGGTCTGAGATCGCTGCTGTAGTGAGTTGACTCATCAAGGACATGATACCCACCTTCCAAACAGACCCTCATATGAAGCCTGCTGGCAAACTTAATTTCTTTCTTCTTTTCCCCATCAACAATAATATGCTTCTCAAGATTATACCACCTAGAGTTAATAGGTTTGTGATCTAACCTCCTGTCCACATACTGTAAAGGAATCGCACACCTCCCCAGAACTTCTTCCTTGTTGGGCGCAACTCTATCTTCCACACTCAAAATCAAGGGCTCTTCAAATGGTTCCGCCGCAACAAACATCAAATCCTCATTCCACATCGGATTAATACTCTTGCTCATAGAAATTCTAGTTCTCAAAGCCTGATTCCCCAAAATAGCCCTCACAAAGACTTCTGGGAACCTGGTTTTATCCCCTGGCATCAAGTCCTGAGCTTCAATCACATTAACCCTTAAGTACCATAACTTAGGCGATAGATACACCTTTGACCGAATATTTGCAAGACCATCAGCACCACTAACTGCTGCAGCATCCGAATGCCAAGCTTCAGGGAAGGCTTCATCAGCTTGAGTACCCATCCAAACGGCCAACATGAGCTCTCCTTTAACCTTATTCCCATGTCTATCTTCCAACCTATACCACTGCGGTGCCAGTGGACTATCCGGCGGGACACGTTTCGGGACCTCATTGAGATCGAACCAAACCCGACCTATGAAATCATCCTTGACAACATCCTTATCCTTGACAGTAACCTCAAGCATCGAAGCTTGAAGCCGATCCTTTGAAAAAGCGAACACCTGGTTCCATTCGGGATTCGATTTCTTCTCAAAATGACGAGTTGTACCCTTATAGTTCCCAAGTTTAACCTCAGCATAAGGGTCACAACTACCCGTAACGTCTTTTGCAGGTAAATCTTTTGCTTTCACGACACGAACATAGAGGTATTGCATCTGCTCCACAAGGTCATAGGTGCTCGTGAGCTTATCGCCGGTGACCTTCCCACCACCAAGGTGGGGTTTGGTCTCCTTTAGGGAAAAATCTTCCATTGGAGGTCTCTGCATTTTGTGGGTTTCAAACAGGACGGACCCAATTCACAGGAACCAAGTAACAGTTTAACCAACTAGCAAAAATTACCCAAAAACCCTGAGGGACCGGAGTTAGATTTTTACCCAGCCCTAAATAACTCAAAAATCAAACAAAACCCTCCAAAATCTTCGGAAATTTAGCAGAACAGTGCAGATAGATAGATGAAAACTCAAAATGTGGATAGATAGCAAGCGAAAAGGCAGTAAGAAAAACCCAGATCTTCAGTAAATAAGAGAGCCCAGAAGGTCAAAAGTGAAAAATGACCTCATGCGCCATCACCATACTTCACAGCTTCAGATCTGAATGCTCAAGACCTGAAAAACAAAACCCACGTAACAAAAATCCCCAAGTTAAAAACAAAGGGAAAAAAACCCGGAACAATGTACGCGTGATTTCATCACAACCGTTTAATGAACCTTCCACAAAAATCTAAGGAAAAACAAAACAAAACAAAACCGAAATGTAGCTCTACACGAACTTAGTTAGTGACGTATATGCTGTGATACAAACTTGAGTAGACACGTGTGTACAGGGTGTTGTGGAGAGATTTACCTGATGAAGTAATGGAGATTCATCGGGATAGATACATCGAGACGGCAGGTGGGTTTTTCTTTTTTTTTTTTGTTGTTGATGATAAGGTTGAAGAGATTGGTGCAATGGAGGTTGCTTTTTTTATGGGTAACAACAGACAAGGGGGTATCAGATGATGAGAGCGGCGTTTAAGAGAGAGAGAGAGAGAAGGGAAGGGTTTTTGTTTTGGAGAAAGGAAAAGCGGTGGGGGAGGGGTTCGAGTGTGGGAATCTGATGAATCTGCGAGAATACACCGGACGTTGCTCTTTTTCTCTCTCTCCCTCTTCTCTCTCTCTCTCTCTAGCTTTATTTTTTTTGGTTTTTTTGACGCTTTGTTCTGGGTTGGCTGTTTGCCTTGACCCCGGTTCACGCGTGTGAGAACTACGGTCGGAATCCAGCACGTGCAGAGACCGTAATTCCAGGTTCGTGTTGGAGTAAACTCCGCGCCCTGAAGTTTCTCTTAATATCACTTAGGACCGGGCCGGGCCGGGCCGGGCATAGCCCGATATTGGTCCGATTCACCGGTAAACCAAGAACGAAACCTATAAGGAAAATGACGATCAATGACATGTTTTGATAATTAATACCCTCTAAATATTCTTGACTGGTATTAATTATCAAAACACGTCATGGGCCGTCATTTTCCCGAAACTATACTTGTGGATTATGACTTTACAGAGCTCAATCAATTTTTAAAATTCATAGAAACAAACAAATTCAAACCATTAAATGCGGTTTTGATTTCGATTTTGAATTACAATTCGTTTTAAATTGATAAATGATCTTAATGAGTTAGTATTTAAGGTACAAAAAATTGCAGGGATCAAACTATTTAACTCAGATTTAAATTTCTAAGAACAAGGACCAGATCACACCATGAAAAAATCAAAATAAATTATTTGTTGTGGATTGGTTTGGACTGAATTTGCAATTTATAAGTTTTTTCTCACCCCTAATATCGCTACCATTGTTGGCTATTTTTTGTAATTTTTTTGCACGATTTTTTTGTTGTCTTTTTCTGTACTTTTTATTACATTTGGGTATAATCTTTACGTTACATTGTTCAATCTAGACTAAGGGAATCAGGAAAATATAGATCGAGATTGAAAATGTTCATATAAGACGACAAACAAATGCCAAGAGAATGTTTATTGTTTGAAAATAGTTTTCCTACTTTTTTTTTTTTTTTGGTTTCTTTTCTAGTGTAGAAACTTTCAAAAACCACAAAATTGAAACATTTTCTCATCGCTTAGCCAAAAGAAAAAATCATTTCCTCATCCGAAGACATCTATTTTACGAGTCCTGTAACCAATAAAAACTAAGGGCTGGTTTGGAAAAAATAATAATAATAAGCCACATGGCTTATTTGTTTGTTTTTATTCAATAATTTTTTGCATTTGTTAATTTTGTGGCAAATTTTTGTAGATTAGTGATTCGTCTTGTCGAGAGGAATCGAAAAATAAAAAAAATTATAATACAAATTCATCATTTTTTGAATGAAGACAAATTTATCTTTTTGGTTTATTTTGTCTTTATTCAAAAAAATTGAGATTGAATCATATATTTAAATTTATTTGATTTTCACAAAAATTTGACGCAAAACCACCGAATTCTTCAACTAAAATCGCTTTACTATTAATTTGGAGACAACTATACGTAACTGTGTTCAACAATTTGCAACGAATAAAAACTAAGTCAACAACTAAAATCGCTTTATTAATTTGGAAAAAACCTATGAGTAACTTCGTTCAACGATTTGCATCAGTAATGCATAATTATTTTATATTTAAGAAATAATATACAGATTTTCTTTTATAAAAAATTAGGTGGGTGCTGGACCTACCGGTTAGTTTACGCACACCTAAGCAAATTCTAGAATTTTGCAATTACCGATGATGCAAATCTCCTGTGGTTCCAAGTGATTTTTGTTTTTTGTTTTTTTTTTATAATCAAGTGATTTTTGTTGAATTCATATTGCCATGCTCACATCCAAGTTTTTTTTTTCTTTTTTTCTATCAACTGCTCGCATAACCAAGTTTGAATACGAAAACGCACCGGATATTATACTCACTAGATAGGGCATATATTTGACATACTTTACAAGCCACGTGATATTAACTCCGATACAAATAAAATGAACAAATGTAAGATAACAGGGTATTGGTAATGCTACAACTGTTTTTAACAAAAACTATAATTTTACCATTATCATTTCTCAAGATAATAATCCTAAATAATAAATGCTTAGATACTTATCCTCATATCTCATTTATAACTTTGATTTCGAATAAAGTAAATCATATTATTGATTTGTAGCATATATATATCCAACCATATAATATTAGTACTAATACTAATTGATTCTACAAATCTTGCTTTTCAATACTATTTTTTAATGTAACTTTGCAATAGCGCGACGTGACTTTTTCATTGGTTGAAAATGTAACTGCATGAAAACTTAAACCATAAACCGAGTTCTGGGGACTTTACTCCTTATCGAATCCTCAAGCAAAGCTTGCCCTAAAACGGTTGGGTATATAGAATTAAAAATAACTAGCTAACATATCCGCACAAATATTGGCTTCCCGGAAAACATGATTCACAAAAAGTGCAACGTCACTCACGCTGCAAATAACTTTTTTTGTTTTCTTGATATATATATGAATGATGCCATTTTTCCGTACCACCCTTATTGAATGAGTGTAGTAATATTTTTCTTTAGTACTGTAGCATCTTTTGAACCATTTTACATTCGACGAACTATTGCCAGGAGAATTATTTTTCAACGAAATCTTAATTAGTAGCATTTTTCAACCATTTAGTGCTAGCTTATCATTACTCGACCTCGTTCGTTTTTTAGATTTTGAGGGAGGTTTTTTAGAGTATTCAGTGGAGAAAGATAAAGAGATAGTGTAAAATTTATTCAAGACCGTGCGCAGGGGTTTTGGATACCCAAAAAGGAACAAGCTAGCTACTCGATTCTGAATAATCATAATGAAGATTCAAATCTAACTTAACCCATCCCCAATTCCTTTGGATAGAGTAGATTAGATTAGATTCATCGCCTTGTACACACACCCAAAAATTTCAACAATTTTAAATTTGAAGATAAACACCATAATAGTAGATACCGGATAAGATCTCCTTTCAAGTCTAGTGCAAAATAGCTTTTTAGTTTTCGTTCTTTAAGTATTTTTGCACTACTCCACTATACATTTTTTTCATTAAAAATAGATCATTGAATAAAAATTTTTTGGAAAAATGATGTATCTTTTACCTTTTTATAGATGATGCACCTTTTTTTTCTGTTTATATTAAGAATATATTGCCTTTATCATCAAAACCTAAGAAGCTAAATTATAGAAAGGAAGTATATATTATTCCTACAAACAAAAAAATAGAAAAAATTTAGTGAAGACCGTGCTCTGGAGTAATGAGTGGGAACAAGGGCGGAGTCAGGAATTTTGGTTAATATAGTCAAAAATTAGATTCATATGCAATATATTTTTTCTACGCACAAGTCCAAAAATAACTAAATTAAAAGGTTAATTGTAAGATCGGTATGCACTAACAATTCATTTTTCTCACATAATTGGCCCCAAAAAATTTGTTATATTTGAAAAATAATACATGATAGTCTCATTTCTAGCATTATCAACTCTCGATAAGAAGAGAATGCTTAAAATTTCTATGCACTTAAAACAAGTTGGGACAGTTTAGAGATTTTTTGTAGGTCAAAACAGCTAAATTATATCTATTCCTATAAAAATTTAGGGTCAAGTTAGTAAAAATATGGTAAAAATTATACCTATCCCCTACGAAAATTTGGCAACTAGTGGGGTCGGCCGCCTTCCCTTGTAACCATGTGCCTCCGCCCTGGGTGGGAAGGTTAGCGACTTTTAAGTAAGTTTTTTTTGTTTGTAGGAATAAGGCCTAAGGCCCCGTTTGATAACCCTCCAAGGGGTTGGGATTGGATTAGTAGAGTGAGAGTATTATCAATACCTTGTTTGGTTTTCCAAAAAGGGTCCGGACTATCAATCCGTTAGGATTGCTAAGACCTCAATTGGGGGTATTGCTAATACCATCTTGGAGATGGTATTAGTAATCCCATCCCAACCTCCTCTCATTATCAATCCCTTCTCATTACCAATCTCTTTTATCAATCAAATCTCATCATCTAATTCCATCTCAAATAAACATAATATTAATAATTCCATCATCGAATCTCATCCCAATTAAACATACTCATTATCAATCCCTTCTCATTACTAATTCCTTTTCATTATCAATCTCAATTCTAATCTCATCTCTTTACGAATCACATCCATCTATCACTATTATCAAACGGGACCTAAAAGAAGTTAATTAAGCCGAAGTGGCCCTCATTATCATGATGTTACTGTCAAAATATCGGGGGACCTTTCTGTTATAAACTTACTTGTCACGGACCCCACGTAACGTGCTTTCTGATGCGCTCGGGCTTCCAATCCGACACACGCGAATTATACTGTGTAAATCGGAAGAAGCGTGCTACGCCTACCGGTGGATTACACGTGTCCTCGAACGCCATTTTCGACGATCGCTTCTGTGACCGCGGGCGTAACTCTAGCCTTCCATTCCCGAAGACGACAAAAGGGTTTTTCGTCACGTTGCTTTACAGGTGTCAGCGTTGTTAGAATTCTCGTTGGGCCCCACCTCCGTGTACCCTCTCCAGCAGCTTCGCAGATAAGGAAAGTATCCAAAGCCCAATGGGCCCGACATACGACGGTGTCGTTTGCTTTGCCGAAACCTGGTCCAAAGCTACACAAAATTGGACCAATAAAAACTGGGTACTCTCTCGCACACTTTTTTTTGATAATTGCACCCTTTTTTTGTCATCTTGTCATTTGCATGTACAATATTACCCTTCCAACACTATAAAAAAAAAAATTGCCTATGCCGGCGTTTGAAAAACGCCAGAAAAGACCCGAAAAACGTCGGGACAAGTTTTAGTGGCGTTTTTGCAAACACTGGGGACGCCAATGTCGGCTTAGGTTTCTAGCGTTTTAAAAACGTCGACAAAGATATTTGGTGGCATTTTTTGAAAAATGGTGGGATTGATTCATGAGTAAAAATCGCTTTTTTGGCGATGTTTTTCCAAAAACACCGGGAAAAGACTATGCTGGCGTTTTTTAAAACGCCGCTAAAAAAAGTGTAGGCAAACCACTTTTCCTTGTAGTGCAAGTGCAATCAAATGTACTCATGACAGGCTAATCATGTACTACCTCTATCCCAAAATATTTGTCTGTATAACGAAAATTAAAAAATAATGCATTTTTTTAAAGAAAAAATTCAAACTTTTTTTTATAAATTATAAGAACTCATCAATATCTAGTTTATTGTTGAAAATATTTTAAATTTTTCTTGCAAAAATTGTATTATTTTTTTGTCCTCATTTTGGGGACAGTGCAAACATTATGAAACGGAGGAAGGAGTACTAAATATTGATATAAGAAGACGGAAAAAGAAGTGTGGTTTTCAAAAATGGTACTGTGAAAATCACTATATCTAAAACTATGAGTAGACCATTTGGTGGACACCAAATATACAACGTGCTATTTGAGACCCACTTTGGGGTTCTATAAAAATGATCGGAGTTGCTCAACGAGTTTAAACATTTTTCAAGGTTCTTTGTAAGAAATCAACTCAGTCGGATATCGATCAGGTTTGATCGATTTTTCGCTCAATTTTTGTAACGACCCGAATTTTCACGTCAATTTTTTTTTGAATAAATTAAGCATTTTATTATAATTTTTTTACTAAAAATCATTTTATCATTTATTAAAATGATTTTATTACTATAATTTATGTAGAGACTTGCAAATTTATCATAATTTTGAATATCGTTTAAATGCGTGAAGGGATCGTATTATTAATTAAGTAGTACGTTTGTTTGTGGGGGTGTACGGATATACGTTTACGGTTGTGTATCGAACACTTGAAGTAGGGTAAAATGTGAGTTTTGATGTTGTGATGATGTCTGGAAGTGTTGGTAACAAGTGGGGTTAATTCGGTAACCGTTACAAAAAAATTCATTTTCTATCCAGCTTGAACCGATACTGGTTGTCACCCAGTACCGATACATGAAGTCCAGAAGTTGTGTTTTTGGCATTTTGAAGGCTCTTGAACCGGTACTGTGTTTTTCTCCAATTTTTAGCACGCATTTCAGACACCTATAAATACCCCAGTTTGTCATTTTTCACATCCAAACCCACGAAACCAACTCCAATCTCATCCAAAACTCTTGATTTCAACCTCAAATCTTCAAGATCCAAGGATTTCCAACCTCAAAATCACTTGAATCTTGCATTTGGAGAACAAGGGGTAAGTTTTGTGTTCTTGCTCTCATCTTTGGGCTCTCACCCACGTTTTTCTCTCTCTCCTCTCAATCATTTGTTGATCTTTGTTCATTTATTTTGTTTTTGGGTTAGATTCACTCTAGATCTTGTATCTAAGCTCGGGTGGAACTCTTTTTTGGTGGATTCGAGTGTATAGCTCTCGGTAGGCTTAGGGTTTTACTCAAAACCCACTTAGGTAGGGATTTCTCTCTTTCTCTACATGTTTTGTAGTGATTATGTATGGTATTAGTGTTTGAATGCTATATATGATCCATGTGGAACTCTCTATGGCTTGAGAATTGCATAATCTTTGAAAGTTGTTTAGTGGTTTTGATTGTTGAGATCCATGAGTTATTTGTGACGTGTTGGGATAATGTTAACATGGGTGGAATGTGTAGATGATAATGTGATAGTCGTGATGAAGTTGAATGAGGGATTTTACTGTAACGCAAGGGGTGGAATTACAGAGTCATAAGGGGTGGAATTAATTGTGACGCAAAGGGTAGAAACACAAATCGTAAGGGGTGAAAATTAGTTGGAAGAAGTGTGTGTGTGTGTGGGTGGGGGGGGGGGGGGGGTGTGTATGAGAATGGCTATGATACGTGCAATAGGTGTTGGTCTACATTGCTTGAGATTGTCGTTTAACCTAATTCGCTGTGTTCATGCATATCATCTCATCACATGTAGATTTTGTAGAGATTTTCTTACTGGGCTAGTATAGCTCAACAAACTTCTTCTTTTCAGGTTCTTATGCCGAGCAGTAGTTTGCATTGCATTGATGCTCTATGTGGAAGTCATTTTGGAACGTAACGAAGCCTAGTCATCTTTGTAAATCATCTACTTTTGTTAAAGATGGTTTTGTAACAAATTTTACTCTTGAATTGTCTTTTGACTAACGTTTGTAATATTCAAAACTCATTCGTGCATGTATTTAACTTAATTTGGGCCGCGGTGCCAAGGTGGTAATTTATGAAACCTGGGGACTTCGTTTGTAATTAAGCAAGTGGAAAATCATTTTGGGTATTATTAGCCTTATGCAATGATCTTTTATCGAAACGGTTTATTTATTTATGTTGAAAATCGAGGGCGTGACAATTTAACTCTAGGAGCTAGCCATTAAAAGCCCTTTCATATCATAGGATTTTTCATATCTTGAACCTTGATACCCAACTATTATAAAACCCTAGCCATAGGTTCATGATCCTTAAAATCTAGGAAAAATATAGCTGAATCTAGAAGAGATCTTGAGAGAGATATATAGAGAGAGAAATCTAGGAAAAGATTTGAGAAATCTATGAGAGATTTGGGAGAGACATATCAAGTACGTACATGTAGATAAGGAGAGAAATCTCGAAATTGATCTTGTAGTTAATACTAAGATTTGTAGTACAAATTCTTTTAGGGTTATTTACCTAAACACCCTTCAATGATTACCCGTTTTTCACGGACACCCCCTCCACGAATACTCGTTACAGCCAGACCCCTTCATTAAAGTTTTTTGTCCCGTACACCCCTTCCGTTAGAGTTCTATCAAGCTCTGTTAATTTTTTTACTGAAATTATTTCAAAAATAATAAAATGTTCCAATATTACCCTCAACCATGTTTCCTCTACCTCCGCCCCACCCTCCTCTCCATCTCCGTCGCCGCCACCCTCCTCCCCCCGTCAACCACCCCTCCCTACCCCTAACTCCTCTTTCCTTGGCATTATCGTCAACCACCACACCCACTGCCTCTTCGCTGTCTTCCGCTCCCCCTCCCTCAACGCATTTCTGGTCCACCACCAACCACCATGCACCACCACCCACCACTCGGAGCACAACTGGTCCACCACCACATCACCCAATGGCCAGCAGTCTACACAGAAAGAACCCATTCCACCGGTAGTCTAGAGAGAGAGAACCCATTTCAACCTTGCACCCTTCACCTACCCAATCACTTCGTCCACCGAGCACCACCATAACCCTAACCCAGTTCACCGAAATCCCTCATCAGCCACACCCAATCCACCGGATCTCCATCCCAAACTTTTGGCTACAAATCTCTGACTCTCCTTTTTTCACAAATCAAAAAGAAAAAGAAAATCAGAATCCCAATCTAGAATTTTGGGGTTTTCCAACTGATTTGAGTCCTTTATTAAAAAAATCAAGAAATCAGTAGGCTTTCAGAAAACCCACTTTCGAAACTGGGTCTTTCAAACTCAAAACATGTAAAAAAAAAAACCCAATTGTTAGTTGTAAGTTTGTGGGTCTAATAACAGAGGCTTTTTTCTCGTCAGATATAACCATATATTCGGTTAATCGAAGGATTATTCCACAACCCAGAAAATTGATCTCTCCCTTTAACAAGAACTCAGCCTAACTAAACCTAGAATGTAGATTAAGAGCATTTTTAAAAAAAAAACCTAAATCTACAGACCCAGGTTCAGAGAAGAAGGACGAGAGAGAGAGAGAGATGTTCTTAGTTTTAATTTGTGGTTTTAGATTTGAAAATCAAAGTCGACGTACGGGTGTTCCATTGAAGCAATTTCGCCGACCGTCCAAAATCGACGACCCTAAACAGAATGACGATGACAGCGAGGGGGAAAACAATAACCTTTAATCGTGTTTACAGCAGCTAGGGATGAGGATGGTCGGTGGCAACTGTGGTTTGAGGGAGATGATCGGGCGGCGGCGTTGGCGACTGCGGTTTGTAGTTGCCGGAGAGAGAGAGAGAGAGAGAGAGAGTGGCCGTGAATGGGTTTAAGATTTGGAGAAAAATTTGATGTGTAATGAGCATATATATCCAAGGGCAAAATAGTCTTTTCAGCCATTCCATCCAACGGCGTTAGGCCCCCCAAACGAAAACTTTAATAAGGGGGTCTGGTCGTAGCGAGAATTCGTGGAGGGGGTGTCCGTGAAAAAGGGGTAAATGTTGAGGGGTGTTTAGGTAAATAACCCATTCTTTTACTCCAAGAACGCCTAAACCTGGATTAAAATCCTAGATCTTATTATACTATTTGATTCTTGCATTAAAACCTAAGACTAGAAGGAATAAATCTAGAACCCTAGTGTGTGAGTGCAGAAATGTGAGAAGGGAGAGATTGGAGCAGATTTTGCTCTTGATACTATTGTACAAAACCCTTAAAACCCCTAAGGATTTGGCTATGAACCTATACTTGTGTGATGACCCAATTTTCACCTTAAAAACTAAAAATTGAAAAAATTTCTTGAAATACTGATACCGCAATTAGATATGAAACATTTTTTTTCCTAGTCTACAGTAAAGCTTAGATAATTTTTCTGAGAATGAAGTTTGGACAACCTAATCTTACAGGAACTGCACACATTTAGACTATCAACCAGATATTTTTCTAAGGCTTGGCAATGTGGGCAAATAGTTCCCAAATGAGATTGGTTCTTCAAAACAAAATGCTATGAATGTAGTAATATTATTCACGTAGACAAATTCAGTTGGGTAGTTATATAAATTAAGGAGTTAACATTAAGCGAGCCGCTTACAATTAAGATTTAGAGAGTATACTAAGTCATGACTTAAGGTTTATAAGATTAGAGTATTTTTGGTGTATCTATCAATTTCTATTTTACAAATATCGCCCCAACCCTATTAACAACAGCGTGGCTCGGGAGTGAGACACAAGTCTCCGCGAGACGGAAAGCCGTAAGGTTCAAAGAATATTTTGGAAAGAATCATATTAGATATTCTTAGATTTGTTTTAGATTTTACTAGATTTTATTAGATAATATAAGATTATGTTTAGATATTATAAGATTATGATCTAGATTTCATTTGATTTGATTTTCTAGATATGACCTAAATGCTAGGTTCACTAGTATAAATAGCCTCATACCCATGCACACCAACTCACATCTCACTTCTTCATTATTTTCTTCCTTATTCTTGCATTTATTTAAAGAGAGGGAAAGTGAGGGAGAGAAAGAGAGTCGGACAAGAGAGAGAGAGAGAAGAGGGGGGAAAAAATAAAAATCAAAGCACCACTACCTTTCCACCACCACTCAAAACCACCATTCAATTTTTAAATTCCAAAATCTAAAAGTTGTTCGGATTCAGAGTTAAGAGAAAATTATTTTTCTTTTCATCAAATTCCAATTGAAGCGACGTCACTCCGTTTTGACCTAACGAATCCGTAACCCGCTACCGCGAAGAAGAATCGTAGAAACCTCCTAGCTGCTCACCTAAGTATAATGTTGATGCGATACATGTTTAATTATTTATTTATTATTTTTATGATATCACATGATTAAATTGTTTAAATTGAAAAGTTGATTTTATCGTTGTAATGCTTAATTAATTGCATGTTTGTTGATAAGCAATGATGTTATAATTTTCAATGTTGTCGAAAATAGAAATGCATGAAAGTAGTGATTTATTATTATCGCATGATTGTAGCAAGCTTTGAAAGAATAATGCGAACGCAAGAAAATGATACATGATTACGAGACACGGGAAATGAGAAGTGAATACAAAAAGTAAAAAGAAGATGAAATGTGAAAGATTAATAATTGTGTGAGCATGAGAACCCGATGGAATCTGAAAGCATGGTTAGTGGAATCATGGCTCAAGTGTGTGTGTGAGCATGAGAACCCGATGGAATCTGAAAGATGGTTAGTGAAATCATGGCTCAGGCGTGCGTGTGTGAGCCTGAGAGCCGATGAAATCTGAAAGATGGTTAGCGGAATCAATGCTTTGGGTAGAAAAATTAGCTTGGGAGCCCGATGAAATCTGAAAGGTGGTTAGCGGAACCAAGTGCTTGAGGAGATATAATGGAAAATGGAATCGATACTTAAAATGATGACACGATTTACGATACGCTACGATAACTCTGAAAGGATACGCTACGATAACTCTGAAAGGACACCGACACCTTTGTTTACCTCTATGATGTGTAATTTTTGCGAAATGATAAACTGTTATATGCTATTTTTGTTAGTGTATGGAACATAGGGGTAGGAGTTAGCTATTGAGCTTAAAAGCTCATGGTGCTACTTTCGTGGCCCTGACATTTTATGCCAGACCTAGGCGAGGAACAGAGTTTACCAGCTGGAGGGATACGGTGCTGCTCAGAGACTTGCCAATGAAGAAGAACGCTGCGAGGAGTAGAATTTACCCTAGTGCCCTTCCTATCATATTCGTTAAATGTACATTGAAATTAAGGAGAATTTAGTTTGTAATGAATTTATATTTAATAAATGTTGAAAATTTATTAAATTGACATCTCCAAAAATCGGGACGTTACAATTTTGCTAATAGGAAATTGAGTGATAAAGAATCAAGCTCTTATCGATATTCTTATCAACATCCAATTGAGAAGATTTTTATAGGAATTCTTAAAAAAAATATTTTAAATAAACTGAGAGCAACTCTGATTATTTGTGTTTTTAAATAAATTGAGCAACTCTGATTATTTGTGTGGATCCCCGAAATTCCACATGACCCGGTGTATATTTGGTGTGCACCAAATGAACTTTATTCTCAAATTGTAAGTGACTCGGCTCAATAAATGCTCATTTGAATTTAATTCGTGTGTATACATTCGAATTTGAGCCTCCATTTTAAACTCTTTCAATAATTGAGGTAAATTATGACAATATTCGACTCGATTAAGTTCGTGAACACGATTAAAAAAGTATAAAAAAAAAAAAAAAATCTTTTCACACTCATTATGTTTTGGGGTTTACTTACATAGGAGTATTTTATTTTAATTCTTCACAAGAGTATATATATTCAAAACAAAAGATCGAGATAGAACTCCGTTCAAAATTCCGCTTCACATCAAGACTCCTCCCCCTTTTCTGTCCATGTCGACGCCTTATTTCAATGAAAGAAAAATCATATTTTGCAGTCTATGTTGGAAATCGGAGATTGGGGTGTCCTTTACCTACCTCATATTCATGGTGGGGGTTTTCCCCAATTCATTTAAGCCATTTAAGGCCCGTATTCATTCCATGGCAGCTATACACTTGGTCTCCTGCAACCTATATTAGGAGCATCCCGTTTACAAGTCCTACACAGTTTTGAGAAGTTCATCAGAAATTCCTGAGTTCTTGTGTGAGAGAGAGACAGACGCTGAGTTAGTTCGCCAAGACGTTCATCGGTGGTATTCCGACGTTTGTGGTTCAAGCCGGATCAATTCCGGGAGACAGACGCCGAGTAAAGGCTCAGACCAATCCTGGGATACAGACGCCGAGCAGGGGCGGACCCACCTTCGGGCACGTGGGATCACATGCCCCCACGCCCTTTAAAATAATTTTTTTTCGATTTTCTATGTGTGTGTGTGTATTATATATGTCAAATATATGCAAGTAGTCGTCTGTTGGTGTAGTGGTAAGGCGCTCTCTATTTTAATAAGAGAATGTGGGTTTGAGTCTCCCTCATTCCCCTATGTGTCTTTTTGTTTTTTTCCCCGGATGCTAGTAGTAGAAAATAGTCGTGCATACCTTTGGGGTAGCAGGAAACGAAAAAACAAAACAGAAATCTTTCAAACAAGCCACACCATTGCTCGAAAGTCCAACCTAACCTAACCAAGGTTTCTTCTCACTCTCCCAACATCTCTAATCATTTGCGTAATACAAAATATGAACCCGCACATTATATTTGTACACTTTTGATCCCCGAAACTTGTACTCGTATAGTTACTAATAAAAAAAAATAGATAATGAACATATGATAATGTTGTTTTAATGCATATAGTTGAAGTGTGCAAGTTTGCCTAAGTAACTGGTTATTAAAATACATATATATACATTAAAATTGTTAATTTATCATGAATGCTAAAATTATTTCGGAGTGAATGTGCTTAACTGTATTACGGTTACAAAGAAAATTGGTGTCCCCACTATGTCAAATTCCCGGATCCGCCACTGAATCTATTTTAAGGACACCGTGTAAAACACGGGTTTCGATTCACAATTGTATTTCGCATTCGATTTGCAGTTTATGTATCTGTTTTCTATTCCATTGTAATTTTGTTTCTGTAAATGCAATAGAATTCGTATTCTGGATTCCTGATTGTAAACATTTTGTATAACAGTCTAGACCCGCATGGTACATGGACGTCGTCGAGCATAAATGTATGATATTTTTTGGTAGTTAAGATTTTTATCAAACTCGAACTCGATTCAAACCAAAGCCAGCCAATTTGGGGTGAAGTTCGGCTCGTCGATTTTTTACTGCGTTTAAGGCTTTAAGCTCAAATTTGCCAAACACTTGGACAAACATACCTGGGCATGCAAAAATTTGACTCTTGATTTACCAATGAGGGGGAAGTGTGGAAATTTTTATCCAATTCAAAAAAAAAAAAAAAAATTGACAATGAGCTGAAGAAGTCCCATAAGTGATCTCCTATCCCTCTCAAGTAACGTGGAACAGCTATTGTAACACCCCGTAGCTGCATTTAGGTTTGTCACGTGTGATTTCTTTTTGGGTATGTTACCGTTACAGCTGCAAACGAGGAGCTTGTGGCTCGACTCGGCTCATTTAGCAATTGAGCCATTTTAAGCTCGAGTTTTAGGCTCATTTACTAAATGAAACGAGCTCAACGCTCAAAAGTTAGGTTCGTTTAAAGAGACTTGTTAAGTAAATTAGCCAGGCTCGACTTGTTGCTCGAGTTAGGCTCGTTTAGTAAATAAATCGAGTTCGAGCACTACGAAGCTCGGCTCAACTTGTTTACACCCTAGTTATCATGGATGTGGGCTTTATTTAATTTTTATTATAAAATTTGGAATGGAATGGGCCCACTCCAATACCATGTGTAAACTTTACGTCCAATTGGAGAGGTCTCCAAATGTTATTAATTGATCTCCCATTTCCCATTTCACACCGAAGCAAAAATTGCTCTATAGGTACGTACATTCATGTACATACACTGCGTACATATGCAATTTGGGCCAGTTTCGGGTCTCACAAAAAATGATCCGAGCTGCTTATTTTGTTTATAATAATTTTTTTAGAGTCCACGTAAAAAATTACTTACTTTTTTGAATATCGGTAAAAACGTTTACAAAACATACAACCTTACTTCAGAATTCAGGCCTATATTCTAAAGCAACGTTGGATTTTTCTTAAGCTCTCATTTACCAATATCCAGAAAAGTTAATTTTTTACACGGACCCTAAGCAAACTATTATGAACAAAATAAGCGACTCGGATAAATTTTGTGAGACCCGAGACGGATCCAAAATACATATGTACGCACTCGGTGTATATACCTGAATGTATGTACGCAAGTACGCATATTCTTTTCGTCGAAGCAATGCCGAACAACTATTGTGAGAGGAAGTTTGTATTATTGGCATTCGATTCGATGTGTCACCGAAGTGAACAAATAATCCCCGTTCATAATTGAGCGTTTGAACCAACCCAGGCCTATTCTATTTTGACTCATCTCGTATACAGTAACTTTCAAACTAGCTTATTTTGGCCAAAATAATTCGTTTGGATTATTTTTTGTCCTTATTTAATTTTTTTTTCATATTTGTTAGTTTTTCGTCAATATTTTGTGGATTATTATTTCGTCATGATGAGAGAACTTTAAAAAGTTAAAAATTAACATCGATTTTTTTTTTAAATAAAGAAAACTTTTTAGATTCCTCTTGTTGTGACGAAGTAATAATTCAAAAAATAAAAATAACGAAAAACTAAAAAATTGAATAATGACAAAAAAATAATTCAAATGGATTATTTAGCCAAAATAGAAACCAAGCAAATTTTCAGAAACCCCACAATTTTGTTTTGTTTTTTTTTTTTTTTTGCTGACAGTAAAAATCAAAGTTCAAAAGAGAAAATTGTTCGGTATCATGCTCCCATCCATCATGGACATGCCAAGAAATTCGAAAGGAGAAAAAGAAAGACAATTTTGGCTTCTTACCCGAATCCACTTTTCTTATGCACCCACCAGTCAAAATTCAGACATCCAAAATCTACCTCCAACCACCACCCTATCCCTTCTTATCGTTGTTATCACGTTATCATCTACTCTCCTTTTCTCCATTCAATTGTCGGAATTGTTGCATGAGAAATAGGTTTCTAGAAAACAGTGAAGTAATGTGAAAGTTCTCTTGACAAGTTGCAGGAAAACTAAAATTCCTCCCTCCGCTCCTCCCTCTTGGTAGAATCTATTTTGCAGAAAAGTGTTTTTCAGTTGAGAAGCTAATCAAGTTGTGAGTCTAATAACTTTTTTTTTTATTGGCAAAAGATGAAATTTTATTAAAAACAGAGAAAGGGGAAAGAGATCCAACAAAAAGTTGGAAGATGCATCTCGAGGGCAAAACCCAAGCCACCCAAAGGTCTATTGGGATCCAAAATAGTAAAACATTACAGCTCAACCCAATCACTTGAATAAACATAAAAGTCCAAACACCCTAACCCCGTCCACCCAAGGGCCGGCCCACCCAAACCCTAACCACTTGGATCACCACCGCCGCACAAACCATCAGAAAACCAGTCTCACCGTTAAACCAAGCCAGCCTCTCCTAGATGTAGAGACCAGCAGCGGAAACCGGCCTACGACAATGACAATTGAAGCAATCAAGGCTGAGGAGAACAAACCACCACCAAATACAACAGTTCCCAAACAAGCTCCCAGCACTTGGTGACAACCTGCAACAGCAACAACCCAGTGGACAAACTGCTGGCCCCTCGCCCGAATGAGAGCTTGGAGTGACCGCCAATCGGACTTCGACACACAAAGACGACCTGAGCTGTAACAACTCCGATTTTCTGATAATAAAAATCTCGTTGTTTTATTTGAAAATTCTTATTAATTCTTTTATTGCATAATAAATTGCTCTAATCCTTTTAATAATCCGTCATAATTAGATTCATGACTTATAAATTATATTTCCATGCACCGAGTAATTTAGTGATTTTCTAAAAGACGATTATGCTTATATAGACGCTTATTTATTTTTCCAAGTGAGTAAATTAAGTTTTAAAATTTCATTTTTTGACTAGAAATCATACATGGCAAGCATAGTTAGTTTTTAACCGATTAGTTAGTAAATCCTAACTACCACTTGACTTGGTTACATTTCCCTAACTGAAAGTAAACCCTATGAACCTTATGAACCCCTCTTGAACCCTTGAACCCAAGGAATGACCTTTAGACTTGCTTGTCTAGTCTTGTCAAAGCCAAGAGAAACAACCATAGCTTTGCCATGCATGCAACCCTAAATTCCTAGCCCTTGGCCTTATCCTCCTTAGTCTTTCCATTTATATATATATATATATGTTAGGTGGCAAAGCCAACCATAGTAGGTAAAATCAATACATCAGTTTATCATTGATAAAGATCAGAGAGGATCAACTCATCAGAACCAGAAAACTTACTGGTTTGGTTTATCAGGAGAGATACAAGAGTAGGGAAGAAGAGACTGCAAACATTAGAGAGAGAGAGTAAGTAAAGAGAGAACCAAGTAATTGGAACTTGGTTTTTACAGAGACGAGTGAATCCTTTTATAGAACAAGGATTACTGTCTATTACATTTTAATATTTGACCAAACTGTAGCCATGTGAGTTGCTTTCAGTGGAAAAGCAGTTGAGCAGTGCTGCGCATGTGATCTTCAGGCAAAAGTAATTTGAATGAACAGCGATCCATCCTTTTTCATGACTGAATAGTGAAAAAGGTGAATAGTGAATAGTAATCTGTCGGGTGAATAGTAACCCGAGCAATCATTTTGTTGTCTTTAATTGGTGAATAGTAACCCGGGCAATCATTTGTTGTCTTCAATTGGAAACGCTGTAAAAGTGTATGCTTTTCCATGTGATATGGTTGATAATTAGTGACAACTAATACTCCATTATGTTGTCAAGGTTGTGTAGTTCTTCAGAAGACAGATTCTTCCAATAATCCTCTGCTTCAGTAGTGGCGCATGAAGTAGAGGTTGATGAACAAGATTTGACTAGTTCTTCTTGGTATTTGATTACCAAATGCTTGTATTGGGTGTGGAAGATAAATGGAACTTCCACGATAGGTTCAGTGGATCTTATTTTTTGGACAGAATCCTCACGGATCAAGTAGTTGAGGATATCAGTATAGTTGCTGTGGCTGTCATCGCCTAGCTTGGAGGCAATAGACCAAGCTCTGTGATGCCTGATCTGGGAACGGATTGAATTGGAACAGGGCCAAGGATTTCATCTTCAATGAGTTGGATAGGAAGGTGAATCCTGCTGAATGGCCAGTTGATAGATATTTGCATAATATGCTGGGCAGGGATAACGTTTCTTGTCATTGTTCATTCTGGCATCTTGCTATTAATCAGGACTTGGCATCGGAGAGCACCATATTTAGCAAAAAGGTTTAAAATTGAGACAGCCAGTTTTCTGTTAACATAGTTAGTCTGCTCCGGATCAGTGAAAATAAGTTGTCTTAAAAATCCGTAATCCAGTAAGGTTGACGGAGTAATTTCAACTAATTTTTCATTATACTCAATATTAATGTTTTTGAAATGCTGCAGATGAATGCAGGCCTTTGGTATACTATAAATTAGGTTGCATTGGCAATCAATCTTTTCCAAAGGATAATCAGAACAGTTTGGATTAATTCTAGGGCATTGAACCCTATCTTGGTGGTTTTTGTAAAGGGCTTCCCAAGTTATTGTTAAGCCCGGAGTAGTTTTAGTAGACAAATCAGTTAGGGTTTGGAATAGGAACTCCTGAAAATTATGGCCGTTTTTCCTGGCACGGTGTTGGATATCATTAATCAATTCTGTAGGAAAATCAGCAGGAAAAACCATTTGGTTTTTTACAGATATAGGACCATGTGGGATGCTTTGAACAAGATTTGAGAAGTAGCTCCTCAAGTTTTCAATATGCAGCTTACTTCTAATGTTTGTTTCTACTCTACTGGTGCTATTTACTAAGGCATTGGTTTTACCATCATCGTTATTATCATGAGTGGTAATACTTACACTCCCTACATGAGATGACCTAATGCAGGTTACTAGTCCCGAATGGGAAGACTCACTTTTTTCTCCCTCAATGCAAGAATGAGAAAATTGTTTTTTAATAGTTTTAATCTCATGATGCAGAATGTGGTTTTTAGCTTGGAGTTGAATATTTTGTTGAAATAGTTTTGACTATTTATTATTCAAATGTTTAAGTTTAGCAGAAGTAGCAATAGAAGCTTCAAACTTATTTTGGGTAATTATATTTTGTTCACAAAAATAATAATTTAAACCATTTAAGCAGTTTACAAATTGTAAGTTATTACGATAATCCCCACACAAGTTCCAAATAGCATCAAGTAAACATTGTTGGGTTTCGTTAATATTTTGCAAATGGTTTAATTTATTAAATCGGAGACAGGATCCTTCAGGAAGTACCGGCAAGGTAGTTGTCCCCAAGGTTATGCTTCTTTGATCCATCTGAAAGAATATCAGAGTTAGCAGTATGATAAACAGAATAGTTTTGTAATTGTGCTAAATCGTTTTGATCAGGAACTGACAGAAGTTCAAAAATTATTTTTTTTTATCAAAAACTTCCGTGGTAATTTTATTAGAATTTACTGTGAAAGGATAAAGTAGGTAAATAAAAGGTGTTCCTAAAATAACTTTATCAGTTAAATTTTTTACTAAGACAAATGAGGTTTTAAAGCAAACATCATTTTGGCAAACATTTACTTCAGGAATTTTGTAATTAATAATCATTTTGCTACCATTGGCATAACTTAGTTTTTCAGTAGTAGTATGATAATATTTACTAGGTATTAATTCTTCCTGGATACAGTTTAAATCTGCTCCAGAGTCAATTAGAGCAGTGACCTGTACTTCGAAATCACCAATTTTTAATTTAATTTTAGCATACTATTTCTGAAGGTTAATTCGTGTTATTAGATTTAACCTTTCACTTTCTTCTATAGGATTTGTAGTGTCATCAGCTCCTTCACTTTCTAGAGATTCATCAGAAGAAATCTTAACATGCTTAAGTTTAATATTTCGTTTTTTGGATTGTGGTAATTGAGCTTTTATCAAAGTTAATTCTTTTTTAATAATTTCCACTTCAAGATGTAAGTCTTGTAGTGTAATATTTTTAATAGTTTTATTAAACCTTTCCATGGTAGTGTGCAAGTTGACAATGGGTTTATTATATCTAGGTCCATCATTTTGCTGTCCTAGGACTTGTTTTAATTTTTTAACATATTGTTGTCTTAGTTCTATATCATCTATTTTACTGATTAAATCAATTAACAGTTCTTCTTCTGGTAATTCTTTAGAAAGAACATTTAATTTTTTACAACAATTATTAGTGCATCCAATTTTGATTCTGTTATCACTAGAACTACCAGCAGAGTGATATTCAGAGGATTGATTAGTAGTTTGATCATTATCTGAATCACTCAGATGTGCCATTTTGAATATTTCCAAAATTTGGTGTTTATCAGTATCAGAGATTGCTAACTGATCAATTTTTTGTTTAACTTTGCATTGGGATTTATAATGTCCCTTTTTACCACAGTTATAGCAAGTAACATTATCAGTTTTAGAAGAGTGTTTCTTTGGGTCTTTTTTACTATTTTGATTTTTTGGTTTTTCATAATACTTTTCTTTTGATGGTTTTTTACTAGTTCTATGTTTTTAATATCTTTTTCAATCTTCTTCCTTCTTCTGGATGGTGCTACAGGTGGTAGATCATATTGTTCACAGAAGTTTCCTAATTCATATTTAGCTTTGTTTTTATCTTTCTGTTTATTAATTTTCATGTCGATGCACATTTTTAATCCTTCTTTTTGAATAATACTAATTATATCACCATATGTCAGTTTATCATATTCAATTATACCAGATGGCTGACTAAGCACATCTCTTATTTTATGAGCAAATAGGTTAGGCAAGCCATTAATAAATTTTTCTTTCCAAAATGGTTTAGTACAGTCATCTCTTAACATAACTTTAGAGATAAAAACATCTTTATACCATCTAAAATCACTTAGTGTTGGACAATGTAAATTGCTTAATTGGTCATGTATTCTAGACGTAATATTACTGGGTTGGCCAATGAAATGTTTAATAATAGTGTAAATTAGAGTATTAACTCCATCATGTATACCATGTTCATTTTCAAAAATAGGGATACCATTTTCATCAGTTTGAACAGCATGAATAACTTGTTGACGGGATTCGTCATTTAGATATTTATCCCACCAAGCTTTTAATACACCAGTGAAACCAGAAGTTAGTAATTCAACAATCTGAGGTTGGTTCAGATTAGTATTGCTTAAATAGCTATTAGCAACCATAGACATATGATTTAATTTTTCTAATATTTGATGTTCACTGAGACCATCAATATTCCATTCATACAGTTTAGTAGATGAAACAGAGAATTGATTCAAAAAACTATTCTCTTCATATTGCATGTCAACAGGGGTAGGCCTAGAATACCAATTCTTTGTAATACTAGAACCAGGGTTAATTAAACGCTTAATATTGTGATCTACTTTTAGATTAGTAAACTGTTTCTGAAGTTTGGTTATTTCAGAATCAGAGGATTGACAATCAGAGGATTGACTAGAATCATTACCATGTGTCTGACTAACAACAGTTATTCGAGGGGTTGCTGGTTCATTTTTAATAATTAATTTTGTTAATATATTTTCGATCTTTTGGACATTTTGACTTTGGTCAAGACTAATAGGTGACCTTTTCTCAGGGAGATTAATCAGTGGTTTTTCTATATGTTTACTATCAGGGGGAATGCAGCAAGCTGTTCCATCATCTAGTGCAGATTCAATTTTATCAAGTTGTCTTCCAATGACTTTTAAGCATTGATTAGTATAGTTGACTTGTTCAACAATTTGTCTACAATCAGACCTATCAGTTGGCAGTTTAAAAGGAGAAGCAGTTATGCTTGAACCTTTATGATTTATTAATATAGAATCTAAAGGAGGATGGCTAGAGTTAATAGTGGTATTGTCCGTTTTTATCCATTTTGTCTTAGTGATTACATCTAGTTTGGATTGGCTAGGGGTAGCCAGATTAGGTTCATGAATGTGTTCTAACCAGACAAAGAAGTATACTCCTATGTTTTTTGTATTAACATATTCTTCCCAACTATCTACTAATTATCATGTTGCTCAGAGGAATACTTAGTTCTATATTCTTTTCTTTTTTGTTTATTTTTCTTTGAATGAAATTCTTCGTAGAGTTCATCAATATCAAAAAGTTTTGATTTTTCATCCTCAATTTCTTTTAATCGGGCTTTTAGCTTAGCATCCACTTCTTTTAATTTTTCTTTTAGTAAAGTATTTTTACTGGGGAAAATAGGCTTACTTAAGGGTATCTTAATAGATCCCAATTCAGTCAATCTAAGTGGAGGACTAGCATTTCCATTTAGGTATTGTTTAATATAACTTAATTCATCATCAGATTCATCTTGAAAAATAGATTCATTATCATCATTTTCCATATCAGAATATTCGAAATCAGACATTATAAATAAGAGCCTGGAGTAAACAGAGTAGGGGATTGGTGGATAAAGTAATTCCTGAACTAGGGAGGGATTGGTGGATGAATTATACCTGAATAACCTGTTTATTTCTTTAAAAGAAACTGATCTGAGACTTATACCTAAATGATCTTTCAACTATCCTTAATTCTAGATGTAAACTTGCTTAGTATTTCTGTTTTAGATTTGTACCTGTTTCGAACATACTGTTATACACCCCAGACTACTCGAATCACAGTTACATACACACATACCCAATTTCTTGATACTGGCCACATACACACATACCCATACTGGGCCTTTTCGATCCCTAAACACGCCATCACCTCGGCTTCAAAAGCGGGATATATTGCCACGGGTGGCTTAAGCATTCAGTATCAATAAAGTAGGTGGCTTAAGTGTCAGTGATCGGAGTAATTAGTGGCTTTAAGCAGTGCCTAAACAAATATAATCAGAAACAGACTTACAATATTCATAGAATCAAGTTAGTGATAAAGATATTTAATTATAAAAATCAAATCACGAGCTTTTAAAAACACAAACAGATAACCCAGTAATTACTCATCCACCCATCACTTACTGTTCAGTCATCACCCATCCACCGCCCCTACAGGACTCTACTCCATACTTGGCTCTGATACCAGGACAACGGAAGGCTTACAGGGACTAAGCAACAGAGACATGGTTAAAGCAGGGAAATCAGAGTAAACAGAAACCTAAGGCGGCAGGGCCGTCCATAAAACAGTTAATAAAGGCGGCTGAGCCGACCATAGGCAGAGAATAAACAGTTAGGTGGCAAAGCCAACCATAGTAGGTAAAATCAATACATCAATTTATCATTGATAAAGATCAGAGAGGATCAACTCATCAGAACCAGAAAACTTACTGGTTTGGTTTATCAGGAGAGATACAGGAATAGGGAAGAAGAGACTGCAAACATTAGAGAGAGAGAGTAAGTAAAGAGAGAACCAAGTAATTGGAACTTGGTTTTTACAGAGACGAGTGAATCCTTTTATAGATCAAGGATTACTGTCAATTACATTTTAATAATTGTCCTAACTGTAGTCATGTGAGTTGCTTTCGGTGGAAAAGCAATTGAGCAGTGCCGCGCATGTGATCTTCAGGCAATAGTAGTTCGAATGAATAGTGATCTGTCCTTTTTCTTGAGTGAATAGTGAAAAAGGTGAATAGTGAATAGTAATCTGTCGGGTGAATAGTAACCCGGGCAATTATTCTTCAGTCTTTTATTAGGTAAAAAGCAGGAGAGGTTTATTCCTGCAACAGGGTATGTTTTGGCAGTTTGTGCAGCCATTTGCAGGAGATTTATGCAAATGGGCCTTGAGCATCCTGAAAAGCTGCATTGTAAGGGTTAGATGCAGCAGACTCGTCTGATGAATTATCACTTTCTTCTTGGCTGGCTTGGGCAATTAATTGCTGAGCCAGTATCAGTAGTTTTGAGCATTTTTTCTTGGACCTTGTTTGCTGAGAAGATCTAGGAGTAGGGCTTCCAAGCCGGATGGTTGAAATAGAGGGTGAATCAGGTCGTGGAGATGCAGCTTCTATGGGTTGAACTGGATTTTGAGTAGGAATTGGAATCTTGGCAAGAAATTCCAATTGGACTTGATTAACAATTTTTTGGTGGTTATACTGTTCCCACCATTTTACCAAATATTGTCGTGAAACAATATTGTTGAGCAGTTGATACCTCCACTTGACTATCCAGGGAACCCTGTATTTGATCATAAAAAGTAACAGCACTGGAAATTGACTAGTATGCTGGTTTACTTTGTATGCAGTGGAGAATAGGTTAACTTGATCAAGAAGTTGAGCAGGGATGATATCAGGTATGGCACCATATTGGTGCCACCATCTTACGAACCATGATGGGATAACAGATTTGAACTTGTGGTCAAATTGAATAAACCATGAATGGGATACAATATCCACCAGTCAAAAATTGTACCTATTGACAGGGCAATACAATTTGCTGATAAATTCCCTAATGAAATTACTGATAAAAATCAATTACAGAGATTTTTAGGATCTCTCAATTACATTGCTGAATTTTACAAAGATCTCAAAAAAATCTGTCAACCATTATTTGACCGATTAAAAACCAATCCTCCTCCTTGGTCATCCGTTCACACTAATCTGGTCAAAAAGGTCAAAACTCATGTTAAAACTCTTCCTTGTTTAGGAATCCCTACTATTAACTCCTTCAAAATTATTCAAATCGATGCTTCTGATATTGGTTATGGTGGCATTCTTTTGCAGAAGACTTGTCCCACCTCTGATGAGCAAATCGTTCGTTTTCATTCCAGACGATGGAATAGTGCCCAAACTAATTATAGTACTATTAAAAAAGAAAATTTATCTATCGTCTTGTGTGTTTCCAAATTTCAAGACGATATATTAAACCAAAAATTTTTAATTCGTGTTGATTGTATAAGTGCTAAATATGTTCTTGAAAAAGATGTTGAAAATATTGCTAGCAAACAAATCTTTGCTCGCTGGCAATCTATCTTAAGTATTTTTGATTTTGATATAGAATATATTAAAGGTAATCAAAACTATATCCCGGATTTCCTTACTCGGGAATTCTTACTAAAACCTGCATAACCATCTAGGCTGAGTGCTTCTTTGTTCAATTTGCACCACAAGAACTGAGGGAGATCAAAAGAAAGATGCAATTCGTGCAATTAGCAAGCAATGTTAAATCTGCATATAAGAACCATAGGAACTGTTGCCCTTTGGGTATTAGAATAGAATGCATACTTATCCAGCTAATTAATTGTTCATTTGATACAGCAATGACGGACAAAAAGAAGCAATTAACCCTCCCTACCTGGGCTGATCAAGCTGAGAAATCTGATAAAAACAAATTCCAAGTATTAGGAACTATTCCCAAAACCACTTACAGTTCTGCACTTGCAACCCTGCCAAAACCTAGCAACGATATCATGAATGATCCCTTCCGTTCAAAACAAACCATTCAACCTAGTCAACCAAATTCCCAAACTCATGCACCCACTCAGTACATGCTTAAACCAGCCACCTTAAACCTTTTCTCTGTTGAACCTGTTCATAAGCATACCCATGATCCTATTGAATTGGTAAAAGTCTTTTTTCCCCCAGGATGTCATTTCATCCCTGCACATCCAGATAAAACCCTTGCTTTTTACAATGACATTTTAATGCACCATCAATCCATTACCATAAAACCTATCACTGATAAGCGTGATTCCAGTAAAGTTATTTACCACTCTATCTATATCCACAACATTGTAAACCTTGATGAATGGGGACACCCATCTCTGTTGAGAACCCTACCTGATCATCCTATTCAATATAATTACTATGATTATATTGAATCCTGGTTTAAAGTACTCCTCTACGAAACTGACAAATTTTCCCATTCATGGTTTATTCAATTTGACCACAAGTTCAAATCTGTTATCCCATCATGGTTCGCAAGATGGTGGCACCAATATGGTGCCATCCCTGATATCATCCCTGCTCAACTTCTTGATCAAGTTAACCTATTCTCCACTGCATACAAAGTAAACCAGCATACTAGTCAATTTCTAGTGCTGTTACTTTTTATGATCAAATACAAGGTTCCCTGGATAGTCAAGTGGAGGTATCAACTGCTCAACAATATTGTTTCACGACAATATTTGGTAAAATGGTGGGGGCAGTATAACCACCAAAAAATTGTTAATCAAGTCCAATTGGAATTTCCTGCCAAGATTCCAATTCCTGCTCAAAATCCAGTTCAACCCATAGAAGCTGCATCTCCATGACCTGATTCACCCTCTGTTTCAACCATCCGGCTTGGAAGCCCTACTCCTAGATCTTCTCAGCAAACAAGGTCCAAGAAAAAATGCTCACAACTACTGATACTGGCTCAGCAATTAATTGCCCAAGCCAGCCAAGAAGAAAGTGATAATTCATCAGACGAGTCTGCTGCATCTAACCCTTACAATGCAGCTTTTCAGGATGTTCAAGACCCATTTGCATAAATCTCCTGCAAATGGCTGCACAAACTGCCAAAACATACCCTGTTGCAGGAATAAACCTCTCCTGCTTTTTACCTAATAAAAGACTGAAGAATAATTGCCCGGGTTACTATTCACCCAACAGATTACTATTCACTATTCACTCAAGAAAAAGGACAGATCACTATTCATTCAAACTACTTTTGCCTGAAGATCACATGCGCGGCACTGCTCAATTGCTTTTCCACCGAAAGCAACTCACATGACTACAGTTAGGACAATTATTAAAATGTAATTGACAGTAATCCTTGATCTATAAAAGGATTCACTCGTCTCTATAAAAACCAAGTTCCAATTACTTGGTTCTCTCTTTACTTACTCTCTCTCTCTAATGTTTGCAGTCTCTTCTTCCCTACTCCTGTATCTCTCTTGATAAACCAAACCAGTAAGTTCTCTGGTTCTGATGAGTTGATCCTCTCTGATCTTTATCAATGATAAACTGATGTATTGATTTTACCTACTATGGTTGGCTTTGCCACCTAACTGTTTATTCTCTGCCTATGGTCGGCTCAGCCGCCTTTATTAACTATTTTATGGACGGCTCTGCCGCCTTATGTTTCTGTTTACTCTGATTTCCCTGCTTTAACCATGTCTCTGTTGCTTAGTCCCTGTAAGCCTTCCGTTGTCCTGGTATCAGAGCCAAGTATGGAGTAGTGTCCTGTAGGGGCGGTGGATGGGTGATGACTGAACAGTAAGTGATGGGTGGATGAGTAATTACTGAGTTATCTGTTTGTGTTTTTAAAAGCTCGTGATTTGATTTTTATAATTAAATATCTTTATCACTAACTTGATTCTATGAATATCGTAAGTAAGTCTGTTTCTGATTATATTTGTTTAGGCACTGCTTAAAACCACTAATTACTCCGATCACTGACACTTAAGCCACCTAGTTTATTGATACTGATCGCTTAAGCCACCCGTGGCAATATATCCCGCTTTTGAAGCCGAGGTCTGGCGTGTTTAGGGATCGAAAAGGCCCAGTATGGGTATGTGTGTATGTGGCCAGTATCAAGAAATTGGGTATGTGTGTATGTAACTGTGATTCGAGTAGTCTGGGGTGTATAACAGTATGTTCGAAACAGGTACAAATCTAAAACAGAAATACTAAGCAAGTTTACATCTAGAATTAAGGATAGTTGAAAGATCATTTGAGTGTAAGTCTCAGATCAGTTTCTTTTAAAGAAATAAACAGGTTATTCAGGTATAATTCATCCACCAATCCCTCCCTAGTTCAGGAATTACTTTATCCACCAATCCCCTGCTCTGTTTACTCCAGGCTCAAATCCGAAATGAATCGTCTGTTTAGATCTAATTCCACTGCTAGCTCCTCCAGCATGGCATCTTTATCACCTATCCCTAATATTATAAACCAAGAAGAACATGAATACCAAGATTTGACTGCTGATTATTTTGAAAATTGGAATATTCCTAAAATTCCTGTTAAAGAAATATATCGTTCTAGTTTTTTAACTGACAGTTCATTTGTAATCTCATCTTGTAAATATCGTAAATGGGTTTTCTTTGCATCAAAATAGTTTATTTGTTGGAGTTGCATTTGTTCAGGTGGTGTTAGAAATTGAAACATTACCTGTTGGCCGAAAGGTTTAGTAATTAATCCTTCTTCATTAGTGGTAAATGGATATAATAGACAGATAAATGGCGTTCCTAAAATTAATCGATCAGTTAAATCAGGGGCCAGAACTATAGTGGTTTTGAAGCAAACATTGTTTTTGCAAATATGAACTTTGGGCAGTTTATATTCAATTTTCATTTTGGTGTTATTAGCAGCACTTAGCAAAGCAGTAGTTTTGTGAAAATACATCGTAGGTACTAGACCTTGCTGTATACAATTCAAATCAGCACCAGTATCAATAAGAGCATTTACTTCATTCTGGTAATCTTTAATTTTTAGTTTAACAGTGGTGTACCATTTTTGAAAATATTCTTTTTGGTCATCATCTTTGTCACTAGTTTTGATACAGGAATCAAGAGGAGATTCTTTTAACTTTTGAATATCTTTTTTAACAATTTTAGCTTCTCGCTTGAGATCTTGCACAGAAGTTTTAGTAACTTTTGCTATTTTGACATCTTTTTCGAGAGTAAGACAGGTACCATTAATGGAGCAAACAGAAGATAAAGTTTTACTTACCTCTGCGGTTTTGGGTTTTTTGTAGAAATATCTTAGCCAGTCGAAAAAATATATTTCTATATTATTATGTTCTACATATTGTTCCCATTTGGTTATAATGTTATCTTGTTGTTCAGCAGAGTGTTCATTATGAAAAGCATATCGGTTTTGTTCATTCTTTTTTGATTTATATTCATTATATAACCTATCATAATCAATCTTAAATTTAATATGATTATTGGCTTTGTTTAATACTCCTAAAGAAGGATCAACTCCTTGTTGGGAAGCAAAATCATTAGGGGTTAATTCATCAAGATCAGTAGGAGTAGGGGAGCCTAAAGAGGTTTCATCATTGTCAAATTCTTCTCGTGTAGTGTAGCATGGTTTACTAACCTGTGAACTGATTTCAACACCTTTTAGTTTTGATTTTAACAAATGTTTATCATGCCTTGGGATGTTTACAGAGCTATTTGATCTACTTAGATCTTTGATTTTTAATGGGGTTTTTATTCGTTGTTGATCAAAGCTAATTCTTACCGTACCATCCAGATATTGTTTAATGTAGTCTAAATCAATAGTGTTATTTTGCATTTTATGAGGATAACTATCATTTTCACTGACCCAACTAGAGGGTAATTTAATGTCGTTCCAAGAGATTGTTCTAGGAACCTGAATATTAGCATGGGTATTGCTTTGGATCAGAACAGTTTTGTCTTTAGGACTTTTTACTAAAACATGAACATTTTAATTAGTTTTCATACATTTGTAATAAATACGGTAGATTAAAGCAAGTGGATGACTACCTTCTAGCATATTAGTAATAGCTCCAGCAGTTTGAATATTCAACATTAATGCTTTTAAAATATGTTTATCCTTCAGGCTAAGAGGTAGGTCAGGATAGCAGTTAAAATAAACTGGGCCACTGTGCAGACTGGATTCCATCAATCCTAATAAACTGCCACTATAAACAGTAAATCTACTGTCCCTAAGAGATAGTAAAACAGAGGAATTTAATCCTGTTCTAGTTAATGGTTTAATAGCGACTTGGATCAATCCAACATGGATATAATTATATCCTCTTTCGAGGTGTTTTTGAATAGAATTTTTGCTTAAAAGAGAACATTTTTCTTCTTATTTAGTAATAGCATAGACTTGCTCAACAGTCTTAACAATTTGATCAGTTCAGGACAACGGAAGGCTTACAGGGACTAAGCAACAGAGACATGGTTAAAGCAGGGAAATCAGAGTAAACAGAAACATAAGGCGGCAGAGCCGTCCATAAAACTGTTAATAAAGGCGGCTGAGCCGACCATAGGCAGAGAATAAACAATTAGGTGGCAAAGCCAACCATAGTAGGTAAAATCAATACATCAATTTATCATTGATAAAGATCAGAGAGGATCAACTCATCAGAACCAGAAAACTTACTGGTTTGGTTTATCAGGAGAGATACAGGAGTAAGGAAAAAGAGACTGCAAACATTAGAGAGAGAGAGTAGGTAAAGAGAGAACCAAGTAATTGGAACTTGGTTTTTACAGAGACGAGTGAATCCTTTTATAGAACAAGGATTACTGTCTATTACATTTTAATATTTGACCAAACTGTAGCCATGTGAGTTGCTTTCGGTGGAAAAGCAGTTGAGCAGTGCTGCGCATGTGATCTTCAAGCAAAAGTAATTTGAATGAACAGTGATCCATCCTTTTTCATGACTGAATAGTGAAAAAGGTGAATAGTGAATAGTAATCTGTCGGGTGAATAGTAACCCGGGCAATCATTTGTTGTCTTCAATTGGAAAAGCTGTAAAAGTGTATGCTTTTCCATGTGATATGGTTGATAATTAGTGACAACTAATACTCCATTATGTTGTCAAGGTTGTGTAGTTCTTCAGAAGACAGATTCTTCCAATAATCCTCTGCTTCAGTAGTGGCGCATGAAGTAGAGGTTGATGAACAAGATTTGACTAGTTCTTCTTGGTATTTGATTACCAAATGCTTGTATTGGGTGTGGAAGATAAATGGAACTTCCACGATAGGTTCAGTGGATCTTATTTTTTGGACAGAATCCTCACAGATCAAGTAGTTGAGGATATCAGTATAGTTGCTGTGGCTGTCATCGCCTAGCTTGGAGGCAATAGACCAGGCTCTGTGATGCCTGATTTGGGAACGGATTGAATTGGAACAGGGCCAAGGGATTTCATCTTCAATGAGTTGGATAGGAAGGTGAATCATGCTGAATGGTCAGTTGACAGATATTTGCATAATATGCTGGGCAGGGATAACGTTTCCTATCATTGTCCATTCTGGCATCTTGCTGTAAGTGCAGGAAAACAAATGGGCCTCCAAACAGCACCTTGATCGTAACGGCTACTTCTCGTTCTTACACCGGAACCCTACCACACCGCCGGAGTTGAGCCTGTAAAACAAACAATGGGTGAGCGCACCTTTGCCTTTTCGTGGCAAAGGCCCTCCGATGCCAAAGTTAGTATCTCGTACTAGTGAAAACCCTAATTCTCAGTAGGAAGTAATCAAATAACCAGAAATTGCGTACCTTTACCTCTAGGTTTACCTCATATTTATAGACCCATGTCTACTTGCTGTCCGAGCCATCTTGCTGCCCTAAGTTTCCTTTCTCGTAAAGGGAACTTAGAATATCAGGGATTCTCATTCCCATAACTGCATATTTCCTTTTAGACCTTTTAGGAACTCTTTCCAAAGCTGGCCGTTCACCCCATTCTCGTTGGGTATCTCCTCCAGATCTTGTTTTCCTTACTGGATATTTCCATTTCTGGACCACTCTGAGCACCTCCTGGTACCTTGCTGCTACTGTTCGGCCTTCTCGTTGCCGAACAGACCCTCTGGACCAATGATTTCTCATATCACTGGACCCCTTATCACGAGACTAGTCCAACAACTACCCTTGCTCTTTGGACCATGCCCTTGCTCGGGTATCTTGGACCTGGAACCTCTCGTATCCCCGGTCCTTGTGCCGTTCACCTCACTGCACGGCGAATATTCCGACTTTTACTTCGGGGCCCCACGTACCACGTGTTCGGCCACACCTTGTACCTGTTCGGGATTACCTCCCTACAATGGCTCCCCAGCTTTACTCGTTATTTTCTCTTAATATGACGAGCAAAGCTTCTAAACACCGAGTAAGGTTTTCGTCCTTTGCTCCTGCACCTATATTTCTCGTACTTGGTGCAAACTCATCATTAGCCCAACCTAAACGCCTCGTCGTTTGGTCTGCACAGGCTTTTCCAGCTAACACTTTTTACACGCGGCATGCTCTGTGCCGCCCGTATTAAACGCGAGCAGACGTTTCGGGGAACGGAGCGCCCAAACGGCGTCTGGGGTGACGTTTCTCATACGTCACCCCCTTTTGTTGGGGTATACTTGGGTTTTCGTCCCCATTTCAAACCCCACTTTTCTCTTCCCATCTTCCCTCTGCAGAGAACACGCCCAAGTGCTCCCGCCATTGAAGCACCGTCCACATCTCAGGGTTTCATTCCGATTCTAGGGTTCTTCCTGTTCGTAAGTTCTTACTCCCCCTTTCTGCTCGGTCTTCATCGTCAATTTAGAACTATCACAGTCCCCTTAGGGTTTCTCGTACCCATTTCTCTTTTTAGAAAACCTATTCCCATCATTCTCAGTATGGGTAGATTTCGTAGTCATTGCGACACCCCTCAGCGGATGGCTGAGTTCAGATCTCGTTACGAGATTCCTGACAACGTGGCCACCACACTAGCCTCTGAAAACGCCATTCGGGAGTGCTTTGACAATGACACTCTGCACATTCCTGTCGTCGCCGTCGTCGAGGCGGCGTTAGGTTCCCAGCACCATTGCTCCGCCAGGTTCTATCCCATTACAGATTGTCTCCTATGGTCTTAGCCAACATTTTTAGGGTTGTCATGGGCATCAATGCCCTGAACCCAGATGCTAGGCACATCTTTAGGTTTACACGATATTCACCATCTATACAACATCTCTCGAACCAAAGATGCTCGGACCTACTATCTCAAGAGTAGGGACTCAGGAAAAGATTGGTGCTCGAATTGCCTCTGCTAGAGGGGATGACGACGACTTCCTCATCGTCACGAGGAACTTCGAGCCCCAGAGGCGAGGACGGTAGAGTCGTCGGCTTTCACGCACCCCACAGATTTGGCACTCCACGTTAGTTCTCTTTCGTAGAACTTCATACCGAGCAACATTTCGTATTGCATTACATATTTTTGCTTTTATTGACTGCTAATTTTCTCGTATTTGCAGCCACGAACGTCAACCAAGGGCACGCCATCATCACCCCTCAGGTCCACGTTTTCTGATATCAACCGCGCTCTTGCCTTCAACGGTCAAGGCACGTGTTTATGGCCGAGCAAGGGCAAAGACAGATTCTCCTCGCTATCACAAGATCATACGGGCGGATTCATCGACCGACGAATCCGAGCAGCTGACAATCCCATCATCCCTGATCCTCCAGCTCAACAGCCCGAGCAACAGGAAGAGAGGCGTTCTCGGACCCCTCCTCTGCCCAACGAACCAATCCAGCTTGCCGAAGAAGCTTCCACATCTTCGAGCGGATACTCCCCATCTCCCCCACCCCGAGAGATGGACCAGCCGATCAATCTCAGCGACCTTCTCACCGTTGGCCGTGGAAGAGGCCGCGGCTCTGCTCGTGGCCGCGGAAGGTTTCAAAGCCCGGCGCCGTCTCATGGCCGCCGAGGTCCAGCTCAAACGGACGCTCCCCCAGGCTTCTCGCCTGAGGAGATTGAGGCCAGCCACCGCGACAAACGTCAGAGGCTGGAAACTTCTGCGGTTGAACGTCCTCCGTCCCAACTTACAGCTCCTCCGACCCCGCTCTGGGCCCCTCAGTTTACCCATGGCGGCCGGCCGGTCACTGTCCGTGACAGTGCTGAATCTGAAGGGACTGCCCTTGCACTGTCACAGGCTTTTCTACTTCTTGGGGACATGCAGAAGGAAGTCTCCTGCTCCCCCGACAACCTCCTGGGCTCGTTCATGAGCCACAGCGCTAAGGTAGACCTGTCGTGCTTTTTTAGTGCGTTACGTATCCTTACTTGTGTCTGACATTGCTTTGTTTTCTGTACCTCCAGGCAATGCAAAAGATGGTTGCCATGGCGCAAAAACTTGGCCAGTCTGAGCCCCAACGTGCCAGACTGGCAAGTGAAAATGCCAAGCTGCAAAATACAATCGTCAGGCTGGAGAGGGAGAGGAACCAGGCTCGCGGGACCGTGGACGAGCTTAAGGGCAAGCTGGAGGGGACCGAGGACAGCCTGAACCAAACTCTTACTGAGCTGGAGGCGAGCAAGAATGAAGCCAAGACCTCCTATCAGCAGGGCTACAATGAAGGGATCCGTGTGGCTACCGAAAGCTATACGGACCAAATGCCTGGGATCCAGGACCAAGTCTTCGAAGCTGGTTGGCTGGCTTGCCTTAAAAAGTTAGGCACAGCAGAATCTTCTCCACTCTGGACCGAGATCGAGCTTCCGAGCACGCAGGTGGTGGCCGACGAGCAGGAAGAGGAAGAAGACGGCCTGGACAGGGAGCTCAATGCTAACGTCCCCGAGCAGCAGGACGCCAGTGCTGAGCAATCTGGAGAAGTGACCAACCTTGGCCAGAAGGAAGCCAATGGTGGTCCACCTGAATCAAGTACTGCCGTGGACAACACAACTGCTCCGGTCTCCGTGACTGCTCCAGCCTCTCCACCTGTTATCCAAGACCTGACCAACGAAGAGTAAGTTGGATTCTTCGTAGCGATTACATTTGAAACCTTTTGAATTAGTTTTTGATTGGCCCTGCGTGGCCATTGGTATTGCCCTGCGTGGCGCCTGATACATTTTCAAACACTTTAATTTCTGCTGATTCTGGCCCTTCGTGGCTTTTTATGCTTTGGTGGCCCTGTTTGACCTAAACTTTTAGCTCTGCCTGGCCCTTCGTGGCCCGAACACGTTTGGCTGGCCCTTCGTGGCCGTTCTTTAACACAGGTGGCCGTCTCGTGACCAATATTTTATGTGCTTAGTGTCTTCATACTTAGCTTTATGCATATTCACGTATGCTCCCCAGGCCTCATCGTGCCTGTTGATGGTCCAATCGTGTTCATTTTCTAACTGTTGTAGGTTTCTCGTACCTTTAAATGATGCTTTAGCAGTCCTCAAGTTTTCCGGACTTTAGATATTATTGCATGTTCACGTATGCAGCTCAAATGCTTCGTGCTTGGAAGCTTCCATTCTTAGGTTACCCAAATGTGTTCGTATTTGGACCTAGTGATCCTGGGTTTGCTCATACCCAGACTCTGTTGTGGGCATGCCCGCATACAAGTAAACAAACCTATTTGCACTTGAGATTATGCCAAACATATTCGTGTTTGAGGACAGTATGCATATTCTCATATGCTTTCTGGGCGTTTTCGTGCCCGAGCAATCGCTTAAGTATACTTACACTTGGCTCGATTAGGTATGTTCAGACCCGAACAAGCAGATCAAGTGTATTCAGATTTGACATAATTCAGGTGTATTCGTGCCGAACAAGCGATCAAGTGTATTCGTACTTGACATAATTCAGGTGTATTCGTGCCGAACAAGCGATCAAGTGTATTCAGACTTGATATAATTAAATATTCAAAATTTCATTGGCTACCTATCCTCTGCTCCCAATACGAAGTGAGGACTAAGGACATAGCTTGACTTCGTATTTTGAGCATAACAAAAGAAAAACTCGTAAAAAACAGTGTTTGTTTACCAAAAATCTGGGAACTTTTATTCATAATTTGAAAAACTCAAGGGGGCGTTATGCGTACCCCTTGCAACTAGTAAAAGAAAACTCAAGGGAATTTTATTCGTAATTCCTACACAATCACGATGTGTACCTAAAACAGAATAAAAATAAAATCGAAGTTCTTTACACGTAGAACTTCCTCAAATTGTGAACATTCCAGGGCCTTGGTACCGGGTTCCCGTCCAGTCTGCTAATCGATATGCCCCAATGCCCACAACTTCTGTAACTCGGGGCCTTCCAATTGGCCCCCAACTTTCCGTCGTTGGCCACCTTGGTGTTGCCGAGCACCTTTCTTAACACAAGGTCTCCAACACCAAATTCTCGTGGGTGGACATGCTTGTTGTAGCTTTTCATCAGCTGCTCTTGGTACGAAGCCAGGTGTACCAGAGCTCGTTCTCTCCTCTCCTCGGCGAGGTCCAGCTCGATTTCCAGGGCTCTGTCATTGCCCCCACTTTCCACCAATGTGGTCCTGTTGGTCGGCAAACCAACCTCCAATGGAATAACAGCCTCTGTTCCATACGCTAGCGAATAGGGGGTCTCTCCCGTAGACCTCCTAGGAGTTGTTCGGTGTGCCCACAGGACCAGTGGTAATTCGTCAGGCCACTTGCCTTTTGCTTTGTCCAACCGTTTCTTGATCCCGTCAAGTATGGTTTTGTTGGACGCCTCTGCCTGCCCATTGCTCTGAGGGTAGGCTGGCGTGGAATAGTAGTTCCTTATTCCATATTAGGCACAAAAAGCCTTGAACTTTTTCTGGAACTGTGACCCATTATCAGTGATCAGGGAATAAGGAACTCCAAATCGAGTGATGATGTTCTTCCACACGAACTTTTCTATCATGGGTTCTGTGATTTTTGCCAGTGGTTCTGCTTCAATCCACTTGGTAAAGTAGTCCGTTGCTACCAACAGAAACTTCCTGTTCCCGTTGCCTTGTGGAGTGGACCCACGATGTCCATTCCCCACTGCGCAAACGGCCAAGGACTTGTCAAGGGCACCAGATCTTCAGCTGGTGTTCGGATCATTGGTGAGAACTTCTGACACTTCTCACAGACTTTCACATACACCTTCGCATCTTCTTGCATGTGTGGCCACCAATAACCCTGTGTGATTGCTCGGTGAGCGATGGATCTCCCATCTGCATGACTCCCACACGTTCCCTCATGTATCTCGTGGAGAAATTTCTGCACCATCTCGGGATGCACACAAAGCAGGTACGGTCCAGTGAAGGACTTCCTGTACAACTTCCCCTCTGGTGATAGCCAAAATCTTGCAGATTTCGTCTTTATTTTGTGAGCCTCTTTTTTGTCTGTGGGGAGTATCCCATCTCGTAGGAACTCCACTATTGGATCCATCCAACTTGGTCCTTGGTTCACGTCCAAGACCAATTCCACACTTTTACCAATACTCGGCTCAGCAAGATAATCCACTACCACCTTTCTCATGAACTCTGTTGGCACAGCCGCTGCTAACCAAACCAATGAGTCAGCGTGGGCGTTCTGTCCAGAGCTTATCTGCTCAATGTGCACCTTCTCAAAGGTGTCAAGCAAATCATTGGCTGCCTCCACGTAGGCTGCCATCTTCTCATTCCGGCCTCGTACTCCGGACGGTGATTCACCACGAGTTGTGAATCACGAATACTCGAATTCTTTTTACCTTCAAGGCTTTTGCGCTCCGTAACCCGACGGAGTGCCTCGGACTCCGCCACGTTGTTTGACGCTGAAACCTAGGCGCAACGACAACTCGATCATAACTCCTTCGGGAGGGAAAGTACTACTTCAATTCCAGATCCGGTATTGCATGCGGACCCATCAACAAAAAGCTTCCATTCCAAAGGGTCCTGCTCGGCGGATGCCTTTTTCTTCTCGGTTGATTGCTCAACCAACTGCTCCTTTCTCGTAGGAGGCAGTGGAGCAACTGTGGGAGAAAACTCTGCCACGAAATCTGCCAAAACTTGCCCTTTGACTGCCGTACGCGGCTGATAATCAATATCATATTGGCTCAATTCCACCGACCAAGTTGATATTCGTCCCGAGAAATCGGCCTTTCGAAGCAATGACTTCAACGGGAACTCCGTGTAAACCACCACTTTGTGACTTTGGAAGTAATGGGGCAACTTCCTGGCCGCCGCTCTGCGCCAGGACCAACTTCTCAAGTGGCGGATACCTCAGTTTACTGCGTCGATGGCGTCTTGCTCACGTAATGAGCGGATTTGCTCGGATCCCTTGTTCCTTAGTAAGACCGCACTTACGGCATGTTCGGATACCGCTAAGTACAAGGTCAAGGTCTCACCAGGCTCGGGAGTGGACAGAGTGGGGCGGCTACCAAGTACTTCTTCAGTCTTGGAATGCTTGCTCACATTCTGCTCCCCATTCGTAACCTTCTCTTTTTTTAACAACTGAAAGAAAGGCCTGCATTTGTCACTCGAACGACTGATGAACCTGTTAAGAGCTGCCGCCATCCCTGTTAACCGCTGGACCTCCTTCGTGGTCCTTGGACTCTGCAGCTTCTGCAAAGCTGTGATTTGATCAGGATTCGCCTCTATCCCTCTAATGGTCACCAAGTGGCCCAGGAACTTCCCAGAACTTACTCCAAAGGCACATTTCGAGGCGTTGAGCTTCAGCTTATACTCTCTCAGTATCTCAAAAGCTTCTTTCAGATCAGCTATGTGGTCCCGTTTCTCCTTGCTTTTAACCACCATGTCATCTATGTATACCTCCATGGTCTTGCCGAGCAGATTCTTTAGCATAATCGTTGCTAATCTCTGATAAGTTGCTCCAGCGTTCCTCAGACCAAAGGGCATGACACTGTAACAGTACAGCCCCCGTGGGGTGATAAAGGACGTCTTCTCCTGATCGGGGCCGTACATAGCTATCTGGTGATATCCTCGATAAGCGTCGAGAAAACTCATACGCCCATACCCAGCTGTTGCATCCACCAGTTGATCTATCCTGGGCAGGGGAAAACTGTCTTTTGGACAGGCCTTGTTTAGATCTGTGAAGTCGACGCAAACTCGCCACTTCCCATTCTTCTTTTTCACCACTACCGTGTTAGACAACCACTTCGGGTAATACACTTCTCGGATCGCCTTTGCCTCGAGCAAGCGGTTCACCTCTTCGATGACAGCGTCCACATGTTGTACGGCTGATCTCCTTTTCTTCTGCATCACCGGTTTGTGTTGTGGATCCACATTCAAGTGGTGGCAAATCACGTTTGCATCCACCCCAGGCATCTCTTCTGGCATCCAAGCAAACACATCAACGTATTCTTTGAGGAACTTCACCAATTCTTCCTCCTCTTCTGTGCACAGGTTCTCCCCAATCAGGAAATACCTTTCTGGATCATTCTCGTTGATCCGGATTTTCTTCAATCCTTCCACCACCTTCTCGGATGGATTCCCTCCGACATCCTCGATGGTCGGCTGGTTGTTAACCTCGACGGTTTGCACTAGCTGTGCCTTGGGCGCCTTCTTGATTATAGAAACCAAGCACTGTTGGGCTGTCTTCTGGTTCCCCTTTATTCTTTCGATCCCATTGGATCCTGGAAACTTCACCATCTGATGGTAAGTGGACGAAACTGCCCTCATCTTATGCAGCCAGGTTCTTCCTATAATCGCGTTATAGGAAGACGGCACATCCACCACCAAAAAATCGGTTTTGAGCACCACTGTTCCTGCCCGAACAGGAAGGGTTACCTTACCCAATGGCCAAACTGCTCCTGCACTAAACCCGACCAACGGGGTTACTGACTTTACCAAGTCCGCCTGTGTCAATCCCAGCTTCTTGAATGCGTCGTAGTAAAGCACCTCGGTGCAACTTCCTGAATCCACCAGGATCCTCTCCATGTCATATTCCCCAATTCGTAGGGTTATGACAAGAGCGTCATTGTGCGGCACCTGGACTCCTCCCAGGTCCTCATCCGTGAAGACTATGCCTTCGTTGCACCCTTCCGCTTCACGTCCCCGTTTCTTTCCCAACTGCATCACGTGCTGGTCGTGTTTCACCTGCCTCTGGAGTAATCTCACCTCATTTCTCGTATAAGGTGTGGCCAACCCATGTATCACATGGATTACGCCCCTTGGATTTTGCTCGTAACCCAATTCCATCGCTTTCTCGGCACCCTTGTGCTCCTCTTGGATAAACTCTTTCAGGTACCCACGGGAGACCAGGTCATCAAGATGCTGTTTAAACATCTCGCAATCCTCTGTCATGTGCCCCCAGTCTTTGTGGTAACTGCAGTGCTGACTCGTAGCCCTTCTTGCATCTTTGTCACCCTCCAGCCGTGGGGGCCATTTAAAGTATGGGCGGTTCTTTATTCGATAAAGAACCCGATAAATCAGTTCTTTCCAAACCGTTGTCACCGAGAAGAACGACTTCGGATCAGGGACGTGTTTTTCCCGGTACGACTCTCTCTTAGTCTGCCCGTGCTCCTTTCTTTCTTTGTAAGTCTTGGGCTCTGGCTTATTTGCCTTCATTGCAGAGCCCTTGGCTTGCTCGGTGTCCAGCTTACCATCTTCCCGTAGTATGTCATCCTCGTTCTTGGCGTGTTGCTCAATCCGTTCCATCAGCTTTGCCAGTGTGCTCACTGGACTCATGTTTAGGGACTTTCGCAGCTCTCCCCGAACAGGTAGCCCAGTTTTGAACGTTGCTATTGCATACTCTTCACTGCAACTTTCAATCTCGTTGAAAGTCTCCCAATACTTCTTGGCGTAGTCCCTGATCGGCTCACTCTCTCCTTGCTTCATAGCCGAGAGACTCTCAAAAGTTTTGGGTGGTTTCCTGCTCGAAGCGAGCAGTGAACTCCTCGGCCAACTGTCTCCACCCTCGTATGGTGTTCGGCCCCAACTTATGGAACCATGATAGGGCCACTTTTCCCAAACTAGATGGGAACATCTTGCACATGATTGCGTCATCACCGTCGTGCATAAACATCACCTGCTGGTAATGTTGTATGTGCGCCACCGGGTCTGCATTGGTTTCGTACAGGATAAATGTCCCGTGCTTAACCCTGCTCGGCAACCTTGCCTCCTGCAATCTCTTTACAAAAGGAGAAGTTGCTATGTTGCTAAGGGCTCTCCGTGCTGCTTCTCGTGCAGACATGGTCCCCTCCTCCGATACCTTCGCAGCCCTGGCATTATTCCTTTCCCAGTCGGAATCAGGTCTCTCGTACCTGTCCCTGTGGTGCTTCCTCCCCCCTCCTTCCTCGGGGGAGGAGCTCCTGCTCCTGCTTCTCCTTTTTCGTGAAGAAGCCCTCGATCGTCTCGGAGTGAGGCTCCTGCTTCTTCTTCGTGAAGAAGCTCTCCTGCTCCACCATATCCAACCTTTCTTTTACGGACTTCCTTCGTGAAAGCCCGTAATCCTCTGGATGTTCTCGTATCCTCTGCAATCGTTGAATCTCGTACTCTGCCTTTTAATCAAGCGGCGTACTCTTCTATCTCCGTCTCTTTTTGTCCAGATATCTTCCCGGCTATGCACGCTTTTCGAACGTGCCACCGACTCCCTTTCACGGCGGGACTTACTCCTTCTCGTGGATCCTGTGGCCATCCGTCCGTCCTTGTTTCTGGAGTCGCCATGGATCGCTAGGGGGCGGTCCTTGCTCGTGGTCCTCCCCGCTCGCCCGCCATCGGGCTTTCTTGGAGGATCCGGCGGGGACTTGTCACCTCCCCCACCCAGCAGATTATTCGGGTTAACTGGGGTCTTTGGATCTTCCTCCACCATGGTCGCTTTTTTGAAGGGACCTCTTTCGTTTCCCACAGACGGCGCCAATTGTAAGTGCAGGAAAACAAATGGGCCTCCAAACAACACCTTGATCGTAACGGCTACTTCTCGTTCTTACACCGGAACCCTACCACGCCGCCGGAGTTGAGCCTGTAAAACAAACAATGGGTGAGCGCACCTTTGCCTTCTCGTGGCAAAGGCCCTCCGATGCCAAAGTTAGTATCTCGTACTAGTGAAAACCCTCATTCTCAGTAGGAAGTAATCAAATAACCAGGAATTGCGTACCTTTACCTCTAGGTTTACCTCATATTTATAGACCCATGTCTACTTGCTGTCCAAGCCATCTTGCTGCCCTAAGTTTCCTTTCTCGTAAAGGGAACTTAGAATATCAGGGATTCTCATTCCCATAACTGCATATTTCCTTTTAGACCTTTTAGGAACTCTTTTCAAAGCTGGCCGTTCACCCCATTCTCGTTGGATATCTCCTCCAGATCTTGTTTTCCTTACTGGATATTTCCATTTCTGGACCACTCCGGAGCACCTCCTGGTACCTTGCTACTACTGTTCGGCCTTCTCGTTGCCGAACAGACCCTCTGGACCAATGATTTCTCATATCACTGGACCCCTTATCACGAGACTAGTCCAACAACTACCCTTGCTCTTTGGACCATGCCCCTGCTCGGGTATCTTGGACCTGGGACCTCTCGTATCCCCAGTCCTTGTGCCGTTCACCTCACTGTCGTTCACCTCACTGCACGGTTCTGGGCCCCACGTACCACGTGTTCGGCCACACCTTGTACCTGTTCGGGATTACCTCCCTACACTTGCTATTAATCAGGACTTGGCATCGGAGAGTACCATATTTAGCAAAAAGATTTAAAATGGAGACAGCCAGTTTTCTGTTAACATAATCAGTCTGCTCCGGATCAGTGAAAATAAGTTGTCTTAAAAATCCGTAATCCAGTAAGGTTAACGGAGTGATTTCAACTAATTTTTTATTATACTCAATATTAATGTTTTTTAAATGCTGCATATGAATGCAGGCCTTTGGTATACTATAAATTAGGTTGCATTGGCAATCAATCTTTTCCAAAGGATAATCAGAACAGTTTGGATTAATTCTAGGGCATTGAACCCTATCTTGGTGGTTTTTGTAAAGGGCTTCCCAAGTTATTGTTAAGCCCGGAGTAGTTTTAGTAGACAAATCAGTTAGGATTTGGAATAGGAACTCCTGAAAATTATGGCCGTTTTTCCTGGCACGGTGTTGGATATCATTAATCAATTCTGTAGGAAAATCAGCAGGAAAAACCATTTGGTTTTTTACAGATATAGGACCATGTGGGATGCTTTGAACAAGATTTGAGAAGTAGCTCCTCAAGTTTTCAATATGCAGCTTACTTCTAATGTTTGTTTCTACTCTACTGGTGCTATTTACTAAGGCATTGGTTTTACCATCATCGTTATTATCATGAGTGGTAATACTTACACTCCCTACATGAGATGACCTAATGCAGCTTACTAGTCCCGAATGGGAAGACTCACTTTTTTCTCCCTCAATGCAAGAATGAGAAAATTGTTTTTTAATAGTTTTAATCTCATGATGCAGAATGTGGTTTTTAGCTTGGAGTTGAATATTTTGTTGAAATAGTTTTGACTATTTATTATTCAAATGTTTAAGTTCAGCAGAAGTAGCAATAGAAGCTTCAAACTTATTTTGGGTAATTATATTTTGTTCACAAAAATAATAATTTAAACCATTTAAGCAGTTTACAAATTGTAAGTTATAACGATAATCCCCACACAAGTTCCAAATAGCATCAAGTAAACATTGTTGGGTTTCGTTAATATTTTGCAAATGGTTTAATTTATTAAATCGGAGACAGGATCCTTCAGGAAGTACCGGCAAGGTAGTTGTCCCCAAGGTTATGCTTTTTTGATCCATCTGAAAGAATATCAGAGTTAGCAGTATGATAAACAGAATAGTTTTGTAATTGTGCTAAATCGTTTTGATCAGGAACTGATAGAAGTTCAAAAATTATTTTTTTATCAAAAACTTCCGTGGTAATTTTATCAGAATTTACTGTGAAAGGATAAAGTAGGTAAATAAAAGATATTCCTAAAATAACTTTATCAGTTAAATTTTTTACTAAGACAAATGAGGTTTTAAAGCAAACATCATTTTGGCAAACATTTACTTCAGGAATTTTGTAATTAATAATCATTTTGCTACCATTGGCATAACTTAGTTTTTCAGTAGTAGTATGATAATATTTACTAGGTATTAATTCTTCCTGGATACAGTTTAAATCTGCTCCAGAGTCAATTAGAGCAGTGACCTGTACTTCGAAATCACCAATTTTTAATTTAATTTTAGCATACCATTTCTGAAGGTTAATTCGTGTTATTAGATTTAACCTTTCACTTTCTTCTATAGGATTTGTAGTGTCATCAGCTCCTTCACTTTCTGGAGATTCATCAGAAGAAATCTTAACATGCTTAAGTTTAATATTTCGTTTTTTGGATTGTGGTAATTGAGCTTTTATCAAAGTTAATTCTTTTTTAATAATTTCCACTTCAAGATGTAAGTCTTGTAGTGTAATATTTTTAATAGTTTTATTAAACCTTTCCATGGTAGTGTGCAAGTTGACAATGGGTTTATTATATCTAGGTCCATCATTTTGCTGTCCTAGGACTTGTTTTAATTTTTTAACATATTGTTGTCTTAGTTCTATATCATCTATTTTACTGATTAAATCAATTAACAGTTCTTCTTCTGGTAATTCTTTAGAAAGAACATTTAATTTTTTACAACAATTATCAGTGCATCCAATTTTGATTCTGTTATCACTAGAACTACTAGCAGAGTGATATTCAGAGGATTGATTAGTAGTTTGATCATTATCTGAATCACTCAGATGTGCCATTTTGAATATTTCCAAAATTTGGTGTTTATCAGTATCAGAGATTGCTAACTGATCAATTTTTTGTTTAACTTTGCATTGGGATTTATAATATCCCTTTTTACCACAGTTATAGCAAGTAACATTATCAGTTTTAGAAGAGTGTTTCTTTGGGTCTTTTTTACTATTTTGATTTTTTGGTTTTTCATAATACTTTTCTTTTGATGGTTTTTTACTAGTTCCATGTTTTTTAATATCTTTTTCAATCTTCTTCCTTCTTCTGGATGGTGCTACAGGTGGTAGACCATATTGTTCACAGAAGTTTCCTAATTCATATTTAGCTTTGTTTTTATCTTTCTGTTTATTGATTTTCATGTCGATGCACATTTTTAATCCTTCTTTTTGAATAATACTAATTATATCACCATATGTCAGTTTATCATATTCAATTATACCAGATGGCTGACTAAGCACATCTCTTATTTTATAAGCAAATAGGTTAGCAAGCCATTAATAAATTTTTCTTTCCAAAATGGTTTAGTACAGTCATCTCTTAACATAACTTTAAAGATAAAAACATCTTTATACCATCTAAAATCACTTAGTGTTGGACAATGTAAATTGCTTAATTGGTCATGTATTCTAGACGTAATATTACTGGGTTGGCCAATGAAATGTTTAATAATAGTGTAAATTAGAGTATAAACTCCATCATGTATACCATGTTCATTTTCAAAAATAGGGATACCATTTTCATCAGTTTGAACAGCATGAATAACTTGTTGACGGGATTCGTCATTTAGATATTTATCCCACCAAGCTTTTAATTCACCAGTGAAACCAGAAGTTAGTAATTCAACAATCTGAGGTTGGTTCAGATTAGTATTGCTTAAATAGCTATTAGCAACCATAGACATATGATTTAATTTTTCTAATATTTGATGTTCACTGAGACCATCAATATTCCATTCATACAGTTTAGTAGATGAAACGGAGAATTGGTTCAAAAAATTATTCTCTTCATATTGCATGTCAACAGGGGTAGGCCTAGAATACCAATTCTTTGTAATACTAGAACCAGGGTTAATTAAACGCTTAATATTGTGATCTACTTTTAGATCAGTAAACTGTTCCTGAAGTTTGGTTATTTCAGAATCAGAGGATTGACAATCAGAGGATTGACAATCAGAGGATTGACTAGAATCATTACCATGTGTCTGACTAACAACAGTTATTCGAGGGGTTGCTGGTTCATTTTTAATAATTAATTTTGTTAATATATTTTCGATCTTTTGGACATTTTGACTTTGGTCAAGACTAATAGGTGACCTTTTCTCAGGGAGATTAATCAGTGGTTTTTCTATATGTTTACTATTAGGGGGAATGCAGCAAGCTGTTCCATCATCTAGTGCAGATTCAATTTTATCAAGTTGTCTTCCAATGACTTTTAAGCATTGATTAGTATAGTTGACTTGTTCAACAATTTGTCTACAATCAGACCTATCAGTTGGCAGTTTAAAAGGAGAAGCAGTTATGCTTGAACCTTTATGATTTATTAATATAGAATCTATATGAGGATGGCTAGAGTTAATAGTGGTATTGTCCGTTTTTATCCATTTTGTCTTAGTGATTACATCTAGTTTGGATTGGCTAGGGGTAGCCAGATTAGGTTCATGAATGTGTTCTAACCAGACAAAGAAGTATACTCCTATGTTTTTTGTATTAACATATTCTTCCCAACTATCTACTAATTTATCATGTTGCTCAGAGGAATACTTAGTTCTATATTCTCTTCTTTTTTGTTTATTTTTCTTTGAATGAAATTCTTCGTAGAGTTCATCAATATCAAAAAGTTTTGATTTTTCATCCTCAATTTCTTTTAATCGAGCTTTTAGCTTAGCATCCACTTCTTTTAATTTTTCTTTTAGTAAAGTATTTTTACTGGGGAAAATAGGCTTACTTAAGGGTATCTTAATAGATCCCAATTCAGTCAATCTAAGTGGAGGACTAGCATTTCCATTTAGGTATTGTTTAATATAACTTAATTCATCATCAGATTCATCTTGAAAAATAGATTCATTATCATCATTTTCCATATCAGAATATTCGAAATCAGACATTATAAATAAGAGCCTGGAGTAAACAGAGTAGGGGATTGGTGGATAAAGTAATTCCTGAACTAGGGAGGGATTGGTGGATGAATTATACCTGAATAACCTGTTTATATCTTTAAAAGAAACTGATCTGAGACTTATACCTAAATGATCTTTCAACTATCCTTAATTCTAGATGTAAACTTGCTTAGTATTTCTGTTTTAGATTTGTACCTGTTTCGAACATACTGTTATACACCCCAGACTACTCGAATCACAGTTACATACACACATACCCAATTTCTTGATACTGGCCACATACACACATACCCATACTGGGCCTTTTCGATCCCTAAACACGCCAGACCTCGGCTTCAAAAGCGGGATATATTGCCACGGGTGGCTTAAGCGATCAGTATCAATAAACTAGGTGGCTTAAGTGTCAGTGATCGGAGTAATTAGTGGCTTTAAGCAGTGCCTAAACAAATATAATCAGAAACAGACTTACAATATTCATAGAATCAAGTTAGTGATAAAGATATTTAATTATAAAAATCAAATCACGAGCTTTTAAAAACACAAACAGATAACCCAGTAATTACTCATCCACCCATCACTTACTGTTCAGTCATCACCCATCCACCGCCCCTACAGGACACTACTCCATACTTGGCTCTGATACCAGGACAACGGAAGGCTTACAGGGTCTAAGCAACAGAGACATGGTAAAAGCAGGGAAATCAGAGTAAACAGAAACCTAAGGCGGCAGAGCCGTCCATAAAACAGTTAATAAAGGCGGCTGAGCCGACCATAGGCAGAGAATAAACAGTTAGGTGGCAAAGCCAACCATAGTAGGTAAAATCAATACATCAGTTTATCATTGATAAAGATCAGAGAGGATCAACTCATCAGAACCAGAAAACTTACTGGTTTGGTTTATCAGGAGAGATACAGGAGTAGGGAAGAAGAGACTGCGAACATTAAAGAGAAAGAGTAAGTAAAGAGAGAACCAAGTAATTGGAACTTGGTTTTTACAGAGACGAGTGAATCCTTTTATAGAACAAGGATTACTGTCTATTACATTTTAATATTTGACCAAACTTTAGCCATGTGAGTTGCTTTCAGTGGAAAAGCAGTTGAGCAGTGCTGCGCATGTGATCTTCAGGCAAAAGTAATTTGAATGACAGTGATCCATCCTTTTTCATGACTGAATAATGAAAAAGGTGAATAATGAATTGTAATCTGTCGGGTGAATAGTAACCCAGGCAATCATTTATTGTCTTCAATTAGAAAAGCTGTAAAAGTGTACGCTTTTCCATGTGATATGGTTGATAATTAGTGACAACTAATACTCCATTATGTTATCAAGGTTGTGTAGTTCTTCAGAAGACAGATTCATCCAATAATCCTCTGCTTCAGTAGTGGCGCATGAAGTAGAGGTTGATGAACAAGATTTGACTAGTTCTTCTTGGTATTTGATTACCAAATGCTTGTATTGGGTGTGGAAGATAAATGGAACTTCCACGATAGGTTCAGTGGATCTTATTTTTTGGACAGAATCCTCACGGATCAAGTAGTTGAGGATATCAGTATAGTTGCTGTGGCTGTCATCGCCTAGCTTGGAGGCAATAGACCAGGCTCTGTGATGCCTGATTTGGGAACGGATTGAATTGGAACAGGGCCAAGAGATTTCATCTTCAATGAGTTGGATAGGAAGGTGAATCCTGCTGAATGGCCAGTTGACAGATATTTGCATAATATGCTGGGCAGGGATAACGTTTCCTGTCATTGTCCATTCTGGCATCTTGCTATTAATCAGGACTTGGCATCGGAGAGCACCATATTTAGCAAAAAGGTTTAAAATGGAGACAGCCAGTTTTCTGTTAACATAATCAGTCTGCTCCGGATCAGTGAAAATAAGTTGTCTTAAAAATCCGTAATCCAGTAAGGTTAACGGAGTGATTTCAACTAATTTTTTATTATACTCAATATTAATGTTTTTGAAATGCTGCATATGAATGCAGGCCTTTGGTATACTATAAATTAGGTTGCATTGGCAATCAATCTTTTCCAAAGGATAATCAGAACAGTTTGGATTAATTCTAGGGCATTGAACCCTATCTTGGTGGTTTTTGTAAAGGGCTTCCCAAGTTATTGTTAAGCCCGGAGCAGTTTTAGTAGACAAATCAGTTAGGGTTTGGAATAGGAACTCCTGAAAATTATGGCCGTTTTTCGATGTTGGATATCATTAATCAATTCTGTAGGAAAATCAGCAGGAAAAACCATTTGGTTTTTTACAGATATAGGACCATGTGGGATGCTTTGAACAAGATTTGAGAAGTAGCTCCTCAAGTTTTCAATATGCAGCTTACTTCTAATGTTTGTTTCTACTCTACTGGTGCTATTTACTAAGGCATTGGTTTTACCATCATCGTTATTATCATGAGTGGTAATACTTACACTCCCTACATGAGATGACCTAATGCAGCTTACTAGTCCCGAACTGATTTTTTAATCCGAATGGCATGACATTCCATTCATAATGACCAAAAGGGGTGGTAAAAACAGTTTTGTATTTATCATCAGGGTGTATTTGGATTTGCCAAAATCCACTTTTTAAATCGAATTTTGAAAAGATTACAGCTTTGCTTAGTCTGTTAATCAAATCTTTTTTATTAGGGATTGGATATCTTATCCATTCAAGAACATCATTTAAAAGTTTGTAATTAATAACTAATCGAAGGACTCCTCTTTCTTTTTCAGCATTTTTGTTAACATAAAAAGCAGGGCATGACCATGGGGACTTGCTTTTTTGAATAATGCCATTAGCAAGTAGAGATTGAATTTCCTTTTTACATGTTTCCATTAGTTCATGGTTCATTTGGATAGGTCGGGATTTAGTAGGGATTTGGGATTCATTAAAGTTTTTAATATAAGGTAAAGAAACAATGTATTTTTTTCTATACCAAAAAGCACTTGGAAGATTAGAACAGACAGTTGCTTCTAAATCTTCTTTAAATTTAGTAATTCGTTGACTGAGTTGGTTAGTGGTCAACTGATGTTCAATAAGTTCATTTGTAAACCATTAACTGATATATATATATATATATACATGTATACATGTATATATATGTATGTACACATGTATGTATATACACATGTATGTATACATATATATACATGTGTATATATATATATACATATACACATGTATGTATACATATATATACATGTGTATATATATATACATGCATGTGTATATATATATACATGCATGTGTATATATATATACATGCAGGTGTATATATGTATGTACACATGTATGTATATATATATACATGTATGTATACAGCTATATACATGTGTATATATATATACATGCATGTGTATATATATATACATGCATGTGTATATATATATACATGCATGTGTATATATGTATGTACACATGTATGTATATACACATGTATGTATACATATATATACATTGTATGTATACATATATATACATGTGTATATATATATACATACATGTGTATATATGTATGTACACATGTATGTATATATATATACACATGTATGTATACATATATATATATGTGTATATATATATACATGTATATATATATATATATATGTATATGTTTGACCAAGAGAGAGAAAGAGAGAGCCGAATAGGGAGGGAGAGGGGGAGGCCGGATGGGAGAGAGGGAGAGTGAGGTGTGTGTGTGTGTGTGTCTTTGGCAACTCAATCAAGTAACCTAGTGTACTTTACTTCATCCTACTTCACACTCAATCCAATTTTAGGCTTCTTTATACATAACCATAGCCTATCATTGCCTTCTTTCTTGCAAGACTAACCATTCTAGGCTTAAGACCTTCATAATAACCTAGGATGTGGCCAAAAATGGAAGTGACAAGGCTTGCATGCTTGAAAGGCTTGATTGGACTTAGTCCATGGAGCTAATCAATGGAAGAGATGGAGGGGAGGGGGGCCGGCCATTGAGGGAGGGAGAGGGAGCTCCATGTTTGGCTATAAATAGCCTCCTCACTTCTCATTCAACACACCTCAAGCATTGCTCCATCTTCTCTCTTGAAACCATTCTCTTTTTTTCAGGCAACCTACTGTCCAGTCGTAAAACCTCATTTTGCCCCTACTCAAAGTAGTTTTTAGCACCAACTCCCTTCAAAAAGTCATAGAACACTTCGAAACCTTCAAGGTAGACTCAAGAATCACCCCAATCGGTCAAGAAATGGCCAAGATATCGACATCCGAAGTTCAATAAAAATCTGGGAATTCCAGTTCCAAACAGCACACTGTCCCCTTCCTTATCACCATATTTCTCCTACTAAAAGTCGTTTCTAGGAACAACGTCCTCCATGAAAGTTGTAGAACACTTCGAGATCTTCGGTTTAGACTCAAGAACGACCTCATTCGGCCAAATATTGACCGAGTTATCGCCATTCGAAGTTTGGACCAGATTGAGAGCTCACCTCCATAGAACTTCCAAAGTTCCCATTAGCTTATTCGGCCCCGACTAGTTTCGGATCAAGGTAGAATCTTCTTATACCTCTAACTCTAGGTTGTTTATCCCTTACTTTTCAATCTTAAGTATATGAAGCTTTCTACTTACTTTAAAAGTTTGAAACGCATGAAAGAAAAACGACCTTTGTTTTTATAAAGTACCAACGTAATTTGAAAGGATTATGCTTCGATCTTTGAATTGATTACGAGCTTTAAGGCATGTTTTGCTAACAATACTTGTGAACGTTTGACAGCATAAGTAAAGATTGCTTCGAGAGCATTCGTACATGCAGCACTATTCGTTAGTAATAATTTGAGTACGATTAGGTAATATAGAGTTGAATGATCTTGCTAGATAGATTACAATGAATGATTTAAGACAATCTTGTGAAAAGTCCCACCACGGAGTCATTGCATGAAAACGAGACACGAAAACCGAGGAAATAGAAACATGGCACCTATGGTGTGTTTAAAGGCATGGACTTAGTAAAATACTTTCGAAACTACATAATGACCGAAGGTGGGTGCATTATGTGAGTGTGTATGTTGTGTGCCAATTGGAACCCGGCACGGCGGAACCATTGTGAGGATACTTGGGAACCCGGCGCTGCGGAACCGAGGTTGGGTGTGTAGCTTGGTTATCCGCGGAGAGGAGCCAATGTGAAATGTGTGCCAATGGGAACCCGGCGCGGCGGAACCATTGTGAGGATACTCGGGAACTCGGCGCGGCGGAACCGAGGTTGGGTGTGTTAACTATGATTTTCAAAATGTTGATTTGGAAATGAAAATGAGACATGTTCTACGATGAGTCGAGTAGGAGAAACTCAGAAAACTTGGACACCAACGTATGCTGAATTAGCGATGTGAATGTGCCTTTGTTAATCTACTTGGACAAAAATACATGACTTTGTGGTAATTGTTAATCTTATGATTTATTGTTGTAAGTTATGGGTTAGTATGTATGGGATTACTCTATTGAGCCTTAAAGCTCACGGTGTTACGTTTGGTGACCCTGACATATTATATTGGTGGCGACGCCGGTATAATGTGTCAGACCTGATAGATGAACGGGTGAACTCTACACCTTGGAGGCTTTCGGAGTCGAGGAGCTGGCAAGAATGGAGGAAGAGGCAGAACAGTAGATAGGAACCTTAGATTCCCTCCTTTTGTTGAATAAAAGTACTCTTATGAGATTTGTGATGTAATAATGAGCTTGACTCTCTTTAGTTTTCAATAATATTTCCCTATTTAACGTTCCCAAAATTAAGGGCGTTACATGAGCAACCCAGCCATGGGGGCCACAACCACCTCGCCACCACCGGATCAAACCACCACCGATCAACATTGCCATCTTCACCGATCAGTTTTGAATATATGAAAGAAACCTGCAAAACAGAAGTTAGAAACAGCTACCGTATCCGACCACCTAAAATCGAGACCCGCTTCCGACAAACCCAGCCACCACCAGAGAAAAACCCAAGGCCAAAACAGATCCACTAGACAATAAGATGGCGCCTTCACGATTCTCGCTACAAATGTCGCAACATCATCACCCACAAAATGCATGAGTAGATGATCGCCCAGATCTATGGCCATCCCGAACGGTTGTCGTAGTGTCCCTACAAGCTGTTAGGCCGAAATCCAGAACACACCCAGGGATGCAAATCCGTGGGAGCACCACGATCCATGTCTCTGCAACCGCCGAACCGCACGACACCGTTAGGCCAGCGGGCGGACGAGGAGGGAGGCACGACAAGAAGAGGATTCCAGCAAAGGGAGTCTTCAACGGAACAAGCCCCTAGCACTCGGTGACAACCTGCAACAGCAACAACCCAGTAGACGAACTGCTGGCCCCTCGCCCGAATGATAGCTCAAAGTGGCAGCCGACCAGACTTCGACACACAAAGACGACCTGAGCAACCCAGCCAAGGGGGCCACAACCAGCTCGCCACCACCGGATCAAACCACCACAGATCAACACCGCCATCTGCACCGATCATTTTTGAATATATGAAAGAAACCTGCAAAACAGAGACCACCTAAAACCGAGACCCGCTTCCGGCAAACCTAGCCACCACCAAAGAAAAACCCAAGGCCAAAACAGATCCACCAAACAACAAGACGACACCTTCACAATTCTCGCTACAAACGTCGCAACATCATCACCCATAAAAAGCACGAGCAGATCACTACCCAGATCTATGGCCATCCCGAACGGTTGCCGTAGTGCCCCTGTAAGCTGTTAGGCCGAAATCCAGAACACACCCAGGGATGCAGATCCATGGGAGCACCACGATCCATGTCTCCGCAACCGTCGAACCACACCATGCCGTCAGGCCAGCAAGCGGATGCGGAGGGAGGCATGGCAAGAAGAGGATTCTAGTAAGGGGAGCTTCAATGGAAAACTGCAGAAAACAAAAAAAGGAAAAGGGAAAGAAGAAAAAAGAAAGGGAGAGAGAGAGAGAGAGGAAGGAGAGTGAGAAGCCATTCCCCCACCCCGAGCCCATTCCATAAACAAAAACAAAAAAGTCATTATTTTTTAAGAAAGTAATTTCCAGCTCAAAAATTATGAGTTTATTGAAATTTAAAAATATGCAGTATGAATCTTGTTTGAAAGATCTCGATGAGATCATTTATATGATGCAAAAAAATTAAAAAAACCAACGCGATACTAGAATGCAAGAAAATGCTTCCGAGAAGACAATTCCGAAAATAGTCATGCTGTTAGAAGCACTCTCGTCTCTCATAAAAATATTCGCGAAGGCAAATTCAACAAATCCACATATGTACCATCGCATAACTTGACCAGCAGACAGAATTAAAGGTAATTCGTCGAGAAAAAGAAAGATAACAACTAGTATAAGCCCATATTAGTACGTAATAAATTTGATGGCCAAGATTGCAAACACGAAAAGAAAATGAAGTTTTTTCTTTAGACAACTACGATGCGTCAAAAAGGTGAAAGTAGTCAATTTTTTGATTTCACATGAGCACACATAGCATTATGCTATTCTGCATTGTCTACTCTAACAAAATTTGGTTAATTTGACGCCTGCTGCAATTTTAAAGAGTAATAATAATGCTATTCTGCATTGCTCATTCGTTAGCTAATGTGTTATGCAGTTAAAAAAAAGGGTAAATTTTCGTAGTCGTCCCTCTAGTTTTACGGTTGTCTCAATTTCCTCCCTTTAGTTTCAATTGTCTCAATTTCGTCCCCGTAGTTTGTTTTACGTTCCAAATTCGTAAAACCGTTAACACCGTTAATGAAACTAACGGAAAAATATGATTACAAAATTAAGTGCTTCAATTTTCAATCCGGTTGAATCGGTGCGAAGATCTTATTTTTTCGATTATTTTATCCTAGATGATCGTAATAAATTTTTGGCTCTAAGGCTTTTCAACGAGCACCCGAAAACTCCTTATTTAGTTTCAGGGCTCTCTTAGGGTACTCATTGAAAGGTCTTAGAGCCAACAATTCATTATGACCATTTAAGATAAAATGATCAAAAAATAAGATATTTGCACCGATTTAAACGGATTAAAAATTGGAACACTTTTTTACACCATTTATATATTAAAAAGTATAGTTAAAAAATTAAGTGTTCCAATTTTTAATCTGTTTGAACCAGTGCGAAGATCTTATTTTTCTGATCATTTTATCTTAAATGGTCATAATGGATTTTTGACTCTAAGGCATTTCAATGAGCATCCTAAGAGAGCCCTGAAACTTAATAAGGAGTCTTCGGGTGTTCGTTGAAAGGCCTTAGAATCAAAAATTCTTTACGACCATTTAAGATAAAATGATCCATAAAGTAAGATTTTCGCACTGTTTCAATCGGATTGAAAATTAGAGCACTTAATTTTTTAATCATTTTTTTCCGTTAGTTTCATTAATGGTGTTAACGATTTTACCAATTTGGAACGTAAAACAAACTACAGGGACGAAATTGAGACAATTGAAACTAGAGGGACGAAATTGAGACAACCGTAAAACTAAAGGGATAACTACGAAATTTGCCCATAAAAAAATGGCGTATTTTCGTCGGTTGAAGGAAACGTTTTGCTATAATGAATTTGGATTAGAGATTTGATCCTCCTTATGCATTTTCAGAAGCAAAAAAGTTTTAAATTAACTAGGACCAATCTAGTATATCGAAAAAAAGAGAATTTAGAAAATTTCCCTTTTCACGTACGCAAATTACTACTAACATATAACATCTTTGTATTTATCCCTCTCTAAACATGCATATGCTCACTTGAAAAGAGGATAGACTGTTACACAAAATTTCAAACCAAGCACTCATGATGTGGTTGAAGCCATATCATGCTTTCTCCTTTTTAAAGTACAGATTTCAGTCAACAAGCAAATTAATTCAGCTTATAGAAATGTTGAAGCCATATTATGAGAGCGCTCTCTCTCTCTCTCTCTCTCTTTCTTGTGGAATGTTGAAGCCATATTATGAGAGCTCTCTCTCTCTCTCTCTCTTTCTTGTGGAATGTTGAAGCCATATTATGAGCTCTCTCTCTCTCTCTCTCTCTCTCGCTTTCTGGTGGAATGTTGAAGCCATATTATGAGCTCTCTCTCTCTCTCTCTCCTTTGTGTAAACAATGTTCGACGTTTTTCTTTTGAAAAATATACATGAGGTTGAAATCATATTTTTCGTGAAACACATATTTTAGCAAGGGACACATATCCTCTCTTTAGTTTCATTTTCGGACTGGACGATCCAGTTGGGCTTTTTTTTCCCCTCTCTGAGTATGCTTTAATGATGAAAATCGTCCGTACTTTAGAACTCATCGAAAATATTGACTCTAGAAACTTGTTTTGATTGGATATTGGTTGATATGATTTTATAGTGCACAAAAAATAGATGTGTCCTGACCTTTAAAAGAAAATCCTATGCTATTTAAGAATTCTCCATTTTTCTCAATATACATGTGTTCAGAAAATACATCAAAGTTCAAATGATATCGGATCAATAGAAGTTTTGACATAATTAATGTTTTCGAGGGCTCTACAACATAAATGGCTCTCTAATCATCAAAATAAAGAGCTCAAAATAGGCATTAATAGAGCCTTCCAACCACAAAAGTAAGGTTGTCTTTGCACTACAAGAAAAAATATTTATTTGGTGACAAAAAAGAGGCGACGAAATTTAATTTTGTCGCTAAATGAGTAGCCTAAGTGTTTGGGCTACGTGCAAAGACCCTTTGGCTTAATTTTTAAGAACTTTTTGGTATGTTTTTTTTTTAAAATTTTACTAGATTGAGGTCAAATATTCATATCATATCGTCTCAATGGGAGAATAAAAAAGCCAAAAAACAAACTAAAATTGAAAAAAGTTCAACGATAAAATATATATATATATATATATATATATATATATATATATATGAGTCCCCTTATAATAATGACTAGATTATTTTAATAAAATCTGGACCTCCCTTTCGATCAATTTAGATGATCAGAAGTATTCGATGTGTTGAGCGTGATTTTAAGGGTACTTGGGAGAAATTAGCAAAAAAAAAGACCGGAAAGGGCTTCATCCGAGCAATTTTTGTTTATTTTTATCGAACGGTTCAAATAAAAACTGCTCAAATCAAATCCTTCCTGGTCATTTTTTTTGCCGATTTCTCGCGAGTACCCTTAAAATCATGTTCTGAACATATTGAGCGATTCGGATCATCAAAATTCAATCGGAAAATGGGAGAAATGGGGAGGTCCTTATTTTAACTAAAATAAAGACCTCCTTATTTGAAAGAGATTATATATATATATATATATAGGGGGCGGTTCCGGGGACACCCAACGGGGACACCTAAAAAAACACCCCATGGTTCCCGATCAAATTTTGATGATCCGAGCCGCTCAATGTGATCAGAATGTGATTTTAATGGTACACGCTAAAAATCAGCAAAAAAAATGACCTGGAAGGGCTTGATCCGAACAGTTTTGAACAATTATTTATTGAACGGTTCAAATAAAAACTGCTCAAATCAAGCCTTTCCCGGTCATTTTTTTTGCTAATTTCTCGTGGACACCCTTAAAATCACATTCTGCACACATTGAGCGGTTCGGATCATAAAAATTCAATTGGGAACTATTAGATTGAGATTTTGGGTGTCCCCGTTGGGTGTTTTATTAGGGTGTTCATTGAACCATTCCCATATATATATATATATAACTAGTTTTTTCGGAGAGAGAATTTAGCCCAAACCCAAACAACTCTTATTTTCAGATCAAAGATTATTAAAACAACTTACAAAACTTGTATGAACGAGGAATTTTTCGGTGTCGGATGGGTATATCGCACGTGGTACTTGATCGGCACATTTGAGCCCATCCAATACACTTTTGGACAATTCGGATTAAAACTTTCTTTCTCCTTTCACCCCAACACTTTATCTCTTATTTTTCTCTCTCTAAATTTGAGTCATCCAAAAATGTAATGTACGGCTCGAATGTGCCAAATGGGCACCACGTTCTACCACTGAGCTGAAATTTTTTTGTCTGAAGGCACATCCCTATCCTTATACTTCAAGAACAAATCCACGAACTGCAGGAGATAACTTCTCATATCCGTTGACTACAAGTCAGCATTAATGTCGGGCCTACAAAAAGAGATTCATGAGATCCGCAAACCACACTTAACCACGTGTCGACTTCCCTGAGCCCCACCTCATCCTATATCCTATATCATTGTTCACCTCTCTCTCTCTCTCTCACACACACACTCATTTCTCTACGATCTCACTCAGTTCCTCTCCCTCTCTCTAACAGCCATGTCCGACTCCACCGAACCTCCAGCACCACCTCCACCCTCACCGCCGCCGCCGCCTCTCCTATACGTACACCCTCGGCGCGAGCCGTTCGAGCACGGCCTGATCCCCATCCCGAAGCTCATCTTCACCGACGGCACCCAAACCCTAGCCCCACTCAAACAAAAACTCCTCCTCCGATCGACGCAAACTCACTCCCAGACTCACCGAGTCGACCCAGCCGCCGTCGCCGAGACCCTCCAGATCTCCCCCGACCACGCCCGCCTCGTCCTCGACACCCTCGCCGCCGTACTCTGCTCCGACCGCGACGATGTTGAGTCGGTCGGGGCGGATGTGGATGACTTGATATTGTTTTTGTATATTCAGTCGTACAAGAGGCTGCTGCCGAGGACGCATAAGGACTCGGCCGCGGTGGCCGATGTGTGGCCGTCGACCTCCGCTTTCGATGGGTACTTGTCGGCTCTTTCGCCGTTGCAGGTGGTTAATTATCGGTTTTATAGTACAATGCTGTCGATTTCGTGGTGAATTGTATGAGATGGATTGTTGAATTTGAGGGGGGATGTACCTGGTAATTGCTCATTGGAATTTTTGGTTAGTTGTCTTCATTCCAATTGGAGCATCTCCGGCCTTACTCATATTTTTACTCATATTCCTGTAAGAATTTGAGTAAAATCTTTATTTGTAATGAAACACTCCAATGGGCAACCCCAAATTAAGCACAAATTTGAGTAAAAGCTTCATTAATGGCGTCGTTATACATTTGGGTGGGAAAACAGCCTTGCAAAATTTGAGTCTCTCTAGTCCCTTGATTTGAGTATAAATTTGAGTAGAACTCAGTTTGTTATAGGTATGAGACAAGGAGTGGGGCGGATTTTAGGGGGGTTTACTTAAATTTTGAGTAAAAGTAAAACAAAAAGGGTAAGGCTGTAGATGCTCTTATGCATGGACTGCCTTTCCAAAACTTTTAAAAATGCTATTATTACTATGTTTGTAAGCCTTAATAGATAGTTTCAAGTTACGTAGTGTTCTTCATAACTTGGTTCGACTTATTTATGTTCGTCAATCCCAATTCATACCCGCCCTGCACCCACATAAGTAGTATACACCACTTCGGTACATTCCACCATCCTGTATTCACTTACCCCATGGTTAGAAACCTGCATCCATCCGTGATTGTTGTGTGAGATTGGTTGTTCAATTGTGTTATGCTGGCAGGGGCCTCACCCAACTTTAATGCATAGATAATTTTGAGTAGTATTGATATAAGTAGTACATTAGTCTCTTATAGTCTAATAAAATTTGGTGTGATCTAGCCAAAAAGTCAAGTTAATTTACATTAACATTTTCTCAATTTCTATGAGACAAAAAAGTAAGTACATTTATTTCATATAATTGCCTTACCAAAATGTATTTCATATAATTGTTCCTGCATTGATTCAAAGTAAATTCCAGTACCCAATGTAGTTTATTAGAGTAAATAAGCTATGTGATACAATCAGTGAACCAGGTGAAAATAATCTCTTAGATCAGCCCTCCTCGGGGACAAAATCCTGGCTCCGCCTCTGAATAGGTTTATTTGAACTACTTTTTGGCCTTTTTGCATATGTATGAACAAGGCATTATTGAAGAGATCAATCTATTCCAAAGTGGGCTACGGATTATTTGATATTGGTTGTGGCCGAGTCGAGTTGAAAATCATTCTTAGGAACTTTGATACTTTATCTCATTGCTACTCGGTGATCACGGTGTTGAAGGGAGTAAAATCGATGTCGATATGTTGTAGCCTGAAGAAGAGTATTTGCTAGTTTTCAATTGTCTGGTTTTGTTTAACCTTTATGTTTCATAACCTTATTGGGTTTTACCGTTTTAGAACCTCGGTACTTAGCATACTTTAAGCTTACCTTTCAATCCCTTGCAGCTTGTGCGTAGCAATAGCCGCCGCTTTATGCCATCACAATCTGATGATGAGACTCATCAGTTATCCTATTTACAGAAGCATCTTGCCAACATCATCTCTCTTTTGGTTGATCCTGTGGAAGGAGAAAGCGAAGAATGTCTGGTTGGTCATATTTTTGCTTACATTTGCTATACCTTTTTGTTTTGTTTTTTGGTATTTAGGTCATTGGTAATTTTTTTTTAAATAAATTCAATTTCACGAACTTTTTTTGGTAGGTACTGTGTACTGGCTTTGACGTCAATAACACTTTACATTTTGCAATGCATTGCAGTTCTATTACCTGTAGGCCTGATCAAAGCTCTTTTTTGATGACCACTTGTTAGTTTTGAAGTTTCATTTCCACTTATAAATCGACATGCCATTGCAATGATTTAGTTTGCAATTTGTATGTGGTGGAAGGTTGTGCTTTATTTCCTTGCTCTGATGTTGGTTTGTCCCCATTTCCAGGTCTTGACAATGGAAAAGTTCAACCGCCTTGAATTCCTAATTTATTTTGGTGAAAAAGGATCAGAAAGAATTTCCTTGACCCAGGCTGCACCTTTTTTTGCTAATTCAGATCCCGATATGCCTGCTGCTCCTGTTCCTGTGACAGACGCTCATGATTGGCTTCTACAGAACATTACCTCTGCTTTGGAACATATTTCTGAAAGATTTTCAGCAAAAGAAAATGGGCCGCCCAGTGCCTCTGATCAGGATGTTCCCATGACAGATGCCTGTGCAAGTTCGGTGAAGACCTCAACCAGTGCTAGGGGTTCTAGTTTTATTGAGGGGATCTCAAAGTCATCATGTTTAAAACAAGCATCTGATTTGCAAGGATCTTCTGTGAAGGTTAGGCTACTTTCCCAGGGTTTAGCATTTCATTTTGCTGTTTAAATATTGAAAAGTTGTGTTAGCTGGTGTTTGGGTTTTGTGTTGTTGTAGACGGGATCTTTTATTCTGTTAGTTTTGGAGTTTTCTGGCCTCTAGGAGTCTGGGCCTTTCTGTATTATGCTGTCAGCAGATTGTAGGAGTATCTATATTCTATTCCGTCACAATTTAGTAAGCTCGGAGGGAGGCCTGTAAAACTGCTCCATTAAGCATGAATATTGCTCCACTGTCCCTTGTATAAAACTGCCCCAACCTAGAAAGAGATTGCTTTTTTTCCCCCTTAGTAACAGTTGTGGGACAGGTATGCTTCTGATACGTCAGTATTACTCCACTTTGACTTGTGCTAATAAACTAATTTGTGGTGGTGTACTTCAATAGCACCCTAGTTTAGACGATTGTTGTAGCTGGTTTATTGACTAGCTAGAAAAGTTAAGAAGATACTCGATTGTTGATTGGCAGATAATTAGTTCAATTGTAAAAATCATGACCAGAAATGGGGCGTCAAATGCAAACTCATTGGCTTAACAGGTTGGCTACTCTGATGCAAGCCTGATGAACTAATTTGGCTTTCCTATTAATCTTGTTTTGTGGATAAAGTCCTGTAGTCTAGGGTTGGGCTAGGACCCATGTTAAGTCCTCAAGATAAGAACGTAGGGCTTGAAATAGCTCTATGCTAGAACTACACCAGGCTAAAGAATCCAGCCTGGCCTGAAGTCAGTGCCAATAGAGTAAGTAACCATTCTACCTTCAGTGCTAGTCTAGGTTGATTTTTTTCCTCGTTGCGTCTCTTTCTGATGCTTTGTGAGTATGAGTGGAATTTCATGTTTTCGATTGTTTGAAGTTTCTTTAGCTCCATCTTTGCTTCTAACATGGTGTCATATATTTGCAGGTTGGAAATTGTCATGATTCTGTTATATACATTTTAGCACCTTTGAGATATGCCACCATCTATGGATGCTCTGATGCAACTATAGTTCTTGGGGCTGTTGGCAAGGTACTCATGAAGATGTGTTGCTTTTGTGTCCTGATCTTCTTAGATTTGCACTTCTTTTTTAAAGCATCTGTGGTTATAGAAAGTGATGATATTCCTTTTACAGTTATCATCTGGAAGTGGAGTTTTCTACATCTTGTGACAATTTTAAGACTGCGATCATCATAATAATCATCTAGTCCAGATCACTTTAAAGTATGAGCACAATGTTTGTTCCAACTGCTTCAATGACAAGTGTATCAACAAAAACCACTCCAATTTCCAAGTCTTTAAGTGGCTGGATGTGTCTTCCTGGTTCTAGCATTTCAAACTTTTAGTTCTTTTGTTTTGACTCCCTGCATTACGTAATATTCTTTTAGCCCCATTTGATGAAATCAATTTGTCTTAGACTGATACTCTATTCACCCCTTTGGGAAGATGATATTGTACATGATATACTTAGCATCTTGTCATGTCAGATAATTAACTTGTTCAAGTTAACTTCTTGATTTTGTAAGAACATGAAATTTTTGGATGCCAGATGATTAACTTGTTCAAGTTGACTTCTTGATTTTGTCGTCACGTCAGATGATTATTGTGTATTGTCTAAATCTTGTTTACAGGCTGTAAGAGTGGAACATTGTGAGCGGGTTCATGTCATTGCAGCAGCAAAACGGATATGCATCGCTAATTGTAGGGAGTGTGTATTTTTCTTGGGGGTAAATCAACGACCTCTTATTGTTGGTGACAACCATAAGCTGCAGGTTTGTGACGTGTCATTGTTCTCTATTTTGTACAGCACTACTTTTGATTCTCTATGGTATTCTCTATGTATATCATGAGTAGTGCTTGATAATTATTTACCTGAATGTGGTTGAGTTGATTCAATGGTTTTACCTTGAAATAATTTGAATCTGATATATGAGCCCTTTGTATTGCCACTCCAGTTTAGAGCCGTAAGTTAATAAAATTCCAAACAGTTTGTGGGGGCTGTGGGTAGACGAGATTTATTCAATAGAGCCCTGTAGTTCCTTGTCTGCGCCTGTTTTAGCTGTGTTATTGAGGTAATAGTATTGAAAAAAGTATCTCTAGCAGGAAGGTTTGCTAGATATTTTTTGTAAGAAGAATAGTTGGCTCACTATAGGTGCCTCCGTGTTCTAGTGTTCTTAGTATGTCTACCTTTTGCAGTCTTTCAGCAAAATATGGACTTCTATAAGGAATTCAACAAGAATAGAGTCAAAAAGGACAGAAGTACTTTGTTCTGTTTAAAAAAGTAAGTGGTAGTGATGCATTAATACAACTCTGTCAGAACTGTAAGGTTTGTAGATGTCATAGCAATGCACAATAGATTAACTAGAAGTCAATTGACACTGTAAATTCTATTGAACTCTAAAATGATGGATAGATTGTCCATTTAGTAAGCAACAAGGCCCGACCATATCTACAAAACTGATCATGATGGTAAACCATGACTTGAATTGAGACACACTCCCAACTTGAAATTGTAATGGTTCTTCTACATGGGATTGCTTCACCGTTCACTTTTCTGTACTGAACTGATAGCTAAAAATGCATACCTGGGCAGAGTTTTACTTTCTGGATGGAAATTAGAGGTAAGCTTTTAACAAAGAACATAATTTTTGAATGGGGATTTCTTATCTAGCTACTTGTCTTTGCAATCAAGAAGAGGGGAAATTGTAGCATGATAGCATCTCTTGTGATGTCCCTTGGTTAGATCTTTTCGGTTGCAGGTTGCTACCCCGAGCAACATTAGTATGCCTCAGTACTCTTTGCAGGATGAAATTCATTGGTAAATTTGATGGGACAAGCTTTCATAATATAGCTCAAACACTAGCTTGGGTTTCAGTTGTTTATTACATCTGGCATTGAACGAATCAAATAACTTTTAGAGGCCTACATAGACCCCCAGCTTTACCTTTGCAGCATATCAAGCATGATGTCACTGTTAAATCTTCCAAATTTCATGCAGTCAAGCCTTCAGCTTATAATCTGTAGAAACTGGAGTTGTTTTGTAGTGATGAGATTTTCCCCCCTCTAATAATGAAAGGACTGCCTTATTTTTCTCATTCCTCTTTATTTTCCTAATAATAAAATCTCACACACATATAGAGGGAGGTCGAGAGGTCAAGCATCACACATGTGGGCGCGCATGTGTCCTCTTTCTATAATCATATCTTTCTGTTGAGCATGGATGTTGCTATTTAAAATCCCAAATTCTATCTTGTTGTATATTGTGCCAACAGTTGCTGTTCTCAGCCCTTGATTAACTGATTGCACACTGTGTATAATTGAACTTTAGAAATCTACAGTAGTGTCTTTACTTGAAACTGTAGGACTATCTATTTTACCCGTTAATGGTCTTATTTTTGCATGAGCCTTGTGTCTTTTGATGCATCCATCTTTTAATCATAGATTTTCTGCTGTTTATCTTCATGCTCTATGTTGAATATTGGCTCTTGGAATTTATTTTCACGCTGTTGGCACATTTCGAGCAGGTGGCACCATATAACACATTTTACTCACATTTGGAGGAGCACATGAACCAAGTTGGTATTCAGGCAACTATCAACAGATGGGACGACCCTGTGGCCTTGGGAGTAGTTGATCCACACGATTCATTATCTCATCCTGCCGGGGTATCTGATGTACAAGCTGAATCTGCTAGCCGACTGGATCCAGATCAGTTCACAACCTTTTTGGTATGTTTTTTGGCAGACTAAAATTTGCAGATGGTGTCGTATAAATGGATGTTGCATTGGCTAGTGCGAGATTGGTGGTCACTATTCACATTCATCCACTCCTTTTTTCCTTTGTGAAATTGACATATCTTCAGCTTAAACACATTTTTGTTGTTTGAATCTGTATACTGCACCAAACATAGTCGCTGCCTAATATGCGTCATCTTCACTGCTTCAGTTCTGGACCTTTTTCTAGTGCCTTGTCTTTCTTAAAAGTTTTAACTTCTTTCTGGTTTACAGATTCCAAACTGGTTTGAACGTGAATCCTCTGGGTCCACAGAAGTCAATCCATTTCAATTACCAGATGCTTATTTGGCATCTCAGCATAGAAACGTATGTGCACTGTTACATTCTGATCATTGTGTGGCCATTTCGTTTCTGAGTCTTGCAATGGACTTCCATATTTACCTTTTGGAAGTGATTCCATGTGGTTCTGAATCAGTGTTCTGTGTGCCACGTACTGATTCGAGAAAGTTATTTGGTTTCAGCACAATAACTTGAGGGAGATGAAGCAAATTTTGAGGGAAACACAGCTTGAAGATAGCAAGAAGCGTGAATTATCAAGTGCACTTCACGTATACTTTAAGGATTGGTTATATGGTAAATATTTTTCTCTCTTTTCTTTCATTTTGTTCAAACTGTTTGTGTTGCGTACAATGGAATCATATCATTAGGGAACTTACCCAGATTATAGTTAAGTGTTTCTAACTGGGAAAGAGGGCTTTCAGGGAAGAACAGCTTGGAATTTGAGAATTTGCAAAGTCCACTTTGACCCCCTGTAGTTATCGCCATATGCCGATACCCCCCTCATGGTTCAAAAGTGAGCACATAACCTACCCGTGGTTTGTAAAAATGAGCTGATAGACCCTTTTTGGTCCATTTTAACATGAAGTGTTACACACGCACCTTACAAGCGTGTGAAGCAGTGAAAGCATATAGATTTAGGACCATTTTGCCATCAAATGTGTACAAAAATCCACTTTCTCTCCTCTATAATCTTTCCCATTTCTTCCTCCCACCACATGTTTCCACCAATTTTACCGGCGAACTCCATAGTCTCTGGCGAACCTTTACCATCACCACAAATCCAGATGGCGAACCTCCTGTACTCTTCATCGCTGAAAAACCTCAACTCCCATACCCTGTTCGAGACAAAATCGATGCGCCTCTGATCCCCAAACATCTTCAACTGCATATCGATCAAAACCGTAGCTCTAATCTTGGACCCCACTTTCAAACCCAGTGATTATTACCCTTGTTATAGTTGTCGGTGTCGGCATTTTTTGAGGAATTCATAGTGGGTGAGTTTATCAGAGACAATCAACTTGGCTGTAGGGGTGTTGCCCCCAATGCGGAGGTAGAGCTTTGAATTTTTTTTGTTGTTCCTTCTCCTTTATGCCTGTTGCTTCTGGAAAAAACAAGAAAAAGAAAACAAGGATGCCATGATGATGAGGCGATGGTGGGCTTCTGGGTTTGAGGAAGATGAAGCGAAACCTGTGCATAGTTATATACAAGGGCATTTTAGATATTTCGTTGTTTCCGTTAACGGCGTAAGCATTGAACCCCCTTTTGAAACCATAGGTAGGTTGAGTGCTCACTTTTGAACCATGATGGGGGTATCCACACATGGCGATAACTACAGGGGGTCAAAGTGGATTTTGCCCCAAATGAAACCTACATGGAATAGATTTCATTTGTGTTTGCGGCCTTTAAACCTTTCGTTTTAATTGTTGGTGATAGTGAAATCCTATTTCTTCTTCCCCAACCCACAACCCACCACACTCACATCACAACATAGAAGATTAAAACTGTGAATTTCAAAATCCGCTTTTTGTTCAAAGCTTATACCATGTCACTGATCCAAGCATACTCTTAGAATACAAGTCTCTCCTATTTGGTAAAATAAATTTTGTTTGTGACATGTATTTTTGTGAATTTGTTGTCTGAAGAATTCAGTAATGACAAGGTTTAACCCCCTCGTCTGCTGATTTTTGCTTAATGTTTTGACAGCATCGGGAAATATCCGGCAGCTTTACTGCCTACAAGGTGATTGAAATTCGTGGTAATGATGTGACACAGTTTAGGCATAGAGAAATATGGAGCTTTACTTCTAGTTTCTACCGGTACAAGCACCTCCTGCCGTTTCATGTTGGTCCTGCAGGCAGCTGAAAGTCAGTACCATTTACTTTGCTAACTCCCTGTATCCGCTCTTTCGTTTCTGTTTTCCGCTTTCTCTTTGCCCCTTTCTTGTTTTAATCTGTAGCATGTTTGTTTACCCCGGTTCTCACCATTTGTGAAATTCAAAAACTGTATTCAAACTGATTAGGTTTTGTTTCCCTAGCAGATTGGGTACGGTGGGAGTGGGCTATTGAGAGGGTGATGTGCTTTCCCTCCACCTCAACTCATCTCCCAACAAGCAACCGAGCTAAAATGAAACTATGTATAATGTAAAATACATTGATAGCATGGGCTATACAAACGTCTCTCTTTTTTTTTTGTTCCATTGGTAGCGCTGGTGGGTCAATGAGTTTGGTTATTACAAGAGATGCCGACTGTGTTGTAGAACACAAAGGTTAAAAAGTACTGTAAAAACTAGTAGTAGTACCCAATTTCCTTCTTGTACTTGAAAGATGAGTTGATTTTCGAGGAGCCTACTTTTTCTGTTTTTTTGGATCAGATTCGAAGAGTTTATTATAGCTCCAACATAGTTGTAGCAATTTTGGGAGTCCGGATCTTCTGTCCGACTCCCCTTGTCCCATCCCTCTTGATTGTTGATCTTGCAAATCAACGGCTGAGATAGGCCAAGCATGTTTTGCTTCAAAACGACGTCGTTTTGAGAAAAAAGTGTTTGGCCCATTTCAGCCGTTGATTTGCGAGATCAACAGCCAAGACTCGAGGGGGTCGGACAGAAGATCTCAAGGCCAATTTTAGACTCTTAAAGTTCCTGCTTACATTTGAAGTGTTTGATGGAGATGCTCATACGTGAAAAAAACTTGGTCGGAATGGTTGGTCGAGATTTGTGAAATTCGAGATATCTGACTTCGATATTTTGTTTGAGGAAACGCAGCTCATATTGATAAAAAAATCTGTGACTTAAATATTTGGGAACATTACCACCCTTTTTGTTTAGTGGATAATTTTTGCATGAGAGTGGTTAATTAATTGTATTTCAAATGCTATATTTACCCATACTTTCTATCTGTGAATACATGTCCAGTCAATTACTCCCTTCGTCCCAAAATGTTTGTTCGGTCTGTAAAACGAGAACTAAAAAATAATGCATTTCTTCGAAGAAAAAATTTAATATTTTTTCATAAATTTAAAGATATCTAGTGAATTGTTGGAAAAAAATTAGATTTTTTCTTGCAAAAATTGTATTATTTTTAAGTCATTGTTTTGCAAAATGGACAAACATTATGGGACGAAGGGAGCATGTCAATACTCAAACTCGTCTGCTGCATTAATCCATATCAAACCGTGCTGTAATACTTGCTTGGCTTAAATAAGTAAAAAAAATATATCTTTCTTTTATTTTATTTTTCATATTTATTAATTTCTCGTTAAGGTACCGTTTGGAACTTAAGGAAAGGAAAATAAAAAAGAAGGAAAATGGGAGGAAAAATTTACTATTTATGAAATTTGAAATTTTTATTTTCCTTCCTTTCTCTTCCAACCAACCAACCAATTTTTATTTTTATTTATTTTGCTTGAGTTCCAAACAGGACCTAAATTTTTCTACTAGATTATTAGTTTGTCTCGGCAAAAGAAATTCAAAAAGTAAATTCTAGTATCGAAACCTAATTTTTTTAGAATAAAGTGAAAAAACAAAACAAAAATAGAACCTTTTTTTTATTTGAGCAAATTTAAGTGAGAATATATTCCATAGGGGAAAAAAAAAAAAGAAGGGATTTTTCATACCCCATCAATTTTCTGCTTTGATCCAAACCTTATCACTGGTTTTCTCATTCTTGTGGCGAATGCCAACTGAAACAACGGTGTACCTTTTCCTACACCCATGTCGTACTTAAAGCTTACGTTCTAATGGCGTCTTTCTGTGCCCTAATACTACTTCTCCTCCTCCCTTAATAACTGAGAGAAGATGCAGATACCCATCCCAGTTCGAGCCCCGACATGGGTATCCACACGAAGACTCTTGGAACAGAAACTGTCAGATATCTTCAAGTGCACAGACCTGAAACAACTGAAACAACTCCACGCAGTCATATACAAACACGACCTCCAGGCCGACCTTTACTTCGCCCCCAAGCTCATCACCGGTTTCTCCCTCTGCCGCCAAATGGCGCTGGCGGTGAACGTCTTCAAACAGGTCCAGGAACCCAACGTGCACTTGTTCAATTCTTTGATCAGGGCGTACGTCCACAACTCTGAGCCCTCGGGGGCGTTCTGTGCGCTCTTCGTCATGCAGTACCGCGGGCTGTGGCCGGACAACTTCACTTACGCGCTTCTGCTGAAGGCGTGTTGTGGGATGAGTGAGTTGAGACTCGCGCGAATGATTCATGCCCAGGTTGAGAAACTTGGGTTTCTCGCGGATATATTCGTGCCCAATTCGCTGATTGATAGTTACTGTAAGTGTGGTTTGTTGGGTGTTGGTGAGGCTAGGAAGTTGTTTACTGTGATGGGGGAGCGAGATGTTGTGTCGTGGAATACCATGATTGGCGGGTTGGTGAAGGCTAATGAGTTGAGAGAAGCCGGACGCCTGTTTGATGAAATGCCGGATAGAGATACGGTGAGTTGGAACACGATGTTAGACGGGTATTCAAAGGCGGGAGAGATGGACACGGCTTTTGAGTTGTTCCAAAAGATGGCCGGAAGGAATATAGTGTCTTGGACGACCGTTATTTATGGTTATTGCAAAGCTGGAGAGATGGAGATGGCGAGGATTTTGTTTGATAATATGCCGGCGAAAAATACGGTTTGTTGGACTACTATAATATGTGGCTATGCTGAAAAGGGGCTGGCAAAGGATGCACTTAGCTTGTTCGAGAAAATGGAGGAGACAGGATTTAAGTTGGATGATGGGATTATCATTAGTATTTTATCTGCTTGTGGACAGTCTGGCTTGCTTGGATTGGGTAGAAGACTTCATGCCTCAATTCAGAGGACTGGATTTAAGTGCAGCACTCATGTGCGTAATGCTCTCATTGATATGTATGCAAAATGTGGCAGCTTGAACAGGGCATTGACCGTCTTTAATGGGATGGCAAACAAAGATCTGGTGTCTTGGAATTCCATGATTCAAGGGTTGGCTATGCATGGATTTGGGGAGAAAGCACTTAAGCTTTTCTATAGAATGAAACAAGAAGGGTTTGCTCCTGATAGAGTGACCTTCATCGGTGTTATATGTGCTTGTACGCATGCAGGGTTTGTCGATAAGGGTATTCACTACTTTAATGCAATGGAGACAGAATATGGAGTACTTCAAGAAATTGAGCATTATGGTTGCGTGATTGACCTTTTAGGTCGGGGCGGACGTCTTGAGGAAGCATTTAGGCTTGTCCGCAGCATGCCAATGGAACCTAATGCCATTATTTGGGGCAGCCTTGTAGTGGCATGCCGTATGCATAACGCTTCAGAATATGCCAAGGAGGTGCTTCATCACCTGATTAAACTGGAACCAACAGATGCTGGTCATTTTTCCATATTGTCGAGTATATATGCAGCAGAAGGAGATTGGAATAGTGTTGCTAGTGTAAGGATGCAGATGAAGAGCACTGGCACACAGAAGCCATCAGGGGCTAGTTCAATTGAATTGGATGATCAGGTTCATGAATTTACAGTACTTGATAAATCGCACCCAAAGTCAGATAGTATATATGAGGTGATTGATGGTTTAAGTCTGCATCTTAAGCCAGTTGGTTATTTCCCGAAGGCAACAGCTGAAGTTTTCTCTTGAGACAATGATTTGGGTGGATTGGATACATTACTAAAATGATACTTGTATTGCAAGGTTACTCTCAGTCAAAGTGGAGAGCACTATAATTGGTCCTATATCAGACATCACATCACGATGGGGGAGAGAGTCCTTGCAGCTGATTTGTGCAGTCATGAACTGATGATATACCAAGGAAGGGCATCTATTGTTCTATTTATTTATGACAAAGAGCCTCTACAATGCCATGCCCTTTGGACAAGCCCACGAAGAGTCGAGCCGACACCAGATACCTACAATCACGAGCAAACAACAGGTATCAGTTAAAGTTTGGAAACACCAGAGGGTGTCGAACCCAAGACATCAAAATATAATGTTATTCACATTGTTCATACGATGTAAACGTTGGCAGAGATAAAGTGCCGTCATTTTTATTGTTATTAGGTCATGAAAGTTGCAACCAGTTCTATTTTTGAAGATCTTGTAAGGTTCTTTCAAATTTCAATGGCTGAACAGATACACCCGGTTCCTGGGTAAAGTTTTATTCTTGAAAAGGAAGCTGTAGACCCTGAATTTTCAGTTTCTAAAAAACTTGCTGGATTTTATGTTGAAGTTCTGACTTCTGAATGGTATGAGGTAAATTTGTTTTCTCTTCTTTTGTCTACTTAATTTATGTCATTTTTTCTTCTTCTTTTTCTTTTTCTTTTTTTTTTTTTTCGGGGGGGGGAGGGGGGCTTTTATGGTTCTTGCTTAAAGTGTAGCTCTCTCTCTCCCCATCTCTATACCTCTCAAATTCTCTACTATACAGAAGTCTCTGGTTTCGGTAGTTCTTTTTTTTTCTTCTGCATTTTGTTTCTTTTCTTTACAGTGAAAATTCTTACAGGCCCTTTTTGGTCTGCGTTTTTATTGAGGGTGGTTCATGTTTTTGTATGCAATGGGCTGTTTAATTTGAGGGAGATGATGCGTCTAAGAATCAGTTCGTTGGGATTGTGGCCAGTTGTACGAGTCTTTGTATCCAAAACTTTTCGATGTTGTTAGATGATGCTCTAATGCAATTATAATCTTGGGGCTGTTGGCAAGGTACTCATGATTCATATGCAAGAAGACTATGCTCTCTAATTTTAAGTGTTACGATAGCGTCCGCGGTCCGCTGTCCGGTTCTTCTTAGATTTCTTGTAAAGCACACCTATTTGGAAGTTGGGGTTGATGGTATTCCTCTCATTTTCGTCCTCTGGAAAACTGGGGAGTGTTGGTGTTTGGGAGTTTATTTTTTAGCTTTTCATTCTTAGCTTTTTATTTTTTTGACTTTTTGAATTATGGTCAGAATGTGTTTTGAGTATGATAGGAGTGTTAAGGAGATATGTGCAAAATGTATTTTGAAACAGTAGTAGTGTTTGGTAAATGAATGATGAAAATGGATTATGGGTTGATTTTTTACCAAGTTGTCCTTGGTGTAAGTGCAGGAAACCGAAAGAGCCTTTGAACCACACCGAATCGTAACGGCTACTTCGAACCCCTCGCCGGAATCCTAGCGCACCGCCGGAGTTCAACCGGTAAAACAGACAAAGGGTGAGCGTACCTTTGCCTTCTCGTGGCAAAAATCCTCCGATGCCAAAGTTAGTATCTCGTACTAGTAAAAACCCTAATTATCAATAGATAATGAGCAAATAGCCAAGAGTTGCATACTTTTTCCTCTAGGTTTACCTCATATTTATAGATCCACTCATGCTTGCTGTCCAAGCCATCTCGTTATCCTAAGTTTTCTTTCTCGTAAAGGGAACCCAGAATATCAGGGATTCTCATTCCCCTTAACTGTATATTACCTTATAGACCATTTAGGAACTTCTTCCTTAATTGGCCGTTCACCCCATTCCCGTTGGGTATCTTCTCCAGACATTGTTTCCTTACTGGGTATTTACCATCTCTGGACCCCTCTAGAGCGTCTCCTGGCACCTCCTCCAGAATGCTGCTCCTGTTCGGCCCTCTCGTTGCCGAACAGTCTATCTGGACCAATGATCTCTCATATCATTGGTCCTTTTATCATGCAACTGGTCCGACAACTTCCCTTGCTCTTTGGACCATACCTCTGCTCGGGTATCTTGGACTTGGGACCTCTCATGTACCTGGTCCTTACTGCCGTTCGCCATACTACACGGCGGATGCTCCGATTACATTTATCCCGAGCCCCACGTACCACGTGTTCAGGCCTCTTTTGTACCTGTTCGGGATTACCTCCCTACAATGGCTCCCCAGCTTTACTCGTTATTTTCTCTTAATATGACGAGCAAAACTTCTGAACACCGAGCAAGGTTCTCGTCATTTGCTCCTGCACCCTTTGGTGCAAACTTCATCATTAGTCTAGGCCAAACGTCTCATCGTTTGATCTGGGCAAGCTTTTCCAACTATTACCTTTACACGCGGCATGCTCTGTACCACCCACATTAAATGCGAGCAGACGTTTCGGGAACGGAACGCCAAAACGGCGTCTGGGGTGACGTTTCTCACACGTCACCCCCTTTGCTGGGCTATACTTGGGTTTTCGTCCCAATTTCAAACCCACTTTCTCTCTCTTAGTTCCCTCTACAGAAAAACGCTCGAGCGCTCCCGCCATTGAAGCTCTGTTCACCATCTCAGGGTCTCCTTCTTCTCTGATTCTAGGGTTCTCGTCTACTTATTCGTAAGTTCTTATTCCCCTTTCTATTCCGTCTTCCTCATCAATCTAGGACTTCCACAGTCTCTTTTAGGGCTTTTTCGTACCCAACTTTCTCTTAGAAAATCCATACCCACAGTTTTCAGTATGGGTAGGTTTCGTAGACATTGTGACACCCCCCAAAGGATGGCCGAGTTCAGATCTCGTTACGAGATCCCTGACAATGTAGCCACTGCATTGGCTCCTAAAAACGCCATTCGTGAGTGTTTTGACAATGACACTCTACACATCCCTGTCGTCGCCGTCGTTGAGGGCGGCGTCAGGTTTCCCCTGGCCCCATTGCTCCGTCAGGTTCTATCCCATTACAGACTATCCCCTATGCAGGTGTCTGCCAATTTTTTTAGGGTCGTTATGGGCATCAACGCCCTAAACCACATGCTAGGCACATCCTTTGGTTTACATGACATACACCACCTGTATAGTATTTCCAGAACCAAGGACGCCTTGACCTACTATCTCAAGAGTAGGGATTCCAGAAAAAGGCTCGTGCTTGAACTGCCTGATTCTGCCTGAGGAGATGACGACGACTTCCTCATCGTCACGGGGAACTTCAAGCCCAGAGACGAGGATGGTAGAGTCGTCGGCTTTCACGCACCCCACAGATTTGGCACCCCACGATAGTTCTTTTTCTGGTAGAACTTTTTTGCCGAGCAAAATTTGTTTTGCATCGCCCTCTTTTTGCTTTTTCTGACTGCTAAATTTTTTTCGTATGTTGCAGCCACAAACGTCAACCAGGGGCACGCCATCATCACCCCTCAGGTGCATGTTGCTGACATCAACCGCGCTCTTGCCTTCAACGGGCAAGGTACGTGCTTGGCTGGCCGAGCAAGAGCGGCGCAGGTCCTCCTCAGCTACCGAGCATCATACGGCGGATTCATTGACCGGCGTATCCAAGCAGCAAACGACCCCATCATCCCAAATCCTCCTGCTCATCAACCCGAGCAACAAGAGGAGAAGCGTTCTCGGACCCTCCGCTCCCCAACGAGCCCATCCAACTCGCCGAAGGAGCGTCCACGTCTTCAAGCGGTCACTCCCAATCTCCCCCTCCTCAGGAAATGGATCGACCCATCAACCTCAGCAACCTGCTCACCATCTCAGCAGCTGGCCGTGGAAGAGGCCGCGGCGCTGTTCGTGGTCGTGGACACAATCAGAATCCGGCGCCTTCTCATGGTCGCTGAGGATCAACTCAAACGGACGCTCCTCCAGGCTTCTCTCCCGAGGAGATCGAAGCCAGTCATCGTGACAAACGACAGAGGCTGGAAACCTCCGAGTGGCCTTCATTACAACCCTCCGCACCCCCAACACCCCTCTGGGCTCCACAACTCACACATGGCGGCCGGCCAGTCACCGTCCGTGACAGTGTGAAGTCTGAGGGTACAGCCCTTGCATTGTCCCAGGCTTTTCTGCTGCCTAGGGACATGCAAAAAGAAGTCTCTTGCTCCCCAGACAATCTCCTCGGCTCGTTCATGAGCCATAGTGCTAAGGTAACTCTGCCATGCTTACTTAGTAATGATGTCAGTCTCGCATCCCTGTTTCTGCCTAATGCTGCTTTGTGTTTAAAATCTCCAGGCAATGCAGAAGATGGTGGCCATGGCACAGAAACTTGGCCAGTCTGAGCCTCAACGTGCCAGGCTTGCCAGTGAAAACGCCAAACTCCAAAACACGATTGTCAGGCTGGAGAGAGAGAGAAATCAAGCTCGTGGGACGGTGGATAAGCTGAGGGGTAAGCTGGAGGGTGCTGAAAACAGTCTAAACCAGACTCACGGAGCTGGAGACGAGCAAAAATAAGGCCAAGGCTACCTACCAGCAGGGCTACAATGAGGGAATCCGCGTGGCCACTGAGAGCTACACGGACCAAATGCCCGGGATCCAAGACCAATGTGGGCAGCATGTCCTGGAATTTTCGGATTCCAAAGCGAGCCTTCGGGAACTTCGTTTCCCGAAGCAAGGGCCCGTAATCGAGGGAGCGCGAGCGGAGAAGCAGGCGCTCGCAAAAATACAGAGTCGCCACTCGGGTTTGAAGGTCCGACACCCAAGGAACCGTATTTCAAAGCACCTGCCACGCTATTTGATTTGAAAAAATGAAGGAACCAGTCCGTCATAACCATATCCGGATTCGGGAGCCAGGTTACGAGAGGGGAAGGGTTCTAAGGCACCCCTTTCGCCCAATCCGGAGATCGGTCTCTACTTAGGCATTTTGAAAATGATTGTGATTCGTCTTCTTCTTTAACCAACTTTTTAGCCATTTAGGGCGGGGGAACAGTTAATCGGGATTTAAAACTGTAACATAATTTGCAAGATGTGATTGTATTAAGCATGGATGGATGGCATACTATGAAAAATGGGATAAAACCCAACCCTCTGATCAGAAACCTCAAAACTGCACAAGGTTTAGGCATGTTATGCACCATGGCCAACTTTGCATGCATGGATCTACGTACATGCAAAGAACCATCACAAGAACAATTCTAAATCCTCGCGAGTGTTTGTTCCTACCACAAGGTTGAATTTTGATCCCTTCCAGGCTCTGGAAGGACCGATTGCTCACCCAGGCAAACCAAGCGATTTAATATGTCGGAATGTAAATAATTATTACAAACAGAGTGAATGGAATTGAAACACAACCCCTAAACAGTGGGGGTGAATAAACAGAGGCTTAAGCCTCAGTTGCCATGCAAGGGCAATCACTGGAAAAATAGAGAACCATCACGCGAGACACAAGAACCCTCGCGCGAGTGTTCTTGACTTGACTTTCAAGAATTGCTTTGCATGCCTGGGGTTCTGAAACATACTCAGAATCAACCCAAGAGCATTCCAAACCAAACAAAACAGCAAATTAAGCTAAACTATGTATTTTAGCATGCATCACAGTGAAAGTATGCTTAAAAACAGTAAAAACAATATATGAAACTCAAAGGCCAACATCCCCTTCCGCACGTGGTTCATTCTCACACTGACAGAAATATCGCGCGAGTATGGAGAACCATCGTGCGAGGGTTTGTGGTCCACGGTTTCTTGTAATCTTGCTGACTTTAGGGCCAGGACTGGTATTGATTACAGACTTGGCCCTACCAGCCCCTCTCAGAGATTAGAACAGAGAGCAGAACAAAGGTAAGCTATACCTTTGGTCATTGAAGTTTGAAAAGTGTTTAAACTTTGAGTTGAGATTGAGGTTGCTTGAGGTGTTTATGTTGCTTTGAGTAATGAAGGAGAAAGAACAAGCTATGTTCTTGGATTGACTTTGTATCTCTTTTATTAGCTTAAAAGAGTACAAAGTAATGCCCCTTTGAAAGTGGAATTTTTGTAACCTCTTTAAAAGAGAGACAATGGGGGAGTATTTCTAGGGAAAGTGGTGGAAATGGTGTGTTGAGGAAAGAACAACCAACCAAACAAAAGGTTGGTTTGGCTTGGTGGCCAAATTCCATCCTTTCGACTGCAAAGAGAGGAGTTCAGCCAGTCCACGAGGTCTGGCTGAAGATTACTTGGTGATTAAGCTGCCCAGTTGAAAAAATGTGAAAGTGACAGGAGAGAACCGTCGCGCGATGGTTTCAAATTGTTGCGCGAGGGTTCTCCCTGCCACGCGATGGTCAACGGTCAACGGGTGTGCCCTGGCGCGTGATGGTCAACGGTCAAGCTTTGACTGTTGACCACACCTGGCAGCTTGACCCTCGCGCGATGGTTCTAAACCCTCGCGCGACAATTGGTTTTTGGCTTTTTGATGTGGTTTTTGGCTAGGTTAGGTTCAAGGGTTTTTCAAACGCTCAAAGCTCAAACACTCGACATTCCCGAGGTGTTCTTGATCCGTTTCATCATCGGGGAATCAAATACCGTAAGTAAATTAATCTGGAAGCCCAGATTGGGGTGTCTACAATAGCCCCTCTTTGACGGCACTTGGAGCACCATTGACTTGGTACAAGTAACGTCAAAGAATTCTAGACACCCCTCAAGCCAATCTAGAGCAAAGCAAACTAGCAAAGTAGACAAGCATACTTACAGAACCTGACTGGTGGAATGGCCGTGCGATCCATTGCCAGGGATGGAAGTAGAAGTGGACGATTGCGTCACCGCTTGTTGATCAAATTTGGACAGGACAGGCTGTCGCTGCAGATTTGGACGGGACAGGCCGTCGTTACTGGGGATCAAGCTCTCCTCGACACAAAGTATTCCAACAAACACGAGTAGGTCGTGTCAGGCAGGTTGAATTCCATCTGTTGGGAATCAGAGCCAATCTCCTTATCAAAGACCATCCGAAACAGAGCAATAAGCCTGCTGGAAGATGCACTTGTGGCTAGACTGAAAAGTGGTTGTCGTTCGGGATAGGCCAAGACGGACTCTCCTAGGGAACAATCAGTTGCGGATGAACGGACCATCGAACGATAATCTGATCATCGTTGTGGCTGAATGCGGACGATACAACGATCGCCATTGATGGATTTGACAGGACCGGCTGTCGTGGATACGGACGGGAAGATCAATGTGCTGATTGATCAAACCGCTGGGGAACTCTGACAGGACCGGCTGTCGTGAATGCGGACGGGAAGATCAATGTGCTGATTGATCAAACCGTTGGGGAACTTTGACAGGACCGACTGTCGTTGAATCGGCTTCGCAAGATAGCATCCTTTGTTTTACGAACCGAGATTAGGGAGATTTCCATTGCCTCCACTAACAAATTGAACCAAAACCGTAGGAGATTGCATCGCATCCTTCGGCAAACAAATCGAAAGTTAGGGAGATTTCCATCGCATCCGCTAACCAACGAGAATAAGACCGCAGGAGATTGCATCGCATCCTTTGGGTCACAAATCTAAAGTTAGGGAGATTTCCATTGTCTCCGCTAATAAGTGATAACTATGCCGCAAGAGATTGCATCGCATCCTTTGGCAAACAAATCGTATGACAGCGACCATTCTGGCTACCTTCCTGCTTCAACATTTAATATACACAATATGCAATGACGTGTATAACATTGAAAATGCAGATGCAAACTTAGGGCGGCTCCTAGGAGGACAATGACGCCTAAGGACTACCACTGAGCCTCATTACTGTACCGTCAGTTACTTCTGAGATGTGCACCCAGATAGATAGACGCTGAATGGGCTGGCGTGCCCTAGTTGACGGAATTGTGCTTGCGTGCCCCTTCTTTGATGCCTGGACAGATGTGCCAGACAGATACTTTGCTTGGCCTTAGGCTGACGTGCCCTTGCTGTTCATAAGTTTCCACAACTTGTGGATTACAGGAGTTGGGGTAGCAATGTAAAAGTTGCATTTTCTAGCCGCTAATATCTAATTTGCATTGACAAGTGACCTGAATTGACACACAGACTCGCCTAGCTCAAATGAAAAGGGAGAAAAAGTCCCAGGGTACAATGCGAACCCTTTGACACACAGAACACAATGAAATTTTGGGCATTAAGCGGCCAAAATTCACAACATTCCTTAGACAGGTGAAACTGACACTTATGAAAGTGAAAAAGGTACAAAAACCTGTACAAACAAAATTGAGAAAAGTATCTCGACATGACAGTTGATTGAAAATCTAGAAAAATGTCACAAAGATGGACATAAGACACAAATGATGACTCATATAGGCCCGGACTGAAACCGACACCCCCGTGCAGTCACATTAAGTCCACATGACTTGCATGGTATGACAAGACTTGGCAAAAGCCCCTGGAACGTCATTCGAGGGCAGTAGCATGCTACCGCTGGAATTGAAAAAGCACGCACAGGACTGAGACCAATGCGAATCACTTTGAACAAATGCGCGTGACTATAAGCTAGCCGCGAGGCTGCAGCTGCTCATACCAGACCTCGCTGAACTTAGAATAAACTATGAGCCAATAGGCTTCTAGCATTTCGTTTTGTTTTTGATGCTTCAAATATTTAAGACTTATGCTCAGCCTGTAATAGAAATAGCAGTTTTGTAATAAAATTGAAAGACTAAGGTTTTTCCCCTTCTGGTTCCTCCAATGCAGCTTGATCTTTGATCCTCTTCGGCTTTTGATGTGTACCAAAACGTTAACCATGGATCCAGTTGATAGATTGTGACCGAGTCTCAAAGAGAGACTGCCTACGTATCCCAAGCTAGGGAATCAGGTCAAAACGTAGTTCAGGCTAAGGTTCACTCGTGTGTTTACCATGGATCAAATACCGTAAGTAAATTAATCTGGAAGCCGAGATTGGGGTGTCTACAACCAAGTCTTTGAGGCTGGCTTGTTGGCCTGCCTCAAAAAATCTGGTGTAGTAGAGTCTTCCCCCCTTTGGATAGAGATCGACCTCCCGAGCACCCAAGTTGTTGAGGAGCAGGAAGAGGCTGTAGAAGAAGACAGCCTGGACAGGGAGCTTAACGCCGATGTCCCCGAACAGCAAAATGTCGATGCTGATCAAACTGGAGAAGTGACCAACCCTGGCCAGAAGAAAGCCAATGGTGGTCCATCTGAGCCAAGCACTGCTGCGGACAACACAACTGCTTTGGCCTCTGCAGCTGCTCCAGCCTCCACGACTGCCCCAGCCTCTCCACCTGTCATCGAGGACCTGACAATTGAAGAGTAAGCTAGGTCTTTCTTCTCGTTGGTGATGATAACTGGAACTTCTTTTAATCAGTTTTGACTGGCCCTGCGTGGCCATTGGTATTGCCCTGCGTGGCACCGATACATTTCCATACATTTTAACTTTGTTGGTTCTGGCCCTTCGTGGCCTTTCTGAATGTCTCTGGTGGCCCTGTTTGGCCAGAACAATTTTTGCTTGGCCCTTCGTGGCCTTTCTTCAATGTAGGTGGCCGTCCCATGGCCAGAATGTTATGTGCTAAGTGTCTTCGTACTTAGCTTTATGCATGTTTACGTATGCTCCCCGGGCCTTAGTGGGTCTGCTGATGATTCAGCTGTATTCACATTTAAACTGTTGCAGGTTTCTCGTACCTTAAAATGATGCTAGAAGCAGTCGTAGCTTTGCCAGATAATATATGCACTCGTGTGTATTCAGAGTCTTGCTCGTACCCGAGCAAGCTGTTAACCATGTTCATATAATGTTGTATGTTCACGTGCGTGCTCAAGGTTTGTTCATACCCGAGCAACCTTCAAGTTTTTTTGAACTTAGAAATTGTTGCATGTCCACATATGCAGCCCATATGTTTCGTGCTTATGTCACCCAAATGTACTCGTACTTGGCCATAGTAATCCTGAGTTTATTCGTGCTCTGATTTACCCCAAACATATTCGTGTTTGAGAATAGTGTGCATAGTTTCGTATGTGTCCTGGGTATATTCTTACCCGAGCAAACAGTCAAGTATATTCGTACTTGACTTAATTCTGGGTGTATTCGTACCCGAGCAACAATCAAGTATATTCGTATTTGGCTTAATTCTGTGTGTATTCGTACCCGAGCAAACAGTCAAGTATATTCGTACTTGGCAAAATTCTGGGTGTATTCGTACCCGAGCAAACAGTCAAGTATATTCAGATTTGGCACTTCGTGTATTCGCACCGAGCATAAAGTATATTCGTACTTGGCAAAATTCTGGGTGTATTCGTATCCAAGCAGACAGTCAAATATATTCGTACTTGGCAAAATTTGAAACATTCAAAATTTCATTTAGTTACCCTATACCTCTGCTCCCCAATACGAAGTGAGGACTAAGGACATAGCTTGACTTCGTATTTAAAGCATAATAGAAGAAAAACTCGTAGAAAACAGTGTTTGTGTTACCCAAATCCGTGAACTTTATTCATAATTCAAAAATTCAAGGGGGCGTTACGCGTACCCCTTGCAACTAGTAAAAGTAAACACAAAAAAATTTTATTCGTAATTCCCACACAATCACGATGTGCATCTTAAACAGGATAAAAATGAAATCGAAATTCTTTACACGTAGAACTTCCTCAAGTTGTGAACATTCCAGGGCCTTGGCACCGGGTTCCCGTCCAGGTCTGTCAATCGATATGCCTCAATGCCCACAACCTCTGTAACTCGATATGGGCCCTCCCAATTGGCCCCCAGCTTGCCTTCGTTGGCCACCTTGGTGTTGCCGAGCACCTTTAATAGCACAAGGTCTCCAACACCAAACTCTCGTGGGTGGACATGCTTGTTGTAGTTTTTCATTAGCTGCTCCTGGTACGAGGCCAGGTGCACCAGAGCTCGTTCTCTCGTCTCCTCGGTGAGGTCTAGCTCAATTTCCAGGGCTCTATCATTACCCCCACTCTCCACCAATGTGGTCCTGTTGGTCGGCAATCCAACCTCCAGTGGAATCACAGCCTCCGTTCCGTATGCTAGCGAATAGGGAGTCTCTCCCGTAGACCTTCTAGGAGTTGTTCGGTGCGCCCACAGGACCAGTGGCAATTCGTCAGGCCACTTGTCTTTTGTTTTGTCCAACCGTTTCTTGATCCCGTCAAGTATAGTCTTGTTGGACGCCTCCGCCTGCCTATTGCTCTAAGGGTAGGTTGGTGTGGAGTAGTAGTTCCTTATTCCATATTGGGCACAAAAAGGTTTGAACTTTTTCTGGAACTGCGACCCATTATCAGTGATCAAAGAGTAAGGAACCCCAAATCGAGTGATGATACTTTTCCACATGAACCTTTCTATCATAGGTTCTGTGATTTTTGCCGGTGGTTCTGCTTCAATCCACTAGGTAAAGTAGTCCGTTTCTACCAACAGAAACTTCCTGTTCCCAGTAGCCTTGTGGAGTGGACCCACGATGTCCATTCCCCACGGCACAAACGGCCAAAGACTTGTCAAGAGCACCAGATCTTCGGCTGGTGTTCGGATCATAGGTGAGAACTTCTGACACTTCTCACAAATTTTCACATACACCTTTGCATCTTCTTGCATGTGCGGCCACCAGTAACCCTGGGTGATTGCACGGTGAGCAATGGATCTCCCACCTGCATGACTTCCGCATGTTCCCTCGTATATCTCGTGGAGAAATTTTTGCACCATCTCGGGATGCACACAAAGCAGGTACGGTCCAGTGAAGGACTTCCTGTACAATTTCCCCTCTGGTGATAGCCAAAACCTTGCAGATTTTGTCTTTATCTTGTGAGCCTCTTTTTTATCTGTGGGGAGTGTCCCATCTCGTAAGAACTCCACTATTGGGTCCATCCAACTTGGTCCTTGGTTCACGTCCAAGACCAATTTCACACTTTTACCAATGCTCGGCTCAGTAAGATAATCCACTGCCACCTTTCTCCTGAACTCTGTTGGCACAGCCGCTGCCAACCAAGCCAGTGAGTCAGCGTGGGCGTTCTGCCCAGAGCTTATCTGCTCAATGTGTACCTTCTCAAAGGTGTCAAGCAAATCCTTGTTGCCTCCACGTAAGCTGTCATCTTCTCATTCCGGGCCTCATACTCCCTGGACAGCTGATTCACCACGAGTTGTGAATCACAGAATACTCGAACTCTCTTAACTTTTAAGGTCTTCGCGCTTCGTAATCCTGCCAAGAGTGCCTCGTACTCGGCCACGTTGTTTGACGCTGAAACCCAGGCGCAAGGACAACTCGATCATAACTCCTTCAGTGGGGAAAAGCACCACCCCAATTCCAGATCCGGTGTTGCATGCGGATCCATCAACAAAAGCTTCCATTCCAAAGGGTCCTGCTCGGCGGATGCCTTTTGCTTCTCAGCTGCTGATGGCTCGACCAACCGCTCCTTTCGTAGGAGGCGGTGGAGCACTATGGGAGAGAACTCTGCCACAAAATCTACCAAAACTTGCCTTTTGACTGCGCGGGTGATAATCAATATCATACTAGCTCAATTCCACCGACCACGTTGATATCCATCTCGAGAAATCGGCCTTTCATAGCAATGACTAACGGGAACTCCGTGTAAACCACAACTTTGTGACTTTGGAAGTAATGGGGCAACTTCTTTGCCGCTGTCCTCAATGCCAGGACCAATTTTTCAAGGGGCGTATATCTCGCCTCTGCATCCAATAACGTCTTGCTCACGTAATAGACAGGGATTTGCTCGGATCCGTTGTTCCTCAGTAAGACCGCACTTACAGCATGTTCAGAGACTGCTAAGTACAAGGTCAAGATCTCACCAGGCTCAGGGGTTGACAGGAGTGGGGCTGCCGCCAAGTACTTCTTCAGGTCTTGGAACGCTTGCTCACACTTTGCTTCCCATTCATAACCTTCTCTTTTCTTCAGCAATTGAAAGAAAGGTCTACACTTGTCGCTCGACCGACTAATGAACCTATTAAGGGCTGCCGCCATCCCCGTTAATCGCTGGACCTCCTTCGTGGTCCTTAGACTCTGTAGCTTCTGCAAAGCTACAATTTGATCGGGATTCGCCTCTGTCCCTCTAATGGTCACCAGGTGACCCAGGAACTTTCCAGAACTTACTCCAAACGCACATTTCGAGGCGTTGAGCTTCAGCTTATACTCCCTCAGTATCTCAAAAGCTTCTTTCAGATCAGCGATGTGGTCCCGTTTCTTCTTGCTTTTCACCACCATATCGTCTATGTACACCTCCATGGTCTTGCCGAGCAACTTTTTTAGCATAATCGTTGCTAGTCTCTGGTAAGTTGCTCCAGCATTCCTCAGACCAAAGGGTATAACACTGTAACAATACAGCCCTCGTGATGTGATAAAAGACGTCTTCTCCTGATCGGGGCCATACATGGCTATCTGGTGATATTCTCGATAAGCGTCGAGAAAACTCATACGTCCATACTCAGCTGTTGCATCCACCAACTGATCTATCCTGGGCAGGGGAAAACTGTCTTTTGGACACGCCTTGTTTAGATCTGTGAAGTCGACGCAAACTCGCCACTTCCCATTCTTCTTTTTCACCACCACTGTGTTGGATAACCACTCGGGGTAGTACACCTCTCGTATCGCCTTTGCCTCGAGCAAACGATCGACTTCCTCGATAACAGCATCCACATGCTGCACGGCAGATCTTCTTTTCTTCTGCATTACAGGTCTGTGTTGTGGGTCCACATTCAGGTGGTGGCAAATCACGTTTGCATCCACCCCAGGCATCTCCTCGGGCACCCAAGCAAACACATCAACGTGCTCTTTGAGAAACTCCACCAACTCTTCCTCTTCTTCTTTGCACAGATTTTTCCCAATCAGGAAATACCTTTCAGGATCATTCTCGTTGATCTGGACTTTCTTCAATCCTTCCACCACTTTCTCGGCTGGATTCCCTCCGACATCCTCGATGGTTGGCTGGTTGGTGACCTCGACTGTTTGCACCAACTGTGCCTTGGGTGCCTTCTTGATTATGGAAACCAAGCATTGTTGGGCTATCTTTTGGTTCTCCCTTATTCTCTCAATACCGTTGGACCCTGGAAACTTTACCATCTGATGGTAGGTGGAGGAAACCGCCCTCATTTTGTGTAACCAGGTTCTTCCTATAATCGCGTTATAGGAAGATGGCACGTCCACCACTAAGAAGTCGGTTCTCAGAACCACCGTTCCTGCCCGAACAGGAAGGGTCACCTTGCCCAATGGCCAGACTGCCCATGCACTGAACCCGACCAACGGAGTTACTGACTGTACCAAGTCCGCCTGTGCCAACTCCAATTTCTTGAATGCGTTGTAATAAAGCACCTCAGTGCAACTTCCTGAATCCACCAGGATCCTCTCCATGTCATATTTCCCAATTCGTAGGGTTATGACAAGAGTATCATTGTGCGGCACTTGGACTCCTCCCAGGTCCTTATCTGTGAAGACTATGCCCTCGTCGCACCCTCCTGCTTCACGCCCTCGTTTCTTTCCCAACCGCATCACGTGCTGGTCGTGCTTTACTTGCCTCTGGAGCAATCTCACCTCATTTCTCGTATAAGGTGTGGCCAATCCATGTATCATATGGATCACGCCCCTTGGATTCTGCTCGTAACCCAGCTCCATTGCTTTCTCAGCACCCTTGTACTCCTCTTGGATGAACTCCTTCAGGTATCCACGTGAGACCAGGTCATCAAGGTGCTGCTTGAACATCTCGCAGTCCTCTGCCTTGTGACCCCAGTCCTTGTGGTAACTGCAGTGCTAACTCGTAGCCCTTCTTGCATCTTTATCACCTTCCAGCCTTGGAGGCCACTTGAAGTACGAGCGATTCTTTATTCGATAAAGAACCCGATAAATCGGTTCTTTCCAAACCGTTGTTACTGAGAACGACTTTGGGTCAGGGGCGTGCTTCTCCCGGTACGACTCTTTCCTAGTCTGCCCATGTTCCTTCCTCTCTTTGTAAGACTTGAGCTCGGGCTTATCCACCTTCTTCGCAGGGCCTTTGACTTGCTCGGCACTCAACTTGCCATCTTCCCGTAGTATGTCATCCCCGTTCCTGACGTGCTGCTCAATTCGTTCCATCAGCTTCGCCAGTGTGCTCACTGGACTCATGTTCAAGGACTTTCGTAGCTCCCCCAATAGGCAACCCAGTCTTGAATTTTGCTATAGCATACTCCTCACTACAACTTTCAATCTCGTTGAAAGTTTCCCAATATTTCTTGGCGTAGTCCCTGATCGGCTCGTTTTCCCCCTGTTTCATATCGAAGAGACTCTCAAATGTCTTGGGGGGCTTCCTGCTCGTCAGGAACCAAACAGCGAATTCCTCGACCAACTGTGTCCATCCCCGTATGGTGTTCGGCCCCAACTTATGGAACCAAGATAGGGCCACCTTTCCCAAACTTGATGGGAACATCTTGCACATGATTGCGTCATCACCATCGTGCATGAACATCGCATGCTGGTAATGTTGTATGTGCGCCACTGGGTCTGCATTGGTTTCGTACAGGATAAACGTCCCGTGTTTAACCCTGCTCGGCAGCCTTGCTTCCTGCAATCTCTTTGCAAAAGGAGAAGTTTCTATGTTGCTAAGGGCTCTCTGTGCTGCTTCTCGTGCAGACATGGTCCCCTCCTCTGGCCCCTTTGCAGCCCTGGCATTATTTCTTTCCCAATCGGAATCAGGTATCTCGTACCTATCCCTGTGGTGCTTCCTGCTCCCTCTTTCCTCGGGAGAGGAACTCTTGCTCCTGCTTCTCCTTTTTCGTGAAGAAGCCCTCAACCGCTTTGGAGTGAGACTCCTGCTCCTTCTTTTTCGTGAAGAAGCTCTCTTGTACCCTGCCATATCCAGCCCTTCTTTTTTGGACTTTCTTCGTGAAAGCCCAGAATCCTCCGAATGTTCTCGTATCCGTTGCAGTTGTTGAATCTCATATTCTCGCCTCCTAATCAGGCGAGCGTATTCCTCTATTTCCTGTCTCTGTTTATCCAGGATATCTTCCTTGCTGTGCACGCTTTTCGAACGTGCCACTGATTCCCTCCCACGGCGGGACTTACTCCTTCTCGTGGATCCTGTGGCTGTCCTTCCGTCCTTGTTTCTGGAATCGCCATGGATCGTCAGGGGGCGGTCCTTGCTCGTGGTCCTTCCCGCACGCCCACCGTCGGGCTTCCTCGAAGGGCTTGGCGGGGATTTGTCACCTCCCCCACCCAGCTGATTGTTTGGGTCAAGTGGAGTTTTTGGATGTTCTTCCACCATGATCGCTTTTTCAAAGGGATCTCTTTCGTTTCCCACAGACAGCGCCAATTGTAAGTGCAAGAAACCGAAAGAGCCTTTGAACCACACCGAATCGTAACGGCTACTTCGAACCCCTCGCCGAAATCCTAGTGCACCGCCGGAGTTCAACCTGTAAAACAGACAAAGGGTGAGCACACCTTTGCCTTCTCGTGGCAAAAGCCCTTCGATGCCAAAGTTAGTATCTCGTAATAGTAAAAACCCTAATTATCAATAGGTAATGAGCAAATAGCTAAGAGTTGCGTACCTTTTCCTCTAGGTTTACCTCATATTTATAGATCCACTCATGCTTGCTGTCCAAGTCATCTCGTTGCCCTAAGTTTCCTTTCTTGTAAAGGGAATCCAGAATATCAGGGATTCTCATTTCCTTAACTGTATATTACCTTATAGACCATTTAGAAACTTCTTCCTTAATTGGCCGTTCACCCCATTCCTGTTGGGTATCTTATCCAGACATTGTTTCCTTACTGGGTATTTGCCATCTCTGGACCCCTCTGGAGCGTCTCCTGGCACCTCCTCCAGAATACTGCTCCTGTTCGGCCCTCTCGTTGCCGAACAGTTTATCTGGACTAATGATCTCTCATATCATTGGTCCTTTCACCATGCGACTGGTCCGACAACTTCTCTTGCTCTTTGGACCATACACCTGCTCGGGTCTCTTGGACCTGGGACCTCTCATGTACCCGGTCCTTACTGCCGTTCGCCGTACTGCACGGCGGATGCTCCGATTACATTTATCCCGGGCCCCACGTACCACGTGTTCGGGCCTCTTTTGTACCTGTTCGGGATTACCTTCCCACACTTGGTCTTTATTATTGTGTTAAAAGATGTATGAATATTTATTTCCTCCTCTTTTTTTTTTCTTTTTTTTTAATTTTCATATGTGAGGGATAAGATACGAATTTCAAAGCCCGAACAAATGGTGAAATTTCATTTCTCATTCCTTCAAATTCCGCCCAAAATTGGGCTTAGTAATCACGTTCAATATTTTTTATTTATTTAAAATGGTAAAACTAGTAAATACCTAAGAATCATTAGGGTATTTTGGTAATTGGACGTAAAATGGGAAAATGCAATACCTCAAAAAGGACCTCAGGAGCTCATTTTGGGTTCTTGCCTCTAAAGTGAAATTCAGTGAATGAGTTTTGTGAAAATGAGTTATAGAATTGAGGAGCCACAAACACTCAAAATGCAAAAATGACAATCTGAAAATGCAATAAGTACCCAACCAAACACCCCTCTCTTGAAGATTTTGGGACTGCTATCATGATAAAAATGCTTAAGTGTGGGAAATTTTAGCCTGAGCGTAATATCACTTACAACGGCTTCAATGACAAGTTTGTTAAACAGAAGTCGCTCCAATTTGAAGGTCTTTGGTGGGTTGATGTCTCTTCTTGTTCAAGTTGACAACTTGCTTAGTCAAAACGTACTTTTTTTAGGAAAATGCTAAGGCCACTGATGGTGCACGGCACGCGGGGATCACTGTTCAGCACGCATGATCCGAGTTGCTCAATAATTTTAAATAGTAATGTTTTGAGTGGTTCAGAAAAAAATCAGCTCAATCCGATATGTAATTAGTATAAAAAATACAAGATTGGATCAAGCACCTACATATATCGGATTGAGCTGATTTTTCACTACCCCACACGAAAAAAATATTTTAAAATTATTAAATGGCTCGAATCATTTGTGTGGGTCCTGTGTGCTGGTATGTGCACCCTCGGTGGCCATAGAGGGGGCTTTTTTTTTGGAAAAATTTCAAAAAAGCACCCGAACTTTCTAACAACTTGCAAAAAAATACCTGGACTTTCATTATTAACAAAAAAACACCTGAACTTAGCATTCCGTTAGCAATTAGGCTCCTGTCGTCCAATTCCGTCTAGTCCTAACGGATGGAGCTAACAGAAGGCGTTAACTTTTTATTTTTTTTACTTTTTACATTCAAAAATTACTTTTAAATATTTCTTTCTTTATTGGTAAATAAATATCCAATAAAATTCTTTTTTTCCTTAACTATTTATCAAAAATTACTTTAACTCTATTTTTTACTATTTACAAAAATAACTTTAACCACCATCTTTTTTGTTACTTTCAAATTTTACCTTTCCCCCTCTCTCTCTCCCTCTCTCTCTCTCTCTTTCTCTCTCTCCCTCTTTTTTTTTTAGAACTTTAACCCTACACCACCAATCAATCCCACAATCAACTGCCAAAACTCTATCTCTAATTTAAGAAATTCAAAATTACTTTTAACCTCCTTTTTTTAGCATTCCTGTTTTTTATATTTTTTACTTCCAAATTTACTTTTAACTTTTTATTTTTAGTAGTAAATAAGTACTCCCTCCGTCCCTAAATAAGTGTCAGGCGCGCAAAATTAGGCTTTACAAAAGATACATGTTTTTTGTTAAAAAATCTAATTTTTTTCCACAATCTAATAGAACCCATTGCCATCTATTGATTTGTGAAAAAAATTGATTTTTCTAACGGAACAAATGCATTTTTTTAAAGGCCTAGGTTTGCGCGCCGGACACTTATTTAGGGACAGAGGGAGTATGAAATAAAGTTTTTTTCTTACTATTTATCAAAAATTACTTTAACTCTAATCTTTACTATTTATAATAATAACTTTAAGATCCCCCCATTTTTACTTTCAAATACTCTCTTTCTCTCTCTCTCCACTGATGAAAATCCTCCCCCTCTTCTCTCCACCGATCAGTAATTTTTGATAAATAATAAGAAAAAAAAATATTGCATACTTATTTACTACTCCTACTAAAATAAAGAGTTAAAAGTAATTTTGGAAGTAAAAAATATAAAAAACAGGAATGCTAAAAAAAAGGTGGTTAAAAGTAATTTTGAATTTCTGAAATTAGAGCTAGAGCTGTGGTAGTTGATTGTGAGATTGATTGGTGGTGTAGAGTTAAAGTTCTAAAAAAAAAGTGGGAGAGAAAGAGAGAGAGAGAGAGAGAGAGAGAGAGAAGGGGAAAAGTAAAATTTGAAAGTAACAAAAAGGATGGTGGTTAATATTATTTTTGTAAATAGTAAAATATAGAGTTAAAGTAATTTGTGATAAATAGTAAGAAAAAAAGGAACTTTATTGCATATTTATTTACCAATAAAGAAAGAAATAGCTAAAAGTAATTTTTGAATGTAAAAAGTAAAAAAAAATAAAAAGTTAATGTCTTCCGTTAGCTCCATCCGTTAGGACTCGACGGAATTGGACGGTAGGGGCCTAATTGCTAACGGAATGCTAAGTTCAGGTGTTTTTTTGTCAATAATGAAAGTCCAGGTATTTTTTTGCAAGTTGTCAGAAAGTTCAGGTGCTTTTTTGAAATTTTTCCTTTTTTTTTTTTTTTGGATACTTCATTTTTTTTTTAATCAGAGCCCTTATTGTATAATTTCAACACAACTCTTTTACTTTTCAAGTATTATTACCCCACCAATATTAGGAAATCAAGTGATAGAGATGCTACGAGGATAGGCGTTCCACTTTTAAAAAAAATACTTCTTGGGAAAAAGAAAATAATTTCAAACTCAAATATAATGTAAATGAAAAAAAAATTTAATTTTTTTTTTGCACCGTTTAAAAGATTTTAATGAGATCTATCAAACAAGATCCATATTGGTAGGAGAATTATTTGCGTAAACACATATTTTTTGAGCTTGAAATTACCTCCTTTTCAAAAATTACTTTTTTGAGAAAATGGAACACCGGTCTAAGTAAAAAACAACGTTTTTATTGTTTGACTTTGTGGAAAAATGAGAGGAAAGACAACAATAACCTAAACAATATATAGGAGGAAATAAAAAGAAAGAGTGAGGAAAAATAATACTTCGAAAAATCCTACTAGATTTTCCCCATTTTTACTAGGGTTGCAAAAAAGTCGTGCCGAGCTGAATTTTAGCACGCTCAGACTTATTTGTTAAATTTTTTAGTGAGCTTGAGCCCAAGCCCCATGAAATTGGGACAAGCCGAGCTGACCTACGTTTAAGTTGAGCTCAAACTTGTTTACGGACATGTTAAGGCGTGAAGTCTGATCAGGTTGACAGTCGAGTCGATTGTGCCACAATATCAGACCGCAGGTTCGCGAAGAAAGAAAAAAGAGGGGTGCTTGCATCATTTTCTGTCCAAAAAGGGGTAAAAAAAAATACTGTATTAAATAAAAAATATTTGAAAAGGATTAGCACGGAGTACTATGTGTTTTTTTTTTTATCCTACGGAGTAGTATGTTTGGGACTTGTGAAAAAAAGAGAAAGAAACGAAAAGGGAAAATTTTACTAACCTCCCCTGAGGTTTCTGACACAAACAGATACCTCCCCTAAGGTTTCTGAAATAACACTATCCTCCCTTCCTTTTCTGACACAGCAAAAAGGAACCCCTCTGCTGTTACTTTTCAAAGGATGGTGTTAAAATTGGCAAAGGAAATAAATTGCATAGAGTTATTTGGAATGAATCACACCTCACTTTCATTTTTTTGGAATGAATCAAGTTCAAAACAACTAGGCGTAATATATATATTTTTTGCAAAATTTTTTATATTTTTCTTTTGTCAGTAAAATTAAAAAAAATAGAGAGTTGTTTGAATCAAATTTATGTCAAAGTCGAAATAATTGACTTGTTTGGGCTTTATAGAATTGCTTCTTGACAATTACAATAAAAAAATTCCCCAATTTTGTATTGAAACAAAAAAAAAAAAAATTGGAAAGAGAGTTTATACTCGTGGATTTATTTTTGTTTGCGAAATGGCATGAAAAGGGTCCATCTTTTATATTTTGTTTTAAACTTGTTGTCGCTCTTATGCTACCACCACCATCTCATACCACCATTATTTTTTTGTGTCTTGAAATCTGCCACAACTATCCCATTCACTTAGGCGTGGTTTGGCTTAATAATCTTTTTTTTAAAACTATTGCCTAATCAACTTGTTCCCTCACCATTTAACATACCGTGCCCTACAGAATCAATTACACTCAATCAAGCTTACCTTCTAACATTTGGGTACTGAGAATTTAACAATATTGTGCAATGAAGCAATGCACATGGACAATTGTCTTGGCTTTTTGCAATGGTGTAATCTTTAGGTTGAAAAATGTATGGAATACATCTTCCTTTTCCATAAGGTCCTTGCTCTAACAACATCTGCATTTTTTGTGTGCCCCATTGCTAACCCGAGTATTCCATCTTCTTGAAGTTCACAAAACATTCGAACTATATCACAACTTGTACATTCTCTTTTATATTCTAGGATCATGCTTGAAATTTGGTGGTCCTTCAAAAATTCAAGAAACACTAGAGAATGTTGAAATGAACCAATAATCTAAAAAAAAAATTATGCAAATTAAACTAACAAAGGCAATTGTTTTAGGATAAATAAAAAAATAATTAGTAAGCCAAATCACGCCTAAGTGTTGTGGCGCATTTGAAGACATAAAAAAAATAATGGTGGTACGAGATGGCGGAGGCTGCATAAGAGCGAGAACAAGTTTAAAATAAAACATAAAAGTTGGACCCCCTTCATGTCATTTCGCAAATAAAAATAAATTCACGAGTATAAACTCTCTTTCCATTTTTTTTGTGTCAACGCGATGGGGAATTTTCTTAATTATAATCGTCAAAAGTAATTCCATAAAGCCACAACAAGTTAATTATTTCAGCTTTGATATAAATTTGATTTCACAAAACTCTATTTTCTTAAATTTCATTGACAAACAAAAATAAAAATAAAAATAAAAAGATTACACCGTTGTTTTTAAGTTGATTCATTCCAAAAAACGAAGGTGACAGAAGAGTGATTCATTCCAAATAATGCTGTGCAATTTGTTTCCTTTGTCATGAGGGTATTTTTGTACTTCTCTCACCAATGTTAACACCATCCTTTGAAAAGTAACGGCAGGGGGTCTCTTTTTGCTGTGTCAGAAAAGGAAGGGAGGTTAGTGTTATTTCAGAAACCTCAGGGGAGGTATCTGTTTGTGTCAGAAACCTCAGGAGAGGTTAGTGAAATTTGCCGAAAGAAAAATAATTAAGAGAGAAAATATTAAGAAAGTTGTTAGAGAAAATAGAAGGAAAGTTGTAGTATTGATTTTGTTGTTTTCCATTCATCTTGGGCACCGCTATTCGCAGTCCTTTATTTTCTCCCGTAGTTCGTTAAAAATTTACATACGTTTGGATAGTTAGTTATCGAAATTTAGATACATTTTAACAGTTAGTTACCGAAATTAAGATACATTTTTAGCATCTAATTACCGAAATATATGTTTCTTGTGCATTTCCGACATGTAGTTATCGAAATATAATCTTGTTTTCAACAGCTATTTACCGCAATGTATATTCGACAGTTGCTTACCGAAGATTAAACATATTTTTAACATATAATTACCAAAATATAATTTTTAAAAATTTTTAACGAGTTATGAAAAAAAATAGAAAATTGCGAATAGTCGCCCCTTCATCTTTCCATAGGAATCCAAACAAGGGAGAGGAGGGAAATTCTTAATACTCCCTTCCTTTTCCTTCTCTTTTCCCAACTTCCACACAAAGCCTAAGGAAGCACCGCTGTTGTGTAACCGGTCTTCAACCTCAATTCCAGACACAGACCATTTTCCCCCAAGTTCCCGAGAAAACATTTTCCCGGGAAAATGCCCAATCAGGACGACATCCGTAATCTCCCCATCGACATTGCTTTCGCTCGCCTAGGAGGTAAATCCTCTCTCTCTCTCGCTCTCGGCGTAATTTGGTTTATTTTAATTGTGTAATTTGATTTGATGAATCGTGATAATGATTGAAGAATGGTTGGTTGATCGGAAGAGAATACCGTCCGATTGGCGAAAACGGCTGGCGGCAGTGAGAGCTAAGGTATCGGCGGCGTTTTCGTCGCTCCCCAAGGACATCGATCCTTACTTCCAAACCCTAGACCCCGAAGGTTACTTTTATTTTCTCTTAACCTTGTCCTTTGTCTCACGTTTTTCCCGTTTGCCTCTTGTGTCGCTTCACTTCATTTGCAACAATTTGTTATGTGTTTTTTTTTTTTTTTTTTTTTGGGTGTGCGTCAGTGGTAGTGTTCTAAACCTTGGAATGATTCGCTCGGGAAATTAAACCCTTTGTTTCCTCATCTCATTTCTTTTCTATGGGAAACGAAGAAAAAGGGACAAATCATACCAATTTAGATTAGGGTATTTGGTGGATGTTTAAACATGTACGGGCATGATATAGAAGATGAATGAGAATGTTAAGAAATATGAAAGTTTATTAATTGTTGGGACGGTGCCATGGACAGAGTCAGGAATTTGTTTTGGGGGCCCGGGATTAGACAAAGAATTTTGTAAAGTAATTTTGAAGTTTCCTCACTAGCTTTTTTTACGTAGTGCTATTACATTAGCATATCTATGTTGGTATGTTCATCCAATACAAAAAAGGTTGGTATGTTCATAATTTTTTAATTTCCATCCTTCTATTTGATCATTGTGATTTATTAGACACTAAAATCTCCACTAGCTATAAAGCTCTTACTTTTATTATGTACGACTATTGATGAAAAGAATATGATGTATGAACCAGTACAAAATGAAATGAAAATATTTTGGATTAAGGCTTTAATATAAGTTCTATAATTATGTTGGGGGAGGGGGGCAGGGCCGCCCCATGGTTCCCTCCCCATGCTTTCCCTGTGTCCCTGGATGGTGCACTCTACACTTTGAATAGAGATATACCTACACATATAGCCAATGCATTAACTGGCTATGTTTTTTCCTTGTTATGTTCTGTACAGATTGGCTATGGTCATTCTAATATGTCTATGCTCAAATTTACTTGATGAATAACGCTGCACATCAGAGTGGTTAGACTAAAAGGATAATGCTGAACGCGAAAACATCACTTTTGAAGTTCACAGTTGAACGCTGAGATTTATTTGTTGCATGGATATGTTGAGTTCTGTGGATTCTTAGTAGTCAAGATGTGGCAACATAGTGACGTACTGAAATTTTAGATTGGAAGTTCAAGAAATCTTGCTTAGTACTGAATTTTTCTTCGTTATTACATACTATTCTGTTGTTCTATGATATTTTGTACTTCATCCTTTCAGGAATTGGTTACTTGGAAGCCAAACAAATATATGATATTCTTCTGAAGTCGGCTCCAGAAAGCCGTAATATTTTTGGCCGGCTTTCAGGTGCTTCTGTAAGAACTATAAAGACTCTCTCTCTCTCTCTCTCTCTCTCTCTCTCTCTCTCTCTCCTTGCAACTTTTTCTACATATTATGCTCAACCTTTTTTTCACCTATGGCAGGGTACTTGGGAGTCGATTGTGCGATCATTCGAGAAAGATCATATTTACCTTGGGGAGGCTGCACAGACAATGGTTCAAAATGTTAATTATGAAATGTGAGGGCTCCCATGATCGTCTGCTCGGTTAATACCGAAAGTCCATAACAATATGTTCTTAATGTTACTGTGATCTATGTTATTTATCAATTTTATTTCATGCTTGAAGCCCATATCAGAAGAAGCAGGTTCAAAGGACTCAGCAGCAACTTTCTGAACTAGAGCGCAAGGAAGCTGATATTAAAAGAAATGCAGCACTTTCAGCTGCTAAATTTTTGGAGGCTTGTCAAGAGCTAGGATTGCAGGTGCGAGACCGCAATATTGTTTGTCTACTCCTTTCAAGAGCAAACCGTTTACGTTAGAGCTGTTTTTCTTAGCAGGGAACAAATGTGAGGTTGGAACTGTTAGAAACTGCAAAGACATCTCTCCCAAACACATTTAAGAGGATTCTGGAAGTTTTAAGCGGTGATTCTGTGTCGCAGGCCATTGAGTTTTATTCAAGTTTTATCCGAGATGTGCATTCCGAAAAGGACGTAAGAACATTAGAAATTTTGGTTTAGGAAGTTTTTTGCTAAATGAATAGTGCTAACTCCTAATGGTTTGGTTGAGTTTTTGTAACTTCATTGTTGCTAGAGATGTACTGCTGTAGCATAATGCAGTTTTCTTTAGTCGGGAAAATCGAGATGGGGATGATTTTGTTGTGTGCCATCAATAACTGTGATTGTTTGTTGTGGTTGCAGAAAGCTGTGAGGACTGTTTTACCAAATCTAAGGAACATTCTTGAAAATCCCCCTTCTCTGAGTGTTTCTCTGGGCTCTGAAGTTCTTGATACAATGAAAGTTGAAGCCAGTGTTGATGAATCAAACTATGCAACAGGGGACATGGATGTTGCAGCTGATATTATTGATTGGGATATTACTGTCGACAGCTCTCAGATTGATTGGGATATTGGTACTGTGGAAGAAACAGATGATGCTGGCAATGGATTGGGTCCTTATGAGATGGTGAATGCCAGTGAGATTTTTCCAAATTCTTCACCAAATGAGGGTGTGGAATCTGATATGACATTGACAAACAAAGAGGAAGATGGCCTGGTGCCAGATGTTTCTGTATTGGATATATCTTGGGATATTGGTGTTGAACATCCTCGAGTTGATTTGATTAAAGATGTTGGCTTGTCAAACACAATGCCAGAATATCATACATCTATTCCAGATATAGTGACTGAAAACCAGGGAGTTCCTGAACAGAAGAGCCAGCTTTTGGAAACGGAGTACAGGAATAAGGTTCTCGATGACTTATTTGAGGTATGTCTTTATATTCCATGTGCAAAAGAGCAGGAATATGTATTATTACCTTTTGGGTGCACGTAATTTCTTTCATTGCCTTTTGATGAGCATATCAAAGCTTGTTGACACGAATTGACGTTTTATCCCCAGATTAAAGCGTTCTTGTATCAACGGTTGATGGAGTTGACAAATGATGAAACTCTGTCCTTACAACATCAAGTCCAGGCAGTTGCTCCTTTGGTGTTGCAGCAGTATGCTTCTGACACAATTCAGAAAATGCTATCTGATGTCTCTTCGGCCATCTCTTCATTGACCAATAGAAAAACTCGTGATCTGATCATGATTCTCAACTCAAAAAGGTGCTACAACTTTGTTTCAACAGGCTTTATACCTAGTCCATTTTGTTCACCCTCAAATTTTGTCCTCTTGAGAACGCGCAAATGACAATTGAATTATGCTTACAAGACTCTTCTATTGTAGTTGATTGGAGCCTATTTATGGTACTACTGCTACCAACTCACGAATGTCTTCATTTCTAATCCTATCTCTCCTATTCCTATCACCACACAAAACAAATGAATCTGATAAACTGTATGGATTATAAGGCCCTTGTCTGAGCTGAATGGTGAAAAAGGATCTATGATGCCCATTCATATTAATATGGACGCAATCTTCGTTTGGGTTGTTGCGAGGAAATTAGTGTTTGTTGTGACCATTTCAGGAGTTCTTCTGTTCCTACCCTGACGGTTCAGAATAACTACTGGACTTTTTCTTCTACCCACTTAGTAACACAAAGTATTGTTTTTGGTGTCCGGTTTTGTGACCTCATTATAACCACACTTATTACTATTCCTGATGAGTTCTGGCAATATCAAGTATTTGACTGGGATCGAAATTTCAGATTTCAAGATAGACTAGTGAGTACGCTAGAGGAAAAGAAACTCCATGAAGTGAAGCTAAAGGAGGGTTTGAAGGACTTGGCTGTCAAACGCATGGAGCTTCAGAATTCATTGACATCATTATGGCCAAAGCAGGTGAGTTCTCCATTCCATCATTGCTTAATTGAATGATCATGCCGATAACACCAGAGCACCAGTCATCTGACTTGGTGATATTGACTTTTTGTTTGCATGTTCCTTTTCCTCTATAAATCCTCCCACAGATCCATGATCCAATCACAACCTTAAATTGGAGGATCTTATAAGTTATTGCACTACTCGATGTACAATTCACATGGAACATGCCGGTTCTACTATAAATCTGACTCGTTCCTGGCGCTTTTGCATTCATGAAAATAGAGATCATATGTTAATTCATCTCTCGATTCCTCTCTGACAATTGCCATAATTTTCGGTAAATAGATCTAATGTGGGAAATGATGAATGTACATGCTTACGTTTGACACCTCTCTCGCTCTCGCTCTCTCTCTCTCACACACACACACTTACACTTAGAAATTGAGGATTATCCGGTTACCAACACATCCGTCCCTGCCTTAAGTCTTTCGGTAGTTGAAGGTTTTGATAGGTAATGTTTTTTGGTATCAATTGCAGGAAGCAGTGGTGGCAAAAACCAGAGAGTTGAAAAGGCTTTGTGAGAGTACATTGTCAACCATGTTTGAAGGAAGACCTGTCAATATAATAGGGGAGATCAATGCTCTGTTAAGCTGTAGTCATACTGCATAGATTTGCTTTCTGTTCAGAAAAAAGGAAAAAAATACTGCATAAATCGTCGGGCAACAGATAGCTAGTGTAACGTCATCTTATAGATTCAAATTAGCAATATACTCTTTTCAGCTATTGATCAAATTCTAGTGCTCGATAAGCATTTCAGAAGCTGTCTTTTGTGTTCATTCAAGCAGCCCGAAAAGGCTTCTCTATATAATCTGTTGCTGTTGCTGTTGCAGTGGTGGTGTAGGGGAGGTGGTGGCCCTGGGAAAGAATGGATAAAGAAAACTGAAACTTGTCGGTTTTTTCAAAAGAAAAACCAAAAACCACGGTTAAAAAATCGGGTAAAAACTGTCAACGGTCGGTATGGATCAGTTTCGGTATCCATTATTCAGATGAATTATCATCTCTAGTCACATCTTCTGTTTTTTAGTCAGACAGAAAGTTTTACGTTGAAAAATATAGATTTAAAAGCTGATTAATCCTCTGTTATATCTTTCACATCAAACTCATAAAGGAAAATTTGGCAATTAAATTCGAGGGAAAGCATAGAAATCGTTTTAGAAAGTACTAAAAATGTGATGGTTAATTGAAGGATATACCTCTTGTTTTGGTTTGGTTCAATTTGTCGTACTTTTTTTTTCCTTCTTTCCATTTGTTGTGAACTTCTTAGTGATATTTTATATTACTACTAATAATAATAACAAAATAAGTTTGGTTTTTGGAATTCATCTCGAAAGAAGAAATCAATTGTAAGTACTACTTCCATCCGAAAAACCTTGGCCTTCGCAAAACGAAATTCTTAAAATGATTATTAGCTTTTGAAAAAAATTTAAACTTTTTACCGCGGTTACTAAATATTAATAAGTTATTTTAATTTATAAGAAAAATTTTGAATTTTTCTTGATAAAAATATTTTTTCTTTACGTTCTCATTTTACGGATTGAATTTTTCTTGATAAAAATATTTTTCTTTACGTTCTCATTTTACGGATTGAAAAATCTCTCGATCAAAAGAAGATTGTGGCGACATAGTATCAAAGCTTGAACTTGATTGGACAAAATGAATGATTTGGTAAAATAATAAACAAATAGATCACCAATAATTGGTTGAATGGTTGGAAGGTGAACTTGGTTGGACAAAGTCTAGGTTCAAGTCCCATAGCTTTTCATTGAGGCTAAATATACTCTTTAACACTATTCACAAACCAATCCGAGCTTTATGTTCTAATCGGTTGGCTATATGAACCTTTTTTTTCCATTGAGTTCTGTCAAGGGCCACTTGTTCACAAAAATCTACTATACTCAAATCTTTGTGCACCACAGTATTTAATGTCAATTTAGGTCTACCTCTCCCCGTAGCATTACTACCCAAAACTATTCTATCTGCTCTCTTTACTACTGCATCTTTTGGTCTACGGTAGACATGCCCAAACCACCTTAGCCTATTCTCCATCAACTTCTCTTCTATAGGTGCTACATCTACCATCTCACAAACCGTTTCATTTCTAATCATGTCTCGTATAGTCTTACCGCACATCCACCTCAACATTCTCATTTCCGCTACACTTATCTTGTTCACGTTTCTTAACAGACCAACACTCTGTCCCATGAAGTATGTGACAGGTCTATAGAATTTTTTCTTCAATTTTGTGGGTACTTTCTTGTCACAAAGTACACCAGTAGCGCTCCTTCACTCGAGCCACCCCACTTTGGATCTTATGGGTCATATCATCGGACTCTTAACACTATCCTCGCATGATCGGAATCTTACTTTTGGCCCGATATAGATGCGGTGGATCTTTTACAGATAATGCGGTGGTGTGACCGGCATGCACTTCTATTTTGGTTACCGAAATAAATAGATCAAAGGGAAAAAAAAAAAAGTTCAAACAAACAAGCAACCGAACCACTTTGTTGGAATTCACTATTCAGAAAACGATTCCAGTCCACCCCCTGGTGTCTCTCCCCTCTCTCCCTCCCCCCGCCAATGGCGGAAGCAACAAATAACCAGACGACCGATGAAGCCGAAGATGACTACATGGGAGACCTCTCTCTGTTCCTTCCCCCAGAAGCCACTGATCCACCAAAATCTTCAAAAAAGGTCAGTTCCAAACTTACATACAAGTAGATATATTGACAATTAATTGCTATGTTTCTAATAAACAATGTAAAAACCCAATTTTTCTTTACTTTCAGGACTCAATCAGCAAAACCCATGTCCCCCAATCTTCAAACAAGAAACCCAAAACCCTAAACTGGCAAGAACAACGCAAGCTCAAGAGAGAGCAAAAGCAAGAGGAAGAGGACAAACAAACCCTAGCAAGCCTAGAATCAGCTATTCCCCAATCCAACATTGGGTTTAAGCTGTTGAAACAAATGGGTTACACCCCGGGTTCTGCGCTGGGGAAGGAGGGTTCCGGCCTGGCCGAGCCCGTTGGGGTGGAGATCCGGCGGACCCGGGCTGGGATCGGCCGGGAGGACCCTAGGAAGGAGAAGAGGAGGAGGGAGGACGAAATGATGGAGAGAGATAAGAGGAAGGAGGAGGAGTTGATGGCGGATTTCGGGTGGCGGCAGAAGGAGCAGTGGAGGAGCAGGAGAGTTGTGGTGAATTATCACAAGGCGAAGGCGGCGTTGGAGCAGTTGGAGAATAAGGAGGTGGTGGTGGAGGAGGCAGAGGAGAAGGATGAAGAGGATAGTGGAGATGAAGAGGAGGAAGAGGAGGAGGTGATAACAGAAGAGGTATGGTTACTTATTCAACCGTTTTGTTTCTGGGTATATAATTTTGAATTTTTTTGTATAAGCTTTACCTAATTGTGCTCTTGTACATTGTTTTTAAGCTCTTGTGCTTGCCTTTCTGACTTGCATATTTGCATCTGTATGTACAAGTGCACGCATATGTGTGCTTTGAAGTACATGTGTTTTTTGTGCTAATTTTAGCTCTTTGTATTGTCAATGTTCGATCAATTAAATCTTCAATATTGGGCTTAGGATTTGTATCTCAGTCTTTGATCATGGGAAGGAACAATGTTGTTTATTTGACTACTAGTTTGATGATGTTGGTGTGTGTGCTTCACTGATTGACTTGGAAGATTGGATTTGACATTGGGAGTTGATGTCATCATGTCATGGAATAAGGTTTTCATGGCCCTCTGATAAGTTGAACCATCATTCTTCAACCGAAATGACATTACTCTGTCGCAAAAGGTTCCCCATTTTTGGGAAACTGGAGTTTTCTGTCACTCATACTCGATTAAGTGGATAAAGTTGTTGATGAGTGGTGAGGGTGATCAACATTTTAGTTTTGGTTCATTTCAATGGTTCAATGCTTATCTGGTAAAGGAAAGTGGCATCTTATGGTATATGACTTGGCCTCATATGGTTAAGGTCGTTGAAACATACTAGCAGGTCACTGAGTGGTCTTTAACCTCTAGAAAGAAGTTCCAAGATCTCTTGGCCTGAGAAAATTTCGACACCATGGTTGCCACGTGGAAATGAGCTCGGAATTGGGGCCAGTTCTGGAAATTTGTAGCTACAGGAAACTATAATCCCCACGTATCCTAGGAGTTCCATAGATCTTTGAAAGAGTTGGAAGCTAGCAACTTTCAAAGTGTTTATGAACCATCTGTCTTGCCAAACTGTATGATAAGTTGTTTCATGGATTTTGCGGTCATCCAATCAACAGAATTACATTGTACTCGAATTTCAAAACAGATGCAGCTGGAACTGCATTCTATGATTCTGGACTTCAATTCCTATTCATGCTAATACTTCTCCGGAGATGATGTTTCTTTGTGCGTGCAAATATATCTCATTCCTTGGCTAAGAAAAAGCCAAGATTTGCGTGCCTCATAAGTTGCTATACTCATTTTCTTTTTCCTTTTTGTTTTTGCCTTTTTGGGTTTAGGGAGTGGGGCTACAAGATGAGTTGTAGGCTCCCCTTGCTTGAGATTCCTTCAACCTGGTAGAAAAGCATGACCGAGGCTTGATCCTAGGACCGTATCTAGATTACCTGATAAACTAGTATATATTCTAGTTGCTGTTGATTCTTGACAGCAAACTCTCTTCTGGATTCAAATTCTTATCCCATCATCAAGGATTTTGTTTATTTTTTTTGTAATCTTCGATCTTGGAACGCAGTTGACTCTCTTTATGTCTTTCTTTATAAATCACATGCAGTTTTATGAATTGGAAATGGGTGAAAACGGGCCAATGGGCGCAGAAACTAATGACTGCAGCTTAACAGTTCTGTTGGTCCTGTAAGAATTTTTGTATTCCAATTTGATGATTATATATCCGAGGATTCGAATGAATATTCAATCTGGATTGTCATAATTTTAACCACACCCCGAATATGTGGTCCCCTTGGATATATAGTCCAAGTCAATGCTCATAGCCGGTGGAAATAAATGGAGTGAATTGTTCGTACTGAAAAGAAAGCAAATTATCAAAAGAGAACTGTTCAATATTCTGTTGAAGCACGAAGATGTATTTGAGGATAATCTACTGTACAGAGCTCTGCGTATTCTTATTCTAGCCCGCATAGTGCTACCTCTGCAGTTGAATACTTGAATTTAGTCTATTGGCAAACTGATTTGTCACTGCTTACAATTTAAACATTGTGTTCTCTTTTTGTGCCCTGTTTATGCAAAGAATGTCTGTCTATCTGCGATATGAATATTTCTTGTTATTGTTTTGCTTTTGATTCTCCTGCCAATCTGTTTATGTTGATGGCACCCCATTGATGCAGGATTTGCAAGACATATTGATGAAACTGAGAGAAGAATATCAATACTGCCTCTTCTGTGGATGTCGGGTAAGTAGCGATACCTGACCGTATTGCCCTCTACCTCCTCAGCATCGCAAAGATGTGGTTTTGTTTTCTTTGACTGAATAGAGTGTCTATTGTTTCAGTATGAGTCGATGGAGGCACTCTTATCCAACTGCCCAGGAACAGATGAAGATGACCATTGAAATACACCGTGCCAGTTTGTGCAACTCTTCACAACTTCCCGAAGAAGATGCAACTTCGTGCCAAGAGGGATGAGATTGTTCCCAATGAGGTCAATACCTTGCCAAAACATTAAACCGTGTGGGGTGCTTTTTCTTAGTCTGCAATTTCACCTCTTTCTGAGAATACTCAAGAGCCTAAAGGAAACCAGGCTTTTAGACGAGATTGATGGCAAGTTGTTGTGAAGGAGGAACGGAACACCATAAGCTGCTAGGTCCTTTGGTTTTTTCTTTAAGAATGGAGAGCTGCGCTTGCAAATTTCAGAGTTCGTGTAATTAAAAGGAAAGTAGATGTTGAATCAGATGGTATATTGACACGAAGTTGATATTAACGCGAAGAAAAATTTGGGAAGGATTTTCCCCCTTTTAAAGTTAACGATTGTCCGCTACCATGACATGTATTAGTGGGATCGAATGAAGATTAATATACTTGTTTGTTAAAGCATATCTGTCACAGTTGTGCAAATAGTCTTGTAATTGAGTTGATACAAAGTGCGATGCTTAGGCGAACTAGACAAGTCCACTCAAACTTGCAAAATTCCACCACACTAGAAGGTATTCCAGAACTTGATAACCCATTCTGAAGCTTTTGGGGAAGAAAATGAAACTCATTTTAAGCTAGAGCCGCAAGAAAACAAAATAAAAAGTCTACAAACACAACTTCGGACACAATTGCGTCCAGAGTTTGATGCATGTTAACTCATGTGCATCAAAAGGCTTCGGACGCAGTTGCCTTCGGAGTTGTGTACGTAGCATTGCTCCAAAAAAAATAAAAAATCCTCTAGCTTCGTTATGTCCTTCCATCTTATTCAAAATACTCTTGGGTCCTCGTTCGTTAGCACTAAGTTCCAGCACATAATTTGATCAAAACTACCAGGTACAAATGGCTAGACGGAATCCCCATAGAGTGCTGTGCACCGAATATTGGTACCCAAACATCTGCTTGGCCACTAGGTAACTAGACCGCAAAAACAAACACAGAAAAAGAGAGCGCAAACTCTACTTTAGAAATGATAGGACAGATCTCGTACGATGATTTCAGTTGGTCATTCGACGGGTTCGGAAGGCGACAGAAGCAAAAATACAGAAAAAGAGCACAAAACCTACTTCAGTCAGTCAGTTGACATGCTCAGAAGGCAGATTAACCGTAGTCCAGTATGTTCACGGGCTTTAAGGAGGGCGACCATTTCTCCCTCTACTTCGTTATTTCACCAGGGTTTACTACTTCCAATAGGCTCCAATAATGTGAACCAAATATACAGATAGGGTAATTATCACCCAAGTGGGTGAACAACGTTGTTTTTGCCCTTTATTGGTCATCACATTGGTTTACCTTGTTGATAATTGTACTGCTGAGGCTCATCATTGGAATGGGCCATCAATCCCAGTGCACACTAAGCTTATACACATACAGTCGCTAATTTCCAAACTCTTCCCTGCCAAAAAAGGACAGCAGATTCAAAAGCAAACAGCAGCATCTAAATTATTCCAATCTAGCCAGAACAAGTCCTGCGCCTAGCTTATCATACACACAATGATCTTAGGTTTCATCCCCAAGAAAAGGCACAAACAAGACTAATCCAAATACAGTTATTACAGTGCAGAAGTCACTAAAATAGCCACAACAAACAAGGAGAAATGGTGGGGGATACTTAAGTCGACCAGTGCATATGCTGAGTTGAGGAAGAGTCGTACGCCCGAGAATGCTCGAGTTCCATGTATTGCCGTCCACTCTGTTGGGCCAACTCAAATCCCCCTGAATACTGATTGTTAGTGGACTGTGGTAGATGATGCAGGCCTAGATCAGGAGCCATCTCATGCGAACAACTTTGGGCTTCGCTGGCCTTGAAGCCCCATGATGTACTCGAGAAGTGACTGATGGGTTCGCCATTGACATTTAGGGAGTGATTATTTGCCCCCAGATTCAAGGACCGATGGTTTCTTGATCCTCCCGAGGGTTGATTTGACAGAAGAGAGAGAGCACAGCCGGAGTCTGAAATTCCGGTGAAACATTCTGCCGAAGGAATACTGCTGGGACCGGAATAACGGGCCTCACTTGCTGAACCTTGCAGAAAGCGATTGGATGGTAGATTTTCAGATTCAGTCTGCCACGGGTGCGGAAGAAATTTTCCCGTGGCAGTCGGTTGATAGGCTGAAACCTGGCCGGTTGCTCTGGTAGTAGGCCATGGATTCCTTCCATTGGGCCCAGTGCATGTGGTGAAGTCCATCATAAAGCCTTGGACTCTGCTGTTTTCTGTCATCAATGAGTGCCAATAGTTACGCAGAAAAGTAAATCTTATCTGTTTGTAATGTTTTCATTTTTTTTTTGTCTTGCGTTCTCCATGTTTTCAAAAGAAAGGGCAAAGAAAAGATCGAAACATTCAGGTTTGTTTTGATTCTATCGCGGAACCGGGTTTCGAAAATATTTTGATGTTTTCCTGAAAAGTGGGTTACCAAAAAAAATCTGAAACAAACTTCGCGTACAGTTTGCCAAACAAGTTTTCTATGTACATATTGGAAAATTGTCAGAAGAATGATGCATAACAAGCCCTCTGGTCTATTCTATGTTTTATGGATGAGATCTAACCAGAGAAAGATGAAGATAAACTTCTGTAACGCGAGGCTAATAAAGATCCAGGTGGTGGCTTCCTTCGACGCTCATTATGGCCAGCCAGGCGTCTACGGCAACTTCTTTTTCCTTGGTCAAACTCAGGAAGTTGATGGAACCTGTGCAAAAAGCCACCAAAATTTTTATTAATTAGAACAAATATTAGTTTCTGGGAAGAAAATGCATGATCCATTAAAAAGGATGTTTTGATGAATGATACTCAAACATGAAAAACAAATCAAGATGTGTGGTTTCCCAATTTGTCTACGTCCACATGGGAAATGACAGTGCTTATCAAGATTACTGATTCACTGAGAAGTGAAAACTACTAGCATTTTAGGAACACATGTGTCCTCTGCATTCCACTAAAAACAAAAAGTGTCCTCTCCTATCATCCAGTTTAAAATAAAAGTACAATCAAAACATCAAAATCCCTTAATCCGTTTTTACATTGTGATACAATAACTTTAAAGTAGACTTCTAACGACTTCTATATTAGCCAACAGATGCTTAGCACTCGGATCACAACCCCCCGAAATGCATGCATGGCTATCGTTAATTCAGACTCATCCTTTAGAAAATAACGAACCACACTTCATTTAGGTCTTCCATGGAATGCGTTACGCTCATGCAAAGAACCAAATTAACTGGTAATGGGGCTGAAGACCTGTAAGAACATTCTTCCCATCCCTACAACCACACCTTGGCTTTGAAGAAATCCAATGTTTTCATATGTTGATTCGTCAAGAATTTGTATTTGATACATACAATCCATTATTTTTGTGTTTTGGGGTTCCTTCTAAGTCCTAACAGGCAGCTAGTAGGGAATTGAGTAGATGACCATTGTGCGACTCAAGACATATAATTCTGCATTGAACTGTACCTTTCTCAGACCTGAAAGTCAATATTGAAACTTGAGGATCCCATTTGTAAAAGTTTGTGAAATTTTGAAGTTTAGGATAAACTTACCATGGTAAGGGGTTTTGATAGAGAACATTTTGTGCAGGAAAAAATAGAAAAGGGAAAAGTAAAGCCATTTTTATGAGTATGTAAGTACTAAGGAAAATGCTAACCATAGCCCTAAGGGCGGTGGATAATGTGTAAAAACGCATCGATATTAGAAAAAACGTATTGATATCCGTGAAAGCGTATTAGATATGTGTTGAAAATTCCACCGCCTACTAGGCAGAGGTTTGCAATACACATGCATTAAAAAGCATGCAATTTAAAGACATAATTTTTGAACGATATTTGTGGTCATAATCAGATATTAAGCCTAGAGTTAAGTAGCATAAGTGTGCTCCTTTTTTTGGAGAGTAGCTGTGACATGCGAAGAGGACCTAGATATTTCATATACAACTGGTACAGCATAGAACTAGCAAATGGCACCTATCTAAAATTCAGCCAAGAAAGGAGATGCGCAATCCCAAGAGCAAAACCTATTGAAACTGCAAAGAGGAAAACTAACCATGTAATAGCAACTCCTGAAACAACATAGATGGCCTTTCATTCCTATCTCTTAAGAGGGTTTTTACCTTCATGTTTAGCCCTACGCGCATACAATTGCAAGTATGATATCCCTTCTCAGATTATACTAACATATAGCAATGACTTCCTCAATTCCTCTCTTGATTCATAAACAAGCCTGTACTGAAAACTGAATTTTCTGTTATCCAATCTAATAAGATCACACACAAACACAATCACATGTGTGCCTCGTGCATGCATGTAGCCATGTTCGTCACACGGTAATACGGTATGTAAAATACACCCGAGGAATGCATACCAGATAGTGACACAAGTATCCAGTCAAAGCCATGTGACAATGCATGACTCAAGCAACAAAAGGACAACATAGACCAGTGGAGTCATTGACCTAATCTTTAATAAGTCGCATAAAATTGATTCCAATCCCACTAAAAACAAATACTATCTATAGTCGGTCAATTTACATGCACACACACACACACACAAAAAAAGGCTCTATACAGGGTTTAACCAGTACCACTTCCCACCAATGATATTCTTGTGGCATGTCTAGTCACTCATGATTTGTGGGCTCAAGGCGGTGCGTTAACTTTTACACATGTTAGTGAGCTAGAGGACTCACATGTTAATTGACTAGGTACCAATGGTTGTGTGGATCTGTTGAGAGAAGATCCAAAAACCTTGAAGGATGATAACAAAAGTTGTTTAGACAGTACACATCGATGACCTTTTCTGATCAATTGGAGCTTACCCACGAGGATGCAGATAGACTATCGAAAATTTCATCAACATGATACAATGTGCAACACCGAAGACCTTCCAAAGGCTGCACTTCTTGGTAGCCTTGCCACTAGAATCCTTAACCCATTAGAAAACAGCAGGATGATATGAAGAAGTTATAGAGCAAGAAGTAACGATGGTGTGAGAAAATAGGAGCCCGTTGAATGTATAGCTCTAGTTGTGTCCCTGTTTGCGTTATCAACTTATTTATGAAGTTCGAAGAGTCGCCAGTGTAGAAAGGTTGAAATTGTGTGACGTGTAACATTAGCAATGGAAGGAAACGAGAACTATCCGCTATTTATACAAAAGGGCGTAGTCCAACAGTGCTCAAGAATCCCAAATCCCGCTTGATGACAATTTCTCAACTCATGTAATTTGTGCATCATTACCGTACGTATATGACAATGGAGTATGCTTGGCATGCCACTATAGAACACATGTTTCCATGGAACAGTGAATAGTGAACAGGTAGAGTAATACTGGGCTTCTTATAGCCCCTATTTATTGTTGACAGGGAGTTCAACCTGCATCTCTTTCTTTGAACATAGGTACCTTGCCAAAGCATGAAAATTTTGTGCCTTCTGTGTTTATCTTGTAAATTTTGGACAAGTACGTAGAGATCTTCGTGGGACCGATTTCCGTGCCTCTTCTATCTTGTGATTTTTGAGCAATAACGGAATAACCATAACAAAAAAAAAAAAAAAAACATTGACAAGTCCCAAAGAGAAACAATTATCAAAACCTATTCCCACGAACAAACACGCACACAAAATAAACTTAAAAACCCAAAATCTCCACACTGAACACCAAGAATCAAGTCCAGCAGGGTCATCCAAACACAATAGAAAGAAACACCAAAACATCAACTATAAGCAACAACAAAACCCACCAATCTAACAGAAGTACTAAAACTAACACAAGCAAATCACTGCAACAAATTATTCACCACCCAAGTCATGCTCAAAAAACCCCAAACAACCACACAAATCAAAGCAGAAGTGGATGATCAACAACATATGCATATATGATATTCATATAACTATAAACATAGCTAAAAGGGAAAAACCTAGCTGACCTGCTACACTGCTGGCAAAACCTCTGCTCAAGGCCTCCAACAATGACCTTAGGTGACTTCGAGTGCATACCACACACTTTGTGCCTCGAATAGTAAGCCTTGGCATCACTCAGATCTACTCTACACCCTTCAACCTGACACCTGGGTGGCTGTCCACCTTGAACGCCCCCGCTCCTCCCCTTCTTGGGCGGCTGCCCGACGCTCCCGGAGGATGACGGCGACCCACCACCGGATTTGGGCGGCGGTGCGAAGCCCACATCTTCAAAGTAGATTTTACGGCCAAATTTCAAGCCTTTGAGTGAATCAGAGGAGTTGGAAGAGGTGGAAGAGCTTGAACCCATCTCCATTTCTGGTGGATGTGTGTAGAGCCCATTCATTTGCAGTTGTTGTTCAGGGTCAAATCATGGGAGAGAAAAAAGAGGGGAAAGAGACTGATGATAAAGTTGTGGCCTGTGGGAATCGGTATGGGTAGAGTTTAGGCCGTTAGGACAAATAAGTCATTTTGACTTATTTTTTGTTTTTATTCAAATTTTTTCTGCATTGTGTGGCTTATTGTCAATTTTTTGGGGATTATTGCTTTGTTATGACTAGAGGAATCTAAAAAGTAAAAAAAATTTGGTCGAAATCCAAATTTTTGCACAAAAAGACGAAAACATGGCTTTCCCGCCAAATTTCGTCGAAATTTCAAAAAAATTGGATTCCGATCGAAATTTTTTACTTTTCCGATTCGTCTCGTCATAACGAAGCAATAATCTCCAAAAAATTGACAATAAGCCACAAAATGCGAAAAAAATTTGAATAAAGACAAAAAATAAGCCAAAATGGCTTATTTGTCCAAACGCCCCCTTAATGGGCTTTAATTAGTAGATGGTGAGAGTTCTTTTGGGGAAGTGGAGTCCTACTGTACTTGTTTTATCCCCTTCCAAGACAAGAAGAGACTGTCAAAATCAAAAATTCTAACCACAAAAACGCTCACATTTTATGAACGTAGTTTTGCCTAAAGCCAAATGGCAAATAATTTTTTTTGTTCTTATTTAAATTTTTTTTGTATTTATTAATTTTTAGTTATTTTTTTGAGAATTATTGTTTCGTCTTAACGACATAAATATAAAAAGTAAAAAATTACGACCAAAACTCAATTTTTTTTGAATAAAGACAAAAATAAGCTAATAAGTCATTATTTCGTCTTTATTCAAAAAAATTGAGTTTGATCGTAATTTTTTATTTTTTAGATTCCTCTGTCATGAAAAAACAATAATCCACACAAAAAATCATGAAAAATCAACAAATGCTAAAAAAAATGAATAAAAACAAAAAAAAAGTCATTTGGCTTATTAGGCCAAACAACCCATAAGTGTGTCATGAATGTGTTTGCGTATTTTGTTTGTGGTAATAGAAGAGCTCCTATCAAAATAATGGAGCAACAATGGCGAAAGTTTTGTACGCAACGGTAGTATATTTCCTTCTTTCACAATGCAATGTGGATACTTGCATTGTGAGTTGTGAGAGGAGGGGATATATTCCCGAGCATTTTCAACTTTGGCTTCAAATTTGAGAATTTCAAATTTTTTTAAGGCTACATGTCAATTTGACATGTTAGAATTTGACATCTTCAAGATATTCACTGCCAACTAATATATAAAAAAATTTATTTTAAATTTTTTTGAGTAAAGTAATTGAAGAAATTTTTGACGTCACATGTCAAATTTAACATGAGAGAGGTAATGTCAAATGACATGTAAGAATTTGACATTTGGGTGAAATTACTTCACAGGTTTTTCCTCTTGGCATGTTATGTCAGATTTAACATCATTGGTTGGAGATGCTACATAAAATATCCCTTGTAATAAGGAGTTGTGTGACAAAAAAAAAAGAAAGAAAGAGTGTGTGTGTGTAACGCCCCGATTTTCGGGCACGTTAATTAAATCATTTTCAATTGATTTAATAATCCATAAAACTAATTTAAGAAATAAAATTTTATTAAACAGAGTTTAGCAGCGGAAATCTCAAATACCAGATTCAAAACTATTTAACTGTCTTACAACCCAATGAAATAACAGAGTTTGATAAAGGTGATAATACTTTTGGAAATTAAAATAACAATACTTTAAATTAACAGAGCTTCTAAGGGAAGGGCATCCAAGGCTCGACAAACTCCCCTTCCTCAGTTGGGAGGTCCTCACCCTGGTACTGATCATCTTGTAGAGGATTTTGTTCTTCGGTCTCCTGATTACCTGGCATGAAACGCCAGCCCAACGGCACTATAATGAGTTTTAAAACTCAGTAGATAAATCTTACCCAATAACCCTTACTCTACAAGCAATCACATGTATAATTAAAGGATGTAAGAATCGAAGAGCACAAAACTTATTTCATTATATAACCATCAACTAAAGTCAATTTCAGAATCTCAACTTCTATAATCGTTCCGACACCGCAATATTCACCACATTCCAAACTCAGAACTTCCCTGGACATACTTTACAAGTCCTACCAGGCTACCCTCAACATCTCGAGGTCCTAGTAGGTTACTCTCACAATTCTAGATCCATCAAACTGCCCTCTCAAGGTCCCGTTAGGCTACCCTCAATACCCGAGGTCCTGCCAGGCTACCCTCTGAGGTCCTGCTTGGTCACCCCCACGATTCCAGTCCATCGTCGCCTCAAGGTCCCGCAGGCTACCCTCAATACCTGAGGTCCCACCAGGCTACCCCTGAGGTCCTGCTTGGTCACCCCCACGATTCCAGGTCCATCAGGCTGCCCTCAAGGTCCTGCTAGGCTACCCTCAATACCTGAGGTCCTGCCAGGCTACCCCTAAGGTCCTGCTTGGCCACCCTAGCTACACCGGGTCTTTCAGGCTGCCCTCAAGGTCCTACCAGGCTACCCCCGATCACACGAGGTCCTGTCAGGCTACCCCCGAGGTCCTGCTAAGCCCACAACCTTTCATATGTTTCCTTTTTCCTCTAACCAGAACAACGTCTACATAATTTCTCTGAGTTCATAACTCATCCAACGTCCCTAATGTCATTTCTACGTTCTCAGTTCAATCGACAAAGCAATAATTTCATATGACGAGATAGATCATGATATCACCACACACAAAGGATATTTGAACCACTGTACAACCATCTCCAGCTAATTTAAGTACAAACCAACTTCACAACAATCTTGATACGTTTTCATAACAGAGTAATTGCAAGTGGATCGATAATAACAACAGCTCATAAGAGTCAATGAAACATAACATTATTGATAGTTCAAAAGACAAAAGAATTTCACAAAAAGTATTCGGATTTGTCCGTGTGACTTTCGGGTTTCATTAGAATTTTGCACGTAGGTTAATTTTAGTAAATTCCATTATTTGAGGATTTGAATAGTTATTTTGTAAACCGTGGTTTAGTTAACATCTCTTGGGTCCTTTTCCTAAGTAGAAATTTTAGACTAATAACTTATTATTTCCACCTAGTAGTTAAGAAGATGATATGCTACTTAGCGAAACAATGGTCATGATTTTGTGTTTCCAAAAAAATTTACATTCACTGGTTGTTCAAGTTATTATTATTACTTTTATATTCTTTTACATATACTTATTTGTATTCTTAAGAGTCCAACCTGTATATTCCTAAATTAATATTTGACTACTCAATAATTTCATTAGGACATCAAAATGTTTTACTTTGTATTTTCTTTTTAAACAAAAATTGTATATATACGTACAGTTCTTTCTTTTTCTTTTAATTTTCTTTTTAAAAGGTTTTTATATTGTAAAACTAATCCATTAAGGCCAAACTCATTCTCATAGCCCTTCATCAGTTCATCGCCAAAACTTTGACATACCACTTTTAATTTGGTACTTAATAAACTATCGTATTTTCTCATGTAATTTATTTGCTGCATGTATGTAGCATAACACTTGATTAATTAAGTAACTTTAGATTTCAAGACTTCATTCTTGCTAATCAACCACTAACTGAAATTCGAACATGCAAAACAATGAGAATTGGAACAAAACAGATCATAACCGAGAAAACACAAAGAAAGGCCAAAATGAATTTGTGGCAGCGAACCAACAGTGGCATCCGTGAGGTAGGAACGCGGTTGCTGTTGGGCCCGGACGCGATGTGTTCGACTTGTTCGAACAATATCTGTTAGTTTCGATTTCACTTTGCATGGGATTGATCCAAGTCACGATTTTACGACAAAACTATTTTAATATACTTAGAGTTAAGGGGTAATGAAAAATCTACCTTCGTCCTTGGAGTTCTAGCTAGGATTTAAAAAAATAATAGAGGTGAGCGGCGGAGGCGATGGACGATCTTCTTCTTTCTTCTTTCTTCCTTCTTCTTTTTCTCCTTTCTTTCCTTCCTTTTCCAGTATTCTCTCGGCAAAGCAAAAGAAAAGAAAACAAGAGAAGAAAAAGGTGTTGGATATATGCTAATATTATCTCTCTCTCTCTCTGGAAAGAAAATGAGGAAGGGAAATTAATGGGAGAGTAATATATGGAGGAGTGGTGGAGGAAAGTTGGAGATTAGTTGTTTTTCTCTCTCCTCTTTATCAGCCGAATCAATTGGGAATGTGGGAGATGGGTTCATCCAGGGGAGTGGGTGAGAAGAAATTGGAGAATTAGTTCCAATAGGATTCTAGTTAGAGTTTTAGATAGAAAAGGTAAGGGATAAATGAATGTATATCTGTAAAGTATAATTTATTTCGAATACAATTTTCTAAGTAATATCAATTATACACATAATAATGTATTTTAATTAATTAATCTAACTAATTATTGAATTAGTATTTAACATTTCAAATTTGTATTTAAAAAAAAATTAGGGCAAAAATCCGGGTCGTTACAGTGTGTGTGTGTGTGAGAGGGAGAGAGTGAGAGATGCTACATAAAATATCACTTGTAACAAGGAGTTGTGTGACCTCCGAAAAAGAAGAAGAATGTGTGTGTGTGTGTGTGTGAGAGAGAGAGAGAGAGAGTAATTTAGAAGTTTTTAACAACACAAAGAGCGTGTCTCTCTCTAAAATGAGAGCTTCTCTCTCTAAAATGAGAGACCATGCCCTACGTCGGTAGTGGCTTCTTTCCACCACTGTACCACCAGTCCGTATTCTCTCAAACCTTTCCTCCGCTTCTCATCCCTATCCTTTGTCCCTACTTTTCTCCCTTTCTCTCTCACCCCCCCCCCCCCCCCACCCAATTTCCCCAATCTCTCCTTCTCTACTTCTCTGTTTCATCAACATCTCAGTTTTTTTCCACTCCTCTGTTCCTTCCCTGTTAACCTTACAACGCCATTTCACCTATCCACCCTCTCTTGCCCAGGATGGCTGATGTAGAAATTTTAGACCTCGAAGAAGGTTCTGGTGAAACGGGGGAGATCCGTAACCTCTGTTTGGTGGGACGGATTTTGAGTCCCAAAACCTTAAACCCAATAGCCGTTACAAACGTGGTAACATCTGTTTGGAAGACGAGAGCTTCGTTTTCTGTTGTTCCATGGCAGAACAACACCTTCCTGTTCCGCTTTGAGGATGAAGAAGATAGGGACTCCATCCTTCAGGAGGGCCCTTGGTCCATAATGAATAACCTGCTGATTCTGAACCATTTGAAGGAAGGGGGAGTTGTCTCTGATATGGAGTTCGAGCACTGCCCTTTTTGGGTCCAGATCCATGGGCTCCCGCTGGAAAAGATGACTAGGGCAAATGCAGAAACCATTGGAAGACGTTTTGAGAAGCTGTTAGCGGTGGAAACCTCTACGGATGGAATGTTACTTGGTCGGAGCTTCCTCCGAGTCCGAGTTGCAGTCAAGATCACCGACCCCCTCCCAAAAGGGTTTTGGCTGAGAAGGAAGCCAGAATCTAATGGAGATTTGTGGATTTCGTACAAATACGAGAAGCTCAGTGATTACTGTTATGATTGTGGAAGAATAGGACATGATAATAGGAGCTGTAGGTATGTCAACCGCGAAGCTGGGATGAACTCTGGCTATGGGCCGGAACTCCGCACTGGGCGTGTAAGGCGATCACAGATTCCGATTGAAATAATCCGGCAGCAGGTGGATGAGGCGGAGATTCGGGTTAATCAACTCCTTTCTCGGCGGCCGGGGAGTATGGGAAGGAGCAATGGCGCGTGCACTGAGAGTCTCTTGGGTGAGCGCGTAGCGAGTCCAAATTCCAACCAGAATCATCCTCGGCCTGAGGGGGTGACGGTGCCACATTCCTCGGACCATGCTGGTAGCCTCCAAATGCCAGGTGGCAATACGCCAAAAGTGACAGGTAATAGTCCTCCCCTGTCCTCACTCGGTGCCAAAGGAATTTCAATTTCTACCCCTCGTACTCATAGTGGCTTAATTCGAAAAGATGGTGTGGACTGGACTTTTCTCCCCAAGCTGCATGTTAGCCCAGAAAGCTCCTCTAGCCTAAACCCATCGTTATCCACAAATAAAGCCCAACCCTACTTTGTTACTGAGCCAGACAGCCCAAAGTCCCCAAATATAACCCAACCCACAATCTCTTATTCTTCTACCCCTTCAAGCCCCACTTATAAGCAAACTTCAAACTCCATCCATGTCACCACCATTGATGTTGTCCCTAGTCCTTCCAAACCTAATCACACTCAATATCTTGATGTCTCTCTTGCCAAAGTTTTCAAATCTCTTGCAATTAAGAGAAAAGCTTGTGAGGATGTGGTAACTAGTGAGAGATCCAAGATCCTTCGCATTTGTTCACCTGAGCCCCCAACCCAACCCCCTAACCCTACTCTGAAAACTAAAACACCTCGAAGCTCTCGTAAATCGTATAGAGGAGGAAGGTCCTCTAGTTCAGCTAGAAATCCTACTGAGACTCATGGAATCGCCCAGGCTACTGACACTGATCTTTGTGATGTCTCGGTCCAGCAACATTTTGGGGCTTTGGATGGTGAGTCAAATTTGGTCCCAATTGAAGTGGTCATGGAGGAATTTGCTATCGAAAAAGGGTTGGTGGCTGGCCCTAAACAGCCACCTCCCCAATGTTGATCCTAACCTGGAACTGTCAAGGCCTTGGGCGTACCTTGACAATCCAGGCTTTGGGTGATATGGTACGCAGAAATCGCCCCTCCATCGTTTTTCTGATGGAGACAAAGAATAATAAGGTCAAGTTAGAGACCATCCGCCGTAGATTTCATTTCACTTTTAGTAAGTATGTAGAACCTGAAGGATTATCTGGAGGGTTAGCTTTATGGTGGAATAATGACGTTTCTGTTAACGTTAAAGTTGCCAATAAAAATGTGATGCACACGGTGATCACATCTTTGGTAGATTCTTGATGCTGGGCTTCCACTTTCGTCTATGGGAGTCCAACGCATGCGGGGAAAGGGCTGGTCTGGAATATGATTAGGGGGATTGCTTGCTCAGAGAATGTCCCATGGATGTGTATTGGGGATTTCAATCAAATACTAAGTGCGGAGGATAAAAGGGGCGGTAATATTCCCAATCTGGAAAGGATTAGAGCATTTCGGGAGATGTTAGAAGATTGTGGATTAACAGATTTGGAATGCAAGGGCCCAAGGTTTACGTGGAGAAATAACAGAAACGATGAGGACTTCATTATGGAAAGGATTGACATAGCTGTGGGCTCCCGCGCCCGAAAGGCGCTAACTCGAAGAGTCGCCACCCGGATTTTTGAGATGGATGATCCGAGAAACCGAGAGCTTGATTTGAAAAAGAAAGGCTTTTGGTCTAGCGAAAACGTTGAGATTTTGGATCCGGGAGCCACGTTACGAACGGGGAAGATTTTGTTGAAAAAGCACCCCGCTCGCCCGGTAAAACCGGTCTCTACTAAGCATTTTAAATGGGGGATTTAATATCATTTGAAAAACTTAACTTTAAAACATATACGGGAAAGGGACACGGGATTAAATATAACACCTTGGCGTGCTTGTGGTGCGAACTGTACAGAATGATAAGAATGATGCAAGCAAATATAATGAAAAACATTTGACAAGCTGTCTGGACCGCGACTATTTCTTACGCGGCACACTGTAATGCCCCGCACGGCTCTTCAGTATGCCGCGCGTGGTACCTCCTGCTGTCAGACTGTTACAAGCGTTTAAAATATCATTCAGCCCACTGTTTTCACCGTACACCTTTTAAAAGACTCATCAAAAGTCATATAATGACCAGATCATCCCAAAAAGACTATTATTTTCTCAAAACATGATCCCAAAATAGTTTTTAACGTGTTTGATCATTCGGGATGATCTAGAAAACCTTGTTTGAGAGCCAGAACATGACTTGTAGATATGGTCTTACTTTTAAAGAAATAAGAACAGTCAACAGCAGAAATAAGCAGCCACAACAAAGAGTACCTCCGATCCAGACAGCCTGCTTACAATAACATCAGTAACCAACATGCCGTACGCTTAACATGATACGCCGTGCGATACCCGGATGCATCGCACGGTGCACCCAACACACCGTGCGGTACACCTGTCTACATATTCCAGAATCAGTTTGCTTTTACATGACAAAACAAACCATAGGTCCGCAAAATAGTTTGTTATATTTTCCGAATCTTTGAAAAATGATTTATGAGACCCATTTGTTCATCTTATCATGTAAAATAATGTTAAAAGCTTTTTGGAATATTGAAAGAACTCATGAAGTAAAAAAAAGGACTTTTAACATGAAACTTGAATCTAGAATGTACCCGCACGATCTTTAAGCAATATTAGTCAAAATATGAAAAGAAAATGCAAAAAAGAAAAGAAAAAGAAAAGAAAAGAAAGATTTTGAATGTAAAGCTCGTTTGAGACCCAAGCTCGGTATAGAAAGACCGAGAAGGGTCTCGATCGGCTCCCCTCAAGGCTAAATGTGGTTTAGCCCAAGGAAATGGATTTATACTTTTTGATCGAAGCTTGGATGTGCTTGAAGGTGGAGGAATGGAAGTTGATTTGAATTGAACTTGAAAGATTTGAGAGCAAATGGGTGTAGAGAGAGAGAGAGATGTGTATAGTGGTGATGGGTGTAAGAAGTTGTAGAGAGAGAATCAAAAGAGAGTATTTTTAGAAAGAGAGAGTGAGAGCCAAAAAAAATGGCATAGTAACTTTACTTGGAGTTGAAGGGGTGCTTTTCAACTAGAGAGGGGGTGTATTTATAGGCAAAAAGATACTTAGAGAGCACCCAAAGAATGAAAAAAACGTGAGAAATGTGCTCTGCCCAATCAGCTGACGCGCATGGGAATCTATCAGACGCTCCTCCTGACTGCGCGATGGAGTGATTTTTGAATTAAAATGCCGTGCGGTGGAGTGATTTTTGAATTTTCTGAGGTGCCGTGCGCCCTTCGAGGTGCCGTGCGCCCTTTTGAAGTGCCGTGCGGTTTGTGAGTCAGCACAACATACTTGAACTTCGCGAGGGCGCCCGGACACTCCCGAACTTCGATTTGCAGTGGTTTCGGAGCGTTGGAAAGCTCGTCGAGTCCTCTTTCTAACCCAATTGGTTTCACTCAAAGACATTTTATACATTGAAATGTGTGCCCATTTTACCCTCAGTGTGTCATGGAAAAAGTTATTTTTGACAAGATAAACACATTTTTCTCTTTTGAAATTGAACCGGGGCCACCCTACATGGTTGAAAAGGGGTTTTCTTGAGGTTAAAGAAGGAGTAGCAAAGGAGTAGCAAAGGAGCAACAATCCAAGCCTCGAAGGTATATTTTTCCTTATTTCATCATCTGGGAAACTTAAAGATTATTCAGGGGTCCAGATGGGGAGTCTGCAGTAGTCCCTCTTTAACGGAACTTAGGTACCATTGCTTGGTATAAGTGACGTTAAAGATTAGACATCCCAATCCATCAATCCAAAGTCTTTAAGTCAAATGCAAGAATGCAATAAAGTTGGTCGCGCTCATGGAGCTGCCTACGTACCCCGTTGTAGGGATCAGACCAACGTAGTTCAGTTGGGACGATGCAATGTGAAAAGACAAGTCCCAGAGGACAAAACCGTGCAGAGAAAAACAATAGAGTGCTTGCGGTGTGGTGTATCATGCAAAACATCGTTGAAAAACTTGAGACAAGCCCTCGGGAGGCGAAAATCTAATTTTGAATTTTTGAGACGAGCCATCGGGAGGCGAAAATAGAATTTTGAATTTTTGAGAAGAGCCCTCAGGAGGCGAAAATTGAATTTTGAATTTTTGAGACGAGCCCTCGGGAGGCGAAAATTGCATTTTGAGTTTTTGAGACGAGCCCTCGGGAGGCGAAAATTGAATTTTGAAAGAGACTTTGAGTTTGAATAGCTTGAATTTTGAAAGAGACTTGAATTTTGAATTGCTTGAATTTGAATAGAGACTTGAGTTTGAATGGCTTGAATTTTGAAAGAGACTTGAATTTTGAAGAGCTTGAATTTTGAAAGAGACTTGAATTTTGAAGAGTTTGAATTTTGAAAAAGACTTGAATTTTGAAGAGCTTGAATTTTGAAAGAGACTTGAGTTTGAATGAAAGAAACTTGAATTTTCGAAGAGACCGGAAATTGAATTTTGAAGAGCTTGATTTTGTGAAAGTGGTTTGAACTTGAAGAACTTGGCATTCGATTGAGACAATACATGACTGATGATGCAAATTGATATGTCAATGAATGTCACGTAAGCATGCAAAATTAATGCAAGTATGACAAAAGTGAGTTCCGGAGGACGAGGTGCTAAACAAAGTGAAATCCGAAATGACAAAGTGCGAGACAAAGTGCAGCCCCAGAGGACGAAGTGCAGATAGAGTGCGAGTCCCGGAGGACAAAGTGCTAGACAATGTGAAGTCCCAGAGGACAAAGTGCTGATAGAGTGCGAGTCCCGGAGGACAAAGTGTGAGACAAATTGCAGTCCCGGAGGACAAAGTGCAGATAAGGTGCAGTCCCAGGGGACAAAGTGCAGATAGAGTGCGAGTCCCGGAGGACAAAGTGTTAGATAGAGTGCAGAGGACGAACCACAGGAGAAACTAAAAAAAAGGCTCCCAGTCGGTTAGACCATAGCCAGAGAAAACGAAGAGACTTTAGGTGCGTAAGACCATAACTTGAGAAACTAAGAGGCTTTTAGGTCGGTTAGACCGTAGCCTTAGAAATCAAGAGGCTTTTAGGTCGGTTAGACCATTAGCCCGAGAGACTAAGTGGCTTTTAGGTCAATTAGACCGTGACTCAGAGACGAAGAGGCTTTTAGGTCAATTAGACCAGAGTCTGAGAGACGAAGAGGCTTTTAGGTCATTTAGACCAGAGTCTGAGAGACGAAGAGGCTTTTAGGTCAATTGTACCAGTAGCTTGAGAGACGAAGAGGCTTTTAGGTCAATTAGACCAGAGCTCCTGAGAGACGAAAGGGCTTTTAGGTCAATTAGCCCGTTAGCCCGAGAGGCGAAAGGGCTTTTAGGTCAATTAGATCATAGTCGCCTGAGAGCGAAGAGGCTTTTAGGTCAATTAGACCAGTACTGGCGAGAAAGGGCACAGGTCAGATTCAGTGTCTGAGAGGCGAAAGGGCTTTTAGGTCAGTTAAGCCCGAGAGACGAAAAGGGCTTTTAGGTCAATAGACCGCGGGGAGGCGAAGAGGCTTTTAGGTCAATTAGTACGTATAGCCCAGGAGACGAAGAGGCTTTTAGGTCAATTAGATCGGTTAGACTGACAGACGAAGAGGCTTTTAGGTCATTAGACCGTAGCCCGCAGAGACGAAGAGGCTTTTAGGTCATTTAGGCCGTAGCAGAGAGACTAAGAGGCTTTAGGTCAATTAGATCGTAGCCTGAGAGACTAAGAGGCTTTTAGGTCAATTAGGCCAGTAGCCCGAGAGACGAAGAGGCTTTTAGGTCATTGGGCCTGCTTTTAGATGAGCGAAGGCTTTAGGTCAATTAGGCCAGTGAGTCTGAGAGACGAAAGGGCTTTTAGGTCAATTAGACCGTAGCCGAGAACGAAAGGGCTTTTAGGTTAATTAGACCGTGAGAGAGACGAAGGGCTTTTAGGTCAATTGGACCGTTGGCCGAGAGGCGAAGAGGCTTTTAGGTCAATTAGGCCGTAGGCCAGAGACGAAGAGGCTTTTAGGTCGCTTCGAGAGACAAAGAGCCTTTTAGGTCATTTAGACCGTGGTCATTTAGACCGAAGAGGCTTTTAGGTCATTTAAACCGTAAGCCGGAGAGACGAAGAGCCTTTTAGGTCATTTAGACCGTTGGCCGAGAGACGAAGAGGCTTTTAGGTCAATTAGACCCAAGCCCGAGAGACGAAGAGGCTTAGGTCAATTAGACCAGTGGCAGAGACGAATAGGCTTTTAGGTCAATTCGACGAGTCGAGAGAGGCGAAGGCTTTTAGGTCAATTCAGACCGTAGCCCGAGAAAAACAAAGAGGCTTTTAGGTCGGTTAGGCCGTAGGCAGAGAGACGAAGAGGCTTTTAGGTCATTTGACCGTAGGAGAGACGAAGAGGCTTTAGGTCATTTAGACCAGAGCGCGCGAGAGACGAAGAGGCTTTTAGGTCAATTAGACCGTGGCCGAGAGGCCGAGAGACGGCAGCCTTTAGGTCATTTAGACTGTAGCAGAGAGACTAAGAGGCTTTTAGGTCAATTAGACCGTGGCAGAGAGACGAATAGGCTTTTAGGTCAATTCGACCATAGCTGAGAGCGAAGAGGCTTTTAGGTCAATTAGACTGTGCGAGAAACAAAGAGGCTTTTAGGTCGGTTGGACGGAGCCCGAGAGGCGAAGAGGCTTTAAGGTCATTTAGGCCTTAGAAATCAAGAGGCTTTTAGGTCAATTAGACCGTGACCGAGAAACAAAGAGGCTTTTAGGTCGGTTAGACCGTAGTCTGAGTTGACTGAGATGCTTAGATCCTTTTGCTGTAGCTCGATAGATAAAGAAGCTTTGGTCCTTTTGACCATTGCTTGATAAACAAAGAAGTTTTAGGTCCTTTTGACCACTGCTTGATAAACAAAGAAGTTTAGGTCCTTTTTGGACCGTTGCGAATTGAATGAGTTGTTTAGGCCCTTTTGGCGTCACCGATTGAATGAGAAGCTTAGGCCCTTTGGACCGTCGCCTGATTGACTGAAAAGCTTAGGTCCTCTTGACCACCGCTTGATTGAATGAAAAGCTTAGGTCCTTTGGACCGTCGGAGAGACTAAGAAGCGTTAGGTCTTTTGGACCATAGCTCGATTAAATGAGAAGCTTAGGTCTTTTGGACCGTCGCTCAAGAGACTAGGTCGATTAGACTGTAGCTTGGTTGATTGACTTTTGGACAACATTTGAGGTTCGCGATTTGGCACTTGACGACAACGATGACAACATTCCTTTTTATTTTTATTTTTTTGAAAAATAGGGGACACATCTAATTACCCTTTTTGCTTTACTATCTTTGGCCGGTGACTGATATCTTGGATTTTGGGCTAGAATTCGCCTGCGTTGAGGGCTTGAATCTGAGTTGGAGTTTGTTTTTGGTCAGGGCTCGAGCTTTGGACTGAAACTTTCCTTTGATCAAGGCTTGAGCTTTGGGCTGAAGTTTGTGCCAGAGTTTTGAAGTTAGGCATACGCAAGCCTCTGTAGATGACATCGAGTTGTGGTGCCTCAGTTAACGAACCCCAGTTCTGATGGTTTTGACAAGCAATTGTCCAAGCGCAGTCCAGTCCTGGCTATGGTTTCACTCGGGTATTAACACTCTCTTTTTGGCTCTAAATTTTGCCTGGTACCGCCCTTTCGGGTGTTCGGTCTAGCGAGCTCTTTGATTAACCGCCTTAACTTTTGCCTAGGCCGCCGTCCTGGCGGGTTTTCAACCTAGCAGGCTTTTGCTCTAATTTTTGCTTGGGTCTGCCCGCCCTTGCGGTTTTCAGCCCAACGAGCTTCTCTCAGGGGTGTATTTTTCCATGCGTTGAAATGACTTCCACGAGTCGAGAATTGACAAAACTGAGATGACGCTTTTGACTTTTGGTAAAATGAGTGGATTTTGACAAGACTACGTTGACGCCAATGAAGGAGAGAAAGACAAACCGACTTTCGAAAAGTTTGACTATTTGAAATGGCAGACATGCCCAGGTTCTCGGAATTCTCGTTTTGGAATTTCAAAATTATTTCACTCCATCAATTGATTTTCATTCAAATCATTCAACTTTGTTTTGTCAAAACACGAGAGTTTTTATCATGAACCGTGCCCCAGGTTGCTGACGATGACCACAATTTGAATTTTTGCTTTGGGCAATGCTTTGACTTTTTCTCCATGTATTGACTTTCGATCATGCCTCTTAACGCCTAGGGTTCTTGCTATCAAGTTGCACTTTCCAATCTGAAAGGACTTTTTGGGTTGTAATGCGAGCCATGGTTTGGGCTTAACAAAGAATGGATAATTGGCTCAAAAATTTCACTTTCTTTTGGGTTTTCAAAGCTAGCAGCTATCTTTGAATTTTTTGTGCCCATTTGCTTTGATGAGCATTTTCTCTTGATTTCTCATGCCTTCCATGTCTTTCAGTGTGTTTAACACTTTCATCATTTTGATGCTTTGAATCTTGATATGTCTAGCATTTTCACTCTTTTGATGCTTTGAATTTCATTGTTTCTTCTAGCATTTCATCTTTCATTTCACCCCGATGCTGGGGATAGCTGGCTAGCTGGGGTTCAAAGAATTTGATTGGGGCTCAAAAGGGGCTATCAAAAGATACATCTTTATGCGTAGGATGAAAGAAATGATGGCCTTTCTTCATTTTGGATTGCGCAACCTAACAACTGAATCCTAGATGCTCTATTGAGAGGCTTTTGTTTGCATGTTCTAACTTTTGCCTAGGTCAGATTTTGAAGTTTTGACCTAGCGAGCCTTTTCGGAGTCACGACATTGCTTCTTAGAATGGATATGGCACCGGGAAGTGGTTCCTTGAAATTCTTCTTCTCGCTTGAGATGAGGGTTCAATCAAAAATCATCTCGTGTTTTGAAGTGATTATCTTGATTTTCAACTGATGGTAGAAAACAATTTCAAAATCCTGAGTTTATTACGGAGATATGACTTTCAAAGGACAGCGACCGAACGACTGGATGTTGACTCAATAGACCATGACCGAACCTTGGGATTGACTTGAATGCTCGTGACCGGGCCTCAGGATGAGGCTGCCTACGTATCCTGTAAAGGCACGAAACTGACGCTTTTTTTTTTTGACTCTTACAGACAAAGACACAACAGTGAAAGTATGAAAGACTCGAGGCACAAACTGACTTCAAACACAAAGATGATTATTTAGAGGACAAAGACTCAGAACTTGAAAACTCCCAGACTCGTGGAAGGTCAGACCGTTTCATGGCTCTTGATGATTTACCCTTCTCTGCTGAAAAAGGCGGCATTGGTGCAAGGATTACGCTTGGACATGATGTCCGGCTATGGTGGAGGGATGATTCTGTCATCGATGAGGTCTTGGATAGCATGGCGAAGGCGGATGCATTCATCGGTAACATGACCGGGCATTTGATGGAAGGTGCAAAAGGCATTTGGGTTGTGATTTGCTGAAAGGTTTTGAGGTAAAGGAGTTTGGGGGAGTGGCTTGATGAGACCAGTTTTGAGGAGCTTTTCATAAACTAGGGATTGAGGTTCAGGGAAATGGGAGAAGGCCCTCCTTGGTTTGGTTCTGCGACTGAGTTGAGGGTCCATGGTGGCGCCCGTGGTGCTCCTACTTGCTTTGTAACTGTATAGCCTTCTGCTATCAATGGGACAGACCCTTTTGCCTCTGGGATCGATCTCATGTACTTCTGCTAAGACAATATGCATGTCAGCACTGGTTTCGATCAAGGGTCCAGTATCTTCCTTCGAATGAGCCCTAGCATCATGAATTTCAGCCAGGTCCTTGAACATTTCTGAGAGCTTCACTTTTGAGAAACGTTTGTCAGCCCTGTCAACCCCTAGGTCCCCAACATCATCATTCAGTCCAACATTTGTGTTCGAAATTATGGAGGTGAAGAGGTTAACCAGCCCTTGGACCAAAGTTAGCATCTTGTTCATTTTCTGACTCATTTCCTCCACAGTCTTTTTCAGCTCATTCAATTCTGTCTGCCCTGCCATTGAGGTGATCGAAGAATGCGGTGTGGTTTTGTGTAGGATGGGTGACTCAGTACTGACAGTAAAGCAAAAATTGAATTTTAGATGAGTCCCAGACGCTTTTTTTTTTGAAAAAGAAAGAACATGTCATGTACGTGTCGTCGATCTTGATGTTGTCCTAAAGTCTAACCCAGGCTGGTCTCACTTAAGGCATTGCATAGATGGTTTCCAACAACCACGGGTAGGTTGTTTAGCAGGGATAGACCCAACGCCTTTATTATGTCCATCCAAGACAGCAATAAGATTGTTGCAACTAGCGTTCCCAGACCGGGGGCAGTTTGGGCACGGCGAACACCGGAGGTATCGCAAACTCTGTGTATTTAGAGTCTCCTAGACTGTCCTAAGGACTTACCATGGTTCAAATCTCACTTAAGACGTCAGTACATAAGATTTCCGATAGTCCGGGTAGGTGCCGTCGGGTAAATTTCGAACGGGTCGGAACCAGAGCCAATCTCCTTATCGTGACCATCCGAGACAAGGCAATATGACCACCGGAATCCAGATACTGACGGCGCTTAAGGTTAGACCTAAACCAAGGGAGCCGTTTGGGCACTGCAAACACCGGAGGTATCTCAAACTCCATGGATTTCTGATCTCTGACCGACCGGGGAGTCCTAAAGAATTCTAAGGAAGCCTATTCCTCTAGCCCACAAGATGCAATGGTGTGCGAATGATGCGTGTATACAGGAATAAAAGCACATAAGCGAATATAACACATAAGTCCTAGCCATGGGTTCCTGTCCTAGTTAGGAAGGTCCTATGGCTATCTATAAGTGCAAAGGCTGGTTTTGGTCTCAAAAGGGTTCCCCGGACTAGAGCCAAGATGTACTACCCCGTGTCGAGTGTATTGCAAGACAACGGTCGAACAGCACGATGGCTCATCATAGTCGAGGGTTGCTAGGCATCCCGGGAGAGCTTGTCACCGGTAAACCGGGCAAGATAGCCGAAACACGCGTAGCGAGGCTTGTGCGGTGCATAGTGTAAAAAAAAAAAGTTAAGATTTTCAAATGATTTTAAATCCCCCAAGAAAAATGCTTTTCAAGCTTGGCTCTCTTGATTATTCAATACTTTTTACTCTTTCTTTTTTTTTAAAAAAAAACCACAAGTAAAGTATTGAACAAAAGTCCCCAGCAGAGTCGCCACTGTGGGCTCCCGCGCCAGAAAGGCGCTAACTCGAAGAGTCGCCACCCGGATTTTTGAGATGGATGATCCGAGAAACCGAGAGCTTGATTTGAAAAAGAAAGGCTTTTGGTCTAGCGAAAACGTTGAGATTTTGGATCCGGGAGCCACGTTACGAACGGGGAAGGTTTTGTTGAAAAAGCACCCGCTCGCGAAAACCGGTCTCTACTAAGCATTTTAAATGGGGATTTAATATCATTTGAAAAACTTAACTTTAAAACATATACGGAAAGGGACACGGGATTAAATATAACACCTTGGCGTGCTTGTGGTGCGAACTGTCAGAATGATAAGAATGATGCAAGCAAATATAATGAAAAACATTTGACAAGAAGCTATGCGGACCGCGGCCATGTTGGGCACGGCACACTGCGATGCCGTGTGCGGTACTTCAACATGCCGTGCATGACTTACTTCCTGCTGTCAGACTGTTACAAGCGTTTAAAATATCATTCAGCCCACTGTTTTCACCGTACACCTTTTAAAAGACTCATCAAAAGTCATATAATGACCAGATCATCCCAAAAAGACTATTATTTTCTCAAAACATGATCCCAAAATAGTTTTTAACGTGTTTGATCATTCGGGATGATCTAGAAAACCTTGTTTGAGAGCCAGAACATGACTTGTAGATATGGTCTTACTTTTAAAGAAATAAGAACAGTCAACAGCAGAAATAAGCAGCCACAACAAAGAGTACCTCCGATCCAGACAGCCTGCTTACAATAACATCAGTAACCAACATGCCGTGCGCTTAACATGATACGCCGTGCGATGTCCGGATGCATCGCACGGTACAACCAACACACCGTGCGGTACACCTGTCTACACATTCTAAAATCAGTTTGCTTTTACATGACAAAACAAACCATAGGTCCGCAAAATAGTTTGTTATATTTTCCGAATCTTTGAAAAATGATTTATGAGACCCATTTGTTCATCTTATCATGTAAAATAATGTTAAAAGCTTTTTGGAATATTGAAAGAACTCATGAAGTAAAAAAAAGGACTTTTAACATGAAACTTGAATCTAGAATGTACCCGCACGATCTTTAAGCAATATTAGTCAAAATATGAAAAGAAAATACAAAAAAGAAAATAAAAAGAAAAGAAAAGAAAGATTTTGAATGTAAAGCTCGTTTGAGACCCAAGCTCGGTATAGAAAGACCGAGAAGGGTCTCGATCGGCTCCCCTCAAGGCTAAATGTGGTTTAGCCCAAGGAAATGGATTTATACCTTTTGATCGAAGCTTGGATGTGCTTGAAGGTGGAGGAATGGAAGTTGATTTGGATTGAACTTGAAAGATTTGAGAGCAAATGGGTGTAGAGAGAGAGAGAGAGATGTGTATAGTGGTGATGGGTGTAAGAAGTTGTAGAGAGAGAATCAAAAGAGAGTATTTTTAGAGAGAGAGTGAGAGCCAAAAAAATGGCATAGTAACTTTACTTGGAGTTGAAGGGGTGCTTTTCAACTAGAGAGGGGGTGTATTTATAGGCAAAAAGATACTTGGAGAGCACCCAAAAAATGTATTCTGCCAAATCTGCTGATGCGCATGGGAATCTGTCAGACGCTCCTCCTGAATGCCGCGCGATGGAGTGATTTTTGAATTAAAATGCCGTGCGGTGAAGTGATTTTTTGAATTTTCTGAGGTGCCGTGCGCCCTTCTGAGGTGCCGTGCGCCCTTTTGAAGTGCCGTGCGGTTTGTGAGTCAGCACAACACACTGAACTTCGCGAGGGCGCCCCGGACACTCCCGAACTCGGATTTGGACGCGGTTCGAAGCGTTGGAAAGCTCGTCGAGTCCTCTTTCTAACCCAATTGGTTTCACTCAAAGACATTTTATACATTGAAATGTGTGCCCATTTTACCCTCAGTGTGTCATGGAAAAAGTTGTTTTTGACAAGATAAACACATTTTTCTCTTTTGCAATTGAACCGGGGGCCACCCTACATGGTTGAAAAGGGGTTTTCTTGAGGTTAAAGAAGGAGTAGCAAAGGAGTAGCAAAGGAGCAACAATCCAAGCCTCGAAGGTATATTTTTCCTTATTTCATCATCGGGGAAACTTAAAGATTATTTGAAGGTCCAGATTGGGGTGTCTACAATAGCTTTTGCTAATGCAAGGTGGAGGGAGACCTTTGACACAGCTCTAGTAATGGTGGAAGTGGCTGTGGGTTCTGATCGTAACCCTTTGATATTGAACACTGATTTCTCCCTGAATAAAGTAAAGAAACCGTTCAAGTTTGAGTCTTTCTAGACAACGGAGGAGGCTTGCAAGCAGATTATTGCTGATACATGGGCTCAGAATGTGGTTGGCAGTGATATGTTTCGATTGTGCAAAAAATTGAGGGGGTGCAAAGATATACTCAAGGAATGGCATAAGGAAAACTTTGAAGATTTACGCTTACAAATTGCAGTGCTCAAGGACCATCTGGCGGACATTCAGAAGAAGTCTGAGGCAGGATTCAATCCAGAACTTTATGTTGAGGAAAAAGTTGTGATCACAAAGCTGACTGACCTCTGGCAAAAGGACTCCATGTTTTGGCAACAAAGATCGCGTGTGAACTGGCTGAAAATGGGAGATAGGAATACTCGGTTTTTCCACCTAACGACAATTCAGAGGAGGCAACGCAACCAAATAGTCAAGCTGAAAGATGAGAATGGTGAGTGGCAAACAGACCCTGTCCTCATTGCTAATACTATCCAAAGTCACTTTTCAAAGCTATATGCCCATCCTCCCTCCAGAGAGCTTGAGGACATTATTTCCTTGGTGGATCCAATTGTCTCAGATGGGGTTAATGCTGCTCTTATAAAACCTATTTCAATGGAGGAGGTTCGAAAAGCTGTCTTCCAAATGGGGCCTTTGAAAGCTCTGGGCTCGGATGGATTTCCTGGTCTTTTTTACCAAAAGTATTGGGAGGTGGTAGGGAATGATGTTTTCACTGCAGTTAAGGAGTTCTTTCAAAATGGCCATATCTTGAAGGAGATGAATCACACCAATGTTGCTCTTATACCCAAAGTCAATAACCCGGAGTCCATGAGCCAGTTTCATCCAATTAGTCTATGCCGGTTCAATTACAAGATTGTATCCAAGGTGCTTGCTAACAGACTTCAACCTTGCATGCATAACTTGATCACGGAGCAACAATCAGCCTTCATCCCGGGTAGACAGATCCATGATAATGTTATTGTGGCCCATGAAGTGTTTCATTTCCTCAAGAAGAAGAAGTCTGGGAAAAAAGGCTATGTGGCTATAAAGCTAGATCTGAATAAGGCGTACGATCGATTATGTTGGGATTTCCTCTTTGCAGTTCTAAGGAAGATGGGCTTTAGCGAGACTTGGATAGGGTGGATCAAGGAATGCGCCAGTACAGTCGAGTATTCAATTAATGAAAATGGGGAGCAGGTTTGCAATATTATTCCCAATAGAGGGCTTCGCCAAGGAGATCCTCTGTCCCCTTATTTGTTCCTCATTGCTGTTAATGTCTTTTCCACGCTGATGAATAAGGCAGCCAGTTCTAAAGCCTTAGTTGGTGTTCGCATGAAAAGAAAATGCCCCATTGTATCCCACCTTCTATTTGCAGATGATTCTCTAGTATTCTTGGAGGCAAACACCACGTATTGTTCCAACTTCTGGGACCTGATCTCTTGCTTCAGTGTGGCTTCTGGTTTGGAGGTAAATGCCCAAAAATCAAGTTTGTTCTTCTCCCCAAACACCCTTCCAAGTTCGAAGGAAGAGATTAAGACTCTCTTGGGAATGAAGGAGATGGATGGTAATGCCAAATACCTGGGCCTTCCAACTTTTGGGGGGAAATCGAAGAAAGAATCGCTGGCGTATGTGAAGGTCAAAGTCATGAAGAAAATTCAAGGTTGGAATAAGAAAACTCTGCCACAAGCTAGCAAAGAAGTTCTCATCAAATCCGTGGCCCAAGCTGTGCCAATGTACCCCATGACTTGCTTCAAGATTCCCTTATCTTTGTGTGCTGCTCTAAACTCTGTGATTGGTGCATTCTGGTGGGAGAATGGAGAAAACGGGGGTAGAATCCACTGGGGATCTTGGGACAAGCTTACTGCTCCGAAAGGCTGTGGGGGTTTGGGGTTTAGAGATTTCGAATCCTTTAATTGTGCCCTCCTAGCCAAACAATACTGGAGAATGATCGCAAACCCTAAGACGTTTTGGGCAAGTATCTTGAAGGGACTTTATTTTCCTAACGGGTCAGGTTTGGAGGCAAAAAAGGGAGCCTCGCCTTCATGGCTATGGAGTAGTCTTATGGAAGGAAAGGACTTGCTTGATAAGGGTCTTAGATGGAACGTGGGAAATGGGGAGAAGATTCAGTTCTGGGGAGACCACTGGATTCCGAGTTGGGAAAAGGGTAAAATTCTTTCAAGGCCTCCTACTGATTGTGCTTGGAATAGAGTCTCTGACTTCATTGACGAACCAACGATGACATGGAATGAAGGAAAACTCAGGAGTTGCGTGACTAAAGAAGAAACTGAAGCCATCTTGAAAATCCCCATCAGTATTACGAGCTCGGAGGATAGGATAATCTGGAAACAAAACAAATCAGGGAAATTCACTGTCAAGTCAGGCTACCACCAAGCTTACGATGCCAAAGCAAAAAGGAAAGTTCAGAGACCTTCTTCCTCACGATGCATTCCCAGGAAAATGTGGACGAAATTGTGGTCCATTCCTACTATCCCGAAGGTACGCCATTTTATTTGGAGAATTGTTCGCAATTGGTTGGCGTCAAAAGATAATTTGTTTAGGAAAAAATGCTCCCCTACGCCCATGTGTCCAATCTGTGAGAAAGAAGTAGAAACGATTGAGCACATCTTATTTAGGTGCTCCTGGGCAATTGCTGTTTGGTTTGGAAGTGGGCTATCGTACTGGGTTCAAGATCAGTGGATTGAAACAGCTGATAAATGGGTGGAGGAGGTTCTTTGTGGCAGATTGGGAAAGGAAGCGGGATTGGAGGTGGTGGGCCTTCTATTCCAAACCTGCTGGGCAATTTGGAAGACAAAAAATGATAGTATTTTCAAGGCAGTGCTCCCAAAACCTGAGAGCACTATGATCATGGCTCAACATGCGAATTCAGATTATCTCCAAGCTATCTTCAAGTTGTCTAAGGAGTCTGAGACACTCACCCAACCTAGCAGGGCCGGAAAGTGGACCCCCCCAACCTGATTTAGTAACTAAATTCAATTGCGACGGAGCGTTCTCGTCCTCCCGCAGCAAGGCTGCCTTTGGCTTTTTAGCCAGGGACAGTGGTGGACAAGCTCTATTTTGGAGGACTGGAAAGTGTGAAGCATCGACATCACTATTCACAGAGGCTTGGGCTCTGCGTATAGCATGTGGTGTAGCTGTTGATCAAGGAATTACAAGAGCAGTTTTTGAGTCGGATTGCAAGGAGATTATTGATTGCCTTTCGAAGAAGGATTACCAGTGTCCCTGGGAAATTGAAGCTGTAATTGCTGATGTTAAGTGCTGGGCAGCCCAAAGGGAGTGGAGCTTCTCATGGGTCCATAGAGAGAAGAACCGAGTTGCCCACTGGCTTGCGTCTCAGAGCCTAGCTAGGAGTTTTGTTTTTTCTCCAGATTGTACCTTGGCTGATTTGGAGACCCTCCTTGCAAAGGATAGGCCTCCTTAGTTTTGTTGTTCTTTTCCTTCTTGTAATGTGTTCGTCATTTCAAAAAAAAAAACAACACAAAGAGCATCCACAGTAGAATAACCAAAATCATAACATTGCTAAAGTTAGCAATATTCCTTCAAAAAAGTGCTCAGTGGCATAACCAAACTTAACAACCTTTTAGCAACTCATTAAATTTTGACCCTTAAATAATCAAAACTAGAAACTGTTTGCCAATAACCAAAACCTTCTCTCTCTCTCTCTCAACAATGTTTTTAAGAAAAACATTTTTCAAATAAGTTTTTTTTTCAAAAACTGTTTTGTATTAAAAACTATTTTTTTTAAAGTTGTATTTTTTTTTCAAAAACTGTTATTTAAAAAACAACTACTCCTTCCGTCCTTTTTTAAGTGTCTTGTTTCGTAACGCTAACTTATTAAAAAGATATCATTATTATACTTTTCACATCAACTTTTTCCTCTACTTTTTCTATTTACCGATCATCATTACACTTTTACGCACTTACTTTTTAAAATGGAATATACTTTTAGAGACAAAATAGACAATGAACCAACTTTTACCCACTAACTTTACAAAATGGATGATTATTAAGAGACAACCCAAAATAAAATACTGGACTCTAAATAAGGGACGGAGGGAGTATCTTTTTTTCAAAACGATATTATTTTAAAACTTTTTCGGAAAAGTGCTTTTTCAAAATAAAAGTTTTCAAAAAATAATTTTCTATTTCTAATAACCTCTTTTTATTAGTTTGAAACTATTTTAAAAAAATTATTTATATGGTTACAATTTTTAGATTTTTACAGGTTGAAAAGGTGATGTGACAAGTTTTTATTATTCAATGTTGATTATGCCACTGTGGTCATCTGTATTGCTAACCTTAACAACCCTTAAAAAGATAATCAAAAGGTGATGTGACAACTTTTAATTATCCAATTTTGATTAGTAATGCTCTAAATAATCCAACTTTTAACAACACTCATCAATCTGTAACTAAAAACGGCTATTAACAGTAACAAGCAGGTAATAAATTTTGTAAATGGAAGGGGAAAGTGTTAGGTTTGAATATAGGGCAAATTGCATGAACACCAGGGGTGAGTATGGACCGAATTGGTCTGGTTTTATAGTAATTCAATAACCAAACCACTACTTCCGGATTATGAATTTAGAGAACCAAACCAACCCATAAAATTCATAAAACCAAACCAATCCAAACTATTCAAAGGCGGTTTCGGTTTCGGTTTTAAACCACGGTTCTCTTAAAATGGAGTTATCATTACTATAAACTATTTTAAGTACTTAAAATTACATAGATAACTTAAACTAAAAGTTATATTGAAATTAATATATTAAAATCATCAAAACTCACGAACATCAACCAACTAAATAAGAATAGAATACATTAGAAAATAAGTTACCGAGAAAATAGAGTAGGAATTCACTTTACTAGCTAAACCCAAACCGTGTAGGCGTGTATGTTTAGCATAATGAAATTGTAGGAATAGAAAGTTTAGCAAATTAATATTGGAAGTGAAAGAAAAGAATAGGGTGGTAAAATAGAGTATTTGATAAGGAAATTAAGTTTATTAAGTATATCTAAACAAATTATATATATATATATATGTATACATATCGCACGGTTCGGATCGGTTTGAAATCACAACTATTAACGTAAATTTATAAACCTGTAATAACCCGAAAATTTAACTAATAAAAATATTAAAAAGAATTATTTATTTATGATAATATTATTTTCCTTATTTAATAATTAGTAGATAATTACAGAAAATAGGTTATTCTATCTAATTATCTCTTAAAAAATTATTTTATCATTATATACATACATATAATTGCATGCATGAACGTCTCTCTTCTCCCTCACTCTCCTACTCGATCTCTACCTCCTCCGTGACCCAAAAGTCGTGCATAATTCGTTCGTTCCGAAACCCAATACCGTTAGGACTCGATTTAATTCAAAACTCATCCAATTCTCCTATAAATCCACACCACTCCGACCCTAGAGCACGTACATTATTCCACCACCTTCCACGGAGCCAGAGAGAGGAGAAAAACCCGAGAGAACCGAGCTTTAATCCATAGATTTTTAGAGAGAGAAAGAAGGAGAGAGAAAAGCGGATTTCTTGATTTCGTTCGTCCGAGATCCAAATCGATCGTTTGAATTACTTACTACAGTCCCAAGGATCACCGAACATCAACCAATTCGGCCCCGAAGTCCCCCGATCGACGGAATTGAAGTCGTCTTCTCCAAATTCAAGTTTTCGATCGAAAACGAATTTAATCTGAACCGAGGTACTATAATTCAATCCGAGCCCTCCTCTACGTATAAATATGTTTATTAGACATAACCCATCATCCCCCGTGACCCCATGCATCAAACCGTAGCCAAAACAACGAAAAAAATAAAAACTGAACGCGACCTCGCGGCCGCAAGGTTCAGGCGGCCCAGCCGCTAGAACCAGTGAACTGGAGTTCGCGGCCGCGAACTCCTTAGGTTCCAACCGCGCGTTTTTGTGTTGTTGCGACCTGTTAAAATTAGATTTCGAACTCCGAATTAATTTTCCTAGGTAACCCACACTCTAAAGATCATACATTGTTAGTTTCATATTTTTTTTATTTAATCTGATATTTATTAAATTTTTATTCGTTATCTTGTAAAAATTTACAAACTAAAATTCATTGCGACCTTGTAAACTATTTCATAAATCCCCAAACTATTTTTCCTAGTTTTCTAACGTGTCAAAGATCATAAATTACTGATTTCATAAATTTTTGATATTATTAGCTATTTATTTTATTTTTAATTAAAGATACAAACGAAAAATAGTTGCGACCTTATAATTAATGATTTTAACATCTAAACTATTTTTTTTTAGATTTCTGACATCCCAAAGATGATATGTTATTAAAATAATAATTTAATTATTTCATTAACTAATTATTATTAATTACGCATTGTTTCTAAATAGAAATACTTTAAAATATTATTTAAGATGTTAAAAATTCTGAATAATTTTATTTAGACTTCTTACTGTCCTAAGATGATACTTTGTTAATATCAACAGGTTTTTAATTGTTTAACTATTTATTAATTACTTATCCTTCTTTCGTTAATTATTTTAATTCTTTTGTTTAAAATAATTCTGTGAGCATCCAAACCCAATTTTTAGCACTTGAACTCATTATAGAGGACTGTTAGGACCTTTATTAAGGTTACGATAATTATTCTAATATTTTTACCTAATCAATGTATTTAATTAGTGTTTAATTAACTTAATTACTTCTAATTAATTAACAAGAGCCTAGAAAATTATTTTTAAATCTTAATTAAATAATTCTTACATTCTTAATGACTTTGTGACCATACGAGATTAAGGGCAACGGCCCAATCATAAAAAGTTATGTGATTGCATTGCTTATTAACTGTTCGATCCGTCTGTTATTCGTTTTCAATTATTATTGTGATTGATATTGTATCGATACTTCATTTGAATGTTAGATTGGACCCTAGGGACATGGGGTGGTATGCGAAATAGAAATCACGTAGACGATGTTAAGTAATGGATAAATGGTGAAGTTTATTTCTATTTGAGGATTTGCATACTTGCGTGATGTTGTGATTTGATGAGATTGTGATGTGAATTGAAATTGGCGAGAGTCCAGTGATGAATTGATAGACCGGCATGCGTCCAGTGATATTGATAAGACTGGAGAGAGTCCAGTGATGAATGTGAAGTGGTTTATAAGATAGCGAACCCGCGATATCACGGCATGATAAGCTTACCCCTTTATTGTAGTTATTGGGATGCACACTCGATATGTAACTTAGGTCAGCAATGAAAGTTGATCTCATGGGACGGGATATGGCTAATCTGGCGGTTGGGGAGGAAAGATCTCGTGGAGAGATCTTAGATTTCATGATAAGTTAATGGATAGTAATGAATCAAGTTACGTGAATTATCTCTGTTTTACCTTGTCGCTCGATATATATCCTGTTTGCCTGCTAACTGTATTGTATGAGGGGTATTTGGGTTGGATTATAGTTCAGGGTGAACTCTTTCACTCAGGCACGGATTTTCTGGCATCCGTGTCAGATTTTGCAGAAAACCAGGAAACATAGGACCCCGCGGACGAACAGTTTTATGCTGAGGAGAATCCAGAGGTGGGAGCCGAACCCGAGTATGCATGGGATCCATATCAAACATAGAAGTTGGCTCTATTCTTTAGCTTATCCTATTTCCCCAAGACTATTTTAGTATTTTCCCAGTCGTTTGTAATAAGTGAATCTCGACGTTGAGAATTCTGTTTTGGATTTTAAACTTTAATTAGATAAAGTTTTTAGGAAATTAATATTTAATGCCTTCGATTTTACCTTCGAAAATCGGGGCATTACAAAACCAAACCATTTAACACGGTTTCTATTTTTTTTAAACCGAGACCTAACCACATCATTAAAAAATCAAACCAAACTATCCGATTTAGATTGGTTTGGACTGGATTCACGGTTTCTTGGTTATTTTGCTCACCCCTAATGAACACCTTCTCATCTATCATGTTATATCACGTAACCTCCTTCATCTATAAAATCCTTTGAAAATCCCCTCCAACTTTCAATGTGTAGCACATATAGCCCTTTTGCTAGGGGTATGGGAGAAAATCAAGTGTTTTTCCGAGTAAATTGGCACAGTTTTGATAATTTGCCGTCAGAAATACCCTTCTTCGATCTTTATATGCGCACTACACGAACTAACCAGCACATGGATTAGCTACATTTTAGGGACTTGGGGCACGCATTGTCACCATGCGGATATAAGGAACTATGTAATTGTTAATCACAACTAAGGCTTAAGCATTTTAGGTCACTTGATTAGACTCTAACAAATTATTGGACCAGGGGTCTACATGGGGCTGTAGCGATACGGAAGGGTGGAAATTATTTGACACAACTAAAAGAAGTACAAATCTAAATGCCCCAGAGATAGTAATACAAATTGTAGTAGACCGAACACAGTTCGCACCGGCCTACTGGTCTTGCATTCCAGCCGCGCCCAGAGACACGTTCGGCACCTAGCCGACGACGCACACGCACGGTGACCCTCACTGACGGTTCTAAACAAAATCATCTGCACATAGTCAACGCTGGGTTCGGCCCATAGCTGGGCTCAGCCACCCGCGGGGACACGTCCGCCTTCCACGTGCTGAAACGGTTACGCAAGATAATGATGGATGCACATGGGAGATGCCAGCTCACGCTGAAACGGTTACAAAGATCTATCCAGTGACACCACAATGACGTCACTCAGCTCGTGCGGAGCACGTGTTAGTACTTGGAGAGCAAGCTAGGAAGGATCTATAAATACTAAAGGTTCACAGCCCTAAAGGTACAGAGCACTCCATACTCAAAACCCAAACTCTTTCTCTCTTTTTCGGCACCATTCTCATCCTTGCGCTGGAGGGCCACACCGGGGCTCCTCCGGTGTGGTCTTTAGTCGTGTTTCGTGGTGCAGGATAGGTGGAAGAAGCTAGACAATCCCTGAACCAGAGGAGGAAGGACTCGAACCAGAGATCCCGGGCCACACACAAATATAAATGCCCTAGAGATCTAAATTGTGGGTCCTAACTTGCTAGAAAGAAAAGTTGGTTTAGGTTCTCATATTTTAATTTAATTCAGCTTCCTTTTTTTTTATTATTTGTTTTGAGTTCGCAAAATAATTTTATTCCGGCTTTGTGTTCAATTGATTGTTACATTGTTCACGCGCAATCATGCTTCCGGAATTGGGTGGGACACTACATTTATTTTCCGAAATTCGAGAAACATTGGGACTGTTTTGCGATATCTTGCAATAAATTTGTGCAGGACGAAACTTAAATCTGCAAGTCCCTCGAGTCTGAGAGTCTAGTTGCTTCACTTTTCAATTGTCAATCATACCTCAAATTAGTTATGTCCAGTGTGAGTGAGTAATTATTCACTAGTCTTGCGGCTTTGGCACGTGGTGCCTCAACAGTCAATGCTCTTTTCCTCCACAATTCACATGTAGAGTCATTGGGCTGCTACGTGACCGTGTTCCAAGTCCTTCGAATAAATTTTCAGTGTGGGTAGGCTGTAGGCACCTAAAAGCGGGCTTGGTTTTGCACTTCGTTAGCTGGTTTGGTAACCAGCATATAGTTCTAATTTTTTTGGACGCTTAGCCAACAGAGTAATACTAATTCATCTAGTTTGGTGAAATTTCACTCTTTTCCCCTCCGCCAAAGTGGTAAGCCGATCAGGAATATATCCTACGGGGCACTTTCTGTAGTGCACCCAGCAGGACAGATCCGAATCGTCCATTTCGACAATCATATTTGACCAGTAAAAAGATAGCAAACGTACGATTCAAATCTACCCCGCAAGGTGCACTATTGAGAGTGCCCTACAGGATTTCCAATTCCCCTTTCTCCATTCTGGTGGAAAGAAAACTAGTGATAGGCTCCATCAGTTTCAATGGCTTTGCCCACTGGAACAAATCAAAGCCACCCATTACTGCACTGGACCATTAGTAGCCTGAAGTTTGTGGCCCAGGTTTTTTTGCTTTAGGAAATGGAAACTTAATTGATAAAAACATGGTACAATCATAGGCATGCCATCAACAACGCAACAACCAAAACACAAGAAGGACAAACTTGACAGAGACCCAACAAAACAACAAAGACCCGAGAATGTACACCTCAGGTTCCATAGTATAGTATTTTTTGTTTTTTTTTCAATCCATTAATATGGAAAGCTCGAAGACAATACAGGTTTCACCAGAAAAATACAAGAGTGAACCAAAACCATCAAAATCTAGACGCGAGCACCTGCATCATTTACAGACTCAATACACCTACTGCCGAAAACGATGGAACATAAGAGCCAGTCGCAGCAAAGGTAGTAGAGCAGGCTTGCAAAAACGATGGAACATAAGGGCCAGTCGCAGCAAAGGTAGTAGAGCATTCAAGGACACCCAGCTCACACCCGGAATACACACAAGATGAAATCCTCGCGGAAATGTTATCCATAAAGCCCAACGCCGGCACACTCCTATTAGTAGGCACAACACCGCTGACGGACTAACCCCTCCAACACGGGCACATGACTCTACACCGGTGCAAGACACTTCAGACCCTGGCGCGCTGCTGCCGGCGAAATAGTGAACCCGCGTGACCACGTCAAGGCACTGGCCACCAGGATCTCAAAATCCATCGATATCATTTCAAGGCAACTAGGGGCAGGTTTCATAAATGTTGCAGGGACCAAATTACAGTGTTACCAATTGAAAAAAATGAATAAATTTCTCCCATTTACATCATAATTTTACTCCCTCAGTCCATTTTGCTCCCAAAATTTTGGTCCACCTTTCTTTTTTTTTAATGTCCCATAATTCTTGTCCATTTTAACTAGTCAAGGAGAAAAAATTCAACCATTTCCTAATTTTTCCTTCATCCTCATATTTTAAATTCAAACACAAAAGTGTGCAGGGGAAAATGAATTAGAAACCAAAAAGTAATACTAGTTGTGTTTTTTAAAAAAAGGTTAGTTCTGGAAATTTATGTATTTTGAAGAGTAATGGTTGTCTCTCCCTTTAAAAAGTTGGATTCTCCGAGAGGAACTAAAACTTTGGAAGGGAGTGTAATTAATAATTGATAAAAGAAGCTTCTAAAAAAAATATAATAGGAACAAGAAGTAGGTACCAAAATAATGGTCCAAACACCATGACTCGAATCAATCATTTAAGGCTGAATAAATGAGTCGGACTTATTTAAATTTGAGGGCGGTTCTAGAGAGAGGGTGTTTCTAGAGACATCACTTTTAATGAGTCGGACTTATTCAAACTTGAGGGCGGTTCTAAAGACATCACCTTTAATGAGTCAGACTTACTCAAACTTAACGGCGGTTCTAGAGACATTACCTTTAACGCAACTTCTGACCCAAAATTTCAGCCATTAAAATGAATGATAGAGATTAGAACTTTAAATGAAATTTCAGCCATTGAACACAACTTTTGTCCATCTCACCTGATCTCTCTTCCCCCTCCCATCTCTGTCTCCCTCTCTCTCTCTCCCTCTCTTAATCCACGTACGAAGGAAAAAATGAAAAAAAGAGAATACAACTTCAAGTTGCTGATAAAAAAAAGAAGAAGAATTCTTACGTGCAGTTTCAACAACTGTTTGAATCAAGACTTGGAAGAGAGAATAATTTGAAGATAGAATCAAGACTTGCAGATTGGGAAGCTAGCTCTTTCAATCTATCAGGGATAGGCCCAAAGAGTCCGAGATCAATCACAATCACAATCACAATCAAATTCAAATAATTCGTGATTTCTTCGGAGATTTTATCTACAAATTAATTGCAAGGAAGCCCAAGTTGTCCCAAAACCATAGATTTCCCCAAGTGGGTAGGAACAAAACCAGTGAATTCGTTTGTATCCAGGACTCAAAAATTTCAGAATAACCAACCCATCCATATGTGAAATAATCGTTCCACTCAATGTATTGTGAGACAAGTCCGAAAATTCTAATTTCAAGAACCCATCAAAAATTAGGTAAAGAACAAGACAATCTGTTCCTACTGAAACCCAATCCTCTCAACCCACTAAGATTTCCAGAACCGGTAATGAACCCACTTGGGATTGAGCTCGAGTGATTGTTGGAGAGGTCAACAGACTCTGGAGCATCGATCTGGCAAAGAACATTGGAGGAAATTAGGGTTATAGAGAGAAGAATTGGAAAGAAAATTGGGTGATGGAGGAGTTGTTCAAACTGCACGTAATTCCCTTTCAGGGAAAATTGAGAGAGAGAGAGAGCGTGAGATGGGAGGGGGAAGAGAGATCAGGTGAGATGGAGAAAGGAGAGAGGGAATTTCCGTTTGACCAAAAAAAAAAAAAAAAGAAAGAAAGAAAGAAAGAAAGGAGAGGGAGTGTACCATTTTAAGTTACTGCTATAATCTTAGCCATTCATTTCAATGGCTGAGATTTTGTGTCAAAAATTACATTGAAGGTTGCGTCTCTAGAACCGGACTTTTCAAACTTTTCAAGCTTGGTTTGTTTATGAGGTGAGTTTATGTCAAACAAACTTTAATTGAGCGGAAATTGAGCAGCTTGAACTCTTCGAATATTATTTGTCGGACGAATCGAGTAGTAACTTTTTGAATTTGATTTGAAAACTTAACAAGATTTAAAAAAATATTCAAGCAGCATTTGTTTAGGTAACAAATCGATCGGAGCGAGATTTTTAACGTGTAAACATAAACCCAAACTTGAAGAATTAGGTTTGTTATTAGTCCTGCATTCAATAACAATACCTATGTTCCCTGTAGATGGAATTAGGAAAAGTAAGTTGTATATATAGGGTCCATTAACTTCGTAGTTAGGGATGTAAACGGGTCGGATTGGTACGGTTTAGACATTTTTTTCAAACCAAATCAGATATTTCGCTTTGAACATTTTGCAAATCAAACTAAGCCAAATATTTAGACATTTTAGTAGTTTGATTTGGTTCAGCTTGGTTCAATATGATTGGTTTATTCCTGTTTTGCAATATGATGCAAAAACACAAGTGACTTCTAGCTACGTATAGACTATACAACAATTTTGATGTCCAAGCAGCAACTAGACTGAAGCAAAAAGTAACTAAAAACAACGATTCGTTCTGATTTACTCCGGATTAGATGGTGACAAATCGGACCGGATCATTTAATTCTAAAAATCAAACAAAATCAATGCTTTCATCAAATTTTTAGTTTCGGTTTCGTTTTTTTTTTTTTTTTTTTCAGTTGATTTTCGGTTCGGTTTAATCGGGTTATTTCCCCACCCCAGTTCATAGGAGAGACAAGATTGTCTTTTTAAGTTGTATGGAAGTTGGAACTTGGAACCAGAACCATGTTCCTTTATCACTACGCTAGCTGCAAGAGTGTGAATGGGCTAAAAGGTGTTTGGCCCTGCCACACATTTAAGGCTCCCTCTGCCAGTATCCACAAAACAGCTGTCCAAAAGAGAGCTATAATGGACAACATCAAGAAGATTTTTGTCATCTGAATGGAGGGCAGCCAGCCAAATCTGTTCCCCCATTGACAACCCTATTCGTTTTGAATTTTGAGTGAGATTTTTTAGAATAATGAGTGAAGATGAAATCTCTAAGGTGATGCTAGAAGTATTAACTTCGCCTTACTAGATGACTTCAATCCCACAGCAAAAATCAAACAAAGAACGAGACACCAAAGTTATGTGGAAAACCCCAAAATCGGATAAAAACCACAGGAAGGAATCATGAACTAAAACAAATGTATGATTACAAATATTCTTCCTAATTGACTGTGTATCCTCTCCACGAGTCCTAAGAGCATCCGCAATGGGGTTTGATATATTTATGTGTTAAAATGTTTGTTAAAAGGTGTATTAGGATAAAAATAGGTCCCACAAGTGTGTGTTAGACATCGATAACATAGAAGTGTGTTAAACATCCACAATGAGTTTGGTAAATTTGTGTGTTAAATGTTTGTTAGGATAAAAATGGGTTCCACAAGTGTGTATTAAAAGAAGTGGATATTTAAATTTTATGGTTGAAGTTTGAATTATAAAGGTGGGACCTACTTATTGTTTGCTAGCATAGTTGCTAAACTTGGCACACATTCTAGCACACTATTAGATTTAGCACACTCTAACACACTCTAGTACACGAGCATTGTGGCATAAAAAATACATTTTTGTTTGCTAAGTCTTAGCACATATAATTAACACACTAGTTAACAAACCCATTACGGATGCTCTAAGAACTATTTGCCGAAGCCACATTCATCGTATCCTTACATGATCACCGAATCCTGAATCCACAGGCCTTCCAAAGACGCCTTTCAAACTCCATGAAAGGACTTAACTTCGATTGATTGTAGATAGAGATAAACAACCCCCTTGAAGATAGAACTTGTTGAACCGATCGAGATGTCCGGGATCTCTTTTAATCTTCAAGGTCCACCAACAACAACAACTGCCGCAGTCACCTCTATCGAGCTGTAAGAACAAGAGTTCAAAATTGCCGTGCTCCTCCTCCTTTCTGATGACCTAATGGGTTGACACAATTAAGGCCCCAAAAATGCATTCTAGCAAAATAGAAATCGGTCCACTAAGGATTTTGTTTGGCTTCGGCAAAATATCCTGTTTTCCAACTCTTTCACAAACCGGTCCAATAAAAAACTCGACTAACATCTACCGCACTCAAAAATAATACTTCGTACAATATAATGATTCTTTTCCACATCCTAAACAGACGCTTCTAATAAAAAAAAAAATGACAACTCAATAAAATGGGGATACATGGAAAGGTGTTATTTGGTCATGAACGTGCCAACCAAATGAGAGCTCGGCCTATGGAGCTTCAAGATAGATAGATAGAAAAAATTTATCAAATGTGCTATGAACAAAGAAAAAGTACCCATAAATTACTTGGAATACACTTGTAGAGGTATTAATAAAAATTTATTACCGGTCATAAATACCTTGTTCCAGATAATTTCTGGGTATTTTTTCTTTGCACCTAGCATTGTCCTTCTTGGAGACCGTGCTTAGGAGTTTTGAGTCCCTCAAACGAACAAAGCCGACTTCCAAATGTTTTTTTTGCCTTCGTTGATCTCCAAACCAACAATCCCTTCTAATATCAAATCTCTTATTAGTATTTGTATCTTTTCATTTCAATTTAGCTAGATTTCATTCATGGGGGAGTCCAAGGTTTTGCTTCATTAATTCAGAAATCAAATATAACTATTGTTCACCCATTGGTATTTCAAACCATGATCTCCCAAGTGGTCTTTCATTAGAGCATCTCCAACCCGTACTGATACTTTTACTCAAATCTTCATTTGGTATGAAACAATTCAATGAACAAAAGTCACAAACCCAAATCTAAAGCATAAATTTCAGTAAAAACTTCTTTTACCACATTGTTATAAATTTGGGAGGGGAAAATAGCCTTGAAAATTGAGTAAAAATTTAAGCCTCCCTTGATTTGAGTGAAAATCAGAGTAAACCCAACTCGGTATAGATTTGAATAAATGGGTGGAATGGGTTTTTTAGGATTTTTGCTCAGATGTTGAGTTTGAGTTTTTTTTAAAAAAAAGGCCAGGGAGCGGAGATGCTCTAAATGCTAGCCCTAAGACAACTCAGTTCGTTTACCTTATATCCGTTCTATAACTTGTGTTCGGGTCAATTTGCACGTACCTCGACTACTTTTGAGAAACCAAACCCATCGTCTACATGCGGGAGCCATTAACCTTATTTTTCCTAGAAAGCAAATGGGGCCCAAAATCTTGGTTATCCTGTTCATTTTCACATGAGAGTTTCAGTGGTCCCCGTCACAAATTATCAGAGTACTTAATTGGCTCAAAAGAAGTCAATTTCAATGCATACCAACGCAATATGCAATCATCTTTCTTTAACTGAGTACATGTAAAAACATCACATAGCATATAAGACTAAATTTAATCCAAATTAGCCTAGCTAACTTCTTTTTTTCCCAATATTGTACGCTGATGTCGAGGGTTAGTGGGAAATTAGTGGTTAACAACCCTTGGGTTCGACGTCCCTCCATAGACTCGAACCCCAAACCTCCCCCTTGGAAGCCGAGGAGTACAACCAAATGAGTTGAGAGCCACATTTAAATTAGCCTAGCTTAGGGGAGGGGAGAAAGTGCGAGATTGAACCCTTTTAACTTCTACATGGAAAAGGAATTTGAGATTGAACCCTTTTAACTTCTACGACAAAGCCAACAAAAGTGACACCTAGGCCGGCCCTAAAGTGACATATAACTTGCCTCGCGCGAATATGTTACGCAACATTATTTAAATATGAAATTTGAGTACCATCTGATACGACATGTTATGTGTACCAATCACGTGTGCTGGGCGTGGCCCATCAAACGATACTGGGAGTGCCCTAATAACTTGTACATCTGAGAATGTGAAAGTGCACCAGTTATAACTTATAAGTAATCTAAAATATGGTACCGAAGGAAATATGAGATGCCATCACCAAGAGAACCAGATGAAGAAGTGAACTCTTCGGCTGAAGTGTGCAACCCATACCGAATATGCCTATGATTGCCTACTACTATGTACCAAAAGATAAAAAAGAGGTGTGCGTACCCCGCTTGTTAGCTAAATGAATGAGCTCTAAGAAAAGGATAGGAAGAGAGCAACTGGTACTTACATGAGAAGAACGGAAACAAGATAGTAACGACATCAGTATTATTTTTTTCAAGTATGAATTATAAAAATGGCTTAATTTCAAATGATATGATATTGGCTTCTATTAGCCCCGTTGAATATTACTGGCCAACCTGAATTGGGAAAATCTAAATTTGCCAAAGGAAACCATTTTTCAGCCACCTCAGATCAATTTAAACAGCCAAAGAGAAGGAATCTCTATTTGCGAAGCTAATGCACAATAGTACATTATGGGGAAAAAAATCATAAAGTAGCCAGACACTCATGGGTTTTTTTTTACTGCAAACTAGATTCTGAATTTCTCTAACATGGTAAAGTTTCAAACCCAACAGGATGTGTGACTTGTTCAAGATGGATGGATGACAATTGTATGCAGTGTCGTCGATCTGATGCGATGAGGAACAGACTAGACTAGGAGATGATAATAGAGGAGCATAATAGTAGAACAATGTGGGATGCAAGCGTTAGAAAGATATATACATGCAGTGCATATCAAGCATGATCCTTCTACAGATCACGTGCGTGTTGATAACCCATGACGATGCTCTTGTAATTTATGCAACGGTAGACTGTGAACATATATATATATGCCTTCCATTTTAAATGGTCACGATCAAGGAATGTAATTCAGCTTCTTTGTATTCTATCTTTCAAAGTTCAAGTTGACGAGATTATCACGGATTCACAGAAAAAGAAATGAATCATATCAATACAGAAAGTTTAGTAGTATGATGTCTCTTGCCTTTGAGCAAGATATTGGACACTTAATATGGTCGTTAATGCTCAAAAACTCATCTCAAGGGAAGCTGCAAGAAAACAGAAGCAAAGTTAAAGGACAAAGCAAACTGACCGAGATTGGTTGCCAGGGGAAAAATTAAACTAGGACAAAAGAAATTTGCTAGTGTTTGCAACAGATGCAACAAATTTTCGTTGGCAATCCAAAAATAATCATCTTGCTAAGAAAGGACTGCCTAGTGCACAAGGCTCCTGCTATTGCTAGGGTCTGGAGAAAGGGTTGGATGTTCGAACCCTTACCCACAAAAGCGGAGAGGGTGTTTCCATAAACAAACCTGCGACCACCAAGTCACATTGGGGAAACCTTACAATTGCCCATGGGCCCCCCTTCAGAAATAAGCTTCTGATTACTGACAATAAACACATGACACAAGAAAATAACTGATATATTATAAGCTCGTAGCTTCATGGACGACCATAGAAGCACAATCTACTTTAATGCTCTGAATAAAAACAGCTCATTAGCAAGAAAATTGCATTTAGATATTACCAAAAGAATATATAATTAGTCAGTTGTACTTCAACAAACATGAACCGATAAAAACTTGGTCTGGTTTATCAAACACAAATGGAAGGTAGAAAAGCAAGCTCATTAGCACTCCACGCCAACTTCAGCGGCTCTCCGAGGCTTATTTTTTCGCCTGCTCCCATTCTGTCTGAACCCAACACACTTGAGTGAACCATCTGTGCTAGTTTCTTTCCCAGTGCTATTTTCCTCTTTGACAGAATCTGCATTTCCCTTACCCTGTGAATACCTCTTCCTTTTCCTCCCATTCTCCACACCAGCCTCATTGTTTGCTTCTTTGTTAGAGATATTGCTTGTCACATTCTCCCCATTTGCTTCTTCTCCTTCTAGTTTCTCGCCTTTTTCTTCCTTAATGTCACTCTTCACTTGCTTTTGTGGCCTTCCTCTCCTTTTGTACTGTGGAATCTTTTCTTCCTTACCCTCATGAGCAACAATAGTGGCCTGCTTCTTCACTTTTCCCCTACCTCTACCCATCATCCAAACACGTCGTTAAATCAATTTCAAACGACAGAGAAAGGTGTCTGCAAAGGTCGAAAAAAGAGCATACTGAGCTACTCCACAAAATCCAAAAACAAAGAAATTAACAGAAACTTTCACAATAAGTTGATAACGCAACCGAAACATATCTAACCTTTTGCAACAACTGAGAAAGATATCTGCAGAAAGAAAAATATAGAATCATATTTGAGCTACTGCATATAATCCAAAAACAAGAAATCAATAGAAATTTTACCTCAAAACAAAAGAAACCCATGTACCATTTTCCGAAACCAAAAATTAAAGCCTCAGTGTTCAAACATGACAAAATCAAATTGAAGAGAAAGGAAATGTAAGTGAGATGGGGACAAGGATCATAACCATTAATTGACAACAGCTTTAAAGAGTGGACAATATTCAGAAACTCACCAAAAGGCAAAATTGAATTCAAACAACTACAAATCCATGCCTTGTTAATCTAACCCATAGAAGCACTCATGCAACCATTAGAAATGGAAACCTTTGCATAAGATAGACACAAGCCATGTTTATTTATCATCAAATCAATTTAGATTTCTGCAACTAATTATGACCAAGAGATGATGAAGTTCATTTCAATAATAGGATTCTTTTTTTTTTTTGAACGGCGAAGAAGGAATTTTATAAAGAGGAGAAAAGGAAGTACAAAGAGAGCAAGCAAGCAAAACGCCATGACAACGCCAAGGATACATCCGAACGAGGTTGGCACCCATCGCGGCGCCAATCATATGCCAAGAGCCCCAAAACCAGGTTGATGAAAGGGCAATCACAACTCAAAGTCAATCCCTTTTACGGTTTTACCACAAAACACCAGTACAAAGAAGAAATTCAAGCTTGTCAGATTACATCAAACCTCTCTATCAGCCAAAAAAAGGACCAAATAAAATTTAAACCCCATATCATGCAAGGATTTGAGAACTGAAAACCTGTAATAAAGCTATAAAGAGAGCAGCTTTTTATAGAAACCAATACATCAAATGAAATAGACATCACATATAGTGATATAGAGAGAGTTGAGAAATGAAATGGACCTCGCAGGAATCAGCTGCCGCCCATTCCAAGAAATCTGATTACACCAATCGAGAAACTATTGGAAACCCATTAATCAGATGGGGTTTTCCCCCTTATATCAGTAGCTTCAGAGGTTACAGCAATAGAGAAGCAAAGACTGTGAACAAGTGGATACAAGCTATAAAAAACTATGATCTAAGCATGAACTCATGATGACCCAGATCAGTAAAACAATAACGATTGACCACAGATTCAAGAAATGAATTGGGGTTTGAAGAGATTAGTCCATTCCATTGAATAGGATGAAGAGCTTAGCCGAGGAGCAGAGGCAAAGATAGGGAGAGAGGACGAGTAGAGAAGTGTGAGAGAAGCAAAAAGAAATGCTATGGGAGACAGTTGTGAAAAGATTATACGTATTTTAATTGAAGGGCTGTTTGGAAATTAAGAAAATACACAAAATCGAAATTCTTTTGGACCCTTTTCATTTTTCAGCTTTGACCATCTTGGTACTGTAGACTTTAGACCATAGATATGAAGAAGTTGTATGCAAGGGGGTCACCAGGTCCACTGCATTTGTAGGGTTTCAATTAAATCTTTTATGACATTCGACATCACACCTGCAAGTCTGGTTTTAGAGCGGTCACAGGGAGTGACATTGTGTAACCAAGTTCATGAATCCAAGACTGGCATTCGACATCGTACCCACAAGTCTATTTTTAGAGCAGTCGCACGGAATGACATTATGTAACCAAATCCATACAACACTCCAGGCCCAACAACATCATGTTTCAGTGTACACATGTTTTTAATAAAGAAAATTTTCAATCCTCAGTGCGTTATACTCGGGTTTGATGGGAACCTATAGTTTGCAAAGAATTGGGGATGGTGTTGTGCAATCGGATCGTGCATCCGACGGCTCGGATCTCATCTTAACAACGAAAGGCTCTCGATCGGTGATTGCCGAGATGAAATCCGAGCCGTTGGAGGATGCACGATCCAACGATTCGAAAGAACGCAGCACAATACTGCATAGCACCAACCCAAAGTTCAGTTTGCGAATGATTGTTTGTATAAAGTTTATTCATAAAGTCTTGGAACGAAGATACTGTTGACCAGTTAATACTCTTCTATAACGTATAGGTATGGCACATTTGGAAGCACTCGGGAGGTAGAGAAAATACAAATGCTATCGTTTATTTTTCTTATTTGTTGTAATGCGTACCTACTTGTATGTTTATTTTACATCTGTATAAACAATTTGTGTAATGAAAAACATTGAGAGAATATAAAGTCGGGAATTTTGTCTCCCCGTTTAACATATGATACGAGTATCTGTTTCATTTATAAAGCAACAACATGTCGTAAAATTGTCCATGGTTTGAATTGATGCAATTCTTTTAATGCAAGTTTATGAACAAAATCGGCCCATCGATTTTAAAGAATTAAAAACCCAAAATTAAAATACCAGAATTGTGAAATTGAACCAAAATCAATTGTTGTTATTTTAAGCCAACTGCTGCTAGTTGCTTAAACAGAATTATATTGGTCACGCTTCTATAAAAAAAAAAAAAACTCCTATTTGCATATTAATTTAAACAAAATAAGTCTTAAATTATAAAAAGAGAGAAATGAATTACTTAAGCCTACTTGTAGAAATAAAAAAACACAATACGTGATCTTCAGAAATGAAGTTGCTTGTCCTATACTTTAATAAACAACTAGTATCTCCAATTATCCAGAACACAAGTTTGCTTGGGAGGTGAGAAATATGCACCATAAAAGGAGGGAGAGAGAGAGAGCTGGGGGGTGGAGTTTGGTGAAGGGTGATTCTCAAGCTAAATTATCTTTTGTGGTCCCAAACAAATTCAAACGATTGACCTTTTCTACAGTGTAACCTAGTTGTGCTGATCAAAAGGGCAAAGCTTTTTCTTTTCTTTTCTTTTTTTTTTCGGTCGAGGTGTTCAAGTCAACTTACGCGCTTTAACTAATCTCTTCTCCACTTTGGTCAACAACTGCCTCCATGCCGGCATTAGGGAGTTCACAGAAATTACTTTATTGTGGCGTGACCCCAAGAATCGAATCATACGTGAAGAGCAAAACTCATTAACCAACCGAACTAACCCTTGTTGACACGTTGCCTAACAAATTTTTTGAAAAAAAAGAAGCCTAACAATTAAGTTATTTAACCAATTGCAGTTTATTTTCACCGTCCCTCATAAAATAACCAAAAAATAATAATAGTAGTAGTTGCAGCGCCAGCGGCAGCTACAGCAGCAAAATAACCTACAAGACTATAGGGAGGGATCCCGGGAGGGGACAATATGCGTGTTAGTTCCATTCGGACCGTCCATGCTCAATAATGGACAATTTACATTTTATCTCGGTTGAATAGATCTCAACCGCTCATTCGTTTGTTGCCGATATGAAAATCTGAGCCGTCCATTACCAAGCATAGACAATCCAGATGAGGCCAACATGCTTCTTGTCCTCCAAGGTACAACAGATGGACGGCTAAGATTTTTAGCGGGAGAGTGATTCTCACTGTCCACTTATGAAACCAAACTTTTATTCTTTTTCATTACTGTAGATTTTTACATAAAATAGCCTTCTTTCTTTATTGTTGAAAAGTTATAGAATAGCTACTAAGCATCCGCAACAAGGTCGCTACTCGACCTTGAAAACTATAGTAACGAGCGAAACCCAAACCCCCCCCCCCCCCAAAAAAAAAAAAAAAAACTTGCGTTTCTAGCCTCGTGGAAATCGCCCCTGGAGTAGCGGGATGAACAGTTCCTCGTTGCACTACACGAGCAATTGTTCACTTGCGTGGGTGAGAGCTAACGTTCTTCCTTTTCTTTCTATCAGCGAGGGGGCCGAATTCGGAGCCCTAGGAGGAGTTCCTTGCATTTCCTGTGGGAGAGGAGAAGGCCAGGTGACCTCAAGTTGAGGCCGAAACTGAGGAATTCCGTTGTCGCTTGCGAACATGATCTGTCCTGGGGACGATAGGGTCTCCGGCTACCAAAACTAAACTAAACTAAAATGCCAACCAGACAAAGCCTAGCTTTGTGAGGTATAAATTGGTCCAAAATATAGAGAGTTTGGTGTGGATGCTCTAAATGAAAGGTTTATTTGGCAATTTTACATAAGATAGATAGAAGTAAAGTATTTTTCACATAAAAGTAGAGGCAGAAAATATTTTTTCCTACTGGATTTTCTAGTTTTCGTTGGGTTTCTCGAATATTGGAGTCACCCACTGAAATTTTCCCGAGTAAATAGGCCCTGTTTTTTTTTGTTTTTTTTTTGTCTGAGAGTAATAGGCTCAATTTTATGTTATTTTTCCCCCATAGCAAATGGCATGGCGGCCTAAACTGGAATCATGGTCTACTCAAGCCCGTTTCGCTAAGATTCTTATTTTTTAAATACGTATTTTCAGCTTTACGAGACATATCATTCTTTCACAATACATCACCTTTAATACAAATAATCGGTATTTATTTGAAAAATAAGCGGTACTTATATTTTTCTTAGCGGAACGGGCCCATAACTAAACCTAAAGCCTTCAGGCATTGGTGCCATTATCCTCATCTTCAGATCGGTTTTACTTCATCTGCATTTTCCCAATCACATAAAAAAGTTAGACAAAAATTGATTGTCCGGAACAACGTAGGTAAAGACATTAAAAAAAAAGGTGCTTAATTTTTTTTTTTTTTAAAGAGAAAAATAGCTAAAAAGCCGTTGCCAAACGAGGTCCAGATGGGCTTCCTGGTCATAAAGAACCTCTCTAGTCAGCCATTGCTTGGATGTAATTTTCTTATGGATCCTGTCTTGTCTTGTGTTCAAAAAAGACCAATAAGCTCGACGCGCCATATGAGGGCCTTCCAATGACACGTCATGGAACAACAAAAGCCGACCGAAAGTTCGAGAGAGAGTGAGAGAGTTGGGGCAGGTGGGTTCCTCCACCCCCCACCGCCCCCCCCTTCCCCTTCTTTCCCCCTTCCTCCTTCCCCCTCTGGTTTCTGATCTCTTCCTTCTCCCTCACCCCTCCGTCCCCCTTTTGCCTCAGTTCTCTCTCGCCTTTCTCCGGCCTCCATGGTTGCGAGTAGGGTGAGATTCTTTCCTTTGGGAGGGAGTTCTCCCCTCTCCCCATTATATTTGGACGCAAGGGGTCCAGATCTGGGGTTCTAGATCTGGGTCTTCGGAACCAGCTCAACAGCGACGATGGTGGCGGCTTTCGGCAGCGGCTTCGGCCTGGAATCCTGCGGTGGGCACGTGCTCAACTGGTGCAGCGGATCTATCTTGAGAGTTGCTCTTCTCATACTTGGCCACTCCCTTGACCACTCCACCAGTCCACCCACCCTCACAAGTGTGATCGATGAGTCCAGCTCTGACGTTTTTGGTTCCTTGCGGTTTTTTTGCTTTTTTTGTGGCTTATTTTTGTTTTGGTTTGTTGTTTGTATTTGGACCGATAGTGTCCTTATATATATATATATATATTTCTGTTTTGATTAAAAAAAAATGACAAGTCATGATGCCCATCCTCTTCTGGTCAGTGAGGCTCATGGGCTTGTGCCGTGGGGCTGACTACTTTTTTTTTGATCAACGTGGGGCTGACTACTTCACACGCCAGAAAGTTTGAGTGCATGTGTATGAACATAAAAGGGTCATGGCGAACTTCTCTAGTCCGCAAGTGCCTAAGTAAAGTTTTTTTTCCCCTGCAAATCTCGACCTACGTTCAAAAAACAAAAAGAGGTCCACAAGAGTGTCAACGCCCATTCAAAAAATGCAAAAAAAAAAAAAAAAAACAATTAATTGAGGTGTTGATACAGTTAAAGAACTGTCCCCATTTTCCCGCTTGACTCATCATCATAAACTCGAAGTCGAATGCTTAGATTTCAAGTACTCTAATCTGGTTAGACTCCTGGGAGTAGAATTTCCAAGTATTTCCTAAGCCGCAAGATGAACATCAAATCGGGACCTAGCTATTAATACTATATTATGTCGTTGGACAATACGGGTCTTTGGTAGGAAAAACGGTCTTGATGGACTAAGAGGCCAATGGGTTGAGCCGGCCGCCTGTGATTCAGTCTCCATTAAAATACGGAGTTAGGTTGATGTTGATGATTCGAATCTCGAACGGCTGTTACGATGTGTGCATCAATAAACGTGGGAACAATATCCTCATTCCATGCTCAACGAAACAAGTAATATATAGGGCACTTAACTAGGCAACTGACCGATAGAGACTGAAGGTAACTTCATAAGGAGTTCATCTCCCTTTGCACTAGGGCTGTAAGTGAGCCGAGCTACTCGCGAGCTCGGCTCGGCTCGGCTCGTTAAGGCTCGGCTCGACTCGACTCGTTTAGTAAACGAGCCGAGCTCGAGCTCGAGTATCCGGCTCGTTAAGTAAACGAGCCGAGCCGAGCTCGGCTCGTTAGACAAAAACTCGGCTCGTTAAGGGAGGCTCGGCTCGATAAAGAGAGGCTCGTTAAGTAAATTACTAAGCTCGGCTCGTTAAGGGCTCGGCTCGTTAAGGCTCGAGCCGAGCTCGAGCTCGAGTTTTGGGCTCGTTAAGTTAACGAGCCGAGCTCGAGCTCGCCGATACTCGGCTCGGCTCGGCTCGTTTACACCCCTACTTTGCACCCATGTTGCCATAAAGGCAGGGGGAATGATCAACAAATGATGTCAAAGAAATTGGTACCTAAGAGCTAGAGGAATTATGTCTATGGGCTCAACTATAATCATACATCAATTATCAGTTCATCTAAGCGCAGGACTGAAAAATGAAAATCAACTGGCAAACATAAGAAGAAGGTGTCTAATCTTTTCTTTTGATCTGGAAGAAGATGTGATTAGTCTGGTTTTGTTACAAAAGTAATTTCATTTGGCGACCAAATCAATTTTACTTAACAGGGCTAACAAATCTAAATATGAAGAAAAGAAAAAACGAAACGGGAGAGAACATTAGAACTATGAAAATCCTCTATTAACGTCAAAAGAAAAAGAAAAAGAAAAGAACGACATAAACTGGAGGGTGCATTTCAACTAGGGCAATCTTCCCACCTAGTCCTATACTACGATCTCCTAATTTTATCAAACGATAAAGAAACATTATACATTCACGAATCACTAGTCGATGCTGGAAGATTAATCTTAGTCCACGATTACGAAGTGACGAACTGTGCTCTTAAAAATAAATCCATCAACAATTCCTACGATATCATGAATACTTGCAGAAAAAAATTCCTCAAAATGCTAAGGCACTAAAAAATGAACTCGTACCAGGAAGACTTACTAGCAATCTGGTAGGAAAACTTATAACACATTCTTCAGGAGCATTGGTCTCTACTGTGCCGAAAACATTCCTCGATGCAACCTGATTGCTTTAAGTAATAAAGTTTCCTTACTGAATGGAGAAGGTTAAAATGCACAGTTCGGCTTTGGAAATGTCACACCAGAAACACAGCAGTACAACATGTAACGATGAGATTAAAAAAAAACCCGAACCCTTTCTCACCAAATCTCACCATTTTTGGTGAGATTGGGTGAGAAAGGGGAAGGGCAAACCAAAAAATTTCTTTTTCGTACTTTTCTCTCCTTTTCTCACCAAAATGCTCAATCCAAATGAGTGCTTTTACAAGAAACCATAACCTTTTCCTTTCTCTTCTCATGAAACGTCTCCATCCAAAGGGGCTGAAGCTTTGAATATAAGCATTATGAAAAATCACCGAAGCACCAGTAAAATTACCGGTCAATCGCTGCTTAAATAGGGTATGTCCTACGAATAATTAGCATCGAGAGTTCTCCAACAAGCATAAACCACACGACAATTTGTATATGGAGAATTTTGGAGAGGTCAAACATAATACACCGAGCACCAGATTCGCAAAATACATTTCCAAAACTTCATGCTTCAGACATATAGTCGTAGATCTGTTAAGGTTGAACTACCAATGGTCCAAGCAGGGAAAGCTAAAACTACAGAGCTTTGGCTTTTAGCTATTTAGCTGGCTTCACAAAGTAACAGAAATTTTTCACCGTGAACAAAAACTCAAACCATAGGACAAATGTTACGGCGAAGCTAAATATCGAGGCTGGGTTGATATACAGTAAGGTATATCTAAACCATATTAGGGAGGGAAAAAAGAATCAGTCAGCTTCAGAGCTTATGTAGTGATTTTCCCTCACACAATTTATTTTCTGTATAAAATGTTTTTGTCTTTTCTTTTTACTTCACCATTAAACCATATCAGATTACCTTCTTGCAAGTCCTATTGCAGTAAATTAGAGACAGAAATCCCACAGGAAAAAACAAAGGCACCAAGAGATATAATCTTAATCCCCAACCATAGAAGAAAGACAGGACCAAGATATCCTGGCAAATCACAATCACCGTTCATAATAATTTTAGGTTATTGTCACTATTCGGTTTTAACTGGAGAAGTCGCCCCAAAAAGTAAGGCAACACGTAAGAAGAGAACAAACCTAGTTTAACCAAAATATAATCAATGAACTGGTGTTGAGGTACTGATATGTCACATGGAAATCATCAACCTGTGATGTGGTTACTTCTCAATTCTCATAGCTTTTTTTTTTTTGCTCAGCAAATTCTCATAGCCTTTGTAGACATCAGTTACAGTTTTGCAATGGACTCGCTGCCTTAATCATCATCATAAGTTAGACATTAACTACTCAAACCTACGGCATGCCCCTCTTTTTTCTAAACAACAACAATGGTATGGAAAAGAAAAGGATACTAAGAAAAGTTAATACGTAAACATGTCCAAATGCCATCAAAACACAATTGAACACGTTTCACTTGACTGAATGAAGTTTCTTATAGAAAACCTATCCTCTGCACACACAAAAAAAACTTAAGGAAAATAGCCCACTAAAACTCAAAACGCAATTACCTGTGCCCAGATCAAGTTTGTTTGGTGTCATGCAGGTTGGATTGAAGGGATTCCCTTCAAACGTACATTATAGTATGTCTGAATCATGCTGAAGAATTTTCACGGTCACAGATTTCCGCTAGAAAAGCCTCTCCATGCAAACCCTTGACTTGATTTGCACTAAATAGATGGTACAAGTCAAAAGTACTAGGCAGTTTTCAATCGGGATAAATCTTTTTCTTGAGCTTCTCCCAAATTTTGGGGCCTCTAGGGTGTTTATTTACATACTGCTTTATGAATAGTTCATCAGAGCTTCCAATGATAGTGCTAAACGACAAGTTGGGCCGCACTATCTTTTGCTCTTTAAGCCAATCATACATTGATAACCTAAGCTTAACCCTCTGAATAGTGTACGAAACAAAAGCCGGGAAGGCCACTAGAAATGAAACAGGATAGCCCAAACCATTAACAAGAAAATCCATCTTCCTTTTAATCACCTCCTCTGATTGGTTAAGAACTTGAGGAGCTACTTTGATCATCTCTGAGACATCTTTCCTATCCAAACCGGCCTTCACGAAACAATCAAATCTTTCCTGAAGTTCTTCTCTTTTGCCTCTAAACACCTTAAGAGCTTTTGTCATTTCATTTGAGTTTTCAACAAAACCTAAGTCCATAAGGAACTTCATCTTCATCATCCTTGATCTTAGCTCCTCTGCCTCTAGATTTGATACCTGTTTGACCCCTAGATTTGATACCTGTTTGACCCTTGATCCAATAACCCAACCCTTCAACACGCGTGGGTCCTCCATGACAGCATCACAAAGCTGCTCCTTCTCGGTATTCAGATCTGCAAGTAAGATGTCAAGTTTCTTTAAACAACACGAACCAAGCAGCAAGGGGTGTGAATGTACAATCCTGCCAATATCTTGTACCTCAATCTCAATCTCAACAAGAAAATTGTAGCATTTCCTCAAATTGGAAACAAAATTTCCGACCTTGACTGGAGGAAATTTCTTTAACACAGAATAAATCTCTTTTTTGGTGGATCCAAATTTTAACAAGAAGCCAATTAATGAAATCACTGTCTTTCCCGAATCCTCAAATAGAAGCCCCGGATGCTGAAAAAATATTTTTTGCAGTTTCTCTTCACTGCAACCCATGTTGCCCAATAAGCACAATAGCTGAAGCATATGAGTAAATTCATAAGAATTCCCCTCTAATAAATGCTCCTGAATCCAACCATGTTCAATCCCAAAGCTCTTGAATCTATCTAACACCTTACGGAGTTCCCTACTTCTGTCTCCAATCAAAAGACTCGGACTTGAAGAAACAAACTTGATTACGGTAGACTGGCTCAACCCAATTTCCTCCAAGGCTCGAAGCTTTGAGTATAAGACTCCATTATCCAATTTGAAAGCTTCAGTTGCTTCCTTGTATATCCTTCCTATATTATTCCTACCTATACCGTAGCTACACAAAACTTCGTAATTCTCTAACAGCATTGCATCGTCAGTTAGATACATCAATTCGCGAGGAAGAAGCGGAGCGTATTCAGCAGGTTTCAAACCAATGCTCTCAAAGAAAGGTTCAAACTCATTGATGGGGTGATACCGCAAAAACCTGGTCACAGACCGTCCGATTTCCACCTCATTCTTGACCTTTTTCAACAATTTCTCAAGAAAACACGGTGAATTACGACTGATGTACTCCGCCTCAACAAACTGCAAGCTCCTGGTGGAATGCAAGTATTCTTGTAAAGCAGCCTGGGCTTCTTTCCACGCAGCGGGGGATAGTTGAGCAGCATTTTCCCTCTTACATCCACCAAATTCTGGACCTTTTTCAGGTGGAGACAATTTTTTCCTTCCATAAGACCTACGGCAGTGAACAATGTGGTACCCTGTTGGCCAAAAACTGGTTCTTGATGATCTAACGTTGCTTTCAGGGAAACCCAAAGAAACCCATTTGAGAACAGACTGTATTCTAACTCTATGCAAATGGGTCGTGACCATTTTGGAAATGGACAGGGTATCAAGGCCGGCCCTGGGTCGAAGCCTAGAGAGAAAATGCTTCAGGCCACCAAAAAGAATGGTTACAACTGCAGCTGCGTTACATCGATTCACTGCTGGTGGGTGAATCAGAGATCCTAATACTCATTCAAGAAGTGATTATTTACTAGGAACCAAAACATGCTGTGTTTAAGCATATGAAGAACAGCACACAGAGATGTAGAGGGCGAGAGAGAGAGAGAGAGAGAGAGAGAGAGAGAAGGGTACCTGCTCGATTTTGGGCTGGTTCTACCTAATCGGGTAGTAATGTGGAGATCTATTTGTGGCGACAGACTACAAAGAAAACCTAGAATTTGATCCTTGTGGAGGTTCTTGTCTCAAATCACTCCCGTTTTTTGTTTTGGTTTTTTTATGGAAGATTCAAATTAATCCCAGTCAACTGTAAAAAAAACACTATTTTACATTGGTCGCACTAACTTGGCATCGGTTGATTTCTATGGAAAGTATGGTCAATTACATAACTACCGTAACAGCAGGACATCGACAAAAACCATGCGCAGCTTAAACTCTTGACCGACTCGAATCCTTTATTTGAATTAAATGTGTTATTTGTCACGTTGTATATAATAGGTCTTTGTAACAATTATATTAATTAAACACGATAAATTATAATCATCATATTCATCAATGAATTTCTAACTGTTTCTCCAAACAAAAAATCCCCTTAAATGTACCTTGTTCAATTTTTTTTTTTGTTATTGTTAACTTAGATAAAGATAGTGTAGCATAGACATACTTAAGTCCCCTCATAGTAGTTTGAATATTTATGCTGCTCATCCTGAAAGTTACTATAAAAACCCAACAGTATCGTTATTTAAACAAACCACATCTATATTATAAAATAGAAGGGTGTTTGTCCTACGTGACACCTTTGTCTTATGTGTCACCATTTATCCTAAGTGGCACCCACCACGCATCAACCACATATGTTAGAATCAGTCAAATTCCATAATTGTAGTTCTCATCCTTTCCTAATTGATAATTGATTGTAATAGAATCTACCTAATTGATTGTAATAGTATCTACCTAATAGTTCTCATCCTTTCCTAATTGAAAATATTCCTAAATAATATTCTCTCTCAATGGTTCAGATATCTCCCTAACACAAATTTTATCTACCTATACAAACAAATCCAACAGTTCAGATTTCTCTACCCTTCACATACAAACTAATTGAATTTTCGTAAATACTTTACATTTTCTGGAATAAATGGTTGAGTACTGATTCTTTCAGTTTTTGTATTTAATTTTTCGGATTTGGTAATTATTTAATTTTCCCGTTGAGTACATAGATGGCCTTGAAAATATTAGGCCAGTACGAATAGGCCATTATTTGCTAATTACACACTAATGAACCATAGTGTTTGAGTCACTAACTAGCAAGTGACGTAGGCACGGATAATTTCAACCGGGATGCGTAGTGCCGTAGGCACGGGTAAGCACTAGTTTTCCTATATAACCTAAATTCTAACAACTGTTAGATCCCTCTCTTTCTCACGCTCTCTCTCATTTTACCCTTTCTCTTCCCCAAATTTGGGTCAAATTTTGAAAAAAAAAACTGAGTTTTAGATAGGAGCATCTCCAATAGCAAAACTCTATTTTGACCCAAATTTATTATTTTTAAAATATCCAACGGCATATAGCGAGAGGAGACGATCAGTCCCAATGAACTCCGACGAAGCTCAGTAGCTCCGGCAAACTCAGACGGCAGTTCGAAAAAGGTTTGGGTTGCTCCGACGAAGCTCCAGTGACAGATCGGCGGTAGTTATGCATTGATCATATACTAATGCGAGGATAAACAATCCCATAGGGTGAGCAATCCCACACACTAATAAGGGGGACGCTACCAATAATTTCACACCTTCAAAGAAAGTATTGTTCATTCCACAATTAACAGACATGAGATCCTTTCCCCAATTGGTGCATTCAACGATGGAATTGTGATTGAATTGCATATCTAATCAGGCATGTCAAAAAGGAGACCAGATCCCCTGTCCGAGTGAAATTCGGACAGGCGCCTGTCCCAGCCCTCCGAGCCGTTGATCTCGCAAATCAACGGTTGAGATGTGCCGAGCCAAAACGACGTCGTTTTGGAGCAAAAAGTGTTCGGCACATCTCAACCGTTGATTTGCGAGATCAACGGCTCGGAGGGCTGGGACAGGTGCCTGTCCGAATTTCACTCGGACAGAGGATCCTCGGTGGTCAAACAGGCCCCGGAGGAAATGATACTGGAACAAATATCAGTTGCCAACTAACATAAATAGTTGTCTTCCTTTATCTTCAAAATTTAGACAATCAAGGAGGAATACATCCGAAATTCGCAAGGAAAAACAAAAATGAGGAAACTAAGTTCACACACGTACAAGACATGGGTTGTCGTTCGGGCGAGGCAACAGAAACCCTGAAATATGTATCCAACTAATGAAAGTTCCAACAACCAAAACTATGCCTCTGCCTTCGTAAGAAACTCTGAACACTACCACTGCAGTTAGCTTTCAGTTGTTCCCACAATGATTTAGCTCCTCCATTTCCAAATAATACGTTCCTGCAAAAGTATATCCCGATAACGTAAATTAGAAATCACAACAGATGTATGATAACAGTAATAGTCGAGGTGGGTTTTCTCGTGATACAAAAAGGAAAAATGAACTCGATTACCACTATGCTTTGATCGAGCTCTCTACTCATTGCTTGGCAACGTAATATGGGTATCCGCTCATTCCGGAAGGTGATGGTGTAGGAAGTCCATGTGGGTCATTCGGAATAGCAAACTGAGAATATAAAACCTGAGATTGGGTTGGATATGGAGCTGCTGCTGCAGGACTCGGAAAAGCGGTACTATCATATGCTGCCACAGGATGAGGGTATGTGTAGCCAAATGGGGGAGTGCTAGAATAGGCTTTTCCTGATTGTAGATATCCAGAAGCCGAAGGAATTTGTACTGGAGCCATAGCTGCCAGTAGCTGTGGTTGCACAGTTCTGCTCTTGTGGTTATCGGCAAGTTTCACAGTGATGTTTCTCCCCTGAAAACAAGTGAACTCATCATCGTTGCTTAATTTGCATTTATTCCTCCCTTGGGCTGTGTTTGGGTGATGGATTTTTGGAAGGAAAAGAGAAGATAAAGGAAAAGATTTAAGATAAGGAAATAAAAAGCCTAAATGTATTTCCTTGGTAAGCCCTCAAAAATCTATGATCGAAACGTTTTCTGCTATATTGACTTCCAGGTTAGATATTTACTTGTACATTTTGGAAGAAGTGAGTCATCTGAAGTCCTAATCTATGTAGCCTGTGCTGGAGGTCTTTTCAAATGGACAAAATCAAACTGGTCCAACATTTAAAACTACAGTAAGGCCATTTGGGAGTTTGGGTCATCTCACCCATAAACCAAACTACAAAGCTAACAGAAAAGTAAAGATTCCCCAAGAAAAATCAACTCAGAGAGGCAAATTCCACCAAGAAAATGAAGGTAACTACTCAAGGATAATCAAACCCAAAAATTTAAAAAAAACAAAACAAAGTAATGCGCATATGCAATGAAGAAAAACAAGCGAGTGAGTATATCGCATTGCATGCAATTAATTGAATCCACCGCTAAAATTGCATGCCAAATTCAGCATAATGACTTGATCCCCTAAGCATGATATAAATCCAAGTTCGAAGATTTTCTGTCGCATCACTTAAAATGACTTCATACTTCACTAAACAGAGGTTCATCCTACTTTAACTGCAACAAACCCTCGTGGATGGAAAGAGTGATTTTTATTCGACAAGCTCCATTATATCCATAACGATAACGATATATTTTCTGCTTTTTCATTCTATATATTACCAAATATTCCATTACCTATTCAACCGACATACACAGAAATTGCACGTCTACGTTCTATGAATACTCACAAACCTCCCCATCAGCCAAACAAAAAAAAAACATTTCTATCAAACGACAATGTGACATGATTATGCATCCATTTGTAGTTTATTTTATGGCCATTATGCATATCAATTAATTGCACTGTGGTAAATAGACTCTAGAACAATGGGAATAGCAATAACAACATATTTGATTTAAATACTGTTGACTCAACAAGTATATATCTTCAACTCAATAACAGATAGGAATCTGGTTTTGCCATGGCAAAGCCAAGCAAATGAGACATACAATACACACCGAAATAGAAGCTCAACTCACTCCCTCTGAGTCTCCTCCCTCCACCCAAAATATAAATACACAAACAACTAGATAAAAGTTCATGTGCTTGTAGGGAACACCAGACATTTCATTTCCTTACCCCAAGAGTCTTTTGCGGATCATCTATAGCCTTCTTTGCTGCCTCTACTGTCTTGTATGTGACAAAGCCGAAACAGCTGCAAATTAATTATGCAAAAGACACCAAATCTTTAGATCTGGTAGTACAATCAAACAAACCATAGTGGTAATAGGAGCAGTAGCAGCTGTTGCAGAAACAGCAGTCGCAACAAACAATTGCAGTAATGATGATATTAAACCACTTGCTTAAGAAACAAGGTGAATAACTCCGCACCGTGATTTGTTGGAATCTTTGTCATAGGCAACTGAACCCTCTTCTATCTCACCATGCCTTCCAAAGAAAAAGAGCAGCATCTCAGTGGTTGTCTCGGGCGACAAGCCGCCAATATAAAGCTTCCTCTGGGCTTGATCAGGTGGAACACTTAAGCTGCTTAAGCCTTCACAAGCAAGATTACAAACTGCCAGGCGACCCTGAAGCAACATGTGTCAGCAAGAGGAAAAAACTACATTAAAAGTTGTAGAAAAGATCCTTTGACAAAAATAAAAAAATCCTGAAAAAGCCAGTAATTATAGTTAGAAGATCATAACACTACGTTCAACTTCCAAGGTGTTTTTTTTTTTTTTTTCCTTCGGTCAAATGGAAATTCATAAAACACTAAGAACAAGAGTTCCGCATCACGCTAGAGTACATAGTGCATACCTATTAGCATACAAACCAGAAGCAAAAGCTAGACCCATCTTAAACACCAAACTAGCCTAGAACCTGCCTTAACTGAAGGCTATCTCTAAGGACAAACTCCCTAATTGAAATAGGCATGTGAGTTTCAACTACCAAGTCTTCGTCTTGTTCAGCACCAACTCGAGCAAGGTGATCCGCACACTGGTTTGCCGAGAGGTAGATATGAGCAATTGAGGTATTGGTACAGTTCATGAGGTAGTGAGCTTCGTTGATTACCACGCTGAGTGGATGATTTTCTGGATTGCCTTCTTTGGTCAGGTTAACTGCAGTGAGAGTCTGATTCGATTCAATTCTCACATTGGTTAATTTTTTCTCGAAAATGATCTCCAAGCCTTTGTAAATGCTCCATATTTCAGATTCCAAGCAGGAAGTGCATGAAACTTTGCTGTAGAAGCCCAAAATCCAGTCTCCATAATGGTGTTATTGCTTACACTTCATAATTAATCTTCTTTCATTTTCTTCTAAACTCTTTGTTTTCCCTCTTAAATTGAACACTTCCATCAAAAGGAAAAAGGAAAGGCCATAGAATTGTGCAGGCAACCTTATGCACAACATTTACTCAATAAAGAAGCTTACATCAATCAATTTGCTAGGTGCTTTCAATGCAGCCTGAGCTGACTCCATATCTCTGTAGGTTATGAAACCATAACCACGTGACGTTCCTGTTGCTTTGTCAACAATCACAGCCCCTTCTTCGATTTCTCCATGCACTAGAAATTCCTAGATGAAAAAATCGAGTGCATAATTCAGTATATAATGTTCTTCTCTGTGAGTACATGAGTCTCTGAAGATTTGTAGACAATATAGCATCAAAAGGGAACACGTGAAACAATGTTACTCCTGTGAGTTAAAATGGCCAAAACACAAATTATACGGGCTAATCATCGATACCATACAAACCACAAACCACAATCAGCAGACAGCAGAACACTCACAGCACACAAGGTTTCTGATGTTGTATTCCAGGCCAAGCCACGAACAAAAAGCTTTCGGTGGACAGGGTCAGAGCTTGCGACACTTCTAATTTCTTCAGCAATAGAAGAATATTGGGACCCACTTCATGCCACAACATGCAAACAAGCACACATGCACAGCATCAATTCACACAGCATACATGTAGGGAGCAACAGCATATGGCGCCCTTTCACTTGACCATGCACAAAAGTGTGATATGTAATATGGACTAAACCCATTTTGACCCACAAACACAAGTGTAGTGTAGAGTAGACATGTAAATATGCATACACATAAATATGTACACATGCTAGTAAAAACCCTAACTATTAATATTTCAGGCAAACACACAGTCAGGCAAAAGCACATCCATAGACACATTCATGCTGCACCTATCCACTGGAAGATACTATACATCACTTTGAGTACTTAGAAATGCATGAGACTTATATCTTGAAAAAAGGCTAAAGGAAAACAATTTTACAGAACTGTAACAGGTCATGCCCTGACTTGCTATTTGAATTCTTCATACTCCACAAGCCTGAAGCTTGCTGTATGCAGAACCTGCAGACAAGTCATAAGAGTATAAGACTAATGTTTTGAAGCTTATTGTCTGAGACAACACTTCACCCACGAGAATTATAAACTTCTTGTTATAAACACCGTTACCCCAAAGCGCGGCCACCAACGATAGGTCATGTAATGGAACCTAAAAGCATCTAGGCTTCTTTATTTCACATACAGTAGACAGGGAAAAAACCAATACGGACTCAAGTTTGTTTACATCATATAATCTAAATACAAAGCCACCAATGTGGAGTGAAAACACTTGATTTTCAACTTTGCGTCGGCTGCCAATCCAAATTCTAAAATCAATATATTCATCCTCCAATCAGTTAATTGAAGTATTAAGGATGTAGTTGTCAACAATCAACAGAAGTAGCATTTATTTGAACAGGCACTATAATGGAAACATTTAACCATGCATTTGCTGGATAGTGTATCTTCTCAATGTGGAGTCCTTTGTGGGAAATTTCTTCTTGTCTTCCGTCTTAGCAAAAATACTGAAGCTATTGTTCACAAACTAAATGCTGTCGCAAGTTAGGCCCAGAACATGTACTAGATCAATCTCTACCACACTCTATATCCTTCAGCTATCAATTGGACTTCAAACATCAACGTTAAACCTGTAATCAGACATCATATAGAGCCTAAGTGCAGCCCCAATTTCAATGACAAAACCCTACTAAATCAGTCCCTAATCAACCGTATCACCTTCTGTTATCAACTGAATTTCATTAAAACCCTAAATGGCCATTGTATCGAGCATCCAGCAAGGGTGATTCCAGAAATGAGTTTGCAGAATTTTGAAACTACCGAAATTACAAAACCGAAGGATTCTTTGCGTTCGGGATAGCAGCCTGAATAAATATATGTCACCAACAACATTGATTGATAGAAGCGCAAATTTCATCAGTGTTCTAAAAACCCTAGGCGGAAGTTGAGCGGAAGAGGGGCGCCTCGCACCTAGGGCCGATTTTAATCTAGGTGTTGGACCCCCACCTATCTCCTAAGCCTAGTCGGCCACCTAGACCGACTTTTAGAACACTGACTTTCATTGGGGCAAGCTGTCACAAACATGGAAGTAAGGCAAGATATTTCATCTTCTTGCTTATAATTGTGGTGATTTGAATTCACTTATCTAAGAATTGGAAAAAAAAGGTCCGACTAATTAAAATGGTCCAACTACCGTAGCAGAATCTACACACACAAAGTAGCAAATTGTTACATACCTATTTTTTTAAAATCATTTTGTATCAGGTTTATTAGAAATTAGAAATTAAGTAGTGGTAGGAGTTATAGGTTAAGTCCTTACTTTATAGGGTAGTGAGTTAGTGGAATGTTATCTTGGATGCATATAAATATTGCATTTGGGTATCAACGAAAGGGAGTTGAATGTTATTAAAAGTCTTCACTTGTGAAAGGCAGAGGTCCGGTTCTCCTCAATAGCCAATCGAAGGTCTTCCCCTCGAAGCGGGACTCTTCTATCATCTCATTCTATTTTTAATTTTGGTTATGAAAAAGTTCGTAACGAATCTTTTAAGCAACCCAATAAGTTATCGGCAGATTGAATAAGCGAAGTTCCAACTAGTGACTGCCATCTGTTCGACGAAATAACAGGGAGCAAATTCGTACATCGACATATGTTTGTAAGTACTTACAACATATATGATGTTACGCGGACAATTGAAACCGACCCTAGAAGGCTAGAACCATAACAGAAGCGAAAACAAGAACAAAGGATTGAAAAGAAGAAAAGGAAGAAATAATGGGAACGTACAACTTTGCTAGGAGATCGACCAACTGGGTTTTGGCGAGAGGTTCAAGCAACGGGCGCAACTGTTCTTCTGATGAAGAAAATTGAGCATTCCCAGCTTCATCTAGCTTCCTCTTCTTTAAATCCTCCATGTCTCTCCCTCTCGCTCGCTCGCTGTCGGGCTAGAAATGAAAGCATGTACCGCCAAGTGCCAACCTTTTTGCAGACAAGCCTCAGATATTTCCACTCCTTATCCTTCTCATTTCCAACCCTTTGGATGGAGTGATTTTAGAGAACTGCTATGTGTACCGATAGTTTTGTACACGAAAAATAGGTGTTTAGATCAAACATCTTACACATATTGGATACCGTTGATTCTTGCGATGGTCCCTTTGGTATTTTAAAAAAAAAAATTGGGACGGCTCGGATCGGCCGTCCGGTGGCCGGAGAGTACGTTTTCCCTACAAAACTATCGGTACACATATCATTTTCGGTGATTTTAAGAGAAAAGAAAAGAAATGGTTTTGGTTTCTAACCAAATCACTATTTGGATAGAATATTTTGGTAAGAAATTAAGAGAAAAGTACAAAAAAATATATATATTGATTAACTCCTTCCCTTTTTCACCCAATCTCACAAAAATGGTGAGATTTTGTGAGAAAGAGCTCTCATTTCTTATCTCATCATTTCTCACCATCCAAAGGGGCTCTAACTGTGCAAACGATTTTCTACTGTTACTATTACCGAGCTTGGGCCCTACACAGCTTAACTTGTTGTGGGCTCGACTCGACACATTATGTTACTATAGTAGTAAATGAGGAGGGTCTGAGTTCAAGTTTTAATCTGGTTTAGTAAAGGAGCTAAGCTGGAGTTACTTGTAACTCGGTTCGTTTAGTAACTGAACCTATTGTCAGCCAATCTGATCGAGACTTGTGTTGGACACAATCTCCTTATGACAAAATACGTCCTAGCTACGGTGCTATGAGTTTAATAGCGTCTATCTCCCATGAAAATTGCTTTTCACCACACACCCCCCCCGACACCCCCCCCCCCCAGGCCCCACTCCTCCTTTTCCCTTTCTACCCCCGGCCCCCCTCCCCCCTCTCTCTCTTCCATTTTATTTTTTTGTTTTAAATGGTAATAACTTTTTTACAACTTATTTATTTAAAATAAATTTTATATTTTTGAAATCTACTCAACGAAACCTATCAAACGAGCCTAATATTGATGGTGAAATAATGAAAAATGAAAGAATTATATATTTTTGTGGTAGTTTAAACGGTATAAAGAGGTTGGAAAATTAAGTGTTCCAAAATTAAATCCGTTTGAACGTTGATTAACCCTAAGAAAGTCGTAGGGTTAATTTTTTTTCTTTCCAGTTTGGTTTTTTTATTATTTTTATTCAGGGTTCTTTTATTCTTTTTTTACCGTTTGGTTCTTTTTCTTTATTTTTTCCTTTTCTTTCTTTGTTTCCAATTTGTGTTTTTTTCATTTTGTTATATTTTCTTTCTTTTCAGTTTGATTTTATTCTAAATTGCCATAATGAATTTTTTTGATGATTTTATTCTAAATGGCGCGAAAAATTTATTACGACCATTTTATGATGAAATGAAAATTGAAATACTTATTTTTGTAACTATATTTTTTAATCTATAAAGAACAAAAAAAAAATAGGACCATTTGTCAAGATTGGGGTTGGGGGAGGGGGGGCCGACCAACCATATTAGGGTCCATTTGTCAATACTGGGGTTGGGGGAGGGGGGCCAACCATATTGGGGTCCATTTGTCAAGATTGGGGTTGAGGGAGGGGGGCCGACCATATTGAGGTCCATTTTTGGGGGAGGGGGCCCAACCATATTGGGGTCCATTTGTCAAGATTGGGGTTGAGGGAGGGGGGACCGACCATATTGAGGTCCATTTGTCAAGATTGGGGTGGGGGCCCGGCCATATTGGGGTTGGGGGGGAGGGAGGAGAGAGGTTCTCATTTTGCTATAAATAGAACCATTTGTCAAGATTTAGAAGTCACACGTTGTGAAAAATTCACCACCCGACCAGCCTCTCGATCCAAAAAATTTAGTAGTTTAGTCAAAATTTAGTTTCGAGAGAAAAAGAAAGTTTTTACTTTTCTCTTTCGAAACTACCGTAAGACGATTGTGGAAAATTCTTGCCGGAACAATGGATGAGTACAACATTTCAATTTCAGATAGTTGGTCTTTTGAGAATGATGTTCGTAGTGAGGACAGCATCTCTCACAATCGTCGCGATTTTACACCCGAATTTACCACCGACCAGGTTAGTTTTTACTGTTATTATTTTGCATATTCGTTATTTATGCTAAGACTGGTTAATGTTGTACTTATACATATTCCTTTTTTTTATATAGATTTTTGAAAGTAGAGAAGATATGTTAACTTGGGCTCGAAGCGTTGGTTTAAAATATGGTATTGTGGTGGTTATTTTAAATTCTGCTAATTTAAAAGGCGGCAAGCTGCCGAAGTGCATTCTTGGTTGTGAAAGAGGAGGAAAGTACGAACGGCCACGGTATTTGGTTGAAGGGCAATCCTTGCAAAGAAACACTGGAACTAAAAAATGCGATTGTCCATTTCAGCTACGAGGTATACCAGAACCTCCATACGGTATCAGGTGGGGTTTAAAGGTTGTTAATGGTGTCTATAACCATGAGATAGCGAAACACATTGAGGGCCACGAGTACCCGTCTAGGCTAAAACCAATAGAGAAACAATTTGTGGCCGACATGGCCAACAGCACCGCGCCTCGTGAGCTGCTTAATATTTTGAAGGAAAAAGACCCGTCAAACACTACGGGCATCAAGAGCATTTACAACGCTATTTTTAAAAACAAAGCAACCTAACTGGATGGTCTAACTCCTACTCAGTATGTCATAAATCAATTACTTAAGAAAGATTACCTCCATCAATTTCTTACAAATCCAGATACTAACGAAATCACAGATATTATTTGGGTTCATCTTATGAGCCTAGAGCTATCTGTCAACTTTCCATCCGTATTGATCATTGACGCCACGTACAAGACCAATGAGTATCGAATACCACTATTGGAGGTTGTGGGTATCACATCCACATGGCGAACTTACTCGCTTATGTTTGCATATCTTAGTAACGAGAGAGAAGAGACACTGACATGAGCATTGGATACCTTAAAAAACTGGATGCTTCAAAAGGGGGCATCGTTGCCATTGGTATTTGTTTCAGATCGGGATTTAGCACTTATGAACGCAATTGAAGCATGTTTCCCCACGGCACGGCACATCCTATGTATTTGGCACATAAATCGGTGCGTCATAAAGAACTACAGCCGTCTGCTTGGTCCTGAATGGAAGCGTTTTCTCATGTCATGGCACTCGCTTATCAATTCATCTACACATTCGTCTTTCGAACAGAAGTGGCAAGCCATGTGCGACGATTTTCGCCAATTCCCGAATGTCATAAATTACTTGTGGCAAACGTGGTTAAGGTCGTACAAAGAGCGATTTGTTTCAGCATGGACAGATACTTGTATGCACCTCGGAAGCAATTCAAGTCAAAAGTATAATTGTTTTTTAACTTTACTAGTAAATTTTAATTTTTTTGCATTTCTCTAGTACACAAACGAATACTTTTTGATACTTTATTCTATTACAGGGCAGAGTCTGCACATTCTAGACTAAAGCTATATTTGGGGGATACCATGTCATCGCTACAAACATCTTTTGATAAAATAGACAAGATGTTGAAAACTCAGTTCGGGGAAATTAAGAAGTCGTTCAAGAAATCATTGCACATTCCACGTCACAAACAAATACATGACGGCATTTTTGATCAGGTAAGGTGTCGCAGTTCATTAGAGGCAATGGAGTTCATACATGATCAACTAGAAAGCGATTTAGAAGTATCCCCCCACATTGTCGGCTATTGCAACTGTACGATCAAAATCACACACGGATTGCCATGCATGCACGATTTTGCATATTATCGTTCCATTTCAATTCCAATTCCGCTATGCAGTATCCACGCTCATTGGACTAGGTTGTCTATGCACGCAACTGAGTTTAATGAGGACGGAACACGACCCGATAGGACATCTCAGGTCGTTGAGATATTAGATGGGATGGATCCACGTATGCGAGAGCATATCATAAACAGGATTATCGATATGGCAGATCCATCTCGTAGCACAGTTCGACCTCCATCATACAACACAGAACATAGAGGCCGACCTGCAGGTAGAGATGAGCAAAGTACACGTCGCATACCTTCTTCCTTAGAAACATCCACTTCAGGATCAAGGACTACAACATCGCGAGTGAGAGGGAGAGGGAGACGTGGGAGGGGTTCAGGAGTTCGCAACACTCAATTTACAGTTCCACCCATTCCTGATTGCTACATTCAGCGATTACCTCAGACTTTTCAGTGTTATATTTCCCACATTGTGGATGTGCTTAGTGATGGTCATTGTGGATTCAGAGCGATAGCTGCACAAATCGAGTATGGTGAAAATGGTTGGTTTCGAGTACGACAAGAGCTTATTGAAGAGATTCAACAAAATCATGATTTATACAGCGCGGTTTTCCCAGCAGATGATTGGCCAAACCGTCTAGTAATCTTACTGAATTGGTTCGAGCATACGGCACCAGACAACCATTGGATGGAGGCTATGACTTTAGGAATTGTCATCGCAACAAGGTACAACCTTGTACTGCATACATTTGATGCGGATGTTTACGGTTGTTTTACTCATTTGCCATTGAGGTCTCCTCCAGTTCCATTAGAATACCGCCGGGAAATTGCTATTGCCCGTGTTAATAACAATCATTTCGTACAAGTTTTCTTACAACCTCAATACCCTCTACCGCCCATCCCAATATGGTGGAAGAGGAATGCATTGGACGAAGCTATAGGATGGGCTGCCGGTTATAAAGCACGTTTGCTATTGTGGTATGAAGTAATGGGTATAAACCCGTCAGGAGCAGCATTTGGAGGAGATATTGATTAAAATTTGTGTTTTTTATTTTTTTCATGTTTTGACAATATGTACTCAATTATAATAAAATGCAATTTTGTTTAAATTTATTATTGTTCATTACAAGTTATTTTTCTTATTCATTGTTAAGAAAAATTAATTTACTAATTAAAAGAATATAAATTTCATTGAAATTACAATTTTAGTTAACCAAAAAAAAAAGGCTGTAAATAGGAAAAGAAACAAATAAATAAAACCGGAAAGAAAAAAAAGAAAACCAGGGGGAAAAAAAACAGAAAACCGGAAAGAAAAAAAGAAAAAAGGGGGGAAAAACCGGGGGAAAAAACCGCAAAGGAAAAAAGAAAACCGGGAAAAAAAAAAGAAAACCGAAAAAAAAAAAACATAAAACCGGGAAAAAAAAAACCGAAAAAAAAAAACAAAAAACCGGGGAAAAAAAAAAGAAAACCGAAAAAAACAACAACATAAAACCGAAAAAAAAGGGGTGATTTAGAGTGTAATTATTGAGAATAGTAAAGGGTAATTTGGGAAAATGGGGTGGGGTCCAAGGGGATGTCAGGGGGGAAAGCAGTGCTCATCTCCCATGATCCAACGATCACGCCTTGCAGAAGCAGAATTACAATCTGCAAATTTGTCGAACTAAATAGCGTATTGAATTCTCTCTTGAAAGGAAATGTAATGTAGAGCAATAGGAATTTTCCGAAGTGTAGTTGGAGTAATGTGAGGGGTTGTGTTTAAATAGCCTTGTGGTGACTATTCGGAGTGGTGCATAAACATTTGTACTGATTAATATTATCACGAGACAAAATTAACTAATTAGTATATTCTTTTCCATAAAACAATAGTTTTCAAATCTCATGAACCACTATAAAAAAAAAAAAATAATAATAATAATAAAAATCTCATGAACCAACTGCCACGCCAAGCGCAGTTCGGTGCGATGGCACACATGGTAAATCGAATGTTCCCAACCACTAAAAAATGTAGGGTGGTTTTGGATTATAAAGTTGAGTGTTATTTATTTATTTATTCATTTTTTTCCAACATTTTTTTGTTTTACGTAAAATTTTTGTAACTTATAAATTCATTTTGCTGAGACAAATTGAAAAACTAAAAAATCTTTGATCGAAACTTCATAGTTTTTTAAAGATGACAGAAAAAGAGAGTAAAAAATGACTCTTTAATTTTCTTGGAACTTTTAAAAAATTGTGAATTTTTATTAAAAAAAAATTATACTTTTTCAATTTCTCTCGTTGAGAATAATCAATAAGTCACAAAAAATTTGATGCAAAATTAACAAATGCAACAAAAATTAAATAAAGACAAAAATAAAAAAGTCACTCTTAATTTTTTAAGGGGCAAGCTATTTGCAACCACAAATTTTTTGAACGTAGACTGTTATCATATGCACATGAATTATTTATCATAGGTTAAACATGTTATGTTCAGGAAATTTGTGGTTGCAAATAGCTCCCATTTTTTAATCGAAAACCACCCTTGCTATATCTTCCAAAGTAGGACAAACAAGTTACAACCATTACAATCAATTTAGTAAAATGGTTTACTTTAAGAAGGTGATTTTCACACTCTATTTTCTATTACGACACTCCATTTTTCGTATTTAAGTGAACTTTTTTGTGTGCATTTTTTTTACTACTAAAAAAAAAGAAAGAAAAGGAGTGTCATAATAAAATAAAAAAAAGGTGTGAAAATTATTTTCCTTACTTCGGAGACAATTTCCAATTGGAAAGTGATTTCAGCACTCTATATTTAACCATTGGCACTCCACTTTTTGTCTTTTCCGATGCCAAATTATCCTTTTATTTTCTTAGTGTCCATCCATTTTAAAAGGTATTGTCGTAATTTTAAATAAAAAAAGACAAAAAAAAATAAAGTGCTAATGACTAAAGGTGGAGTGCGAAAATTTAATTTTGTTTTTCAATTCACTCAAAAAAGAAAAGAAAGAGAGAATTCGAATAATAGAAAGAGAATTGAAAAAGAGAGAGAGAGAGACAGCGGAGCGCGCTCAAATTGGATTTTCGTTCTTTTCAAATTTCCACCGGTTGGTACGATTTGGCTCCAATTTCTTTTCGATTTCTGGGGGTATTTAAATTATATAAATCCCCCTTCGAATTCTTCTGTCGCCATCCTTCTGGCTTCTCCCCCCTTTCTGTTCATAGTTTTGAAATTCTAGGGTTTTGGAATTTGATTTCTTCTGTCAAACCATCATGGCTACAACACTAGTAAAAGGCGAACCAGGTGTTTACAGTGGCAGCAGCAAACGAAGAAGAAGAATGAACGGAGAAGAGAACATCGTCGAAGCAGTTGCGAATGATTCCTCACCTAAACCTACGACTGATCGCAGAGCTCTTCGGTCTCGGTATCTCGCTGTGAAGTCTCTAATTTGCGGTAACTTGCCCTGTTTTACTCGTTGAGAATATGCTTTTTCCATTGGTTTCGGTTACTTTTCGCTGTGAGGTTTCTAGAGTTCTGTTGCTAATCAGGCTCCAAAGCTAACATGCAAACATTAAAAAGTGTAATACATGTGTAAATGGAGAAAGCTATGGCACATTGGCACCATAGAAATGTCACTCAGTATTTGTTTATGGTACGGTATGCTTTTATTGGTTAGTTGCACAGGAGAGTACGGCGGCAGAGACAAACAAGGACCAGTGGGGGCATCAGGGCATGGGACTCCATTGTTTTTTTTTTTTTTTTAAAGTTGTTCAAACAAGTACAAATTATTGAATGCTCTTAGGGTGTTGCCATTTGAAGCCCCAATGCATTTCTCCTTCACATGATAGGACTCAATAGGTGAGATTTGTTTAACACGAATATATATGGTGGAGAAGGGAGTTTGGGGTATCGTCTAAAATGCCCACGACCACTTAATAATTAATTATTCACAAACAAACCTCCATTCACTTAACTTTTGCCTCTAAAAAAAGAACTATCTTAAAGAAAACTATCACAATGTGTTTATGGAATTACAATTACTATCTTATCAAAACAATGCAAGTCAAGTGAGACTCCTTTCATCTTCTCCCTTATTTCTCTCTCTCTCTCTCTCTCTCTCTACTTAAATCTATCAATAACTCGTACTCTTTTGTGTCGAAGATGACTTGTTTAGAACTAAAATTGAATTATTATACTCCCGGGAATTATTATTAAAAAAGAGATGGGTAAACTTTTTTTCGCATTGAAGTTGTGTGTATGGATTGTGCCCCCATTGGTACAGGTTTTTGGCTATGCCACTGAGCGTACCTTGGAAGTATATGGTATACATAGTTTTGGAAAATGGTACACATACTTTTTAGTGCATGGTACACGTGTTGTTTGGCTCAATAGTTGCATATTCCCATGGTACGAGTTACACATTGTTTTTGGGTGAAATTATGGATTAGGGTTCATGGTAAACTCTAAAGTAGTTACACAGTTTTTGATTAGTTATGTATTTTTTGGTAACCCAAATATTTGCTCCCAAAATTTTCTGGTGGTCTGCTTGCTAACCAGGCTCCACAAACCTGAACATACACCCATTGCACCCATTATGTACGTATATAAGTACATATATAATTTACATCCATAAATCCATGCATACATATGTATGTATAGGTGTGAATGATGAAGTAGAGATCATTGATTAGTTTGTTCTGTGAGTTGGTTGTTGCAGATGAGAGAGATGATTTATCAAAGGTAGATTCTGACAAGTTCAGTGCAATCATCAATGAAGTGGAAAGTTTGCATCAGCTAGGTATTTATGAGAATTCTGCTTAGTTTACATTATTAACTGCCACATCTACGATAAAATCACTTTAGATATGCATTGAAGTTATAGATCTTTTGTTTGTAGTTATTCAGTCTGTTGGGTTCGATTTCTTCTTTTTGGGTACTGAGGGAAAAAATAGTTGGATAAGTGAATATGGATTGTATACTTTTTATTGGTTGCTTTCAGAAAGTGAAACCCAACTACATTTTCTTAAATGGATAGTTCTACCAAACCTTTTGATGTGTTTGTGTCGTACTTTCTCTAGGGCCACCAAACTAAGAGTTATATTTTTCCAATGGAGATACCAGTTTGTTTAAGTATCATTTGAGTATACAATTCGTGGCAATGTAGAAGTTTATACGTGGCATTGATAAGAGGAATGCTAGTTGTGTTGTTCTTCAACCAGGTTGATCATGCCAATCCTAATTAGGATGTTTAGTTGAGCAAGTTGTGTTCGGTTCCATCTGTTTGTTACTGCAAAAATTGAAAAGAAGGAAATAAAACTGCAAGATTGAATGCAAATTCGTTTGTTCTTATTAGTGATTTTTGTAAACCGGGGACTAAACTTAACTAACTGAAAAATTAAACAATTGGATGTGCTCGCTTCCTGCATTTTCTAAAGCCACTAAGCTGAGCATTTTCTGTTTTAGTTTCTTGTGGTGAAGATACAAGTTTGTTTACCCATTTGTTGGGAGAAGGTAATTAGAAAATTTACGGGTGTCAAAACCTTGTTACATGGGATTGTAGAGGAATGCTAGTTGCATTGTTCTTCAACGAGGTCGATTCTCATTGGGTCATCCCAATCCCTATCTCTATACTCAAGCCATTTACCGGTTACAGAGGTGTGGAAATGTTTGATCTAAATCTTGTTTTCCGAAACTTGGTTTACAGTGCAGAAACCTAGAGAACAAGTTGCAGATGCTGAGGCTTTGTTGGACATCACGAACACATTGATGACATTCGTTAAAGCACACAGTAATGAAGGAATAACTCCATCAGACTTCGTAAACTGTCTGCTTAGAAATTTTGGGCAGCAAGGGCATCCAAGTAGTAGATCTGATCATGGCAGGAACTCTATAGCTTGGAAAGATATTGGTAGAGCAGTGTCTCATGTTATTAGGACTGTTCCTGGATGCTGCACCATGTAGGTATACAGTGGCTTCATTGTAGTTTCCGTTGATCTTCATGGTGACTCATAAACTTGAATGTCGCTGTTTTGCTCCCCATATTTTTTTCAGGCTGGGACCTATGAATACTGAACCAAAGCAGCAGAAGGCTGTTGTGCGTAGAAAACGTGTGAGACCAACGGAAAGTGCCAGACAGCCAGAACAGGTAAGCAGACTCCAATCAAGCTTCAATTTGTATTTCATTCTCTTGAAGAGGAAGATGTATTTTGTACAAGATGCTAAATAAAGCAACTTGTCCTTGTAAATTAAGAATTTGTCAGGTGGTGGATCGTATGTGAGAGGACTTGTTACTTCACTGCAACTGTAGGAAACAAAGGGGGTGACTGCTGGCTAAATCTGAAGTTAGCAATTTCTGGCAATGAATGATTGGAGTTGCAACCAAAAAATACTAGTCAATTGATATGGTCATTTTATTTTCATTCTAGTGACTTTATATCGTAAAACGTGTAAAAGTGACATTTTGCTGAGACCTTATTTCAGTAATGCTTACTTGGACTCTCATAGTTGGTTTGATATTAACAATATGATGGACCACAAAATATGGTGGTATGAAATGTTAAAAGAAAAACAGCAGTTGATAATTGGTATTGTTCTAAAAGGAATTTCAAAAAGGGAGACAAGACACTAAATGAGTAGTTAGTAGTATTAGCTGTTTTAGGTTGTTCAAGTTGGTGTTTTCAGGTTCCACTTAAAAAGGTAACGTGAAATTCTTGAATCCATATTTTGGGACAAATGTTGCCTGTGCAATAGGGTTTGAATATTTATTTTTGCGTATTGTGTTTTATATAAACACTTATGTTGTGGGCATGTGCAGCTTGATGATGCTGTTACAGAAGAGAAAACAGACACTGATAAGAATATGGCAACCATGTTTGCTATGCTGAGGAAGAATAGAAGGGCCAGGCTTGAAAATGTAGTGTTGAACAGAAAATCCTTTGCACAGACAATTGAGAATGTATTTGCTCTATCCTTTCTAGTAAAAGATGGGCGGGTAGAAATAACTGTGAATGAGAAAGGCTGGCACATCATATGTAAGTTCTTGTGCAAAACCATTTTTATGTTATCTTCATTTTTTCCTGTTACTTCTGCATATGTTTGGGATAAATGAAGCACTTCCTTTTATTCTATTTCAGCACCAAGGAATGCTCCTGCAGCAAATGAAGTTGCTCGTACTGCCACTTTGTCTTCAGATTTGACTTCAGGGATTGGAAGGTATCTGAGTGTAAAAACCTTAACGTGATTGTTCGAGTTTTTTACCAGTCTTTTCTCAAGTATTTTTGTTTTTGACGTTCCTCAAACGAAACTTTTTACTGTGAGCATTCTGCATAAGTTTCAGGCTTATATCTTGGGTTCTGTAGTAATATGATTTGGTTCATGGGATCTGCATGGTGCTGCAAAACTATTGTGTCTGGATTCTAAATCACATCTAGAAAGTTTTCTGACACTCAAAAAAAATGCTGTGCCTGTGCCATATGAGAAGTAGCTAGGTCCTTTTTGAATGCTGCATACAAAAGGAAACAATGTTATAGATGACCGCAATGTCCTTGTTTTCCTAGTAGTTACTGGCCCAAAATTATATGGTACTGAGCCACTAAAGGAATTACTGTATGTGTTCTTTACATACATATAGGCAACTGGTACAGAAACTAACACTTCTTATAAACTTTGGCATATGAAACTTTACCTTCCCGAATAAAATGTTAGGTGCCACACCAATGTAAGATGGACTGATTTAAGAAGGGCGAACCCAATTCGTAGGTCTGGTTTTTAAAGGGAGAAGAACCCATCCTGATTATATGTAGTGTTGTTTTGTTACTCACATCTACACAAGACACAAGTGAGATAATGGATTTGATGGAATTTCCTGAGTCCGTCCAAAATAAGATCTAGCTCATTGTTGGCTGTTGGTTTTATCATTGCATCATATATTATCAAAATTTGTTCCAAATTGACTTCACAGTTGATGATGGATTCTGTTGGAATTGGAGAGGAGCTGATGCCACACAGGAATCAAGGCAACACCAGAGACTATTATTCTCGAACAGATAAAATCCTGGAAAAATCTCAATCTACGGGACCTACTTCTCCTATAAGGAAACTGTCCCGAAACCGTGGCCTGGTTGTGCAGGAGCAGTCAGTTGTGGAAGACTCCTGAAAGTGATGATTCTGCTGCCATTCAGATGGGGAAACTTAAGCTTTGATAATGTGAGCAAGGACACGGATTTTGATTTCAAAGCCATTTGGAAATAGCGTTTAACTTCTACTCTATCGTATATGTTGCTGCGTAACTTGGTGCAGAGATCCTACTTGTAGTTTTTAGGTTGCTTTCAGTGTATAAAATTTGCAAATCTGTGTTGCTATTATCTTCTTCTGCAATTGTCCAAATGGTGTTTGATTTGATATGGGCCTGTCCAATTCCAAACTGTTAAAATCCTTCGCAATCTTTGTACAAAATCTAGTCGTCTTTCACTTTTCACTTTTGTCAAGAAACACATTCTGGTAATCATTTGAAGGTACAATATAATCCGCTTTGGATGAAGTCAGAGTGAGTCATTGTATGTGAAAGTAGTTTCATATGCTGCATTACATACAAAAGACACGCATTGAAAAAACACGTGCTTCTATGTTAATTTGATCGATTCTCTTGAACCATTTGCCTGATGGCTTTCAACAGTTCATAAAATTTTGATTCTTGGTCCTGAACTTAAGGCTCTGGGATTAGTGACCTGTGTGTAAAATGACTTAAGACACCCCAGTTATCAAAATAATCAGTTCAAGTGAAAAACCTTATGCTTGAAAATCATGTTTATATGCTGGACACTTGTACCTGGGAAAATGATGGGCTGAATCCAATACTTCTTGGTGGTCATTTGCACAATAAAATGAGGGAAGTGTCCTTACAGTTCAATAAACACCATTGTATTTCACGGGATAGATTAAGACAGATTAATACTAATGTTCGTGCTGCCCTGCAATAAGAGGTCTGATGGGTTGACCCCTAGGTATGCACCTACACCCTTGGTACTCAATCTAATGATCTCTTGAACTTAACTTAAATCTGAGAGTTTTGTCCTTTGAATTTTTTTCGCATTTGTTAATTTTGAGCCAAACTTTTGTGAGTAATTAATTCATCTTGATGAGAGGAATTGAAAAACTAAAATTTTATTACTCTTGTCCAAGTATTTTGAGAAATAACCATTTTTTAGCGTAAAGTGGTTATTTCTACCCACTTTTTATTACTGTTACCCAAGTGCTTCTTCCTCATCATTTTTATGCTAAAAAGTAGTTATTTCTCAAAATACTTGGGTAAAAGTAAAAAAAAAATTACTTTTTTCATTCCTCTCGTCGAGACAAATCAATAACTCAAAAAAATTTGGCACCAAACTAACAAATACGAAAAAAAATTCAAATAAAGACAATTTTCAGATTTAAGTTAAGTTCAAAAGAACGGGAAGTTTGCAAAAGCGAACAACAATCATTGGCCATAAGCAACTTAACACAGGACTTGGTGTTTATACTTACGAGGTTTTATTTTACAAGTAGTTCACCCAAAATCGCCTATTTTTCTTTCAACTTGTAAGTTCCAACCTAGAATCAAACATTCCACAGCAGCACTGCAGTAAAATATAAATGAAGAAAAGCAAATAACAACGCAAAATCAGTATCCAAGAAATTCAAGTGCGATGATGCAAATTATCAGTATCAACATTAATCATTATCGACTTAAAAAATAGGAAGAAGCAAATTATCTCAAAATGGGGCCGGAGCCCCCTTCACAAACTGTCATAGTGAGGCATCATGAAGTAACAAAAACTATGAAAGAAAATGGTACACCGGCTGAGCTATTCTTGATGATACAGCAAGGAACATGCATGTTTATTTTCTTCGTAATCAAAATTTTCAAGAAGCTGACTTGAAATGATACTCATCATCACTACCTCTAGGTGGATTTAGGAATGGATCTAGGAATGTCGAAATCTGCAAAAACAGGGCTGTCAACTCCCATTCCCATGGCATTGAGACCATTGTCAACATATATAACAGCACCAGTGATTGCTGAGGCCAATGGTGATGCAAGGAAAGCAGCTGTATCCCCCACTTCCTCTGTTCACAATTTTTTTCTCAGGCTTAGTAGTTAGAAAAGTAAATACGGAATGATAGACAAGCAAAAATGATTTACAAATAGATTTCTCCGACAACATTCAGAAGATGGACCAGTGTCATTGAAATTAGTGGCCATAAATGGTGGCTCTCTGTTTGAAATGTAAAGCTACAAAGGCCACATGATTCTGTACAAAAGTTCTGTTTGTGCAGGAATTACTCAACAGTTTGGTTTTTTAAAGTTATTTGAGTGGTGCCATTGGAAGCCCTATTTGAGCTGCTTCCATGGCTTTAGAAATTTGCCAAAAGAACTGCTGTTGTTTACATGGAAATGTAATTTAAACAATCACATGTAATGTCATACCCATACATGTATATGGTGAAATGTAACTCAATAGCACCAAAAAATAAATGGAACAACTTAATGAAGTCAAAGTTGTTAAGGAAAAGGGCAATGACTTGCCTGCAGAGAGTTCTTTCTGCAATGGTGCATTCTCCCTCGAATAGTCTATCATTCTATCGATGTAGCTAATACCTTTTGAGCCAATAGCTTTTGCGGCACGACTTTTTAGTGGGCCTGATAGAAAATTTTAATATGTCAACACAAAGATGCAAGAAGGGAATATGTGGCCATTAAACATTCCGAACGAAAATACCTGCAGATATTGAGTTGACTCTGATTTGGTGCTTTCTTCCAGCTTCAAAAGCCAGCATCTTCAACAGAGACAAAAAGGTGACAAATCCAAAAACATGAAAAACAAATAACTCTAAAGTCTAAAATTGATTTTGTATGAAAGAGCTAGAGGAAAAAGAAAGAGAGGAGAGAAATCTAACTCTTGTATCACTCTCGAGAGCAGCCTTTGCTGTGCTCATGCCTCCACCATAGCTACATGTAGAAGACACATTTTAATTGATTGCTTTTGTTACTTAGGCAAGTGGCCAGATGAACTTACGGCACAATTTAGAAAACAAGACAGAATGCCAATGTACCCAGGCATGATCCTTTCAGAAGCAATGAATGATAGAGAAATTGTAGCACCACCTGAAATCAATACCAAACTCAGTTTTACAATGTTTTTAAACGACGATGAAAAGGGGTAAAGAAGATGTCGTAGGAAGAGAAATGTGCCTGGATTCATTATGGGAGCAAAATACTTGAGTAAAGACACAAAGGAATAACTGGACGCAGAGATGGCTGCAAGATATCCATTTCTTGATGTCTCCAAAATAGGTTTGCCAACCTGCCCAAGGATTGCCAATGCTTAAATACCATTTCATGGTGAAACAGCATCAATCAATCAATCAACCGAGAGAGGAGAGAAGAAAACTGAAAAAAAAATTAACAAAAACTCAAAGGCATTCCACCTCTGGCCCATTGGCAAGTGAGTGCACGAGGATGTCAATGCTGCCAAAGTCCTGCTTAACACATTCAGCAACTTCCTGCAGAGATATTTCAAGTTTCAACTTATCAACAAAAGCAGTGCTTTGAATTAAGTATTTGATCAGCCTAGTTGCAAAATGCATAAATCAGGAAGGTCATTGGACTTCTGATGCAGATTAGAGTTTGGAAAAAATAGTAGTTTATTAGTATTTTATTTTACTGCTTTAGTTTTAATATTGTGCTAGGAATCTCATAATTTAGGATTGTTAACATATAATTATTTAGTTTCTTAATTTAGGTTGAGTCAGTTTCCTATTTTATGTTTCTTGCTTCTGAATATTTTTTATTCCTTTTTAATTCTAGGGTGGCTACTCTATATAATAAGATTGTAGCCATTAGGGGAAGGGGGTTGTTTATGAATTAAAGAAAATTGAGAATTTTTCTCCAATCGAGTTTGTGTTTCAAAGAGAGAATCTTTAACATAAGCCCCCGATTAAGGCTTCCCAAATATAATTTGTTGTGGATTTCGCGTAGAGACTTTCAGGCTTCCTATACCGAGTTCTGTTGATTTTTAAGTTATATAGGCTCCAGGAATTCTGGAATTAGCCACGTGAACTTTGTGGGCAATGTCCGTTCCATGGTATTATGGTGTGGATTTACTGGCCTCCAGGAAGAGGAAATGGTTGGGAGGACTAGAAGAAGATTGCCCAAGTGTTTTGGAGCTTAAAAAGACCATTCTATGGCTTAAGTAGTAACCACGAATAGAAACTTCGAGTAGTGAGCAAAGAAGAGGAGAAGGAAAGGGGAGCTTGACCTTTTAAATGCTTAGGAAAACTCTATAAAACCAATCTTTGCTCAAGGAAAAATCTTACCATCGTCTTTGATGTGATCATAGGATGAGTGAGAACTGAGAAGTAACTAATTTTTCTAAACAACCCACAACTCGACAAAATACTGAGAAGAGAAGAATCTGAATATTAGAAACTTTGATTAAACAACCTGACCCTGCATATAACTGAGTTCTGGCCTCCACCAACCGTTATGGGCTTCAAGCCTTCAATAGATCTTCCATTCTCTTTGTAAGGTACATATTCATATACCAAACTAGTATATCACAAATTCAAAATGCATCGTGAATGGCCAACCGTGTCCGACTCACAGATTATTGGTCAGTTAGTTTTGATATGTTATTGTGCTTGTTTATATCTTTATTACAAACTGTACGAGATCGAGTGAAATGGTACCTTAACAGTCCAATTAGATGATCCTGCATACCGCTTGTTAGTTTTTACCTGCACGAACCAATATCTTAAAGGTTTCACCGAGAAAGATTTTAGTTTGTATGATAATCATTCAAAGTATAACATGAATGTTCAAAATTACATCTTCGGGAACATCCTCAGGACAGTCATACACTGCATCCAATGGGTACACCTTTGTAATCTTCATTAAAGACCCATCTGGCAACCTGAAACATCAAATTTCAGCTACTGAGAGTTCATAGAGATTAAAAGAATCAGCAAACATCTAGGAAATACAAAATTCTCTCACGTGCGTGATTCATCAAATTTTCCACGTTGAAGACTGCTCTCAAAAATATTGAGTGCCTACAATGACATGTGAGAAGTGTTACATTAAGTTCTGGAGAATATTTGCAACCACACTAGCCTTGAAAGCAGTAGTTAAATCCACATACAGGCACCCATGTTCCAACAAGAATTTCAGCACCTGCAGCAGCAAGAGATTTGGCTATTGCCCAGCCATACCCATTATCATCAGCTACGCCAGCTATAAATGCCCTCTTACCTGCCAATAGTTCTTATGGTTATAATAAAGTGCACAGCTGTGATGAAACAGAGCCACCAGGTATGGTGTGGCCTATGGATGTATTACAGTTATACACAAAGCCGGGATTAGAAAACATTTTTGCACATAGATTACAAGTCATTTTTGCAAGAAGAGGAAGAGGAAGAGGAAGAGGAAGAGGAAGAGGAAGAGGGGGCCGGGTGGAGGAGCGAGGCTAAGGAGAGTCAAAGGTAGAGGGCCTCTTTATGTACATATATCTGGTTTTCACATGTATCTATACATATAATAAGGAAATATTTTCTTTTGCTTACTGCTGATCACAAATATTGGAGATGCTGCCAACTATGAAATTGTTTTTCTACAAGTTAAGGTTTTGTACAAGTGAGGTACTGTTTTGAGTTCATTGCCTTTACTATTAGTTTGTAACTTTTTTTTCCCTATGAGATCCATATTTTTAGAGGTTCTATCCCAGTTGGAAATGGGGTCCTTTCTCAATCACAGCTAGGTTCTAAATAGATTATCATTCTGAATCGCGGAAACGACATTATGGAGTCCAAGGAGGTTCTTGGAAGTTGGAACCAAGTTTCAGCTGTCAAATATTCTTTACCTGCTAGATAATATCACTTACTTCTATAAGTTTCTGTTCTCGGTCTAAACTTTTCTTTTTTCCTCATGATCTATTCGGTTCAGAAGAAAGGAAGTAACGAATAAATGGTCAATGAGAAAAACTACCACCGTCCACCTAAAAGTGAAACTACCATTGTTTACCTAAAAGTTGAAAACCACCACAACAACACAAGCAAGTACCTTAAAGGCGGGAGGAGTAAGTAGACTGTAATGAAGAAGGAATATTTAAAGATACGCACCTCTCAAATCAATTGGCAAGCCAGACAAAGGACTGCTGTTACTTGCTTCAGACAACGCTTTTGTAACAAATTTCTGTGGTTTTGCAGAAATGATCGGGAAATTCTGGAAAAATGGTGCGGATGAGATTTGAGAAGAGCAATTAAGCCTTGCCCAAGATGATATGAAGATTGCAGTGCCAGGCTTAGAAACTTTGCAAGATGAATATGCGCAGGGCTTGGTAGTTGCAGTGAGAATGCCAGGAGTCGCACTTGTTGCCATTCTGAAATAAGTTGATTCACAGAGCTTAAAAGGCACAGATCTCCTGAGGTTGCAACAGAAAGCACTTAAAGGACTTGAATGAAAAGTAACAACAAAAACAGGATAATTCAAGAAGGCGAAAGAATCGATAAAAAAAACATAAAGAATTTGACGCGCAAAAGGAATTTGCAACAACAAAGAGAAAGAAAATCTTCTTTTTGTCATCTCTAAAGACGGAACGCAAATTCGGCAAAAACGATTATGAAGCGTTCCTGGTTCCTTCCCACACAAGTAGATAGAAGGGAAGGTCGTCGGGATGCACCCGAAACGGCAATTAATGTTCCGGCTCCGAAAGTTCAAGGAATCAAAGGAGATCTCGTTTGCAGTGATCACGTTTAATCACAGTGATCGTCCAAAATGCAGCAAATTTTGAATTAAAAAACACAACAACAAAGAATCAAGCCATATTCCGCACGAATCTGATACTCTAACCGGATCGAGAGATGATACTACTTCATGACAAATGCACACATTATTACTCCTGTTACAAATGGAGAATCAGAAAAGCTCACCTTACGAGATATGCAACTGAAGCGAGACTCGGCTCTCCTCGTTATTATCTGAGAGAGAGAGAGAGAGTATGAACGTAGCTTTGTAATGCTACATATAAGGCGTCGATGAAATCGAAGTTGGTCTCTGGTAGTTCGGAGCAGTTGAAGAGCATCGTTAATGCCGAAGCAGAGAACAGGTGGGACGCGGGGCGGCGGACAAGGTCGCCTTAAGTTCAAGCCCATGGCCTGCAACTTGCTTGGGCTTTTTTAAGCGCGCTCTCTATCTCGACCGGGTCATATTTTGGGGCCCATGGTAGCCCAGTTTCGGCTATACAAAAGCGTGTTTAGGTCATATCAAGTGCGTTAATTGGTGTGGGCTTACTATATATGCAGAGATCAATTAAAATAGCCCCAATACGATCCCATCTATTATGATGGACTATAATGGAATTATGGCTTTTAAATATGCGGTTTAGGTCCCCAATCCAAACCCTTAGCTTCTTTCTCATACGATCTCATCGTGTGCCAGATTAAGGTCAAGAGAAGTGCTTTAGAGATGGAAAAAGAACGACCACAAGAAGGTTTTCGTCCTTCATGGCGATAGGTACACATGCGATATTATTTTCCTTAATGGTTTGACATAAGATTTTGGGTTTAGGGTTTCATATGAAATCCTACAAGTGGTAGGGCTCTTGTCAGGTTATTGAGGGAAATATAAGGCTCAGTTTTGATGGCAGGAATCAAAGATTAGGAATGACCGAATGAGTATATTAATCATGGAAATCTCAGTCTCAAGAATGTGATACATGAATAATCTTATTAAGCTGTTTGGTTCACGTGGGAATAATATTGTGAAGGAAAAAAAATGAAGATAAATTCATATTCAAGCGTTTGGTTCGACCATTGGAAGTTAAGGAGACCATTGGAAGTTAAGGAACATAATTTATTTTTACTTGATTCTCCAAAAACACCCTTTAACAGCTAATGCTAAATTATTCACACATTAAAAATTCTACAAGCCAATAGCTAAATAAGAGTAGACTACGAAAAATGCCCAACTATTTGAAGTTTAGAATACTAGCCAACAATTAAACAACTTTAAAAATGTCGAAACATTGTTGCAAAAGTGAGCTACTTAAACACACCATTGAAATAGTAAACTGCCTAATAACCTACCATCAGGTAACTAAGAAAGTCATAAAAACCTAAAAATCTTCCTAAGTACGTGCTAGAAGTAAAACTCCCCATTTTAACCTTTGCGAAGGAGTTTCTTCACATATAGTTTTCTTAGATTTTTGTTGAGAGTGAAAAGGATATCTATTTTTGCAGAAATTGATCACTCAAGATGATTTGAAATACTTGTAACACATTGTCCTCAGTAAAATCTAGAATGTTCATGAGCTCTTTTGGAATTTGATTTCTTCTATCAAAGGCTTCTTGTTCATGTGAGAAACATACGACCAACTTAGCCAATTGAGTTTTTGTATCAGACATAGCTGCACAAAGAACATTTGCCATTTGATTAAGTCCTGATGCCCACGAGTCGCTTGTTCTTGCCCTTTTTTTGCGAGGGTGTTTGGATCCTCCGATCTAAGTAAAAGATCGTTTTATACTAAAAAAGATACAGAAAGAAGATTGAAAGAAAACTGACCTTATTATTATTAAAAGAGGCAGAAGCCAATATTACAATGGAGGGAGGAGGGCAGAGAGTTAGGATTTGAGAGAGAGAGGACGATCCAAAACCTGGATCCTCTCTTTACACACGCATCCTATTTATACAGGAGTAACATATGAAATTAAAAATGAAATACAAATGAAATTATATCAAAATTACACTCAAATTAGATTTGGAATGAAGATTCGTCGGGTGCTTAATGGGTCCCATCGTCACGTCTGTCATTCCGTTGAAAGCTGAGTGCTGCTTGCATATTCATCCATAATCCTCTTGTATCTACTGCATACAAAGTAAATATAAGCCGAATAACTTCGTATTTGCTACTCCTATAAGTAATAGTATACTACTAAGTGCCTTGCACCAATTCTAAGATGTTTTGTCGCTCGCAATAACCCTTTCTAACCATGGAGCACAATACACTAACGGTCCATTTGTCGGACGGATAAAGTTTTGAGTGGATAAGAAAGAAATGTGGATAAAAGGTGAATATGTTATAAGGGGGGATTATTTAGGTAGCAATTGATATGAGTGGATAAAAATGGGTGAATAAGAGTAGATAATGTGATAAATTATTTGGTTGCTCTCATTTAATCATTGCACGGACAACCACTGCCTAGTGCAGTAGGTATGTTATTTCTCCCCTATGAGGAAGGTCTTGGATTCGACTCCTGCTGGAGCAATACCCTTGGGGTTCCAAGTTATGAATAGCTTCTAGACTTCGTACTAATTCTAACATTCTCCACTAACCCCCGCTGATGTATGACGATTGAAAAAAAAAAAAAAATCATTGCACGAGAATACAAAATGATTTGAGGGGGAATTTGGTCTTTTTCTCCACCCGAATAATGTAATTCTAGGGTGGGAGGTATTGTTAGTTAACACCCTTGGAGGGGGATAAGCTCTCCCCCTCCTCCTGGCCTTCTCCCACTAATAAACACCTTTCTTGCTTCTCCCCAGCTCCCTTCCTTATCCTCCCAACAAACAAAACCCTAAAAGTATGCCTATCCGTTCGATTTGCTCCTTGGCAGTTTTGTCGCTACCAAAAATCGTCAGATTTGGAAAATCCAATCTCACCCAAATCCTACGATTCGATTTTGCCTTCAATATGTACTTCTGATAGTATCTTTTCGCGGTATTATATGCAGAATGAAGTAAAAGATAGATAAACATATTTATCATGTTTGTATAATGATATGCAACACGGCAATGGCTAGGTTTTTCTCTTTTTCGTCAAAGGACTGCATGCCATCACTACATTACGTAATTAAAACACAAATCAGATCCAATTATACGGTCATAGTAGAATAACAAAATAAACAAACAAGTAAACATGTTCATTACATTATTGCAGATAAAGACATTATATATATATATATATATATATAGAGAGAGAGAGAGAGAGAGAGAGAGAGAGAGAGAGAGAGAGAGAGAACCTTAATATGTGATACATACACATGAGATCAACACTAAAATTGGGAAAAATTAAAACAAGAGAATGCAAACTCTAAAGTACCAACCAATCATTTGTTAAAACAAAAACTGAAGCGGCAATAAAATATAGAGATGAATGTCAACGAAGTTTATAAAATCAAAGCCTAAGCCTCCCACTGCTTTGATTTAATTGTTACTCCGTATTAGAGAATCAAGGACAAGAAACCAAGGCTCTTTGTTAGAGAATCAAGGAAGCAACCACCGATTGGTGAAGAATCTTTTAAGGGATTGAACAATCCGTGCCTTCAAATAGCAAGAAAAGAGAAAGAGTTTCCACAGGCAAAGATGATGAAAAAGATACACATTAACTCTGTGATTTGGAAAACTTTTAGAAGCTCTGTTACAGATATGCAAATTGAAGACTAGATTTATCCCTTACGAAGCATTGAACGGATTACAAAAAAATAAAAGAGGCAACCATATTGGGCAAAACAAAAAGGCGGGAATAGAGAGAGGGATTGGAGGGAAAATTGGGAGAGGGCGGGAGACAAAATCAACGTGGGTGGGTCTTGGGGGTACAAGAGGCATTAATTTTTCTTTTCTTTTTCCCAAATAATTTAGATTACCATGTAATCTCGGACTCTCCGGGTAGTGGAGGTTTGAGATTCCTCTTTTATTTAAGAATGTGATTGCTTTTGGATTAGAAGATAAGTAAATCATATTCTCATTCAATCACTATCCAAACATGGGAATCTCAACCAACTTGGGCTAGCTCAATTGGCCAGATCCATGACTCGTGCATCTTACTATATGAGGTTAGGAGTTTGAGTCTTTCCACCTGTGTGTGGGTCTTCTTTCCTTTGTATTTGTTGAGGTTATTTCTCTCCTTAATGAGTTTGTAGTTGAGTTGGGGTTATAGTGATTGTGGCCCATTTGATGAGCTTATTTATCTTGTTGGGCTTGGCTATCTCGTGGACTCTCACACAATGGATGTAGTGTCCCGTGATTCATACTTTGTATTTCATACATGATGTAATAATTTCTCCTACTTATTGGCAAAAAAAAAAGAGAGAAGGGGATCTCAGAATTCGGTAATCATATTCCAATTTTTCCTAGAGAATCTGCCATCCAAACAAAGCCTAAAGATTTTAGGAAACCTTACAAGTGGAATTAGAGCCCTCTTGTCAGATTATTGAGGGAAGTATAAAGGGGCTTTTTTTTCCCCCTTAATTCTAGAAACAAGTTGATATTATTTTTTTTTAGTCAAACGAAAAGAAAAAGCAAGTTGATAGTAGTACTATTCGGCAAAGTAGATCAGTCGCTTTTAAAAAACAGAATCGGCATTACCAATTTTTTAATTTTTTGTTTTTGGTTCCGTTGATCGACGAGGTATCTAACCATTGACTACCAATAGTTTTTGGATGACTGGTCTTTTGTTAATTGTTATGCACGCTGGCATCATCATAGTTTTGTTTGTCCTGTGATTATGTAGGATTGCATGTCCGTGAACTACTGTATCAACAAGGGTTGCCAACCGGCTCTAACTCAGTTGGCATTTCCTGATCCTCCTGATGTGGGACGTTAGGGTTCAAGCTCCGTCTTGAGCGTATGAGATTCAAGTTATGGATAGCCTCTGAAAACGCTTTTGGGCGTTGATTTTTGGACAAAGAACTGCAAAAGCGTTCACCCATCCATCGGAGGCATACAAATGCGTACATTATTCACACTTTTTTCGCCTAGATGACGGAGGCGAACGGCTCAGAAGAGTCGGTTCTTTGTCTTTTTTTAATTAAAGAGTCGGTTCATTTAAAGTTGTTTGGGCAAAGACGCCGGCTTTTCGAGAATTTGCGAGACAACTTAAAGTACGTCTAAAAATTGGATGCATTAATGCATATGTTTTTATGTCTATATATACATGCTTTTTGTGAATTCTATGTAATATTTTCTTGGTTTTTGTGGGGGTGCCTTTGTGTGGTGCAAATACTATCTCCTCTTTTTGTGGTATTTTTAGTTAATTATTATATATTTTAGATATTTTAGAAGTTAAAAGTAAAAACTCCAAAGGTTTATGCCTAAACTCTAAAGGCTTATGCCTCAACGTCTTGAGGCTTATGCCTCGCCTCATGAGAGGTCAACAACTTCGCCTTGCAATTTCGCATTTGAAAACTTTGGTCGGGTACTTGTAGGAGTGTGTCCAAAATGTGTCCGACTTAAAAAGTGTAATTGAATATTTGGACACATAATTTCCCATGTCAGACATGTGTCCGTGTCCAACACAGATACGAAAGACATATAGACGTTTCCGTGCTTCTTAGAGTATAAGTTCATTCTCTTATGATTTGAGTTCTGATTCGACTTGTCAAGCTCGACTATTCTTTTTCTTTCACCACAATTTGATTGAAATTGTGCAGATGTTTTGTTTCGGATTTTGAAGATGATGTTCAAAAGATTTCGTTCAAGGAGAGAGAGACCAATGGCTAAGATTTTATTTGGACGAGTGACAGTACAACAACAAGGGGACAGAAGATCGGGACAGAAAGCCGAGGGATCACAAGGGATCTCAAGCCGACGGGACTTGAGATTCTCATAGTCAAAAGTTGAATATCATAGTCAAAAAGTCGTGATAAAAATAAAATAGTCAAAAGTCCAATATTGGGATCCTCATGTTCAAAAGTTGAATATCATAATATTGGGCCATAAAGATTATCTCGGACTAATCCAAATCTGATAATTAGGAAAAATTACAGTGACATGCCACCTAAGTAGTCTTTGTCTTTGATTTTTTTTTTTTTTTTTTGTATTTGCTTATAGAGCCAAACATCCAGTGATGCCGAAAGATTCATTTATATAGGAGATGACAATAAAATTCGTGTTGAGGCAATTGAAATCTATACACTTAAATTAGAATCATGTTTTTGTATGGAATTTAGATGAGATTGTTTATGTACCGTCATTCAAACGGAATTTAATTTTTGTTTTCAGTTTGTTCATTTGGTAATGAAGATTTTAGTTTTTTTTCCTTCTTCAGAATTCAAATATTATTGTACTGGATCTCTTGTGTAACTAAATAAGTTAGACTTGGATGTCTCTTACCTCAGGTATAATGAAACTTTGAACATGTTGACAACTATGGTACAAATCGAAAAATAATTAACAAGAACTCCTCTATGTTGTGTCACAAACATTTGGGACATATCTCGAAAATGAGAATTGAAAGGCTTGTATCAAGTGAAATTCTTGATCCTCTTGATTTTTCTTATTTTAAAATTTGTGTTGAATGTACAAAGAGGAAGCAAACAAACATAAAGAAATTTGATGCCAAAAGGAAGTTTAGACGTTTTAGATGTGATACATACAAATATTCGTGGTCTGTTTATTCCCTTTAGCTTCTTGGAATCGTCGACGGTGATAAACCCTATGGCTTCGTCATAGCACGACCTGCTAAAGGCGACTGGCGTCAGATGACCTGCTTAACCCTTAACCGAAACACGGGGCTCAAAAGGTTAACCTCGGGTTAACAGTTGCTAGTGGGCGTTTCATTATATATTACACTTTGTTTCCTTTACCCACCGATGTGGGACTAAAGGGATGGGATCTCACAGAAAATAAAGGCCGTTAGATCTGATTGTGATGGTGAATACTACTGTAGATATGACCAATTAGGCAAACAGCGTCTAGGGCCTTTTGTGAGATACTTGGAAGAATGTGACGTCATACTAAGTCAAACTGGTGTTTTTTTAATTAAAAAAAACTGTTTTAAAAACAAAATAGTTGTGTAAAAACAGTTTTTGAAAAAAAAATTATTTTTTTGTGTAAATGCAATTTTTGGAAAAACATTTTTAAAAAAAATGAACCCTTTTTTGAAAAATCAGTTGTGTGTAAAAACAGCTAGTTTGTCAGGAAAGAGCAGTTTTTACAGAAAAAAAAGAGAGCAGTTTTGTGTACTTATTGAAAAACAGTTTTTTAAAATAATGTTTGGAAAACATTGTGTGGGTGTGTGTGGTTGGGGGAAGAGAGAAAAGGTTTTTTAATGATGGGTTTACTTGAGTCTTGATTGAGAAGGGGTGGGGTTCACTAAATTTAGTTATTGGCAGAAGGTTGATAATTTTGGTTATCCAAGGGCTAAAATTTGGTTAGAGACTAAGAGGTTGTTAAATTTGGTTATTCTAATGTGAGCATTTTTCAAAAAATATTGCTAACCTATTGTGCATGCTCTAAGCTCGCACGATCGAAATCTTGCAGGTGCTATCAACTCTTATAGGATCGTACTTCATAGGATTTTGTCCCGACTTTAATTGGATCCCCTATTAATGAACGATGTGATTGTCCTTCCAGCATTAATCGAAGTGTGCGTATGCTAGTTTGGACACCTGAGTTATTAGAAAGTACAAATAGATTAAAGTGATACTGCATTGGCAGGATTCTTGATTCACAAAAATAAACTTCACTTTTAGTTGATCGCAGTTGCTCTAGTTATTGTTTCAATTGTGTTCAACCAAACACACCTGCCACATCAAGCAAAAAATGAACACAGAAAGCTTCCAAGTTTCCCAAGTACCAATTATTTTATCTTAAAAAGGATGAAAGTGGTGGTGGTGGGTTGCTTGTTGGGGGTGGTGGCTGTCGGAGGTGTGCGGCGGCTGTAATTCTGCTCCTGATAGGGAATAGGGGTGTGTGCTGGGTCCGGCCCGTTTTCATTTGAACTATATTTTCATATGTGGACAGTTTAGGCCCATTAGAAGTGTGCTCATCCCATTATGTGATTTTTTGATTGGTTTCTTTGTCAATCTTGGTTTTAGGTATCGGGTGGACACAGGATTATTTTTAAATTTAGGAATTTTTTGTTCTTAGATTTAGGGATATGATGTCATCATCCCTTTTCCTGTAATCTTCGTAACAATTTTAAAGATTATAAAACTTATTTGCCGTTAAAAAAAAAGAAAAGAAAAGCAAGCTAAATCTCACAGCAACAGTTATCAATGGAAGAGAACAATAACTGTTGCTACAAGACCTGCATGGGATACTTGTTGGTTGCATTTATTTTGCAGCACTCCTTCAGGATCTCCAGCTGATTAGTATAATTCATGTGCACAAAACAAGCGATGCAGGCTTGCAGCAGTCCTCGATCGACTTTTATTCACGATATAATCACCACGACAAACAAGCGAGTTTACAAATTCGGAAGAAGTACAACAACTGTAGCTCGAGAGCAGTCATTGCCTTCTTAAACTAAGCAGCGACTTCAGGTTTGAGAGCAGTCATTGCCTTCTTAATGCTGTCAGTTGCGGCCTGTATGGTAGAAAGAGATGCTGCATAGGAGATAACGGATGCAGGTGTCATCCCCAAATGCATCACCTGGGACAACGGCCACCTGAGAACCACAACCGCAAATCATTTTCAACATGTAAAATAAACGCAAGAAAGATAGTTTCTTCACTGCTTTTCGCTTTTTCATTAGACCCAGATAACAACTTCACGGAATTTCCCTTCTAGGAAAATGCTTTGAAGCCATCATTTTTATCATATTCTTAAGCCTCTACCCAATTTTTGTTCAAAAGTTTGTACTTTTTTCAGACTTAAAAGTAAAAGAACCTAAAAATGATAAAAACAAAACCGAATTTGAACAAGAAAAAGACTTGCTTAGTGGACTTGTTTTTCAAATTCGGACCATTTTTCAAAAGAATTTAGGCGCTTGTAGGGTGGTTGCTACTTGCAGGTAGAAAAGGTTAGAACTCAGTAGCAACACTTCCTAGTCTGATCTTTACACCGCTTACTGCGATTCTGCGAATAGCACCCACAAAACTAAACTAGTTTGACACATTAAAATGTTCCTCTAGCCTGTTGAACTACGAAATGAGTAACCGGACAATAAGTACTCTTTTAGGACTACTTTCTCAGGGACGTCTATTACATGCACTCGCGGGTCCTTATTGACCTAGTTACTCCATCCGCTTAAATGTCCCTCAATTAGCCCCCTTTCTACCTTCGTTTTATTTCCCATTTACTCGATCCATCCGCTTGAATGTCCATCAATTAATCCCCTTTCTACCTTCGTTTCATTTCCCATAAATGGCACCCCTTGGAAGAACACCTGAGCCTTGTCCAGCAAATAGCGGCACAGAGAACTAGAGTCTTTAATCAGGCCAAAGCCTTCAGCCTCCGTTCCATAGTATGAACTGAAATCAAGGAAGAGATGGAAAGCTCCCTGCAAATTGAGTGTAGTAGATTAACCTACGTATCAAACTTGAAATATCAAGAATCAAGATTCATGGGGTAGAAAAGGGAGAGGAAGGGAAAAGAGAGATGAAAAAAAGACCAGAACAAACCTGTGGCTCACTGGCTCTGATACTTTGACACCTTCCAATTCGCCAAAAGTCTGAACCAAATAATCTTGCCACTCCTTAAACGCTTTGACCATAGCAGCAACTGCTTCCCCACCAGCGTAAACCAGTCCTAAAGCAGCAACAGCTGCTTTCTGGGATATACTACAGGCACCCCGAAGTAGCCTAAAATTACACACATGCAAGGTGAGCTTGTTGATTATTGGATGAGGACTTAGTTCAAATAACCAGTTTCATTGGAGCTTTAATGGATATCCACATATTGCAGCATGGAATAGCCTTTCATGCAGTTACTTATTAGCAAAGAGCTGTCTCGAGACTCTCAAGTCTCAAACATAAAGCATAATATAACAAATTAATATTGCAGTGTGCACCGAGATTTGGAACGTGGGGGACAGATATTTTCATGAGGTTACTAAAACAAAACACGTAAACTACACCAGATATCGACTTATCTGACATGAAGGTTGTTTAAACTTCTCCAAAATATGAAAAAATTACCCAGAACATCATAATAATATCACGCATCAATAGCCCCTTTTCTTTTCTTTATGCCCTCCCTCTCTTAACCATACCATGAAAAATAACTGCCATGGATATATGGTCAACGGAAACTGTATGCTGTGAGAGCGGTACGGACTAGTTGTCAGGTCTTGGCAACTGTTGGATTGCATCGTGCTCTTTATACTTTCCAATGTTGTAAAACCTGTAGCTTTGGGACAAAACACATAGCCTTTGCTCTCTTATTTCTTCGCTTCATGGATTTGAAGTAAGACCGACCTTATGGAATCCGTTTGTGTATTTGTTGCTGTCAAATCACCAATTGATATCCGCAGCAAAAGATTGAATTTCCATCTCTTGACATCCAAGCAAAGGATTTATTTGGGTAGTTTAGTCGGAGAGAAATGCAAAGATGTTCGAGGATAGTATGCTCTTCCAAATGATCGGTCTTGAGAAGCAAAGAAATGAGATGCCTGGCTTTGTATCTTCCCACATGCCGAAACAAAGTGTTTAGGGCCAGCAAGGTATCCAAGTCTCCATCCGGTCATTGCGAAGGCCTACAAAAGCCCGCATTTATGAGGTCCCATGTTTTTTATTATAAAAGATAAAAAACATTAACAATGGAGTATGCACCCGAAAACAGAAAGAAAAAATCTTAGAATATGGAGAAATTGAAGCACCTTAGAAAACCATTGACAGTCAAAGTCCTCTCCCACATGCCCGGCAACGATGCAAAGCTTGTGTGAGTGGCCGGTGCATAAATAATTTCATATATTTCATCAGATAGCACCTGAATAGAACAGCCAAAGATAGACCAAAAACTGGTGCTAAATACTCCCTCCGTCCCCAATTAATTGTCCACTACGGGGAATCCAACTATTTAAGTAGACAACATTATTACACCCTAAAAACATTTGTTTTCCAAAAATGCCCCTCAATTAAAATCTCATGAGTTTGAAAAAAATTAGTGCAATTAAATTCAAAAACTTGGCAGCAGAATCTGTGGTGAAAAATTGGCAAGTACTGATCCAGATCCTTCCATAATATTGGCAGTGAAAAATGACCCTCCCTTTTTGGCAAGTGTTGATCCAGATCCATCCAAAAAAATTAGTGGCCGAATTTGTTTGAAAGCAAATTTAAATTCGAAAGTTAAAAAAGGCGGGTAATACTACTCCTATAATTACTCACAGCTTACCTCCTCTGTTTCCCTCTGTTTTGTTTGACTTTAAGCATTTAATGTGAATTTTTACTACTAGTTCAATTTTCAAAGGAAGGGCAAAAAAGGCATTTTGGCAAGTTTTACCCATCTATTTTTGGAAAGTGGACAATTAAAATAGAAAGGTGGATAATTAATTAGGGACGGAGGGAGTAAGTGAAATGCTCCAAGTAAAGACAACAGAAGTTGCAGGATAGGTGAGGTGAGGATACCAGAAGGCGAGGATGCGCTGCCACAATCTGAGCAATCTGTTCAAGCAGCTTCCTGGGGTAAACAGTTCCTGCCGGGTTAGATGGTGTTCCGATTACCAAGAGTCTAGACTTCTCACTGAGTTTGGATTCAAGTATCTTCGGGTCTAAGAGAAAATCTTCCGAGATGTGGGTTGGAAGAATCACAGGTGTTGCATCTGCCAGCCTTGCCATTTCGGTGTAACTCACCCAAAATGGAGCTGGAATTATAACCTGAAGAATATATGTTATGCCATAAGTGCTTATCAATTGCACTAGTGAGTGGTGATGAACTCAAAATTTTACACACTTAAGAGATCAGCACTCCTCATCCTGGCAACCAAAAGAGCTTACTCCAATGGTGCCAGCATAGTCAACCTTCGTAACACAAAAACATGAATGAGGGACAAAATACAAGAAAACATCATTACTAAGCAAGTATTCTCGTTCGTCTTGTACACTGCTCTTCTTCTCCCTTTCTTGATGTGATGGTAGGGTATGCACGCGTGTGCTAGTTTGTCTGTGTGAGTGAGGCCCTGTTCCAGAAATCTTCTTAAAAAATAAGCAGCTTATTTCATATTTTCAAACTCAAAAACAATGTAAATGAAAAATAAATTTTCAATTTTTTTTTGTATCGTATAAAAAATTTCGATGAAATCTATCAAACAAGATCCATATTGTATATTTTTAGATTTCGATAAACCCATAATTTTTGAGTTTGAAATTGTCTTATTAGAATCCACTCTGAGTGTGTTAGTTTGAACTTCTTCTTCTTTTTGGTACAGCGTGCCTCAAAATCAATTGGCAATCAGTGGAGAGACTGCCCAGGCTCATATACTAGTTTTGGAGTAGATAATTAACCAATATGGGACAATTTCCAACACTCCCCCTCACGTGTGACCCCCGACTCGCACGTGGAGAGGTCAACAAAGAATCCAGAACACATGGATCACAACGAAATAAAGTGCAACTATGACACAAACAAAGGGGAAAAGTTTCCGAAAATCTGTCTCAGATACCATGTTAAAGCATCTACCTCAAAACCAATTGACAATGAGTGTAGAGGCTGCTTACGCTCATATACTAATTTTGGAGGAGATAATTAACCGATGTGGGACAATTCCCAACAAACTCTTTTTCTTTTCATGGCATGTATCTCCGGATAAATATTCAATGCAATAGATACTGGAAGTACCACGTAAGGAGGTTACCACTTAATCCGTAACGAGACGTATTTCCATAGCTAGAGAAAACCAACATGTCAAATGAGCACATCAACACTGTTTTTCCTCATGGTAGTCGACCGATATAGAAACGATCTGCTCAACTACAGACTCATTCTTTCAAATCTAGACATGATTCATTTTCAAACGACAATCGAATGCGACCAGAAACAGTACACATTACGCAGCAGCCAAAAGGAAATGATCCTTCCAATTTCATGTCAAAACACATGGAAATCAAACAGAAAATTGACAATTTATTGGACTAGCGATGATTGTGGAAGTTTGGACTACACTACACCTCATCTCCCGGCGAACAAACGGCTAGCACTGCTTGAAGGAGGCTCTGCTTTGCTCCATTACTCACCAGAATCTGATCAGGTGTATAAGAGATCCCATTCTCCTCTGCCATAAATATAATATATATATGTCAAAATCTCTCTCGGCAAGAATAAAAATTCCATGAATTGGAGAAAAGCATCAGACAAATAGAAAAACAACTAACCCTTCAGCTTGTGACAAATAGCTGAGCGGAGTTAAAAGGTTCCCGCATTTGAAGTGTACTTTGTATAGCCATCATGAATCGCCTTCATCCCAGCCTAATCGTAGAAGGTCACCGAAAAACAGGTACATGAGTGGCATAATGGTGCAAGAACTAGGAAACTCAAATTTCGACGAGAAATGAATCACAAAGAGAATGGTCAGAAGTTACCTCTGCTATAACAGCTGGCGTATCAAAATCAGGTTCTCCAGCTGCTAATCGGATAACAGGCACGCCAGCTTGAACGAGAGTTGTTGCCTGGTCAGTTATAGCGATTGTTTTCGAGGGCTTCAACGAACTTACTCTTGGACTAAGCGAGATATCAGCCTCCATTTTCTCAGAGCTCTCACAATAGACTGAAACACAATCATACATGAAAGGGTGATTGCACTTACTGCAGGTGATGTAGTTGGTGGAGGGAGTATTATTTACTTCTTCATAGCAGGCAAAGTATTTCAACTATTTCAATTTCCATCAACAAAAAAACAGTAGCAATTGATGTACAACTGATGGCATTCCAAGTCAAAGTTAAAAACTCGAACTTATTCGAATCAGTTGACCAAACCGGCAAATCCCCAAATATGCCTCGTATCAGACAAATTATAAGCACCATCAAAAGATTCAAAACCACAAATAAGAAATCCATTAAACATCTGTTTTTATTGTTGGGTGTTACTCTTTTCTGTCATGGGTTGAGGTGGTTAAGTACAAAGTTGAAGGAAATTGAAATCGCTGAACTACTTACAGGGAGAAGGATTTGGTGCTTAATTGAGAGAGAGATGGAAGATTGTGCATCAATTCTTTTAAGCTATATGAATCAAAGGAACATCGTGCAGGTGGATTCGGCTTGAAGTCGGTGAGAGAGATAGAGAGGAGGGCATTGCCAGAGATTATTGTGGAGCAACGAATGAGTATAAGAGAAGGTTGGACAGTTGGGGTGGGTTTTGTGGGAGAGGCAGGCAGCAGGTTGGCGGTAACAACACCAATTTTCTTAGTACAAGTATTTTTTCACCCATAACAAAGTTAGTACAACTTTTTTCCTTGTCATGAAACTTCCTTCTAATCAAATGGTACTAGAATTCCAATATACTGTGTAAATTTTTTTTTTTTTTGTGCCTATAAACTAAAAACTTTGATACTCCAAAATTTCGTTCTTCAACTATGTAACATATTGTAATAAGAAAAAACTATCGTATCGCATCATAGATTGTGCGAAAATAGTTATCTAACTATAATATACATTTAGAGATGTATATGTCTTATCTCTAAACAAACGAACAATAGGATACGTATCTAATTTATACCAAGTAACGAGATTTATTTAAACATAACATGCGTTTAAGGATACTCATCGATTTGACCGCTAAACATATCAAATCTTAGGATACATGTCACGTATGGCAGGATTTTGACAACACTGGTCTCAAGTACACCATTTTCTAGATATCATTGTCAATTTCACGGTCATGAACTTGTACAAGGTTTTAGAGGTCACCAATAATTAAGATGGCAAATACATCAAAACCAACGTGTTAAAAGTAAAACAGACATGGAAGTATAAGAAATTAACAGAAAGTCTGTCCACACAGACTATACATGCACAGATTGTGCACATATTTTTTTGTGGGGCCCACCACAGGTCCCACATAAACGATTCAAGCCGTTCATTAATTGTAAAACATCTTTTCAAAGGTTCCCTCAAAAAAATTAGCTCAACCCAATACCTATAGATGCTCAATCCAATCATTTAACTTTTCATCATCCTAAAATTTGAATGAAAAGTTAAATGATTAGATCAAGCATCTATAGGTATCGGATTGAGAAGATTTTTCGCAGAGACCCTCTAAAAAATGTTTTACATTTAATAAACAGCTCGAATTGTTTGTACGAGAACCCGTGGTGAGCCTCATAGAAAAATCTGTCCACAATCTATACGTGTATAGTGGATAGCAGGGTTCATTAAAAAAAACTTTGAAATCAAATTCATCAATGCAAGATTCTTATTACCAGTTCTCCGTAGCCTAGGTTCATAATTAAACAAAACAAAAAAAAGACTTGTTCTGCCGAAATTCCAAGCTGATTCATCTGTAAGACCCAATCGCATTAATGATCTGAAGAAAAACCCACATACTTTGTTTTTTATATACACAAAATGGAAGTGTATCTTATCAGCTCCGCTAGGGAGTATTGTCCGTCACGCTATACCGCTATTTGAAAGGATGCCATCGAACCTATGGCGAGACCTTGGTCCCAACTCATGTGGGTGGTGTTATGGTATGTTTAGCCCCTAGCCCCAATAAGAAGCTATAGGAACCTCAAATTTGGGTATTGTCCAACCAAATCCGAGTTTCCAAACAACCCCGTCGTATGTGAAAAAACACATATTCCACGATTCCTACACGAACTCATATGTGATCGGAAACGAAATCAACTCTTTATCTGCTAAGAATGGAAAGTGTGATCGATCGGAAACGAAATCAACTCTCTATGCTATATATCTGCTAAGAAATTGCAAAGTGAAGAATGAGGGTGCGAACAGAGGAGGAAGAAAAGAGACAGAGTCGCAGAGAGAGAGGGAGAGAGAACCTGCTGTTGCGAACTTTGCAGAGTGGGGGTTTAGAGGGAGAGCACTTGGGTTTTGGAAATTTTCTTTGATACCCCGAGAGTTGGTTTTGGGAATCAATGTCCACGAAGCATGCCGATCAAAACAAAAATGTCCACGAAGCATTAGCACGAGCACCGGGAAAGTTAGAGCTTTGCATGGAAATGCCCTCATCGAACTGTTCGTATAATTTTTAGCATTTTTTAGAGATTTTGTTTTATATTTAAAAAAATCGAGATCATTAGTTTTGCGTTAAATTTGTATGACTTATTGATTCGTCTCGATGAGAGTAATCAGAAAAATATCTAAATATTTTGAAAATATCAAATTTTAAGAAGAAAAAAAAAGTCTACTTTTTCTAAGGTAAAAAATGGTCATTTTTCAAAATATTTAGATAAACATAAAAAAAAAATCAATTTCCGATTCCTCTCATCAAAATGAATCAATTCAATAAGTCACAAAAATTTAACGCAAAACTAATAAATGCGAAAAAAATTTAATAAGTATAAAACCAACTATTTGGCTAAATGTTTAGTGGAATGGCGCTGAAGCATGAAGTATTAGTGTAGACACCTCAATTCGGACCACGGAGAGTTTTTGTCCGTCCCGATGATAAAATAAAAGAAACGATACCTTTGTGAGCTTGAAAAAAGATTTCCCTAAACCCATGTAAACCAAACAAACCAAAAAGCACAAAAAACCAAAGAGCCCAGAAAAACCCAGATAAAACCCAAAAAGTCCCTGGATCGAACATGAGGTACCGCGGGGAATGGTACTGTAGCGCACGACAGGTAGAAATTCGATGGGCCGTGCGCGACCTTAACTTGTACCGCACGACACCTTGGGAAAAAGTTCTGATTGGCTCAGAAAGCTGTCGGCCACACCAGTTTGAGCCACAGTTGATGAATGACTCAGTTGAAAGTGCACTTCTGGCCCGCCCAGAAAATACCTCCACTATTTGAAATTTAAAATTCTTGACCTTTTACCTATAAATTAACCCCTCCACTCAAGGGAAATAGGCTTTTCTCTTGGCTTTTGGGCATTCTTACTCCATAAGCTTTCTCTCTTTAGCTTTTATACTCATTTTCCTATTTCCATTTCCAAGTCTTAAAGGATGTCATTCCCAAAATATATTCTTTGAGTACTTTCACTCACTCCCTTCTCATCATTGAAGTTGATCTCTCATTAACTTCAAAGTCTCACCCCCCCCCCAAAAAAAAAAAAATACCAAACATTTTCTCACACCCATACTTTCTTTGTCCCATTCAACCTCCCCATCCACATCCGTCACTATCCATCCTCATCTTTGCATCAACCATCCTTGATCAAGCTCAACACCAAAGGTAAAAACAAGTTTCCTCGGGCTAGACTCAGTTCTGGTCCCTGAGGGGACTTTTCTGTCGTCAAATCTAATCCCTTTTGGTTAGATTCTGACTTAAAACTCATTTTTATAAAATAAAGCCAGCACTGTGCTGAAGTCGAGGTATTGCGCGGCTGGATAACCAGGCGCACAGCACCTTGATCTCCAGCGCACGGCATGTTATATATTGATATTATCGTAGACAGGCTGTCTGGATATGAGGTATTCTCTGTTGTGGCTGTCCGTATCTGCTGTTCACTGTTCTTGTCTCTTTCAAAATAAGACCATATCTATAAGTCATGTCTTGGCTCTTAAAAAGGATTTTCTAGATCATCTCAAATGATCAAATGCGTTAAAAACTATTTTGGGGTAATGTTTTGAGAAAACAACGACATTTTTGGGATGATCTGGTCATCACGTGGCTTTTAACGAGTCTTTTAAAAGATGCACGGAGAGAACAATGAGCTAAATGATGTTTTGAAAACTTGTAACAGTCTGATAGAAGGATGGATGTCCCGTACGGCAAGCTGAGGTGCCGAACGCGGCACCCCAGTGTACCGTGCACAGTATGGTTAAGGTTCAGACAGTTTGCTAAATGCTTTTCATTTTGGCTGTTCATATCATTTTATCACCACTGTACAGACAGCACCACGTGTACGTCAATGTGATATATTCCCCATGTCCCTTCCCCGCTAGTTACTTTTAATAAGGAGCTTAATGTTTAAAATGATATTTGAAGATTTTCCCTTTTAAAAACATTAAGTAGAGACCGGTTTCACCGGGCGAGTGGGGTGCTTTTTATAGAAAAACCTTGCTCATTCGTAATGTGGCTTACGAACCCAAAATCTCAACGTTTTCGCTAGACCAAAAGCCTTTTGCAAACGAGTTCTCGATTTTTTGGATCATCCATCTCAAAAATATGGGTGGCGACTCTTTTAAAAAGGATACGGGAGCACACAGTGGTGACTCCGCTGGGGATATCAAACTTTATTCAATACTTTTTTTTTAAAAAAAAAGTATAAAAGTATTGAATGATCAAGTGGGCCAAATTTGAAAGGTGTTCTCAAAATGAGGATTTTCAAATATTTTTAGGAAGATTAAGCTCTTTTATCCTGTACACTTTGCACCACACAAGCCTTACTAGTGTGTTTCGGCTATCTTGCCCGGTTTACCGGTGACAAGCTCTCCCGGGATGCCTAGCAACCCTCGACTATGATGGGCCATCGTGCTGTTCGACCATTGTCTTGCAATACACTTGACATGGGGTAGTACATCTTGGCTCTAGTCCGGGGAACCCTTCTGTGACCAAAACCAGCCTTTGCACTTATATATAGCCATAGAACCTTCCCAACTAGGACAGGAACCCACCGCTAGGATTTATGTATTATATTCTGTTTATGTGCATTTTCTTCCTGTACATACATATCATTCATGCATCGTTGCATCTTGCGGGCTAGAGGATTAGGCTCCCTTAGAATTCTTTAGGGCCATCCGGTCGGTCTAGGAGACCTTAAATCCATGGAGTTTGTGATACCTCCGCTGTTTGCCGTATCCGAACGGCTCTCTTAGTTTGAGTCTAGCCTTGAGCGCGTGCATATCTGGATTCCGATGGTCACATTGTTCTGTCTCGGATGGTCACGGTAAGGAGATTGGCTCTTGTTCCGAATCGCTCGGAATTCAACTTGCCTGACAGCACCTACTCGGACCATTGGAAATCTTCTGTATAAACGCTTCAAGTGAGATTCAAATCACGGTAGGTCATAGGCCTAGTTTCTAGGAGGTACGTAGAAGGTAGGGCGAGCATTTGGATCAGTTATGAGATACTCCATTTTGACTTATTGCCAGTACTGCAAACATTGATCGCCTGCGAAGAAAAGATGCTGTACCCAATTGGTTCCATTCGTCCCAAAGACTAGTCCGCGTAGACACCCTGGAAGGAACCCCGCTATTCGAAATCCAAATCGAGCAGGAAGAACCGGTGATAGGAGAACCCGTGGTAGAAGAACCTATAGTTACAATCCCGCCCGAAAATCCTTTACCCATGGCTGACCAAGGAGACGGAATGGAAGAGCTCAGGCAAAACATGGCTAACATGGATCCTCAGTTTAAACAGTCTCTCGCTGGTGTCGACGCACAACTCAAGGCTTCTATTGCCTCCATGAAAAACGACATGAACATGATAATGGAAAGTATGCAGGAAATCAACGATAAGCTTCAGACTAGGCCACAGCCCGAACGACTCAAAGAAGAAACGCCAGCAGCTGACCCCAACCTGGCTGCCCTTATTGCCAAAATTGGCAAACTGGAGGAATCTGTCCAAGAGACTAAGCGACTTGGAAAAGGGGAGATTGACATGAGTAAGCTATGCCTATTTCCAAATGCCAAGTTGCCGGAAAAGTTCAAAAGAGTGGACTTTGCAAAGTTTGACGGTACTGGCGATCTGAGGGCCCATCTCCACGGATACGTTGGTTTCCTCACCATGCGTGGCATTGAGAAAGAAGCTATGGCCCAACTATTTCATGAGTCCTTGTCTGGTCCAGCCCTACAATGGTTCCTCACTCTTGAACCATCCAAGAAAAGGACTTGGGAAGACATTGGGAAGGCTTTCGTGACCCAATATGATTTCAACGTCGATCTAAAAATGACCACGAGGGAATTGGAAAGCACCAAGATGAGCGAGAAGAAAAGTTTCGCCGACTTCGTGAAACATTGGAGGGCTAAGGCTGCTCAAATGCAGAATAAGCCCGATTTGAAGGAACAAATACGAATTATAACCAAGAACCTACCAAGCTCCTTTACTCCATACATGGTTCTTTCCCAGGCTGCCCCAAATTTCGAAACCTTTTATGATTCCGGACTGGCCGTGGAGGAGGCTTTACGAGATGGAACTTTGGAAAAGAAAGAGTAAAGGACATGGTCAAAATCCAAAAGGGCATCTTCAGGGAATAACAATGTCCTCTTCAGGAATACTAATCAGACAAGAATCTCATCCACCAAACCCGTAGAAGTCAACCAAATCTCTGAAAAACCAAAATTCCAAAGCCAAACTTTCACCCAATTTAGCACGCCCAGATCCACTATTCTCAAGAAACTCATGGAAATCGGAGTATTGAAACCTCTTTCGCCACCACAAACCATTCCACCAAACCTAAACCAAAACGTCTACTGTGATTTCCACCAACTGCCTGGCCATACCACCGACAACTGCATCCGCCTTCGTCATGAGATTCAAAACCTCATTGACAACAAAGTTGTCGATGCTCCCCCCTCAGATAAGCCAAACACTGTTTCAAACCTCTACCACAACACAACGCTCCCTTTCGCATTAACCAAATCACCCTAACCGAAAACCTGAATCTCCTAGAGTTTGATCCTACCCAGTTCATTGTCTCTGATACCGAATCAAAACCTGTCGTCGAAATTCTCGAAGAGACTGCCCTTTGTTTCCTGTGGGAATGGGAAGACACATGGGGAGAGCTGTGCCGATTGGAAAGAATTTGAAGCTGCTAACTTTTAAAGGAATGACGAACCTTTGTGCGAAGCCGGATGGGAAGTCGACTGGCAGAACATCCATGCTGATCCTCTTGATGGATTCTCTTTGTATGCGCTGTTTGAAAATCGAGAGGAAGAGTACTAAGTTTTCCAAGAGATGCCTGAGTGGGGATGGGACCCAGCCCCGGATGAGTACCAACTTCTAGCTTGGAATGACCCTCTGGACGCCTTCTCTTTGCCAGCGCTATATCAGCCAGGGTACCAACCTGAGGTGATGACATACAATTGGCCAGAACTTGCCCCGCTCCACTCGGACTTCTCTCATTTCAATGATTTTGTCGTCAATTACTTGTATAGCAATGTGGGCCTCACCCCATATCCGAACCTTCTTGGATTCGAAGAAGAAGTTGCCAGTAATGGGTATGACCCAATGGACTACCTTGTCGATGAGGCTGAATCCGAACCCTCTGTTACCTTTCCAAAGGACGCTGAGGTCGCCATGATAAACCTATGGGAAAACGAGCCAGGGGCTGAAACGAACCTGTGGGCAAACACTGAGGTTGTTAATATAAAAGTTGGGAATGAGGAATGGACTGTGAATACGGCAGCAATGGAGGCTGAAAGATGGAAGCCCGAAGAGTTGTGGGATGATTTAGTCATTGCTGATTTAGCCGCCAATCTGCAAGATACAACCATTGGAAGCAAGCGTAAAGCCCTTGCTGATTTATGGAGCGAAGAATCAAAGTATCGCCAGATTGATCATTTGACCAGAAGCGGCAGTGTTTACCAACATCTAAACCTCCAAATTGGAGAATCTTCCAACCTTGCAGCTCCAGAGCCTTCTGATCCCTTTACCACCCCAGTTAAAAACACCTTCCGATCCTTTGATCCACCAGCCAAAGAGCCTTCCCGACCAGAGAAAAACCCCGAAGGAATGATCAAGCGCCAGCTTAAGCAAACCTAGGCCAAGATGTCTGTTTGGGATGTGCTAGTTCATTCCACATGCCATCGTGAAGGGCTTATTCAAGCACTCTCTCAACTGAAAGTTCCCTCCGCTATAACCCCCGATGAGCTTGTGGCACTAATCAAAACCATATCTATCAAGCATGCTATCACCTTTACTGATCGAGACTTACCTGCCGAAGGGACTGATCACAATCGGTCGCTGCATATCACCTTGAAATGCCATGGCAAATGGGTTCCGGTGATCCTCGTTGATAATGGTTCAGCAATCAATGTCTGTCCACTCCGTGTTGCCTATTGCTTGGGGTACAAAAATAAGGACTTCTCTCCATCAAAAGTCAAGGTCCGAGCGTATGATAACACCCGGAGAAATGTAGTTGGGACCCTTATGCTTCCTATGACTTTCGAGGCCGTATCAAACAGGGGTGGAATTTCACGTGGTGAACATTCCTGCCTCTTTTAACCTGCTATTGGGAAGGCCCTGGTTGCACCGACCAGACATCATGGCTGTGCCCTCCACACTCCATCAGAAAATCCGATTAAGACTGGAAACGGGAATGCTCATTATCCACAGGGACTCTGGAATTCATGCCCCTGTTGAGGACAATGCCCCACTCCTGAAAATTCAAAATGGAGAAGAAGATATCGCATTGGGAGGCTTCTCTCTGAATACCTCCAGATCTATCTATTCGGTTAGAATTGATGACGACTTTGTTGTCAGCAATATTGCCATCAAAATAATGAAGAAGATGTCTTACATGCCAGGATTGGGACTGGGAAAGAATCTCCAGGGGCCTGCAAAGTTTGAAGCCCAGGGCACTCTGGTGCGTACAACTGGCCTTGGTTACTCACCCTCGAGTAGTGGCAATGTGAAATGGGGAAACAGACTAGAAGACTACTTTATCAAAGAGGAAGCAAAACAGATCTACCAGGGGCAGCCGGAACCATTTTGGGATGAAGAAACCAACACCTTTTTACCAGGGTTTGAGATATTCGCAAATGATGCCTGGCCAGAGAGTGATGAGGAAGTCGAAGTTGTGAAAGAATAGAAGACACCAACCGACTGCATTGAGGTCTTTGCTATGGGTAATCTCGCAACTTTGTTTAGGGAGGGCGAACCAATGGGTACAGTTATGGAAGCAGAAGTGCTAATGATGGGACAAGATACTCATATGAGGATCCGACTTTGCTCATCATGGATGCCGCTGGGGAGTACAAGAACTGGACCTTCATACCGAGTGCAACTCGCCGTGGATCTGAGTCTGAGTCTGAGTCTTCTGAGTCTACTGAGTCCGAGTTAGTGCCTCTTGGCCCAAACTCTCAGAGTCTGTATTTCGAGTTCAAATCTACCCGTGTATGTGGTGCCCCCGAGGCCTCCGTTAATGATGAAATGAATGAATCTGATTCTGCTCACTTCCCTGACTTTGAAATAAATTGTGTCGACCCTAATGATGAAGAGATTGATTTCGATGGGGACATCCCCAAAAAAATTCTATCCCTAATCGAAAGGGAAGATGAAAGGCGTGCTCAACCTGTAAAAGAAGAAATTGTTTTAATAAATTTGAGAGATGAAGGAAATCCCTAGATGACCCAAATCGGTTCCGCGCTATATGCTGAAGAACGCAAAGCCCTTGTAAACTTACTCAAGGAGTTCGAAGATGTGTTTTTATGGTCACACGCAGATATGCCCAGAATCGATCCTGAAATCGTGGAACACCGGATTCCCCTTTATCCTAATGCAAAACCAGTGAAACAGAAACTAAGACGCATAAGGCCTGACTGGGTGTTTAAGATAAAAGAGGAGGTCACCAAATAGGTCAACGCTGGATTCTTAATGGTAACCGAGTACCCCCAGTGGGTCGCAAACATCGTTCCCGTACCAAAGAAGGATGGCAAAATAAGGGTCTGTGTTGATTTCAGGGATCTTAACAAAGCTAGTCCTAAAGATGACTTCCCGTTACCACACATTGATGTGCTGGTTGATAATACCACCGGCCATGCCCTGCTCTCTTTCATGGATGGTTTCTCAGGGTACAACCAAATTCTCATGGCTCCGGAAGATCGGGAAAAGACTACGTTCGTCACTGATTGGGGAACGTATTGTTATCGAGTCATACCCTTTGGACTGAAGAACGCAGGATCTACTTATCAGCGGGCCGCCACGGCATTGCTGCACGACATGATTCACAAAGAGGTGGAAGTCTACGTTGATGATATGATCGTTAAGGCCAAAGAGCTAGAAGGACATCTACTTGCGCTTAGGAAATTCTTCGAGAGGATCAGAAAGTACAATATGCGCCTCAATCCGGCCAAGTGTACGTTCGGGATCACTGCGGGGAAAATGTTCGGATTCATGATCACTACCCGCGGCATCGAAGTTGACTCATCAAAGATCAAAACTATCTTAGAAATGGAGCCGCCACAGTCTGAAAAGGATGTGAGGAGTTTTCTTGGCAAAGTGCAGTTCATCAGTAGGTTCATAGTGAAGCTGACTTCAACTTGCGAACCCATATTCCGCTTACTCAAGAAAGGAGTACCGTTCACCTGGGATGATAGGTACCAGAAAACTTTCGAAGCCATTAAGGCCTACCTGCACAAGCCGCCAGTATTGACATCGCCCGTAACAGGAAAACCTTTGATTCTATACCTGTCAGTCACTCCGTCTTCGATGGGGTGTATGTTAGCGCAGGAAGGAGACGACGGGGTTGAAAGGGTAGTTTACTACCTCAGTAAAAAGATGGTTGGACCCGAAGAACGTTATACTCCTTTAGAAAAGACATGCTGGGCACTCGTATGGGCTTCCAAAAAGTTGAGGCATTATATGCTGGCCTACTCAGTGAAGTTGATATCTCGAATGGATCCCCTAAAATATTTATTCGAGAAACCGGCTCTCACGGGCAGGATGACACGGTGGTTATTGATGCTGGCCGAATTTGAGTTAAAATATGTCACCCGAAAGTCAGTGAAAGGAAGAGCTGTCGCAGAATTCCTAGCCGATTGCCCAGTCGAGAGAGGGAAAGATGTCGAATTCAAATTCCTTGACGAAGACATAATGACAGTGGCCGAGGATGTTTGGCAATTGTACTTCGATGGAGCGACAAACCAGAGAGGGTTCAGAATCGGTGTATTGCTTATTTTGCCCGATGGGTCGCACATTCCATTGGCGTTCAAGCTTAATTTCGAAGTCACCAATAATTAGGCGGAATACGAAACTTGCATCGTAGGCATGGAAGCAGCCATCGAGATTGACATTGAAAGATTGGAAGTTGTGGGAGACTCGAACTTGGTCGTATCCCAGGCAAACGGTGATTGGAAGGTCAAGGAAGAGAAGCTGAAGCCATATCATCAGGATCTCAAAGATCTTATTCTTCACTTCAGCAAGGTGACATTCACTCACGTCTCGAGGCTCAAAAATCAATTTGCAGACGCTTTGGCAACACTGGCATCTATGATCGAAATCCCTGTTGGCGTAAAGTTAAGGCCAATTGTAATAAAACAAAGGGATACACCGGTATACTAGCATGTCATGGTGGTTGACGAGCCTGACGACGGTCACCCATGATATTACGATATCTGGAGATATGTGGAAAGAGGAGAACACCCTATGGGAGCAAGCAAGAAGAACCGAATTGCCCTTCAAAGGATGGCAGCTCAGTACATTATCTATGGTAGAAACCTATACCGAAGATCGCATTGTGGCACGCACAAACTATGCATCCATGGAGAAGATGCGAAAAGGGTAACGGAGGAAGTTCACGAGGGCGTATGTAGCCCCCACATGAATGGCATAATGCTCGCCAAGAAAATTCTCAGGCAGAGATACTTTTGGTTTACCATCGAAAATGTCAAATTCATGCCAACCTCACGCATGTTCCGCCACACGAGCTACAACAAATGACATCGCCATGGCCTTTCTCGACATGGGGTATTGATGTCATCGGAAGGATAGTGCCGGCAGCTTCCACCGATCACAAGTTCATTTTAGTAGTCATCGATTACTTTACGAAATGGGTAGAAGCTGCTTCATACACCACTTTGACTGCAGTTCAAGTTGCGCACTTCATTAAGCAAAATGTCATTTACCGGTACGGGGTTCCTCAAGCTTTTGTGTCTAATAATGGGGTTCACTTCAAAGGACGAGCTCTGGAGGTATTGGATGAGTTCCAAATCCAAGTGCATAAGTCAACAACTTACCGACCGCAAACCAATGGGGCTGTGGAAGCAGCTAACAAGACGATCAAAGCCATCTGGAGAAGACTATTCAATCTGCGAGGGACTGGCATGAACAACTGCCCCTATCTTTGTGGGGGTATCGTACGTCTGTGCGAACACCAACCAGGGCAACCTCCTACTCCTTGGTTTACGGAATATAAGCAGTGCTCCCCATCGAGTTGGAAGTCCCATCTCTTCGGACTATGGTTGAGTGTGAAGTTCAAGAGGCGGAATGGTTGAGTAATCGATTCGAAGAACTTATGCTGTTTGATGAACGCCGGTTAAGGGCTCTTTACCACATTCAAGGGTATCAACAGAGAATTGCACGCGCATTTAACAAGAAAGTGAAATCTAGGGATTTGGCAGAAGGTGACATGGTTTTGAAGGAAATCCGGGCTTCAGTTTACGACTCACGAGGAAAGTTTCGACCAAAGTGGTCTGGACCATACATCATAAAGGCTATCCTATCTGGAGGAGCCACGTAGCTCATCGACTTGGACGGAAACGAATTCTCAACCTTGGTCAATCTGGATCAGCTTAAGCGCTATTACCCCTGAGAGAAGTTCACTGGGCTGAAAACCGTAAAGGCGGGCAGTCCCAGGCAAAAATTAGAGCAAAAGCTTGCTAGGATGAAAACCCGTCAGGGCATCCTAGGCAAAAGTTAAGGCATACAATAAATGAGCTTGCTAGACCGAAAACCCGAAAGGGCGGTTCTAGGCAAAAGTTAGAGCGCAAAAGGAAAGTGTCAAAACCAGAGCGAACCCTATCCTGAACTACGTCATGACCTGATTCCTTCGCCAGGAGGATACGTAGGCAGTCTCACATCGAGGCCCGGTCACAATCTATCAAAATAAAAATCCAGGTTGAGATGGTTCGAAGAACAAAGTCAATGAGGGAAAAACCTTCAAAAACTCATTTTTATTAATACGATTATTTCTACTACATAAGATTGAGCAAGACTTTCAAAAATAAAAAGAAGCACGACATAATGAAAATAGGTCCACAATTTATTCAATGTTCAGGGTAGTAGGATTGAGTCAGTTTCCTTGAGTTCCAGCCCTTGCAGCAATGTCTCTCCTAAGCCACTTTCGATAGCTCCCGCGTACCGCCATGGAAGGGTAAGGATGCGCGTCGGTCACCTCGCGCGTCCTCCAGAAGCGCTGGTAATGGCAAAGAACTGAATGGCTAAAGAGAGGTAGAACTACATCCACGAGAACCTCTGCAGGGGCCTCTTGCCTCAAGCCTAGCTAACGCTGGATACAGTAAGGAATGTAGAAGGTGAAGGCTCCCAAACCAGCAAGAACGACCCACTGAGGGCCCATGTAGTGCACTGTCATAGGAGGGAGGTCTAGCAATCGGCACCTCCAAGAAATGGTCTCAGCTCGCTGGCGCCTGAAGAAGTCAACCCATTTGACCCTGCTCCTGTCAGCAAACTCAAAACATCGCTGAGAAAGTAACCTCGCCTCATATGACCAATTGCAAGGAGGAATGGTCAGCACATTCACCTTGTCGCAGAGCCAAATCTGTGAGAAAAGAGAAAACAAGTAAGAAACCGTAGAAAACCAAGCCGAGTGTTGAGGTAAAATGAGAACGTGAGAAAAACTCGAAAAAGGAGAGCTGAGTGAGATTCCAACCTGTAAGAGGAGAGGACTACCTCTAAAAGCCCCGGTCTCCGCAAAACAAACCTTGTCCAAACCTATCAGCGTCTCGGCCAAAACCATCAAAATCACGTCCTTTCAGGCCTCAACCTGAACGACGATGCTAACCAATGCCGAGCTAGCATGACCGGCAGAAGGGACCAAGAGGTAGGCCGCAAGCAAGCACATGCAGAGAGCAGTAATGCGTCGAGTCTGATAAGCCATATCCGCGAGTTCGCCGGGAGGAGAAAACAGCTTGATAAGGCGCATAACATTGAGATGGCCATTCCTAACCAAGTAGCGAGCAGCACCGTCACCCAATCCAAAGGCCGTGACCAAAACTCTGTAAGCGCTCTCACGCACAGAAGGAATGATGACCTCCCCTGAGCCGAAACCCTCAAGGTACGCACGGAACTCCTCGACAGTTGGACAAGGCTTCTGATCGCCAAAACGGAACACATGGACTTCCGGATCCCAGAAGCTCGTGGCTGCCCTCAAAAGCTCGGGGCGGAGATGGATGTTGCGAAGATACCGCATAGAATAGAGACCGTGGGCTCGAAAGTTGAGTCAATCTACGCCTTCCATGGAAGCCAACCACGGACGGAGCGAACCGGTGAGAGAAAGAGCCATTTCAAGGAGTAAGTAAAGAAGATAGGAGTTGAATGAGGTGAGGATGATGTGATATGGGGGAGCTTTAATTTATAGGAAGGGTGGAGAGGACAACTTCAACTTTCAAAAAGCCTTGGGCTTCCAAAAGTGCATGTTTTCTATGAGTCCTACATGGGAAAAGACTTGGTCATACCCTAAAAGGTTCACTAAAAGGTTCAAAACGGACATGCACTGGTTCATAAATGCTATTGCATGGGTCAAACCTTAGTCACCGTGCAATCTGCCTTGGGAAACAGCAAAACTAGAATCTGACAGGAAATGGGCCACGCGCGGCACCTTGTCATGTCGCGTGGCATGTTGAAACCAGAGAAATCCCGCGGCACAATGATTGACGTCTTGTGTACTGGATCAAGATCCGCGCGACACCTTGGAACATTTGCGCGGCATGTTGAGCCTGCATTCCTGCAGTTTTTGACAGCAGAACACCAAAATGGAATTGAGGCATTACGAAGCACCACCAACCACCAAAACACACTCTAACGGGTATTTGAGACTTCAAGGATGTTTTGTTCCGAATTGACTCTCGAGATTCATGATCGTGACATGAAAAGTTGATAAAAATCTGTTTCTTAAGCTATGTCGAGGTGTCAAAGTCCGTTTCGAGTCATTCCAAGTTGTTTTTCTGAGTCCCACAGGTCATAATGGTCAAAAGTGACTTAATCCAGGTTCCGGTTCGTATTCAAAGTCAAAACTCGAGAATATCACATGTTAAAGTCAACGTTTTCTTACTTTTCGAGTATATTTCAAAAGCAAAGTTGAGTTTTCAAGTCTCGTATCAGAGTTTGAAGGTCGTTATTGACATGTGGCTGTGTCCAGAGTTGGTCGCAAAGGTGTCTGTGTAAATTCTTGTATACAGAGTCAATTTTTCAAAGGTTTATCTAATTACTTTTCTTGACTTCTATTCCATTGTTAATATGTCTTGCTTGTTAACGCGTCACTCATCGTAAACCTCATACTCAACTCAATTTCTTGAATCAATGGCTAGTAGTATTCTTCGGTTAGTGTTTTAGTTATTCAGTTTTCTTTATAATCGACAAAAAGAAGATTGAATGGCATAAACATCGAAAAAACAAAATCTTAGTATATAAATCCAAAAAGCATCCATGAGTCGAAGTACAAAAGAGACATGATGGCCCGATGATCAAAAATCCTATCTACCAAGGGCAAACAGACGCCCTACAAAAAGAAGCACGCAGGCTCCCCCAAAAGACAAAAAGACAAAAAGAACAAAAGAAGGAGGTCAGCTCTCGTCATCATCCCTGTCCTCGCCCTCCTCCTCGTCCTCCTCAGAAACCTCCTCGGCTGTCTGAGAACTACTCACCTCCTGAGTACCAGTTGTCCTGGGCACGGTGCTCCCTGAGGTGGCCTCCAAGTCAATTTTTCTGTAGGCTCATCGGTCTCATCCTCGGAGACGTCAATAGGCTCATCCTTAGTCCCCGTTGAATGTCGTGCCCTCTTCGATGACGGCTCTTCCTGAGAGCCAGCAGAGGAGACCTGTGGCACTGAAAAACGGACGGACTTTCGCCGTAACCCTCGTGAAGCCCCTCCTCTAGCCTGCAATGATATAACATTCATTTAATAATTGCATTATTACCACGATATAAACAATAGAAGTAAAGCAAGTAGCTAGGGTTCGAGAGATTACCATCGTCCCACCAGTGCGAGGCAACACCTCTGGAGAGTGGCCCATGGCGTATTGCCTCACCAGCTGCTCCAGGCCCATCATGGCCTCCGCCATGTCCTTCACGTACTTTGAAGGAGCCTGCAATGAAGAAGTTGATCAGAACATGCAAAAGAGCGAATTTATGAAAGAATGAAAGCACGTCATACCTGAGCAAGAAACTCTGGAGCCTCAGCTGAAGGGCGCGACACCACCACCAGGCCAGGGGCTCCCTAAGCGGTTGTCACGTCCACTGTCCAAGAGAGGGCAGGGAAGCTAGTCCCACAAGAGCCCTCACCATCGCCGTGACCTCCGCCACCGCGGCCTCCATCTCCTCTGCCTTCGTCGCCTCTACCTCGCCTCGCCTCCTTCCTCTTCTTCCTCCAACACCGCCTCGCGCTGCTACCCAAGCGGCATGTATCCCGAGACTTGGCATCAAGTACCGAGCACGATACTCTGCGTAGTCAGCAGCAAGACCAGCACCCGCCTGGAAGAACAGCTCAAACTCGAGGTCTGGCCGTGTGAACCACTCGACCTCCCTCCGCGTCTACTGGCCCATCCTCTGCACCAGAGCAGGAAGTGGCCCAGGGACTCGAAAAGCGCCCAGCCTCAGCGACTGACATGACACATGGTCACCCAAGTACCACTGCCAGCCGTAAGGGGACTCGAGAAGCACCCTCCCCTTGGCAACCTCCCTACTCTGTGCGATGTAAGGGATCTCAAAGCGATCCCAAACCCGCCAGCGGACCTGTCATCAAGAATGAGCAATATCATCATGTTGGTCGAATGGATATAGACAGGAAAGTTATGGAACGAATATGGAAGCGCATTAGTACCTGGTCAGGATGTAGCTCGTCTAGATAGAGGCGAAAGGTGTTCAGATTGCCTCTTTCCCTCTTCACTCCCTTATACTCCTTAGACCAGCGTAAGGCCCGAAGGAGTATTGTGTCGTCAGGACACGTAGTCTCGGGAGTGTACATCCCTATCACCTCGTACGACCAGAGCTCCAGATCAAGACATTGAGAGTTAGCACAAGATGTACATCGAATAAATACAAATGGAAAGCTAACTATTCAAAAGAAAGGAAGTAAGATATACCTCTTAGACCCTCCAGTAACTGCCGAGGCTCACTCCTGCCCTGCGGGAAAGAGACCCCATGAAGGCATAGCACATCCCCAGTCGAAGTGGGCGATCTCCCCGACGTCCCTCAAAGCCGGAAGAAGTGAAAGGTGTACCCGGTTGCGCCTGTTAGGAAACAGAGACACACCGAGCATGTACAACAGGAAACACCTCGCCATCTACTCCTCCTGAACCCTGGTCGCCGGAGCATCCTCTGTCCAAAACTCCAAAAGCTGGGCGTACGTGGCATCGTCAATCTTTGCCCTCAGCTCATACTCCAGCATCTCCCGCTGGAACTCCGCCTGTCTCCCTGTAGCTGTGTCAAAGGGGATAGGGTCACCTTCGACCTTGAGACCGGTAATCGCCTCTAACGGCGTCACAATCAGCTCGCCAAAAGAGAAGTGGAGTGTATTTGTCGTATCCCACCACCTCTCGGCAAGGGCCCTCACCACTGGACGATCATTGCACACTCCCCTCGTCAACACCCTGACGAACTCCCCGAAACCCGCCTGCCTCACTATCTCCTGCACCGCCCCGGCAGCCTCTCCCAAAACGTAGCACGAGAGCGAGATCGCCTGTTGCAGCAAATCAGCAATATTTAATACACAGGCATAGCATGCAATGCAAATGTTATACTCATAATAAATAAATGGAAACGCAGTGCATTAGAATTTGAAATACGAATATTTAAAGTATACCTCGTCTCAGCACAAGGAAAGGTGCTGCTGTGGATCTCTCAAAACCAAAGCCTCGTCATACGAAGGCCTCCCCGGTGTGTAAGGGTCTAGGAGCGAAGGCACCACTATGTGCTGAAAGAGCACATAGGTCGCCCCGTCGTAAGTCGTCCTCCTCTGTAAGGCTGTCGTCGCTTCGTCGACCACGCTCCTGCGAGGGGCTGCCACTGCTCCAGCCTCCGCATCAACTCGCTCCTCCTCCACCTGTGGCTCCTTAGCACCCTCGGTCCCGAGCTCAGCTTGCAGCTCTGCCTCACGGGACGCAAGCAAAGCCTCCGCCAACCTGGGGACCCTCCGCACCGTCTCAAGCCAGTCCTCCATGGACGCCGCCTCTAAGTAGTCGCCCATGCCTATGTGGTGTGACGACCCTGCACCTACGCCACTACCCACAAACATGGGTGGTGTATCCCTCTCCATCGGCTCCTCCACCGGCTCATCCTCGACGATGGGGGCCTTCCCCAAGCCAGCTTGGGGCTCTCTCACAGGAGAGGCCTCTGTCTCCTCTGCTGCCCGGTCCAAACCACCACCATCGGGACCCTCCTTGGTCCTCTCCTCCAAACCCGCCGCTGCCTCCGATTGGCCCAAGGCCTCGGCATCACCCCTCGACTCCATTGCACCCGGAGTCTCCATCCCTTGGCCATACCCAGCCAATACCACACTGTCACCATCGCCACCACCACTGCCGACCACCGCGGTAGCCGAGGCCGCGGCCCCTTCGACCAATGCCAGCTGAACCGAGACCCCTGTAGTCTCCGGTACACCCCCAACTGTCGTGTCACCCCCAGGAGCAGTCGGGGGTGGTGTAACATCTACCTGGTGATTGATCACCCCCGGGTATATCGCTCTGCTCCATAATCGTAATGTGGGAGAGAGAAAGGTCGAGAGCAGTCGAGAGAGAGAGAGTAACGAGAGAGAGAGAGCGAGCGATGAGAGAGATAAAGAGAGCAGTCGAGAGAGAGAGAGTAACAAGAGAAAGAGAGAGAGAGATGGCTGCGAGAGAGAGAGAAAGATGATCGAGAGAGACATGAGAGAGAGGGAAATATGAACGGTGCGAGGTGTACTGTATACACCTCACGTATATATATATTAACTCGAACCGGTTCGTTTGGAAATCAACTTTGGACCGGGTTCGAAACCTATGGCGCCGCATGGCACCTTAGAGCAGGCGCGCGACAAATTGAGCAAGCATGTAGTATACTTGGGTTGCGGTAACGTGTGTCTCTACATTAGCTACGCACGACACGTTAGATTATTTTGACAGTTTGGTTCCTGAGAACAGTTCGTGGCGTTTAGAGAGATCATATTCAATTCGTTCAAAATCAGAAGTTGGATGCAAGCAAGTAGAAGAAGGAGGGACTTTTCATTGATTCAAATTCGGGGTTTCCCCCGGGAATCTTTTCATTACATTTTTTCAAAAAAAAAAAAGAAGAAAAACAGAAAATGGATCTACTGCCCTCTTTCTCCTCCTTCTTCTCCTACTTCTTCTTATTCTCCCCTCCCGGCCTCAGTCGCTCCCCCCATCCAAGGCGTCATTCGCCCCATCCGAGCAGTCGTCCGAATCGTTCGGGTGTGGGCAGCATGCCTTGGAATTTCTGGATTCCAAATGCAAGGGCCTATAATCGAGGAAGCGCGAGCGCAGAGCAGCAAGCGCTCGGAATACAGAGTCGCCACTCGGGTTTGAAGGTCCGACACCCAAGGAACCGTATTTCGAAGCACCTGTCGTGCTGTTTGATTTGAAAATGTAAAGGAAACCAGTCCGTCATTACCATATCTAGGTTCGGGAGCTAGGTTACGAGAGGGGAAGGGTTTTAAGGCACCTCTCTCACCCAATCCAGAGATCGGTCTCTACTTAGGCATTTTAAAAATGTTGTGATTCTTCTTTTATTAATCAAATTTTAGCCAATTAGAGCGGGGGAACAGTTAATCGGGGATTAAAACTGTAATAATTTGCAAGATGTGATAGATGGCATGGATGAGCAGTTAGTATAGGATGAGAACAGACTGCTGTGGAATTTTACAGGTTGAGCCCACAGCTCTTATTCTCAAACCTTCTGGGCTCTGGAAGGACCAATGCACACCCAAGACAAACCAAACAGTTTATAGCAGTTATAATATACAGTTTAAAGGCTGAAAAACCTAACAAATAAATAAAACACCCCATAAATAGTATTGGGACAAAAATAGACCTAAAACCAAGTTAACTATGCATGGCTAGCTACTGGTCGGGGACAAACTGTCACGCGAGGGTTCTCCCTGGAGCGCAATGGTTTGCGCCTTGGCGCGCGACGGTTACACCCTGGCGCGATGGTTAACGCTCCACTTAACCATCGCGCGATGGTTTGGGAGCATCGCGCGCGGGTTCGACTCAACCTTCCAGTGTTTGGTTTTGCTCATCCTGGGTTCTGGGACAGGACCAGACTGATCCCAGGGATACTCCAATAGAACAGAAATGCATTTTGACATATTAAACTTGCAGTTTAAGCTAAGAAAAGCAGTAAACAAGTTTTAACATGCATCCACAGTGATCTATATACAAAGTAACACATAAAACAGTAGGACACCAATCCCCACGCGGTCCTGTGCGTGCAGCCACAAAGTGTCGCGCGCGTAAGTGGGACCGTCAGCCAGTTCCTACCATGACAATTTTGAAACCACTGCCGACTTTAAGACCGGGTGGTATTGATTACCCTTGGCCTGCCTTTCGCCGAGGATCGAGCAGAGCGAGAATAAAGGTAAGCTATACCTTTGGTCTTTGAAGTTTGAAAAGTGTTTGAACTTTGAGTTGAATTGAGGTTACTTGAAGTGTTTATGTTGCTTTGAGTAATGAAGGAGAAAGAACAAGCTATGTTCTTGGATTGACTTTGTATCTCTTTTATTAGCTTAAAAGAGTACAAAGTAATGCCCCTTTGAAAGTAGAATTCTTGTAACCCTTTAAAAGAGAGACAATGGGGGAGTATTTATAGGGAAAGTGGTGGAAATGGTGTATGGAGAAGAAAGAACCAACCAAATAAATGTTAACTTAGCTTGGTGGCCAAATTGCCTCTTTTGGAAAGGTTGCAAGGAGAGAAGCCCAGCTAGTCCACGAGGTCTGGATTTGGGTTACTTGGTGATTAAGTTGCCCAGTTGAAAAAGGTGATAGGGACAGGCTTAGAACCGTCGCGCGATGATTCCAAACTGTCGCACGAGGGTTCTCCCTGGCGTGCGATGGTCAACGGTCAAACTTTGACTGTTGACCACACTTGGCAACCTGATCCTCGCGCGATGGTTCTAAACCCTCGCGCAACAATTGGTTTTTTGGCTTTTTGACGTGGCTTAGGCTAGGTTAGGTTCAAGGATTTTGCAAACACTCAAAGCTCAAACACTCGACATTCCCGAGGTGTTCTTGATCCGTTTCATCATCGGGGAATCAAATACCATAAGTAAACTAATCTGGAAGCCCAGATTGGGGTGTCTACATCGGGTTGCCCTCGGAGCTCTTTGCGGTCTCCTCCGAGTCACCCCCTGGCGCGTACTCCGGATCGTCCTTATCATCCAGTTGATCAAAGCAGAAGTCCTGCAAATTAGACACCGCGTGGCAAAGAGTGCGGATCGTTGAGATAAGTCGCTCAATTTGTGTGTTCAGTTCCTCGATTTCCCGACGGTAGAAGCCCATCTCGGCTTCGAGAGACATCACTCGGGCTGCTAAATCGTCGTTCGCCATCCGTGAACTTTGAAGAACAGCCTGCTTTGAGAAGTGTGGAGGATGTGAAGAGACTTGAGATGAATTTTTGTTGGAAGTGCATGGAATGAGGTACCACCATGCTTATAAAGCAGTTCTAGCCGTCGAAGAGGCACGCCCGAATTAATGGCACCCTTAAACCTGTCAACTGTTCTCAGAAATCAAAGAGGTGCATGGGAAAAAGAGGTGTCGTGTGCCACCCCCATGGCCCGCGCGGCATGTTGGCTCCAAGAGATTAAATGTTTTTTCTCAGAAATTGATCCACTCAGCCACCAAAATCTTCTTGAAAACTCAATTTTCCAGCCGTTTTGCAGCCCTGATCTCTTAGAATGTTGTGCATTGATTATGGCGCCATTTGATTCTTATCCCCCGGGACTCGTGGGATTTCGCGTCCCCCGAGAATTCGTCGTAATTCACAAAATCCGTCCCCCGGGACTCGACGCAATTCCCCATCACGGTCCGCCTCCCGAAGGCTTGTTTTGAGTTTTTCGCCTCCCGACGGCTCGTCTCGAATTTTTCGCCTCCCGAAGGCTCGTCTCGATTTTCCCGCCTCCTGAAGGCTCGTCTCAAATTTTTCACCTCCCTAAGGCTCGTCTCGATTTTTCGCGCCTCCCGAAGGCTCGTCTAGATTTTCCCGCCTCCCGAAGGCTCGTCTTGAATTTTTCGCCTCCCGAAGGCTCGTCTTGAATTTTTTTGCCTCCCGAAGGCTCGTCTCGATTTTCCCACAGGCTCGTCTCGATTTCCTCGCCTCCCGAAGCCTTGTCTCGAATTTTTCGGCCTCCCGAAGGCCCGTCTTGAATTTTTTCGGTCTCCCGAAGGCCCGTCTGGAATTTTTTCGGCCTCCCGAAGGCCCGTCTCGAGTTCTTCGCGATATTTGCACGACACATAACACCACCGGCACTCTGATGTTTTTCTCTACACGATCTTTGTCCCCCGGGATTTGTTTTCTTGCATTTTCGATTTCACCGTCGCAATTGAACTACACTGGTCTGATCCCTACAATGAGGTACGTAGGCAGCTCCCCGAGCGCGACCACTATTGATATTTACTCACATTTTTCAGCACATTTTTGTTTCTGTTCAAAGGCTCTAGAGCAACGGATTGGGATGCCTGTTCTTTAAGCGTCACTCGTACCAACCAATGGTACCCGAGTTACGTTAAAGAGGGACTACTGTAGACACCCCAATCCGGACCTCAGAGAGTTTTTGTCCGCCCCGATGATGAAATAAAGGAAACGGTACCTTTGTGAGCTTGAAAAAGGATTTCCCTAAGCCCATGTAAACCAAACAAACCAAAAATCCCAAAAAACCAAAGAGCCCAGAAAAGCCCAGATAAAACCTAAAAAGTCCTTGGACCGAACAGGAGGTACCGCGCGGAAGGGTACTGTAGCGCATGGCAGGTAGAAATTCGATGGGCCGTGCGCGACCTTAACTTGTACCGCACGGCACCTTGGGAAAAAGTTCGGATTGGCTCAGAAAGTTGTTGGCCACGCCAGTTTGAGCCATAGCTGATGAATGGCTCAGCCGAAAGTGCACTTCTGGCCCGCCCAGAAAATACCTCCACTATTTGAAATTCAAAATCCTTGGCCTTTTGCCTATAAATTAACCCATCCACTCAAGGGAAATGGGCTCTTCTCTTGGCTTTTGGGCATTCTTACTCCATAAGTTGTTCTCTCTCTAGCTTTTATACTCATTTTTCCATTTTCATTTCCAAGTCTTAAAGGATGTCATTCCCAAAAGACATTCTTTGAGCACTCACTCACTCCCTTCTCATCATTGAAGTTGATCTCACATTAACTTCAAAGTCTCACCCCCCCAAAATACCAAACCTTCTCTCACACCCATACTTCCTTTGTCCCATTCAACCTCCCCATCCACATCCGTCACTATCCATCCTCATCTTTGTATCAGCCATCCTTGATCAAGCTTAACACCAAAGGTAAAAATAAGTTTTCTCGGGCTAGACTCAGTTCTGGTCCCTGAGGGGACTTTTCTGTCGTCAGATCTAATCCCTTTTGGTTAGATTATGACTTAAAACTCATTTTTATAAAATAAAGCCAACACTGTGCTGAGGTCGAGGTACCGCGCGGCTGGATAACCAGGAGCGCGACACCTTGATCTCCAGCGCACGGCATGTTATATGTTGATATTATCGTAGGCAAGTTGTCTGGATCTGAGGTATTCTCTGTTATGGCTGTCCGTATATGCTGTTCATTGTTCTTGTCTCTTTCAAAACAAAACCATATCTACAAGCCATGTCTTGGCTCTTAAAAAGGGTTTTCTAGATCATCCCAAATGATCAAATGCGTTAAAAACTATTTTGGGGTAATGTTTTGAGAAAACAACGACATTTTTGGGATGATCTGGTCATCATGTGGCTTTTAACGAGTCTTTTTGCTTGCTACCTTAATGTGTTGATATAAGAGCGTGCCCCAAGCGTAGGGCTAGGTCGGTTGTAAGCATAATAAAACCCGGAAGTCCGGGATCGATTCCACAGGGAGCGCGTCCATAGTTCAAATTGGAGATTAGCTTGTGTACAGTTTTCGGCGTTAGGACCGCCAACCAACCTTTGGCGTTGAGACGGCCAACTGAAAGTTTTGGTTATCTAGCTACTTAACCTATCTACGGCTTTTGACTGGAGGTTTTAACTAAAGGTTAGGTTTAGAGATAGTTAACACTCGAAACACAAGAACGAGCTAGATTCTTCTCTTTTCTTGACAAAGGTTTTAAACAAAACTTGGACTCTTTTGATACATTTGGACAAATACAAAGAGGGACATAGCTCTAAGTGTCAAACGTGGCAAGTAGCTTAACTCTTGCCTACGTTTGATCAAAGAGATTAACACATCTACGTTTCGATACATAAAATCAGTCCAAGCCTCGCTTAAGCTAGAAAATGAGATTTTGAAAGAGAATACCAAGCTACACCCTCGGTCACGGGATGTTAACCATCCCACAACCCAACCCCACTACACTACTCACTCATATTCGAAGAAGACATGAAATAAGCTAGGGGAAAGGTAAGGAAAATACTAAACATTGATTAAATGCAAAATAAATACAAGATCCTTGAAGAGGAAGAGATTCCTTACAACATTAATGAAGGCGAAATGCTTCGAAATCCAATGGATCGTCCCTAAATTCAAGCTTTACAACATAAATGAGGAGAGAGGGTAGAGCTCCTTTAATGGAGGTAGAGAGAGAGTGTGTAAAAGAAGAAGTGCCCTAAAAGTCGGGCAAGGGTTGGTATATATACCCCCTACACAAAAGATTTACAAAAATGCCACCGAAATGTCCGCGCAGGAGTGGGGGATCGATCCCTGGACAGGGGGGGATCGATCCCTGCAAGTTCTGAAGGTTTCCTGATGGTGGGGGATCGATCCCTGGGAAATGGGGGATCGATCCCTGAGGCTTTTGGGCTGCCCTGCTTCTTTGTGCAAGCTTTCCTTGGACCTTGGTTGCTTCGGGCCTTCCTCTAATGCCTTGGACACTTCGACTAGGACTTGGAATGATCACTCGAGGATCCATATGCACATCTTCTATATCCGGACTCCTTCGGGGATCCTTAGAACTCTCGGAAATCACCCATATTTACACCAAAAACCTGCTTCTCAACAAAAACCAACTATGCGCGCAATATCAACCAAAAACAAGTATTGAACGCTTGATGGCATTGTAAAACGAGGTAGAAAAGCCCTAAGATTTACACTTTTGAGGGCTTATCACTTTTAAAAGATGCACGGAGAGGACAATGAGCTAAATGACGTTTTGAAAGCTTGTAACAGTCTGACAGAAGGATGGATGTCCCGCACGGCAAGCTGAGGTGCCGCACGCGGCACCCCAGTGTACCGTGCACAGTATGGTTAAGGTCCAGACAGTTTGCTGAATGCTTTTCATTTTGGCTGTTCATATCATTTTATCACCATTGTATAGACAGCACCACGTGCATGTCAATGTGATATATTCCCCATGTCCCTTCCCCGCTATTTGCTTTTAATAAGGAGCTTAATGTTCTAAATGATATTTGAAGATTTCCCCTTTTGAAAACATTAAGTAGAGACCGGTTTCACTGGGTGAGTGGGGTGCTTTTTAAAGAAAAACCTTCCTCATTCGTAATGTGGCTCCCGAACCCAAAATCTCAACGTTTTCGCTAGACCAAAAGCCTTTTGCAACGAGTTCTCGATTTCTCGGATCATTCATCTCAAAAATTTAGGTGGCGACTCTTTTAAAAAGGGCACGGGAGCCCACAATTAGCATGGAGAGAGAGAGAGAAGAGAGAGATTGTTGTCGCGGGCGTGAAAAGCTGAAGTGGAAAACTAATGTGGAAAAGTGGCCCACTCCCCTCTCAAATTAGAACCAAAATTTTGAACGAAAAATTTGCCAAACACAACTCGACCCATTTATTTAAAATCAAACCAGACTCGCTCATTAGCCCATTTACATACTTCCATATACTAAAATTTAAAAGGACTAAAATATCAATGTACACTAAAATGACCATATTACTCCTGTAAATTTAAATAACTAAAATATCCATGTACACTAAAATTAACATACTATCCCTCTACTACTTAAATGACCAAATTACCCTGTACACTAAGGGTGGATTTGCCTTCATGAGTGAAATAGTAGTAACTTATTTTTTTTGTTTTATTTGTTACTTTTACGTCAAACTTTTGTGATTTATTGACTCGTCTCGGCTAGAGGAATCAGAAAAATATAAAATTTTGATCGAAACTCATAATATTTAAAAAAAAAAACAAAAATAAGTAAAATAAGTTGTCTTTTTGTACTTATTTTTCGTTTTTATTCAAAAAATTATGAGTTTCGATCATAAATTTTTACTTTTCCGATTTCTCTCGTCTAGACGAATCAATAAGTTACAAAAATTTGATACAAAATTGATAAATGCTAAAAAAAATCAAAGATCTGTCTGAACGAAATTGTCATCTAGAGTCTGAACGAAACACTGATGAGAGATAATATTTGCGATTGGGGAACTCAGACTTGTTATTTTGTTGACATTCGTGCCAATCTTGTGGCCATGGCCATGTTTTGTACTTAACTTTTACTACTATATTAGATGACTGTAATAACTTTTACTTATCTGCCCTTAATTTTTCAGCTCTGGTTAATTTATCACGATTCTGCAAAATTTCTACCACAATCGAATGAATCATGTGGACATATAATCGAATGAATCCCGCAACATCAACCCCGAGGAAGAGCAAAAAAAAAACATCACAACCATTGCAGAATACAGATCAAAGAAGAAAAAAATCCCGTTGCATTCTTCTTTGTTAAATCCCATTGAATTAACCGAGTCACATAGGCGATTGATGTAATAGTTGTGTGGTTAATTAGCTTGCTATGGGATGGACAGTGCGACCGTGCCAAACACAGATGAGAGGGAGCAGGGTGGGAGAGAGAGAGAGGAGAGAGAGAGGTTGAGAGAAGGAGAATCAGGAGTGGATGAAGGTTTTATTTTTGGGTTATGTTCATGACTTATTGAGTTATTTTAGTTGACCCAATTAAGACCCAATTAATAAATGGGTTAGACCCATTCAAATTCAATCAATAAATGGGTTGGGTTGGGTCTATTTTTTAGTGAGTGAGTTTGGGTTGATTAATGGGTTTGGGTCCAAATATTTGCCACCCCTAGTATTTATTTCTTCTTCTCTACGTTTAACAAATTGGGCCCGCGGTGGCAGATATGGCGAGGAGGGAGAGGAGGACACGCCCGTGTGGGAGAGATGGCGGGAAGGGAGAGGAGAGGAGGAGACGGTGGGTCTGTGTCTCCATTGACGAGAGAGAGAGAGAGAGGAGAGAGAGTTGGAAAATAGAGAAGGAAATGATGCGGGGCTGTCGATTTGGGGTAAAAAACACATTATGGCATGTAACCAAACTAGATCTAAAAATTACGGCCGGCCTCTAATTTTTTAGATTTTCTAATATAGTGAATTTTTTGACATTAGACGGTTAAAACATTCGACGAGATAAGATTTAAAATCTTCTTTTATTAATTTCTTGAATTGTTTGATCATTCAAATATAAACGTTTCAAACTAGCTTGTAGTTTATCTCGTCGAAAGTGGAAAAATTAACTATACTGAAAAATTGGGAGAAAATATCTAGCCTTTTACTCTTCTACAAACTTGCGAAAAATCCGAGCGTAACACAGGTGGATCATCACTAGTAACTCACCGGGACGTACAGATGGTCTCGCAAAATGTGGGGTCCAACAAAGGTATCTTACCAATAAGAAACTCTCGAAATATAGTAAAATAATAATATTGAGCTCAATCAAAACATATATACAAAAGCTGCAATGGACTTGATAATAACATAAATAAACTTTACAAACACTAGAAACTGATATAGCAAGTGCTAAATCATTATAGTACGTGTTTACAAGCTTTATGATTACACTCAGAATATCCCCGATTACAACATTTATTATTGTTTGAGAATATATCTGGAAACATTACATTTAGAAAAAGTATATATCATGGGAGTGACGCCGGGGATCCATCATGACCACAACTAGGTGAGGGTTGCCATTTTGAATGATGAGCATTGTGCCCCCTAGAAGGGGTAATCATCACTGTTGTCATCAACCAATCCTACAAATCCATTAAAAAGAAATAGTAGTTGAACGATGACTCCTTTCTTAGTTGGCCTGACGGCATCCACCTATTCCATTGTTCATTTTTTGTTCACAAAATAGGAGGAAGTTATGAGTACGTCAGAAATAGGGGTCACAGCTTTGGACGATCCGGATTTTAAAGGAAGTACTTTTCCGGGAAAGAATTCGTTCCCGGAAAAATTTCTTTAAAATCCGAACCGTCCAAAGCATATTTGGACGGTCGCAATTCACCTCCGTAAAAACTTATGAACGGAGTTCCATGAATAAAGTAGGAGTAATAGAATTGAGGATGCTTACTTTTGCATGGAATAACCCGGGCAGCCATTGGGAATGGAAGTGAAATTAAGAGCACAAGAAGCAAAGCAACACACACCTTACTACGATCAAACATCTTCAATCACAATCCCAGAAAGAAATTAGCGATCGATGATGATAAACTTATTTATACAAGCTTAAATGTAATTAGGATGTTGTTAATTAAATGCTTGCTCCATTAATTATGGTGTTCTCTATATTTATAAGCATGACGACGAAAGCATTGGGTGGTGGCTAGGGTCCACACGGCTTCCCAAGTGTGTTTCTCAGGGGAACCATAGACGAGGGACAAAGACTTTTGGATCGAAGTCCATTTGATGATCATTGATCAACCCGTTCCACTGCGAATTGAAATGCTAGCTACAAGTGGAGTAATTATTCAGTACCCCAGGAGTATACGCTCTCAAATTCAATAAGGGTACCTTCCACAGAGTCTCACTCACATCAAGCGTGGAGTCCCCAAAGCAACAAAAATATAGTAATGCTATAACCACAACTACTTACACACACACAATTACACATACTCGCTTACACGGGAAGGATTTTGTTCACCCTCTTTTAAAAAAGGTGAACATTACCCTCTCTGTGATTGATGAAAATTATATAGGGTCCACGGAATCAATACACTTTTTTTATAATAATGAGTTAGTTTGTGATGAGACCCAAACAATTTCCACCAATCACAGAGAGAGAGAGAGGGGAGGCGAGACGAGTGCTACCATAACTCACTGGGCGTAGCAAGTTACTATAGCAGATGGGGAAATGACGAGCGGTGGGGCGAGGTTGGTGGCATGACGGAGATGGTCTTTGCCTTGTCTAAGAGACGAAAAGGGGAAGAGAGGAGGCTGTTGGAGATGCTCTAATACATTGCGTAAACACTAAATCTAACAATTGAGGTCTTAATTATTTTATGTTATCTTCATACTCCATTACTCTGTTATTGAGATACAAATCAAGTCCCACTATACTTGCTACTCGCCAATCTAGAAAAAAATACTTGCAACTTGTTTGAAGGCCCTAAACTCATAATTCCACATTTGAACCCATAACCCACCTAGAGCATCCACAGTGTACTAATCAAAATTAAAATGTTGTTAATGTTAGTAATATTTGCTCAAAAAAGTGCTCACAGTGGAATAATCAAACTTAACAACTAATCAAATTTTGACCATTGAATAACCAAAACTAGTAACCTTTTTTCAATAATCAAATTTAGTATTGAACCCCAAATCTTTCCAATCAAGTAAACTCGTCATCACACAAAAACTCTCTCTCCTCCACTTTCACACACACACTCTCTCTCTCTCTCTCTCTCAACCATATTGTCAAAAAATATTTTAAAAAATTGTTTTTTAAAAAAAATTTACAAAACTGGTTTTTTCAAAAAGAAAACTTTCAAAAAAAAATATTATTTTTTCAAAATCTGTTTTCTTTTTTTGAAAAAATTATTTTTTCAAAAACTGATTTTGAAAAATGATTTTGAAAAAATTACTTTGTATTTCTGATAAATAATTTTTATTAGTTTGAAAACTATTAAAATAAAAGTTTTCTATATTAATAGTTTTTAGTTTTTTGAAAGTTTGAAAAAGTGATGTGGCAAATTTTGGTTATCCAATTTTGATTATACTATTGTGGACCTTTATATTACTAACCATTGCAACCCCTTCAATGAATAATCAAAGGTGATGTGAGAACTTTTGATTATCCAATTTTGATTAGTCCACTGTGGACGCTCTTAGGATGATGTGAGTTTTAAGTGGCATATAGATGGAATGAGGGGGCGTTGAGTACAATTTTCTTCACCTTTGCTAAAAATAATGTGAACATTATCCTCTTTCTTATTATCATTGGTCCAACTCGACTTTCTCACCCTAACTTTGGTGCTCTCTCTCACTCTCTCTACACACACAGAGAATAATGTTCACCTTCTGTTAGAGAGAGTGAACACAGTTGCACTTGGGGGTGTTTAGGAGGCCATGAATTTTCTTTGTGCATTATGCAAATCAGAAAGTCTACACACACAGAATCTGTGCACAGATTTTCATGTGGGGCCCACCATGAGTTCCACACAAATGATCCAAGCCGTTCATTAAATGTAAAATATTTTTTAAGGGTTTCCGTAAAAATCAGCTCAATCCGATACCTATAAATGCTCGATTCAATTGTCTAACTTTTCATTCAGATTTTAGAATAATGAAAAGTTAGACGATTGGATCGAGCATCTATAGGTATCGAATTGAGCTAATTTTTTGCAAGAACCCTCAAAAAGTTGTTTTACATTTAATGAATGGCTCGGATTATTTGTGTGGGACCCGTGGTGGGCCCCACAATGAAATATGTGCACATACTTTCTGTGAGTACAGCAGGGCTCGTATGCAAATATTCAATTAATGTAAGTGTCTGGGAGTAGTTTTTTAAGTTAGAATTTTTTTTCTTACGAAAATGCATTCTGAAAAATGAACTGCAAATTTTATTTTGCACATATATAGTAATCAAGCATTTTCGGAATATTCTTGTCATAATCCAAAAAATTATAATCTAAACGCCAAAATCTAAAATTTAATGAATGTTTCCAAACACCCCTAAGGAAAAGATATTACTCCGTAGTACTAACTTCTAACAAAGAAATTAAGATGGAAGTCTTCTTCAAATAATCCACCCACGTCTCCACCTTCTTTGGTGCGTCAAGTACCCAAAGTCCAGCTATATATGTGCACCAAGTCGCGAGTTTTAGCAAGTCTCCACCTTCTTGGTGCGCCAATCATCCAAAGTTTCGTTCCGTGCTTCGAATCATGATTTTTAAGCACCCAGTCGTGATTTTTAGCAAGTGGGATGAAATCTCTGAATCAATCTCTGATATGATATAGTATTAAAGAAGTGCAGGTTAGGGCTTCAGGTCCTCTCTTAATACTTCCCCTCCATTACTGGTCTTTTTTTAAGAAATATATCCACACCAACCTCTCCATGTCTCTCATCTCACTCCCTTTTCGTACACCTTTTACTTTTCCATGTCAAATTCATTTTCTTATACTCCATTTTCTTCCTCCACCATCCCACCTTCTCAAGTCACTCATTAGATCAATATGCGTATATATTACATGGAATTTGTTTCACGTGCAATGCAACTATGCAAGTAAATGTGTTAAATGGACAGTTTTGGTTTTCGAATCGTTTGGATCTTTTTAGAGCACAAACAAGATGCGGGAGGCTTGGCCTAAATTTTTTTGTGTGTTTGGGGTGTAGTAGTACATTCAGGTGGAGTAAAGTCGTGGGTGAATTTTAGTTTGGTACCTTGCCAACTAATGTTTGAGTTTCTTTTTGGGTTGTGTTATCTATTTTTTTCCTTTGTAATATGTTGTTGTTATTAATGAAATATTACTTTATTTACTTTTAAAAAAAATATTACATGTAATTTGAAATATTTTTCTAAAATTGATTGCGTTGTTTATTTGCTACAACCTAATATCTGCATGAGGTTTGATAAAATATGTTAAAAATACAGGCAGAGAAAAACATAACTTCATTTTTTTAAACAGAAATGACTGGTACACATCACATTTGCACATATCTAACCACACCCAGCCAAATGGGGCTAACTCAGTTGTCAGGACTCTTGCATTTCACTAGGAGGTCAGGAGTTCGAGTCTTTTCACTTCCACGTGGGTGTTCTCTTCTTTTTATTTGTTGGGGTACGTAATTTCTCTCCTTATTAGGGCTTGTAGTTGAGTTGAGCTTATTGTGATTGTAGTTCATTTAATGGGCTTATTTATTTTGTTGGTTCAGTTATTGGGCTTGATTATCTCGTGCACTCTCACATAGTGGATATAGTGTCCCGTGATTTGTACTTTGTACTTTATATATACATGATCTAATGATCTCTCCTACCGATTGGCAAAAAAAAAAAAAAAAAAACCACACCCCTCACATCCATATAAGCCCCACCATGTAGGTCTCATATTTGGAGCTCATATGTATGTACCAGAGGTGTGGTTGGATCTGTGCAAATGTTATATGTATGTTGCAGTATTGCATTTTTTTTGTTGGTTCAGTTGTTGGGCTTGGTTATCTCGTGGACTCTCACTACCCCGTTGTATGGAAACTTTGAATAAGTGTTTTTAATCAAGGTTCTGAAAACTCTCGTTTTTGGCAAAGGCGCGAATGGGATGAATGCGCGGGCGTGCCAAGACTTGTAGCGCCTAACTTTTGGAAAGATTCCCGTGAATCTTGACTTCTAACTTGTGAGAACGATTGCGTGTGACCCAAAGGTGAGATCACAATGTGGTTCGGGGTTTGCCACACGGTCGTGGATTTAGAATTTCCTAGTCGTATAGGAATTGGATTGTAAAAGAAAGCGTAACTTTATTATACCGGGATAATAAAGTTGGTACAAGGGAAATAAAATATCCAAACTACTTGACGAAGTGAGTTTGAATGAGGGGTGAGCACGTGGTACTCGATAATCTACTTTGCTGAAAGTAGGAAAGTGTTTGCTTCGCTGGGAAGGCTTTGGTTTTTTAGCGTTATGCTTGATTGGTGTTGGACCCTTTTTCCTTCTTCAAAACTAGTATTTATAGACACAGCAGCAACCTGATTCAGGCCTGAATCCGAAAATCTGCTTGCTCCACAGGCTGCCACGTGTCCCATGTTTGGCTCTGCTTTCCGTGCATGTGTAATAGGGGACGGTTTTCAGAAGTTGAGGGCAGTTGAGGGAGATCATGGGTAATGAGCCTCTTGTAGGATGACAAGTGTCCCATGTTTTGCTAGAGTATATCCCCACTTCCCCTTTTTAGGCTTTTCTTTAGCACATGGCCAATTGACTAAGTCAATTGGCCTTTGATTTTTAAAAGAGGGCAACTGCCACGCAGAGCAACTAACTCCTACAATCATGGGCTTTGCCCCTTGAACCAAATCGGCATCCCTCCCATGGGTCAAAACCGTGGACCTCATTCCATGGGCCGAACCAATTCCTTAATTTTATGGACCAAACCGTGGGCCTCCAAACGTGGGCCACCCTTCTCAAAAACTGTGGGCCTCATTTTTCTTGCGGGCTGCATTCCTCTTGGACCCAAACGTAATTAGAAAACTCAAGGCCCAATTCTCTTAAAACACAATCAATCACATAGTTTCGGCCCAGTTTAATTAACGAATTAATTGAATGGCCATTCACAACTAGCCCGATCCCCGTGCCAAAAACAGGTATAAACAGGTTCTTCAAGTTCGGAACAAGTAGCACATCCGATCGACCATTGTTAAAATAAACTCCATAGTGACCTTTAAAATTTATAAGTTCAATCTACTTCATAACAAACTAAGTCACGTGCTTGGTTGAAGGTACGGTAACCACGCAACCACAACACACTTATATATGAAGAGCGGACCCTATTGATTATGTTGTGTTCGTTGATTACTCCCTCCGTCCCATAAAGTTGATTCCATACGAAACTACATGCAATTTTCGAACTTAAAAATTAATAACGCAATCACTAAAATAATTTTTTGATTTTTTTTTGCACCGTTCAAAAGATCTCATCGAGATCTATCATTCTCCTTTTTTTTTTTTTTCCTGGATTGGTTTTAGAAATCCCTTCCATCGGGATACAAAATCACTAATAAAGCTCTAAGCCATCCTATTTAAATGATTAGGTGAATTCTAACGTCTAAGGCACGTCTATCATGCCCATTGTGGAGGGCGATTTTGAATGTTTCTGAAATTATAAATGTAGATGAGTGTAGCAAAAGTTGTATGCATAAGTTTATCTAGGGTAAGTAGTAAGTACGATCTACATTAACTGTACGATTTTGTTACAGGTTTATATATGTGTTTGTTTCCAAATTAAAAAACAGGCCTGGGAACAGCGAGTGGTGTAGTTTTAGGCCTTGTGCGGGCGTGCCAGGGCAGGATTGCTGCCCAAATTTGTATCAAGGCCTGGAAGCTTCAATCCAAGACTAGATTGCAGTCCAACTTCGTGCTAAGGCCTGGATGCCTCATATATGACTTCGTATCGAGCGATTGCGTACGACCTAAGGGGTGAGGCCGTATGGTGGTTCGTGGTTTGCCTTTGCGGGATAAGGACTTAGTATTTCCTAACCGTGTGAAAAATGGAAAGAAAAAGAAAACAGGACTGAACGATAAGGTAAATAAACTTCATTAACGGTTTAACGAAGTTTAGGTACAAGGAAATGAAAGGAAATAAAATCTAGGCTGGCTAGATTGGACTGATAGATAAAATACTTTGCGGGAAAGTAAAGATATGGAAATGGAAATGCATAAGGTGTGAGCTCTGATGGTCGTGGATCGAAAGATAAAAATGGTTGAAAAATAATGAAAGATAATTTGCATAAGCTCTGGGCTTGTATGGTCGTGGACCCTTGGTAAGGCCTTCAAAACTGGTATTTATAGGAGCTATATGCCTTGAGCTGCTTCAAAATGCCCCAATGCATGGCTGCCATGTGGCCTTCCAGCAAAGGTCTGGGTTTGAGCAGCTTCAAAATGCTCCAATGAGGAGCCATTCTCTGAGCAAAACATGTCTTTTACTCTAAGAAAACGGCAAAAGCCTGAGAAATCCTTCTTCTTGCACAAAACTTTCCAGAAAGGGCAAAAAGAATTTCAGTTCCTACAGCTTTCAGCCCTTTTGAGCTGCTTCAACACTCAAGCTACTGTTTGAATGGGCTTCTTCCGGGGCCACCACTGATTTTCCCAGGCCTTTCCATCATTTTTCTAAACCTTGCATCTATTGTGGGCCCTCAAATCCTTTGGGCGTGACTCCTTATAGAAGAAGGATCCAGAAACAAAAATCAAGCAGGCTTGGGTGAGCTGCTTGTGAGCAGCTTGCTTAGATCTGTAAGAGTCATCTACTGGCCTTTCTCAGGGTTGCATGTACGCCACCTGTCCTTGGCTTGCTCTATGCTGAAGAATGGGGTCCCACCAGTTCAGACCTTGAGCTACTTGTGAGCAGCTTACCCAGATCTGTCCAGCAGGAACATTCTAGGCTTTTGAGCTGCTTACAATCACCATTAAGCAGCTTGCTAGAGAGAACCTTCTAGACCTTTGAGCTGCTTGGGGTGTCTCCATGCATGGCTGCCACGTGTCCCAAGGCTTGCTTCAGCTGAAGGATGGTGGCCATCCAGACCTCGAGCTGTTTGTAAGCAATTTACCTAGACCTGCCTATTGAGAACATTCTAGGCCTTGGAGCTGTTTGTGAGCAGCTTAAGGCCTTTTCCTTCCAATTGAGGCCCATATGCAATGTTTCTAAGAAGCAGGCCCACACAATACTTGGGCCTAAATTTGAGGTGCAAGATAGGCTTTAGTCCATTGTAAGCTTCGTGAGCCCATTGTAAGCCTTTTGACCCGAAGCTTGGTGAGAAAACCCAGGCTTTAACTGATTTGGACCTATTTGTAGGCCTTGTTACCTCTAAGAACTGGGCTAGGCCTGGATAAAAATGCTCAGGCCTAATGAGTCGACTCAAGACCTTGGCCAGCCCTAGGCCTGAATTTGCGATAATAAAATTTTAGGAATTAATGTGCCTAGGCCTTTGCAAACTCAACTCGATCAGTGGCGTTCAAATTGGCCTGATTTCATCGATGACCGAGCATAAGGCTTTTCAAGGCCTGAGACCATCATTCAAGGACTTCTTCTAACCAACAAATTGATTTTCTGAATTTTGGCCAAAAATGGGTGTAAACAATATGATTGCAAAAGGCCTAGCATTAAGTTATCATTTGTCTGGTTAAGTTCAACTCTCAACAAACGCTAAGAGCCCCGCTCTTCCTTCCGCTCTGTTTGTTACTTACACCAGAGCTTGGTCGATTAATGAATTTGCCGTGTATGCGTCTTGGGGTGTTTTGATGTTCTAAATTCATGGGTACACTAAAATAGGAGCATAAATGATGAACTTTCTTTCTTTCTAATGTTTTTACTTATTTTGCCAAAACCACAACATAGGAGTTGGGCGTTTTCCAATTGGACTTGAGAAATAAAAATATAAGGCGTACTAATAGAACAGGGAAAAATTTCGCACTATTGTATATTGCTGTGATTTGCCCCGTGGTACAATTCCATATCGAATTGACTTCATGTCTCTGTCGTCATAATTGAAGTGCAAAAATCAAAACCATACAAAGTTTCATTAAATTCACAAACTTCGCGACATTGCTATTTCAATACTCTCAATACTGAAAGTGTAAGCCAACATTATAGTTTGATGATACAAAACATCGTGAAAGGTAGAAGAAATCTCGAAGGATCTTAATTACATTCAATGCACTACACAAAATAGAGCATTAGGTTTATTCGGTATATGTATTCATATACTCACATGAATGGGGGCTCTGTTTCACCTTTTAGAGAATTTTTAAGGCTCTAAGGGATTATTTTGGTAGACAACTGTTGAGAAACAATGTGCATGGAGGGTCTAGACTGCGGATTGGAATGCAAGCATGCAATTGCCAACCTTATAATCCACATCACTACCTCCTCAACTTGAGGAGACGGAGGCAAAAGGAGTTGATCCAGTACGTCTCTCAGTTGTACATTTTCAACACCCGGTGTTAATAGAGAGGAAACAAAATCTCCTGGATGCTTTCCCTTGATCACTTCTAGTGCCAACACTCCGAAGCTGTACACGTCACACTTTTCAGTTACCTTCATTGTGTAAGCAAGCTCTGCAAAAGGGGAGAGAGAATAATAAGAGCACGTAATAGCTCTTCCGAAGAAACTAGAAATTGAGCTGAATATATGAAATGCATGTTCTTTAAGGAGGACCTGGTGTGTCTTTGCAACCTCAAGGTATATATATCTGAGTATGGAGTGGGATTTGAGAAAGAAAAACATCCAAGGAATAATTTCCTTTTTACTGGGTGGGCTACTACGGAGGTGATCAAGTACATGTACACTATTAGATTAGTTTTCAATTTTAGTCTAGAAGAACTTATATGCAAAGCGATCGTTACCTGGTGCAACATATCCGTATGTGCCTGCAAGTGCACTCCAATTGGAGGAATCCAACTTTAGAAGTTTAGCCGAGCCAAAGTTCGAAATGCGAGCCTCATACTCCTCATCAATTAGAATGTTGTTGCTCGATATGTCACGGTGAACAATCAGTGGTGTGCAATCATGGTGTAGGTATGACAAAGCATGTGCCACACCCTTGACAATATTCACCCTCTTCGGCTAATCCAGTTCTTTAGCTTTCTCGTCTCTGCTAAAAATTGAAGCCAAACTTCCCCTTTCGATGTACTCAAAAATGAGAAAAGAATTATGGGTATGCGAACAAAACCCAATAAGCTTCACTATGTTGCGATGCTTGATTTCTGTTAATGCCCTTACCTCGTTCAAGAAACCGCGACGATCGTGATCCTTCACAGACGAGGAATGAAGTTTCTTCACAGCAACTGTATTGGCAGGTGGAAGTTTTGCTTTATAGACGGCTCCATATCCTCCTTTTCCAATGCAATACGTGGCATCAAAATCCTTTGTGGCTTTTAGGATATCTTTGTACAGTGCTTTTCTGTCGTAGATTGATATAGAGAAGACATCTTCATTTTTGGAAGGATATTGTACATGTGACTTTCTCTTTCTTCGATCGAAAATGGTTAGAAATCCGATGAATGCACCAAGAAGTAAAAGCGCTCCGCTGAGAGGGAGCACGATTACAAGAATAAGCATTCGATGGTCCTTTTTGTGTGAAGCATCTGGAAAATGATTTTTGCATGGCTGCAATCCTGTGACATTTCCGCACAAGCCTTTATTCCCTTTGAGGCCCTCTATGCCAGCATTCATGAAGGCTTTGCTGATGGGAATGGGACCCTCCAACTCATTGAAGGATATGTCAACGTGCACCAGCCAATTCATGTCTTTAAAAATATTTGGAATTATGCCAGAGAGATTGTTGTGGGAAAGGCTTAACCACTCCAAACTCTTGGAATTTGCAATCTCTGACGGTATCTCCCCAGTCAGTGAATTTCGATTGAGATCCACTTTATACAAGGGAGATATCTTTCCCAATTGACCTGGGATTTCTCCGCTAAAATGGTTGTTGCTCAAGTTCAAGGTAATCAGTTTGATGCAATTCTCTAGATTTCCAGCTGCTATAGGACCACTTAACCTGTTTTTAGAGAGGTCAAGCCTTTCTAATTCAGTAAGTGATCCGATTTCTCTTGGTATACCACCGGCAAGCTGGTTATCATTTAGATACAGTTCCCACAGAGAACTCAACTTCCCTAATTCATTAGGAATCTCTCCAATCAAATGATTCGAAGAAAGATCAAGCCTGTGTAGTTGAGCTGAATCTCCCAACTCCGGTGGTATGTTGCCTGTGATATTGTTTCCTTCCATCCGCAAGGATTGCAATTTCGGGCACTTACTCCAATGTCCAGAGATTTCACCATAGAAATTGTTGCGACTTAGATCCAAGTAGTCGAGGTGTGGGTAGACCCAAAAATCTTCTGATATGCTTCCAGTGAGTTGGTTTCCGTCAAGGCGAACTCTGACTAGACTTGAGCAGTCTCTCAAGCTCTTAGGGATACGACCTGTAACCTGGTTGGTGTGTATGGAGAAATTTTGAAGCTTCCCTCCTTGGCAAATATCTGGGAGATGTCCGGAAAATTGATTTTTGTCCAATACCAGCATAAACAAATTTTTCAAATTGCGAAATTCTCTTGGAATAGGACCAGAAAGGTAATTTACGCTCAAGAATAACTGTGTTAATTCAGACAGGTTTCCAAATGAAGCGGGAATGAAACCGCTGAGTTGGTTTTCGCTCACTTGCAAGTCGGCAATAGACTTCAAGTTTCCTAACTCGTTAGGAATGGAACCAGAAAGTTGATTTGTGTATAGATGGAGGAGAGTGAGGGAAGTCAAATTACCCAAGGATGGTGGGATTGAGCCACTATAAGATTGTTAGTTTGGAAGCTAAGGCTAAATGATCCTTTCAACTTTCCTATTTCATTAGGAATGGAACCAGAAAGTTCATTGTTGAATAGGTGCACCACAGTCAAGCGATTCAAGTTTCCAAAAGTTGATGGAATGGGACCAGTTAGTCTATTGTGACCCATGAAAACCAACTCAAGACTGGTGAGATTTCCTATTTCTTGAGGGATGGAGCCAGAAAGTTGATTGTCATAGAGGTATATAGAAACCAAGTAGCTCAAATTGCCCAAAGAAGAAGGAATAGGACCCTTGAGATAATTGGTGCTCAAATCAAGCTCAGAAAGAGACTTCAACTGGCCTATCTCTCGAGGAATTGAGCCAGTCAATTGATTTTCAAAGAAATGGAGTGTTCCAAGATTTTTTAAGAGACCAATTTCTGGTGGAATATTTGCAGAAAACTTATTAGTTGACAAATCAAGGTAAACAAGTGGGAGTGAACTGATTTGAGGTGGGATAGGACCAGAGAGTTGATTCATGCTTAGTTCAACATAAGCAAGATTAGGAAACGACGAGAATGAAAAGGTTTCGAGAGTACCGTTTACGCCGGAATCTGTGAGGTTCAACTGGGTGACCCTCCCTTCGGCATTGCAAGAAACGCCAAACCAGTTGCATGGGCTACTAGCACTTGAACTGGAGCCATTTTTTGGATTAAGCATCCATGTGGTTAGAATAGAGGTATTGGCACTCTGAAGGGTTCGTTTCCATTTGAGGAGAGCATTAACCTCTTCAACAGAAGCAGAGACAGTATCCGGGGAGGAAAAAAGTGTAACGAAAAGGACCAAAGAAACAAGGCAGAGTTGTTTATGCAAAAGCCCCATGTTTTGTTTTGTTTTTTTTTATTTTTCCCCGTTTGGTGTGTTTTTGATGATAATCAGGTGTGGTAATTTATAGGTAAACGCCCAATATTTTTATATTTACGAAATGACTTGGGAATTTAGAAGAAGTCGTCCTGGGTCCCTTTTTCTTATTAATAATAACAGTAAAATGGGAGGAGAAACGAGGATCACCTGCAGAAGGACTTGACTTGAGGTCAAGGTCTCCATCATCGTAATGATAATTTGAAAAGTGCTTAGAAAGAATTTCAGATACATGAATGTTGGGAGAATAAGTGGATCTACTAGGGGCGTTTAGACAAATAAGTCACTGTGGCTTATTTTTTGTCTTTATTCAAATTTTTTTCGCATTTTGTGGCTTATTGTCAATTTTTTGGGGATTATTGCTTCGTTATGACGAGACGAATCGGAAAAGTAAAAAATTTCGATCGGAATCCAATTTTTTTGAAATTTCAACGAAATTTTGCGGGAAAGCCACGTTTTCGTCTTTTTGTGCAAAAATTTGGATTTCGACCAAAATTTTTTACTTTTTAGATTCCTCTCGTCATAACAAAGCAATAATCTCCAAAAAATTGACAATAAGCCATAAAATGCGGAAAAAATTTGAATAAAGACAAAAAATAAGTTAAAGTGGCTTATTTGTCCAAAGTCGCAAACGCTTTTGGCTTCAAAGGTTCGGTGTGAAACCAATCTGATATATTCACCTTGCACCTTGCACGGTGAGAGAGTCGATTTGGGTAATTCTACACAAGCAAAATTTGCTTAAGGAATTTTCTATCATTTTTTTTTACTAGTGTCGATCCCGTTCGATACACGGGACAAACAATAATTTTTGTGTGAGTCAATATTTTGTAGCGGAGCCACACAAGTATTTTGTCTCGTGCATCTTACGGGAACGACGCTAGTTGATAGAAAAGGAACATGGAGTGCGTGCTATCCCTCAAGAACAACATGAGTGTTGGACAAATCCGGGTCATCCATGCTAGGCAATGGATGATTTAGATTGCAACAAATATTAAATCAAATTAAATTACTTCAAACAAAACTAAATCAAATTAATTTGTAATAAAAAAAATCAAATATTGTACCCGTTCAATGCATGGAATAAAAAATTAACATTAGTTTCTTTCGACCAAGTATATCGAACGGGCACAACGCTAGTGACAAAAAATATAATCTATTTTTTTTCCCATATTCGATGCACGTTAGTATTAGTCTTATTCTGTTTAATGAAAGATATATATGGTGTAAAATAAATGTAGAGTACCACGTAACGGTACGTTGTTGGGTCATATATGAAATAATTTTTCATAAGTTTCTCTCTCTCCCTCCCACGTTCCCCTGCCCCCCTCTTTCTCTCTCTCTTCCCCTCCCCCTCCCCCTCCCACTCCCACTCCCACGTTTTCCCTTTTTCTTTTTTTAAACGAAATTCTAAATTTTAGGAATTTAAGATTGAGGGTTGGAAGCTCTTTTTTTTTTTTTTTTTTAGCAACCCAAAAACATACCGATATTATATCAAAACCCAGCCAAAACATACACAGTACAAAAAGGGGACACTACCGGTCCCAAAATACAAAATTCACAAAGAAAAGAAAAACATAACAGAAAAAAAGGAAAACAGAAAAAAAAAAAAAAAGAAAAGAAAAAACCGCATGGAACCACGATGCCGGACCCATCGAACACACTCGTGAGGAGGGGTTGGAGAGGCCGACGTTAAGAGGCCAGATATGAACACGGAGCAAGCCCTCCTGGATGACCCGCCACTCCAACTCGAACTCTTCCCGCCGCAGGCTGGAGGCAGAAGCCGCTGCAGACGCCGTCTTCGTCGCCGGTATGCTGATTCCAAGAAAAACCAGATCTAGAACACCAGATCTGGTTCTTGAGTCCAAAAATGGAGGGGAGAGTGGGAAATCTCAACTCCCAAAGGAGAGAGTCTCAACCACCTCACAACCATGATAGGAGAGGAGAGATGAGAGAGACCGGAGAAGAGAGAGAGGTCGAAGGACAGGGGGGCTGAGAGATAGAGATGGAGGAAGAGAAGGAAAAAGAGGGAACAAAAAAGAGGGAAAAGAGGGGAATGGGGCGGCGGAAAGGGGGGGTGGGGGAACCCTCCCCCAGGGAACTCTCTCTCTCTCTAGAACTCTCTCGGTTCTCCCCTGTCCCCAGAGTTGGAAGGTCAAAACTCTAAATTCTAGAAATTTAAGATTGAGGGTTGGGAGCTTTTTAGCTTCAACAACATTTCTATGTTATATTAATAGATCAACAAAGAAAGATTCTTATGTCATTAATAAAAATAATACAAAAAACAGAAAAGAAAAAAACACCCACAAGTTGGTAAGACACCAACACACGTCCAAAAGGAATCCAGCCCAAACAAGTGGACTAGGCTCAAACACCCAACCAAGTCAGCAAAAAAATACCTAACAGCGGCAGCCTCCACGCCAAACCACCACCGCCGTCACCGAAGCCCCATAAATCACTGGAACACAGCATCCAACCATGAACTCCGGCCATAACCGCAAATCCCGTCGTCATCCAAGAGCCACAATCACATCCCACCTCCATTTGCAGCCACCAAAGTTGACTGAAACGGCGATGCACGCTTGCGCCCTCCATCGAACAAACCATAGCCCAAACGACGGCCACAAGACCAGCACGGCCAGAGAGGAGGAATGCAACAACCGGTGGCCGCGCGAATCCCCTTGCTGTTTAGCATAAACCAGTTCGCCCCAGAAACTGAACCGGCCGGTGATCACAAAAACGCCCAAATGTCGTGTGGTAAGATGGAGGCTATATAACATGGACTCAGGTACCCCATCAGCCAAAGCCCTGTGTGTCCAAAATTTGGATCTTCCTAAACTTTTCCACAGTATATTGAGCTTTGAGTCCAAATTTTTGGTATGAGTGCGGTAACTATTCTTATTCGCAGATTGCACGCTGATATTCGTGATGAAAAAAAATCTACGCTTACTTGTGTCAATTGTTACGCACAATGCTTCAGAAAAGATACTGACCTTCAATCTGTCGTCTAATATGAGAGGCTAGAAATGTTTGTTTTGTAGCTAATGTGAGATAATAAAAAGGCAAATGCTAGTTGATGCCATAGTTGATGCCCTTGGGGCATGAGTTAGAGCGTATTAAATGAGCTTAAAAAATTGGACAACACCATCTTAACTTATGCAGGTAATTAATTACATTTGTAAATGAGGAGTTCAACTACATGAATTAATTGAAGCAGTACCAAATAATTATACGGTCAAATCTACCTTTTTGAAAGGGTTCATTTCTGTTTTTTTTTTTTTCCCGCTTTTCTTATGTAATTCGGCTTTAAAATTTAAATTCAAGGTAAAGTTCAAGTTTTTTTTTTCCGTTCTTTACTACTTATGTACTCCCTCCATCCATAAATAATATCCAGTGCGCAAACTTAAACCTTTAAAAAGATGCATTTTTTCATAAAAAGAATCAAATTTTTTTCACGAATCAATAAATACCAATGAGTTCTTGTAAGTTGTGTCAAAAATTTGAATTTTTGAATGAAAAATGCATCTTTTTAAAGGCCTAGATTTGCATGCTAGACATATATTTAGAGACAAATGGAGTAGTTTGGCTTTAAAATTTAAATTCAAGGTAACGTTAAGGTTTATGCTTACGTCTTCGGATAAATTAATACAATAAGTTTATGCAATTTTCCAGGATAAATGACTTTTCGGTAACATAGGGGGGCAACTGTGTGTAAAATGAATTTGTTTTTAATAAAGTTTTTCTATTGACCTCAATTTTTGTCAGTGAGGTTAAGGAGGATGATACGTGGAAGTGGTCATCCCATTGTTTGACTACACTTTTATTCTTCTTTTCTATTTTTATGTAGTTTATCTTCTTTTACAAAGAATACAAAGAAATAAATTTTACTTACTATTGGAAAGTAAAAGAACTCCAATCAATGATGCATTTAATGTTGTTTATTTATCCCTAACAAATGGTTATTGTTGATTACAAAACAGTTAATGTAGAGTATAGTAAATATAATATACTGTATTTATTATGACTAAACTATTGTCTCAGGAGCACTTATTAGCGGGATTGTTACAAGTCTAGTCAAACAATGGGATGGGGCGTAACAATGGATAATGGTTGTGTGCTTTGTGATGGGGGGTTGGAATCTCATGACCATTTATTCCTCTGTTGTCCGTTTGCTCTGCTGGTATGGAGGGAGGTTAAAACTCGATGTGGTTATACTCATATTTTCTCTTCCTTGTCTTCTGAACTTGCCTGGGGAGGCTTACATTGTCGAGGGACCTCTTTGAAGCAGTCTATGTATAAATGGTGCTTAGCGGCAACTGTTTATCATATATGGCGAGAGAGAAATAGCCGTATCTTTCGGAATCATGGGGTGGATTCTACTAGCGTGGTAGATAGAATTGTGGGTGATGTCTCGACCCGCCTCTGTTCATGAAGAAGGATACCAGATTCAGTGGAGAATCATGACTTGGGTCTAACCTGGGGTATTCCCCGCTGGGTGTTTCGGCAATGATAGTTTTGTATAGGTTTTGGTGGATTGATTTTGTATAGGTTTTGGAGTTTTATATCTTGTTTCTTCCTGTAGATAGGAAGGAGGTGGTTTTTTTGTTCTAAGGGGTCTCCCCCCTTCTTTGGCTCATTAATAAAAATCTTGTTCCAAAAAAAAAAAAATTTCAAGTTTCTAAATTAGGGAAGTGCATCGGACGCATATCGAAGTGTCTACATAATTAGTAGAGTCCATGTAATTAATATTGAATGGAAACTGTTGGGAAGGAGTGTGAACTCAACCTTTCTCCATTTTGGAGATTCAAAATATTGTAGAGTCTCCAAAATAACACGGGTCTGCAAATTTGGAGTCCCAAATCCGACTTTCTATTTTGAAGAATAAAAGTAGAGCATGATTGAAGTGCACGTATTATTCCATTTTGATGAAACCATTCCATATTTTGGTTTGCTACTACGCTCAAGGTTTTAAGTAGCGAAAGCAGATGGCATGGCAGTAGTACGAGTATTGTAGACACCTCCCAAACAGGGCATCGCCATACAGATATGCTCTTTGTTTACTTCCACTTCATAGACTAAGATCGTGGACATTCTCATGACTAGGAACATCACCACACGATAGTAGTCATCATCAAAACAAAGTCGCGCACCTAGTTTATAAAAACTAGAAAAAACATATAGATATTCCGGGTACGGGAGCCAAAAGTACAATAAGGGAAAGGTGTTAGGCATCACTCTTTGCCCAGACGTGAGACTGGCCCATAATCATTCAACATATGATATATACTTACTTTATTTAATTCTAAACATGTAATCTGATTATAAGCCGGCCTTTAACAGTTAATAAGGTGAGCCAGAACGTTAAACATAACATGTATCAAAATAAACAAAGAACAAACAGGCTGTCCCAGAGAATGGATCCCACGGCCGGTGAATAGATGTCATGGCTGAGGGATTCTTCTGGATTGATGTACCGGCTGTGGGAACGATGTCTCAACCGATATTTTTCTCACACCAAAATACGAACAGTTAATTAGAAATTCAAAATACTTATGATTAAAGTACAAAGACGAAAAGTAAATCAAACCATAGGCCCCTGGGCCTCATCACCTTGATCCCTCAGTGCACAATTGCTTCGGATGGAGAGTGATTGACTGACTTCTTTCTCGAAACCCTAGGTTTAGGGTTTGTACTTCGGGGTTTGATTGCTCAGATTGCGGCTGCTTTCGGAATGTTAGGGCTTTTGTAGAGGAGATACGAGGGAGTATTTCTGCAGAGTATTATGGCTAGAGAGAGTGGATTGTGTTGTGAATTTCAAAACCCAAAGGCCCCTTTATATAGGCATGGGGTGACTCACTCCATCCAATCACAATGTACGATTAAAATTGGAAGTGTAGGGCAACTCTAACTTTGCATGACAATCTCTTTATGTAGCCCAAAAGATTCAGAAAATGACTGCTAGGGTTTTAAGCGTCGGATCAAACGATTGACAGAACATTCTAGAATCTGGAAAAAGGACGATTAGGCGGCCGAGGAACAGATTTGGCGGCCGAGGAATGGTTCTCGCGGACGAGGAATCAATCTCTCAGTGAGATTTTCAAACAGCATGTTTCACAGGTGAAAGAATGATGTGGAGGCCGTAAGATCAATCTTGCGGACGACAAATATAATTTCCTAAGATGTTGTCTTTCTGTCTGAAAGGCTATTTGGTTTTGAAAGCATTAGGCACCACACCCCATTTTTGCAGCCTATCCTTTGTTGCAAGCTTGCCATGAACAGCCAACCACTAAATAATAGTCCATCGAAGAATATGAGCCTTAAACCAGACCACTTTCCACCAAGCAACAACTGGCCTAACCTCTCGAATTTTATCCCACGCAGATTTCATAGAAAACCCTTGGCCATTTAGTAACCAAATTACAGAATCAGATTGACTAGAATTTGGAACCAAGGCAGTAGGAGTGTTCTCAATGATTTCCTTAGTGATTGCATTCCTACGTCTGGGCTAATTCCAAGAACCATTACTGATAAAGACCTAAGACAACCTTCTCCCCATATCTAGAAAAGAGAGGCCCTAGAGGATGCCAATTGTCTAGCCACAGAAAAGTTTCAAGCCCATCATCAACCACATATTTATCCAAGGTTGAACCAAGCTTCGCATGTTAATAATCTTCCTGATGATCCACGAAGAAGAAGGAGAAGCACACATATGCCAAAGACACTGCCCGTTAATCACATAGGAATGAATCCACCGAATCCACAAAGAGTTAGCTTTTTTAAATACGGCCCAAAGATGTCGAGACATAGCAGCTTTATTCCAATTCTTAAGCGCCCTTATCCCTAACCCTCCTTCTGCTTTAGGAGAACAGACATCCCTCCATTTAACCTTAGCACTAGTAGATTTTGAAACAGTTCCAGACCAGAAAAAATCCCTAAGAACACCCTCTACTACTTTAAGAACTTTTTGAGGTAGGATGAAAATGAAACTCCAATAATTTTGCATACTAAACAAAACAGACCTGATTAGCTGCACTCTCCCCCCATAAGACAACATTTTGTCGGTCCAAACTTGAACCCTCTTGAGCATCTTATTAATAAGGGCCTGACAATCACTTGCATGGAACCTTGGTGATAAGATGCACACCAAGTTACCTAACTGGAAGCACACCTTCTGATATAGCAAGAGTAGCAAATAACCCCACTTTTTCTTCAACAGAAACCCCAGAGAAAAAAATACTACTCTTTTGCAAATTAGGACGAAGCCCCGAAAAGGAATGAAAATCAATCAACACAGAATTGACCAACTGAAAAGAGGACTGATCAGCCCCACACAATATAATTAAACAAATCATCCACAAAGATAACATGGGAAAACTGCAGGGTCGAACATCTAGGATGGTAAGTAAATCTACTTTGACTAATTCTATAGTGAAGTAGGGAGGAAAACCCATCACAGTCATGATGTCAAAAAGAAAAGGCCAGGCAACTAAATCATAGGCTTTCATAAGGTCCAACTTCATGGCACATCTAGCTGGGCCTTGATCTTTATGATAGTCATTCACAAGCTCCTGCATTAGCAACTCATTGTCAGACTTAGGCCCCCTAGAATTTTTCACAATTTGTGATGACCACTACACAATGCCAATGATTTGTACTACTAGTTTAAGAGGCCTTTTTGTATTTATATCAAACTTTTTTTTACTATTTTTTTAAAAGGCGTGGGGGCACGTTACCCCACATGCCCCAAGAGTCCACCCCTGTGTGAGAGTAGCGGTATAAAAGCAACTTGTTTACTGATTTCTATATCTATAAAAATATAAAATAATTATGCTTCTCCCAGTTTTTGATTACTACTTCTTTGCAATGGTCAGATGACATTGGGGATATGTGAAGAATAAGGCTTGTCTGCAGTTCACATTTGGACCGCAGAAGTGCAGTTAGAATGTTCATAATCGTTGTATGGTATTTTTTAACGGTTGAGATCTAAAAAATAATTTTTCAAGAAAAAGTTAAACTTTTTTCCGGAAATTTTTTTTAAAGTTTGGACCGTTAGGTGCAAAGATAAACGGTTGTAATTGGACTCTCTGCAGTCCAACTGCAGAGAATCCGCCTCCATATGTGAAATGGATCTTCAAAAGCGTGGTGAATGACACAATATTCAATTTCTTTTCTTTGAGAGGCATGAAATCATATTGTCTGAATGAATCAACTCTAAACCAAACTGACCGTGCTGAGTTTTTTCATTTTTTTTTTTTTTTTGATTATTTGCTATTGGTGTCGATTCCAAATGATTGGGACATAAGGCTCGATTTGGTTTGATTATTTGCTATTGGTCAAAGAACATTGGGAAGATGTGGAATGAAAATCTAGCTTCAATTGCGTGGTGAATGAAACAATATTCATTGAAATGAGTTGACGCTAAACTAAAACTGCTTGGCAAGTCCTTGTTTTTTTTTTTCCTTTGGTAGCGGACTTGTGAATGAATGTGTCTCTGGCACACTAAGTCATGATGTTCCAGATATACGAAATAACGCCTCTTCTGCTCAACAGAATGGGACTTTCAATCCCATCGCAGAAGAGTCCCGCACAAATAATATGAATCGTTCCTTTGTTTTAAAGAAAAATATTTTTTAAGGAATTTTTTAAAAAAATTAGCTCAATCGGATAACATACATTATTTATTCATTTTATTTTTGGTCCCTAAGAATTGAAAAAACAAAATTTGGATGAGTTTTTTTTTTGTAATGCAAGGTGTCCCGGGCTAGCTTGCGCATCTTGAACTAATCCTTACAACCTCTCCCACAGCCATTTCACACGCATGAGGGTGAGGTACCTCAAGAGTTGTTGGCAAAAGTAATCGAACCTGAGACCTTCGATATAGAAAAGGGCAATTTACCTCTAGGTCCAGAAAATAAAAAGTAATTCCCACCAAGTTTCCTCTAATTAACGAAACACTAAAACCCTATGAAAGTGCCTAAAACCCCCAACACTGAAAGTGCTTAACTCTTAGGGCACCCTATGAAAGTGCCTAAACCTCAGGGTACCCTATAAAAGTGCCTAAAACTCTAGGGTACCCAATAAAAGTGCCTAAATCGCTAAAACCCTATAATAGGAAAGTGCACCCTAAAACTCCTATGAAAGTGCCTAAACCTAAACCCTATGGCTCTATGAAATCACCTAAACCTAAACTCTAGGGTACCTTAAACCCTAGGGTATCCTAAAATCTAAAATCTTAAGGTACCCTAAAACTCTAGGGTACCCTAAAATCCTAAAATCCTAGGGTACCCTAAGATTTTAGGGTACCCAAGGGTACTAGGGTACCCATTAGGGTACCATAAAACCCTAGCATACTCTAAAACCCTAGGGTGACATTTCTATTAATGGTAAATGTATTTTTGTAAAAGTGGACTTAGTGGTAATTAAGTATTTCATCTCTCCTTAATGGAAATTAAGTGTCATTTTTCTATACTTAGAGGTAATTTTCTCTATAGAAAACACTTGTCGCAGGCCAAGACTACTTATCCAACCCATTAGGGTTAAAATTGGATGAGTTGATTGAGTCTTCACAGATATTCGATTGAGTTGAATTTAATAATATTAGTTACAAGATATTTTAAACACGTTGTGCAATTCGAATTATTTGTGTGGAACATCAAGAGGAGTCTCAATGTCTCATGCAGTCCAATGTACACTTTCGGTACACATTTTGGTGTACCCGTGGTTGGGCTGGTCGCTTATTTGCACTGCCACCCAATCTTCTGTAATTTTTGAAGCCATGTAAGGTTACTTTTGTCATTGCACGTCGCCCACGTGATCTCAGTTGAGATATTTTTCCCCCAATAAAATCCCACCGTACGAACAGAAAGAGCATCAGATGTATCTAACGGCTGGTATCCGTATTGACTCTGATTAGCATACGTGGTTTGCGCATTCCATGTCGCAGGTACGAGGGCTAAAAAACCAATAAGGTTTCACCACGTGTACAAAGGCAAACTTAAAGGAAAACTGATTCGTTAGACTTTAATTCTGAATCAAGTAGTCCTCCTTCGAGATTGCATGTAATTTTTTAATTGTCTGTATTAATATGTAATGTTTTGCGAGATTTTTTTTTTTAAAAAAAAAATTAGTAGAACTAACTGATTTTTAAAAAATTAGTAGAACTAATTGAAATCCACTCCCCCGTTCTAATTTAATAGTTCCTCATTTTATTCTAACCGGATAAAAAATTAGTTATATATTTAAATTGGTAATAAATTTTATATTCAATATGGGTCTTATCGGTGTTCTAAAAAACACACACACACATACTCCCTCTCTCTAATCTCTTAACATCCCCCTCTCTCTTAACCTCTCAATCTAGGGTTCCACCACCGGGGGCCCTCTCCAAACTCTTAAGTCTTAACATCCTTCCTTTCTCCCAACTTGATGTACCCACTCTTAAGTTTTTACTAGAGGTGGCAAACGGGTGAATCTGGACGGGTTGAAACGGGTCGTGGGTCAAATATGAGCGGGTCGAATATGGGTCAAAAAGTAAACGGGTTGAAACGGGTCGGGTCGAATATGGGTCAAGCCAAACCCAAACCCACCGACCCGACCCGTTTTTGAATAAAAATGAAGAAATTAGAGGCTAAAAAACTTTAAAAAATCAAAATTTTACTTTTTTTTTTTCAATTCTAAGTAACTTCGACGAGGAGTCAAAAGCCGCATCAGAGAATTGTTGGGAAGACGATGATTGCACCGATTGTAGGTCTTTGTTTCGTTCACCGAAGCCACAGCTTAGGCTTGGATTAAAAAGTCAAATGACTTTTTCTTTGTCTATATTCAAATTTTTTTATATTTGTATGTTTTAGGACAAATTTTTTATTCCTATTAATTTGTCTCGACGAGAGAATTGAAAAAATAAATGGAGAATTGAAACAGTAAATGGAAAGAAGAGGGTTCCAGTTAGTGGGCCGGCCCACGCTGAGTTCTCCCCTCTCTGAAGCAAAGGATACACAGATTAGAGAGGGAGAGAGAGAGAGAGACACGAGGTGTGTTGAGGAAAAAGACGAGCCAAGGCAATATTGAACCCATTTTTAAAACGATTACGAGCAGTTATAAAAAGGGGCTGGGTTTTCGAGTTCAACCCATATTGAACCCATTTTTAAACCACTTAAACTCGTGTAAATATGGGTTAATATGGGTTCAACCCATATCAACTCATTATATAATATGGGCGGGTTGGGTTGGGTTATAAATGGGCGAATTTGGGTGGATTCCAAAAAATGGATTGAGATTGCCACCTCTAGTTTTTCCTAATAATATTTTGCCGTTTCAAAAAATAAGTACTTGTTTTTCAAATAAGTAGAACGGAGCCTAATAGGGGAATTTTTAGGCCGGCCCAAAAAAGTAGGTTTGGACTTAATTTAGTCCTGACAATAATATTTTCTCTTTCCTTCGGTCCTTTTTCTTGACTTTCCATGCAATTTTACTATTTTGCCCATTCTTCTTAACTTTTTGTGTATATATCCATTTTTAATAAAATTTATATTTTTAGAATCAATTCTTGAGCCATATTATTTCGGACAAAAATACCCTTGGTTATGTGGGCTATGAGAACTGTCAATTCTCATAGTCAGTTCTATGAGAAATGCTCAATTCTCATAGAAAACTGGCTATGTGACCCATATTATTTTGGACACAAATACCCTTGGCTATGTGGGCTATGAGAACTGTCAATTCTCATAGTCAGTTCTATGAGAACCATTCAATTTTCATAGAAAACTGGCTATGTGACCCATATTATTTCGGACACAAAAATCCTTGGCTATGTGGGCTATGAGAACTGCCAATTCTCATAGTCAGTTCTATGAGAACCATTCAATTTTCATAGAAAACTGGCTATGTGACCCATATTATTTCGGACACAAAAATCCTTGGCTATGTGGGCTATAAGAACTGCCAATTCTCATAGTCAGTTCTATGAGAACCATTCAATTCTCATAGAAAGCTGGCTATGTAAACTGCTAATTCTCATAATCAATTCTAATGGTAAGTTTTATGAGAATTGACTATGAGAACTGACTGTTCTCATAGAGATTTGGCTATGAGAATGGGCCCATGTAAACTGAAAAATAAACAATTCAAATAGTCTCACCACACACTAAAATACACAATTCTCATAGAAAATAAATAGTTCTCATAGAAAATACACAGTGCAATAGATAGTCCTCATGGACCATACAAAGTTCTCATTGAAAAATACATAGTTCTCAAACAAAAATATACAGTTCTCATAGACAATTCTCATTGAAAAATATACAGTTCTCATACAAAAATACTCAGTTCTCATAGAAAAATGGCTATGTGACCCATATTTATTTTGAACAAAAATACCGTTGGCTATGTAGGCTATGAGAACTGCCAATTCTCATAGTCAGTTCTATGAGAACCGCTCAGTTCTCATAGAAAATTGGCTATGTGAATCGAGTTATGAAAATACACGGTCCAATAGATAGTTCTCATGGACTATTCTCATAGAGAACTGACTATGTAAACTAAGGTATGAGAACTGGCTATGTAAACTGCCAATTTTCATAGTCAGTTTTATGAGAACTGACTATTCTCATAAAGAACTAGCTTTATGAACTAAATTGATTTAGAATTGAATTTTTAACTGCCAAGTCTCATAGTCAATTTTTTGCAGTTCTCATAGAGAACTGGCTATGTGAACTAGTATATATATACACATAAATTGTCTTTGTTCCTAAATAAATAACCACTGAGATAAAGGAGGAGCCCACTGCCTCTATCTTTTTTGCTCCATCTCCTTTCGATTTCTTCAACTTCAACATAAGTGCTCTAAGTTTCATGGCCGATTTCACCGCATATGATTGCGATTCCGCATATGGTTCTGTGAATTGACGATGAGCGGCGAACAGATCGCACCTGTGCGAGACGTTTTCGCGGCGAAGTTCTAGTTTCGATTGATGTTGGAAATTCCGGTGACGGAGGACGACCGAGCGTGGTGGTGGTATAGAAATCACCTTAAGAACCAAGGCGGAGAGGATTCGATGGCCGGCGAGTGTAGAAAAGGTTCAGAACAGCAGTTACTGAGCAGATCCAGAGGTTACAGAGCAAATCCAGAGGTTTCACGGTGGCCTGAGGGTCGTCGGTTGCAGAGAACCAGTTTCCGGTGGTCGTCGGAGGTTGCTGGACTCCGATGAGGGTCGGCTACAGGTAAGAGATGGTTGGCCGTGTTTCAAACGAGGGAGAGGGAGTGAGATCAGAGAGAGGCGTGGAGTGAGATCGAATTTGGTTGCAGTCTACTTGCAAAGAGAGGACTGGATGAGAGAATAAGACAACGGGGTAAAAAAGCCATTGTACAATATATCCGAGCCTATTTAGGTTTGATAAAATATTTTAGGGTTGGGTTCAAACCGAATCTAAAAAGGAGGACCGGCCTCTAATTTTCTAAATATTCTTCCACTAAAATATGAAACCATTCCAACAGATTAACATATCCACCGGATTCATAGCCTAAGCCCAACCAAGCCCCCTTCCTACCCCCTATCAAACATGGCCATAATTGTTGCAGTATAATTTTTTTTTTTTATCACACGTTAGGTTATTAGTTTGTTAATAAGGAAGATTACTATGAGGGACCTACTGTCGCTCTAACAGCTTGAAAACAATGAAATTAGATCAAAAAATATGTTATGTTGATGGTTAGTATCCGTACTTCTGATTGAAACGGTGATGCCCATCTGTTCACATTGGATCCGCCATTGGAAAATATTCCTCTTGAAGTCAGGGGGCAGCATGTTCAAGCCCACTTTGATCTAAAATTGATGCATTCCCCAATAGTGTGGTTATACGCAAAATTTCTGCTAAAAAAATGTCAGTAGTCAAAGAATAAGATTTGCAAATTATTTGAATGACTTTTTAATACTAACAAAACTATAGTAGGCAATTAAAATTTCACTTCAATTTTAACTTTCTCGTATAGACATGAAGATAGAGTCCGTCGGTCTTCGATCGCACACAAATTTTTTCCATAACTTCACTAACCCAACAACCAAGATTGGAAAACAAAAATGGATGGAAGCTTTTTTATACCATTGTGAAATCGAAGTTCCATTGAGGTGGTAATGCATCAATTGTGCTAAAGAAAGATGCGGTTCCCTACCGAATTGTGTGATTACCTTCACAAAGTTTTACGTTGAAATAGTGGCTCCTTATACGATTATAATCTCTTCTATTTGTATGAGGCATTTTTACAAACACCTTAGAAGCATACCACTGCGCACGAAGACCACCGTTAGTATAGGATTAGAATATCGGACTTAGGAGTCAGATTAAAGCATAATAAAGCATAAAAAAATGCCCACAATTGTCTTGCTCTCAATCAAATACAACTTCTGAAATAAAGAAGTTTAAAAAGACAAAGAGCTTACTTAAAAGACGGGAATGGCAGCAGCTGGGAGAGCGGCGGCGGCGCCGTTTGTCTCTGGCTATGCGTGAGGGGAGGAGGCAGTGGCGGAGCTGCATGAAGGGGGAGGCCGTATTCGCAGGGAGAGATTGGGAGAGAAAGGTTGTATGGACAATGCTACTTACACAACAATTCAAACACAACAACTTACACAACATTTCACATGCATGTGGTGCCCACACATAGTAGTGTGTGTGGAGTCCACATGTATGTGAGAGGTTGTGTAAGTTGTTGTGTTTGGATTGTTGTATGAGTATCATTTTTGGGTTTGGAAATCAGACGATATCGCATCTCTTCTAGCCGAGGAATTTTTCAGTGTCAAGCGGGTATTGCGGGTATTGCCCACGTGGCACCCGCTCGGCGAATCCGAGCCGTCCGATACACTTTTGGACAGCTCGGATTAAAACACTCTCTCTCATCTCTCCCAAACACTTTCTCTCTCCTTTTCTCTCTTCAAATCTGGGCCGTTTAAAAATGAAATGGACGGCTTGATGGTCAAGCGGGCATCACGTGGTAACTGCTCGGCATTGAAAAATTTTCCCTTCTAGCCGTATTCCAAATTAGACGATGTCTTTTTCTTTGAGCAAAATCAATACGAAGTCTGTGTGATTGGAAATGCTCAAGAAAAGTTAAGTATTTACAAAAATGCCATTGTAAAATAGAGGGTAAAGATTTATGGAGGCATGAGGATAAATTTAAAGCGTTGGTTGTCTTTTGAATTCAAACACTTTCCTGTCATATTATATCTAACCTCCAAGTATATGAGAGACTTGAATATAGTATTTCCTGTTCTAAAATACATCTAGCATTATTTTTCAAACACTCTATCTAATTGAAAACATATTCTGACTATAATAAAAAAAAAAAATCAAAAACCAAAATAATTGAAATGCAAAAAGCTAAAACATAGGTAACCAAACACCCCCTCAGTTTGGATTCGTCCGTTTACGATACACATCCTTACACGCAAGTTACACAACTGCATTTGTGCGTGGAGAAGAGATGGCCACCACATCTCGCGTAAAGAAATCACGGAATGACAAATTAAAATTTCAATCCTTCTACCACCACGTCCATTTTACACACCCAATCTCATACCCATACTCATAATAAGGGTGGAGCTCATACACACGACACACCCAGTGTGTATGGGCCCCACACTTATTGTGAGTCTGGGTTTGTAAATAGGTGTGGTGGTAGAATTATTGAATTAATTTTGCGGAGATGTTGGGTTTTGTTAGGCCCCGTTCCAGAATAATAAAAAAAAGTCTTTATTTTTTAAGAAGGCAATTTCGAGCTTAAAGACAAAAATTATAGATTTATTGAAATCTAAAAATATACAATATGGATCTTATTTGAAAAATCTCTAAGAAATCTTTTATACGATACAAAATAAAATTGTACAAATATTTTTTATTTACATTATTTTTGAATTTAAAAATGTGAAATAAGTTACTTCGTGTTACTATTTATTTAATCATTTATTTGATTGACACGACAATCAAATGATGGCAAGAGGCATTTAAGAGTAGTAAAGATTGAGGTAAAGCAGTCATGTACAGATGGTTTTTGCACTCATCTCGGGTCCCGTAAAAATAATCGGAGCCGCTCATTTTGTTCAAAACATATTATTTAGGGCCCTTGTAAAAATCATCTCAATCCGATATCGAAAAGGGCGTTTACGAATCATCTAACTTTGCTTCAGCATTTTGCCTAAATTCTGAAGCAAAATTGGATGATTCGTAAACGCTCTTTCCGCTATTGGATTGAAATGATTTTTTACAAGGGTTCTAAACAATATGTTTTGAACAAAATGAGCGGCTACGATCATTATTGCGAGACCCGAGATGAACAAAAAACCATCAGTACATGGCTGGTGTACAGGGTTTGCTGTACAATTAGCAGCTCTCCATTTAAACTCCATCTTGTCAACAGCTGTGAGTCAAGGGTTGTATAGGAAGCCGAATCCCTTCTCTTTCTCTCTCTTCAACAGAATCCTTCAAAGGATAACCTAGATTAAAAAAAAAAAAAAAGGAAAGGGGGGTGGATACGGGACACTTGGGAAGCTCTTATTTGCTCTTGAATACGTAATTTTATTACGGGTCCGTTCCGGAAACCTTCTTAAAAAATAAGTACTTATTTCTCAAATTTCTTATTCCACCTTCTTATTTTTCCCAAATAAAATTTTTTTTTCACATTTTCAAACTCAAATATAACATAAAAGAAAAAAAAAAATTTTTTTGCACCGTATTAAAGATCTCAATGAGATCTATCAAACAAGATCCATAGTGATAGAAAAATTATTTGCGTAAACACATGATTTTTGAGCTTGAAGTTACCTATACAAAAAATAAGACTGGAACCTATATAATTGGCGCAATGGACGAAAATCGTGCAGAGTGGCCGAACCATCTCATTGGACGGACCCGATCGAGCCGTCAAAATTCTAAAAAAAACCAAGGGGGCCGGGAATCAATGGCATCAGAGGTGTGTAGGATGCTTGATTCGAGCATCTTTTCCGTGTACTTATCAAATATCATATGTACACGAAAAATGGGTGCTCGATCAAGCATCCTACACACCTCGGATGCCAGATTCCCGCACTAGGCCCCTTGGTTTTTTTTTTTAGAATTTTTGACAGCTGATCGGGCCGTCCGATGGCCGAGATTTGCCACTGGCCGCCGGTACGATTTTCGTCCGCCGGCCTTCAAGGAACCAATATTAATTCTTCCAAGCCTTCTTATTTTTCAAGAATGCCACTTCTTATTCAACAAAAAAGAAGCTCTTTTTTGTTTTCTGGAACCCACTCTACACAGAGGAGAAAAAGAAAGAAGGGCTCCAAGATGATAGGGATCGGGACTTAAATCATAAGGTCTATGCAGTTTACCCCTGACTTAGCACTAAGGTACCGTTTGGATGCGGGTAACGAATTAGGGGTATTAGTTAATAAGAAGGAATAAGATAGTATGATGTATTAGTTAATAAGGGAGGGCCTACATTGATGTGATATTTATAAAGGGAGGATTAAATACTAGGTTGTTTGAATGAGACATTAGAACCACTGAGGTGGTAGCCCAGGTGGCAAAGGGCGTCAACTCTCCCCAACGCAGGCTCAGGTTCGAGGCCCCGGAGGCACTTTGTGCAAAATTTCCGGTGGTGCCCCATGGCTTAATTTCGAACCCGCTTTGTGGACCAGGGAGGGGGCTTCTTTGCCAACTGTGCACTAAGGTGGTGCCGTGGTGACGGCCCGTCCTCTCGGACGGTAGCTATGGTTCGAATCGGACATTCTACAAGCGGGTTTGGAGCCTTTATGGTCACGCCCAAGGGGGGTTGCTAAGCTGGTTGCCCCCTCCAGCCCTTTTGGAAGTCAAAAAAAAAAAAAATAGTACTTTGTTTGGATAGGAGATAAGGAGGGGGTATAAGGGAGGGGGATGATGTAAAAAGCTGTCTAATGACTATTTTGCCCTTGTGCAATGTTAAATTAGATTATTCATTAAATTAAATATATAATTATAAAATTCAACATTTTTTTTTATTTTTCAGACATGATTAATCAAGAATTATTTTACTAGTATAATAATTACATAAAATAAATAAAATATTAACATTTTGTTTTGTAAGTGCTTTATTATATTTATGTTATATTTTTAAAAATTATGAAATTTTAAAATGTTAAATTACATACCTATTATTTTTCATGTTTAAAGTAGGAAATTTTATTATTTTTTAAAAATGTTTTAAGAAACCGAATTATTTATATTTATTGAATATATTAAAAATTCGTCCTAATTATATCATTTTTTAAAGTGTTTTTTTTTAATTATAATTTTGAGTTTTTTTAATTGTGGATTGATTTGTATGGAAGCATGGAACACATAGGGACACATGGCACACATGCACGTAATAAATTTCCTTATTGTTTACTTTTCTTGTTTTTACCCCTTTTTCTTGTTCTTGCCGAAAAAAGAGAGAGAGAGTGGCAGAAGAAGCAGCAGAAGAAGAAGGAGAAGAAACACCCAGTTCGTGATTGTCACCGGCTCCTCGCCGTCGTCACGGTATGGGCCTTCCCCTCTCCCCTTCCCCCGTCTGTATATATATATATACACAATGGGTTTCCATTGAGGACCTAAGTTGCGGACTTTGCCTTTCCCGATCGAATTCCGATGATCCGAGCCGCTCAATGTGTTCAGAACGTGATTTTAAGGGTACACGCGAGAAATCGGCAAAAAAAATACCGGGAAGGGCTTCATCCGAGTAGTTTTGTTTATTCTGAATTGAACGGTTCAAATAAAAACTGCTCAAATCAAGTCCTTCCCGGTCATTTTTTTTTCCCGATTTCTCGCGGGTGCCCTTAAAACCACGTTCTGAACACATTGAACGGCTCGGACCATCAAAATTCAATAGGGAAAGGGAGAAATGGGATGGTCCGCAACTTAGGTCCTCAATAGAAGGTGATATATATATATATTTCTGATCTGTGAGTGTGCAAGTGTGATGGGTGGATGGGAGGAGGGGGATAAGGAGGGGTGTAATCGTCAATTTTTGAGGGGATTAGGGGGTATAAGTTATGGATACCTCCAACCCTGTCCGAAAATAATACCCCCGGTTCCCCCCTTCTCCGGTCTTGGCAAAAGAAACGGGATAAACTAAAACCCCTCAGTTTGGGCTTCCCAAACGGGAGTAAAGAGTGGGGGCCAGGTCTTATACAGGGGTGTAAGCTAATCCCCCAGTTACGGACGCATCCAAACGGATCCTAAGGATTTTAAATCTATGGTGTGTGAATTTATTGGTAATCTTATTAATTGTCATATACGCAAAATTTAAGGAAGAACTTGAAAATATTTCTACCTCTACTACAGGTACTAGGAGGGTGGATATGCCCCCAACCGAAACCACGACAAGTGTGCCACAACCCCAAAGGTAATTAGCTTCTATTGGTTTCAATAACTAGAAGATTTAATCCTGATATCTCTGCTTTCTAATTTACCATTCGATTGATAGAAATTAAAGATTGTGCTTATTTACATATGATTGCTTCTAACAAATTTTTGATTTCGGTTTTGAAAATATCATGTTGCTTTATAATTAACTAGTAATGCTTCGGACTGCATACGATTACTTGTTTAAAAAGTATAACAAAATAATGCCCAACCATCTAATGCTTCTTCAGTTTGCAATGCAAGCAAGGGATCAGTTATATACGTACTTTCGTAAAAATTGTGGTTTTTTTTTAATGTTATATATATATATATATATATATATATATATATATATATATATAACTGTTGTTAAACTTGGAAGGGTCTGAAACAATCAATAAGAGCGAGTGTAACGTTTTCCTCGTTTGATGAGTGTGAACAAAATCGGACTTGGAAATCAGCACGTGCATGAATTGTTGAAATCAAAACCCAATCGAAACCGATCTATTGAGTATTTTAATCCAAATAAAAAACTAAATGAAAATTGAACTAAACTTTGACCAATTCAGTTTGGATTCGACGGTTCGTTCCGTCTACGCAACTGCAGGCACGTCACACGCGGCTTTACGCAACCTTCATTTTGCCCGTTTATTGCGTGGGTCCATTGCACAAACTAAAAATACCTTTTTTTTCCGTTTAAAAAGTTTGACTCTCATGAAAACTAAAACGCGGGCAATAGATATGAAATTTCCTCTTTTATCCTTTTATTTTTAAATTAGTAGTGTTAAAAAAATAAGAAAGCGTAATTAAGAAAGGGTAAAATGAGAAAAATAAGTTTTCAAAAGTGCAATGATTGTGTTCTCTTAATTAGTTGAAATTCCCGAAAGGGATTAAAGAATGAAGACGGAGAGGGAGTACGAGTGCAATTTTTGTTCACCCTCTTTAAAAGAGAGTGAACATCACATTCTCTTTTATTGGTTGAAATGGTATACGTGTCACCTTTGTAATACACTTTTTGATGGTGGAATTCACATCATTTCTTATGTGGGGAGAGGTGAACAAAATTCAACTTCACGGAGTACTAGGTAAAACGTCACTTCTACACATGTGGGCCTAATCGTATGGACGACGAGGCCCAAAGAGCAAGCTTAAATACCGCTCCTCTGCGGCCTCCAACACAGAGCAGGGCCGGCGGTTCGAACGGCCTGACTCTCGTTAAAATAATTTAGAGAGAGAGAGAGAGAGAGAGAGAGAGAGGAGGGAGAAATCTCATCGCAGGCGAACGGAGGACTGGAAGAACGTCACTTCCAGGTACGCAATTGTGTATACAGTATATGTATATATGCTCTGTTACGTCTTGTTACTTTCGAGTCTTCTAATCCGTGATCACAGCTTAGAATCGCACCCCCGCTTTTTCCTTTTGTACGGCGGTCGGTCAGGGCTGTGGGAACCGGTTTACGCACAACTCGACATTAATGCTTTCTCTGGTCACGCCACCCATGCTGGGAGTAGGAAGTTCATAGAAAATTACGTTTTTATGGCCTGACCCGAAGGGTCGAATTGTAGACCATTGCATGGTGAGCATATTCACTAACCACCGGGACTGATCCCCTCTCCAATACGAGAATCGTGTATCCGTGGTATTGTTTAGATGAGAGAGATCTAGGTGGAGATTAAGGTGTTTTGAAACTGAATTTATTAAGGAATCTAATGTCTGATATTTGAATCTACAAGTACTACAGATTTTAGATTAGAATTTGGAATGGATGGACATATTAAGAATTTCGTCAGTTCAAATTTTTTTCCCCACCGTCTCTAGTAAAAACAAACGAATCGGTGCTAGGAAAGAGTTTCAATTAATTCTTTCATGACGTTTGGTATTGTGCACCTGCAAATCTATTTTCAGGGCCTCGTTGCCTGGGAGTTGTGTCTGCTCGGATGTCGCTCAATCTCTCTCTCTCTCACATCGTATTTTTGCCTTCCGGTAATAGTAACTGAAAAGTTTTTTTTTTTTTTTTTAATACAATACAAAATTTAGTTTTTTAATTAAGATATTTGTCAGTCTAAGTTTGGACTTAATACTTTTTTTTATATATACGTGTCAGAGAATCATGTTTTCAACTTTTAATTATGCTTTGGATCCGTAACTTCCGCCACTAATTCCTAATCTCAACTAATTTGCCTCTGATCCGTTCTCTTTCTCTGTCTTCGTTTCCATTAGATTAGTACTAATAAAAAATAAAAATAACGCTATGCCAGTACTAATAAATAAATACTATATTTCTGATTTTATTTTATTTAGGTATAAAAATAACGCTATGCCAGTACTAATATTAATATTATATATTTCTGATTTTATTAGGTAGTCCGCTTTACCGTTTGGTTTGGTGTGGTCCAATGCGTAGCTTCTAAATAAGGTTTAATTTAATGTTGTCGTGTTCCTTGCCTAGCCGTAAAAAGGTCCCTTTCCTAATCTGTGCACTCTATCACATGGATGTAATTATGTTTTTATCCCAAGAAACGCCAGCACATAGTTGTGTTTTTCTTTACAAGAGGTTAACGTCTGAATGGGATGAGACTAATCCACCTAGGATTGGCCGTAGAGAAACAACATCCGCAGAAAACAGTTAGAAGAAACTAGAAAGGGACCAATGGACGGATGCGCCCATGAGGCTACCCGCAGGGAATCGACACCCATTGACTGATTGGCCAACCCCGTGAATCTAGGATGGGAGCAAAGTAGGGGTGATAAACAAAGCCTAGTTGATCAAGCTTGGTTGAAAACTTAACGAGTTTCAAAAATATGTTTGAGCTTGGCTTGTTTATGAGACGAGTCAATCTCAAACGATGGTTAATCAATCCAATCATGAGCCGATTTCAAGTAGTTTGAATTCTTTATACACAATAAACCGAACGAGTCGAGTAGCAGCGAGCTTGGTTTGAAATGTCAACGAGCTTCAAAAAAATTTCAAGCTTAGTTTGATAACGTAACAAACCAATTTTAAACAAACTATTAACAAACAAACATGAGCTCATACTCGAATAGCATGAATCGTTTAGCAACCCTAGAGCAAACCTATTGGCCATTTGAGACACCCTTGTTGCTTTCAAAACATGTTGAAAAATGCCACTTGGTTAAGTAGCCATAAAATCAAAAAATATCCTATATCAGAGATTTTTACAATGGAGGACCCATATAACAATCAGGTGACAACCTCCTTTCTGGCTAGGGGTGTCAAATAAGCGGGTTTGGATCAAATTGAGTAAATTGTATGCGGGTTGGGTTTTTAATGGGTCATTGATCCATTTAAACGCATTAATTATGAGCTCAAGTACTCTCACAACCTGACCCATTTATTTAAAATCAAACCCGACCCATCCATTAACTCAATTACACATTATATACTAAAATTTAAAATTAATAAAATACCAATGTACTCTAAAATGATCATATTACCCATGTAAATTTAAGATCAAGTCTACTTGGTGGGGCCGAAATGACCTTGCCAATAAAACAAGAAGTTTGACTATCTGATGAATTTAAGCTTGCCGATATGGACTTGCTCTAAGTCCATCCTTGCTTTTTCGTTGCTCAACGTCACAAGCTTTGTATTACTTATTAATTTATTGGAATGGAAGACCACAGCCTCGTGAATTTCATTTGCTGGGAAATTAGACCATAAACATGAAACTTTCCACAAAATAGGGCGCATGGAAAAAAGAAGAAGAGGAAATTTTCGAAGGACAGCCCTATAGTCCTATCATTAAATGGACATTGACTCCCAGATCAAGGGGATTACTCCCTAAGTTTGGTATCCGGCCTTACCATTGAGGCAACTCCTGTGTGTATTTCCAACTCCAAGTTGACGGAGAGTTTGAAAGAAGTGGCCACAACCTCTTTAATTTTTTTGAATGATCTCATTTGCTCATGTGTGTCAGCCCTACCCATTTAATTGTGGGATGAGCCGCATACATATATAAAAAAGGAGTGGTCGTAGCATTATTTAGGATTTTGACTATTTTATAGAGTTTGAAATGAAACTAGGAGTAACTTTTTGGACCCTTGAAAGTCGATTTTTTTTTTTTTTTTGCTGTGGTCACTCGAATGTCTAAAATATCTTGGTAATTACTTCATCCGTTCGGATTTAATAGTCTTTTTTGGGAGTTCGTGCTACTTTTCAATCAATTATATCTTGTAACTTATAATGTTTTATGTAATTTTGAAAACATTGTCTTATAGAACTAATTGAAATCTATCAAACAAGATCCATATTTGATATAAAATTTATTACTAATTTAAAGATATATAACTCATTTTTTATCCGGTTAGAATTGAACTAGGAACTATTTAATCCGGACGGCAAGTACTAATCATATCTAACCGGATAATTTGAGTCAGCCAGCTTTTGATAGCGACAATGGTATAGCAATTGGCAAGTGGGTGGTAGCTTCCGTAAAATGCCTAATTTCGGGTCAAAGACAGCTATGGTATACCAAACTAACACTACTAATAAAAATTAAGACGAGATTTGTTAGAGATATGATTGTCACACTACTTTTTTTTATATTAACACTAGTTTTTTTTTTTTTGTCTTTTAGCAAAAAAAAAAAACTCAAAACTTTCAACATTGAAAAAAAAGAAGAAGGGATTGTGGATATTAATAAGCGGAGTGATTAATGGTTTACTCCCCTTAATGTTTCAGGTTTAATTCCATTAGTAATCTAGTAGTAACCTTTAGGGTTTATCTCAATCCATGTGGAGGGCCCACTCAATTTTGTAGAATTAAAATTAAAATAATATGCTTACAAATATCGATTATACCCAATACAGTAAATTTCTAGCGGTGTTCTAACAAAATTACTTTAAATTCCCTTAATGTGAAAATTTGTTAGTAGTATATTTCCTAGTTCTGTAAGTTTTTCCATTCTCTTTTTGTGCAAATGCACCCCGTTTTGTTAATTATAAGGTGAAGTACAAATATACTCACAAATATGTTTTACTCTAATTTTACCGACAAAGCATATGTATTGTTTCAAGGAGTTATAAATATACGGGTTAAGTTTACGTAAGCAAGACAATGAGTGAAAATTCACTACCATTCGTCTTACATATTCGTACGAAAAGGTTGTAGGAATGTAGGATCAGCTATAAAAATTTGGACGAGATGTGGGCAGGTTAGCTCTGGACATCTTGGATTAATCGGGGGAAAAAAATAAAGAAAAAGAAAGAGAAGTCAGATTCGCGTAGGGCTGTAAACAAGCCGAATTTTGTCGAGCTCGAGCTCCGCTCGCTTACTAAATGAACGAAAAACTTGAGCTTGAGTCTTAACGAGCCCAGCTTAGTCATTTACTAAACGAGTCTTTTTTATCAAGTCGAGCCTCTCTTATCGAGCTGAACTTCTGTCTAACTGCTCGACTTGGTCACTAAACGAGCCAAAAATTCGAATTTGAGCTCTGCTCGTTCATTGAGATGAGTCAAGCGTTAACAAGCCGAGCTCGTGAACTGCTCGGCTCATTTACAACCCTACATTCGGGTTTGATTGATTTTTTTTAGGTTTGGCAGGTTCTACTGTTTATTGGTGGAAATATCTCTTGATTGTGATTAGGATCTTTTTGTAACGTCGGCCGTCTCAAGTTGGTGGAATGTGTTTAGTGTCCATTAATGTCGTGGGGCCCTTCACTAAAAAAGTTTGGCTCGCATTTTCTTTGAATATGCTCTTTGAAGGTGCCGTTTGTTTCCCTCCACCGTCCATTTTGTTTGTTTATTTTTAAGGAGGCATGTAATTAAAAGCATTTCTTCTTGTTAAATTTGATTGGATATTTTCATATAAAAACCTACCCTTCTTATTGGTGACTTATAAAAATAATTCAAATATTTTGGGGCATCCCGAAATAAAAAGAATAAGCGAAGAAAATGGGACACAGAGAGTAGTTTTTGTAACTGGTTATTGATTACGATAACTTCTCTAATATTTAGTGAACTTCTAAGACTATAGTAGTCATTATATTTTTGATAACTGGTTGTTGGTTTGAGCAAGAGAAATTGAAAATTTTGAAGTATAAGTCAAAGTTGAAGTTGAAAAGTTCATAAAAACAACAAGATTGTGCTGGTCAAAACAAATCATATTAATCAAAAAATTTAACACGAATCTTACATAATTCAAAATATGACAAAAAAAGGATACTCCGTAGTCCAAACAATCTTGCATAAATGGGTTCTTAGTTATTTTTGTTTGCGCTAGTATGTTATAGTATATCATAGAATGTCTCAAAGTGTTAATTCGTGTTAAAAAAATCAAGGCAAAAAATTGTTTACTTATACGTTTGATATTCATCCTAATAAAGTATACTTTAAAAAAGTCTCAAAAAGTGAGAATTAAATATTGCCACCCTCAAAATGAATCACCATTAAATATTGTCACTCTCAAAATGAATAACAATTAATTAATTTTCGAAAGGGCAAATTAACGGTACAGACCACCTTGTTGATTTGCCATTTCGAAATAATTTATGGATAGATTTTCTTTGTAGCTGGCACTACTCGCGTGGGATAGCTGCCGGATCCTTGATCACAAACCACCTTGTTGAGAAATATCTTTCCTAGATACGGAGTACAGCTTTAGGATACTAGATATTATCGAGTGGAGTCATCAAACTTGTCCTTTGCCTCTTCAGATATTATCGGTGGCGTGGGTATGTCCACATGGAGTCGTGTCACACTTCCAACAGTATAAGTGATCTTTTCATTCAAAGGACAAGCCAATTTGCCACGGTAAAATCTTTTTTACAGAGTAGCTGTAAACAAGTATTTACGAAACTCAATTTTAGTCGTTCAAAAGTGTTTTGGACGATTCGGATCGGATCGTCTAGTGTTGAAACAGACGGCTGAGATTTCTCAACTCCGAAAAGAGCCGTTTTGCAACGGCTCTGTAAATAAGTACAGTATATCTCATTTGCCACTTGTGTATTAAAGTAATAATTATTCTAATACCGCAAATACTTAAACGTCACACTTCAGAAGCGTTGGTTGGGTCTTTTCATTCAAAGGACAAACTGAATTTGCCACTTGTGTATTTGTACATGTGTTTGTGGTGCTAGCATTTTTGTTTAAGTAATTTCATTCAATTCTATACTAAATTATAAGCTTGTGCACGGCCTGGATCAGTTTGATTTCTTGGGATCAGAGGACTGCAATCGCAACTCACGATTTTAAGAAATTGTAATCCGCATCCGAACTAAAAGTCAAAACAGACCGTACCGAACCAATTCGTGAGTCACAGTTTGGTTCTGATTTTTATCCATGGTTTAGATACAAATTCTACCCTAGCACTATTTGCCCATTCCAACTGTCATGAGAAGTATAAAAGGAGAAGAAAAACTCTAATCAAAAGGCAAATCTGCCTACAACTCTGCTAGAGAATTCCTAATTGAAAATCTGAATAAAAGTGAAGCATGCACAGATAGATGATTTGGTAATATTCTTAAATCAGAAAAGTTTACGTCACCAGTCACCTCCCAAAATTAGAGATTCAAATAACCAGCATCTAATAAGTTCTATATTGTTATAACTTGTAACTTAATAATTTATAACTATGGGTAAATTTATTTACTAAATATTGCATACATACATATTTTTATTCTTATTTTTATATATAAGTACGGTTCGATTCGGTTAATGCATGGTTTGATAATAGAAATTCGTGGACCGATCCATATACTATGATTCACAATTTTTTTAGTCTATGTCCGGAATCCAGGGATCGGGACCAAATACCAACGGTTCGATTCTGACTGGTTCAATGAGTCTTTTGATTTTTTAGCAGCCCTAGGCCTAAATCCATTGCGTAAATTGTGATTTTTGCGTGATCTTGTGTCAAACTTGGCTTATGATTTAGCTCAAGCCGCAATTAATGTTTCTCTACAAGGCAGTTGGCATGTCTATGTACTTATGTATGTAAACGATTCAGCTCTTCTTCATTACTTAAAAGGAATTGGATTTACGCTGTTGCGTGCGTCTTACGTGGATTATATCTAGACCTACTTCGATAATTGAAACCGTTCATAGGATTGGGTTGGGAAGGACCCACATATTGCCAGGAGGATGATCTAGTCATTTTCAGTAGTTGGTGAAGATCCTTTTCAATGTATACCACCTTCCACTTGGTAAACCCACACTTCCAGTTTTTGTGGTGTTGCTTCGTTGGTTCTGTGCATGCTTGGTCGGTACCCATAATTGAGTTACGTGTTTCGTTACCAATAGAGTGCTCTTGGATCAAGTTCCATATGGAATAGGAGTAGTTAGCAGTACAGTTTTTGTTGGACTCTGAAAGGATGGCATAGCCTATCATTTGCAACAATGTTTATCTTGTTTTCTTGTCATATGAAAGTATAAGGTTCCCTTTCCTAAACCAAACTAAACTCTCTTTTTTCCAGGTTGGTGAACAATGGGTGCCGGTGGCCGAACCTCCATTCCTCCCAAGGCCAAAAGGCCCGAAACCAACATCCTCCGTCGAGTCCCTCACTCGAAGCCCCCATTCACACTCGGCGAGGTCAAAAAAGCCATACCACCCCGCTGCTTCAACCGATCCGTTCTCCGCTCATTCTCCTACGTTGTTTACGACCTCGTCATATCTTCCCTGCTCTATTACGTCGCCACTACCTACATCCACCTCCTTCCCTCACCGCTATCCTTCCTCGCATGGCCGCTTTATTGGATCTGCCAGGGATGTGTCCTTACCGGGGTCTGGGTGGTGGCCCACGAGTGTGGCCACCACGCCTTCAGCGACTACCAGTGGCTAGATGATACGGTCGGCCTCATCCTCCACTCCGCCCTCCTCGTCCCCTACTTTTCTTGGAAACATAGCCACCGCCGCCACCACTCCAACACCGCTTCCATGGAGCGTGATGAGGTAATGATAGACATACGCAAGATTTAAATGTAGCATATAGTGGCTCTCTCATAGTAACTGGCCATGTTTTATTCATGAATACGACTAGATGGGACAAGTAAAATGAATGACAATTTCTCTTGTTATTTCTCAAGTTGTTTCCGATCCGTGGTTGCGATGAATATCTTGCTTCGAATGTCATCTCTGATTACTTATCTTTCTTTAACAGGTATTTGTTCCCAAGCCCAAGTCCGAAATCGGCTGGTACGCCAAGTACCTCAACAACCCGCCGGGCCGAATCTTGAACATCCTCATAACCCTCACTCTAGGCTGGCCATTGTACCTAATGTTCAACGTCTCAGGCCGGAAGTACGACCGGTTCGCCTGCCACTACGACCCCTACGGCCCTATCTACTCAAACCGCGAGCGGGCCCAAATCTTCCTTTCAGACGCGGGGAACCTAGCCGTCGGTCTAGCGCTTTTTAAGCTAGCAGCAGCAAAAGGCCTGACTTGGGTCCTCTCTGTATACGGAGTCCCGCTTCTCATTGTGAACGGGTTTCTCGTTTTGATCACTTGGTTACAGCACACTCACCCGGCCTTGCCCCACTATGACTCATCCGAGTGGGATTGGTTCAGGGGCGCCCTCGCAACCGTCGACCGGGACTACGGGATTTTAAACAAAGTGTTCCATAATATTACGGACACTCACGTGGCCCATCATTTGTTTTCGACCATGCCGCATTACCACGCGATGGAGGCAACCAAGGCAATTAGGCCGATTTTGGGGGAGTACTATCAGTTTGATGGGACACCGTTAGTGAAGGCAATCTGGAGGGAAGCCAAGGAGTGTGTTTATGTTGAGGCTGATGATGGTGGCCAGAAAGGTGTTTTTTGGTACAACAATAAGCTTTGATTTGGGTCCCCTTTCCCCTTGGGAAGTTTCGGTTATTTATTATATATGGCTTTGTGATGGAACCCCAATAATTTTTTTGGATGATGAATTGTTGGTGTTGGTCACTTGGATGCTGTTGTTGGCCATTTTAGTTTTATCCTATGGGAAAGAATAATAAAATCGTGCTTCCAAGTTCCAAACCGAGAGAAAGTATAATGTGATTCCGGTTCATGGTTTTTGGAGAGATTTCGATGCATTGGAGAAACTCTTTCGGTCGCACTCAATTCTTACAAGCGTTGAGAGTTAAATCGCTTCTACTACTATTTAGGTAACAATGTAGGTTTTTGATTGTTTCTTAAAAACCCAAATTTTTGTTGAAAGAAAAAGAGAACGTGTTACGGTTCGCTTGCGTGAAAACTAGGAAGTCCGAAAGGGTTGCCTGACATTTCGCAGAGAACCAACTAGATCGGGAGCACAAAGAAGAAAAACCATGTATGGGGCTGACTCTTGCCGAGCTTGGCAGTTCAAGGGCGTCAGGAAACCCAATGCGAGATGACAAGGGAATCGACAACCAAAGTCCCAGCGAACGACAGCCATCACTATAACAGTACTAAAGTAGCAAAATGTTCTGACCCACACGTAGCTAGTTGTTGAAAGTGGCGTAAATAGTTAGGGAATGCGCTAGAGTTGAATGCCGGCTGCGGTCGGTGATGGGGGATTGGATTTGGAGGTAGTTGTCATCCGCACAGCCTGCACTGGCCCTGAGGTGGTGGGTGAGGGTGCAGAATAGTATGCCACCAGTATTATCACAACAATGGCAAAGTTCAACCAAATCTCGACATGGTTTTTCATAAAAGCCAAACCACTAAGCATATGTTCAGTGAGAGACAAGAATTTTAAATGACAGAAATAGCAAAAAGCAAAGAGATAAATAGCTTTTTACTAAATAATTTCGGGAAGGAATAATTAATTGATGTTTAATTACTCTATAATGGTTGTACAAGCATGCATTGTGATTTTAGATTGGGGAAATTAAAGCAGTACTCGTATTAATAAATTAATTAATTAAGCGAACAAACTGTTCATACTCTGCTGCCGTGGATATATATTCTGTTAATAAGGTAGATGGAGGAGTAAGAACTTATTTCGGTAGATCACAACTGTCTCTTAGGAGTATTAATTATCTGCATCAACGCCACGACGAGGTAGAAACGTAACACGAGTCAGGTAAACAACAAATTATTTGATATTTAATCATTAATTAAGTGCACAATACATGTTCAAGCATAATTTTAGGATAATCATCCCTAATTTGAATCCCAAAAAATTTGGGCAATGAATTAAAACCACTCCACCCCTAATTAGGATTCCAAAATTTCGGCATAATTAATCCTCTACCTCCACCATACCAACTAACCAACAACCCCACCACCACCACAATTAGGATTCCAAAATTTCGGCATAATTAATCCTCCTCCCCCACCATACCAACCCTCCCGCCCCCTAATTAGGATTCCAAAATTTCGGCATAATTAATCCTCTTCCTCCACCATACCTACTATTTTACCAAAACATAATTCGATGACGATAAATGCCTCTCTATGTCTAGACATTTTCAAAAAAACGCTCTATTTATAGGCATTTTCAAAAAAAATTGCTCTATTTACTATTTTTTTTAAAAATAATTCGATTGCGATAAATGTTGCTCATTTGTATGCATATACATCCTAAAAAAATCTCTCTATTTACGGGCATACAAATGAGAGCAACATTTATCGCCATCGAATTATTTTTCGTTAACATAGTAGCCATGTGATTAGAAAGAAAAAAAAACTAATTATGCTTTCCTTACTAAATCTCTCTCCTTTTTTTCTGTAAGATTTATAAAGTTAGAGAGAGAGTAAGCAAATGTTATGGATAAATCAAGTTAGAGAGAGGGGAAGCAAATGTTATGAAAAAAAAAGGGCAAATTTTTGTAGTCGTCAATCTAGTTTTACAGTTATCTCAATTCCATCCTTCTAGTTTCAAGTGCTACGCCTTTCAAAAAAAAAAAGTTTCAATTGCTACCAAATAAACTTGTACTAGTTTGTTTTACATTCCAAATTGGTAAAATCGTTAACACCGTTAATGAAACTAATGGAAAAATAAGATTAAAAAATTAACAGCTTCAATTTTCAATCCAGTTAAACCGGCGCAAAGATTTTATTTTTTTGATCATTTTATCCTAGATGGTTATAATGAATTTTTGGCTCTAAGGCCTTTCAACGAGCACCCGAAGACTCCTTATTTAGTTTCATGACTCTCTTAGAGCATCAGCAGTGGAATAAGCAAATGTGAATAATCAAAACATGACACATCAGATTTTGATTATCCATTTAGAGTTGTTAAAAGTTAGCAATGTCAAATCCCACATTGGTTATTTTTTGCCCATAATCAAAACCAATGGGCTCTCCAAACTTTTTCTCTTCATTTCATGCATATTTTTTGAAAAATCGATTTTTGAAGGGAAAAAACAATTTATGTTAGAAACAGTTTTTCAAAAAACACACTTTGTTCACTTAAAAACTGTAAATACAATTTTGGAAATTTTTAAAGAATTGTATTTACACAAATAGTTTTGAAATTTTAAAAACTATAAATACAGTTTTTTAAAAATAGATTTTGTGTAAAAAACAGTTTTTTGAAAAACACTTTTTATTTACTTCAAGTTTTTTAAATTTTTGAAAATTTTGTTTTCTGTAAAAAAAAGTTTCTGAGAAAAAATCTGAAAGTTACAGTTTTTTAAAATTATTTTTTGAAAACATTGTTTTGAGAGAGAGAGATGATGGAAGAGAGAGAAGATTTTTGTGTAATGTTGGTGTACTTGATTGAGAGATAAAATTTGATTATTGACAAAACATTGCTAGCTTTGATTATTGAAGAGTCAAAATTTGATGAGTTGTTAAGAGGTTGCTAGGTTTAGTTATTCCAATGTGAACACTTTTTTGATCCAACATTGCTAATTTTAACAATTTTTTATTTTGCTTATTCCACTGTGAATGCTCTTAGGATGCTCATTAAAAGGCCTTAAATTCAAAAATCCATTATGACCGTTTAAGATAAAATAATTAGAAAAATAAGATTTTCGCACCGATTCAAATGGATTGAAAATTGGAAAAATAATTTTTTACACCGTTTATATATTAAAAAATGTAGTTAAAAAATTAAGTGTTCCAATTTTTAATCTGTTTGAACTTGTGCGAAAATCTTATTTTTTTGATCTTTTTATCTTAGATGGTCATAATGGATTTTTGGCTCTAAGACATTTCAACGAGCACCCTAAGAGAGTCCTAAAACTAAATAAGAAGTCTTCGGGTGCTCGTTGAAAAGCCTTAGAGCCAAACATTTATTACAACCATCTAAGATAAAATGATCAAAAAAATAAGATCTTCGCACTGGTTCAACCGGATTGAAAATTGGGGTACTTAATTTTTTAATCATATTTTTCCGTTAGTTTCATTAACGGTAACTACAGGGTTTATTTGGTAGCAATTAAAACTAGAGGGACGAAATTGAGACAACCATAAAACTAAAAGGACAACTACGAAAATTTGCCCAAAAACAAGGAGAGTGATTTGGTAAGGAAACTTAGGAAAACAATAATTTAGTTTTGTCTTTTTTATTTCTTTTCTAATCAAATAACTACTATTTTAACGAAGAGTAACTTGATAAATATAGAGATAGGGAGAAAAATTAATAAATATTATGAAAAAAGGACAGAGATATTTGGTAAGAAAAGTAATAATTAGGTTTTTCCTTTTTGTTCGTTTTCTAATCATATGGCTATGTTTATAGAGAGAGGAAGAAAAAGTTACAAAAAAAAAAGAAAAGAAAAGAGAGATTTGGTAAGGAAACCAATAATTTAGTTTTCCTTTTTTAGAGATAAAAGGGAAAAGTTAATAAATATTACGGAAAAAAAAGATAGAGATATTTGGTAAGAAAGGCAATAATTAAGTTTTTTCCTTTTTGTCAATTTTCTAATCACATAGCTACTATTTTAATGACATAATAGATATAAATGTTGCTCTAACTTGTATACCTAGACATTTTCAACAAAAATAAAATCCGTTTTGTTTTACAATATAGATTTATAAAATGACCTCTTCGTTCACTAATCTATCGAACCAAACACTCGTATGCTCCAGCTTGGTTTGAATTCATAATCAAACAAAATAACATGATTGAGTTTGGCTTACATCTTTGTTAAACAAGTTTTAACAAGCTAAAAGTCGAGTCGAGCTCGAACTGTTTGGTTCGTTTAGCAATCCTAGTTTGCACACTTCAAAAAGCAGCTATAGTAAAGGAAAAAACCGAGACACTTCAAACAGTGCATGGTCAAGAGGAGAAGAAAGTAATATGAGAGCATCTCTAACTCATCTCTAAGGGCCTGTTTGGATGAGGTTAAAACTAGAGGGGAAAAATAAGAGGGGGTAAATGGGAGGGCCCCACCTCATTTCCCCCCGTTTGGCATCCCATTTTTTCCCCCTGATAAGTTACTCCCCCCTCATCACTTTCCCCTGTTATTGGGTTTGCCAGGGATTAAATTTGGGCTCCTCCGGGGGTCCCCAAAAATAATCCGGGAGTAGATGGGTATTTGTGGACGAAAATACCCCTCCTTATCCCGGCTCTGCTGCCCCAGGACCATTGAAACGACGCCGTCTGCTTTTTTTAAAAAAAATCCACCATTCAATTTGCAGAAACGTAATTATGAAAGCCCTAAAGACAAAATTTGATCATGTCTCTTTAGAATAATATGATCAAAATAATAAGATCTTCACACCCATTCAAACGGATTAAAAATTGGAGCACTTAATTTTTTAACCATATTTTTTAATATATAAATGGTCTCAAAAAATTAAGTGCTCCAATTTTTAATCCATTTGAACAGGTGTGAAGATCTTATTATTTTGATCATATTATTCTAAAGAGACATGATCAAATTTTGTCTCTAGGGTTTTCATAATTACGTTTCTGCTCTTTAGGATTGCAAATTGGATGGTGGATTTTTTTAAAAAAAAGCAAACGGCGTCGTTTCAATCCACGGCGGTTGATTTAATAATATTACAGTAATGGTATTTTGAAACACTAATTTTTGTTTAAAAACCAATTTTTTTTTAAATAAAATTGTTAAATAATAATACTAAATTCGTTAATTTAGTATAAATAATATTACAGCTTTAATTGTGAAAGAATAATTAAATTTGCAACTAAATATAAAATGTAACACATAATTAATTTAGGAACCGCACAAGGACAAAAGGGTCATTTGACAGCTTTTTACATCATCCACCATTCCTTATCCAAACAACATACTATTTAATCCCCTCCATAAACATCACATCAATGTGGGTCATCCCTTATTAATTAATACCCCCTACTATCTTATCCCCCCTTATTAACTTATACCCCCAATTTTTTCCCTGCATCCAAACGGGCCCTAAAAGTCTAAAATAGAGAATGGATATGACTTATTGAAGGGAGATTTATGAGAGAATCTATGAGGACCCATGTACTTGTTAGAGATTTTCTTACCAAAATGGGAGTAGGGTCTCCATATTTGGAGAACCAAAGGCAATTTGAAGACTCAAATATCTAAAAAGTAGGATGAGTCTCTCATAAATTCTCTTACAAAGTGCAAAAAGTGAGAATAAATTACAAAATTTACCTCTAATATGTCACATCCATTCTCCATTTTGGATTTTTAGAGAAGGATCGAAGATGCTCTAAAAGTATGATGGGTCCCTCCAAAATACTCTCAAAAATTGTGAATAAATTATAAAATTCTCCATTTTAAAGTTTTAGAGATGGATTCGAAATGCTCTCAAGAAGATCGGACACAAAAATATTGTCCAACAGAAGCAGTTTTACTGAAGGTAAAAAAGAGTATACTGCTGCTACAAAGGTGAGAATCCAGAACTAATTAAGGTTCCGCATGTGATAACCATGTGCTGGGCCTACATAAGATCCAAACTACGAAAATACCCACATAACACATAGCTAGAGAATATAAATAGAGTTCAAGAGGAGCAAGCTTAATTAAATGGCCTGCAACACAGAGCAGGGCCGGAGAGAGAGAGTGCGCGCATCGGTGGCGAACGGAGGACTAGAAGAACGACACTTCCAGGTACGCAATTGTAGTAAAGTTTTTGTTGGACTCTGAAATGATGGCATAGCCTATCATGTGCAACAATGTTTATCTTTTTTTCCAGGTTGGTGAACAATGGGCGCCGGTGGCCGAACCTCCAATATTCCTCCCAAGACCCAAAGGCCCGAAACCAACGTCCTCCATAGAGTCCCTCACTCGAAGCCCCCATTCACACTCGGCGAGATCAAAAAAGCCATACCACCCCAATGTTTCAACCGATCTGTTATCCGCTCATTCTCCTACGTTGTTTACGATCTCCTCATATCCTCCCTGCTCTATTACGTCGCCACTACCTACATCCACCTCCTTCCCTCACCGCTATCCTTCCTCGCATGGCCGCTTTATTGGATCTGCCAGGGATGTGTCCTAACCGGGGTCTGGATGCTGGGCCACGAGTGTGGCCACCCTGCCTTCAGCGACTACCAGTGGCAAGATGACACGGTCGGCTTCATCCTCCACTCAGCCCTCCTCGTCCCATACTTTTCTTGGAAACATAGCCACCGCCGCCACCACTCCAACATCGCTTCCATGGACTTTGATGAGGTAATGTTAGACATACATAAGATTTAGATGCATTCATGAGTACGACTAGATGGGATAAGTTATCCCGGGATTACTATCCCAGAAAAGTTTATCCCTAGGACAAGTTGTCCCAAAGACTCAATCAACTGAATAGCAATTTCTCAATATCGAAGTTGAAATAGTATGTGTTTATACTCGTTTTTGGCACCACGGACCGGGCTAGCCGTGATTTGACTTTTGATTAATTTCTTAATTAATTTGGGCCAAGAGGGGTGTAAATTAATTGGGTAATTCTTGGGCCATGGGTCTTTTCCCATTTGGGCCCAAGGAACAAGCAGCCCATGTGAGAAATTTGGGCTCAAGATCCTTTGAGAGGCTAGCCCACGATCGGGCCCGCAAGGAAATGAGTTGCTTTGGCCTGAAAAGCAAGGCCCACGGTTTGACCCATGAATAAAGAGGCAAAGCTGGTCCGTGAGATGCAGCCCATGTTTGTAGGGAGTTGGTTATTCTGGGTGGCAGTTGATATTTTGAAATTCAAAGGGTCAATTGGCCATGTGTCGAATACATGAAGAAAAGGAGGAAGTGGGAGGTTTCTGCCGCGTCACCCCATGAACTCTCAACTGCAAGTAACTATCCATGATCACACATGCATGAAAAGTGGAGCAATCATGAGACACTTGGTAGCCTGGGAAGCAATGTAGAATTCGGATTTAGGCCTGAATCAGCATATTGCTATGCCTATAAATACAAGTTCAGAAGACAAAAAACGGGTCCAACACCAATTAAAGCATAACGCTTACAAACACTTTTCTATTTTCAGCAAAGTAACCTATCGAGTACCTTGTGCTCAAACTCCATTCAAACTCATTCTATCAAGTAGTTTGGATTTTTACTTTTCTTATAATCAACTTTATTATCCCGGTGTAATAAAGTTACGTTTTCTTTTACGTTCCAATTCCTAGACGACTAGGAAATTTTAAATCCACGACCGTGTGGCAAACTACAAACCTCCTTGTGATCTTTAACTTTTGGGTCACACGCAATCGCTTACACGTTAGAAGTCAAGATTCACGGGAATCTTCATCAAAAGTTAGGCGCTACAAGTCTTGGTACGCTCGCGCTCAACGCATTCACGCATTCTGCCAAAAACGAGAGTTTTCAGTATGTTGCAACAAATGGCTAAAAAGGACTTCACAGTTACAGACCTAAAATCATTAAGAAGTGAAAAAATTAATGGAGCGTCTTATTTCTCAAGTTAATCCCATTGAATATCTTGCTTCGAATGTCATCTCTGATACTTAAATCTTTCTTTAACAGGTGCACGTTCCCAGGCCCAAGTCCGAAATCAGATGGAGAACCTCCAAGTACCTCAACAACCCGCCGGGCCGAATCTTCATCCTCCTCTTTACCCTCACTCTAGGCTGGCCACTGTACCTAATGATGAACATCAAAGGCCGGAAGTACGACCGGTTCGCCTGCCACTACGACCCCTACAGCCCAATCTACTCAAACAGCGAGCGGGCCCAAATCTTCCTTTCAGACGCGGGGAACCTAGCCGTCGGTCTCGTGCTTTATAAGCTAGCAGCAGCAAAAGGCCTGACTTGGGTCCTCTCTATATACGGAGTCCCGCTTCTCATTGTGAACGGGTTTGTCGTTGTGATAACTTTTTTACATCACACTCACCCGGCCTTGCCCCGCTACGACTCGTCCGAGTGGGACTGGTTCAGGGGGCCCTCTCGACCGTCCACGGAATTTTAAACAAAGTGTTCCACAATATTACGGACACTCACGTGGTCCATCATTTGTTTTCGACCATGCCGCATTACCACGCGGTGGAGGCAACCAAGGCGATCAGGCCGATTCTGGGGGATTATTATAAGTTCGATGGGACACCGTTTGTGAAGGCGATTTGGCGGGATTTCAAGGAGTGTGTTTATGTTGAGGCTGATGATGGTGGCCAGAAAGGTGTTTTTTGGTACAACAATAAGCTTTGATCTTGGGTCCCCTTCCCCCTTGGGAAGTTTAGGTTATTTATTATACATGGCTTTGTGATGGAACCCTAATAATTTTACCGGATGATGAACTGTTGGTGATGGTCACTTGGATGATGTTAGCCATTTTAGTTGTTCTATGGGAATGAATAATAAATTATGCCTCCAACTAAGAGAAATTATAGTAATGTGATTCTCGTTCAAGGTTTTTGGAGAGATTTTACTCTTTCTGTCGCACTCAATTCTAACAAGAGAACATGATTCAATGTAGGTTTTGATTGTTTTTTTATAAACCCTAAAAGCAGAAATATTATGTTTCAATTTTTTGTCGAAAGAAAAAGAGAACATGTTTGGTGCGATTGTGGGAAAACTGGGAAGTCCCAAACGGTTGCCTGACATTTCGCGGAGAACCACCTAGCTTCGGCTTTGAGTTGCATCTTCGAGTATTATTTTATGGCCAGAGTCCTACTCACGGCGACTTGAACGAATCGGGAGCACAGGTCTCCGCAAAGAAGTAAAACCATCTATGGGGCTGACGCTTGCCGAGCTCGAAAGTTCAAGGATGCCAGGTAACCTGATGGGAGACGACAAGGGAATCGACGACCAAAGTCCCAGTGAACGACAGCCATAACTATAACAGTCCTAACTAAAGTAGCAAAATGTTCTGACCCACACATAGGTAGTGGTTGAAAGTGGCGGGAATAGGTAGGGAATTCGCTAGAGTTGAATGCCAGCTGCGGTGATGGGAGATAGGATGTAGTTGTCATCCGCCCTTCACTGGCCTGAGGTGGTGGGTGAGGGTGCAGTATGCCACCAGTATTATCACAAAAATGGCAAAGTTCAACCAAATCTCGACATGGTTTTTCATAAAAGCCAAACCACTAAACATATGTTCAGTGAGAGACAAGAATTTTAAATGACAGAATAGCAAAAAGCAAAGAGACAAATAAACGCTTGAAACAAATAACAAAGAAAAAGCTTTTTACTCAATTATTTCGGGAAGGAATAATTGATGTTTACTCTATAATGGTTGTACATGCATGCATTGTGATTTAGATTGGGGAAAGCAGTACTCGTATTAAGCGAACAAACTGTTCTAACTTTCATATTCTGCCGTGGATTCTGCCAAGGAAGACGGAGGAGTATCCAACCTTGTAAGAACTTCCGGTAGTCCAGAACTGTCTCTTATTATCTGCAGCAACGCCACGACGACGTAGAAACGTAGCACGAGTTAAGAAAACCACAAATCATTTGAATTTTATTTTATCATTAAGTGCACAATAGATTTTAACGCATGTGTAGCAGCAAGATACTCGAAATCAGATGCCAGAAAACAAAACAGTTTTATCTGACTGTCGCTTCTCGGTTAATTTCGATGATTCAAAGATTATACGCTTTCTTCGAGTTAATATTAGAGAAATGCCTCACCTCATAATGAATCCCTACGACAAACTGATGGGACATGCTAAAACACGTTATTTTAGTTTGACACATAATACCAAGAATTTCCAAAAGTTCAAGTCAGATGAGGCGATGAGGCAAGGTTTCACATCACACAGAATAAAGTCTTGGGAGATTAATTCTTTCTACCTTATGTGAAAACCACAAGTTTCTGCCACCGCCATTTCTCAGTCCCAATGTGCATTTACTGTAGTAATCTGAATCGTTTATCTTGTAACACCCACAGAGTAGTATATCCACACAAGAAATTAGCTTTTTGATCAAACATCGTAAATATATCAAAAACTGAATTTTTGTTTGTAAAATGGATGGTCTGATTCTTTAAAGTTAAAATGTCTATGGCCATCTACTTTATAAACCATAAGTCAATTTTTGATAAACCTAGCAATGTCCGATCCAAATATCCAATTGCTTGGTCGCGTGGATATACTACTCTGCGGGTCCTATAAGATGAACGGTTCAGATAACTACAATGAACGCACTGTGGGGCCAACAATAGGTGGTGGAAATCGTGGGTTTCCACCTAAGGAACAACAACAACAACAATAACAAAACCCATGTAGTCCTCAATCATTGGGGGTATGAGCAGTTAAGGAACAAATTATTTAATCTCAAATCTTGGATAGTTAAAAGATAGGATCACTCTGGAAAGGAAACAGAGTACCTTGTCCTTATGTGGACTTGATGGTCAGGATCAACATTAGCTTGGTGGGACATGTAAAAAGGATAGGGTCCCCAGCAACAACATAGAAATTACGGAGAGCCTTAATGGACAAAGGACTTAAGTAGGATTTAAGGGGCACAAAACATATTTCAGAAGAGAATATTTCAATTTTTCAAACCAATTGGGGAAAGACATCACGGAGAAATGAAATTTTAGCTTTTTCCAAAGAACTCTTGTTCAATAGCCTGCCGTACATTTTTTGGCAGTGTTAAAAAATTGGCGATCTTACTGGTTCGAAAGAGTGTTCAGTTTTCTTCAGAAAATGCACCTATACCCTTGAATTTATCATGAAGAGCAATGATTCCAAGAATGAGAGGGAATGACACTATCAAGCTTAAAATGCAACTAAAAGGGGAATGGTAGAACAAAGAGTAGATGTAAGTGACATCAGCAGTAATAACAGGAAAACCTTTTGAAGGTAGTATTCTGCATTATCATCTTTTATACTACATGAAACTGAAGGGCATCAACAGTTGCAAACTTACCAGAATCTCTTCATCAAGATATGAAATCATGAATAGTCTCTGGAATGTCCCGCCTAAGGCCAAGGAAAAAGTAGAGCTTAGATTGGGACCATAAAGATAAGGGGAAAAACATTAAGGAAAGGACTTAACCAGGCTACCATGATTGCCTAAGAATTTTCCATTCGCTTATATTTCTTCTCAAAGGAGAGGTCAGTTTAACATTCATGATGAACAACATGACTGTTGAGACACTTGAAACAATGTCATTATCAGTCAAATGTATGACACAAATGGTTGACTGTTCAGAGTCTTCAGACACTTCAAAAAGCAGTTTTAGTGAAGGGAAAAAACCGAGACACTTCAAACAGTGTATGCAGGCAAGAGGAGAAGAAAGTAATATGAATGAAGGTCGGACACAAAAAGATTGTCTAACAAAAGCTGTTATACTGAAGGGAAAAAAGCGTGTACTGCTACAAAAGTGAGAATCCAGAACCAAGGTTCCGCATGTGATAACCATGTGCTGGGCCTACATAAGATCCAAACTATGAAAAACCCACATAACACATACCTAAAGAATGAGTAGAGTTCCTCTTAAAACTTGAAATGCTCTAGGTGGTCAAATATGCACAAGACTACTGTAAACTGAGAAAACCCAAGTTAACAGAAAAAATAGAAGTGCTTACTCAAAGGAACTTTCAGCCCCCTGGCCACTGCATCCCTTATAGAACCAGGAAGCTGCTGTACTGTGCTGACTGCCTGACCAAATGCACCTCTTAGCTGTTCAGGTACTGATTCTTCATCAACTTTTGGTAATTCCAGAACTGCTTCAACATATTCCTCTTTCATTCTAAGCGGTCCCTCAACGGATAACTGGGTAGAAACAACGAATTTGCTTTCTACCTTCACTCAACAAGAAATATGTCATTAGTGAGTCTACATATTACCAGGAGTTTACTGATAACAGGCAACTATAACAAGCTCTAAGAGACATATGTGCTGATGGTTTATATGATGGCATTTTAATATTGAGCTCATACTATAACAAAAACATAAAGAAAGGTGATACTGCCAGACTTAACTTCTATAGTGGGCTCAGAGGTCATCTCCCCAATTGGGCTGAACAATACAGCTCACAGAGGCCAGGTTGCCGCTGAGCCTGGGACGCACAACTGTTGGGCCTAGCCGAACGATTGGGCTAGGTCTCCTAACTGGTCCGGATCCTCTTATCTCACCTAGGTCTGCTCTGCCGCCTTATCCCTATCGTTCGCTTCAAGTAAACCCGATCGGTATGAACCGCGTAGTTGATGGAAAGCAGTTCAAGCAAAGTAGGGATGGCATTCGGGTAATTCGGGGCGGATATTGGCATATCCGTACCCGATCCCCGAAACCGAAAGCCGAACCAAATCCGCCCCGATACCCGAACGGGGAGGGGAAGAATGAACCGTAACCGAACCAAACGGGGTTCGGGGAATCCCCGAACCCGAATGGGTAACCGATTATTACGAGAGAGAGAGAGAGAGAGAGAGAGAGAATATGCAGATCTATAATCTCTGTAAGCTAATCAAGCAGCAGATCTCATTGACCAAAACAAACACCAACTTCGATCGATTAAATAAACGTATATGGAACAGAAATGAAACTTGTAGTTCTGTTGGGCGGACCTGGGTTTCTCGGGCTCAGTTTGAGAGATGATCGACGAGACGACATCAGCTTTCCTCACCTCTTCGTAGTGATGATGATGGACGGCGAGATGAGTGCCTGAAGTGATGAAGATCGGCGGCGACTCGGCGAGAGAGGTGAGGCTGATCGACGGCATGAGGCGAGAGGGGTGAGGCTGATCGATTGGCAGCGTAGGACCTGGAGGATGACCGGTAGGAAATTAGGAATTGTAGAGGGAGAGAGAGGAGAGGAGAGAGAGAGACCTCAGAATGATTTTTTTGCTTGGCACCCAAATTGATTTTCGCCCCTTTCTTGGCTCTGAGAAGTGGGAAATGAACTGGAGCCCCAAACCCTAACTCACGAGTATGTGTGTATATATATATGTAGGGGTATTTTTGTAAATAACCTGTTTCGGTTCGGTTACGGTTCGGTTCGGGTATCGGTTCGGTTATCAGCTGAACCGTAACCGAACCGAACCCGTTCGGTTATCTCCCACCTTCCACCATATCCGCACCAACGGAGAATTTTTCGATTATGGTTCGGGGAAAAAATGCGGTTACGGTTCGGATACCCATTCGGTTCGGTCGAGATTGCCATCCCTAAAGCAAAGTGAACAAAAGTGTCCCCCTTGGTACTGTTAGAATATAGTATTAGTAGTAGTCCCACATTGCTTAGTTTACTTATTTAATATGTGAATCGTCTATATAAATAAGATTGTTATGTGCTAGGGTTATTAACACCCTAGACACTTTTCCTTCCTAAACATGGTATCAGAGCCGGGTTCACCATCCACCTTAGATATACATAACCCTAGTAGTTGTACATAATCCCTAAAATCACAACCCTAATCCTGGCCTCTATCTTAACCCTAATGTCTTCCACCCATCGAAATCCCAAATCGGACACTTAACTAAAATCTATAGCCATTAACCACCGTTCACCGATTACTGTTCACCATCGGCATTGTTCACAGATACTGTTCAACATCGGCACTGTTCACAGATTACTATTTACTGATTACTGTTCATCGTCGTTACTGTTCATCACCACTGTTCATCACCATGAGTGACCAGCCATCACTCATGGTTAGTCAGATCTGTTCTATGATTCTACTTTTGGTTGCCGAAGGTATTTTCGTATTGATATTGTTGGTAGTTGTTTGATGCTTATTTTAGTTGGTGGAATATTATTGGTTGATCATTTAGTTGCCTCTCATTGCACAGTGACATATTTGCAATGAAATCTGATTCTGATTCTGCTTCCGCTGTCTCTAGTGCGTGTGGTTCTTCATTTAGCTATGGTCATGGTCGCAGCTATGATTCCGAATATCGTGGTCTGGTTTTTGGCCATGCTTTTGGTGAGCGTGGTAACATATATTATTTTGTCATCTCGTTCGTTGATCGTCTTGATCGTTGGTCGTTGAATTCGTTCATTGATTCGTTGGTCGTTGAATTCGTTCGTTGGTAGTTGGTCGTTGATTCGTTGGTCGTTAAATTCGTTCGTTGGTCGTTGAAATCGTTGAAGTTGAAGTTGGTTGGTCGTTGAAGTCGTTTCGTTCGTTGAAATCGTTGAAGTCATTTTGTTGGTTGAAGTCGTTTTGTTGGTTGAAGTCATTCGTTGGTCGTTGCTATTGAAAGTTGTTTCATTGTTTTAACAAGTTGGTTGTTTTTTGTTATTGTTGTTAGTAGGCGAGGTAATTGTTTTGTTGGTTGATATGTAACAAGCTGGAGACTTGCAGGGGAGTGTAGAATATAGTATTAGTAGTAATCCCACATTACTTAGTTTACTTATTTAATATGTGAGTTGTCTATATAAATTAGATTGTTATGCGCTATGGTTATTAACACCCTACACACTTTTCCTTCCTAAACAACATGTCATACGTGACGTCAACTGAACCAGTTATCGCACGTGCCGAGCACAGGTATGCTTGGAGGACAAGTTTGAAGGTTCTATATAACGAGGAAGGATAAACCCTAAAAGGTACGTCGTTCACACTTACCCTTCCTTGCATCGCCTCCTCCTCTGGTCACTTACTTAACCATCGGAGTGCCTTCCCGGTCACCCCCGACCGGTCAGGTGCTAACGGTTGGTGTTCCTTATGTAAAGCCCTTGGCAGACTACTAGCCTAATACCTTGATGAGTCCCCTTCTAATAAGAACCACCTCATTTTATTAAAATGAGAACCTCCCTTTCTCGATTGAATTTTGATGATCCGAGCCGTTCAATGTGTTCAGAACGTGATTTTAAGGGTATCCACGTGAAATCAGCCAAAAAAAAAAAAAGATCGGAAAGAACTTCATCCGAGCAGTTTTTGTTTAAATTTTATCGAACGGTTCAAATAAAAATTGCTCAAATCAAGCCCTTCCTGGTACCCTTAAAATCACGTTCTGAACACATTGAATGGCTCGGATCATCAAAATTCAATCGGGAAAGGGAAGAAATGGGGTGGTCCGCATTTTAGGTCCTCATTTTAAGGTCCTTACTTGAAGATTTCTGATACCTTGATTATAAATCCACAAGCCACACCACATAGCCCAAAATGCTTAAGTCAAAGTATTAGTAGTAGCCCACATGGTTTGTTATATACCCAAGATCATCCATGTAAACTACCGATGTGGGACGGGGTGTTACACCTTGTGTAGCTCAGGTTGAGCCACACCACCTGAGCCCAATCCGAACTCGAGTTTCACTAGAGCGTTCACCGGTTATTTCAATTCACTAGAGGTTGCAGCCTACAAAAACGCTTTCATTTTTTTTGCGCCCTCAAATGTACAATGGATGGAACTCATGGCTTGCGTGATTAATGGTTATAAAAAATTGGAAAATACAGTCACAATGAACAAGAAGACACAACGGGCATACTAAAGCTCTGCGAAATAGGAATAATCCATCATGTAGTTCCATCATTCACTGTTAGGCACTAGTCCCATGAACATTTTCCAATACCACTACTCATAGTGCTCATGCCCTTTTCATCTTTTTTTCGAATGCTTATTTCCTTCACCTTTATATTTCACCTTCTGGGGATGGGTTCCATTAATGGAAGACGCAAAACATATCACTTGAACATATTTTTGTTCTTTTAACATAATGACTCGTACCATGATACCGGAACTAATATCCATATAACCCTTTTTTAAATAAAAAGGCCAAAAGTGCATCGATCAAAATAAAGCATATGGGCTTTCCAACATAAAGTAATTGAAGCAAACAGCTAGGCACTAATCACCCCCACACTAGCATGCTGCATGCGACTGAATAACTGCAAAGTTGGATGTATGAATAATTAAAATACTCTTTTAAATACTTAGGATACCAAAAGCAATGCAGTTCATGAATTTGGCCAATAATCCAGGCTCCAGCAAAAGCTTCCGATGAGATTTGAAACAATAAAGAATCTTGGATCAATCTAGAAAAGGAAACACAGGACCATCAAAATAGGTAACTGTAAATCATATCTACTTCACAAACAAGTACCAACCCAAACTTAGAAGAAGTCAGAGATTTATTCTCTGCAGATTTAAACAGTTGGGAAGAAGCCCATAGCAACAAGTACTTCTTGGAAGAAACACGGGAGATAATTAAAATCTTGCACAGTCTTGCTGCTGCTACTGAGCAGTCATCTAGAAGCGTTTCCCAATCTTCTCAAGACAATGAGGGATCATCGATAGAGACCGAGCAGGGATCTCTTTGGTTTCCAGTAGTATATATTTGGTGGTCTGCGTATAATTATCTTTACAACCCATTTTGTATTTTCTGGTTGGCAATTTTATAATTTGAAGATCCCTTTGTCATCATATAGGTTCTCGAAGTTATAGACTAATTAAAATTCCCAAAATTACACAACTCAGGTGTTCAACAAGGCTCTTTCTATTATAAATCATGGCTGTGAGCAGAAATACAATAAATGAGAAATATCTCAAAAGACTTACCGAGTTCAACAGTCTCATGATCGCTGTTATTTTGGCATATCGATCTTTGATCACGATATCCATTTTTGACAAATTGGCCAGTGTAGGCGGAAATCTCCTGTTGCAGCATGAAGTTTGCACCAAAATATTAGACGCCATTGTATTCTATCAAATTCCAAGTATGCACTTACATTAATTACATAAAATACCCCATTTTAGAGGTATATTTGGACATCCGTCAGATTCAAAAGAAGAGACAGTACTCACTGAAAAATGAATCTAGCCGCAAATAGTCCTGGGCTTCCAGATCCAAACCACTCAAAATTCCACTGCCCTTCCAGAAATGACGACCTGGATAACTGAACGCAAAATAAACATCGCACACCAAATCTTGATACATCAAATTGCTTTGTTAGAATAAGCACCTACGTTGTTGGCCGAGGTGATGGATTGAGCCTTTCAAGACCAATTATCCTCTCATTCACATCAATCCGCTGCATATCTGTAGTTTTTCCAGTAACTAAAGCTTCAAATCCTCCAGCATCTTTAAACTGAAACAAACATTACAGGAAACATACTCATAAAAGTTTTAAGTTCAGAAGTTGGTTGATATCACCAATGTACACCATGGAAGGAATAGTTTTATTCAACCACAGCATGAATTTGGAAATAACCCCCCATTAATCAACTGGATTGCCAATTCATTACAAACCAAACAAATCAAATCAAGAAACAACGTTTTGCTCTTCTGATAGAAAAGTAGGAGTTTTGATGCATGAAAGAAATGTTGCATAATGTATACATTTGGGTTTCCATGTTCTTCCCCCTTGCTCACAGCGGTTGGATCTGCACAATAGGACTAGAACAAAAAGGACAAACGTAGATGGGGTTTTCTATTCTCTGCCTAGAGGTATCAAATGGGTCGTGTCGTGCCGGCCCAAACCATTTATTTCTTATTACGGAAAGTTATGCTCTTTTTTTTCTTTTTTTAACTTATCAGCGTAAAGTTATGCTATTTCTCGGATTAAAAAAAAAAGGATGTGGATAATTTTTCAATATCTTCGCAACAATTTAAAGATATCAAATACTCTTACTTTTTTTAAAAAAAAATCCATGTCAAAATTTTCAAAAAGCTACACGCAAAAATTGCTTTATTTCTATCCAAAATGCGATACGAACTTTGCGTGATGAATCGGATGATGTAAAACGTAAACCTTTTAAGTAAGAAAGATTCAGTTGAGTAACTAACAAAACAAACCAAATCAAACCAAATCGAGCCTTGTGTCCCAATTAGTTGAGTAACTAACCAAAAGAATAAGAAAAACGACAGCTCTAATTTAAAGGTTACTAGTATATATTTTCCAAATGGAACCACAAATTGAAGACTCACGGCGAGGAGTAGCGATTCCTTGGCAGAGAGTCTCTCCATTTCCTTAGCATAAGCGGCCGAAGCTCCTTGCACGGCCGCCTGCTGGACCATTACCCTGCAAACTCCACAATCCTCCGCCTTTCGCACCATTTTCCGACGATAGGGAAATCTCCGACCACTCTCAGGGAAGGCAGCGACAGAGAACGACGAAGTGGAAGAAGACGGGTGCGAGAGGCGGCGGGAACGGAGTCCGGGGCACGCGGCGGGGACTAGACCTTGGATTGAAGAAGCCATTGCAGGAGAAACTGAAACCCTAGGTTGTGGGGAAGGAAGGACGAGTTTGATGGTTTTGACGGTGAGAGTTTCGAAGGACTGGAGGAGAACCAGAGAGAAGGAAGGTAGTAATCTCTGTTGAAGGACAAATACTTTTTTAATTTTTTTTAACAAATAGTATTTGTTAAAAAAAAAGCCATTACTATAGTCACGTTTTCTTGTTTTTATATTGGTACTATAGACTATAGTCATGTGTTCCGGTCGGCTTAGGTTTATACCCGGACTAATTTCATCACAGGAAGGATATTGTATCGGAATTTGCAAAAAATTACTTTCTTCTTCGGTTGAATGTCAGTAATCGAACTTGAACAATCGTACGGGAGCACACGAGCTTGGTGGTTTTGATGGTGGGAGACAAAATAAAAAATTTCATTAAATTTTTGTTGGTAATTTGGTATTATGATAGTATGTTCAGGCTGGCTTAAATTTACCTCGGCTAATTTCATTACAAGAAGGCCATTGTATCAGAACTAGAGAATTTGCAAGAAATTACCTTTTTTTACGATTGAATGTCAATAATTTGAACCTTAGCAATTGTATTTCACAAGGACTTCAAGACATGAGCAGGGTAAAGTACATACTAAGGCCAATTAGAGTGTTTTTTTTTTTTTTTTTTGCATCTTTCACTAGCTAAAATACCTAAGTAGGGTTGGAGATGTTCTACAAATAAGATGATATGCAGCCCTAAGAGCATCTCCAATAGAGGTAGTACAATTTTATACCAAAAATAGTTTCAGTGATACATGTGGCAAATTGAAGAAGCAATTACAACAAGTGCGTTCCAAGAGAGTCTTCAAACTTTAAAATTTTTTTCTTTATTTTTATTTTAAGGGACCACTTTGTTAAAAAAAAAAAAAAAAAAATTGATTAGCTCACCAATAAAAAAATAAAATTTTTGATGACATGAAAGTTTGAGGATTTATTTCTCAGTCTTCAAACTTGAAGAGATAGAGCTACACCAAAATGGTGTAGCAAGTTTGCTATTTCCGCTGGAGTGGATTTGGTAACATAGCTCTTCAAATATGGTTAATTTAGTTTTGGTTTTGCTATCTCCCTTACAAAGTGAGGCTCTAGCTCCTAACCAAGGTGAGACTAAGCACTTGGTATATTACATAATCCTTGTTTAACATAAAGATTGATTATTTCTTCAATAGAATGTTAGTAATTTTTTGTTTATTTAATTTTTCCAATAACGGGGCCACTAGTTGGACGTAGTGTGTAATTGTGGACTTATGTTTAGTTTGATATAATTCAGATGCTTTTATTCTCCAACCACTTGGATTAAAAAAATATATATATATGAATCAATTGAAATCAACTCAGTTGGCCACCTTCATGTACTTCTAAATGGGAGGTCATGGGGCTGATAATTGCCAAAAAGAAAAAGAAAATTGTTTCTTTTCCTAAATGAGGATTCTTTTTGTTTACTTATTTGTCCTCTTAATCGGCAATTTAGGCTTGGTGCCATCGTGGTTGATGTACTCATATTTAATCCTTGCATTTTCTACCGCTTGCTCAGAAAAATGTCCGAGGAACAAATTCTTTCTAAATTACCCTTTTATATTTAAGTTCAACACTTTATTTTTTTCGAATAAAAATATAACAAAAAACAAGTTGAAACAGGATATCCTCTTTTGGGACCTTGTTCTACGGGTCCCTTTGTTTGTTAGGACGTGAGTGTCAGATTGGAAAATCTATCTCTATCTATCTATCTATAAAAAAAAATAAAAAAAATCATACATTCGGTGTTTGATGAAAATCTTTATGGGTCAATGTCTAATGAAGTATGAAAATTTAATATTTAATAGAATGAGGGGTATGATATTATTAATCTCATTGTTATTTTCTATTGGGCTATAACCATCACGAGATTGTTTGTATTGTCGAACAACTGAGCCCTATTTATAAATATTTGTCGATTTACGGGAACAAAGGGTACTCTGAAACTCTCTATAGCGAATAGATAGAATATAAATTAAAGATTTTTGTAAAGTTTCCAATTTTTGTGTGAACTTTGCCACTTTGGAACAACTAATGGCGACTTTGCTTCGCTGATGCATCAATGAATTAAGTTAAAAATCAAGAGTAAATGACGAGCCGCTCCTAATTTTGGGCTTGTTGGCCCGCAAGGTCCTGTTCCCCAAAAGTGCAATTCCCTCCAAGTCTCTTGACTATGATTTTACTTATTCACCCTCCGCATATGGGACGCAAGCTCCAAGGGCTGCGTCAACATTAGTATACAACCATTCTCTTTAATATATCTATTTTGTTTTTTCTGTTGACTTTGTATTTAAGTTGTAAATTTGTTCTCTTTTTAACAATAATATTGCTATTGGTGAGTTTTACAAAATGAGGGCGGCGTGGTTGTGGTGGCGGTGGTGGTGGTGGTGGTGACGGTGTTGGAGATGGTGGAGTGGTGGTGGTGGTGGTGGTGGTGATGGTTGTGGTAGCGGCGTGGTGGTGGTTATTGTGGTGGCGGTGGCGGTGGTAGTGGCGGCTACGTGGTGGTGGTGTGAGAGGTTGTATAGGCCGACTGTTAATTAACACTGTTAATTGTGGTGGTGGCAGTGGTGGTGGTGACGGCGGCGTGGTTGTGGTGATGTGGTGGTGACGGTGTTGGTGATGGTAGAGTGGTGGTGGTGGTGGTTGTGGTAGCGGCGTGGTGGTGGTTATTGTGGTGGCGGTGGTGGTGGTGTAGGAGGTTGAATGGGCCGACTGTTTATTAACACTGTTAATTGTTGTGTGAATTTATATGAAAATTAACACTGTTAATTTAGACAAAATTTAATACTGTTAATTGTGGTGGTGGTGATGGTGGTGACGGCGGCGTGGTGATGGTGGTGACGGCGGCGTGGTTATGGTGGCGGCGGAGGTGGTGGTGGTGGTGGTGTTGGTGATGGTGGAGTGGTGATTGTGGTAGCGGCGTGATGGTGGTCATTGTGGTGGCGGCAACGTGGTGGTGGTGTATGAGGTTGTATGGGCCGACTGTTAATTAACACTGTTAATTTAGACCAAAATTAACACTGTTAATTGTGGTGGCGGTGGTGGTGATGGGGGAGTGGTGGTGATGGATTAACAGTGTTAATCCGGGTATTAACACCACAATTAACAGTGTTAATCCGGGTATTAACACTGTTAATTGGGATGTGAATTTAGACGAAAATTAACACTGTTAATCGTGATGGATTAACACTGTTAATCCGGGTATTAACACTGTTAATTGTGGTGCTGGAGTGGTGGCGGTGGCGGTGGCGGTGGTAGTATGGTGGTGGTGGTGGTGGCGGCGGCGTTGTGGTGGTGGTGGCGGCGTTGTGGTGGTGATGGTGGCGTGGTGGTGATGGTGGCATGGTGGTGGTGGCGGCGACGTGGTAGTGGCGGCGGCGGCGACGGCGGCATGGTGGTGGTGGTGGTGACGTAATGGTGGTGGTGGTGGTGGTGTTGCGGTGGTGGTGGTGGTGGCGATGGTGATGGTATTGTGGTTGTGGTGGTGGTGGTGGTGGCGGTGTTGTGGTGGTGGCGGTGGTGGTGGTGTTGTGGTGGTGGTGGTGGTGGCGGTGTTGTTGTGGTGGTGGTGGTGGCGGTGTTGTTGTGGTGGTGGTGGCGGCGACGACGGCGGTGGCATGGTGGTGGTGGTGTTGTTGTGGTGGTGGTGGCGGCGACGACGGCGGTGGCATGGTGGTGGTGGTGGTGGTGGTGGCGGTGTTGTTGTGGTGGTGGTGGTGGTGTTGTGGCGGTGGTGGTGGTGGCGATGTTGTGGTGGTGGCGGTGGCGGTGTTGTGGTGGTGGTGGTGGTGGCGGGGTGGTGGTGGCGGAAGTGGTGGTGGTGGTGGAGTGGTGGTGGCGGCGACGACGGCGGTGGCATGGTGGTGGTGGTGGCGGCGTTGTGGTTGTGGTGGTGGTGGTGGTGGTGGCGGTGTTGTGGTGGTGGTGGCGGAAGTGGTGGTGGTGGTGGTGGTGGCGGCGACGGCGGTGGTGGCGGCGGCGGCGTTGGGGTGGTGGCGGCGAAGTGGTGGTGGTGGCTAAGTGGTGGTGGCGGCGGCTGTGGCGGCGACGTCGTGGTGGTGGTGGTGTGGTGGTGGCTGGATCGTCTCTCTCAAATCGCATCTTTTTTGCGAGGGGTATTTTTGTCAACAAAGTAATGAAGAGGACCTACTGGACTATAGGCTATTTGGGCAGGACATAGTGGGCTATTCTTCACCCAGACAGAACCGGCCAGGAAGTTGCTCTTTAATCAAAGGATAAAATTGGAAAGTCAAGTGGGCTAAACCTAGCCCATTGAGTGAATGGAATAAGAGTGTGAGAAACAGATAGGGATTTATGACGAAGTGACCGGGAAAGAGTTGGGCCCGAAGTTTCATATTTGACAACAAAATGAGAATCAGAATGTGTGAATTAAATTGAGAAATTCAAATGAGATAAAAAGCAAGTCCCAATTAGATCTCCCTACATTTTAGGATTACAAACAATTCACCAGTTAACTAAGGTGAGTGTAATTTAGTCATGACAACCTCGATAAAGCATCCAATATAATTATACGACGATCCTCCTTTCTCAACGACAGTCTTGCTCTTTTCGCTCATTTCCTTCACCTCTTGCGTGATTTCTTCACGGCTTTTGTTCTCATTCTCCATCAATTTCCTTACCCCATTCTCTATCTCATTCGCCGTCACTAAATTAACCTTAGTAGTTAAAATCCTTCATGTAGTCCAAATTTATCTCGACAAGCTAACCCCGATTCTCTCACCAATCGAAACGCATTTATTTGTTGTTCAACATATAACGGCCATGTGGCCATCGGCACTTCGCAACATAAGCTCTCCAAAGTCAAGTTCCACCTGCAGTGTGACATGAATCCACCCACCGCCTTGTGGGACAGCACCGCGACCTATGGGGCCCACTCAATCACTTTCCCAATCTCTTTTATACGTTCCAAGAACCCTTCTGGTAGAACTTGGTTCAAGTCTTGGTACTCACCCAGCATCGTTAGTTTGCCCTTTTGCGGAGGTTGTCAGACGGACCACAAGAATCGATGCCCGCTTTGCTCCAAAGCATGTGCTATCTCCCTCTCCCGTAATGGCAGAACTAGAGTTTTTTTTTAAGGTTAATTATTAATACTGAAAATTCTTGGTACCCATTTGTACTTGGCAAAGTGAAATGTACAGTGGGAATTTTTTTTTGTCAATTAATAGAAAGGAATAAGAGAAGGGGTGTTGCAATTCGAAAAAAAAAAGATTTAGAAAGAACATGTCCTTCATTTTTTTTTTGAAGGGGTGCCCTTATATAAATAGTTAAAAGATGCTTTTAATTTTTAGTAAATAGGTTATTCACCAATATTTAGACGCAACAAAATTGAAAAACAACAAACAAATACAATTATGTAAATAACTAATGTGCAAAGCCCCAATGTGTTGGTGGGTTTACTTCTCACATAATTGACCAAGGTTCGGTTCTTCGGGTGATGATGTAAGAAAATAATTTCTTTACTTTCTTGCAAATTTCTTAGTCCCAGAGTGGATGATCTACTTTTGATCGAACCGAAAAAGAGATTAATTAAAGGTGCCCGTAAATTATCTCGAACACTCCCAACATTCTAAACAAAAAACAATGAACACCAATAAGTTAATAATACAAAGATATACGGAGTAACTTATGGAGTAGCGTAAAGCAAATTATGAAATAAATAATTAATAATATAAGGAGAGCCTTTTGGAGAAACTGGAGCACTGAATAATTTTTCAAAAGATGGAAGACAATTAGGCAAGTTAGTGGTTGTACTCGTTACAATTTGGAAGCACGATACTTGTGATTAACTTGCTCTTAGATTGAGAGAGAGAGCACGAGCACTTTCTTCACGCTCAAAACATCTCCCTCTCCCATGGACCTTCTCGCCCAAGCTTCTCAACTTTACCTGGAAGACAATTTCGCAAGCGCCGCCAGTATCTATACTCACGTACTCGCCCTTGTCGCTGTCTTCTTAGATTGTGCTCAAGCGTTCACGTTTACATTTATTGAATGTCTTTGGATAATTCAATAGCCTAATTGCTCAATTTATACAGTCCCGCGCTTTTCCATTAGAAGGATTACGTATGTCGTTGCGAAGGCAGCCCTCTAGATTGGCATTGAGTTAGTTGACGAGAGCTCAAGGAATGAGCTGATTGCACAGTGCGACTTATATATTCCAGGTATGTTTGATTGTTTGCGGCCTAAATTGGTCAGAACTCTTCGTATTCTTTCCTCCCCTTCCTTTGACAAATGTTGTGATCACCTTGTCACCATTCCGTCTGATCCTGATGGTCTGTAACTCGGGCCTTCGTTAGCATACTTGGCAAAGTAGGTTTCTAGCCCAAGGCATCCACTCTGCTGGTTGTACAACATTTGCCAAATTTGACTCCGTTATGACAGCTCTCCAATAGGTATTCTACGGCCGGCCCAAGTACATTGGGTTATGAACCTCGTAGGGTAGAGCTTGCCTTTCAGGACGATTCGACAATTTTGAATGTCCATGCTGGTTCCAAGGGCCGCCTTTGCATTCAATTTATCGGTGACACTTGTGCCCTAGCTACTATGCTTTTGTATGGCTTGATCTTCAGCTTGCTTGAGCAAATGAAAACGAGATTAATATTGCAGAAAAATAATGTCATATTAGTGATAAAAATGACAGAGCTCTACTACACAGTTACTTTGTGCTACCCTTTCCTATTTATGAGGAGTAGGGAAAATTTCTAGACAAGGATTCCTATGAAACAATACCAAAAGGTTCTAGAGAAACCGTGAATTATCTGTCATATATATTTTATAGACCAGTAGAGTTCGGTGTATTTTGGAAGAATCCAGAATATTCTAGTGAAATCCAGAAGCATTCGGAGAGTCAGTGGTTACTCTCGCAAGTCGCAAACTGCGCCCTACATCAAATGAACCAAATCCTCGCACCCCACCAGGTTGTTTAATTTGTTCCAACTTCCAAGATCCACTAGCTTGAATACTTCTCGTTATTTTTATGAATTTGTTCGTGGTTCATTCATTCACTATAATATTTCGTGGGTGGTGGTGTGTTGATATTTTTAACTAGTTTAATAAAAAAATATATATAGTTTAAAAGAATTATTGGTTGCATTAGGCAGGGTAAGGGTAAGACAAATATTGGATTGAGATTTGGTTGCATCATATACTCCTTCATGCGTACTTTGGTCTCAACTTAGTTACTTGTGTAGAGTAGTTCAAGTCGAGCCAGCACGATTTCTAGTAGCCATGCATGTGGGAGTTTTGATCCATCGGATGGTTCTTGTCTCGCTTGTTGCAAACGTCATGAATTTCCTTTAAAGAAGCGAGATATCTGTGCCTCAGTCTGATTTTTTGTATTCCATCTATTTTGGATAATTGTATAATCAGCCCGTTTACTCGCACTTGAAATCTAGAGTAATTTATTTAGTTTATTTGCGTTAAAAAAATAAAAAGAAAAGAAGAGCTGATGAATAGTATTTATTACCAATTATGAATAATTCCTTATTTGGCTTTTCTAACTTATTTCACCCAAAAAAATTAGATTTTTTATGCAACGGCCGGCCTTTTTAATAAAAAATTAAAACTCCAAAATACGCGGTATTTTATACTTGCCCCATTCTCTCAATAATCATTTACGGAGTAATTGATATTCGTCTTGGGCCTTGTGATTTGAATGGGCCATAGGTACCGTGCTAGGGTCGAGCCTGTTGAGTTTGGCCCATCAGCACGGTATGCATACTTCTCTGTTCGTTTATTTTTTCTTCTTAAAAGGTAACCGCTCCGTTTGGTTTAACATTCTGAAAGTAACTTTTAACTCTCGACACAGTTTTCAATAAATCTTTCTCTCTATCTCTCTCCATTCATTACCACTCTAACTCTCAAAAATAACTTTCTAAAATGTAAACCAAACAAAGCGAACGTTATTATGTAAAGGTAACGTTCTTCTTAAAAGGTAACGTTATTTTTTTTTTTAGAATTTTTGGACGGCTCGAATCGGCCGGCCGGCGGTACGTTTTCTCTCCCCCCTTTTCTGTACATATAGCAGTACCCTCGTGTTCGTACGTGTTAGATTACTGCTCTCGCACTTTTGTCCTAGTAATTCTCGATATATCTATCGACCCGAGTGCTAAAGAGTATTTTTTCGTCAAACGCTAGATATGCAGCACGAAAAGGACATTCTTCCGTATTTCGACTAAATTTAGGCAAGAAAAAACAGGGTTGAAAAATATAGATCGAGGTCTCAAGTTTTTCTAATGCGAGTTTTACGTGAGTGAAGATAAGAGGAAGGAGAAGGGATGAAAGGGACTTTTCTGTACTTGATGAGACACCAATGGATGCCATTGTCAACAGATTTAGTAATCGGGATTTTATCCCCTGGTTGCTCCAAGTAAAATGGGTTGGAAATCTAGTTTGATTCATCCCCTGTTTGCCGAATCATTATTCTTATTCTGTAGTCCGGGAGCACCACGTGCAGCACCGTCAAGCCCAGCGGCTCACGCGGTGCTCCGGTCTGTTTCTGAATCATATTTGCGTGGAATTCGTACGCTTAATCGTAAACCCTAGAAGAATTTGTGGTTGTAAAGTGTTTTAGATCGAGCACTGCGTGGCGGTGCTCTTGGACGACCAAATAATTTCGCCTGTTTTTTTCCTCCTCACCAAAACCAACGTTGTAGCATGCCCATTTAGAAGGTTGAAGACCCTATTCTTAAATCCAAGTAGTTGTAATCAACCTTGTTAAGATGACAATGACATTGGATCCGAAGTCGATATCTAAACGATGTGTTTTGTGTTTGACAAATGGATTTTTCAAATTTAATTGACTAATATGTTTGCTTGTTTTGAACCTCGAATTCGAAATCGAGAAGAAAAAGAAAGGATTGACAGAGAAAAATAGAAGGGTTAGACCTAATTCCTTACTTCGGCGTATGGATTGAAATTTTTTTAAAGGACCCGAAAAGTCCAACTTTTCTTTGCTTTTGTTTAGAAAGCAAATTCACTCATTTCTTTGGGCTAACTTTTCATCGACCTTTTGACACCGTGTTTTTCATTGTTTTTGTTAGTTTGGTTATAATTTTTATGTCACATCGTTTGGCTCGACTAAAAAGATCGAAAATATATATAAAAAAAAAATAACGACGAAGGTTGAAAAAAATTCACTAAAGACCAATGATGTGATGCATAACTATAGCCAAATCGAGTAGGAATTCTAAAAAAGTAACAAAAAGTCGATGGTGTCAAAAATTCTGTAAAAAGTTACCCTAAATGGATGCATATTAGTAATGATTTTGCTTTTATTTTGTACTCCCTCCGTTCCTGTTTGAGGGTCCATCTTTCATTTTTTGGACGTTCCAAAATATGTGTCCATTTCCAAAAGTCAACATCAAAAAAGTTCCGACTTTCCCATTTTGCCTTTCCTGCTCCAAACTTAAATACTCATTAAATAACGATTTCAACAAATGAAATAACATCATACTCAGTTTTCCCTCCAATTGATTGCCACCCATTCTAGGAAAAACAGACTCAGTCAAATTCAAATTCCTAAAGGGGTAGAGAAAATGTACTCTGCTTCTTATGCCCAGAAGTTGCAGGGCTAATTTAAATGCCATCATAAAATAATTGAAAACTACGTAATTAGGGGCAAAATTGGAAACTAAAAAATCTCACAATGCAATAATAAGCCTTTCTTAAATACTACTAGTTGAATTCCCGAAAAGAGACTCACAAATTGAAACGGATGGAATAATACTTTAATCGGGGTTTAAGGGACAAAATCAGATACATAATTCTGACATCATTGAGTTAATTTTCGATATAAAGCTTTACAAGGTGTCGAAAAGTTTGTTTGCAACACATGTCTTGCGCAGATTTTTTGGGAGTTTATTTTGTGTTTGTCAATCTGATATTGGTATGTGCTTTTAAAAAAATACTGTTTTGCCCTACGAATTTTGATGAAGCACTTATTGATATCGGATTGAGCTAATTTTTTTACAGGAACCGTTAGAAAATTATTCTAAGAAAAATGAGCTGTTTGGATAATAAAAAAAAAACCATGGAAGGTCTATGTATTAAGATCTGTGCGGATAGCAGGATTTGTAAACTCCTATGATTTTTCTTTAATTTGTTTTTTAAATTTAATAAATTGGGTATCCAAGCTTCTTTATGCGCACTTCGATTAATTTTTGGGAGCAGCGCCAGCCCAACACTTTTGGAGCCCTTAAACATACGGAGTATTAAAGAAGGGAATTAATATTAGCACTCTCTTTTTTGATGCAGGCGCTCCACTTTCCATGTAAAGTTATTAGTAACTTTATGAATAAAGTCGAGCGCCTGCATTAAAAAAGGGAGCGCGAATATCAATTTCCTTAAAGATGGGGCCTTTGTATTTTATTTATTTTGCATTAAGAGTTAGCTTGAAGAGTGATAGGGGCTAAAGCAAGTGTTTCACCACCTTTGAGCATGACTCATAAGCTGTCTAGAAGATTAAAAAAAAAATTTCTAAAGACAAAAAAAGAGAGCGTAGATATAAAAAAAGAATGCATGAAAATCAATTTCCTTAAAAGTTTAAAAAAAGGAAATTTTTTTAAATCTCATGTCTTGATCACCCGAAAACCACTTGGGTTGTCCAAATTTTCTCTTGGGAAAATGACGGTCCAGGACGTATTTTGATAATTAATACCCGTCAAGGACAAGTTAAGAACATTTGTTATTACTGAAAATGTCATTGGAGGGTATTAATTATCAAAACACGTCTCTGGCCGTCATTTTCCCTTTTCTCTTCCCTTTGCTTAATTTTAGGGGTAAGAATATTCTTTAATTTGTGTATCAATGTAAATCCGTTTTTTCTTTTTTCTTGATGAAAAAGACAATGTAGAGCTTTTAGATAAGGCTGCCTTTGGGAAGGGAATATGCTTTTCACCTGTCTTGGGCACCTTTCTTGTGAGTAGCAAACCTACTTTCTTATCAAAATCCGATCACGACCCTATCTACAGATCAGTAGATCACAGCCGTTGACAAGCTCATAAAGTCAATGGATCATTATCAAACCTTTTTATTATAGCCTTTTTTTGGGGGGAAAAAAAAAAAAATTTATTATACAACCGTTTTGAAAACCACCTTTTGTGGATTAGATTATCGACAGGTACAGGTCAACTGCACACATTTGACAACCTTGGGTACACACGTATGCATGAGTTGGTTAGCATATAAATAGGTTCACGAGCCACTTGTGGCCTCCCCAAATATTACTCTCACCGTAGAAGTGTACAAGGATGACGAGCGAAGAATCCGAAAGGTACTATTGGCCAGGTGGCATATGGGATATCAGTTAGAAGGGCTTGCCATTTAAGATGCCGGAAGGTCGAATCTCACGAAATTCAAACGTTTCAAATTTTGGGATCGGATCATTGGAGGTTTTTTTTTTTTTTTTTTGCATTTACTACCTTCAAGGCTACAGGATTAATCGAAGTATACACAAACTGACCCAAATACCCAATTGTCAAAAAAAGGAAGACCATTTGTGCGCGCTTGCCCTAGTTTGTTGTCGGCGACTTTTAATCATATAGATGCAGTCTAAATTTTGGTTAAAAAACGTGGAATTTTTTTTTGATGAGGGTTAATTATATATTTATATATGCTATAATTTTCTTCCTTTTTTATGGTGTGTAACAATATTTTAGCTTATGGATTTATAACCATAATACTAATCGGGGGTGGCTCTACTCTCATTCCAACAGTGTTCCTTTTGTACCGTATAAAATACCGACCGGATCAATACCGATTTCATACTAGACTTGTACTGGAATCTTGGCCGATACGAAAAAAGTATACTATTTTTGCTCTTGCTAAAAAAAAGTCTTGTATTTTAAGATAAATTCAACAAAACTTAAAGTCTTAATTATCTTAATTTGTTATTAAAACTAATGTTAAGGTATATCAAATTCTTGGAATTTGTTTATTTCTCTATTTTAAACTTGTCTTGTTATTCGCAAATATATTACAAATAAATAAAATGTATTTTACGGTCAATCTAAGAAGGATACGTACCATTCAAATAGAGAAAACGGTACACTAATCAGGTATATGTGATTGACAACTTTGCACTCAGGGGGTTCAGTTATCTGTTGGCCAATCTAAAATGTGAATTTGCCTAATGTCTTGGTCTAACCCAACTGCAGGTAATATCAAGCTGAACACGGATGGTTGTTGGTACGAAACTAATGGGAGAGGAGGTTTTGGAGGCCTATTCAGAGATCATAAAGGCGACTGGGTCGTGGGTTACTATGGAATGCGATATTTTTCCTCAAGTTTGGAAGCAGAGATCAGGAGCATCTACAAGGGGCTGGAAATCGTTCTGGACAGAAAGCTTACTAATGTGACAATCGAATCGGACTCCCTCACCGCAGTTAATTTAATAATGGAAGGCAGCCCAAGCCATCATCCGCAAAGTGTGTTGATAAATGAAGCCCACCACATCATGGTTAGGACCAACACCTTGATTGGACACACCTATCACTCGGCCAACCAATGTGCTGATCAGCTCGCTAGAATGGGAATTGAACAGACTGATGAGCTTACTTTTGTTATGGATATGCCCGTTGCCATGAGAGAATTTGTTCTAAGGGATAGCCTGAATACCTGGTGCTAGATTAGTTATTAGGTCTAGTTTTTATCTGTAAGACTAATGTCTATGTGTGTAACCCTTATGTGGTACTTCGCTCCGTAATCCTTAATGATTTTCCGTTTGACCGAAAAAAAAAAATCTAAGAAGTGAATTTACATGTGAAGTTTTGACTACTTAAATCAATTAGTAGAAAATTGTATTAAAACCTTTAATTTCTTTTTCTGAATCTTTCACTTGATATCGCTATCATTATTGCATCACGATTATCAGAGCATCTCCATTGTAATAAGTAAATGAGTGTGAATAAACAAATTTAACAACAATACTCAAAAATTACCCCACATTGTAATAAGCAAAGTTACAAGTCTTTTAGCAAATAATCAGATTTCGCTCATTCCATAACTAAACTTAACAACTTTTATCAATAATATTGAGATTATAAAAAATTTAGCTTAGGATGAATCTTAACTGATTTTTGTAACCACATTCAGTCCACAAAGGAAACCGTATTTTGTATTGAAAACATATTACCCTGGTGCCCAGACGAGTTTGATCTCGCCCCATTTGGAAAAGAATTTCTCTCAAATACATAATAGCCCTCAAATATGTTCTTCAGTTTTTTTTTGCATGAAACATGTTCCTTGTTACTAAGACTTTTTGACGTACATGGGACTCTGCTACTAAAAAAAATTAATTCTGTCTTTAGTCTCTTCTGACATATCCTTATCGGTTGGGCGTAACTTAGGTAATGATGTGTATTTTCAAATCTCGAAATCCCCCCCGACTATTCTGAAAAAATTCCGGCATTTCCGCCCCCCGTATAATTCTTGTTGCTCAGTGTAAACTAGTAGAAATTAAGAACTACTAATATGTTAATGCCTTTCCAATTTATTTAATTTTATTTGCAGGTACTTGAATTTAATTTGAATAATCTTAAACTTATTTATTGAGTATAAATAATAAGACAGTGCACTTATGCAGATGGGGCAATTGGACATTTTATCGGTGGTTTCTTTGATAACTGATAAGCTGTAGAGCACTTAAGAAAGGAGTAACTTAAAAAAGGACGAAAGTTATTCTATACGCTTGGAGCAGTATTGTTAACGTGCGACCACCAAAATGAACGGATCGAATTTACTGTATCTTTCCTTAAGAAAGTAATTAACCTTTCCAAAAACAATTCAAAGCGTTACTTATTATCCAAGCGGATCTCTCTCTCTCTCTCTCTCTCTCTCTCTCTCTCCTTTTACGGTGTGTTCGGTGTTCTACTAAATCAAATATGATATATTGTGAAAGAATGATCAGTCTTGTAAAACGAAAAATAAGATCTTAGTATAAAATAAGAGCCTTAGTGGAACAGAGTCTAGCCAAGTTCGGGTAATTTATTTCTTTAAAATTTACATAAGATTATTGAGCAGAGTATTTAAATTCTCACAAGTAGCTTGAAATTCTAAAAAATTTGAGTCCAATTTCTCATCAATATCGTTTGAATCGCTCTCAAACAAGTTTTTAACGTGCCTAAAATGAAATCAAATAACTAAAAATGATTATTTGTTTTAAATTCATAGACTCCCTTTGGAGTGTGTACGGAGTCAATTATTTTTTTTAAAAATCTTTTGACTTCTGAATGGATAATAATTTTTTGATCAAAATTGAAATGTTTCATTAATCTCATCTGGAGTATGAAAAAAATTTAAAAATGCGAAAATGTTACGAGACCACTACAGGGTAATTATATTTTAGTCGTTTGACAATTATTTTGTTGTCTGATATTTTTGTCGTTTGACAATCATTTTGTTGGTTTCGTGGATATGTAGAACTAATCTGTTTCATCTTTTATTTCTTTGGTTACCCACTTTCATTTGTGTTTTGACAATTCTACGTGGTAAAGCAACAAAGAAATATTTTATTGGATCAAAAGTCAAAAAAGCTGAGAAAGTAATTGGAAAAAAAGAGGGGAATTTGGACCACAAAAGGCAACAACTGCTTTAAATTGATGCAGGAACACCGCACAAACGGTGCTCCCAGCACTACTAAATAGTTACCGGGAAATTAATGGAGTACTTAAAAAATTGTGAGTAGTTGGTCAAAAATTATATATAAAGCAGTAGCACTCCTGTAATGTCAACTTTCTCCTCTCCTCTCAGGTTCCCTGTTTTACCCAGATCGGTTATCACCGAGAAAATTTTCAGTGCCGGGTGGGTGTAACATATGGTGTCCGCTCAGCACATTTGAGTCATTTAATATATTTTTATACAGTTCGGATTTAAAGAGAGAAAGAAAAGGGTTAAAGGCCCCGTTTGATAACGGGTTTGAGGGTTGGGATTGGAGTAATAATCCCATGGGACTATTAATACTCCGTTTGGTAACAAAAAAAGGTCCGGACTATTAGTCCGATCGGATTAATAGAGGGGGTATTATGACCCCGTGGGACTTGGTATTGAGGGGTATTAATAATCCAATCCCAACTCCTTCACATTACCAATCTCTTCTCTTTACCAATTTCTTCTAACAATCCAATCCCATCATCTAATCCCATCTCAAACAAACATGATATTAATAATCCCATCATCTAATCCCATCCTAAACAAACATACTCATTATCAATCCCTTCTCATTACCAATCCCATCTCCTTACGAATCCCAATCCTAATCCCATCACCTTACGAATCCCATCCATCTATCTCTGTTATCAAACGAGGCCAAAAAGAGAAAGAATGTTATAATTTGAGCCGTTCAAAAGTCTATCGGATGGCTCCGAAGCTCCGAACGAGCGCTCCGTGAATATATCCACCCGGCAACCAAAAAATTTGTCGTTATCACCACTCCACCCCCTTTACTCTCTCTCTCTCTCTCTCTCTCTCTCTCTACATAGCCTATACTCTCTTCTGCACACACATATACTCCTATATACATATTACATCCTTCGTGTCTCTCGCTCTCTCTCTCTCTCTCTCTCTCGCTCTCTATCAATTCTCCACTCTCTATATATCACTCTGTACTCTCCTCTCTCTCTCTCTCTCTCTCTCTCTCTCTCTCTACATGACTCTTTCTTGGTAATTAAGCTTTCATCTTGATCAACATCTCTTCTCACTCTCTCTCTCTCTCTATCTCTCTCTGCATTTGTCAATTGTCTGTTACTGAAACCACACTCCCATCCATGTACATCTTTCGCCGCCGCCGAAACTTCTAGGGCTTCGACGGCGAAGGAAATGAGGGATGTGTTCGACGCTGGCAAAGAAGATGGCATCATCGTGCTGGCGACCCGTTCGACAATATGCCCGTATGAACAAGGATAATAACACCACCAACAACAAAAACGAGGACAGCGGCGGTGGATCGGACGGCGGCGATGACGATGCGCTTCTCTGGTGCAGGGACCTGGAAAAGCACTGCTTCGGCGAGCTCTCGTTCGCGGTGGTGCAGGCCAACGAGGTGTTAGAGGATCAGAGCCAGGTGGAGACGGGACGCGACGCCACGTTCGTCGGGGTCTACGACGGACACGGTGGCCCTGATGCCTCCCGCTTCATTTGTGACCACCTCTTTCGTCATCTCATCAGTAAGAAGCTCTTTCTTAGTCTGGGTTTCTCCTATTGTCTAAACGACTAAACGGGCTGAAGTCCAAAATTTACGGATTTTGAGACAAATTATTCTGCTTACCTGCATCAACTAAAAGTTCATTTGTCAGAAACAATTTGTCTAAAATCCTTACAGACAAACCCTAAATTTAGGGGAAACCCGTACATGCATTTTTTCCGTAGGGTTGTTTCTTTCGGGAAAATTAGTTAACTGTCTGTCCTAATTTAGTTGAATTAGCTCTTTCCTGTTACAAAGTATTTCTTTTTCCCAATGTTTTAAAAGTCGGCCACCTCCGAACGATTAATTGGATTAATAATTAATCAGTGCATATTAATTAGTAATCGGCAAATAATCGTTAGTCCGACCTAATCGGATAGGCCCGCCGGTGATTAATCCGCGATTATTAATTTCATGTTTTAGAACACTGCTTTTTCCTGGGTTTGTTACATTTGCGAAATACTATTACTTAACCGTTTGTTCTATATTTGTTCAAATTAGTGTATTTTTGTTAAGTTAAATGATAATTAGTTGGACTAATTTTTTTTTTAAGTCTCGACGAGTGGAATTGAAGAAATAGTAAGTTATAACTGCACGTAAAAAGAAAATTAAAATTTTTTTCTAATTTTATTTTGCTCGAACCTGGTTCATTTTTTTACTCCTGCAACTTTTCTGATCCAGACGAATTGAAATTGTTTTGCTTAAAAGTTTTAAAAAAGAGACTATAATGAAACTAAGCTAATTATTATACTTACCCAAAAAAATCTAATTAGTATTAACAAAAAAGTTAAAGACAATTCCTTTGTGCTTGCGCAGTTGAGATCTGTATTTGGAATTTTGGTTTGATGCGTGGTATTTCATTGTCCTCTAGTTTTTACTACACCTAATTTGAAAAATTCAGAAAATCAAATCCTTGGAAGCTAATAGAGAGGAGATGCAACATGAACAAAGCATTCAAAAAATGAAGCAAAAAACTGAATTAGTTTATGTTAAGAAAATACAATTCCACATTGTTTGTGTATGGAATGGGCGATCACTTAATATAATATTGGGACCTCTCCACCTAATAGCTTAAGCTTTTCGGTTTGATACAAGTTTTCGCATGGTATGAGAGCGGGGCCCATTTCATCCCATATTAAAAAAGTTCACAATCCATACCACACAATGACGGACCCAATAAAAACGTTGCACAATGATAGACCCAAAAAGAGGCTACGCGTGACAAACCCTAAAAAAGGACTGCACGTCAGGAGGGATGTTAAGGAAATTCAATCCAACATTGCTTGGGTATGGAATAGGTGATCATTTAATATAATGTTGGGATCTCTCCGTCTAATAGTTTAGCTTTTGGGTTGGATATACAGTTTCTACAGTTGAGAGAGGTTGAGAAATAACAATTTGGCTTTGAAATTAGTGCTAGGTAGCTTCAAGAAGAGGGAATACCGATTGGTGTTTGCCTCCATGTATGGTAGAGGACCTAGGGGTTACTCAATTGGATTTAAGGAAACTGGATCAAGCTTTTAATTTGACTGCACCTGAACTGTGCCTTATATCCCCTGTCGCGGGTCATCTATTTGTTATTCATGCTATTTTCTTGAGTAGAACTTTGCACTTCATTTGAGTATACCATGCTTTTGTGATCGAGTGATAATTTCTGAAAGATTTAAATCTAGGTCACTTTAGATCAGAGCTTGTTGCCTTCTAGCCATGTATGTTGTTCCATACTGTTCACATAGTTCTGGTAGTTGGACATGTATGTTCACCTTCTCTCATTGACAGAATCTAATAAGTTTGGAATTTAAAGGCCTGGATGATGTGCTGTTTGAAAAATGTGCAGGAGAATTGCTGATGCATTTTCATGAAAAAAATTGTTCCCCGATTTTTGTTTGTTGGGAAAACTACATGCGTTATATTGACTTTTGAACAACCGCATTGTAGGAATCGGATGAGCTAAATCTTGATCTCATGTTTCTCTTTCTTCAGGGTATATATAGAACGAACCTCGGTTTCCTTGTCAAACCCTGTTGAACTAGCTGTTCTATCCATTTTCCGTCAAGTATCTTGTTTGTTGATGGTCTTTACTTAAGCTGATGCTTAGTGCCTTTAACTATATTTTGGATATATTTGTATGGTTCTGAATTTGTTATTTTCGTAATTTTGTAGGGTTTGCTCAACAAAAGGGAACAATATCTGAAGAGGTACTCAGGAGTGCTTATTCTGCTACTGAAGATGGATTTCTTTCTCTTGTGCGCCGGTCATGTGGAATAAAACCTTTGATCGCCGCCATCGGGTCTTGTTGTCTGGTTGGAATCATCTGGAAAGGGACGTTATATGTTGCTAATCTAGGTGATTCCAGAGCTGTAGTAGGCTACGAGGGTAGATCAAGAAAAATTGTTGCCGAGCAGTTGACTACGGATCACAATGCCAGCATGGAGGAGGTTAGACAAGAACTGCAGTCCTTGCATCCTGATGATTCACATATTCTTGTTATGAAGCATGGGGTGTGGCGTATCAAAGGGATCATTCAGGTTTGTGGAGCCAATTTGACTTTTGAGTATGTGTTTTCATATTTCCTTTCCCCCTCTTTCTTGGTGTGTTCCAATGCCTTTGTCCAACATGTAGTATAGGATAGGATGGTGTTCCAACTTACCTTTGAACTGTTGCTTGATCGCATCAAGGATTCCCATTTGAAAAGTTCGCAATCATTGAACCTCGAAGTCTTTTTATCTTTTGGGACCTGATTCACACTTGGAACGGTGGTGCGTAATTAGGAATATAGATTGTAACGGAATGGAAGCGTGGAAGCTTGTCCTTACGAATTTGGTGATTTTCTGAAGCATCTCTAGATGTTTTCTCAATTAACAGGACTTTTATAGGAATGCCATATCCTGGAAAGAACTTGTTTGCGGTATTTTACCTTGATATCCGCCTTCATCAATTTGAGAGACTTAGCTTTTGATCCTCTATTGCTCTCGTTGGTAATATGCTTCTCATGATTAATTATGCAGTAAATGCATATTACCTTTCATCCAGATGACAATCAACAGATCTGTTTATTAGATAGGCAAAAATAAAATGAAGACCTGTAATGCTTGGGTATCTGAACTGAAGCCTTAGCTATGTGTCTTTGCAATGTTTGAGTAGTCATGCTTGCAACAGTAATCAACAATTTTCTGCTGAGACTACTGTATGGTTGTTTTTGTGAGCGTGGATGCTTTTGTATTAGGTTTCAAGATCTATTGGGGATGCATACTTAAAGAGACCAGAGTTCTCACTTGATCCATCATTCCCACGGTTCCAGCTTCCTGAACCTCTCCGTCGGCCAGTTCTAACTTCTGAACCATCTATCTGTTCCAGAGTTTTACGGCCAAAGGACAAGTTTCTTATATTTGCATCTGACGGACTTTGGGAACACATGACAAACCAACAGGCTGTTGATATGGTGTTCAATAACCCTAGAGCAGTATGTCTGATCTTGCTCTATTTTATTTTTCTCCTATATGTTTAGGCATTTCTTTGATTTTTGTTCCTCTCCCACAACTATTAGGGCATTGCGAGAAGACTTATTGTATCAGCTCTGAATGAAGCAGCTAGGAAAAGACAGATGAGATATGATGATCTAAAGAAGTTTGAAAGGGGAGTGAGACGGTTCATTCACGACGACATTACAGTGGTTGTCATCTTTATAGACCATGAGTTGCTGCATAAAAAGACCTCTATTCCAGAACTATCAATACGAGGGTTTACTGATACTGTTGGGCCATCGAATTTCAGCATTCTTCAAGGGCAGCCAGTTTCTTGAATTGGTCAGTCTTCGTTGAGAAGCCTAGGTTCTGCAAGTTTTTTCACGTTCCTCGATGTTTTCGCAACCTCAAATGGTTTTCTCCCTGGTAGTTTTGTTCTGATCATCCCGAGTACCGTCTAAATCTAAATTCCAATATGCACCTGGTTTTTCTGCCATTCTGACATGCATTTTGTGGTGATAGATTTCGAAGGGGAAGATGTGATTTTTGTCTGATTGTTTTGGTTTCAAGTGTTCTTCCCTGTCACCATTGTGGACTTTTTTCCCGCTCTTCTATCAAATTGCTACTCTTCCTTCTCCTACTTGCTCTTCTCGAATTGTATACTCAATGCCCTCTCATTGCTCTTCTAGAATTGCTCACCGTTGCTCCTCTCATTGCTGTAAGATCCCTTCTCTTTGTCAGAAATGCCTAGTGAAGAGAGTATTATCGGCAATGCAAGAAATGGTAAAGCACTTGTTTGCATTTTGCCAGCCCGTTCCACTGTGGTTACCACAGGTGAGGGTTTCTGTGTCTGTGTAATGTGTGGATACCGTTAGCAGTTAAGCCTGTTGACTACTAGATAAGTATCGGCAAATTCAAATGAACGGCCGGTTTTTGATTTTCTTAGGTGGTGGTACTTCCTTTTTTTTAAACAATTTTTTTTGGCAATTTTAGGAAAAAAAAGAGCAATATAATGCATGATTGTAGCAGCAGCATATGTGGTGATTTGCCTGAATTTGACCAAAAAACTTGTATAATGATGGTTATCAATAAACCTGTAAGCATCTCTAATGTCTTGCTTTATGTGAAGATAAGACCATGGATGTGCATTTGAAACTTAAATTTCTTTATAGATTCTGGCAGGGTCATATGAGCTCCAAACCCGTGGCGGGTCTGAAAGGGACCAAAGAGGCATAGCATCTATCGCCCCAGCAAGGGCTAGTGGAGCATAGCAGGGCTTTTCAGGAGGCGAAGCTCAAGGGGCTGTCAATCTCAAAAGTTCGAGATGCTGTAACATACACATCCAATCCCATGTCTCATCTGCCCTATCGAATGATCCAAAGATTATCATCGGTTGTTTTGTTTTAAGCGTGCACTGCCTGGGTAGAATAAGCTCGAATCATTTACTATCATTGAACAAACTCAACTCTTGTGAGCTTGAAACTGACGTCTAAGTTTTTCTAACACAAACGTGCCACATAATGACCATTAGTTTGCAACTGGCAGTTATAGAAACCAAGTTCAAGTGGAATGCATGTTATATAAGCTATATAAATGTGCCAACTACTACGGGATCCTCTGTATCAAAATTCTTGCTTTTCACTAGGGGTGCAAACGAACAGTCGAGATCGCTTTGTCGAGCTCGAAATCAGTTCATTTGTTAATGACCGAGCCCTTAACAAGTCACGCCTGGTTAATTTACTTAGTGAGTCTATAAAACTGAGTCGAGCTTTTTCGAGCCGAGCTTTAGAGTGTTGAGCTCGGCTCGTTTACTACACGAACCTTAAAGAGCAGAACCTTGAGCTGCTCGCATACAAGTGAGAGTTGAAGCTAAAAGATGTGAAATAGCAGAGTAAATATGGGATGGGATCCGCTCGACGGGTGATCGACGGAGATCCCGTTTCGTGATTTACTGGAATGTGGGTGTGGTAAGGTGGAGTTTGGTCCCTTGCCGTGTTTCAGGACTTCTCTGGAAGCAAACAATGAAGTGGATGGAATATGGAAGAAGTAAAATAAATGAACTTTATTAAACTTCAAAGTAGAAGAACAATCAACCCAGAGAGTTGAGTGAACGATTACAAGTTATAGCGACTCCTAGAAAAGAAAAAGATAAAGGCCTGATTGGCGTTGTTTGTGTGTCCGTAATTTGTCACGATTTTAAGCATAAATAGAGGCCTTCTCCAATTCAAATTTGAATCTTCCCTCCAAGGCGGCAGTTGAGTCTATTCTGACTGATAATTTTCACGAGCTGTTGAGCCTTCTCTGGCTGATGAATTCATAAAACTGCTCACGTTGGAAAACTGCTTCCATGATTAAGAATAACTGCTTCTGGATACTGCACATTTCTCCTTTCAACACCTGTACATGAGATGTCACGAGTAGCAAGTCCAATAACACTTAGTGATTAACTGAAAATATACCATGTATTGGCCACTCGACGGGTCAGTCATGTTTCAAACTTTGTAATAGTTTCATTTTGCTTGATTTGGTTTATCTGTAGTATTTGAGGTATATTTCAATTACCTTTCAATCTCTTAATAATCTTTTCCCAACGTGCCACGTGTCGTTCAGTCGACGGGTCTAGGAAAATCACAGTAATGGAGCAAACAATGCTCCCCTTATTTATTTGGGTTAAAACGTTTAACTCAAGTAAATAAATCCCTATGAAGTTGTGATTACCATACTAGGTTTTTTAAAACGCTCATACATACCCTTTACCGTAAAAGTTAGGGCACGGTTACTTTTGTTTTCACTTTCCTTTTGAAATTCTCTCCCCCATAGTTATGGCGCCTAAGAAAGCTTCGTCAATGACATCCAAATCCTCGAAATCTCCATCCAAGTCTTCAACTCAAAAGTCTAATAAGGCACGAATACAAAGCCCTTCATCAAAATCCAAGGCTTCTGTCGAGTCGGATCTTCCAAGATACCCCCAATGCCTTAGGGAGGCACCACAGGTGAATCAATTCTTTATTCCCACATCTAAAAGTGCTACAAATTTCATTCTTGGGCCAATTTATCACCCAACTGCTCCTGCCGCATTACTGACTTATTATCCAGTCAACAATGAGGAACCATTGATGCTTTCTTTACCGGGTCTTCATCGTACTGGTTGGGCTACGAGGGGAACAATCAGATCATGGCCCTCTGCTTCTCCCTCTTGGGTGAAATGGGTAGATAGAATGAAAGGATATTTTTACTCTGAGTGGTTAGATATGAACCTTAGTGAAGCTATAGACCTCTCTACTCAATCAATGGTATTAAACCCTAATCTGATTGCTGCAGCATCTTGCTTCTGGTCAACGTCATCAAATGCTTTTGTCTTCCCGCGTGGCCCAATGTCTCCCACTGTTTTAGACATCTGTCATCTTACTGGTCTCTCAGCTGTTGTTATTGAAGTTAATGCTACCCTTGATCACCAACCTTATGAATCACCATTTGATTTCAAAGGTTCAAGTAGTTATACTAGCTTTTTAACTCGATACGTTGGGCCTGAAAATGTGAGGCCTACATTTTGGGAGAAGATAGCTTTTTACACATATTGGCTCAGTAAATATGTTCTTTGTGTCTCGGGTGTGAAAGTTACCCAAGAATATGTCCGTCTGGCCATCTGTTTGGCTCAAGGTATGAAGCTTGCTTTAGCTCCCTTAGTTTTGGGCACTCTTTATAAGGGTCTGTGGACGTTTGTACAGAGTAAGATAACTAACAATTGTGGAGGACCCTTTTGGATACTTCAGGCCTGGCTGTATGCTTATTTTCCATCGATAAGGCCTATGAGTTTCTTCCCTAAACGTGTTGATGGTGGGGAATGTTTGAGCTATGCAGAGCATCTAATGCCTTATGAGCCCAAACAAGAGAACACTTCTTTCAAGTTCTACTTCAGAGTTCTATATAACCCAAGAGTTGGAGAACAACCAAATTGGCTTCCTTTTAAGGAATGCCAATATTCTGCTTCTAATAGGATCCAGCCCATCCTTAACCTGTTGGTGTCGGTTGGAGTAGTAAATGAGTTTTGGGGAAGTATTTTAATTCCTAGATTCCTTTCCATAGGATTTTCCCCTTCAACCTCCCATTTTGCAAACTGCAGCTTTGAGATATACATGCCCAACCAATGTGCCAGACAATTTGGGTTGGCTCAGGGCATTCCTGTTCCTTATACTCATCCTCGGATTAAGGATTTAATCAATACTCGGCCCACTGTTACTCAGATCTCACTTATCAAAGAATTAGAAGGGCAATTTAAGGGAGTTAGGGCTGGTTATGAATTTAAAGGTTTTGTGGCTGAACCTTCTTCAACCTCAAATTTTGAGACATTTTGGGCATGTGTGACGCCCATACTTTTCAACAAGGATTTGAACAATTGCCTTTTCAGGCTTGATCCAGAGAGCTACAAACCAGGTAACTCATCACCCTTATTCCAATCACATCCCTTAGTTATTCTTTTCAAGTTACTAATTCTATATTATCATGTTCCTTAGTTTTTATTCCCAAAGAGATTCCTGTCTCCAAGTCTTCCAACTCCAATAAAGGGAAAAAAGCTATGACAACTGAGGAGTTACACAACTTGAAGAAAAGAACTCGTGGTTCTCAAGTTGTTGGCACTAATCAAGATCCTCCATTAATGGCAGATGCAATGAAACCTTCGAATCAAACAGATCAACTGGCTGATAATTCAGAAATCTTAGTGCAATTTCAAAGAGTATCACTCTTAATCCCAATGTTCAATTGACCATTTATGTTTGGTCATTTTCTGACTTAATTGACTTTACTTCTTCTCCTTTTCAGAAAGTTAAGAGAAAACTCAAGTTACCAACAGCATCAGATGATGAAACTGGCCAGGATAAAGGTTCTATTGCTGACCTCTCAAGTACTGATAATCCTCCAGCTCCAATGGATATTCCTGCTCCTGTTCTGAAAACTCAAATTCCAATAATCATAGAGACTGTGCAACCTGAACAATTGGGTATAGCAGGTATAGCTGGATCAACATCAGTGGCAAAAGTTACCAAGGGATTGGTCAATATCTCAGCTGACAGCCAATTGATAGTTGATGGCCAAATGATAGATGAATCAGCTATCGATCCCTTGTCAGATACTCCTATTCAGGGAGGAGAATCTCTTGAAGGTGATGGAATACCTTTTAATCTTAATCTTGATGTTGTCTCTCATGGTCACACTGAGTCCATACCTCAAATAATTCAGCAAGGTGTTGAATCAATATCCCCACATGAGCAAGAATCTACTGATGAAAGAAATGCAGAACCCTCTCTTTCTGCTCCTTAGGAAGTTGCGAGTGAGGTGAATGTGCCATCATCTATTATACCTGCTCAACATGAGGCTCCATTACTGACAGAGGTTACTAAGATTCAGGATCAACCACAGACCACAAAGGTTCCTCCAATCCCTGAGCAAGGACCCATTTTTATTAGTACTTCTGTAGCTTCACCTTCCTCTGTCAATAAGGAAGGGTACCATAACGTAGCAGACCCTGTGTTGGCCCACACTCCTACTTCAGATCTTGATCTTATGCTCAACCAAGCCAAGACTTATTCTGAGTCTTATTCTAGATCAGTGTCTGAATTTTCAAAATCTCTTACTCCATCCTCATTCTACCAATTAAGTGAAGAAACCAAAAATGAGGTGAAGTCATTTTTTAGGATGTTGGAGCTCCCTTTGGCTGAGGTTGCTACTGATCATGTTCCAGCTTTCACCAGCTGTGTCAATCACTTGATCAACAGGAGAATTCTTCCAGACCTAGAACATATTGAACTTAAGGAGCTCTGGTCAAACTTGAGCAAGAATTTGCCTGTTGCAGCTTACTGTCAGAAAGAGATGAAAGAGAAATTAAGCATCATGAACCAGTTCGCCAATACTTCTGGCCAACTTGATACAATGGGGCACTCCATTTCTCAGTTGAAAGATAAGTTGCGTCAGCTGGACACAGAGGAAGCTGAATTGCTTGTCCGTTTGGGTAAGATCAAGGATGAAAGGATATCATTGCTAGCTCAGAAGGAGCTCATTAACCATGACTTGGCTGCCATTCTTCATGATGAACAAGGACTTAAAGCAATGATTTCTGTGACTAGAGATGATTATTTGAAAAATCAATCAAGATTCAAAATTATAGATAATCAATGGAGTTACTTTGTAACCTACTTCATGGAATTCAAATCAAGAATTCAGTAGTTACCTGTAGTTGGCCTATCTTTTTGTCAGGCCTCATAACTGATTGAAATTAGGATGTTTTTCCTTTTTATAATAGTACTCTTTTATGACTTTTGACTTGTGATCCCACTATTACTAGCCTCAAGAGGCTCTGCTTGATATTTATGCAATTTTTCTTTGTCTCAATGAATCACAGTACTCATACTTGATTATTATCCCCCACTCGACGGGGCCTTAACCTGTACCCAACTTTTATAAGTTGATAATAATAATGATCTTAAATACATAGGTCTAATTAATATGCATGCGGTCAACTTCTCGATAATAACTCTCCCACTTCTCGATAAAAGCGGGGATCAAGGCCATGGCGCTTCAAAAACTGAATCGTCAGTTCCACAACCCTTTGAAACTGAACACGTTCAGAAAGCTGAATCGCAATTATCTTGGCAGTTACTATGATGCCTTTAAATCAGTCATTGATCATTTTTCTTTTGCTCATAACAAATCAAACTCTTTTCCTTCCGTCCAAGATGGCAAACCAAGATCAAAACCCCACAGATATGAAAATCGATAGTGAGATTAACCTTCCAATTTTCGAAGGAGCTAGTTCGTCTGCTTGTGATCCATACTCTCCCATTGTAGCTACTGGATGGGATGATCCTTCTCCATCCAATCCTCCGGCTGCATGGAATGTTTCACCCACGGAAAGGGTGGTAGTAAGAATGGAAGAGCCACCACTCTACCCAAACTCTTGTGTTCGACGCTCTCATGTCAAAGTGAGTTACCAATTTGCTTGGGCCAGAGATGAACCAAGAGTTACACTGCTGGATGCGCTGCTTTCCTCCACATTCAAGCCTATACCATTCCAACTAGCAGAGGCAGGTGGTAAGCCGTGTTTGGAAAATTACGAATCTCTCTTCGAAAGGGCTAAAAATCAACAATGCTACTGGAGAGAAGTAGTACGAAAGCCCCATTACCCTGATGGCTTTTTTGATGATGAGCCCAGTCTTATCCCTTTGCCTGAGAACCCTGATTGGTTTCAAGAACTCGAGAGGCTGAGGTTTGATCCTCCACTAACTCATGCTGCCCAACCGGGATATTTACCCTATAGAGAGTCTGATGAAACAACAGCCAAAGAATTACTGGCTGCTTTTGCTTTTTTAGATATTCGCGTTCTGGAAGAACATGTCCCCTACTTAAATTTTCTATGGGCATGTGAAACTCTCCAATTTCATGAGAGCATTATGATTACTACCCATCTTAATGGGTTCAAAGCATCCTTGCCTCTCATAAGGCTCTGGATGAGGGCAAGCACGGCTGCCCATTATGATCCTTTTTGGACTGACTATCAAATACAGCATGATAAGGTAATCAGTCTGCATAACAAAATAATGGACCTTGACAACTCTCATTGGGAACTGCCTCCCAATCCATCCAATGCTCTCCTCAAGAAACATCAAAACTGGCAGTTGACAAGGGCACGCAAAAGGGCTGAGCTTCAAGTTCATGCTCAGCGGAAAGTGATGGCCATGAGGCCCATGATAGAAAAGAAAATAAAAATGGATGCAGAGGAAGCTGCCCGAGACAGAGAACACGACTTCCTGACGTATGCCTGGGCACAGTTTCATGGTTTTGTGACTTGGGGCTTCCCCAATTATTTTGAAATTGTGCAACTCGATGCTGATGGCAATCCCATTCCTGCTGCTGAAGTTTAGTTTAGACTTTATAGAGTCTAATTTTATTTTGTTTGTAATCTCTTACCTTTTTATCTAGGTATTTTTCGTTTGTTTTGCCTTTTAAACAGGCTTTGGACTTTGTTATATGAAAAATGAAAAGTATGCCTCAATCAATAGGCAATTTGTGTTGATCTATGGCTTCACTATTTTCAGTGTTAAACATTATCGTTTATTTAATCTAGATGTCTAAATATTAACTGTAAATCAAAATAAAACCTATTATGAGGTTTCTTTGTTACTCAACTTAACTTACATGACTGACTTTCATTAGAAATCTCACAAATCGACTGAATCCCAGGGAGATGGAAAATATTCTTTCAAATATTTTCCATTTATTGTCCTTTCATGTGTTACTCCAAGGACTGATTCTAACTGATATGCTCCTCCTCTCAGGACTTTTAACACACGGAATGGTCCCTCCCAATTTGGGGACCATTTACCAAATTTTCTTTTCTTTTTCTTGTTCAAAGGTAGAATTGCTTTCCAAACCAAATCTCCTTCAGCAAATGATTTCTCATGAACTCTTTTATTACATGCTCTTTCCAATTTCTTTTTCTGAACCTGGATATTATTCAAAGCATCAATTCTGGACTCTTCTAGTCCGTCGATCTCTTCATACATTGCTTCCTCAAATTCAAAATTACCTGGATCATAATGCCTTGCCACCCTGTGGGAAGTAATATTGATTTCAACAGGCAAAACCGCAGCTTGTCCATACACCAATTCATACGGTGTTGCTTTAGTACTATCCCTTTTTGATGTTCTATATGCCCATAACACTTTTGGCAGTAACTCATGCCATTCTCTAGGGTTATCTGTGATCATTTTTGATAAAGTGTTTTTTATAATTTTGTTTGTTGATTCCACTTGCCCATTTGCTTGAGCATAGTAAGGTGAAGAATTCAAGATTTTTACTCCAAATGACTTAGCATAAGCCATAACCTCTTGACCATTAAACACTGATGCTTGGTCAACAGTGATTGTTTCAGGAATACCAAATCAACAGAAAAAATATATTCCTCCAGAAAGTCAATCACTTGTTTTTGAGCTACACTTCTTAAAGGGATTGCTTCTGTCCATTTTGTGAAATATTTTGTAGCTACCATAATATATTCATGCTGTAGAGAAGAATGTGGTATAATTTCCCCAATCAAATCAATTGCCCAACCTCTGAAAGGCCATGGTTTTACAATCGACTGTAAAGGGAAAGCTGGAAGCCTTTGTATTGGTCCATATTGTTGACATTTTTGACAACCCTTTGCATAAGTAATGCAATCTTTTCTCATATCTGGCCAATAATAGCCATATCTTTTAATTAGCCATTTCAATTTTTCTCCAGATTGATGAGAACTACAAATCCCTTCATGGATTTCCCCCATGACTGTCATGGTTTGAGGCTTTGTAGTACATAGCAATAACACTCCATCTGATGACTTTCTGAATAGATCATCACCCAACAAAATGTAATTGATAGCTCTTTGTTTCACATTTCTGTCTGTTTTCTCATTCGGATTTTCTAAGAACTTTCTTATTGGAACTCTCCAATCATCAATTAGGCTTATTTCCATAACATCAATATCACCTATACTCCTCTCGACGGAGAAAGGCAAAAATCTTTTCTGTACTCTTATTAACTTTTCATATTGACCTTCTGGAATTTTTACTCCAGAAGCAATTTGTGCCATTTGATTGGCTTCATCATTCTCTAGTCTATAAATATGCTCCAATTTCACATCATCAAAATATGACATGAAAGTTCTGACCTTTTGCAGTTGTAATTCCAATAATGGATGATTACATTTATACTCACCTGTCACCTGTCGAATTACTAGTTGTGAGTCACCTGTGATGTTTAAATGTCTTATATTCAATTCTTTGGCCATTTCTAATCCAATAATCAAAGCTTCATATTCAGCTTGATTATTAGACAGAATTCTACTTTCATCTAACTGGAAAGAGAACTGTAGTAACTCTCCTTTTGGAGAAGTAAAAACTACTCCAGCCCCAACACCTTTGTCGATCTTGGACCCGTCGAATGACATTTTCCAAGGTTTTATTTCCACTAAGTGAATTTCAAATTCATCCTTTTCCAACATCATATTAGGATGATCCACCAAAAAGTCAGCCAATGCTTGACCCTTTATTGCCTTTTAAGGCATATATTGCAAACAATATTCAACCAAAGCCAAAAGTCATTTACCTTGTTTTCCTCTTAGTATTGGCCTCGTTAAAATATATTTAATGATATCAGTCTGTGCAATTACATGTACCGTCGATGGTAACATATAATATCTTAATTTAATTGCAGAGAAATACAATGCTAGGCATATTTTTTCAACTGGTTTATATTTTATTTCACAATCATTCAACCTTCTACTAAGGTAATATATTGCTTGCTCGTGACCATTCTCATTATCTTGAGCTAAAAGACTGCCAATTGACTGGTGACTAGCTGAAATATATAATTTCAGAGGTTTACCAAATATGGGTGGCATTAACACAGGAGGTTTGACTAATGATTGTTTTAAAAACTCAAAAGCTTTTTGATGCTCCTCTTCCCATCTGAAATCCTTCTGAGATTTCAATTTCAGAAGTGGTGAGAAAGCAAGAATCTTTCCAGATAAATTAGAAATAAACCTCCTTAAAAAATTAACTTGTCCCAAGAACTGTTTTAATTCTTGTTTGTTTGTTGGTGGTTGTGCTTCTAAAATTGCTTTTGTTTTATCCTTATCAACTTCAATTCCTTTCTTATGAACTAGGAATCCCAGAAAATTTCCAGCAGTAACCCCAAAAGCACATTTGGTTGCATTCATCTTCAAGTTATATTGCCTCATTCTTTGTAAGACCTGTTTTAAATGGTCAATATGGTCATCAAAAGTATGGGATTTTACAACCACATCATCAATGTAAACTTCCATGAATCTTCCAATTAGATCATGAAAGATTACATTCATAGTTCTCTGATAAGTAGCACCAGCATTCTTTAATCCAAATGCCATTACAACCCACTCAAACAACCCAATATATCCTAGGCATCTAAATGCAGTTTTGTGAGTATCTTCTTTGGCAATAAATATCTGATTGTAACCAGAATACCCATCCATGAAAGAGAGAAATCGGTGGCCTGCAGTTGCGTCCACTAGATGATCCACAACAGGCATATAACATTCATCTTTAGGAGATGCTGTGTTCAGATTTCTAAAATCGATGCATATTCTAATTTTCCCATTTTTCTTAATCAGAGGAACAACATTAGAAATCCATTCTACATATCGAACAACCCTTATGTACTTGGCTTGGAATAATCTTTCCATTTCTTTCTTTACTCCTTTCTGCACTTCAGGAGTCATTTGTCTTGGAGTCTGTTAATATGGGACAAAATTCTCTTTAATAGGAATTTTATGTTCTACCAATGATCTATCTAAACCAGGCATATCACCATAGTCCCAAGCAAAACAATCTTTAAACTCAGATAACAAGTACTTCAAACGATCCTTCATTTCATCAGGTAAAGAAGCACATACATGAAGAATTTTAGGATCTTCTTCCGTCCCTACATTAAAATCCTCTAACGGATCTTTAACTTTTACTTTAAGATCATCAAGCTTAGCAGGAGCAGCTTTGAGATCTTCCATAGCTAGTTCTTTCAAAGTTAAGGGACTATCGTCTATCACACACTTTGCCCAATTACAAGAAATAGGCTCATCAGCCTCTAATCTTCTAGACATAATAAAAGAAAACAGTCTTTTGAAAGTGGCTTTCAAAGTAGCCAACTCTTCATCTACAAGACACAATGTTTCACTAGACATGAGAAACTTTAGACTCACTAACAAAATCCTCACTCAATTCTTGCAAGCCATCTTTGACATACTTGAGAAACTGGCTTTCCGTCAGACTTGCACCTACTGATTTCACTTCTGACTCCTCAATCTTGACTGGCCACAAGTCTTCATCATATAGACCTGCTTCCACATTGTTTGTATCTGCTTTGAATGGATGCTTGTCTGCCCAGTAGATCTCTATGTCTGCACCTTCCTTACTCTGCCCTTGTTTGAGGAATATCAGTGCTTGATGTAAAGAAGAAGGCACACATCCATTTATATGAATCCAATCTCTGCCTAATAAGGCATTGTAATTGGACGAAGAGTCAATAACAAAGAAAGTGGTGTTCATCTTTCTATTACCAATTTGCAACTGTAGAGAGATTACACCTTTAGCAGGTGAACATCCTCCTGCGAAGTTTCCAACTGTGACCTCTGTTGGAATCAGGTCAGCATCACTCTTGTTCAATACTTTCATCATTCTCGAAGGCAAAATATTGACAATAGCCCCATTATCAATTAGAACCTTATTGATAGGTTGACCATTGACATGTAACATAATATACAAAGGCTTTAGATGCCTGACCAAAGCATCATTAGGAGACCTAAGTATAACCACATCTTTTCCCATTGCATCTTTTTGCACTCTTATGGATTCTTATTGGAAATCCTTCTCTTGTTGATCATTTATCTTCACTATTGCATCTGTTTTATCTTCTACATCTCCTTCCAAACTAATTGGTTGATTAGGCTTAGCCTGAAAAGTTTTTGGCAAAACCAAAATCATATTGCATGATAATTTAGTAGGAGAAACTGACCCGAATTGAATGGTATTCAAAGCTTGGCCAAATGAAGTAGAATTAAGATCCTCTTCATTTCTGTCATCTTTAGGATCCTCTTTCATGATATCTGAACTGTCAACAGATAGTAAATCATCATCTTCATCATCCTTTAGCAATACTTGTTGAAACTCTGCTATCTTCTTTTTCAAGCTTTTCTTAAATATTGCTTTCTGTTCCTTAATCGACAGAGCAGAAGTATCTGAAGAACTTGGACCTTGCCCCCCAGGTCTCTGGGCCAAACTTGGTTTACGGTCTTGCCCCCCATGCTTTTCTATTTCTTTTGCCTTCTGCTTAGGCATTGCTGGTTCCCTATTCCATACTAATGGAATTGGTTGATTAAGAACTGTTCTAGCCTTCAATTCTGGCCATTGCGTCGATTCTGCTTCCACATATGAATCTCTCCTTTCCTTTCTGAAATCTTTCTCTGTAGCCTCCTTTTGTGAGTATTAGTGATGGGAGTGAATTCCCCTTCAGTTGGGAATTTCGGATGTCTCACTGTATCCCACATATGATGTTCCATATTTGGTGGCACAACCATTCTCCCTTGGTATCCACCTCTAGCAAAGGGGACTCTACCTCTAGACCTCATACCCCTTTGGTACATACCTCTACCTCTAAACACAGGTGGGTAAATCAAACTTGGGTCCGGCTTCCCTGGCATAGCAGGAATTACTGGATATCCTTTAAATAGGAATGGTCCATCATCTTCCCCATACCACTTGATAGATTCAGATGAGATAAAAACCCCTGGATCTTCACCTTCAAATATTAGTTTTGGACCCACATAAATTTGCAAGTCATTGCATCCCATCGTGTTGAATCTTATAGAACCTTTAGCATAGGTCCCATTATATTCTTTCTCTGCAATTACTTCTTCTCCAGATTTGATTTCTCTGTTGCACCTTAAACAAAAATAATTCTCAAATTTCTGCTTGACATGCATTTCTTCTTCAGTTTCCATAATGTCATTCTCTTCTTGAATTCTTTTCTCAATTTGAGATGCCATCTTTCCTTTCTTTAGTCTGGCAGTTACCACATTAACATCCACTAATGGAAATGGATCAATGTCAATCCCCATCACTTCCTTATTTCCCTTGGCATACTGCAACAAACCTTTCTGAATTAGGTCCTGCACACAATTTTGAAATGTAATACAATTATTGGTGTTATGTCTAAAAGAATTATGCCATTTACAGTAATCTTTTCCTTTTCTATCCTTTTCTTGAGGAATAACATGCCCTGGTAATAAAGTTAAGAACTTTTATTTTATTAGTTCATCAAACAACTGGTCTGCTTTAGACAAATCAAATGAATATTGTCTAAAATTTGCCTGATTTCTCCTATTCGGATGAGATGAAGGCATGTTCACAGGTTTCTCAGTTTTTGTTAAAGTGTCACACACAATTGGGGCTTTACCAATTACTTGAGCAACATCAATCTCTACATCACCTTCTACATCTTGGTAATATGTACCAAGTGATTTGTTCTTTCTAACTTCACCTTCCAAAAGAATAGCCTCATAACCTATGGCTTTTGAAGTAAAATCAAACAGATCTCTAAATTCAGTGCCAGTGAAGCGTTTCTTAAAGTCATAATCAAGCCCTTCTTGGGCAATTTTCACTATTTCATATTCTGGAATGTAGAAATGACACTAATTCCTAATCTTTTTGAATCTATTCATGTATTGTTCAACAGACTCTGAAGGCTTTTGTCTTATTTTAGCCAAGTCTGCTACAGAAATTTCTGGTGCATGTCTGAAGAATTGAGTGTGAAATTGTTCCTCCATTTCCCTCCAAGAATGCACAGAATTTGGAGGCAAACTAATGAACCATGAAAAAGCAGTTCAAGTAAGAGAATGAGGAAACAACTTTAATTTTAAAGCTTCATCCAAATCTGTTTCGCCTATTTGTAGGCAAAACCTCCCTATATGCTCAACAGTTGATTGATTTTCTTCTCCATTGAAAAGAACCAAGTCTGGAATCCTATAATGCCTAGGAAAAGGCACATTATCAACCTAATTTGGATATGGTTTTCTAAACATAGGTTTCTCAATCCTTCTAAGTCCTGGACCATACATATCTTGCATGATATTCATTAGTTGAGCCCTTAGATTGGGTTCCTGCATTCTCCCTACTGGATTAGGTAAGTCAGGCCTCATTTCATATCCATATGGGTAATCTGGCCTTCTTCCATTTTGACTAACTATTGGTGGATCAAACCCATACATATTGGGGTCATTATAAGCCATATTTGGTATATTTCGGTTATCATTCCTATTCAAATTAAATTGCTGTCCCCCAACTTCTACATTATATGGATTTGGGTTATCGTTTCCACTATTTCCAACTCCCATGTTTATCGGAATTGCAGTTGGAACACTTTGATAAAAACTCTGATTTTGTCTAGGATTTTGATTTCCTAATGGAATTCTATTGACTCCAGTAAAAATGGCATCAAAAGTTGGATTTTCGTATACCTGAGAAGAAGGTATATCAGTCATGGGGTTTGATTACCCACTGCTTTGTCCTGGATTAACGTTTACGTTAACTGGTACTTCAACTGTTGGTTGAATCGTTTGATCTTGTGCCATTGCAGCCTTAACCACGGCTATCAAAGTTCTGGCTACTTCATCCTCTGGATTCTTCAACGTTCTTATAACTTGTTGAACCAAATTCGCTGGCTCTAACTCTGGGCCATTTGACTGGCCAATCTCTGGAATCCTCTGATTCGGACTCACTACATTTCCTTCATTAGCCTCATTCCCACCATTAGCATTGGTAGGATTGTTATTTTCATTGTTACTATCGGCTGGTAGTTGATTCCTAGTCTTCGGTGCCATGTCTTACTTCCAAATTAGTAAGAGCCCTCCTTCTAGCGCCAAAAATTGTTAACTATTTTTCCTAGTTGGATCCGCTCGACGGGTGATCGACGGAGATCCTGTTTCGTGATTTACTGGAATGTGGGTGTGGTAAGGTGGAGTTTGGTCCCTTGCCGTGTTTCAGGACTTCTCTGGAAGCAAACAATGAAGTGGATGGAATATGGAAGAAGTAAAATAAATGGACTTTATTAAACTTCAAAGTAGAAGAACAATCAACCCAGAGAGTTGAGTGAACGATTACAAGTTATAGCTACTCCTAGAAAAGAAAAAGATAAAGGCCTGATTGGCGTTGTTTGTGTGTCCGTAATTTGTCACGATTTTAAGCATAAATAGAGGCCTTCTCCAATTCAAATTTGAATCTTCCCTCCAAGGCGGCAGTTGAGCCTATACGAGCAGTTGATTCTTTTCTGGCTGATGAATTCATAAAACTGCTCACGTTTCCAATGATGCTCCCATGACGATGAATAACTGCATCTGGATCGTGGAAATAACTGCACATTTCTCCTTTCAACACCTGTACATGAGATGTCACGAGTAGCAAGTCCAATAACACTTAGTGATTAACTGAAAATATACCATGTATTGGCCACTCGACGGGCCACTCGACGGGTCAGTCATGTTTCAAACTTTGTAATAGTTTCATTTTGCTTGATTTGGTTTATCTGTAATATTTGAGGTATACTTCAATTACCTTTCAATCCTTAATAATCTTTTCCCAACGTGCCACGTGTCGTTCAGTCGACGGATCTAGGAAAATCACAGTAATGGAGCAAACGGGGGGGGGGGTGTTATATAACTCTTGTATATGAGTATTTGCAATTTACACCGCCGTGTCAGGTGGTCAATTCTAGCGACTCCGTGAGAGCGGGATTATCGAATAAATGCAATGTATTTATAGGGAAATGGGTGCCACATCCCAAAGGGCCTTATTACACAAATGAAAGCGCATGCGTGATTCAAGATGCCAGAATTGTGTGAGATTTAGAAGGCCAGATGCAGAGTTCATGAAGTGGAGGTGGAAGCCAGATGAGTGTGAGTTACCACTGTTTGATGGGGCCCAGTTCTTGGAGATTGTCAAAGGGAAGTCTATGGCCTTTGTTGGGGACTCAGTTGCAAGAAATCAAATGCAGTCACTGGGTTGCCTCTTGAGTAGTTTTATATTTATAGAATTTTTCTTTCTGTTCTCCACAAAAAGTGTCAAACCAAATCGGCCTGGAATGCGGGCGTGCCAGGACAGTACTGCTGTCCAAGTTGTTGTCAAGGCCTGGAAGCCTCAAGATCTGACTCTAATCAAGTGAATGTGCTTGGCCCAAAGGGTAAGGCCTCGTGAAGGTTCGTTTGTTGCCTTTGCGGGCTAAGGACTTAAGGTTTTCTAATCGTTGTAAGAAAAAGGAAAGAAAGACGAAACTAGGCTTAACTTGAATCAAATGAACTCCATTAACGTTTTAACGAAGCTTGGATACAAGGTAAGTGGTAAAACTTAAACTACTTAAGAAGTGAGTACAAGGTAAGCTTGAAAGAAATGGAAATGAAGTTGCATAAGCTGTGAGCTTTGAGGTCGTGGACCCTTGGCAAGGCCTCCAGAACTATGATTTATAGGAGCTGTTAGCCTTAAGTTGCTTTAAAATGCTCCAATGCGTGACTGCCAAGTGGCCTTCCAGCAGAGGCCTAGGTTTGAGCAGCTTCAAAATGCTCCAATGAGGAGTCTTTCTTCGAGCAAAACGTGTCTTTCACTCCAAGAAAACGGCAAAGGGCAGAGAAGGCCTTCTTTTTGCTTGAAACTTTGTAAAAGGGCAAAAAGAATATCAGGCTTTGCAGCACCCAGGCCTGTTTGAGCTGCTTCAGCACTTAACCTTCTACTTGTATGGGCTTCCACTGGGCCCACCATAGCTGAATATCTACACCTTTTCAGGCCTTCCTCGTTGTTTAATGGACCTTCCATCCCCCGTGGGCCCCAATATCTTCTGGGCTTGACTCCTTTTGAAAGAAGGATCGGGAAACAACAACCAAGCAGGCCTGGGTGAGCTGCTTGTGAGCAGCTTGCTTAGGTATGTAGGAGTCACCTTCCACTAGCTGCATGTACGCCACTTGTCATTGGTTTTGCTCAAAGCTGAAGAAAGGGTCCCACTGGTCCAGACCTTGAGCTGCTTGTGAGCTGCTTACCCAGACCTGTCTGAGTTGGAAGATCCCAGGCCTTTGAGCTGCTTGTGAGCTGCTTACCCAGACCTGTCTGAGTTGGAAGATTCCAGGCCTTTGAGCTGCTTGTGAGCAGCTTCAAGGCCTTTATACTATTTTAAGAGCAGCTTATGGCATTTAAAACTGATTAAAGACCTTTAAGCACGTTTTGAAAGTAACGGGCCTATCGGAATGGGCCTGAACATGTAATAACTTGTTGGCCGCTGCCCATTGTAAGCCTTCTGGGCCTAGGTTGGGAAACAAGGCCTGGTTTAACTGATTTGGACCTATAAGACAGGCCTAATCATTACTTTGGACCAGGTTGGTCAATTTTTTTGGGCTTGGGCCTGTGATAATGGGACTTGAGACAACAAAACCGGCCCAATTATTTAAGCCCATGACTAACGAGGCTCCTTGTGATCAATTGGTCCATCTCTTAGCCCAAAAAATTGGTTTTCTTATTTTTGGCCAAAAATGGGTATAAACATTGCCCCCCCACGCCTTGATCTTGGCTCAAAATATCAAGGCGTGTACTAGCCCCATTTTGGCCCCATAACATTGTTGAGCCCAAAAAACTTAGGCAGAAGAGTGGTGTCCTTTGTGTTCCACTAGCACCTGATTTTAATTTCAATGGGTCTTGAAACTGCCATTCTTTAAATCAGCCGCCACATGTAGTTTTCAAGGACACTTGTCCTCTCTAAGAATACCCTTGTTTCTAGAAACAAAAAGGAGGGAAAAGTGTGTTGGAAAACAGGTTTGATGATTGCTTCACATGGGCATGGGCTTCTCTCTCTTCCCGACAATGGTGGGGAAATGGGCGGTTATGATCCGCTCCCACTAACTCCCTTCCATAACTCCTCTTCTTAATTTCTCTTTTTAATTTCTCAAAGCCCCAAAACCCACTTCTCCTCTTTCTTCTCCCACGACTGAAAACCACTTCTCTCTCTTTCTATCTCTTCCACTCCATTGTTTCAACGATACAACCAAAACCTTCTCAAGGCTTCGCGCTCCTACCATGGCTCCCAAGAAAAGTCCGAAAGCAACGAGCCTCGCTACTCGGGCGGTGCACATACTCGAGGAAACAAAAACCCCCATCCATACCGAGGTCATGATTCCATTCGAGGAGGCGAAATCAGGAATGGCACTCGGCCCAGCCTTCGAGGGTGAGTTTCCCTCTTCTCTTTTTACCTATTACCCCCTTGCTGAGGACTCTCTTCCTTTTGACTCGGTGGAACCTAACTGGAACTGCTACCACAAGCCAAACCCTAATCGACTATGGCCTCGGCCTGACAAAGACTACATCGCCTGGTTGGACCGGGTTGCCGAGGCCAAAGGTGATCTGTGGGAAATAATAGGTATTTACGACGCCATTATGCTCAGTAGGTCTGCTATAAATATGGACAAAGCCCTTTTCTTTGCCGCGGCCCAGTTTTGGTCCGTGACTTCTAACAGTTTTCATTTTAGAGTCGGGATGATGGGCCCGACTTTACAAGACGTCTGCTTCCTTACTGGCCTCCGCGCCCATGGCGTCGAGGCCGACTGTTTTTTGAGTCAAGCGACCCCCGTCTTTGAATACCCTGCGTCGGAACACTTGGCTTATACCCGTTTTGTCCCCTTCTATCATGGGGAAGGGGAGGTAACTGATGAGGAGCATGTAGCCTTCCTAATTTACTGGCTCAACAAGTTCATTTTTTGCGTGTCCTCGAGCCGAATCACTAAAGATTTCACAGATTTGGCCAAGGCCTTGGCTTCGGGCAGGGAAGTGGCCATGGCCCCCTTGATTTTGGCCTATGTGTATAGGGGCATGCATGACCTTTTGGAAAACCAGTATGTGTTTGCCGCTGGGCCTTTATGGGTTATGACTTTGTGGCTGTGGGCATATTTCCCTTCTTTAGGCCCTATTTTGAACAAGACCCCAGACAACACTTGTTATGGTCTTCATTATCGTGACCTGTCCCCACGAGACCATACGTTCGAGGCCTGCTTCAAATTCTTTTATTCTGACCTGGTCTCGATGGGTGAAGGCTGGATGCCCTTTGAGAGAGACACGGTCCCCGAATGGCTGAAGGCCTCTCCTGGTGAGATAGGTGAGGAAGAGGATGACCATAAAGAGATCTGGGCAAGCTTCCTAGTTTCCCGAGACCTGCTTTTTGGTCTAAGTGCCCAATCGAGGAACGACAAGGTCGGAGTTGAATTTTACAATGCTGCACAGTTCGCGCGTCAGTTCGGCCTGCTTCAACTCGTCCCTCTTCCTCCATGTAAATCTCTCAACACTAACTTCACACCGAGGCCTGTCATCGATTTGAAACACCTGGAAAAGGTGAAGAAAGATTCTGATAAAGCAAAGGCTGACTTTAATTTTGAGCCTTATTCGGAATCCCCCGAGAAATCAGATGATTTCGCTTCCTGGTGGAAAAGCCACATCAAGCCTCTGCTGTCCAAGTCTGTGGGGAAAGTCCTGAAAGACCTTGCTCTTCCACCTCCACCCGAATCAAAGAAAGGGGGTTCTAAGGCTAAGACGGCCTCCGCGACCTCCTCCAAGAGAAAGGGTAAGTCCGAACCTATATTACTTTAATAGCCTGAGTTTGTGATCTGTTTTCTGACAACCATGTTTCCTACAGGCCTTGAGGAGGAAGAAGATGAAGAAGTAGAACTGTTCTGCCCAGGTTTCCAAGACCACTATTGCTGATCGAACCCGGGCCAGTGCTTCGAAATCTCCAAAGGAAGGATCACCTTCCACCACGGTAACGTCTTCTCATCTAGCATCTCAAGATCTGCCTTTCCCTTTTTATGTAGGTCTTAAACCTATTTGCATGCAATGATCCAGGCCAAGGGCAAAAGTAGTAGCAGCAAGGAGGCGAAATCCACCATTGCCAAGACAAAAAGGCTGCAGGTAACGTTGAAAAAGACGCCAAGCATTGCCTCTCATGAGGGGACTGATTCTAGCTCCCCTTTTGGTCACGTAAGGATTTGCCGCGCCTGGCCTCCATTACCATGGCCATGGCCGATACTGATCTATCATTGGCTTTTGATAGGAACTTGATGAATCCAGTTCCCTTGGCAAGTCTGACGGTTCCGAGCCGAACTCCCCTATGTCTGGAGAAGCCAAAGTCACTCTTGTTTCCCTTGGAATGCCGAGAACTCAGCTGCCTGCTGATAAAAAGCCCATCCTTCTTGACCTAGATGATGAGGATTTTGACAAGTTCTTCCAAACTGTGGAGGATTTAATCAAGCCAACTGCTTCAGGGGCCTCGGGCAGTGGAATTGGGTCATCAACTCCAGCAACATTTACTCCCGAGGAAATTAAACAAGCCAAAGAAACTCTGAAGGTTGCCCTAGGCCTGGGCATTGAATCTGCATTTCATCAAGACCACTACCCCTCGGTCTGGAAATCAATGAACATTCTGGTCAAATCCCAGGCCTTAGGGGGCAATGCTGAACCTGCCCTTCAGGCCTTCCTGAGAAGCTTCCCAAATCTGAAGAAGAACTACGAGGCTGCCGCGCAGAAACGAACCCTTGCTAACTCCAAACTCACCAAGATTGATGACCTGCAACAAGAACTCCTACAAGGGGTTGGGGCCCGGGATCAGCTCAAAACGGAGATCAGTGAAGCCAAAACCAAACGCCAAGGCCTCCTGTCAGTGATCCAAGCACTTGAGACACAACTAAACGACGCACGTCAGCGGCTGGTAGATCATGAGCAGCACGAGGCATCACTAGCCCAGAGGAAACAAGAGCTTCTGTCTGCTGCACAGGGCCCTCGGGATGCCCTCCAGGTCTTGATGGGTGAGAAACCAACAGCAGAGGCCACGAGGGACCAGGCTGAGGTGATGACGATGCAATTATGGCCTGGGACAGCCTTAAAGCCAGCTTGGAAAGTGAGCTCTAAACTCCAATGAGCATGTAATAGACTAGACTATACACCTTCCTTCCTATGTTTTGCTTCGCCTAGCCTGTAGACTTTCTTTAACAGACTTAAGGCCCGCTTGTTCTGTCTTTGCCTCGTGACCTGTTGGTACCCAGGCCTGATTAGCCTGTGAACTCCTACTTTCAGGCCTTGCTGTTTGTTTTGTATGGCCTAAAACTTTGACCTCAGGCCTTAGCCTCTTATGCACATGCTTTATGCTTTCGATGGCTGTTTCTCATTAAAATCCCCCATTTCCCACATGGAAGGATAATAATGTTTTAAGAACTTGCCATTAATAGTATGCTTATGGACCTTGCCATCTAAATCCATAAGGAGGTAAACGTTACCTCGGAAGACTTGACAGATTTGATAAGGCCCTTCCCATGTTGGGGGCCATTTTCCATATTTCGGGGTCTTAGCACCTAACGGCAATACCGTCTCCCAGACCAAATCCCCCTCCGAGAAACTTTTCCTTCTGACCCTTTTATCGTAAGCCTTCGCCACCTGCTGCTTCTGGACCAACATATGATCCAACGCCGCGAGCCTTACTTCATCAAGGTCTTCTAGCTCCATCAACATGGCCTGGGAGTACTCTGCTGGAGTAAGGCCATTCTGATACGCCCATCTTGTTGACCGAACAGTGACTTCCATGGGCAAAATCGCATCATGGCCATATACCAACATATAGGGAGTGACATTAGTAGCCCCTTTTTTGGATGTTCTATAGGCCCACAAGGCCTCAGATAACAGCTCGTGCCACACCCTTGGATTATCCTCAACCATTTTCTCTATGATTCCAATCAAGACCTTGTTTGTAGATTCCGCTTGCCCATTCCCTTGGGCATAATACGGGGTGGAATGGGACAGAGAGATATTGTATTGGCTGCAAAAAACCTGAACTTCTCTACCAAAGAAGACTGACCCCCTATCTGCCACCAAGTGTTGAGGAATTCCAAACCTATGGACTATCCTTTCTCTTATGGCCTTGATCACATCTTGCTGGTTGACGGACTTTAACGGGATAGCCTCGGCCCACTTAGTGAAGTAATCTGTGGCCACTAAAATAAAGGTATGGTTTTTAGACGAAGGAGGATGAATCATTCCAATTAAATCCATGGCCCAACCCCTAAAAGGCGGTGGCTTTATCACAGCCTGGAAGTTGGCGGCTGGAACGTGTTGGATTTGGCCGTGGGCCTGGCAGGCCTGGCACCCTTTTGCGTACCGGATGCAATCTTCAAGGATCCTAGGCCAATAGTATCCATATCTCCTAATCAACCATCTCATTTTGATACCCGATTGATGGGCGCCGCAGACACCCTCATGGACTTCGCCCATGACTCTCAATGTTTCCACCCCATCAAGGCATTTAAGGAGTAGGTCGTCCTCCAAGCTCTTCTTGTACAACTCATCGCCTACCAAAAGATAGCTAACGGCCCTTCTCCTAGTTTTCTTGGTGGCCTTGATCCGGGGGTTTCTAAGGAATGAGATAATGGGGTCACGCCAATCAATTCGCTGCTGCTCACTCTCCTCCTGGCCGTCACCTAACATGGGCTCAAGAGGCTCTACTATAAACGCTTGTAGGCCTAAACCTCTCCTCCGGACGGAAGGCAGCAGCCTTCTCTGGACTGTCATGGCCTTGGATAAAGTCCCTGGAGAAAGCCTCAAGCCCGTCGAGGCCTGGGCTAAACAGTTGGCCTCCTCATTCATTCTTCGAGGCACGTGCCTCACTGTCACATCATCGAAGTCCTGTATGAGCTGCATTGCAGCCATGTAATAAGGCGCCAAATCCTCGCTATAACACTTGAACGTTCCTGCCAAGTGGTTTATCACAAGGCTTGAATCTCCTATTACCTCGACATTTCTAGCTCCTAACTCCCTCAAAATCTCAAGGCCTATAACTGCTGCCTCGTATTCGGCCTGATTATTTGTACATTGAAAATCAAACTGGAATGATAATTCAGTTCTGAGGCTTTCTGGGGAAATTAGGATAATTCCACAGCCTGATACCTCCTGTGTTCTCGACCCATCAAAGAGTAACTTCCAAGGCCTTACAGATATCTCAAATGTGTCCAAGCCTGGGCAAACTTCATCGCTGATCTCCAAACATGGATGATCAGCGAGGAAATCTGCTAAGGCCTGGCCTTTGACCGCTCTTTGAGGGACGTATTTAAAACAGAATTCCATTAAGGCCAAAGACCATTTTCCAATTCGGCCTCTTAAGATGGGCCGAGTTAGCAAGTATTTGATTAGGTCCGTCTTACTCATGATATACACAGAAACGGGAAGCATGTAGTGCCTCAGTTTTATTGCTGAAAAGTATAATGCAAGACATAATTTTTCGATAGGCGAATAACGTTTTTCACAAGGAGTTAACAATCTACTTAAGTAGTAAACCGCTTGCTCCATGCCTTGCTCATTGTCTTGGGCTAACAAGCTTCCAACCGAATCTTCAGCCGCAGAGATGTACAATTTCAACGGCTTGTTCTTGATTGGAGGCATCAAGACCGGGGCCTTTGCTAGATAGCCCTTGATTTCTTCAAAGGCCTCTTGATGATAGGCCTCCCAAACAAAACCTTCCTGGTCTTTTGGTTTCAGTAAAGGGGAAAAAGCCTTGACCTTACCCGCCAAATTTGAGATGAACCTCCTCAAATAATTAAGGGAACCAAGGAGTTGCTGCAACTCCTTCTTTGTCATGGGAGGTTTTGCTTCAATCAAGGCCTTTGCCTTGTTCTTGTCAATCTCGATGCCCCGTTGATGAACTAGGAATCCCAAGAAATTTCCCGCGGATACCCCAAAAGCACACTTCAAGGGATTCATCTTCAAATCGAACTCTTGCATCCTTTGAAAGGCCTTCCGGAGGTGTTCCAAGTGCTCATCATAGGCTTGGGACTTGACTACCACGTCGTCGATATAGACCTCCATAAAACGGCCAATAAAGTCATGGAAAATGGCGTTCATGGCCCTTTGATACGTGGCGCCCGTATTTTTTAGGCCGAATGCCATCACAACCCATTCAAATGTCCCCAAGGCTCTCGGACATCTGAATGCTGTTTTGGCGGTGTCGGCCTCATCGATGAAAATCTGGTTGTAACCAGAGTGGCCATCCATAAATGACAAGACCCTGTGTTTTGCCGCCCCATCTACCATCAAATCTGCTAGCGGCATTGGGTACTCATCCTTTGGTGATGCAAGGTTCAAATTTCTAAAATCTATACAAACACGAAGCTTGCCATTCTTCTTGACCACCGGAACAATATTAGAAAGCCAAGTTACATACCTTGCCGTTCGAATGAAGCCTGCCTTGAGAAGCCTTTCGATTTCCTCTTTGACCTTAAGCTCCACTTCGCTTGACATCCTCCTTGGCGGCTGTTTGAACGGCATAAAACCTGGCTGTATGGGTAGCTTGTGTTCGACCAAATCTCTTGGTAAGCCTGGCATTTCACCATAATCCCAAGCAAAACATCCCCTGAATTCAGTCAAGAGCTTGATGAATTTCTCCTTTATGTCGTCGGGCAAGAGCTGGTTGATGTACACAGGCCTTGGATGCTCGGCGTCTCCTAAGTTGATCTCCTCTAGTGGATCTTGGACGTCGGCTTTTAAATCATCCATCTTGGCCGGCGCTGCATCCAGGTCTTCTAGCTGTATCACATCGGGGCCTCGTACAAGGCCTTCATCTTCGTAAATGAATTCCGCTGCTCCAACCGAGGAGGCCCCTTCATACTCATATAATCCCGACATCCTCTCCTCCATTAAATACGAACTAAACCTCGCAATCATGGCCTGAAGGGCCATGTCTTTCTCTTGCTCAATTGGTTGTTTCGACATTGGAAATGGCCTTGACGGTAGGAGCAATCGGCCTATGGTTCTCTGGGCCGACAAGCTGGTGGAAAAGCATCCGCAATTCTTCCGTAGAAGCCTGCGGAGAGAGTGAGACTGATTTATGGCGGCCATGCTTATCCAGGCCTGCCACCTTCATTGGTCCGACATCCGGATCATACAACATGGCCTCTGCATGGTTAGTAGAAGCAAGGAAAGGCCTTCGGTCTGCCCAAACCACCTCTACTTCATCTTGATTCCAAAATACAATGCATTGGTGGAGAGTCGAAGGGATTGCCATGGCCGCATGGATCCAATCTTTTCCCAAAAGAACATTGTATGATGCCCGAGAATTGATCACGAAGAAAGGAGTGGTGAGTGTTTTTGAACCGATTGTCAAATTCATGATCAAGATGCCTTGGCACGCAGTGACTCCTCCAGTGAAATCAGTAAGGCTTGCGCTAGAAGCAATGAGATCTTGATCAGTTTTTCCCAACTTGTACATCATGGATTTTGGGATCAGGTTAGCGGCCGAACCGTTATCAACCAGCAGACGATTGGTCGGGATTCCATCCAAACAACCCGAGACGTACAAAGGTTTAATATGGTTGGCAGCCTTTGGAGTTGGTTTTTCAAAAATTGCACAAGCGGCCTTTTCGGCCTGCTCCTTCTCGGCCTTCTCCTTCAAGATGATTACTGATGAAACGGCTTCAGCAGGCCTGGATGACTGACCCAAAATCTGTGCTGTCTCTCCCAATTCTTCCACGTCACCTTCCATGACAGAAACCTGTTCTCCCTTGGCCATGGCCTCCTCCGGCAAAATGAAGACCATGTTACATGGCTTCGAAAGACCTTGAAAGGGTTTGAACTCCTTAGCCAAAGGATTTAGGCCTTTCTTGCCCCCCGAGACGGATTCTTTGCCCGGGTTGGGACCAGAAGTAGTAGCCACCGGATCAGGCCTTCGAAGGATTTTTATCTGGTGGGGAGGCCCAGTTATAGCCTCCTCCACCACTCTCTCTTTGGGCTTGCGTTCCCTTCTAAGCCTGGGAGACCCGTCTTCCTCTGAACATGACGGACTCTTTTGCGCGGAGATCTTCTCCTTGCCCTTTCTACTGCCCAAGGATCCCACCGACTCGTGAAAGCCCATCTCCACGTCGCCTTGTTTTACAGGTTCCAGCTCCTCAAACGGTTCTTACTCCGTTGGATCTTCCAGGTCTGTTTCATCATGAGCCCTTCTTGCGGCCTGCCTGAACATCTGGTAACGTCTTTTCTGTGACCTGGTCAAAGGTGGCCTTTCCGTCGGGAATTTATGATGCGTAGCCCTAAACCACTCGTTTGGTGGGGTGATTCTTGGCTTCACTGTCCGAGGCCTCTTTTCGGCTGAGGTGGAGGCCTCGATTTCAACGTTGTGGCTTGGATCGCTAGCCTGGCGTGATTGGATGCGAGAGAAAACGGACGAACGTTGATGGGTTTCCTGCCACTGGCCAGGCCTATCCTCATAAGGCCTTACCACGACACTCTTCAACTGAGGCCTAGAAGGCTCGACTGCTTGCCCACACTCGTTACAGACCAAGGAACACCTTGGTTGGAAAAACTTTTTGATTTCTGAGGCAGGCCTGCCCCACCGTGATGGCCATTGTTCAGACTTTCCCTGATGATAAGTCCTTCCGCGCCTGTCCTCAGACGGTGGGTCTTCACGGACAGGCCTTCGTGCATGTTGAGATGGCTCCCCCAAGCTGATCTTAGGCCTCGGAGATTTCCCAGGCATGCCCCTCATGTTGAAGGACACCATGTTGGTACTCAGGCCTGATGGGAATGGATTCGCATCCACTCCCATGGCCTTTTTGTCTTTGGATTCAAATTTGAACTCGCCACGTTCGATTTTATCTTGAATATCGTTCCGGAAGACCATGCAATTATTTGTGGTGTGACTCCACGAGTTATGATACTTGCAATACTCTCTTCCTTTCATCTCCTCCGCTGCAGGGATCTTATGGCCTGGATGAAGCTTTACAAGCTTATCGGTCATGAGCTGATCAAATATCGCCGCAGCCTTAGCAATGTCGAACGTGTAAACCCGGTTTGACTTGCCTGATGATGACGCAAGGTTTGACCTCTCCAACCTGCTCGTCTTCAAGAGATACGGCTTCTTATTGATCAGCTCCGCCACAGCTACCTCTGCTTCATATTCGGGTTCCATCGCGGCCACCTCATAGTTTGGGTCCCTATAGTAGGTTCCTTTCGAGGCGGCCATGCGGTCTTGCTCCTGCCTTAAGATCCGTTCGTATCTTGCTGCTTTGGCCGATAGTTCGAAGAGGTCTCTGAACTCGCTCTCGTAAAACTTCTTCTTCAATTCGAAGCTCAAACCGTTCAAGGCCAGACGCACATACTCCCGTTCCGGCAGGGAGACCTTGCACTTGAACCTAGCCTTCTTGAACCTGGCCAGATAAGTCTCTACCCCTTCGTCTGGCAGCTGGCTGAGGCCTGAAAGGTCTGCCATTGTGACCTCGGGCTCCACTCTGTAGAACTGTTGGTGGAAGGTTTCTTCCATTTGTCGCCAGGTCTGGATGGAGTTGGGAGGCAAGTTAATGTACCACGTAAAGGCAGTGGCTGTCAAGGAGTTTGGAAACAACCTCAACTTCCACTCGTCCTTAGTCCCTGCTTCTCCACATTGGACTAGGAACCGAGCCACGTGCTCCACAGTTGACTCTTTTGCATCCTCTCCCGAGAAAGTATGAAACTCGGGGACTCGGAAGCCTTTGGGGAAGTGAAGTTGATCTACCTCGTTCGAGTGAGGCTTTGTGTACATAGGCCTCCCCATCGGCCTGAACTCCGGTCCCAACTGCTCCTGAAGTAACGCTATGATTTGGTCTCTGTTTAGAACGGGCTCTGTAGGTGGCGGCCTTGCCTGCCCGACGTGGGCTGGCAGTTGCTGACCTGGCCATGCCCCCCGAGCATCTTGCATGAATCCTGCGTTCGGTGTCACGTGGGGATTATGGCCTCCCATCGGAAGAGGCCCCCCGCCTTGGTTTCCAAAATGAGGTCGAGGAGTAGAGCTTCCACCAAGCATGAACCGTCTCTCCAGGTTCTCCACAGGCCTTGGGGGGTTTTGGCCTGTCGGGTCTTGCACTTGGTGGTGCACTCCACTATGAACCGGGCCTCCACTAGAACTAGAGGCCTGGAATCCAAATGGTTGAGGCGACGTGTACCCTCCAGGAGGCTGGCGCCCTGGATATCCATTGAACACTCCGAAGTGAGGCATTGTAGGTGTTTGCGGGGAAGGGTCAACATGACCTTTTGCCTTTAGATCCGCTTTCATCATCGCCACCAGGTCCCCCACGGTCGCTGCCACTGCGGTCATGTTGGTGTTGAGTGAACCCATGGAGGCTGCAAGGTGCAGGTTGGAGTCTCGAATCTCCGTCATTGCTGAACCAACATATTGAGAAATTTCTTGGGACATCTCACGGTTGGTCTCCAACATGTAATTTCTTACACTGCCCATAGACTCGTTCAGGTCTTGGACGCTGAGGAGAGGCTGCTCAAGGCCTCTGCCTGGATTTTGTTGAACGCTTGGATCCTCCTGAGAATCAGAAGCGGAAGCTCCTTTCTGTGTTTCTTTCTTCGCCATGATTACCCTTTAACGATAAGAGGTCCCACCGGGCATGCCAAAATGTTCTCCACAAAAAGTGTCAAACCAAATCGGCCTGGAATGCGGGCGTGCCAGGACAGTACTGCTGTCCAAAAAGTTGTCAAGGCCTGGAAGCCTCAAGATCTGACTCCTATCAGGTGAAAGTGCTTGGCCCAAAGGGTAAGGCCTCGTGAAGGTTCGTTGGTTGCCTTTGGCTAAGGACTTAAAGTTTTCTAATCGTTGTAAGAAAACGGAAAGAAAGACGTAACTAGGCTTAACTTGAATCAAATGAACTCCATTAACGTTTTAATGAAGCTTGGATACAAGGTAAGTGGTAAAACTTAAACTACTTACGAAGTGAGTACAAGGTAAGCTTGAAAGAAATGGAAATGAAGTTGCATAAGCTGTGAGCTTTGAGGTCGTGGACCCTTGGCAAGGCCTCCAGAACTATGATTTATAGGAGCTGTTAGCCTTAAGTTGCTTCAAAATGCTCCAATGCGTGACTGCCAAGTGGCCTTCCAGCAGAGGCCTGGGTTTGAGCAGCTTCAAAATGCTCCAATGAGGAGTCTTTCTTCGAGCAAAACGTGTCTTTCACTCCAAGAAAACGGCAAAGGGCAGAGAAGGCCTTCTTTTTGCTTGAAACTTTGTAAAAGGGCAAAAAGAATATCAGGCTTTGCAGCACCCAGGCCTGTTTGAGCTGCTTCAGCACTCAACCTTCTACTTGTATGGGCTTCCACTGGGCCCACCATAGCTGAATATCTACACCTTTTCAGGCCTTCCTCGTTGTTTAATGGACCCTCCATCCCCTGTGGGCCCCGATATCTTCTGGGCTTGACTCCTTTTGAAAGAAGGATCGGGAAACAACAACCAAGCAGGCCTGGGTGAGCTGCTTGTGAGCAGCTTGCTTAGGTATGCAGGAGTCACCTTCCACTAGCTGCATGTACGCCACTTGTCATTGGTTTTGCTCAAAGCTGAAGAAAGGGTCCCACTGGTCCAGACCTTGAGCTGCTTGTGAGCTGCTTACCCAGACCTGTCTGAGTTGGAAGATCCCAGGCCTTTGAGCTGCTTGTGAGCAGCTTCAAGGCCTTTATACTATTTTAAGAGCAGCTTATGGCATTTAAAACTGATTAAAGACCTTTAAGCACGTTTTGAAAGTAACGGGCCTATCGGAATGGGCCTGAACATGTAATAACTTGTGGGCCGCTGCCCATTGTAAGCCTTCTGGGCCTAGGTTGGGAAACAAGGCCTGGTTTAACTGATTTGGACCTACAAGACAGGCCTAATCATTACTTTGGACCAGGTTGGTCAATTTTTTTGGGCTTGGGCCTGTGATAATGGGACTTGAGACAACAAAACCGGCCCAATTATTTAAGCCCATGACTAACGAGGCTCCTTGTGATCAATTGGTCCATCTCTTAGCCCAAAAAATTGGTTTTCTTATTTTTGGCCAAAAATGGGTATAAACACTTTCTTGAAAATTTCTCATAGCACTCTTTCATGAAAAGAAAAAAAACACAAACTCTGAACGATATCTTATCCATCGTCCAACTGGGCGACGAATAGCAACACTCTTAATGCTAATGCATGCTATTCATTTAACTATTACACGATGAAATTTTTGTGGATCTCTTTGACTTTTAGGCATCTTCCTATGTGGAATATTATGTTTCATTAATTATTTGATGTGACGAATCCTACATATATTTTATATGATATATTCGTTAAATTTGTTCAATATGCACACATAGGAGGTCAATAACAAGGGTAAAACAATTCTTGCGGTAAATATAATTTTTCAGCTTTAACCAAATGTTTTCCGAATTTTTGTATAATATTTACAGTCGATAATGGGAGAATTGTTTTCATTTCAAGAATACCTAGAACTAGGCCTGTGAATAGGCCGGATCTGATCCATTGAACACAGATTTCTAGATCTCTGTTGGGATATCTATTTTCCGCTCTTTTTGTTTCCCACCACGCGAAACAGAGAATGGGAAATGACAAATTGATTAAAAAAAAAATTTGCTTATCCAAATAACCCACAAAATATTTCTCTTTCAGGTTGCAATTTATGTGGATGAATCAAGCACAAAAAGTGATCGAGGATTCAGGCGCTGGCTCTACACAGATTACAATTTCACCCTAACACTTATGAGGACAACTCATTTGGTTAAAGCCCGCGCCGTGGAAAATTACCCAAACAACCCCATAGACCTCTACTTAGACGAGGTCGATGATTCTTGGGCAAATAAAGCTGGAGATATTGACTACATAATCATCTCTTCTGGGCACTGGTTTTCGAAGCAATTGATGTACTACGAGAAGGGCAAGGTTGTTGGCTGCAGCTTGTGCCAGCAAAATAATGGAACGGACCTCACCATGTACTATGGATACAGGCAAGTATAAGGTTTTTCATTTTATTTTTTCAGGTCATAAGTTAACAGGTGTCGATGCTGCTTTATCAACTCGAGCTTAGAATCTTTAGGCAATTGGGTTAGAAGCCCAGGTCCACAATGATATTTATGCACTAGAATCACTTTGAATCACTTTGAATGTGACACGCGTCTCGTTAATTTTGGATCCATACAATCGCTTTATTGTGTATGGTTATGGTGGTTTTTATGGGTAAAAGGCCAATATAGTCCAATGAAAGTCCATGGTCTCCTCAAGTTTTTAAACGACTTTGAATCTCTCTAGTTTTTGATTATTTATCCAATGAACATAGGATGTTCGCTTTGGTTTTCGGTAGAACTTTTATCGATCCTCTATTTTTCGTGCACTATTATGATCGTTACAAGAAGGTTTTAAGTAGATTGTTTCGCATAGCACATAATAGCATCGATTTTGTTTATATGAATCTATGATATGCCTATATCATGTTAATACTTTTGTTGGAAAATCACAAGGGTAGAGTTTTTTTTTTTTGCATAAACTAAGATGAGATGTGTGTTAAGGAATAACTGCAACAGAGCTAATGATTTTTCTTTCTATTTCATAGCATAAAACTCACATAAGAAATTATCATTTTCAAAAAGCAATCCTAAAGAAATTTTATGTACCATGATGGCATTCGAGACGGCATTCAGGGCACTTCTAGATCACCAAAACCTCAAGGGGACAGTACTTCTGAGGACACCGGCACACTTCGAGGCGGAGGAGAGGGAAGGGAGAAGGAATTGCGTGAGAACAAGGCCATTTACGAAGCAAGAAATGAAGTTCGATTGGTAATTTGGTATATTTGGATGCTACGCATGATTCGGCAAGACCAATTACGGGCGGCAAGAAGGGAAGGGAGGGAAAGGGGAAGGAGATTGAAATTCAGGTTGTTGGATGTGACTGAAGCTATGAGGCGGAGGCCTGACGGGCACCCGAATCACTACGGGCACCCACCGGAGAAGAAGAAGCCTGTTGCCGATTGTCTCCATTGGTGCTTGCCTGGACCCATTGATTTGTGGAATGAGCTTTTGCTTCATATGTTGAAGATTGAAGATGGTGAAGGTGAAGGTCTCAAATGATGGGCTACTTTTACTAGATGCTGCTACTGTTATCAATTTCTTTGAGTCGCAATATGTATGGGCTAGACTTATCAAGTGATATCATCTTCCACTTTCATGCTTTGAAGGAAGTGATATAAGCCCTGCAGGCAGGGGCAGGCGGGCTTACCATGGGGCACGTGGCCCCGCTCAATTCCATGAATTTTTTTCATTCGTCTTCTCTCTAGTTGGATTTAGGACTTTGGAGGCCCTCTCGATGATTTGAGGCGTTTATATAGTAGTAGATATCATTAAATAATTTGTTTCAAAAAAAATTCAAATCCATCGGAAACTTCTAAAGCTTGATGCAAATATTTTATTTTTTGCAAAAAATTGTTAGACCTTCTAGTTTTTCTGAACAAAAGTAAATCAATGAAATGATTGAGAGCGTCTGATCAACATATGTTTTTTTTTTCCCTGGACATTCTATTCGACAAGCACTATGAATGCTTCGGATATTTGAGGAGAGACTTGGGTGTGAACAAACTGCAGTTTTTCTAACACAAACGTGCCACATAATGACCATTAAGTTGCAACTGGCTGTTATAGAAACCAAGTTCATATGGAATGCATGTTGACCTTAGAGCATCTCCGCTCTTTACTCAAATTTGAGTAAAAATCATCCAAAATACCACTCCACCCCTTATTCAAATTCATACCAAATTTGAGTTTTACTCAAATTTCTTTCCAAATTTAGTTTGAACCAAATCCTAACTCAAATTTTGAAGGCTATTTTCTCTCCCCTCAAATTTACAACTATGCCATTAATTAAACCTTTTACTTAAATTTATGCATAGATTTGCATTTGCCCATTGAATTGCTTCATACCAAATCAAGTTTTTATCCAAATTTTAACTCAACTTTGGGTAAAAAATTGCGTAAGAAGTGGAGATGCTCTTATATACTAACCTATATAAATGTGCCAACTACTACGGAGTGAATAATTATTTTGGGAGTTTTTTTGGTAATATCAATAAATTGGTATTCACACTTCGTTTTTTTTATTTACACTCTTTTTTTATTTTTATTTTTTTAATGTTGAAAATGTATACTTTTTCTTAACCAAAAATCAAAAAAGGAAGTGTGAATATCAATTCCCCTTCAGTAAATTAGTATTAGCCAGAGTTCGACGAAGCTGATTCATAGGGGGTGTTAGTGTATTTCCCGGAAGTAAAGGGTGCAGAGTGATTTCAGTGAAAACAGAGGGGGGGTGTCAGTGAAATTTAACATGGCCCTACAAAATAATATTCAAAAATTTAACTGCTCAGTTTGTCCGTACGAATCCAAAGTAATACTTACTGATATCCGCAGGAGCTGATTTTTTACATGGCCCTACAAAATAATATTTAAAAATTTATGGATATTTTTCTAGATTTTTTTTGGACCCAAAATGAGGTCAAATGTCTCTGCAAGGATCCCTGTAAAATATCCCTCTCGTAGTATTTTTGTTTCTTTTTGATATCCGCAAAACCAGTGTAGATTGAATCGATGTGCAGTAGATACTGATGAGGAGTTCACAGAATCCATTCTCAGGCAAGACGCGATTGAACCCAATGTTTGCAACCAGTTCATCAAAACTCATACCTCTAATCCCTTCACATATTCTTCCATTCGAAAAATTTCAGCACATGTTGTTTACATGTATAGATAGATAGATAGACAATGCTTAGAGCCATACAAATTCTTGGTTCTTCCTCTTCTGGGTTCGTTTCGCACCGGTTGAAACCCCATGGGAATTGTGCCCTCTCTTTGGTTCCATCCTCTGCCAAACCATCACCCCTCTCTCCTTGCCCTCCAAGAAGAACTGCAAAGAATGTTTCTTCGATGAAGGGTCGTTGTTTCAGAGCATTTCCTGCGTGTTGTACTCGTTCTGAGTCGAACCCAGATGTGACTTCACCTTCATCGTCGCCCACGTTGAAGTCCACTGTAAGTTCTTGTTGATTTGGACTTGTGTTGCTTCTGATGGGTTTTGTTTTGGTTCTTGGATTTGCACTTCACTTTTGTGGAATTTGTAATTTTTTATTGCAATGTGGTGACGTATCTTTTCTTCTTCAAGTGAATTGCTAAGCAACTTCTCATTTCTGGGTTATTGTGATGTTTTATACTAATGTCTTTAGTTCGTTGTTTGAGCCGAATGTCCTTGAGGGCTCTAGCCTATATCTATCAAGGAAAAAGAAATGATTTTCTTGGGGTTCGCAGCGGTAACAAAAAGTTTTCCCTTTATTTTGTTGATTTGGGGGTATATTTAGGTATTGAATCGAGTGATTAGTGGCACTGGTAATGTGATAAATTTGATGGAGATGGAAATGGGGTTTTCTACGGTGAAATATTTTGATCTTTGCTGGGATTGTGGTGGACAATATTGATTGCTTGCAAAATGCAAAATAGGAATTCCATTTACACGTTGATCACTGATGAGAGAAACAGGGAGACTAATATTTTATATATCATTATTTGTATGTTCTTGTTTAAGGATTGGCCTTAACATTGATAGATAGTTGCGATGCATTTGAATCCCTTGATGTGTGCGTCTGGAAATTTCTTCCCACTTCTTTCCAGGAAATTTCGAATACTTATCTGCTTTCTAATACCGATGTTGGAAGAAAATATGCGGTTATACTTGATGTAAAAGAGTCTGTACTTCTGAGGGGGCACATGATTTTTATCTGAATGTTGGGAATGGCATTGTATGCTGTTGATACCTTTTTTTTTTCTTAATTGTTTTGTTTCCAGTATATTTGATGTCAGTTTACTTGAGATTCCTACTTACCTTGAATAATGAATAATTGAATATCAGTTTCATCATGGGCTTGTGTGTATGTTTATGGTTCTTTAGGCACTCAAATGGACTTACGGGCAACAAGAGAAACATTGTATACGTGACCGCGTACAAATCCAGTCAACTATCTCTTAGCTAGCTTTGTGAAAGAGTATATGTCCAAGTAAATGAGAGAAAACTGACCACATTGAGTGACTGAAATAGGGTTGTTTACTGGGAAATCTTATTTTGTCCTATGGTGCTTGCTAATCAAACATGGGGCTGATCCCCAAATCTTACATTAGTGGTTACTCCGAATCTTGGGACAGAAGTGCAGAACCCTCGTAAAATTGCGACAAACAATATTTCTTGGTGGTATAAGAATTGAACATTGAATTGGGAGAATGAAAAACCAAGCTTCCTGGAAAATTGGATGATGTAAAGATGTTAATGGAATTATGGTTGCTTTCTAATGCTGAAGAAAATCAATAGTATTGGAATGGAGCATGCCTCAGGACAGTAGTAAACATGTTTTAACTTTTAAGACATCGTGTCTGATTTTTATGTGTCAATTGGAAAGAAACCCTTGTAGAGGTTCAATTTTTTGTGTTTACATTTTAGATCTTGTAGTTAAGTAATTGTAAAAATCAAAGAAAATGGTAGGACACGGGCTAAAGGGTCAACTCATGTGTTGAATCTTATGTCAAGTCTTATCAGGTTAGAACATTGTAATTGGTACACATCTTTTGATTGTTTAAGTATAATTTGGCTCACTGCTTGGCCAGGCGAGCTTGTGGGAGTGGAGTATGTACTTGGGAATTTACTCCACCCATTTGGGGTCCTACCTTCTCTTAAGAGGGATGTAAGCCCCCATTAACTTTTTCTTCATTGTTCTTGTTATCATCAATAATATTTCCTACCATTCCGATGAAATCTTAGTAGGAATAAGGGGCGTTAGCAGCCTATGTATATGTAATCTAAAGCACGCTGGCACTGAGCATGAATTTCATGGTTTTTTTCCCTATGATTCCACATGAACTGTGTTAAAGTTGGTTAGAATTGACACTCGCACGCAATTTATATCGAAATCTTCACTTGCACACAATTTGTGCACGTGGATTTGTGCTGACAGAGTATACTGGGAATGGAGTTTTACTTATTTGGCGAGAAGGAGCACAATCCCTCTTTGTTGTTGGGGGGGGGTTTGGTTGTCATTTGGTTGAAATTTAATACTGAACACTGATGGACCAGTTACTTGTTAAGATTGTGCCTTCTAAAACTTTGAGAATCTAAGAGTTCTCCCCATATACATTGATAACTCTGTGTTTTTGTGCGTGTGTATTTACGTATATATGCTGCATTATCTTCAGGGTTTAACTTCTAAGCAATTTGAGATGATTTCTCGTGCTATCTTCCTCTCTCCTTCTCCTACATATCAGTTTTACTTCGTGTGTATGCTCTGTTGTTTCAAGAAAAATGATATCACCGTGTTCCATATATTGCACGAGGCTAGTGTGTTCAACATAGCACGAGGCTAGTGCGGCCAACATAAATCACATAATTGGTATATCATCAATAGATTGGGTCTTTTTCTTCTTGCTTGTTGTGGTAGACTTAACAAGGCATCGCAAGGGCGGCAAAGTGAATTGATGCATGTCACAATGTCTGATGATATTCATGACGATGTTTCATCTGATAATACATTCTCATCCATGTAAGATTTCTGTATGTTGAGCTTAAAGTCACAAACTTGTGTGTGGGCCAGCATGCATGTGTGCTTTCATATCTCGCTCTCTCTACATCCTCTCCCATCTGGTGATCCAGATATAGTTGTTGTCAGAGATAGAGAAAAGTGTTTAGGGTGTTAACTAACCCTAACACAAATAACTATTATTTATAATATGAGAGACGTAGTTGCAATACTTGTCACTTGACTAAGCAATGTTGGACTTAGACTACCAATATTCTAACACTCCCCCTCAAGCTGGAGAATAGATATCATAAAGTCCCGACTTGTTACACAACGACTCTAACCGTGGCTTAAACAATGACTTAGTAAACATATCTGCCAATTGAGCTCCTGTAGACACAAATGGAGTAGCTATCACACTATCAGTTAACTTCTCACGCACTAGATGACAATCAACTTCAATATGTTTGGTTCTTTAATGAAATACCGGATTAGATGCAATGTGAATAACGGCTTGGTTATCACAGTACAAAGGCATAGGCAATTGCACACTGAATCCTATCTCCTCGAGAAATGACCGCAACCATACAATCTCGCATGTTGTGTGTGCCATTGCTCTATATTCTGCTTCTGCACTAGACCGGACAACCACGGTCTGCGTCTTACTCTTCCAATTAACAAGATTTCCCCCAAGGAAAACACAGTATCCAGTAGTGGATCTCCTATCAGATGGTCCTCCTGCCCAATCAGAATCAGTGAACTTCTAAACGCGTAAGTGTCCATTAGCTCGATATAACAAACCACATCCAGGATGTGACTTCAGGTACTTTACAATCCTGAGAATTGCTTCCCAATGTGGACGGCGACATGCAAACATAAACTGACTCACCACACTAACTGCAAAAGAAATATCAGGACGTGTAATCGTAAGGTAATTCAGCTTACCAAGCAAACGATGATACTGATCAGGATTGGAGAGCAGCTCCCCCTGGTCAACACACAATTTAACATTGGGATCCATAGGAGACTCAACAGGCCTAGTTCCCAACAAACCAGTATCTTCTAGAATATCAAGCACATACTTCCTCTGTGATAAGCTAATACCTTCTTTGGATCATGCCACCTCAATACCTAAGAAGTACCGTAATTTTCTCAAATCCTTAGTATGAAACTATTGATGTAAGAAGGTTTTTAGCTTATTAATACCTTGCTGGTCATCACCGGTAATAATAATGTCATCCACATAGACAATCAATAATACTTTCCCTCGGTTTGATGTGAGAGAGAACACAGAATGATCAGACTGACTGCGATGCATGCCAAATCTCAAAACTGCATCACTATACTTGCCAAACCATGCTCTAGGAGACTGCTTAAGCCCGTATAGTGCTTTGCGAAAGACGACATACCTAATTACGCGGCCCCTGAGCAACAAACCCATGTGGTTGCTCCATGTAGACCTCCTCCTGGAGATCCCTATGAAGAAAGGCATTTTGACATCCAACTGAAACAATGGCCATCCAAGACTTGCTGCAAGAGAAATAAGGATCCGAACAGAACTAAGTTTGGCAACAGGAGAAAACGTCTCCGAATAATCAACACCATAAGTCTGGGTGTAGCCCTTAGCAACAAGGCGAGCTTTATAACGCTCAACAGTGCCATCAGGAAGATACTTGACAATGAATACCCAACGACAGCCAACAATAGTGTTACCAGCAGGAAGAGGGACCAACTCCCATGTGCCATTGTGATGAAGGGAAGACATCTCATCTTCCATAGCTTTTCGCCACTCAGAAATAGATAAGGCCTTCTGAACAGTGTTAGGAACAAAAACGGAAGAAACAGAAGTAGTAAAGGCACGAAGGGACGGAGACAGGTGATCAGAGGAAACAAATCGTGCAATAGGATGAGAAGTGCAAGATCGAATACCTTTACAGAGAGCAATTGGAGGTGGAGGTGGCGATGGAGGTGGCGGCGGAGGTGAAGGTGCAACCGGATCTTGGGACTGAGGAGGCGTGGTGGTTGGTACTGGTGGGGATGTTAATACGTTCTGCCGACAGACATATACCCACAAGGTTGGCGCAGATGGTAGACAAACAGGAAACACAGACTTAGTCTCAGGAAGGTCAACTGGAGTATGGTGACCCGAGTAAAAGGGTAATTACTCATTAAACGTGACATCAGCACAAACAAAATGACGACAAAGTGATGGTAACACTTATACCCTTTCTGAGTGCCCGAGTATCCTAGAAAAATACATCGAATGGACCGTGGATCAAGTTTGTCCCGGTCAGGATCAAGAGCATGAACATAACAGGTGCACCCGAACACTCGTAGGGGTAAGGAGTGGAGAGGGCAACCAGGAAATAAAACCGTATAAGGTATCTGACCGCCTAGATGGCATGCAATTGATCAAGTAACATGCGGTAAGAACAGCATAACTCCAGTAAGACGTAGGAACTTGCATTTGAAATAACAGTGCGCGCATAACCTCTGATAAATGCCAAATCTTGCGTTCGGCAACTCCATTTTGTTGTGGAGTTCGAGCGCAAGAAGATTGGTGAATTATACCATGATCATCAAAAAATTTAGAAAGAGCATTATGAAAATATTCGTGGGCATTGTCAAAACGAAATATACGAATGCAAGTATGAAATTGAGTTTTGATTTCCATATAAAATGACTTAAAAACAGAAGACAACTCTGATCGCTCTTTCATGAGATAAAGATGTGACACGAGAGTAATCATCGACAAAGATAACATAATATTGAAAGCCAAAAACATTAGGAACACGCATTGGACCCCAAATATCAGAATGAACCAAGTGAAAAGGATGTGATACACGACTCTCAACCCTAGGATGAAAAGACACTCTATGATGTTTACTAAACTCACAGACTTCACAAGGCAAAACATTAACGCGACTACATGAAGGTACCAGCTGTTTAAGATTCCGAAGGGATGGATGACCAAGACGACAATGATGTTGATAGGGTGACACTGAAGACTGCATCTCCATAGCCACCACCACTTGATCAAGAACACAGCCGCACCGCCACCCAAGGTTTTAAAAGGCATTGTTGGGGCTCGCCCGGGGCGTCGGGGAGAGGCGGGGCACAGGGAAAACGCCCAGAGGCGTTGTTGTTTGGACTTTGTTCCTCAAAGGCGTACGCCTATTTTTTTGAGGCTCACGGAGGCATACGTCTCGAGCGCCTTTCACGCCTCGACTGAAGAGGCGTACGCCTTAGGTGAAGATGATGACATTGATGAGGAAGACTTAACTTGAGGCTTTGAGAAATTAGTTTACTTATAACTTAGATAATTTGGAAGTTACTTTAAGTTTTTGAACTTTATTGCATGGTTTTGAACCTCTTGATGAGGTTTAGATTAGACTTTGGAGTGGTTTTAGTCTATAAGAGGTTAGATTTATTAATGCCCCTTTTTTTGTGCTTCAACATTTATTTTTTTATTGATTTTAGTACATTTTTCCGTATTTTTTGTATTTTTTAGAGTTATTTTTAATTTATTTTATTAATTTAATTATTTAAAATTAGAAAATCAAAAGGCTTATGCCCCAACGCCTTGGGGCTTACGCCTCGCCCCATGGAGAGTCAAGCGTCTCGCCTTGCGCTTTCGCCTCCGAAAACTTTGCGTTCAGTACCACGACCAATTTTCCTCCCCGTCTTGAGATCCTGAAACACACAACCATTAGGAAAAAATGTGTCAGAGCAATTTAAAGACTTGGTAAGTTTACTAACGGACATAAGATTTAATGGAAAACGAGGAACATGCAGTACAGAATCCAAAGTCAGAGAAGAAGTAACAGGAACCGAACCAAACCAGTAATATTAGTGGTAGACCCATCAGCTAAGGTAACACAAGATGGTTTAGGAATAGCCCGACGACCAGAGAGAATACTAGAAGTACCAGTCATATGATCATATGATCAGATGCACCTGAATCAATAACCCAAGGAATAGAAGAACGGAAAGATGCAATACAAGTATCAGGAGAACCTATCTGGGATAGCGTAGCAGTGGGTGATGAACTCATAGATGAAGGCCGATTTGACACAAGGCGTTGGTACTCTTCTGCAGAAATAGTCCCCGTGGTGGCGGCGTAATGAGTAAACGACCCAATATTTTCAGACACAGTAACCTGATGAGCCTGAGGAAAACCATAAAGATCATAACAATACTCCACTGTATGATTTGTGGTGCCACAATACGAGCACAATTTAGAACCACAACCTCGACCATGGCCATTGCCTCCCCCTGACATGCGACCCCCAGGGCTAGATGAAGAACCAAAACAACCAAAGACGGTGGAAATAAGATCAGATGTCATCACAATAACGAATCAAGGACAAGAAACCAGCAATCAACTAATGGATCAACCCACCAACCAATCAACTTTGTCTACCATGCAGTCACCAACCAACCAATTACAAACCCAACTTCAACAATCCTTTGGCGTAACCGACATAGCCTACTGAATAGACCAACCAATAGACCAAGAAACCTGAATAACTTCAACAACTATGCAAAAAGAGAACCACAAGAACTCCACCAAAAGAGTCGCATATGGGCGACCAAATCAACAGGAACCACTTATCAACAATAAAACGCGATCAAGAACACTGCGCATGATAACCACCACCAATATATAGAAAATACCCACATAATCACAACAAAAGGAGACCGGAAATAGCAGCAGTAGCATCAACAGATCCAGGGCACCTCATGGAGTAAAAAAAAAAATCAACAGAAAACCACAAAGAGAGAGAGAGCCAAATCGAGAACCAACAAAATAAGCAGCAACTGGTCGATAACCGACTCCAACAAGGCTCAAGAAGTACTGGCTATAACCTTTTAGGTGCCGACAAGACAGGGTAAGAGACCGACCTGGCTGTTCAGGCGCCGTTGAGAGCTTATCACACGCCGATGAAGCTTTTCAGAGTTCGAAACCTACTGGGTTTGAGATTTCGAGGGTTTTAAAGTATGTTTGAACATAATTGATTGATGGATTTTGAACATAAAGAGTTATTTTTGAACACTATGCAGTCGTTTTCGAACCAGATTTATGGATGTCCGACCTCGATTGGAGCTGTTCGAACTCGAATAAGGTTGTGCGAACTCAATTTGGGGCTGTTCGAACTGTACATGGGCTGGACGAAGTCGGATTAGGGTTTCAAAGAGCTGGATGAAGTCGATTTAGGGTTTCAGAGGACTGGGTAAAGTCGATTTAGGGTTACAAGGACTGTAGGGGTGCCAATTTTGTGTTTCGAGCACGGGAAGGATGAGCTAGGGTTTGGTAAGTGCTAGTGGGTGGCGGTGGCGGCGGTGGCAGGCGATGGTGGGTGGTGGGTAGCATTAGGGTATGACGACTGTTAGGGTTTAGGTCAGACCTGATACCATGTTGTCAGAGATAGAGAAAAGTGTTTAGGGTGTTAACTAATCCTAACACAAATAACTATTATTTATAATATGAGAGACGTAGTTGCAATACTTGACTAAGCAATGTGGGACTTAGACTAACAATATTCTAACAATAGTAATATCACTTCAATGCAGGGGTACATTCGTAAGATAAATTTCTGTCAGTTGTGTGGTGGCCCTACAAAGCATGAGATACCGGATGGGGAAGAAAAGATGAGAGCTATTTGCACACTCTGTGGGAAAGTTGCTTATGAAAACCCGAAAATGGTAAGCTCATCTTATTGAAGTTCAGATTTACATAGAGCTTTGTGATTTAGTGCCCAATATTGCATATGCCGAATATTTTTGGGGCCTGATCCTGTATATAATCTTCTCTGAGACTATGCATCCTTTTGGAAAAGACCAGCTCCAGTTGTGTTTATATGGTAAGAATGTGTTTGATTTGGGGGATGTTTTCTTAACATTTGATTTGGAATATGATATCTAAGCAGTCCCCTTCCTATAAGGGCGTCCGCACTCTGCTGAGTGCGGACATCCACTTTTCCAATCGAATTTCGATGATCCAAGCCATTCAATGTGATCAGAACGTGATTTTAAGGATTCTCTAGAGAAATTAGCAACAAAAAAAAAAAAAGACCGGGAAGGGCTTCATTCGAGCAGTTTTCATTGAACGGTTCAAAAAAAGTGCTCGGATGGAGCCCTTTTCTGTCATTTTTTTTGCTTATTTCTCGCATGTACCCTTAAAATCTTGTTCTGAACACATTGAGCGGCTCGGATCATCGAAATTCGATCGGAAAAGGGGACGTCCGCACTTTAACACAGTGCGGACGCCCTTAGGTGAAGTTTTGTGGATATCTAAGACTCCATTGTTAAATTACATCATCTCTTTGTGAGTTTATTTTGGGAAATGAAGCTGTTTTCTCTTTATATCTAGTAAGAAAAGGGAAAATATGAAAATTGTTGTCGGGTTGAAGGAGAGAAACTTTGTAATCATGACCCCTGATGTTGCCATGAAACAGGAAACGAAAAAAAAAATGCTTTGATAGCGAATACGTATTGGTAGTGACTGATCTGAAAAGGTCACATAATAGTATCTGATTTTCAGACCTGCAAATCATCTATAGTGCCAAAAAGTATCAAGTATATTAATATTCAAAATTTCAAGGTCTAAATCCGGTAGAGATCTTGTCCTTACCAATTAGTTGTTCAATGCCTATTTGAACAGCTTCAGTTGTTGCTAATCTGAAAATGTTCTTATCTCATGGGCTGGTACAAGTAATATATGTTCACAATGAATTTTTGAAAGAGTTCGGAAAACCTTTTAATGTGGTGACCTTAAAGTATTATACTACACCATTTAGCGTTACTTGGTTGTGTTTCAATGTTCGTTGAACCATGAGGGTTGGAAGATTGTAATCCAACAATTGCTGAACAATTTATTCTAATACAAAGAAGATATAACTATCCAAGTAATCTCAATTCCTCAAAGATTAAGCTGAAAAGTGCAGGACAAACAATTACCTTTTTTGGACAGTTTGGGTGACGTTCAAGAGACCTGACTCGTAAACTTGTCTATTGGTTCTTCAAATCTGTAGATCCACTTCTGCAGCAGTTTGTTGAAACCTAAGGCAGTGTTTTAGTTTGGAGCAAACAAGAAAGAGGACTAAAAGAAGGCTTAGTAACATAACTGGTGTTCTTAAGGTCTGGTCACGGTTACCATAACCGATACATGCCACAATTACGATTAGCTTACGGAAACAACCCCATTTTAAAACCTTGTTTGAGAGAGTTTCGTTTGCAAGGTTGGGTGATGTCAGAACCTTCGTTAGATGCAGGCTTCTCTGTCAGCCAACAATGGGTGAAGGACGTCATGCCAAGACATCAGGTCCTTAGTTGCATGATTCTTCTATCGAGGTGAGGAATCCATCCTAGAATCTTGCTTCCGCACTCCGAAGACAGATTCTCCTAGGAACCTCGCTCCCATCAAGAAAGGAGCGCGACCAACTAGGATAGAACCTTTCATGCATATGAATCCCCAAGGGAACAAAAGATGAGCTACCAAACAAGAGAAAATATTAGGTAATAATAAAATACTAGAAGAATTTAACTCAAATTTGCTCAAGCACTTGATATAACCATAATACTTTTGTATTAAGAAAACAATACTCCGTAATATTTTTAGCGTATCTGTACTCAAGTATATCAACCTTAGATCCTTGTATATCGTCTCGCTGCCCAGACTTGCTCCCGCTTCCCAACATTCCTCTGGTCCCACTTTGTGCGATTAAGATCAGGCCAAGAAAGTCTCTATCATGAATTGTTAAGATATTTGCATGCTACATGCTCTTAACTGTAGAGCTGAGATGTTCTAGCCTCCAACTGCACACTAGGCTGGCTATGCGAGGATCGCTCCTCTTCAATAACCTTATTGTCACTTTGCAAGGTGACCACAGTGGCGATAGTCCCTCTCTTCCAAGGTGCCATGTAAAACGAGCATCCTTGATTTGGGTAGGACTTGGGAGGCCTCATGCTTTGGCTCGGGCCTTGGTGTGCTTTTTTAAAGCTCTTGCATGAGTAACACCGTCTGCGGTGCTGCTCCGTTATCAGCAAAATTTCTTCTTGAATTTTAAATGCGTTAAATGTCTGTTCAAATGTTTAAATAGCAAATCATTTTTTATAGCTCTTTAGTAATTTTTAGATCCATTTGTCCATCCCACCCCCACTCCCTCCGCTAATTAAACTCATAATAGAACAAGTGGCCAATGTCCTTGCAGGTTGTGGGTTGCCTCATTGAACATGATAACAAGATCCTGCTATGCCAGAGGAAGATTCAACCATCTTATGGTCTTTGGTATGAATTTGTGGGTTCATTGTTAATCTAGAGAGAAACAATCTTTTACAAACTAACTTATTAAAATCATTTCTAAGGAATTCAATAGGAAAAAGTACATGCTAGGGAAAAAATGCACCTTTCTGCTTATAAGTTAGGTCTCTGTATCTTCTATGTTTCATTGTTCACCATAGGTCCTTTAAATCATTTCTCTTTGATGCTTTATGTTCAGGACTCTTCCAGCTGGTTACATGGAGATCGGGGAGTCTGCTGCGGAAGGAGCTATAAGAGAAACATGGGAAGAAGCAGGGGCAGAAGTGGAGGTGCTGTCACCTTTTGCACAATTAGACATCCCTCGTATAGGCCAAGTGAGGAGAAATACCTTTTTGCTGACCTTAGTTTGACGGCTTTCTCATAATGATGTTTGTATATTAATTTTCCTCTTTTTTGTTGCAGACCTACATAATTTTCTTGGCAAAATTGAAGAGGCTCCACTTTTCCCCAGGTCCAGAATCATCGGATTGCAGGCTTTTCTCATTTGATGATATTCCTTTTGATTCTTTGGCATTTTCATCAATGTTGGTTACCTTAAACTTGGTAGGGCAAGTTTCAAGAACTACAGCTGGTTGTTTGTATCACTTACGCCATTGTTGTTTTATTAGCTTATGTATTTGTTTGTGGCTGTAGTACATTGCAGATAGAAAGGTTGGAAGACCAAGGTTCCACTATGGCACCATTAATAAAAGGTATTTTCAGTTAACCATGTACATATGAGCAATTTTTTCTTGAAAACTCTGGGTCATATATCGTCCTTGAGAAATAAGACCATTGATATGTCTATCCCAACTTGTAGGCTGTTTTTATAGGACATGAAGAAAATACGGACATGGTGTTATACTAAATTCTCCAAGTTTGTTAAGAGAACAAAAGATTTGAATCAAGCTTGTTCGGTCTTGTAGGAAATATTCTCTCTCGCTATTTGAATGTAGCCGCCATTCTCAAAGAATACAGAGTTGATATTGGTAGCAGGGAGCTATTGAAGCAGAAAGTAGTGCTGCGGCTGCCCGAAGTGGCAGTAGCAGCCTGGGTAAGGATGGCAATAGGTATGTTCACAAGCATGGCATGGGGGACCTTAGTTGCACGAAGCGGGAGAGGGGGAGCGAGGGAATATAGAAGCTCCCAAGGTTGGGAGCGTGTACATATATTATGAAGATAATGTAGCATAGTCACTTTAAAAGTACAATAATTTAGGAAGTAAAAATATGGATCAAGTGCTCCATAAGTGTAAGAAATGGGCTAGTGATACAATGTATGATTTTCTTTTCAAGATATCTTGACTTAGGCTAGATATATGAGTTCATCAAAGACCAGTCAATAAAGCCAAGCGATAAATCCCGGTTTTTTTATACAAATATCATACAAAAGCTTCCATCTTCGTAAGGAGCGAGCTCCCATCAGGCTCCTTAGTTGGGAGCGCAAAAGCAGGATCCCAAGGTGGGAGCGGCACCACTTTAGGAGCTCCCTGCAACTAAGTGGGGGACACCTGGCAAACCTATTCCAGCTTCCCTCTGTAAACCCAGCTTCCCTTACCTGATGCCGGATGGGGGCTTACTTCACCCCTGCCCGCATTTCTGTTAAGAGGGGAATAATACGGCAAAAATGTTGGAATTACACATGGTGAAAACATCTGTGAGAATGTTAGTTTGGTCTTCATTTCCAATATCGTCACGCGTATAGAATTCTGGGTTGTTATGTGGAATGAGAAAATAATTAAACTTCTTCAAAAGTTAATTGTGAACACTTGATTAGTTGATTGTAGTCCAGTTGTGGTGAAATCACGTGTAAGTTTTGCCTTTCGCACTGTTAGATTTCCGAACTAGGTCAGAGTTGAACAAAAATAGTTTCGGACGCTCCACATAGTCGGTTGTGAATTCAGTATTGGGAACCAGTAATGGAACAACTGTTGAAATCCAATTTATTTCTCGTTTTTTAGCCAAATGACTATTTGGAATTGATCAGAGTTCAATGATCTTTAATCGTTATTTGTATAGAAACACAATCCACATTGTCAGAGTTGTGTATTTTTCTTGTACTTTTTTTTTTGCAGGCCTGGCACGAGCCCTTCTGATATTCAAGCCTACACGCTTGATTATCATTTGCAGTCCTGATATGAAGTGATTCTTTCAACATTTTTCTGTCGTGAAAAGAGCACCGAATGAAGAGTGAGATACCTACCATTTGGAGTTGGATTCCGCTCCTCTCCATTTCACTGTTGTAAAATTTGCTTGTCTTGTGACACACTTGAGGGGCTCTCGCTCTGCTACAAGGTAATTTCCCCATTGGCCAGTCTCAGATGATTTGTTTCCTGACGGAGTTCCTTCTTGTCAATCTTGTAGTATTCGATGAAATGTACAGATAGTCATACCAGTTCTTTCGATTAATATAGCACCCCATGGACGAGGAATTGCCTTCCCCGTGTATGTAACTTGATGCTCAGCTGATGATGCAGTGCTCCATTGTTGTCTGAAAACATACTCTGTAGCAAAATGCATAATTTCAAAATCCAAAGCCTAATGAATGGTATGTTTGCTATAATATGGGTCCATATTACGTACAGCTGTTATGATCTGATCGGTTGATCTTACATAGTAGGCCGAGCATATAAATTAAGTTGATCGGACATCACAGCTACGTGATGGAATCATATTTGTCTTGAAAAATATGGACGGTGTTGAGATATTTTACTTCATACCCTACCACTTTGTTGCTGCGTTGTCAAAAATTTCTTTGGTTTGTTTACTAAATACTATTCACTTCAGGACTGGCTTTTAAGCATGTCATCTCCTGCTTAAACACAGCCCATATGGGAAGTTAGTCCCACATTGGGGAAATTGGAGAAAGGATAGCATAAGTGGTTCCGATCAGCTACTGTACAACTTGAGGTTAACTTTTGAGTCATGTGGTTAGGCAAATGATTAGCAGGTCAGCTGGCGCGGATCATTATAGAGAGGGAGGGAGGGAGAGAGAGCGAGCGAGCGAGCATTTTGGCCATCCCCAAAACATGAACCATCTAGTCCAACCTTAACACCCCATCTCCCTCCTTTACATGCTTTATTTGACTTACCAATGTGATTCTTGCTTCAACCCTTGTCGGCATTTGTTTTACAATTGTGATCTTTGTGACTTCTACCTTTGATCTCCCTTGTACTCTTTAACCTGAAAGTATCGAACACGCTAGCCATGAACACGCTTTCGAGCTCGAGTTGAGGCTAAGCCTGGTTTGATGTGATGCTTGTGGCAGTACACAGTGCCCAGGGACAATCCTACCAGTGCACTCCAGTATCATTGCCGGAAACCATTGAGCATGTTAATTGCTCACACCCACACACTCTCACTCTCGCTAATTCTTCTTCTTTCGTTCTTTTTTTTTGTTTGATCGGCTCTCGCTAATTCTTCTTGGTTATCAGTTTTCCAAGGTTAACCTCCAATGTGATATATGATCAGAGGTTGCGAAGAAACAAAATTGTGCTTATTGTTGTGCAAATACGTAGCTTGTGTTGGATGTGTGCAAATGAAGAAGCTAAAGAGTAAGTATCTTGTGTTGGATGTGTGCAAATGAAGAAGCTAAAGAGTAAGTATCTTGTGTTGGATGTGTGCAAATGAAGAAGCTAAAGAGTAAGTAGCTTAATTTTCTAATTTCTGCTTCGGAAAATCTATTATGTGCACAATGAGCATGAACAAAATTCTGCTCGCGTGCTGCCAGTCTAAATGAAGAAGCTAAAGAGTAAGTAGCTTGTGTTGGATGTGTGCAAATGAAGAAGCTAAAGCGTAAGTAGCTTAATTTTCTAATTTCTGCTTCGGAAAATCTATTATGTGCGCAAGGAGCATGAACAAAATTCTGCTCGCATGCTGCCAGTCTACATGGCCTATAACACAAAACTTCTTTTTAGTTTTATCATTTTGCAGCCTTTCTATTAGGTCTTCATCGTGGGGTATGTATGTATATCTTTTTTAGATTCTACCACAAAACTTTAGCTATTAGGCGGAGATATCACTCTTGTATGTTAATACAATGTGTGCTATGAGATATTTCACTTATGACCGTGTTGACATATTGATAAACAGTTCGATGCGCAAAAGTATATAACAAAAAGTATCGATCAATTCCAACGGCAGAAAGATAGGGTTATGATAGTAATGTGCAAAGAATACCTGAATGAGATCAGCCATTGGCTATCCCGAAGAATGGATTGGGAATACAATTCCAAAAAGGAATAAAATCGTTCTAGTAACAGCATATAGTTGGACACAACAAGAAGAAAAGAGACTCCAAAGAAAAGCAACTGAAATTCGAATTAACATTTAAAAACACAGTAAAGACATCATTTCCAAAGAGAGGAAGTTGAAATCAAGCCCCTACCTTGAACACGGTGGATGGTACTCATCATTTTAATCAATGAATTTCTAATGTGTTTCTAAAAAAAGCCCCTACCTTGAACCTAGTAACAATTACAGTAGCTTTTAGGGTGACTATTTGGATGCTACCACATTCAACGGTCCATACGAAGAAGTTGAGCGACAATCTAAAAAGACGAATGTTGTACAATCATATTTCATGCGTATTTTGAAACATGCGATTTCAGTACTTCTATAACATTCGTTCCGGCCATAAAGAAGGTTGAGGGGCTGAATTGATGTTCTGTTCATTGGAAACCAATATTTTCACGGGGATTGTTGTAGTGGTCATATCGAATGCAATTCGTGACTTGCCTTTCGAGTGATAGGTGCGCTAAAAAATATTACTCCCTCCGTCCCTTTTTATAGTTCAGTATTTCATTTTGGGCTGTCCCTTAATAAGTGTCCATTTTGTAAAGTTAGTGGGTAAAAGTTGGTGTATTATCTTTTTTGTCCCTAAAAGTATATTTCTTTTTAAAAAGTAAGTGAGTAAAAGAGTAATGATGATGGGTAAGTAGGGAAAGTGGAGGAAAAAGTTGATGTGAAAGGTATAATGAACTTTTTAATAAGTTGGAGTTACGAAGCAGTACACTTAAAAAAGGGACGGAGGGAGTACTACTAAGAGATCTAAATATAGAGAACATGGAAGAAACGGATCACTTCGAGGGAATCTAAGGTTCAATGCCTTTAAGCAAATCAAACATTATTCTTACATAATAAGTCATATGGTTTCTCCAATCTGAAATAGACATCAAACTAATAAAAATGGAGCCAAATTAAAGGACATACTAATGTCTTAGAATGCAACACTTAAAAGGCCATAATCAAACACTGACATCTATCAAGCAAGATAACATAGGAACTATATATATAATATAATCCACTTTTTGTTTTTGTAGGACCACCTTAATAAAATGCAGACCTCTCTTTCCCAATAGAATTTTGATGATTGGAGTCGCGCAATGTGTTTAGAACGTGAGTTTAAGGGTTACCTCAAGAAATCAGCAAAAAAAAAAATGATCGGGAAGGGCTTCATCCGAGTAGTTTTTGTTTGCTCTTTATTGAACGGTTCAAACAAAAACTACAGGGATGAAGCCCTTTCCGGTCATTCTTTTTGCTGATTTCTTAGGTGTACGTTTAAAATCACATTCTGAATACATTGAGCGGCTTAGATCATTGAAATTCGAACGAGAAATGGGAGAAATGCGGAAGTCCTTATTTTAACTAAAATGAGGATCTCCTCGTTTGAAAATGACTGATATATAATAATCACATCCTTCTCCATCCCTTAAAACCAACGTTGCCCTCAAGTTTGAATCTTATATGTATCTTCTCCACAATCATCGCCACAATCGTCATCCTTGTCACCTTGACAGGTTCAACCATTAGTAAAATGCTTTTGTTTCTTAGAGATTCCCCTTTGCAACTTCTCATCGCAAACCAACAAATCCATGCCTTCGTACGCTCTTTCAATTCGTTTTATGTAACTCGTTTTGGAGCCTCCTCGTGATTCAAAACAGTTGAATGTACTGATTTTTCACGAACTATATCATCGTCCAATAAACGTTCATCTTCAATACTTGCAAAAGAAAATGCAACCGTTCTTGTGCGTGGTGTGGCCATTATGATTTAACTTCACGGTGGATTTCTGGATTTAATCCTTCAACAAAAGCTCCAAAAAAATAATATTCGGACCACCTAAGGGCTGGATTTGAAAGGTATTCAAACCTAGGCATTCCTACAGTTTTCACTTAGCCCCTTGTCTTCGTATCCACAAACACGTTCGATGCATAAAACAAAAATACAAGCCCCATCGGCAGAAAGATACGGTTAGGAATGCAATCGGGCAGTACCTACCTGAATGAGATCAAGCCATTTCCTTTATTGACAAATGGATTGCGCAAACAATTTGAGATGAAGTAACAACCATCTCAGGACACAAAGTGAATTACATAACAAGAAGAGAACAGACTTCAAAGAAAAACAATTGATATCGAAATCAACATGCAAAGAGACTATAAAGACACCATCTCCGTGAAAAGAAAGTTGATACCAAGACCTCCAATGGACCCAGATCGCCCACATTTATGTCTTAACCCAAGGCCTGCAGGGATAGAGAAACCTTTTCTATTTCCTCATTCTTTGTAGCAGTAGAGAAAAGGAAAGGCAAGTCAGGTGAACTTTTGTTCCAGCCAGCTGTTTGGGTGACTATCCAGATACCAACCAGGCTATTCATGTGTAGAAATTGATCAACTATCTAAATCTTTGAATCTCTGTTGAATCATATTCCATGCTTCTTTCACAACATACAAAGTCAATCATTCTGAATTCGGTGACGGAGGGCACAATCAAAGTGGCGGTTGAAACCACATTCTTCGCATTCAAAAAACAATTTTTTACAGGGTAAAAGACACATCACATTTAAGGCCGTTGTACTTTGCCTTCTGAATGGTGAGGTGGTGTGGTTGATCTTCAGCGTTGATAATGGCCCCGAGCTTTATATTTGCAAAATCATGGGCAGCCGTCCAGAGGCATTTGCTATGAAAAGCGTAGCGCAATAGTAGAACCAGAGCTTTGTGTTCATTTCTTCCTCGCAAAGTTCACAGTAATATTCTTCACGTTTGATACCAACCGGGGAATATTTTAAGATGAGGGCATGATCATCATATCTGTGCCCAAGTGTTTGCGGCAACGAAGCACATTGGATGTGTAGATTGAATCTACAATCCCTACAGCGAAACTTGTAGCGGTTGCAAAAATCATGACAAGAACTGCACCATTCGTCACATTTGTCATCGACAAGATTGAGGGGGTGCACATGAGCTTCATGTCTGATGGTGGTTGGTGTAGGAAAATAGTGCGGAAAACAATAATGAAATTCACTAATTTCTGGAAATTACAAATTTAGAGATTTACAACTTGAACACAAAATTACAGTAAATAAAACATGAACCGTAAAGGATCAAGAATTTGCAAACCGAGACCCGTTTTGTACAACGGTGCCCTTAAGACAAATTCGCCGCCTCACTGGTGCTGGAGGTTGTGTCGGTGTTTCTCTCCCAGGGTTGACTCGGTTACCACTCAGTCGCCGGAGCACCGCCGTAGACTGCTCGTCGAACCAACTTGTGTTTGTACTCTCTCTCTCGAAAAGAACAATAGTATTGCAGAGATGCTTTTGATTGTTTGAGGTGTGTTGAAACCAAAGGTAGAGGTCTCCTTTTATAGCTGAAGGAGGAGCTTTTGCCATCAATACGATATTCATGGAGGAGCCTATACAATCAATAGGGGAATTGATTTCGTAATTCAATTCTGGAATAAAACTGATACAGTTATTATTCCCGAAATTGAATATAAAATCATGGGTTATAACTCTGGTAATCAACCAGCTTTGACCATCCAACCGTGCACTGTTGTTGGTCCGAAACCCACTTTGAGAGATAATTTCTCATTCATCTCTCAATGGAATTTGTTCATTCTTTCACTAGTTTAACTCCTTAGTAAGGAGTATCTAAAACCCGTTTGGGCCCACCTCACGCGGTGTGGGTCCCACCAAATTCTCTTTGGTTAAAATTCCATTTTTTCAACAATCCCCACATGAATGAAATTGGCTGAATCCGACTCGGGAGACAAAGCTGACACGAGAGAGAGTACAATGGAAAAATTCTGCATAGGATAGGTAGCTTTTGGCCTTGAACCTTCCCTTGTGAGTGCCTATCGGATTTACTGGCTGACCAGTGAACATGTTGTCTTGAACTGTTCTGCCGTTTGTGTAAACCGAGACAACAAGCATCACACGGAACTCCTCCTAACACAGTTTAGTTCTCACTGTTGGGTTCGTTTTGGCCATGACACCCCTTCCTGGTTCTGCAAGTATTTTCTCGAAAATTTTGCCTTCCTAAATTCTCAAAGAAGCGGCCCCACTTCATACTCACATAGGTGACCTTCTTATAAAGGGTATCCTGCTATACCCCGCCTGACATTCCAGCGCATAAGAGTCATTAAAAGCCAACGCTTAACCTGTTTCCATTTGCAGGCATCACTGTTTCGCACCATAGGAATGAGCAAGAGAGCATGTCTCCATAGTGATCATTCTCCGTTACTCGCAAGTAGGTTGTCCCATTGAACCTAGATCTTGGGATCTCCAGTCAGCTAGGTTGGGTTTCCTTCACGGTAACACGAGCGTAGTAGGCTTTAACCCCATTCCCTTCGATGCTTTCTCAACTAGCTCTTTGTTTAACCCTTTGGTTAGCGGATCCGCAATGTTGTCCTTTGACTTCACATAGTCAATAGTAACAACCCCAGTTGAGATTAATTGTCTAATGGTATTGTGTCTACGACGGATATGTCTAGACTTACCATTATACATATTACTTTGTGCCCTTTCTATTGCTGATTGACTATCGCAATGGACGCAAATTGCTGGCACAGGTTTCGACCATCTTGGAATATCTTCTAAAAATTGGCGTAGCCATTCCGCCTCTTCAGTTGCTTTATCTAAAGCAATGAATTCAGATTCCATCGTAGAACGTGCTATACACGTCTGTTTTGAAGATTTCCAAGAGACCGCTGCACCACCAAGTGTAAAGACATATCCACTTGTGGATTTCGAGTCTTTCATATCTGATATCCAGTTTGCATCACAGTACCCTTCTAGTACTGCTGGATATCTAGTGTAGTGCAGTCCCAGATCACGAGTATGCCTTAAATAGCGTAGTACTCTCACTATCGCCTTCCAGTGGTCATGCCCTGGATTACTCGTGTATCTACTCAGTCTACTAACTGAATAGGCTATGTCAGGCCTTGTACAGCTCATCAGATACATTAGACTCCCAATTATCCGAGAATACTCCAATTGGGATACCCCTACCCCCACATTCTTGGATAAGTGGAGATTCGCATCCACAGGAGTCCTTGCTATACTCGTATCAGACTTGCTAAACTTCTCAAGAATCTTATCGACATAATGAGACTGAGATAGTGCAAGTCCATCAGATGTTCTAGTGATTTTAACACCTAGTATTACATCTGCAAGACCCATATCTTTCATGTCAAACTTCGAGTTTAACATCTTCTTGGTAGATTTGATAATCTTATTGTTACTACCAACAATGAGCATGTCATCAACGTAGAGACACAAAATGACGTACCCTTCGTCTGTGTCTTTGACATATACACATTTGTCACACTCGTTGATTGTGAAACCACTTGACATCATAGCATTGTCAAATTTCTCATGCCATTGTTTCGGTGCTTGTTTTAGACCATATAAAGATCTAACAAGTCTACAGACTTTCCCTTCTTGACTTGGCGCGGAAAAACCCTCAGGTTGTTCCATGTAGATTTCCTCATCTAAATCGCCATTTAGGAAAGCTGTCTTCACATCCATTTGATGTATCTCAAGATTTCGCAGAGCTGCAATTGCGATTATCATTCGGATGGATGTAATCCTGGTGACAGGAGAATAAGTATCAAAGTAGTCTAGGCCTTCCTTTTGTCTATATCCTTTAATGACAAGCCTAGCTTTGTACTTATCGATTGATCCATCTGCCTTCATCTTCCTCTTGAAAATCCACTTGTTGCCCAAAGGCTTACTACCAGGAGGAAGATCCACCAATTCCCACGTATGGTTTTGCAGAATGGAATCAATTTCACTCTTAATAGCCTCTTTCCATAAAGGACCCTCAGGAGAGCTCACAGCTTCCTTGAATGTTCGAGGCTCACTTTCTAACAGATACGTTATGAAGTCTGGACCAAAGGATGTTGACGTTCTAGCCCGTTTGCTACGTCTTGGTTCAACCTCAACTTCTTCCTCTTGGCTTTGACTGCTTTCATATGCAGTCTCCAATGTCCGCTTCACGGAACTTGACTCTTTTATGGATCTATAAGGAAATATGTGTTCAAAGAACGTCACATTCCTAGATTCCATGATAGTGTTCTTGTGAATATCTAGTATCTCAGATTCATACACAAGAAACCGATAGGCAGTACTATTTTGTGCGTAACCAATGAACACACAGTCAACAGTCCTTGGCCCTATCTTCTCCTTTTTAGGTGGAGGTACAGCTACCTTTGCGAGACACCCCCACATTCGAAGGTAACTGTAGGTAGGCTTCCTACCTTTCCACATCTTGTAAGGAGTCTTATTGACTTTCTTGCGAGGTACCTTGTTAAGTATGTAATTTGCGGTGAGGATAGCTTCCCCCCATAAGTTTCGTGGCAACCCAGAACTTATCAACATAGCATTCATCATCTCTTTCAAGGTACGATTTTTCTGTTCAGCAATTCCGTTTTGCTGAGGGGAATAAGGTGCAGTGGTTTGGTAGATAATTCCGTGTTGTGCACAGAATTCTCCAAACGGTGATTCATACTCACCACCTCGGTCACTTCTCACCACCTTAATCTTTTTGCTAAGTTGATTCTCAACTTCATTCTTATAAAGAATGAATTTGTCCAAAGCTTCATCCTTGCCATTAAGCAAGTACACATAGCCATATCTGGTGCTATCATCGATAAAAGTAATAAAATACTTTCCACCAGTTCGCGTTTGGACATACTTTAGATCACACACATCAGTGTGAACTAAATCCAATGGCTCAGTGCTTCTTTCAACCGCTTGAAAAGAAGTCCTGGTCAATTTGGCTTCAACACAAGTCTCACACTTGTATTTTCTATCAATCTGGAAAGATGGAATGTGGTCTAAGTTAATTAACCTTCGCAAAGTATCATAATTAACATGACCTAGTCTACCATGCCACAAATTGGAAGACTCAAGCAAGTAAGCAACTGGGGATTTCATTTTATTAATACGTGGAATTACACTCATTACATTGAGCTTAAAAAGACCACCGGTCATATAGCCCTTTCCCACATATACCCCAGCCTTGGTGACAGTCACCCTATCCGCTTCAAACACCATGCGGAAGCCATGCTTGCTCAGCAAAGAACCAGACACCAGGTTCTTGCGAATGTCTGGCACAAACAGGACATTGTTGAGAGTCAGCTCCTTGCCAGATGTCATCTTTAAGATCACCTTGCCTTGACCCTCCACCTCAGAGGTTGCAGAGTTCCCCATGAACAACTTCTCGCCGTTTGTAACCGGCTCGAAGGAGGTGAACATCTTCTTGTCACAGCAAATATGGCGGGTAGCTCCAGTATCAACCCACCACTCTTGAGGGTTTGACCCCACCAAGTTCACCTCAGAGACCACGGCTGACAGGTTGACATCAGAGTCATCCTCCAATTCTGCCAAATGCGCGCGCGCCCTCGGATTCGGAGGCTTGGTGCACTCTGAAGCACGGTGCCCAACCTTGTCACAGTTGAAGCACTTGCTTTGAAACTGAAACTTTTTCTTCGCAACGCCTCCTTTAGGTCCCAGCTTGACCTCTTTGCCTTTCTGCTTGTCAGATTGTTTCCCAGACTGCTTTCCAGACTGATGCTTCTTCGTTCCCGAAGACTGGCCATGTTCCACAACATTAGCCTTGGCAGTGTAGGTGCTCCCTACCCTCCTTTTAGCCATCTTATTGTCCTCCTCAATGCGGAGCCTAACAATTAGATCCTCCATAGTCATAGCCTTTCGCTTGTGCTTCAAGTACAACTTGAAGTCTTTCCAACCAGGGGGCAGCTTTTCTATCATGCATGCCACTTGGAAAGGCTCACACAACAGCATCCCTTCGGTAGCGATTTCATGCAAGATCACTTGGAGTTCTTGGACTTGACTGATCACAGTCTTTGAGTCCACCATTTTGTAGTCCAAAAATCGACCGACGACAAATTTCTTTGATCCGGCATCCTCAGTTTTGTACTTTCTGTCTAGGGACTCCCACAGCTCCCTAGCCGACTTCTTCACACAGTACACGCTGTAAAGTGCATCATGCAAGCAATTCAGAACATAGTTCTTGCACAGATAGTCGTTCTCTTTCCAAGTGATTTGGTCCCTCAGGACTTGCATGTCTTGCTCATCTTCAGCAACGACAGGTGCATCCTCACTCAAAAACCTCGCAAGGCTCAGAGTCGTGAGGTAAAACAGCATCTTCTGCTGCCACCTCTTGAAATCCACACCAGTGAATTTCTCGGGTTTCTCCCCGTGGTTCACAGGAACCGCACGCACCGCCATTGGGATTGGAGGATTCTGAGTCAAAGTCACGGGAGTTTGCCCATTGTTGCCATTGGGGGTCCCGTTGCCACTTCCATTTCCAGTTTCAATCGACATCTTTTCGGTGCTGGAGGTTGTGTCGGTGTTTCTCTCCCAGGGTTGACTCGGTTACCACTCAGTCGCCGGAGCACCGCCGTAGACTGCCCGTCGAACCAACTTGTGTTTGTACTTTCTCTCTCGAAAAGAACAATAGTATTGCAGAGATGCTTTTGATTGTTTGAGGTGTGTTGAAACCAAAGGTAGAGGTCTCCTTTTATAGCTGAAGGAGGAGCCTTTGCCATCAATACGATATTCATGGAGGAGCCTATACAATCAATAGGGGAATTGATTTCGTAATTCAATTCTGGAATAAAACTGATACAGTTATTATTCCCGAAATTGAATATAAAATCATGGGTTATAACTCTGGTAATCAACCAGCTTTGACCATCCAACCGTGCACTGTTGTTGGTCCGAAACCCACTTTGAGAGACAATTTCTCATTCATCTCTCAATGGAATTTGTTCATTCTTTCACTGGTTCAACTCCTTAGCAAGGAGTATCTAAAACCCGTTTGGGCCCACCTCACGCGGTGTGGGTCCCACCAAATTCTCTTTGGTTAAAATTCCATTTTTCCAACAGTTGGTAAGGAGGCACACTTGATGTCAAGATCAAAGTCGCAACCACGACAACCGTAGGAAAAGCCAGTGTAAGTACGACTGCATGCATCACATGTGAGAAACGGCGTCATTTGGAGGATGTGCAGGTGAGGTGTGTGGAATGGATATTGTATCTCGCTGGGTAACTCCGCACAACTTTTGTGGAGGATTAAATTGCATTCACCGCAGTTGTAATAGGGAGTTGAAATGGGTCGGACACAGGCATCGCATACTTCATTAGTTTCGGCATCAAGAAGGGTTGAATTGTGGTCACAATGCCCGTCTTTTAGTCCCCTTCCAACTTTACTATCTCCCAGCAGGCTTATTTTCTCTATGAGAGAGTTTACAAGATCAATAGAGCTAGATTCATCTGGCATGGACAAGCAGCTGATTTGAGTAGATGGTGGGGGATGATCTTCTGCTTCAGGGTCCTGATGGCTATTGCTAAAGCAAAATAGGAATATGAAAATGCTTTACTTTAAGACATCAAGAAAATCATCCTCAGGAAAAAGGGTAAAAAAATTCTAGCAAAAAACAGAGACTAAACTGAGTAAGGAGAAGGGGAAAATAAGACTGACAACGGGATCTCCAAACAAGACTTACTCTGGAGGCAATATTGATGTGGCCCAATGAACGTGGGCAAAATATGTGCAATCTGCACAATAATAAATACAGTTCTTGTGCCTCACTTCCTTTGAGCAGATATCGCAATAGAATCCGAACTTGTAAATCTCCGACTTATCACAGGAACTGACACGAGTGAGAGGGTGCTGATGATGAGATGTATGCCCGATCGTACTGGGCAAGGAAGCACAATCCGGGTGGACCCAGAAATTGCAGGAGGCCGCACAATGGTAAGGTAAGCCGGCTTCTTCATGTGTGATGCCGCAAGCATCACAGCAAAAAACGGATAGCTTCGGCAGGAGAGTTAATGGGTGTTGGTGAAGTGATGTGTGTTCAATGGTCTCTGGTAACGAAGCACATCCACTGTCAAGGCAGAATGCGCAGCTAGAACAGGAATATCTCAAGGATGCTTTTGACTGACCGCAGGCGTCACATGGGGCATAAGCAGAATTGAGTTTTAGATGGTGCCCCAAGTGATTCATCTCCCGTGGTAATTCCCCACATGATTTGTGCAGGAAGAACGAGTAACATGTTGTGCACCTTAGAGCATCCGCAATGGGAATAATCAAAATCAATAATCAAAATGTGCCACGTTAGCATTTGATTATCCATTTAATTCATAATCAAATTTAACAATCTCTATCTCCACATTGGTTATTTTTGCATCCCTAACCAAAAAAAATCCCAAAATACACAATGCACCTATGTCCAATCGCAAACGAATTTCAATCACGCATCCGATCACACCAAATTATTCGTTTCGATGTGATGATTCCAATGAGTGGTGTTTTTGAGTTATTGAGTTTTGAGTTTCCTTATTGGGTTTGGTTATTGAGTTTTGGTTATTGGTAAAAGCTGTTAAGTTTGGTTATGGAATTGGTGAAATTTGATTATTTGGCAAAAGACTTATAACTTTGCTTATTACAATGTGAGGTGTTTTTTGAGTATTATTGTTAAGTTTACTTATTCACATCCATTTGATTATTACAATGCGGATGCTCTTAGGCTAGGACCCAATATTAGTTTTTCACAGGCCCAACATTTCTTGTTTCCTCTGCTGTTTCTGTTGTCTTCATTGAACAGTTTCAATGGATGATGATGAAGGAAGTCTTGAAGTCGATCCTCCATTCTTTATCTCTCTCGAAATCTCTTTTTCTTTCTACATCTCTCTGAATCGTACAAGCATGAGTTGTGTAAAAATATGGATGGAATGTTAACCTTGATTTCACCTGCAATCAATAGCCTCCAAGGTGGATGAGAGTTTCTACAAAATAGGTGCTTCAATTCACCTCCAATTTCAGCTCTGAGCTATTGTCTACACATCTTTATATGTGTGTGTGTATCAAAATCATGGGAAGCAGAGAGAGAGAGAGAGAGAGAGAGAGAGAGAGAGAGAGAGAGAGAGAGAGAGAGAGAGAGAGAGAGAGAGTAGTTTATTTATCGTGAATTTGTGAGTTTGGATCAATAAAAGTGTTGAGTATTTCTAGAAACTGATTTTGAATCACCTCTAGTAGTAGTGCTGGAGTAAATTCTACGCCACCAACCAGGCGTCGATCGGACCTCCGCAGCCTTCACACGAGCCGATTGAACTATGGCGTCTTCAGATTTTAGGCGAGAACATACTCGACGAAAAGCATATTAGTAATAAAAACACATAAGTACAGGCATTGTCGTATATACGCATTTTAGACCCGTCTGGGGTTCTCAAAAAATAATCCGAGTCGCTCATTTTGTTCAAAATGGTTTGTGTAGGATCCTTGTAAGAAAAAAACTCAACATTAGATGTTGCGTAAACAACTTCCCTGATATCGGTGCAGAGGTAGAGTGGTGATGGTAGTGGCGACAATGGAGTAGAGGTGGTCGTGGTGGTAATGGTGGTGGAGGTGGCGGTGGAGGGTGGTGGCCGTGATATACAAGTATCGACAAATTCAGTCAAATTAAATAAGTATCAGGCTACTTAAGGAGGTCTTTTTGTGCGTGCTTAGATAATGGTATTTCAATATGTTTGACAACGGAGGATGAATATTTGGACTTTGAGAAAAACCAAATGGGAAGTAGAACTACCTTTGACTTGAATGAGATTCTTCAAAAAGAGGAAGATAAAGAATTCTGTGAAATTGTCGAAGAGATGAACAATTTAAGGTAAAGTGACTTTCAACCTTTTCTCGAATAATGTTTTCTAAGTGAAAAGGAGTCTTTCGTTTTTCACAAAAATACGCCAATAGAGACTCAAAAGATGCAAATATGGAGAGAGATTTTCACAAAAATACACCAATAGAGACTCAAAAGATGCAAATATGGAGAGAGAGAGAGAGAGACAGAGAGAGAGAGAGAGAGAGAGAGAGAGAGAGAGAGTAAACGATGATTTTTTCTCCATTAGTCGTCATTCTTTCCGTAAACCGGGCAAAGACAAGATGATTCCAATAACGGATGTCATCTTTTGGTTGGTTTGGGGTACCACGTATGCATGGCACATCGTACCCTATTTGCGACTAAAACTTTCCCGCAATCTGCCCAATAGTAGAACCGGAGCTTTGTGTTCATTTCTTCCGTAGAAATTTGCTCAATTTATAATAGCTAGGAAATTAATTTTCACTCTCTTTTTTACAATTTACACTCTTTTTTTGTATTTATCCACTTGAATTTACTATATTGTCTTTGAATAATCATTTATTCAATACACTTTTTCACACATTGAAAGACAATATTGTAAATTCATGTGAATAAAAACAAAAGAGGAGTATAAATGATTAACAAAAAGAGTGTGAAAATCATTTTTCTATATATAATATAAGGAAATTTTTAGGCCGGCCTAAAAAATTAGGCTCGGACTTAATTTAGTCCTGTACAATTGTTTGTATTTTTTATTCCAACCATGCCTCTTTCACGCGCATCAGCGCACGGAACTAAAGAGCATCTACTATAGAAAAATTATCCAATGCTCAATGAACATTGGTGCACCATTAAAACATTGTTTAAATTTCAAAAAGTCATATCTTTTGTTGTAGATATTCATTTTTTAAAAAAATTATGTTTTTGGAACCTACTCGACGATATCTACTAAACAAGATCCATATTGAATATGAAATTATGTAAGATTAAAAAAATACCATTTGCTATGAAAACTCTCTTTGAGAACTGTTTCTATGAGAATTTCTCTATGAAAAATGTTTATGATTATTATTTCTATGAGAACTGTCCCTGAATTATGGTTATGAGAACTGAGGCTATGAGAACTATATTTTTAGAATCAATTCTTGAATCATATTATTTCGGACAAAAATACCATTGGATATGTAAACTGACTATGAGAACTGCCAAATCTCATAATCAGTTCTATGAGAACTGCTAAGAACTAGATTTGTGAACTGAGTTATGAGAACTGTCTATGTGAACTGCTAATTCTCATAGTCAGTTCTATGAGAACTGTTAGTTTTCATAGTCAGTTATATGAGAATTGGCTATGAGAAGTAATTGTTCTCATAGAGAATTAACTTTGTAAACTGATTATGAGAATTAGACTATGTGAACTAAAAAATACATACTTCACATAGTCATACCATACACTAAAATACATAGTTCTCATAAAAAATACACATTTCTCATAGTAAAAACACATTCTCATACAAAAAATACACACTTCTCATAGCAAAAACACAGTTCTCATACAAAAAACACCCTTATCATACACAGTACTCATAGAAAAATACACGGTTATCATATGAAAAAACAGTTCTCATACAGAAAAATACACACTTCTCATGCAAAAATAAACACTTTTCATAGAAAACTACACACTTCTCATAGAAAATTCACAGTTCTCATATGTTTTAAAACAGTTCTCATACAAAAATAAACATTTCTCATAGAAAAATACACAATTCTCATATGATTTAAACAGTTCTCATACAAAAATACACAGTTCTCATAGAAAAATACACACTTCTCATAGAAAAATTACATACTTCTCATAAAAATATATACACTTCTCATAGTAAAAATACAGTTCTCATATAAAAAATATACATTTCTCATAGCAAAAATACAGTTCTCATACAAAAAAAACACGCTTATCATGCATAGTGCTCATAAAAAATACACACACTTTGTTTGGTTTGCATTTTAGAAAGTTATTTTTGAGAGTTGGAGTGGTAATGAGTAGAGAGAGATAGAGAGAAAGATTTATTGAAAACTGTGCCGAGAGTTAAAAGTTACTCTCCAAAAGTTAAACCAAACGGAGTGACAGTTATCATATGAAAAATACAGTTCTCATAGAAAAAATACACAATTCTCATAGCCAGTTCTCATAGAAAAATATACAGTTCTCATGAAAAATATACAGTTGTCATGGAAAATAAATAGTTCTCATAGACAATTTTCACAGAAAAATACACAGTTCTAATAAAAAATACACAATTCTCATAAAAATTATACAATTCTCATAGAAAATACATAATTCTCATAGACAGTTCTCATAAACAATACACAGTTCTCATAGAAAAATATACACATAAACAAAAATTGAACAAAAATAAAAAAAAAAGTTACAAAAAAGTAATTTAATTGGAGAGGAGAGGAGAGGAGAAAAACATAATTGAACTTATATGTCCTACCATGTCACATGTGTGCGCCTAGAAAAAACATAATGAAAAATTTGAACAAATATTCAATTCCAGCCTGAATTATTTGCCGACAATTCCTCCGCCACCACCTTCTTCGAGTGCCAATGCCGATTCGACCACGGCGCCGCAACTAGTTCAACTCACTTCTCACCGCCATCGGTGCCACCACCTGACGCCTTTCGTCCACCGCCGTCGTGTCCTCTTGCCGACACCTCCATTTCCAGTTGATATGGGAAATGTCGGCACCTCCATTTCAGATTACTTCTGTGGGCAATCAGATTACTTCTCCTCCACAGCAAAATTCAGCAACACATCCTTCTCCACCTTCAACACCGGCGGAGACGTCGACAACGGCATCTCCAACAAGTTCTCCACACCCTTAGCGGCGACCACAACCACGATCCAAATCCAGCGCCTCCTCCGCCGCTGTCATTGTACTAGTGTCCGATCATGAGGCCGAAGTTTTACATGCGTCGCCGGCGTTGAGAAATTGGAGCCATTGGAGTGAAGAAATGACCGAGTGCCCATTCCGTCGCATCGCCGTCGTCCATGTAAATCCGAACGGCAGACGGTGTTTCGGTGTCGGGCCGCGGACCGGAAATGGATTTGAACGAGAAATGGACTCGATGTCGGCCCACTAACCGGAAATGGCACAGTTCTCTGACCACGTTTTCTTCTTCCCGATATTCGCCACCTGTTCCGAGAATCTGAACAGGATGTGAGCTCCTTCAATTCTCTTGTGATCTCGGTAAAGCACGACTCTCTGATGGAGTCCGAAGCGGCGAAGGTTCTGACGGGCAACGGAGAGAGATATTTTTTTGTTCTGGTTCTAGAATTTGGGAGATTTTCTTCGTCTGGGGCAATAAAGTCACAATGCAATATTACCGAGCCTATTTAGGTTCGAAAATAATATTCAGAGTTGGGATCAAACCAAACCTAAAAACTAGGGTCTCCCTCTAATTTTCTATATAATATAATACTCTTCAGGGTTGATTCCAGCTGGGGTATATTTTAAGATCAGGGGATGCTGGCCTCCACCGGTTTGTTTGTGTTGAAACCTTTCACCTACCTAATAATTTTCAAAAAGGAAACGAGGATAATATTATCATCACAAAAAGTATCATAAACATTTATTATAGGTGTGACTAGTTATAGAGAATAGTGGTAAAAATTGATTTTTTGAGTTTCTGTAAACACAAGTTCACAACTCAACTACGTGGGTATATTTGTCACAGCAAAACAATTGTCCCTGAGGCACCTATTAACAGAACCGAGTCAGTAACCAAAGGCACAAACAAAAATTAAATTTTTCGACATAAACGAGTTCTCATTTTTCGCACCGGACAAACGAAACAAAAATGAGTTCCCGTTCTTATTTTTTTAAGTTCAACTTCTATGTGGGTATATTTGTCGCAGCTAAACAATTGGCCTGGGGGCATCTATTAGCAGAACCGAGTCAGTAACTAGAGGCACAAAAAAAAAAAACTCAAATCTGCTTATGCATAAACCGCAAAAAGGTCAATTACTACTTACTTGAGTTACATTAAAAAATAAATGTATCCCCAAATGACTTTGTATCCGACTCTAACCAAAAGCCCATGAAACACAACTACTTTCATCGTTGCAGGGTCCAAATACGAACGAGTTACACTTTTCCGATCATACAGAGCCGAACAATGTGCAGACAAAAAGAACGGAACAAATCTGCTTTCTTCAGCAATGAAATTGCAAAAAGCTTAAAAAATTTGACTCGTTTCCTCTCCAAAGAAAAATTCTTCTTCTGCTGAACACGACGAAGAACAACGAACTTGCCCGAACAGAAATTTGCCTTTGAGTTGATCTATTTTAATGTAGGTGTGTAAAAAATTCCATGGGAACTATTTATTGGCATTCAGAGCCGACCATCTGAATCTTTTTGGCCAACAGAGAGATCTCTTTTTTATTTTTATTTTTTTAAAGGGGGGCTTTTCTCTTGGAAATAAATCATAAGATCGGGATACAAAGAGTTATTAACTTCGGTTAGGGTCTATTCAAAGATAATGGTGGAATATTTTAGGACGCAGAGAGAGTTTTTCATTTTATAAATTTTCTTACTGGTGCATGCACGCACAATGGAGCTAGAGAGAATTATTCTGGGTTCAAATAGAATCACCATTGATCCTGCTATGAAATCCACATTGGCGTACCACAAATGGGCTCGGGGCGCCAGGAAGACAAATTCTATGGGAAAAAAGACAGGTTCAACAACTTAGCGCTGATTTACTTGTCTGTAGGAATGTAGATACGACGTGCAAGGCGATGGGAGTGTGGTGGTGGTGGGGTTTAGAAGGAACTTCAATTCATCTCTTATGGCTTTGTTTAGGCTGTTGGGAGGATCCATCATGCACAGAAGACTAGTGTTTCAATCAGACTATTCCGGTGGAGTCTGTAATGGATTAGAGTGGAGCTTATCGTTGTGTGTTCCCGATCCCTAAAACTATATTTGCATATAAACTTGAGTTGGTTTGTAGCTATATCAGGTACCTATGGAATGTATCAGGGACCTATGGAATGTATTCTTAACCAGTATGCCAAAGCGAATCGATAGCACACAAAAAGCATGCAACATGGTAAAAGCCACCCGATAGCGCAAAACAATGCACATGGAAATAGACATTTTCCAATGAGAGAGGGAGAGAGCAAACAGATTCGTCAATTTCGAATCAACCACCTAATGTAAAAGTCACTTCCCTGGGATATCCATGCTTTCACTTCCTAGTATACTTAATAAACTGAATGAAGATAGAAATCACAGCATCACACAAGGGGAAAACCACAGGAAACCTGTCACCGGAATGCAGATGATAAAAGCAGCAAGCATATAATAGTGTTCTATGGTGTATTAAAGCAGGTGCAGTGAACAATCCATAAGTATCTCACAAGTTTGAGACAATTAACATGTTTTTAAGTTGGGTAAGTACAGTAGCATGTGGTTTTCAAAAAAAAAAGTACAGTAGCGTATGCAATGCTCTGGCTACACAAGCCATCGGTGCTGTACTCTATTTTTATCTAATACTCCGTATTATAGAGGAACCAAAGCGAGCCAAGGACACAGGCAACCTCGTCAAACCATGTATAATCTGCGTCATGTTTACTTCTAGTGATTGATTCTTCGTGCTATTATGGGCGAGCGTTTGTGCCCGTGTGCATAGGGGATTTAAGAAATACATCGTCATTGGGGGAAAAGACTATTTCAGGCCAAAATCCATACATATTTTTGTTCTGAAATGTGTTCTATATCTTTGCAGCACTAAGTAGAGAATGGATTTGCTGGGCAATAACTAAAACGTTTCTACAGAAAAGTAACATAATTGATTTAAAACACATTTCAGAAAAGAAAAAAACCCAGTACATAATAGTTACTAACTTGCTACCTCCTTTCAGTGTAAAGAATAAAGTGAAAACAGGAGCTATTAAAGCAATGTGAAAATTCAGCCATACCATGAGATAAACACAAAGGAAAAGAAAAAAAAAGTTGGACAATCAACAGATTTAACAAGTCTGCGAGCCCGTCAGGGTGTATGCACAAAAGTCCACAAAACATTCAAGAATCCACATGAAATAGGAAACAGTGATAAGAATAAGGACCTTATTAGTACATATGTAGCACGGACACGTGACTCGACATGGGCACAACACTGACACTTCGACATGTAAATTTGACAAACTTGGAGGACACGAGTCACGACATGTTGGGGACATATTTTAAAAACCATATGAGCATAGTATAGTTTGAATACAAAACTGAAAAAATAAGGGCCTAAATCTAAATATGTAAAACCACATATACCTTAAACCATATTTACCATTACAATCATTGGAAGTAGTATTTCAACACTTCATCTCACTTATGTGTCTTTATTTCCAAAAGATCATCATTCGTCACACAAATATAAGACTTTCAAAAGTTCTAATCAGAGTGAATTTCATTTAACACCTCCAACTTGATTTGCGAGTGTCCATAGAGTGTTTGTAGCATTTCGTAGAGTGTCCCTGATGCACCCAAACAATAAATGTTGAGAAAAAATAAGACAATGTGAATTTAAGTGTAAGTGTTAGACACGAGTACAGAAAGTGAAGCGTGTCGGAGTCCAACAAGACTCCGACACCGATACATGACCTCTGGCGACCGCTTCAAACTTAGGAACTTAAGTGTAACAATATATCTCGTAGGTAGCTTCACTAAACATTTAGCTTAACCTTAACTAGAATGATAGCAAAATTCATACTAAATCAGAGACAAATCATTTTCGCTTAATATGAACCATAGAGCAGAATTTGCTAAACAACAAAATCATATACGAGTACATAATTTTGCATTTTCCTTGTAGGTTAGCTCTACGAGGATAAAAGCCAAAAGCTTCTAAATCGTTGAGAATGCTCTCTCTTTATAATTGCAAACAAACTGCAGTAAGCATATAAACAAGGTTGTGCTTGGCCATCCACTTAACCCACACCAAAAATACCCACTTTTAAGAACTACAAAAGAAATTCTGTAGCCTACCTCACAAATGATGCATACATAAAGAAAACAAGAGATAAGTCAACGAAGATAATGAAGCCTATGATACAAATACATGATAAGTACAGGGGCAACAATTAACTGGGCCTGGTTCGCTTCAACACATATTTGATTTTCCAAATAAACTGAAACTACAGACCACTTAAAAGAGAGCAATAATGCTGCCAACTGCATATTCTAATCAGAGAAGTTCAGAAAGGTTTCACGAAAAACATACAAATATGATAAGAATCCTAAATCCTCATGAGATTCCGGAATCATTATTAAATGGTGAGGCCATTTTTCAGTTCAATCTCCTCCTTCTATGTGGTCTGGAATCGCCACTGTCCACATCTGAAACTCTTGAAGCATCATTTCTTCTCCGCGATGATGAAGTAGAAACAGAAACCCTTGAATCTATTTCAACAGCAGTATCCACTGTCTGACTCTCTGAGTGTATCACTGCTGCAATGCTTGAAACCGAATCCCTATCATCAACCCCCAGAGGCTGCTCCTCATTTCTTTCAACAGGATGATAGCGAAAATACGACTCCACTATCCTTTCCGCTGAACTCAAAGCGGATGTAAGATTAGAAATTGTCGCAGCTCTATGCGATCTTCTAAGTAAAAGGGATGAAAGCCAACGACTCTCACCTGCCTCAGAATTCGTAGGGATGTTCTGTGTTAAATCAACATCAACCACATCTTCAGGTGGCACCACTGTACTCTGTTCTCCGCGCATTCCCCTAGAAGTCAGAATCCGATTGAGTAATGAGTTGTTATTACTCCCTGTATTCTGCGGTGGGATTTGGACAAAACGCCGCATCATTTCCTCCACTGGAGATGGATTCCTTTGAATAGTTTGCCTCCAGCTCTCAACCCGCCTTGCATTGGGCCGAAGGGGTATCTTAAGACTTGGATCCTCCTCCAGATCGCGAGTGTTCGTTCCACGGCCATATATCGGGGTAACATTCTTAACCGTCACTTCTCCCTTACACACAGGACACTCCTTGGCGTCCGAGTGAACATTTAGCCAACGGTAAATGCAAGGCCAACAAAACAAGTGACCACAACATGTCACAACAGGCTCTCTTGCCAACTCCAAGCATATATTGCAATCGAAAAAGCTTCCATCCTCAGAATTAGTCTTTTCCTCATCTTCCTTCTTCCCAAACTGTTCATTCTCCACGTGGGTCACATTATTCTCACATGTTTTCTCCCCATTTCTTTCTTCCGGGGAGACGCTACCTTCCCCGGTCTGCAAGGTGACACCAACAACATTAGTAGAACTGACCATCAAGTCTAGGGCAATGTTTCTTGTTTCAGGCGACACCGGAACTTGTCGCCGCATGTATCGCCACCTCTGCCTAGCTCTCAGCAAATTTTCTCTAACCCGAACACGATTAACACGACTGTCTATCCAATCCTCCAAATTGACGGACTCATTGGACAACGATCCCAACGCCTGCACATCATTGTCAGGTGACGGAGAAGGACCCAAATTCAAGTCCAGATTCATCGTGTTTGTTGTCTGGTCCCCCATTACAGCTCAACAAGAACGCAAATTAAAAAAACCCTAACTTCTCCTTAAACCAAATCAAAACCCTTATCCCAAAATTGTTTGGTTTCAGATAAAGAACCTAACTTCAAAAACAGGAAACTAAAACAAAAGAAAACCCCCAATTTATTGTTCAAGCTAAACAACAATGGCTAATTAATCTGGTCTTCAAACACAAGACAACCAGAAGGACCCAAATTCAAGTCCAGGATCATTGAATCCATCATCTCCTTCCCCTTAACAACGTGTAAAAACCAAAATGAAAACCCTAATTTCTGGTCAAACTAGGAAAAACGCCTAATTAATCCGGTTTATAAATAAAAACCAAAACTTTAACAAGGAGAAAGCAACAGAAAGAAAGGGCATTAATCAGGACCCCAAAACAACATACAGATTGACTAAAGGTATTGGAGAGTACATCGATACAGATAGAGATACAGATACATGCATGTATAGGTATATGTTGAGAGAGAGAGAGAGAAAGAGAGACCTCAAGTTACAGGATCGAGACTCGGATTTGGTAGTGTGGTGAGTTTAGATGATGGGGATGTATTGAGTGGAGTGATGCAGCAGTCGAATCGACATGGTTCGTTAGATGGAGAGCTGACGATTAGGTTGAGAGAGAGAGAGAGAGAGAGAGAGAGAAGGGAGCGGAGAAAGTGAGACCGCGAGTGTATCAGCTGAGGAGAGAGAGAGAGAGAGAGAGATGTTCTCTGCAGTGCCGTACATAGATGTTTGTGTCCAATTTGCTGCTGTGGGGATGCCATATCAGGAATTCAGCGTTGAGTGGAAGAGATGTGTCTGCCATGAGAATCGAAGGAAGAAAACTATTTGTCCAAATTGAAGGCTAAAATGGACGACCGGATTGATTGTCTTCCAGCTTCTGTAGTGCGGGCTGAATTATAGGATTTTCAAATTTCCAAATTGAGAAAAAATTTTGGGTGCTAAGTGACTAGCGGTACCATGTGGCGGTACTCATCAACGATTTTAGTTTGTCAAAACGTGTTTTGAACGCTTAGATTTATTCCCTCTCTCTCCCCTCACCCGACCACACTCTCTCTCCTCTTTTACTATCTCTAAAATTCAAACCTCCCAAAACATGTTTGGACCGTTCGGATCGCCGACGTGGTACCACATGTGTGGTACCCGCTCGACACCCAAAAGCTTACTTTTTTAATTTTTTATTGTCTCATAAATTTTTTAAGGGGAGACTTAGTAAAAAATCTATCATATTTATATCTTTTTGAGCTCAAAGACAAACACATTTTGCAATAGAATATAAGGACAAATGTACTCTATTAAAGTGCCTAAAACCTTAGGACCCCGTTCGTATTGGATTTTGGATTTGGATTATAGGTAATGAGTGTAGAGAGAAATAGAATAATGATTGAAAAGAGATAGAGAAAAAAAATGAGAGTAATGATTGAAGAGAAATAGGATAATTATTAGAATTTGTAATCCAAAATCCTTAAACGAACGGGGTCTAGGGTACCCTATGACAATGCCTAAATCCTAAGGTACTCTATGAAAGTGCCTAAAACCATAGAGTACCGTATATATGAAAATGCCTAAAATCCTAGGGTATCATATGAAAGTGTCTAAATCACTAAAACCTTATAAGAAGAAAGTACACTCTAAAACCCTATGAAAGTGTCTAAACATGTTTTGGCCTTTTTTATTTTTATTTTTATTTTTTAATAACCAATGAGCAGCTCTACAGCCGAGCCACAATTGGACCCGATTGTTTTGGCCTTACGGCTAAAAAACTCAAAAAGGCCAAGGACCTCTACTGAAAATTGCTGGCGTTCTTCTTCTAAATGAAAACTATTTTACCGTCTTTATGGCTAATTTTTCTTTTTTTAAATTTTGAAAATTGATTAGCGCACTTCACTGTTGTTGTTGTTTTTTTTTTTAAATTGTATTTGTCATTATTCAGGTGATTATCAAAAAGTGCTTACTTCTTAATTTTGATATTTTACGTGAATAAAGACTAACAAAGAGTAAAATAGATTTAAAAGGGATCGCAAAAATCATTTCACATTTTAAATTGACTCTTAATTTTTTTAATACATTTTTACTTTTAGGGCAATGATATTGGCACTCCAAAAATTGATGCAGGCACTCCAAAAAACAAAGGAAAGTGACTTTGGAACTACACTGATTTTGGAGTGCCTGCATCAATTTTTGGAGTGCCAATATCATTTCCCTACTTTTAAAGTACTAAGAAAGAAATATTCAAGTACGAAACTCTATACTCCCTCCGTCCCTTATTTAGAGTCCAGTATTCCATTTCGGGCTGTCCTTTAATAAGTGTCCATTTTGTAAAGTTAGTGGGTAAAAGTTGGTACATTGTCTATTTTGTCCCTAAAAATAGATTCCATTTTGAAAAGTTAGTGAGTAAAAGTGTAATGATTATGTGTAAGTAAGGAAAGTGAAGGAAAAAGTTGATGTAAAAAGTATAATGATAATGTCTTTTTTAATAAGTTGGAATTACGAAGCAGGACATTTGAAAAGGGACGGATGGAGTACTATGTATTGAGAAAGTGCACTCATTTAATATCAAAAAATATGAAGGATATTTTTAAACATTCAAAAATGGTTTTATAATAGTTCACTATGTCGGTTAATAAGTTGGAGTTCTAAAACTCGATATGTAAATTGAATAAAAAGAGTATAAATTCAATATTTTTAGAGGTACATATGCGCTTTTTTCTATTTGACTATTCGAAGAAGAAAAAAGAAATGTCTTAGCGCATCTCCGATCGTAGCTTCATATTGAGCAAATTTATTTAATAGTTAGCATAAATGATATAACATATATATTTGACATAAAAAAAAAAACACGTCTCTATACGAGACTTGTAGAGACCCGTATTTTATTTTCGATAATTTCAGTGTTTAATTGAAAATTAGGAATATTGGGATAATGTGAAATGTCGTGTGAATATGAGATTTGGGGCAAATGTGCAAGAACTTGGAGGTGAGGGGCATTTGTGTAAAGCAAAGATAATAGGGAATATATAGATAGGAGTGGAGCTTGGAAGAGTTGGTCAGTACCCTAGAACTGGTGAAGAGAGGCTCGTAACAGCTTTTCAACAAAGCTGTGAATCTTAAAAGAAATGACGTGGAGGAGCCAGAGAGAGATCAAGGGAAAAGATTGAAAGGGTCCGATTCCATGGAAGCAGGTCAGTAAGAGCTTGCTCTGGTCCATCTATCTGCTGGAGAAAGGGTTCTTCTCGAAGCCCTCATCGAGTTAGTCTGGGAAGGGGAAGGGGAAGACGAGGAGGTAGAGCAGGCAGAAACATCAACAAAGGCTGGGATAAGATTTCGATTTTGTGCGATGTTGATTTGGTGGATGTAGAAGTGAGAGTAGGGGAAAAATCAGGCGAGTCTGCTCATAAGGGAGTTTTTGGGCCTGAGATTTCGACTTCTGGGGGTTCAATTCAAAATGATGAAGGGGCGTTGGTGGCTGGCCTTGAACAGCCACGGGTTCAATGGTGATGCTCAGTTGGAATGTTCAAGGGATAAGGAGACCCCTGACATTCCAGATCTTACGAGGGCTATGTATAGCCCATTGTCTTCTAGTGGTATTCCTTATGGAGACAAAGAATAAGAGGGATACCCTAGATAAAATAAGAAGTCTCTGTTTCAATAATGGGTGCTTCGATGACCCTAACGGTACCTCGGGTGGGCTTGCTCTTCGGTGGTCCGATGAGGTAATTATAGATGTTCGTTTTAAGTCTAAAAATATGTTTAGGTGTGTAGTTAAATGGCCTCGTGTTAGCTCTCCGTGGTTAGTTACCTTTGTCTATGCTCCTCCTATTTGGAATCAGAGATTGGAATTTTGGAATAGTTTGAAGACGGTTGCTAGAGAGAATAATTATCCATGGTTGTGTGTTGGAGACCTTAATGATTATGGATCCCAAGGTGAAAAGCAAGGTGGAAACCCATGCAGCAGGGGTAGACTGGATCAGTTTCATAGTATGATTTCACACTGTGAATTTATGGATTTGGAATTCAAGGGACCTTGTTATACTTGGTCTAACAATCAATGAGGGGAGAACAACATCCGTGTTCGTTTAGGTAGAGCTTTGGATTCTGTGGCTTGGCGCAATTTATTTCCTCTTTTGCAGGTTATGCATGAACTCCGGGTGGGATCTGGTCATTGTCCTCTTCTGATCAAATGTTGTGTTCCTTTAAAGAAAGTTCCTTTTAATTTCAAGTTTGAATCGAAGTGGACTACCCATTCGGATTGTGTGCAAGTTGTTACCAGGGCATAGGACTCTCAGCAGGGAGGCTCTGATTTATTTGGTTTAGCTCAAAAATTAAAGAAATGCAAAGTAGCTTTGTTGGAATGGAGTAAACAGGTTTTTGGCAAAGATAAGCTGAAGTTGAAGCTTCTACAGAGTAACGTCAAAGCCGTTCAACTTCTCCCTTTTTCACAGGAAAATTTTCTTAAAGAAAATGAGATTTTGAAGGAGATTGAGATTCTTTTACTGCGAGAGGAGATGGCTCTTCATCAACAGTCGAGAGTGAATTGGCTATATTACGGAGATAAAAATCCTGTTTTCTTTCTTGCTACTATTAACCAGAGGAGGCAGCGTAATCAAATTTTGATGCTTAAATCTAATAGAGGAGACTGGATCCAGGATGAGGATGGTATTAATGGCTTGATTTCTGAATATTTCTCTAGTTTGTTTGACCATTCAGGAATTAGAGAGTTTTCAGATGTGCTTTCTGTGGTGGATAGATGTATTTCTGACGAGATGAATTGTGCTTTGGTTAGAGAAGTGTCAGTGGAGGAGATTAAGCATGCTGCATTCGAATTGGGTTCCCTTAAAGCTCCAGGGCCAGATGGATATCTGGGATTTTTCTTTAAGACCTTTTGGGAGAAAGTGGGGGAAGGCGTGTGCAAGGCAGTGAAGCGTTTTGTTTCTAATGGGTTCATGTTGAAGGAGTTAAATAATACCAATATAGTTTTGATTCCCAAGGTTTTGTTTCCTGAATCATTGGGTCAGTTTAGACCGATTAGCTTGTGTAATTCCTCCATGAAAGTGATTTCTAAGGTGATGGCTAATAGGTTAAAGAGTATTCTCATAAAGGTTATCACCCCAAACCAGTCTGCTTTTGTACCTGGCAGGATGATTCAGGATAATGTTATAGTGGCTCATGAGGCTTTCCATTTTTTGAAGATGAAGAAGAAAGGGCAGGATGGGTTTATGGCTGTTAAGTTAGACTTCAATAAAGCATATGATAGGGTGGAATGGGATTTTGTGGAAGCATTGCTCGTAAAGATGGGGTTTCATCAGAAGTGGGTTCAGTGGGTGGTTCAGTGTATCTCGACTGTCAGTTTTAACGTGTGCATTAATGGAGAAGCTAGAGTGAAGATCAGGCCAAAAAGGGGGATTCGTCAAGGAGATCCATTATCCCCCTATTTGTTTGTGATTGTGAAAGGATGTGCTGTCCTGAATGCTTTCAAAGGCCTATAGGGACAAAGCTCTTGTGGGGATCAAGATGACGCGTAACTGCCCTCATCTGTCTCATGTTTTAATTGCAGATGATGCCATTCTCTTCCTTAAAGCAAAAATGCAGTATTGTAAAGCTCTTAAGGCTATTTTGAAGGATTATGGTATGGCATCAGGACAAAGGATCAATTTCGATAAGTCAGGTATTGCCTTCTCTTCTAATTTAAGTGTGAATGATAAACAGTTGGTGTGTGATTTTTTTGATATTCCTTTGATGAAATTGGAATCCAAATATTTGGGGCTAGGGGCAAATCCAAAGCTGATGCCTATCTTTATCTTGTGGAATGTGCTCTTTATAAAATGCAAGGATGGAAATGTTCCCAAATGTCACAAGGGGGCAAAGAAATTATGATTAAGTCTGTGGTCCAAGCAATTCCTAGTTATGCCATGTCCTGCTTTCTTCTGCTAAAGAGCATTTGTGATAAGCTCAGTTCGACAGTCTCCAACTTTTGGTGGAAAGGGGATCCAGAGAAGAAGGGCATGCATTGGAAGAGTTGGGAGTGTATGACTCGACATAAGGAGGAAGGGGGGATGGGGTTCAGAAATTTCAGAGCAATGAATGAAGCTCTTCTAGCTCGTCAAAGTTGAAGGCTGCTTAAGAATACAAATGCTTAGTGGGCAAAAATTCTTAAGGGTTTTTATTTCCTTAACTGTTCGTTTCTTGAGGCAGTTAAGGGGAGTATAGCCTCTTGGGTTTGACTTAGTATTTTGCATGGGAGAGAGACTCTAGCTAAAGGTTTAAGGTGGCAAGTCCGGGGGGGGGGGGGGAGCCAGATTAAATTCTGGGATGACAAGTGGATTCCTTCTCTTCCACAGTTCAAAGTAGCCACTCAGAAGCTTGTTGGGAGTACCATCGAATGGGTAGCAGACGTCATTGATAAAGAGAGGGGTTGTTGGAATAAGGAGAGACTAAATTTGGGGGTCTCTGTTGATGAAATTCAGGTCATTACTTATATCCCTATTTCCTTATTTCTTAGGGAAGATGTTCTGGTTTGGCATTTCTCTCGTACTGGTGTTTATACGGTAAAGTCAGGTTACCGAGTTGCTTATCAAGCTCTTATTCCTCCGAGTAGTATTCCCTTGTCTTCTTTTGTTCCTGATAAAAATATGTGGGATATTATTTGGAAACTGGACATCCCTCGTAAGATACGACATTTTTGGTGGAAAGCTTGTAGTAATAGTCTTGCCACTAAGGAGAATCTAGTTCGTAGAAGGTGTGGAGTATCGAAAGTCTATCCTATTTGTGGGGATACTGATGAATCAATTGAACATCATATTTTTGAATGCCAATGGGTTCGAGCAGTGTGGTTTGGTTGTAATATCCATCTTAATCTAAATCAAGAGAACTTTTATTCGCTTCAGAGGTGGACGTCTCAGGTTGTGGAAAATTTGAAGGGGAAAGAGCTAAGTTAGTTCTTAGGTAAGGCAGTAACAGTTGCTTGGTTTATTTGGAAGACCCGTAATGAGTTCATTTTCAATTCTGATCCTATAATTCCTGAGAAAACTGTTAGGAGAGCTCTTCAAAGTCTTTGTGAATTCTCAGAATTTAGGATCCCACCTAGTATTCATATGGATAACCCTTCTTTTAAGGACAATTATTCTCATTGGAGGGCTCCGGATTAGGGATGTTACAAGTTCAATAGCGATGCAGCAGTAATGAGCCAAAAGGGAGAAATAGCAGTTGCCTCAGTTCTTCAGGATTGGAAAGGAGCTTTAGTGGATGGAAGAGTTGGCAGAACATCGGTTACCAGTCCGTTACAGGGGGAATTGCTAGCTATTCTGTTGGCTTGCGAAATGGCTGAAGCACTTGGGATTTCTAAAGCCTGCATCGAATCAGATAACCAACAAGCTATCAAGTTAAGTGTGTCTGAGTTGGTTCCGCCATGGGAAGTGCTGTCTTTAGTCTCGGATATCAGGCAGTTTGGGCAATATGTTGGGCTAAGCTTTTCTTAGCGGAAGAGGACTGGTAATCAGCTAGCTCATATTGTAGCCAATAAGGCAATTAGGAATTTGCTTCCTTTAAGTTAGGTGGATGCGCCCCCGTCGTTTATTTCTTTTGTTGTTAGTAGAGAGTCTCCTCTTATTTTGTAGCCTTGTTGGCATAGTTTTGATGATAAAAAAAAAGTGTGGGGGGGTAAGAATCACACAATCCACCCCTCCTTCTCTCTTCGTCTGAACTGTCTCTCTCGGCTCTCTTTCTCTCTAACTCTCACACTCCAACACCCCAAAATACATCGAACCCACCTCGATCCGCCACAAAGTTTTCGCACCCAAGTGTTCTAGAGCTTGGAAATTCGTGGGTTTGAGCTCTGAGAGGAGTACTCGGTTGATTCAAGGTTTTCGGAGCTAGGTGTAGGGAGGTAATCCCGAACAGGTACAAAGAGTGGCCCGAACACGTGGTACGTGGGGTCCAGGATAAATATAATCGGAGTATCTGCCGTGCAGTACAGTGAACGGCAGTAAGGACCGGGGACACGTGAGGTCCCAGGTCCAAAATACCCGAGCAGGGGTATGGTCCAAAGAGCAAGGGAAGTTGTTGGACCAGTCGCATGGAAGAGGGACCGATGATATGAGAGATCACTGGTCCAGACAGTCTGTTCGGCAACGAGGAGGCCGAACAGGAGCAGCATTTTGGAGGAGATGCTCCAGAAGGGTCCAGAAATGGCATGTGCCAGTGAGGAAGCAGGATCTGGAAAAAAGATACCCAACGGGAATGTGGTGAACGGCCAATTAAGGAAAGAGTTCCTAAATGGTCTAAAAGGAAATGTGCAGTTATGAGAATGAGAATCCCTAATGTTCTGGGTTCCCTTTACGAGAAAGGAAGCTTAGGGCAGCACGATGGCTTAGACAACAAGTAGACGTGTGTCTATATATACATGAGGTAAACCTAGAGGTAGAGGTACGCAATTCCTGGTTATTTTGATTATTACCTACTGAGAATTAGGGTTTTCACTAGTACGAGATACTAACTTTGGCATCGGAGGGCCTTTGCCACGAGACGGCAAAGGTGCGCTCACCTTTTGTTTGTTTTATAGGTTTAACTCTGGCGGTGTGAGAAGTAGCCGTTCAGTTCTGTATTGTTCGAAGGCCTTTTTCGTTTCTGCACTTACAATTGGCGCCGTCTGGGGGAAACTTTGAAAAGGCGACCATGGTGGAGGAAGATCCAAAGACCCAGTTGACCCGAATAATCTGGGTGGGGAGGTGACAAGTCCCCGCCGGATCCTTCCAAGAAAGCCCGATGGCGGGCGAGCGGGAGGACTACGAGTAAGGACCGCCCCCTGGCAGCCGGCGACTCCAGAAACAAAGACGGACGGACGGCAACGGATCCACGAGAAGGAGTAAGTCCCGCCGTGAAAGGGAGTCGGTGGCACGTACAGCGTGCATAGCCGGGAAGATATCCTGGACAAAAAGAGGCAGGAGATAGAAGAGTACGCTCGCCTGATTAAAGGCGGAGTACGAGATTCAACGATTCTGCAGAGGATACGAGAACATCCAGAGGATTACGGGCTTTCACGAAGGAAGTCGGAAAGAAAGGTTGGATATGGTGGAGTGCAGAGAGCTTCTTCACGAAGAAGAAGAAGCGGAGCCTCACTCCGAGACGATCGAGGGCTTCTTCACGAAAAGGAGAAGCAGGAGCAAGAGCTCCACTCCCGAGGAAGGAGGGGGCAGAAGCACCACAGGGACATGTACGAGAGACCGATTCCGATTGGGAAAGGAATAATGCCAGGGCTACGAAGGTATCGGAGGAGGGACCATGTCTGCACGAGAAGCGGCACGGAGAGCCCTTAGCAACATAGCAACTTCTCCTTTTGCAAAGAGATTGCAGGAGGCAAGGTTGCCGAACAGGGTTAAACACGGGACGTTTATCCTGTACGAAACCTGCAGACCCGGTGGCGCACATACAACATTACCAGCAGGCGATGTTTATGCACGGCGGTGATGACGCAATCATGTGCAAGATGTTCCCATCTAGTTTGGGAAAAGTGGCCCTATCATGGTTCCATAAGTTGGGGCCGAACACCATACGAGGGTGGAGACAGTTGGCCGAGGAGTTCACTGCTCGGTTCCTGACGAGCAGGAAACCACCCAAAACTTTTGAGAGTCTCTCGGCTATGAAGCAAGGAGAGAGTGAGCCGATCAGGGACTACGCCAAGAAGTATTGGGAGACTTTCAACGAGATTGAAAGTTGTAGTGAAGAGTATGCAATAGCAACGCTCAAAATCGGGCTATTTGTTCGGGAGAGCGCTGAAAGTCCTAAACATGAATCCAAAGTGAGCACGCGGCAAAGCCGATGGAGCGGATTGAAGCGACACGCCAGAACGAGGATGACATACTATGGGAAGACGACAAGCTAAGTGCCGAGCAAGTCAAGGGACCCACAAAGAAGGATAAACCCGAACCCAAGACTTACAAAGAAAGAAAGGAGCACGGCCAGACTAAGAGAGAGTCCGAGAAAAGCACGTCCCCGATCCGAAGTCGTTCTTCTCGGTGACAACGGTTTGGAAAGAATCGATTTATCGGGTTCTTTATCGGATAAAGAACCGCCCATACTTTAAGTGGCCTCCACGGTGGAGGGTGACCAAGATGCAAGGGCTACAGTCAATCGCTGCGATTACCACAAGGATGAGGTCATATGACGGAGGACTGCGAGATGTTTAAGCAGCACCTTGATGACCTGGTCTCACGTGGGTATTTGAAGGAGTTCATCCAGGAGGAGCACAAGGGCGCCGAGAAGGCAATGGAACTGGATTACGAGCAAAATCCGAGAGGCGTGATCCATATGATTCATGGATTGGCCACGCCTTATACGAGAAATGAGGTGAGATTGTTCCAAAGGCAAGTGAAACACGACCAGCACGTGATGTGGTTGGGAAAGAAACGTGGACGTGAGGCAGAAGGGTGCGATAAAGGCATAGTCTTCACGGAGGAGGACCTGGGAGGAGTCCAGGTGCCACACAATGATGCCTTGGTCATAACCCTACGAATTGGGGAGTATGACATGGAGAGAATCCTGGTGGATTCAGGAAGCTGCACCGAGGTGCTTTATTACGACGCGTTCAAGAAGCTAGGATTGGTACAAGCGGACTTGGTGCAGTCGGTAACTCCATTGGTGGGGTTCAGTGCAGGGGCAGTTTGGCCATTGGGTAAAGTGACCCTCCCTGTTCGGGCAGGAACAGTGGTACTGAGAACCGATTTTTTGGTAGTGGATGTGCCATCTTCCTATAACGCGATTATAGGAAGGACTTGGTTGCATAAGATGAGGGCAGTATCATCCACCTACCACTAGATGGTGAAGTTTCCAGGGTCCGCTGGAATCGAGAAAATAAGGGGAAACCAAAAGACGGCCCAACAGTGCTTGGTTTCCATCATCAAGAAGGCACCCAAGGCACAGTTGGTGCAGACCGTCGAAGTTAATAATCAGCCGACCATCGAGGATGTCGGGGGGAATCCAGCCGAGAAAGTGGTGGAAGGATTGAAGAAGATCCAGATCAACGAGAATGATCCAGAAAGGTATTTCCTGGTCGGAGAAAACTTGTGCAAAGAAGAGGAGGAGGAGTTGGTGAAGTTCCTCAAAGAGCACGTCGATGTGTTTGCTTGGGTGGCAGAGGAGATGCCTGGGGTGGATGCAAACGTGATTTGCCACCACCTGAACGTGGACCCACAACACAAACCAGTGATGCAAAAGAAGAGAAGATCTGTCGTACAACATGTGGACGCTGTCATCGAAGAGGTAGACCCGCTTACTCGAGGCAAAGGTGATCCGGAAGTGTATTACCCGGAGTGGTTGTCTAACACAGGTGGTGGTAAAGAAGAAGAATGGGAAGTGGCGAGTTTGCGTCGACTTCACGTATCTAAACAAGGCATGTCCAAAAGACGTTTTCCCCTTCCACGGATAGATCAATTGGTAGATGCAACTGGATATGGGCGTATGAGTTTCCTCGGCGCTTATCGAGGATATCACCAGATAGCAATGTATGGCCCCGATCAGAGAAGACTTCCTTTATCACACCACGGGGGTTGTATTTATTACAGTGTTATGCCCTTTGGTCTGAGGAATGCTGGAGCAACTTATCAAAGATTAGCAACGATTATGCTAAAGAAGCTGCTCGGCAAGACCATGGAGGTGTACATAGACGACATGGTGGTGATGAGCAAGGAGAAACGGGACCACATCGCTGATCTGAAAGAGGCTTTTGAGATACTAAGAGAGTATAAGCTGAAGCTCAACGCCTCGAAATGTGCGTTTGGAGTAAATTCTGAGAAATTCCTGGGTCACTTAGTTACCATTAGAGGGATAGAGGCGAATCCCGATCAAATTACAGCTTTACAGAAGCTACAGAGTCCAAAGACCACGAAGGAGGTCCAACGGTTGACAGGGATGGCGGCAGCCCTCAACAGGTTCATCAGTCGTTCGAGTGACAAGTGTAGACCTTTCTTTCAGTTGTTGAAGAAAGGAGAAGGTTACGAATGAGGAGCAGAATGTGAGCAAGCGTTCTAAGACCTGAAGAAGTATTTGGCAGCTGCCCCGCTTCTGTCCACTCTTGAGCCTGGTGATATTCTTACCTTGTACTTAGCAGTATCAGAGCATGCTGTTAGCGCAGTCTTATTGAGGAGCAAGGGATCCGAGCAAATCCCTGTTTATTATGTAAGCAAGACGCTACTGGACGCAGAGACGAGATATCTGCCCCTTGAGAAGTTGGTCCTGGCATTGAGGACGGCTAAGAAGTTGCCCCATTACTTCCAAAGTCACAAAGTGGTGGTTTACACGAGTTCCCGTTGAAGTCATTACTCCGAAAGGCCGATTTCTCGGGAGAATATCAACTTGGTTGGTGGAATTGAGCCAAGATGATATTGATTATCAACCGCGCCGCAGCGATTAAGGGGCAAGTTTTGGCGATTTCGTGGCGAGTTTTCTCCCGCTTGCTCCTTTGCCTCCTACGAGAAAGGAGCAATGGGTCGAGCAATCATCTGAGAAACGAAGGGCATCCGCCGAGCAGGATCCTTTGGAATGGAAACTTTTTGTTGATGGATCCGCATACAACACCGGATCAGGAATTGGAGTTGTGTGCTTTTCCCTCCTGAAGGAGTTATGATCGAGTTGTCACTGCGCCTGGGTTTCAGTGCGTCAAACAACGTGGCGGAGTACGAGGCACTCCTGGCCGGGTTAAGGAGCGCAAGAACCTAGAAGGTAAAAAGAATTCGAGTTTTCTGTGATTCACAGCTCGTGGTGAATCAGCTGTCTGGGGAGTATGAGGCCCGGAATGAGAAGATGGCAGCCTACGTGGAGGCAGCCAAGGATCTGCTTGATACCTTCGAGAAGGTACACATCGAGCAGTGGACTATCTTGCTGAGCCGAGCATTGGGAGAAGTGTGGAATTGGTCTTGGACGTGAACCAAGGACCATAGTGAAGTTCCTACGAGACGGGACACTCCCCACAGATAAAAAAGGAGGCTCACAAGATAAAAACAAAATCTGCAAGGTTTTGGCTATCACCAGAGGGGAAGTTGTACAGAAAGTCCTTCACTGGACCGTATTTGCTTTGTGTGCATCCCGAGATGGTGCAGAAATTCCTCCATGAAATACATGAGGGAACCTGTGGGAGTCATGCAGGTGGGAGATCCATTGCTCACTGTGCAATCACACAGGGTTATTGGTGGCCGCACATGCAAGAAGATGCAAAGGTGTATGTGAAAATCTGCGAGAAGTGTCAGAAGTTCTCGCCTATGATCCGAACACCAGCCGAAGACCTGGTGCCCTTGACAAGTCCCTGGCCGTTTGCACAGTGGGGCATGGACATCGTGGGTCCACTTCACAAGGCTACTGGGAACAGGAAGTTTTTGTTGGTGGCAATGGATTATTTTACCAAGTGGATTGAAGCAGAGCCACTGGCAAAAATCACAGAACCTATGATAGAAAGGTTCGTGTGGAAGAACATCATCACTTGATTTGGAGTGCCATATTCCTTGATCACTGATAACGGGTCACAGTTCCAGAAAAAGTTCAAGGCTTTTTGCGCTTAATATGGAATAAGGAACTACTATTCCACACCGGCCTACCCTCAGAGCAATGGATAGGCAAAAGCATCCAACAAGACTATACTTGACGGGATCAAGAAAAGGTTGGACAAAGCAAAGGGCAAGTGGCCTGACGAACTGTCACTGGTCCTGTGGGCACACCGAACAACTCCTAGGAGGTCTACGGGAGAGACCCCCTATTCGCTAGCGTATGGAACAGAGGCTGTGATTCCATTGGAGGTTGGTTTACCGACCAACAGGACCACATTGGTGGAGAGTGGGGGCAATGACAGAGCTCTGGAAATCGAGATGGATCTCGCCGAGGAGAGAAGAGAACGAGCTTTGGTGCACCTGGCTTCGTACCAGGAGCAGCTGATGAAAGGCTACAACAAGCATGTCCACCCACGAGAATTTGGTGTTGGAGATCTTGTGTTAAGAAAGGTGCTCGGCAACACCAAAGTGGCCAACGAGGGCAAGTTGGGGGCCAATTGGAAGGGCCGTTATCGAGTTAGAGAGGTTGTTGGCATTGGGGTATATCGATTGGCAGACCTACGGGAATCCCGTACCAAGGCCCTGGAATGTTCACAACCTGAGGAAGTTCTACGTGTAAAGAACTTCGATTTCGTTTCTATTCTGTTTTAAGATGCACATCGTGATTGTGTGGGAATTACGAATAAAATTCCCTTATGTTTTGTTTTACTAGTTGCAAGGGGTACGCATGCGTAACGCCCCCTTGAGTTCTTTGAATTATGAATAAAATTCCAGGATTTTGGTAAATAAACACCGTTTCTTACGAGTTCTTCTTTCGTTATGCTTTAAATATGAAGTCAAGCTAAATCCTTAGTCCTCACTCCGTATTGGGAGCAGAGGTGGAGAGGTGTAGGGTAGTGAATGAAATTTGAATATTTCAAAATTGTACCAAGTACGAATACGCTTGACTATTGCTCAGTACGAATACACCCATAATTGAGCCAAGTACTGAATATACTTGTCTGCTTGCTCGAGTACGAATACACCCAAAGTTTTATTAAGTACCGAATATACTTAAACACTAACTCGGGTACGAATATACCCACATTATGTCAAGTCTGAATACACTTGATTGTTTGTTTAGGTACGAATACACCCAATATTGCAAGTACGAATACACTTGACTGTTTGTTCGGGTACGAACATACCCAGAACCGAGCCAAGTGTAGGTATACTTAAGCGATTGCTCCGGCACGAAAACGCCCAGAAAGCATATGAGAATATGCATACTGTCCTCAAACACGAATATGTTTGGAATAATCTCAAGTACGAATAGGTTTGTTTACTTGTATGCGGGCATGCCCACAACAGAGTCTGGGTATGAGCAAATCCAGGATCACTAGGTCCAAATACGAACACATTTGGGTAACCTAAGAATGGAAGCTTCCAAGCACGAAGCATTTGAGCTGCATACGTGAACATGCAATAATATCTAAAGTCCGGAAAACTTGAAGACTGCTAAAGCATCATTTAAAGGTACGAGAAACCTACAACAGTTAAAAAGTGAACACGATTGGACCATCAACAGGCACGATGAGGCCTGGGGAGCATACGTGAGTATGCGTAAAAGCTAAGTACGAAGACGCTTAGCATGACAAATGCTGGCCAAGAGATGGCCACCTGCATAAATAAAGGCCACGAAGGGCCAGGCAGAGCTAAAAGTTTAGGCCGCGAAGGGCCAGCCAAACATAAAGGACCACGAAGGGCCAAAACCAGCAGAGTTAAAAATGTATGGAAATGTATCAAGTGCCACGCAGGGCAAAACCAATGGCCACGCAGGGCCAGTCAAGAACTGTTTAAAAAGAAGTACCAATTGTTGTTAAATACGAGGAGTCCAACTTACTCTTCGTTCGTCAGGTCTTGAATGATAGGTGGAGAAGCTGGAGCAGTTGTGGATGCAGGATCAGTCGCAGAGGCCGGGGCAACAGAGGCCGAAGCGGTTGGGTTGTCTGCAGCAATGCTCGGCTCAGATGGACCCCCGTTGGCTTCCTTTTGTCCAAGGCTGGTCACTTCTCCAGTTTGTTCCACACTAGCACTCTGCTGCTCGGGGACGTCGGCATTGAGCTCCCTGTCCAGGTTGTCCTCCTCTGCAACTTCTTCCTGTTCATCAGCAGCCACCTGGGAGCTAGGAAGGTCAATCTCTGTCCAAAGGGGAGAAGACTCTGCTGCACCAGATTTCTTGAGACAGGCCAGCCAACCAGCTTCGAAGACTTGGTCCTGGATCGTCCGTGTAGCTCTCGGTGGCCACACGGATTCCCTCATTGTAGCCTTGCTGGTAGGCGGTCTTGGCCTCATTCTTGCTCGCCTCCAGCTCTATGAGAGTCTGGTTCAGGCTATCCTCAGCTCCCTCCAGCTTGCCTCTAAGCTCATCCACAGTTCCGCGAGCCTGGTTCCTCTCCCTCTCCAACCTAATGATTGTGTTCTGCAGCTTGGCATTCTCACTTGCCAATCTGGCTCGTTGGGGCTCAGATTGGCCAAGCTTTCGGGCCATGGCCACCATTTTTTGCATCGCCTGGATAAGCACGAGGTTAGACAGACAAAAGGAGCAGCAGTTTAAAGCCATGGGCACATGAAAGCAGATACGATGGTCTTACCTTGGCGCTATGGCTCATGAACGAGCCGAGGAGATTGTCCAGGGAGCAAGCAACTTCTTTCTGCATATCCCCAGGGCGGAAAGCCTGGATAGTCGGGCTGTTCCTCGAGTCAACACTATCACGGACGGTGACTGGCCGCCGCCGTGCGTGAACTGGGGAGCCCAAGTGGGGGTTGGAGGAGCCGTGAGTTGAGGAGGCTGATCGGGGGGGTATCGAGCCGTTGGCGTTTGTCCTTATGGAACGGCTTCGATCTCCTCGGGAGAAAACCTGGAGGAACGTCCAATTGAGCTGGGCCACGGCGGCCATGAGATGGTGCCGGGCTCTGAGTACGACCGCGGCTACGAGCGGTGCCGCGACCCCTTCCACGGCCAATGGTGAGCAGATTGCTGAGATTGATCGGTTGATCCATTTCTCGAGGTGGGGGAGATGCAGAATATCCGCTGGAGGATGTCGAGGTCTCTTCAGCGAGTTGGATTGGTTCGTTGGGCAGAGGAGGGGTCCGAGAATGCCTCTCTTCTCGCTGCTTGGGCTGTCGAGCTGGAGGATCAGGGATAATGGGATTGTCTGCTGCTCGGACTCGTCGGTCGATGAACCCGCCGTATGATGCCCGGTAGCTGAGAAGAATCTGTGCCGCCCTTGCTCGGCCAGCCAAACACGTGCCTTGACCGTTGAAGGCGAGTGCACGGTTGATGTCGGTGACGTGAACCTGGGGGGTGATGATGGCGTGCCCCTGGTTGACGTTTGTGGCTGCAAATACGAGGAAAATTGGCAGTCAGGAAAACAAGTGAATGAAAGGAGCAGTACGAGAAATTGCTCGGCAAAAGAGTTCTATGAGAAAAGAAACTAACGTGGTGTGCCAAATCTGTGGGGTGCGTGAAAGCTGATGACTCTGCCGTCCTCGTCCCTGGGCTCGAAGTTCCCTGTGACGATGAGGAAGTCGTCGTCGTCCCATCTGGCAGAGTCAGGCAGTTCGAGCACCAGCCTTTTTCTGGAATCCCTACTCTTGAGGTAGTAGGTTAAGGCGTCCTTAGTTCTGGAAATGCTGTATAGGTGGTGTATATCATGAAGGCCTAGGGACGTACCTAGCATTTGATTCAGGGCATTGATGCCCATGACAACCCTGAAAAAGTTGGCAGAGACTTGCATGGGGGATAGTCTGTAATAGGCCAAAACCTGGCGGAGTAATGGGGTGGAAACCTAACGCCGCCCTCAACGACGGCAATGACAGGGATGTGCAGAGTGTCGTTGTCAAAACACTCGCGAATGGCGTTTTCTGCAGCCAAGGAAGTGGCCACGTTGTCTGGGATCTCATAGCGAGACCTAAACTCGGCCATTCTTTGGGGCGTGTCACAGTGCCTACGAAATTGACCCATAACGAAAGCTCTGGGTTTGGGTTTTAATAGGAGGATGGGTACAAAAAAAAAAACCCCTAAAGAGATTGAGGAGATCCTAGATCAACCGAGATAGCCTTAGACTTAAGAGAAAAGTGGAGGGAAAGGGGAAATAAAACTTACGAATTAGCGGACGAGAACCCTAATATCGGAAGAAAAGAAGACTTCGAGCAGAGCTTCAATGGCGCGTATGGACGAACTGTCTGTCTGCAGAGGGAACTTAGAGATAAAGTGGGTTTGAAATTGGAGACGAAAACCCAAGTATACCCCAGCAAAAGGGGGTGACGTATGAGAAACGTCACCCCAGACACCGTTTGGGCACTCCGTTCCCCGAAACGTCTGCTCGCATTTAATACGGGCGGCACAGAGCATGCCGCGTGTAAAGGTGTTAGCTGGAAAAGCTTGTGCAGACCGAACGACGAGGCGCTTAGGTTGGGCTAATGATGAGTTTGCATCAAGTATGAGAAACATAGGTGCAGGAGCAAAGGACGAGAACCTTGCTCGGTGTTTAGAAGCTTTGCTCGTCATATTAAGAGAAAATAACGAGTAAAGCTGGGGAGCCATTGTAGGGAGGTAATCCCGAACAGGTACAAAGAGTGGCCCGAACACGTGGTACGTGGGGTCCAGGATAAATATAATCGGAGTATCCGCCGTGCAGTACAGTGAACGGCAGTAAGGACCGGGGACACGTGAGGTCCCAGGTCCAAAATACCCGAGCAGGGGTATGGTCCAAAGAGCAAGGGAAGTTGTTGGACCAGTCGCATGGAAGAGGGACCGATGATATGAGAGATCACTGGTCCAGACAGTCTGTTCGGCAACGAGGAGGCCGAACAGGAGCAGCATTTTGGAGGAGATGCTCCAGAAGGGTCCAGAAATGGCATGTGCCAGTGAGGAAGCAGGATCTGGAAAAGATACCCAACGGGAATGGGGTGAACGGCCAATTAAGGAAAGAGTTCCTAAATGGTCTAAAAGGAAATGTGCAGTTATGGGAATGAGAATCCCTGATGTTCTGGGTTCCCTTTACGAGAAAGGAAGCTTAGGGCAGCACGATGGCTTGGACAACAAGTAGACGTGTGTCTATATATACATGAGGTAAACCTAGAGGTAGAGGTACGCAATTCCTGGTTATTTTGATTATTACCTACTGAGAATTAGGGTTTTCACTAGTACGAGATACTAACTTTGGCATCGGAGGGCCTTTGCCACAAGACGGCAAAGGTGCGCTCACCTTTTGTTTGTTTTATAGGTTTAACTCTGGCGGTGTGAGAAGTAGCCGTTACAGTTCTGTACTGTTCGAAGGCCTTTTTCGTTTTCTGCACTTACACTAGGGCTTGTTTGATTGAGTGTGGGTTTCGTTCTTCGACTTCGAGGTAGGGATTTCTCACTTCTATTATATGTTTATGTGTCGATTTGGTGTTTGAATCGTGCCTTAGATCATTGTTCTAGTGGAGTCTGAAAATCGTGCGTTGAAAACCCAGGTCCTACCGGTAGAAAAGGTGTCCAGTAATGTCATTTTCGTGAAATTTTGATCTCCTATCGGTAGGGAATGAAAATTTAGCATTTTTGAAAAAAATTTCGAACGCGCATAACTTTTTTATCCGAACTTCGTTTTGGGAAAATTTTATATCGAAATTCATGTACCGAAAATCTACTTTCCAACGGTGGTGGTCTCATTTCTTAATTCTTAACCGATAAGGTTTGGTAGCCAAAATAAGATAGATATGTTCGTATACGTTGGGTAATCCTTTTTCGTTAGAATCGTGGAGTGAAACACATATTTTCTTAGGTTCGCCTAAGTACTTAATGGAGTGGTTTGACGAGGCTAGTGGTATACTAGGCTTTGTAGTGGTCGTTGGATTCTGTATGAGTCCTTTGACATTGAAACAAGGGTTTAGAGAACATAAGAAATATAGGTGGGCGAAGGTTGTATGTGTTGACATGCGATATGAGAAACAAACACGTAGATCACTCTTTTGAGTTAAACAATGCTAGGCATGAATACATGAGATATTTTCCTTATGTTTGATATGTGATACATTTCTTGCGTAACTTGTACGATTTTTTATGAGTGGCAAGGGAAAATCTATGAATCGTTGTGGGAGAATGTAACTTGAAATATGAGTGCTTGTATGATGATAAGAAATTGATAACGTAGTTATAGCGAGTTAATTGAGATGAGATTATCCATACTACTTCTATGTGAATAAGTCTTTGTTGTGAATTCATTATATGTGATTGAGATGAATGGTTGAGTTGTGAAGTGTATTGGAGGAATTGTGGTACGGTGACCTATACTATGTGATGTGATTTAGTTCCTATAGTAAGGGAGGTACTTGTAGGGAGTAGCAGGACTCCATAAACGGTCCGAAAAGAGCACTCGCTTATGACGTATGATGTGGGATTGCAACGGTGATGTATATGAGTAAACGTAAGAGTTTGTTTGATGAATATACAAGAGAAATGATTGGTTGTCGAAACAACACCATAGAGTCATGTATCGACATGTCTTTTTCTTTAAACGTGTGTCGTTATGACTAAAGTGAAGTCGAGGAACAGATAGAGTATTCGAAATAGGATATTGTGGTTAGCCTGGAACCGTGGTGTTGTATTATCATGAACGACGGTGAGATATCTGCTATTTTCCATTCCGTTTTAAACTTGAGACATAGTATACCTACTTTATTTATTCCGCATGTCCTCCCATTTGCATATAATGGTGTGGGCTCCCGGCGCCCGGAAAAAGGAGCGCCAACTCGAAGAGTCGCCACTCGGATTTTTGAAATGGATCATCCGAGAAACCGAAGAGTCGTTTGGAGGAGGCTTTTGGTCTAGCGAAAATGTTGAGATGTTGGGTTCGGGAGCCACGTTACGAATGGGGAAGGTTTTTCTTTAAAAAGCACCCCACTCGCCCAGAGAAAACCGGTCTCTACTTAATGTTTTCAAAAGAGGAGGGGGGGGGGGATCTTCGATATTTTTCGGAATATCAAACTCTTTAATAAAACAAGTAGCGGGGAAGGGACATGGGGAATATATCACATTGACGTGCATGTGGTGCTGTCTGTACAATAGTGGTAAAATGATGTGAGTAGGGAGGATAAACAACGTTCAACAATATGCGGATCTCGGCTAAATTTGTCCCACGGCACATTGAGGTGCGCGGCACCTCAACATGCCGTCGTGGTACTACTGCTGTCAGGCTGTTGCAGACTTTCAACACATTATTTAGACCACTGCTTTCTTTGTGCATCTTTCTGAAAACTCATCAGAAACCTCACAGCAGTAAGATCATCCCAAAAAGCCATTGTTTTTCTCAAAACAAGATTTTAAAGTGGTTTTTGACATATTTGATCATTTGGGATGATCTCACAAAGCTTTTAAAAGAACCGGGATATGGCTTGTAGATATGGTCTTATTTTAAAAGCAGCAGAAACAGCAAACAACAGATACAAACAACCACAACGAAGGGAAAGCTCAGATCCAGACAGCCTGCTTACAAAAATACTAGCATGTGACATGCCGTGCGCTGAGGGTCAGGGTGCCGCGCGTCTGTTCAACAGACCGCGCGGCTTCTCGACCTCAACACTGTGTTTATTTTATTTTGTGAAAATGGGTTTTTGGTCAGGATCTAACCAAAAAAAGGGGTTAGACCTTCTGACAGAAAAGTCCCCTCAGGACTAGAAGAAGGTCTAGTCTGAGGAAACTAGTTTGTACCTTTAGTTTCGAGCTTGATCAAGGGTTGTTGGTGCACGGGTGTGGATGGATCGTCACGGATGTAGATGGAAGAGGTTGAATGAGACAAAAAGGGGTGTGTGTGTGAGGGAAGATTAAGTGTTTTTGGGGATGAGACTTCGAAGTTAATGAAAGATCAACTTCAATGATGAGAAGGGAGTGAGCGAAAGTACTTAAAGAAGGTCTTTTGGGAATAACATTCTTTAAAGCTTGGAAATGGAAGTGGAAGTAAGAAAGTGGGTGTAAAGACTTAGAGAGAGAAAGTAAAGTGAGAGAGCCAAGAGAAAGGCAAGGGAGGAACTCAAAAGAAGGGCTAAAAGGGACCCCTTTCCCTTGAGTGGAGGGGTTAATTTATAGGCAAATGGCCAAGGATTTTGAATTCAAATGGTGGAAATATTTTCTGGGCGGGCCAGAAGTGCATTTTCGGTGAGCAGTCATCACCGTAGCTCACAGCGTGGCCGGCGACTTTCGAGCGCCGACTTTACCTCAAGGTGCCGTGCGGAGGAGTTTGGCTGCGCACGGTCCCTTGAATTCTCAAGGCGCCGTGCGCTCCAATTTGGCTCCGCACGGTGCCTCCTCCTGTGGTCCAAAGTCTTTTGGGCTTTTTATTGGGCTTGGCTGGGTTTGTTGGATTTGTTAGGTTTTTGGTTTTAAAGGAGATCCTTTTTCAAGCTCGCAAAGGTATCGTTTCCTCTATTTCATCATCGGGGTGGACAAAGACTCTCCGAGGTCCGGATTGGGGTGTCTACATGGTGCTAGCTTCTAAGTCATTGGATACCATTAGTTGGTACGAGTGACGCTTAAAGAATAGGCATCCCAATCCGTTGCTCTAGTGCCTTTGAACAGAGATAAAGCGAATAATGCAAGTAAATAACGATGGTGGTCGCGCTCGGGGAGCTGCCTACGTACCCCGTTGTAGGGATCAGACCAGCGTAGTTCGATTGGGACAATGCAATGCGAGAAACGAGTCCCGGAGGACAAACTCATGCAAAGAAATGTTTGCGGTGCTTTGTGTTATTTAAAGCATTGTGAAAGGCTTGAGACGAGCCCTCGGGAGGCGAAAATCGAGACGAGCTCTTGGGAGGCGAAAATTGAGGCGAGCCCTCGGGAGGCGAAAATCGAGACAAGGAGAGACGTTAGGTTCGTTAGACCGTGGCTCGAGAGACGAGGAGACGTTAGGTCTGTTAGACCGTGGCTCGAGAGACGAAAAAGCGAGACGAGCCCTCGGGAGGCGAAAACTGTATTTTTGAGACGAGCCTTCGGGAGGCAAAAATTGCATTTTGAATTTTTGAGACAAGCCCTCAGGAGGCGAAAATCGAGTTTTGAATTTTTGAGACGAGCCATCGGGAGGCAAAAATCGAGTTTTGAATTTTTGAGACGAGCCTTCGGGAGGCGAAAATTGCATTTTGAATTTTTGAGACGAGCCCTCGGGAGGCGAAAATTGCATTTTGAATTTTTTAGACGAGCCCTCGGGAGGCGAAAATTGAATTTTGAATTTTTAAGACGAGCCCTCGGGAGGCGAAAATTTTGAATTTTTGAGACGAGCCCTTGGGAGGCGAAAATTGAATTTTGAATTTTTGAGACGAGTCCTCGGGAGGCGAAAACTGAATTTTGAATTTTGGACCTACTGGGGAAAATATGTCGAATCCTTGAACCAGTCACGGTGAGTCCCGGAGGACGAATACCGAGAAAAAGGCGAATTTCCGGGGGATTAAATGGCGCCGTAATCGATGCACGACATTCTAAGGGATCTTTACTGCAAAACGGCTGAGGATTGAGTTTCCAAGAGGATTTTGGTGGCTGATTGGATCAATTTTCGAGAAAACATTAAACCTCCTGAAGCCAGGGTGCCGTGCGGGCTACATTAGAGGCGCGCGGCACCTCGTTCTTCTAAGCGCCCTTTCAATTTCCGAGAACAGTTGACAGGCTTAAGGGCGCCATTACTTTGGGCGTGCCCTTTCGTTGGCTGGGACGTCTTTATAAGCATGGTGGTGCCTCATTCCATGCACCACCAGCGAAATCTCAAAAGTCTCTTTCTTTGTTCGTATTCTTTGAAACCAGCCCACCTTCGAGCATGGCAAACAATGATTTGGCAGCGCGGGTGGGTGCTCTCGAGGCCGAAATGGCCTTTTATCGCGGGGAGATCGAACATTTGAATGAGCAGATCGCGAGGCTCATTTCCACCATTCGGACCCTTCGCCGTGCTGTCTCCAACCTTCAGGACTTCACTTTTGATCAACTGGACGACAAGCACGACCTCGAGTCCGTCCTTGGGCGTGGCTCGGAGGATACGGCGGAAGACTTCGAAGGTAATCCGAACGGTTCGGATGACCACTTGGACGAGGCTAGCGACTGAAACGGGGTCGGAAGAGAAGATGAAGAAGAAGAGGAAGGAAGAAGAGGGCAGTAGGCCCTGTTTTCTTTTGTTTTAGTTGTTTTTCTTTTTCTCTTTTTTTTTTTGAAATGTAATGGCAAATCCCGGGGGAAACCCCGGGTTTTATTTAATGAAAAGCCCTTTCTTCCTTCTTCTACCTGCATCTATCTCCGAACTCATGAAAACGCCACAAACTGTTCTCAGGAAGCAAACTGCCAAAACAAATAAACACGCCGTGCGCAGAAAATTTAGGGACGCACGGTAACGTAAACTGAAGGCACTGCATGTTCGTCCAGGGTGCCGTGCGACTACTCCAAGGTGCCGTGCGCCCAAGTTGGCTGTGAACCCGGTCCAACGTTGGTCTCCGAGAGAACCAGTTCGGGGGATATATATATATACGGGGGGTGTACACAGTACACCCCACACGTTCGAAATTTCCCTCTCTCTCTCTCACGATCACTTCTCTCTCACTCACGGCTATATCCCTGTCTCTCTCTCTCGATCATCTCTCCCTCTCCCTCGTATCTCTCTCTCTCGCTGCTGCTCTCTCTCTCGCTGCTTTCTCTCTCTCTCGCTGCTGCTCTCTCTCTCTCGCTGCTGCTCTCTCTCTCCCTTTCTCATATAGTACGATCATGGAACCCAAAGACGACATACCATCCTAGGTCGAGGTTACACCATCTTCCGTCCTTCTGGGGGATGATACGATAGTCAGGGGTGAGCCGGAGACTTCTGTGCAGCCGGCATTGGCCGAGGAGGCCGCGGCCGGGGCTGCCGTGGTGGTCAGTGGTGGTGGCGACGATGGCAGTGTGGTGTTGGCCGGGTACGGCCAGGAGGCCGAGACTCCAGGTGCAATGGAGTTGAGGGACGGTGTCGAGGTTTCGGGCTGGTCAGAGGCGGCGGCTAGCGTGGAGGAGAGGACCACGGAGGGTCACGGTGGTGGTAGCTTAGACCAGGTGGTAGAGGAGACAGAGGCCTCTCTCGTGAGAGAGCCTCGGACTGACTTGGGGAAGGCCCCCGTCGTCGAGGGTGAGCCGGAGGTGGAGCTGGTGGCGGAGGACATACCGCCCATGTTTGTGGGCAGCGGTGCAGGTGCAGGGTCGTCACGCCATATAGGCGTGGGCGACTACTTGGCGACAGCGTCCATGGAAGACGTGCTGGGGTTAGTGCACGGGTTTCCTGGGTTGGCGGACGCTTTACTCGCGGCCCGCGAGGCGGAGTTACAGGCCGGGCTTGGGACTGGGGGAGATAAAGAGCCGGAGGCTGAGGAGAGGCGAGTTGAGGAGGCCGGGGTGATGGCTCCTCGCGTCACCGTGGTGTCTGAGGCGACCCTAGCGTTGTAGGGCCGAGGGCTTTACGACGAGGCGACCTACGTCCCTTTTCAGCACGTGGTGGTGCCTTCACTTTTCGACCCTTACACTCCGAGGAGGCCGACTTACGACGAGGCTTTGGTCTTGAGGGACCCTCAGCAGCACCTTTCTTTGCACCGAGACGAGGTATACTTTAAATATCTGCATTTCAAATTCCAATGCATCGTATTTCATTTCATTGCATCTGAGTATACCATTGTATTGTATGCTATGCCTGTTCACTGAATACTTGCTGATTTATTGCAACAGGCGATCTCGCTCTCGTGCTATGGAGGTTCAGCGGCTGTGCCGATATTCTGGGAGAGATTGCCTGAGTCTGTGCGGGAGATAGTGAGGCAGGCAGGCAGGCTTCGGGGAGTTTGTAAGGGTGTTGGCGAGGGGCGTGTGCAACGACCGCCCGGTGGTGAGGGCTTTGGCTGAGAGGTGGTGGGATACGACGAACACCCTCCACTTCTCCTTTGGTGAGCTGACCGTGACGCCGTTGGACTTTGCGGCGATCACTGGTCTCAGGGTCGGAGGTGACCCTATTCCTTTTGACGCTGCCACGGGGAGGCAGGAGGCGTTCAGCGAGCGATCTTTGGGACGAGTGAGGCGAGATGGAGACGATGCGGTATGCTCGGCTCTCGAGTTTTGGGCGAGAGGCTCCCCGGCGAGGCGGAGGAGGAGCAGATGGCGAGGTGCTACGCTATACTTGCTTGCGCGTCCTGTTTCCCAACCCGGCGCGCAACCGAGTGCACCTTTCACTTCTCCCAAAGCGTTGAGGACGCCTGAGAGATCGCCCGCTGACCGGGAGGTGCGACTGGGACGTGCTATGCCTTCATGGGCTCTCTTTCCCGCGGGGCAGGAGTGAGCCTTGGAGGCTACTGGAGGGTCTGGGAGGTGTATTTCTCTTCCTTTCTCGTGAATAGTTAGCTTTCCATTTGTACTCATTCAATGTATATCTTGTGCTAACTTTCGATGCCTTGAATTGCAGCTTTGGACGTATGAGGTGATAGGGATGTACCCTCCCGAGACCACGTGTCCCGACGACACGATACTCCCCCGAGCCCTACACTGGTCGACAGAGTACAAGGGCGTGACGAGGGGAAGAGGCAAGCTGGATGCCTTCCGCCTTTACTTGGACGAGCTGCGTCCTGATCAGGTACTAAGGCATTTTCATACTTATTTCCCGCTTATTTCCATTCAAACGGCACCTTGATATTGTTTATCTTTGATGACAAGTCCGCTGGCGGGTGTGGGACCGCTTCGAGATCCCCTACGTTGCACAGAGTAGGGAGGTTGCCAGGGGGAGAGTGCTTCTCGAGTCCCTTACTACGGTGGCGATGGTACTTAGGTGACCGAGTGTCACGCCAATCGTTGAGGCTGGACGCCTATCGAGTCCCCGGGCTACTTCCTACTCTAGTGCGGAAGGGCAGACCCGGCACACGGAGGAGATCGAAAGCGATTCACACGGGACCTCGAGTTGGGCCGTTCTTGGCGGAGTGCTAGCCTTCTTTGCTGCGACTACGCTGAATACTTTTCTCGGTACTTGATGGCAAGTCAGGGGTACGTCTTGCTTGGGAGGCAAAGACAGCGTACGAGAGGGCGCTGGAAGAAGGAGGGGAAGGAAGAGAGACAGAGGCGACGAAGTCAGCGGAGGAGACGGGGGCCGTGGTGACAGAGGTCGCTGTGAGGGTGTGGGCCCAAGTGGCACTAGTTTCCCTGCACTCTCTTGGATAGTAGACGTGACGACTCCCCAGGGAGCTCCGGGCCTGGTTGTAGTGCCACGCCCTGTAGTGGAGGCTACAAGGTTTCTCGCTCAGGTATAACATGCTTTCCTTCCTTCGTACATTCGCTCTTTTCACATGTTCTGATCGATTTCCTTCATTGCAGGCTCCTCCAGGGTACGTGAAGGAGATGGCGGAGGCCATGATGGGCCTGGAGCAGTTGGTGAGGCAGTACGCCATGGGCCACCCTCCGGAGGTGTTGCCTCGCGTTGGTGGGTCGATGGTATACTCTCGAACATTAGTCATTTGCTTCACTTATATCGTTTATATTATGATTGTAATGCAAATATCACATGAATTTTATACCACTGCCGGCTAGAGGAGGGGCTCCACGAGGGTTGCGGCAGAAGTTTGTCTGCCCGATAGTACGACAGGTCTCCTCTGCTGGCTCACGGGAGGAGCCGGCATCGAAGAGGACACGACGCTCTGTAGGGACCGAGGACGAGCCTATTGACGTCTCTGGGGACGATACTCCCGAGCCTACAGACGTTGACCTGGAGGTCACCTCAGGAGATACTGTGCCTAGGGCGACCAAGCACTCGAGCGGCGGCTCTCCGTGATCGAGGAGGTCTCTGAGGACGAGGGCGAGGATGACGAGAGTTGAGCTCCTCTTTTGTTTTGTGCTTTTGACGGAGCCTGCGTGCTCTTTTTGTAGGGCGCCTGTTTGCCCTCGGTAGATAGGATTTCGATCATTGGGCCATTATGCCCTTTTCTGTATAGAGATCTTGTACTTTCATTGTTTATGCCATTCAATTCTCTTTGGTTTGTGTGAAGAAAACTGAATAGCCAAAACATTGACCAGGCAGTGCAACCAGTCGTTGATCAACGAGATTGAGTTGAACGTGAGGTTAAGAATGAGTGACATATTAACAATCGAAGCATATTGACAATGAAATAGAAATCAAAGAAAGCAGTTGGGCAAACCATTGTAAAGTTGACTCTGCATACAAGACTTCATACAGACATCTTCTCAACTGACTCCGTAGAACAACCTTGAAATCTTGATACGAGACTTGGAAATTCTACTTTGCCTTTGGAATGTACTCGAAAAGTGGGAAAACGCTGACCTTAATACGTGACATTCTCGAGTTTTGACTCTGGACACGAACTAGGACTTGGACTAAGTCACATTTGACCATTATGATCTGTAAGACTTGAAAGAACGACTTAGAATGACCCGAAAAGGATTTTGACTCCTCGACATGACCTAAGAAACAGATTTTATCGAGTTTTCGTGCCATGATAACGAATCCTGGGAGTTGTCTTGGAACGAAACATCCCCAAAGTCCCAAATACCCGCTAGAGTGTGTTTAGGCGTCAATCGGTGCTTTGTAAGGCCTCAATTCCATCTTGATGTGTTGCTGCCAAAAACTGCAGAAATACAGAGTGAAGGTGCCGTGCGGATGAATCAGGATGCAGCGCGGGTTAGCATCTGTCACACGGTACCTCAATCACACTGCCGTGGGGTTTCTCTGGGTTCAACCTGCCGTGCGACCGATCAAGGTGCCGCGCGAGGCACCTTTCTTGACTTCGCTTTCTTTGCTTTTCCAAGGCCATTGCTCGGGGTTGAGGTTTGACCCATGCAGTGGCATTTCTGGACCAGTGCATGTCCGTTTTGAACCTTTTGGGACTTGACCACACTTTTCTCCATGTAGGACTCATGGAAAACTTGCACTTTTGAAACCCGAGGCTTTTTGAAAGGTGAATTTGTCTTATCCACCTTTTCTATAAATTCAAGCTCTCTCATTCTATGTTCTCCACACCTCATCCAACTCTTGTCTTCTTTCTTTACTCCTTGAAATGGCTCTTTCTCTCACCGGCTCGCTCCGTCCATGGTTGGCTTCTATGGAAGGTGTTGATTGGCTCAACTTTCGAGCTCACGGTCTCTACTCCATGAGGTACCTCCGCAATATTCACCTTCGTCCCGAGCTTTTGAGGGCAGCCGTGAGTTTTTAGGATCCGGAGGTCCATGTCTTCCATTTCGGCGAGCAGGAGCTTTGTCCCACTATCGAGGAGTTTCGTGCATACCTCAGGAGTTTTGGCTCGGGGGAGGTCATTGTTCCCCCCGTGCGTGAGAGTGCTTATAGAGTCTTGGTCGTGGCCCTTGGATTAAGTGATGGTCTTTGCTCATTCTTGGTCAGGAATGGCCATCTCAATGTCATGCGTTTTATCGAGCTGTTTTCTCCACCTGGCGACCTTGGAGACATGACTTATCAGACTCGACGCATGACCGCCCTCTGCATGTGCTTGCTTGCGGCCTACCTCTTGGTCCCTTCCGTTGGTCATGCAAGCTCGGCATTGGTTAACGTCGCTGCTCAGGTTAAGGCCCGAAAAGATGTGATTCTGATGATTTTGGCTGAGACACTGATTGGTTTGGATAAGGTTCGTTTTGAAGAGACCGAGACTTTCGGGGGCAGCCCTCTCCTCCTACAGGTTGGCTTCTCACTCGGCTCTCTTTTTTCTGGTTTCTCCCACGTTCTCGTTTTACCTCAACACTCGGCTGGGCTTTCTATGGTTTCTTACTTGTTTTCTCTCTCTTTTTCGTAGATTTGGCTTTGCGACAAAGTGAATGTGCTGACCATCCCTCCTGGCAACTGGTCATACGAGGCGCAGGTTACTCTCGGTGATGTTTCGAGTTTGTTGGCGAGGTAGAGTGAGTGGGTGGACTTTTTCAGGCGCCGGCGAGCTGAGACCATTTCTTGGAGGTGCCGTTGGCTGGATCTCCCGCCCATGACGGTGCACTACATGGGCCCCGACTGGGTCGTTCTTGCTGGTTTGGAAGCCTTTACCTTCTACATCCCTTATCGCATTACGTCAACTCGGCTTGAGGCAGGAGGCCCCCGTGGAGGTTCTTGTAGACGTAGTGATGCCTCTCTTCAACCATTCGGTTCTTTGCCATTACCAACGCTCCTGGAGGACGCGCGAGGTGACCGATGCACATTCTTACCCTTCTGTGGCGATGCGTGGGAGCTATCGTAAGTGGCTCAGGAGAGACATTGCTGCAAGGGCTGGAGCTGAAGGAAACTGACTCGACCTTACTACCCCGACCGTTGAATAAACTGACGACCCTTCATTATCGTGCCGTGCTTCTTTTGTTTTTAAAAGTTTTGCTCAACCTTATGTAGTAGAAGTAATTGTGTTAATAAAACGAGTTTTGGAGGGTTTCCCCTTCCTTGACTTTGTTCTTTGAGCCTTCTCAACCTGGATTTTTATTTTGATAGATTATGACCGGGTCTCAGTGTGAGAGTGCCTACGTATCCTCCTAGCGAGGGAATCAGGTCATGACGTAGTTCAGGGTAGGGTTCGCTCTGGTTTTAACACTCTCCTTTTGCGCTCTAACTTTTGCCTAGAACCGCCCTTTCGGGTTTTCGGTCTAGCGAGCTTATTTATTGTATGCCTTAACTTTTGCCTAGGATGCCCTGACAGGTTTTCATCCTAGCAGGCTTTTGCTCTAATTTTTGCCTGGGACTGCCCGCCCTTGCGGTTTTCAGCCCAGCGAGGTTCCCTCAGGGGTAGTAGCGCTTGAGTTGATCCAAATTAACCAAAGTTGAGAATTCATTTCCGTCCAGGTCAATGAGCTGCGCAGCTCCTGCCGATAGAATATTTTTGACGATGTATGGTCTAGACCACTTTGGCCGAAACTTTTCTCGTGGGTCATAAACCGGGGCCCGAAAAACCATATCACCTTCCGCCAAGTCCCTGGATTTCACTTTCTTGTTAAATGCCCGTGTGATCCTTCGCTGATGCCCTTGAATGTGGTAAAGAGCCCTTAACTGACGTTCATCGAATAGCATAAGTTCTTCGAACCGATTGCTCAACCATTCTGCCTCTTGAACTTCACATTCAATCATGGTTCGAAGAGATGGGACTTCCAATTCAATGGGAAGTACTGCTTCCATCCCGTAAACCAGGGAGTAAGGAGTTGCTCCCGTCGGTGTTCTTACAGATGTGCGGTACCCCCACAAGGCTAGGGGTAATTGTTCATGCCAGTCCCTTGCAAATTGAATGGTCTTTTCCAGAATGGCCTTGATTATTTTGTTAGCTGCTTCCACAACGCCATTAGTTTGTGGCCGGTAAGTTGTTGACTTGTGCACTTGGATTTGGAATTCATCCAATACTTCTCTAGCTCTTCCTTTGAAATGAACCCCATTATCGGATACGAAAGCTTGAGGGACGCCATACCAATAAATGACATGCTGCTTAATGAAATGTGCAACTTGAACTGCAGTTAGAGTGGTGTAAGAGGCAGCTTCTACCCATTTTGTGAAATAATCGATGGCTACTAAGATGAACTTGTGGCCGTTGGAAGCTGCCGGCACGATTCTTCCAATGACGTCAATCCCCCACGTTGAGAAAGGCCATGGCGAGGTCATTTGCTGTAGTTCGTGCGGCGGAACATGCGTAAGATTGGCATGAATCTGGCATTTTCGGCACCTTCGCACGTACTCTACACATTCTGTTTCTATGGTGGTCCAGAAATATCCCTATCTGAGGATCTTCTTGGCGAGCATTATGCCATTCATGTGGGGACCGCATACACCTTCGTGAACTTCTTACATCACCCTTTTCGCATCTTCTCCATGGATGCAGAGCTTGTGTGTGCCACAATGCGATCTCCGGTATAGGTTTCCTCCGCAGATGATGTATTGGGCAGCCATCCTTTGGAGAGCGATCCTGTCCTTTTTGCTTGCTTCCACGGGGTATTCTCCTCTTTTCACATATCTCCAGATGTCATAATACCATAGATGACCATCATCGGGCTCGTCAATTGTCATGACGTGCTGGTGTACTGGTGTATCCCTTTGTTCAATCACAATTGGCCTTAGCTTTACGCCAACGGGGATTTCGATCATTGATGCCAATGTTGCCAAAGCATCTGCGAATTGATTTTTTGAGCCTCGGTACGTGAGTGAACGTCACCTTGCTAAAGTGGGGGATAAGATCTTCGAGATCCTGATGATATGGCTTCAGCTTTTCTTCCCTAACCTTCCAGTCGCCATTCGCCTGGGACACAACTAAATTTGAATCTCCCACGACCTCCAGTTTTTCTATACCGATCTCGATGGCTGCTTCCATGCCCACAATGCAAGCTTCATATTCCGCCTGATTATTGGTGACCTCAAAGTTGAGTTTAAATGCCAACGGGATGTGCGACCCGTCGGGTGATATTAGCAACACACCAATTCCGAACCCCTTCTGATTGGCTGCTCCATCAAAATAACTACTAAACATCCTCGGCCGTCGTCATTATGTCTTCGTCAGAGAAATTGAATTCTGCATCTTCTCCACCCTCGACTGGGCAATCGGCCAGAAATTCTGCGACGGCTCTTCCTTTTACTGACTTTCGGGTGACATACTTTAATTCAAATTTGGCTAGCATTAGCAACCATCGCGCCATTCTGCCTGTGAGAGCCGGTTTTTCGAACAGATACTTTAGAGGATCCATCCGAGATGTCAGTTTTACCGGGTAAGCTAGCATATAGTGCCTCAACTTCTTGGAAGCCCATACGAGTGCCCAGCACGTCTTTTCTAGAGGAGTGTAACGCTCTTCGGGTCCAACCATCTTTTTGCTGAGGTAGTAAACAACCCTTTCAACCCCATCATCTCCTTCTTGTGCTAACATGCACCCCATTGAAGACGGGGTGACCGACAGGTATAGGATCAAAGGTTTTCCTGTTACGGGCGGTGTCAGTACTGGCGGCCTATGCATGTAGGTTTTGACGGCTTCGAAAGCTTTCTGGCATCTATCATCCCAAGTGAATGGTACTCCTTTCTTGAGTAGGCAGAATAAGGGTTCGCAGGTCGAAGTCAACTTTGCAATGAACCTGCTGATGAACTGTACTTTTCCAAGGAAACTCCTTACATCCTTCTCAGATCGCGGCGGCTCCATTTCTAGGATGGCTTTGATCTTTGATGGATCGACTTTGATACCTCTGGTAGTAATCATGAACCCAAGCATCTTCCCTGCAGTGACTCCAAATGTGCATTTGGCCGGATTAAGGCGCATCTTGTACTTCCTGATCCTTTTGAAGAACTTTCGGAGTGCGGGGAGATGTCCCTCTCATTTTTTGGCCTTGACGATCATGTCATCAACGTAGACTTCTACCTCTTTGTAAATCACGTCGTGTAACAGCGCCGTAGCGGCTCTCTGGTAAGTATACCCTGCGTTCTTCAGTCCAAAAGGCATAACTCGGTAACAATACATCCCCCATTCAGTGACAAATGTGGTCTTTTCCCGATCTTCTGGAGCCATGAGGATTTGGTTGTATCCCGAAAAACCGTCCATGAAAGAGAGTAAAGCATGGCCGGCGGTGTTGTCGACCAGCACATCGATGTATGGTAACGGGAAGTCATCTTTAGGGCTAGCTTTGTTGAGGTCCCGAAAATCAACACAGACTCTTATCTTACCATCCTTCTTCGGCACATGGACGATGTTTGCGACCCATTGCGGATATTCGGTTACCATCAGGAATCCGGCGTTGATCTGTTTAGTGACTTCTTCCTTTATCTTAAGCACCCAGTCAGGCCTCATGCATCTCAGTTTCTGGTTTCGTATTGGGATAAAGGGGAATCCGATGTTCCAGGATTTCTGGATCTATTCCGGGCATATCCGCATGTGACCAGGCAAACAGGTCTTCGAACTCTTTGAGTAAGTTTACGAGGGCTTCGCGTTCTTCGGCGGACAGCGTGGAACCGATTTGGATCATTCGAGGATTCTCTCCATCTCTCAGATTTATTAAAACAATTCCTTCTTTTACAGGTTGAGCGTGCCTCTCATCTTCCCTTTCAATTAGGGATCTAATTTCTTTGGAGATGTCCCCATCGAAATTAATCTCTTCACCATCAAGGTCGACGCAGTTTATTGCAAAGTCGGAGAAGTAAGCAGAATCAGATTCATTCATTTTATTATTAACGGGGGCCTCGGGGGCACCATACACACGGGTGGACTCGAATTCGAAATACAGACTCTGAGAGTTTGGGCCGAGAGGCACCAACTCAGACTCGACTGATTCAGAAGACTCACAAGACATGACAGACTCAGACTCAGACTCGGACTCAGACTTAGATCCACAATGAGTTGCATTTGGCATGAAGGTCCAATTCTTGTACTCTCCAGCAGCATCCATGATGAGTGAAGTTGGGTCTCCGAGAGTATCCTGTCCCGTCATCAGCACTTCTGCTTCCACAACTGTACCCATTGGTTCGTCGTCCTTGAACAGAGTAGCGAGACTACCCAAGGCGAAAACCTCAATCCAGTCAGCTGGTTCCTTCTGCCCTTTCACCATTTCAGTTTCTTCGTCGCCTTCTGGCCAAACATCATTTACAAATATCTCAAATCCCGGCAAAAAGGTGTTGGTTTCTTTGTCCCAAAACGGTTCTGGCTGGCCTTGGTAAACCTATTTTGCCTTTTCCCTGACGAAGTAATCTTCTAGCCTATCTCCTTTTTTCATCTTGCTGTTGCTTGAAAGTGAATATCCCAGGCTAGTAGTGCGCATCAAAGTGCCTTGAGCTTCAAATTTTGCGGGGCCTTGAAGATTCTTTCCCAGTCCCAACCCGGCATGTAGGACATCTTCTTCATGCAACATTGCTGACAACAAAGTCGTCGTCAATTCTGACCGAATAGACAGACCGGGAAGTATCCAGAGAGAAGCCTCCCAGAGCGATGTCTTCTTCCCCGTGTTGAATTTCCAAGAGTGGGGCATTGTCTTCCACAGGGGCATGGATTCCAGAGTCCCCGTGGATAGTGAGCATTCCTGTTTCTAGTCCCAACCGAATCTTCTGATGGAGCGTAGAGGGCACAACCATGATATCCGATCGGTGCAGGCAAGGTCTTCCTAGTAGCAAGTTAAAAGAGGCGGGAATGTTTACCACGTGAAACTCTACCTCCGTCTGATACGGTCCGAAGGTTATGGGTATCATGAGAGTCCCAACTACATCTCTCCGAGTGTTGTCGTATGCTCGGACTTTGACTTCCGATGGAGAGAAGTCCTTATTTTTGTACCCCAAGCAGTAGGCGACGCGGAGTGGGCAGACATTAATTACCGAGCCGTTGTCAACCAGGATTACCAGAACCGATTTGCCATGGCATTTCAGAGTGATATGTAACGGCCGATTGTGGTCAGTTCCTTCGGCAGGTAAGTCCCGATCAGTAAAGGTGATAGCATGTTTGACAGGTATGGTTTTGATCAATGCCACAAGCTCATCGGGGGTTATAGCGGAAGGAACCTTTAGTTGAGAGAGTGCTTGGATGAGACCTTCACGATGGCGTGTGGAATGAACCAGCACATCCCAAACGGACATCTTGGCGTTGGTTTGCTCAAGTTGGCGCTTGATCATCCCTTCGGGGTCCTTTTCAGGTCGGGAAGGCTCCTTGGCCGGTGGGTCAAAGGGTCGAAAGGTGTTTTTGACTGGGGTGGTAAAGGGATCAGAGGGTCCTGAGGCTGCAGGGTTGGAAGATTCTCTGACTTGAAGATTTGAAGGTTGGTAAACACGGCCGCTTCTGGTTAAATGATCAATCTGGCGGTACTTTGATTCCTCACTCCATAGGTCGGCCAGGGCTTTGCGCTTGTTTCTGATAGTTGTATCTTGCAGATTAGCGGCTAGATTAGCAATGACTAGGTCATCCCACAGATCCTCAGATGTCCAACTTTCAGCCTCCATTACTGTCTTATTGACGGTCCATTCTTCGTTCCCCACCTTTATGTTGACTACCTCGGTGCTAGCCCACAGGTTTGTTTCGGCCCCTGATTCACCTTCCCACAAGTTCATCATGGCGACGTCGGCATCCTTTGGAAAAGTAGTAGAAGGTTCGGATTCTGTCCCGTCGACAAGGTAGTCCATTGGGTCGCACTCGTTACTAGCGACCTCTTCTTTGATTCCAGGGAGATTCGGGTACGGGGTGAGGTCCACATTGCCTTACAGATTATTGATGACAAAATCGTTAAGGTGAGAGAAATCCGAGCGAAGAGGGGCAAGTTCTGGCCAGTTGTAGGTCATCATCTCAGACGGATATCCAAGCTGGTGTTCTTCACCGAACAGTGCTGGCAGGGTGAAGGTATCCAAAGGGTCATTCCAGGCCATGAGCTGGTATTCGTCTGGGGTTGGATTCATTCCCATTCAGGTACATCTTGAAAAACTTGGTATTCTTCTCCTTGATTTTCAAACAGTGCATACAGAGAGAACCCGTCAAGAGGATCTGCTTGGATGTTCTGCCACTCAACCTCCTATCCGGCTTCGAATAAGGGTTCGTCGTTCCTTTGGAAGTTGGCAACCTCAAATTCTTCCCAGTCAGCAATCAACTCTCCCCATGTGTCTTCCCATTCCCATATGGAACGAAGGGCATTCTCTTCGGGAATTTCATTGACAGGCCTCGGTTTGGTGTCTGGGGTAATGAGAACAGGGTAGGGTCAAATTCTGGGATGCTCTAATTCTCGGCTAAGGTGATTTGGTTGATACGGAAGGGGGCATTATGCTGTGGTAGGGGTTTGTAACAATGTTTGGTTTATCTGAGGATGGAGCATCAACAATTTTGTTATCTATGAGGTTTTGGATTTCATGGCGGAGGCGGATGCAGCAATTATCGGTGGTATGGCCAGGCATTTGGTGGAAGTCACAGAAGACATTTTGTTGAGGTTCGGTGGAATGGTTTGTGGCGGCGGAAGAGGTTTCAATACTCCAATTTCCGTGAGTTTCTTAAGAAGAGTGGATCTGGGAGTCTTGAATTGGGTGAAGGTTCGGTTGCAGGATTTTGGTTTCTGAGATTTGGTTGACTTCCACAGGTTTGGTGGATGAGGTTCCTGCTTGGTTAGTGTTCCCGAAGAGAACGTTGCTGTTTCCTGAATACGCTCTTTTGGATTTCGACCCTGATCCTGACTCTTTCTTTTCCAAAGTTCCATCTCGCAAAGCCTCTTCTACGGCCAGTCCGGAATCATAAAAGGTTTCGAAATTCGGGGCAGCCTGGGAAAGAACCATGTAAGGAGCAAAAGAGCTTGGCAGGCTCTTGGTTATTATCCGTATCTGCTCTTTCAGATCAGGCTTATTTTGCATTTGGGCAGACTTGCCCCTCCAACGTTTGACAAAGTCAGCAAAGTTTTTCTTTTCACTCATCTTAGTGCTTTCCAACTCCCTCGTGGTCATTTTCAGGTCAACATTAAAGTCGTATTGGGCCACGAAAGCTGTCCCAATGTCTTCCCAAGTCCTTTTCTCGGATGGCTCGAGAGAGAGGAACCATTGTAGAGCTGGCCAAGATAGGGATTCGTGGAACAATTGGGCCATAGCTTCCTTTTCGATGCCACGCATGGTGAGGGAGCCAACATATCCTTGAAGATGGGCCCTCGGATCGCCGGTACCATCGAACTTTGCAAAGTCCACAACTTTGAATTTTTCTGGCAACTTGGCCTTGGGGAAAAGGCACAGCTTGTTCATGTCGATTTCTCCTTTTCCAAGTCGCTTAGTCTCCTGGACTGACTCCTCCAATTCGCCAATCTTAGCCATGAGGGCGGCCAAGCTGGGATCAGCTGCTGGTATTTCTTCTTTGGGTTGCTCAGGCCGCCTAGCCAGAAGCTTATCACTGATTTCCTGCATACTTTCCATTATCATGTTCATGTCGTTTTTCATGGAGACCACGGTCGCCTTGAGTTGCGCATCGACACCAGTAAGGGACTGCTTAAACTGAATGTCCATGGTTGCCATGTTCTGCCTGAGCTCTTCTATCCCGTCTCCTTGGTCAGCCATGGGTAAAGGGTTTTCGGGCAGGATTAAGACTATGGGTTCTTCTATTATGGTCTCTTCTAACAACTGTTGCTCTTCTTGATCGACTTGGACTTCAAACAATGGGGTTCCTTCCAGGGTGTCTACACGGACTAGTCTTCGGGACAGACGAAACCAATTGGGTACAGCTTCCTTCTTTCGCAGGCGATCAATGTTGGCAGTACTGGCAACAAGTCAAAAGGGAGCGACTCACAATCGATCCAAACGCTCGTCCTACTTCTACCCATCTCCCAGAAACAAGGCCTAGGACCTACCGTGGCTTGAATATCACTTAAGACGTTTGTACAAAAGATTTCCGGTAGTCCGGGTAGGTGCCGTCAGGCAGGTTAAATTCCGAACGGGTCGGAACCAGAGCCAATCTCCTTATCGTGACCATCCGAGACAGAGCAATATGACCACCGAAATCTAGATACGCACGTGCTCAAGGCTAGATCCAAACCAAGGGAGCCGTTCGGGCACGGCAAACACCGGAGGTATCACAAACTCCATGGATTTAAGGTCTCCTAGACCGACTGGAGGGTCCTAAAGGATTCTAAGGGAGCCCAATCCTCTAGCCCGCAAAATGCAATGATGCATGAATGATGGGTGTACAGAAATAAAATGCACATAAACAGGATATAACACATAAGTCCTAACCATGGGTTCCTGTCTTAGTTGGGATGATTCTATGGCTATGTACAAGTGCAAAGGCTGGTTTTGGTCTCAGAAGGGTTCCCCGGACTAGAGCCAAGATGTACTACCCCATGTCAAGTGTATTGCAAGACAATGGTCGAACAGCACGATGGCTCATTATAGTCGAGGGTTGCTAGGCATTTCGGGAGAGCTTGTCACCGGTAAATCGGGCAAGGGAAACGAAATTCCCGGAGACTCGCTTTGGAATCCAAAAATTTCAGGGCATGCTGCCCACATAAAGATATTTGGAGAACAATCCCCCTTTTGGAAACACCTTTCAAGCTTGGCCCTCTTGATCATCCAATATTTTTGAGCATTTTTTTAAAAAAAAAAAATTTGGATGAAGTAAAGATTCCCAGCGGAGTCGCCACTGTGGGCTCCCGGCGCCCGAAAAAAGGAGCGCCAACCCGAAGAGTCGCCACCCGGATTTCTGAAACGGATCATCCGAGAAACCGAAGAGTCGTTTGGAAAAGGCTTCTGGTCTAGCGAAAACGTTGAGATGTTGGGTTCGGGAGCCACGTTACGAATGAGGAAGATTTTTCTTTAAAAAGCACACCACTCGCCCGGAGAAAACCGGTCTCTACTTAATGTTTTCAAAAGAGAAGGGGCGGGGGGGGGGGGATCTTCGATATTTTTCAGAATATCAAACTCTTTAATAAAACAAGTAGCGGGGAAGGGACATGGGGAATATATCACATTGACGTGCATGTGGTGCTGTCTGTACAATAGTGGTAAAATGATGTGAGTAGGGAGGATAAACAACGTTCAACAGACTGTCTGGATTTCGGCTAAGCTGTCCACGGCACACTGAGCTGCCGCGTGCGGCACCTCAACATGCCGTGCGTGGTACCTGCTCTCCCGTCAGGCTGTTGCAGACTTTCAACACATTATTTAGACCACTGCTTTCTTTGTGCATCTTTTTGAAAACTCATCAGAAACCTCACAGCAGTAACATCATCCCAAAAAGCCATTGTTTTTCTCAAAACAAGATTTTAAAGTGGTTTTTGACATATTTGATCATTTGGAATGATCTCACAAAGCTTTTAAAAGAACCGGGATATGGCTTGTAGATATGGTCTTATTTTAAAAGCAGCAGAAACACAGCATGCGTGTATACAAACAACCACAACAAAGGGAAAGCTTAGATCCAGACACTGCTTACAAAAATACTAGCATGTGACATGCGCGGCGCCGAGGGTCGGGTGCCGCGCCTGCTCAACATCACGGCTTCGACCTCAAAGACTGTTTATTTTATTTTGTGAAAATGGGTTTTTGGTCAGGATCTAACTAAAAAAAGGGGTTAGACCTTCTGACAGAAAAGTCCCCTCAGGACCAGAACAAGGTCTAGTCTGAGGAAACTAGTTTGTACCTTTAGTTTCGAGCTTGATCAAGGGTTGTTGGTGCGCGGGTGTGGATGGATCGTCACGGATGTAGATGGAAGAGGTTGAATGAGACAAAAATGGGTGTGTGTGTGAGGGAAGATTAAGTGTTTTTGGGGATGAGACTTCGAAGTTAATAAAAGATCAACTTCAATGATGAGAAGGGAGTGAGTGAAAGTACTTAAAGAAGGTCTTTTGGGAATGACATTCTTTAAAGCTTGGAAATGGAAGTGGAAGTAAGAAAGTGGGTGTAGAGACTTAGAGAGAGAAAGTAAAGTGAGAGAGCCAAGAGAAAGGCAAGGGAAGAATTCAAAAGAAAGGCTAAAAGGGACCCCTTTCCCTTGAGTGGAGGGGTTAATTTATAGGCAAATGGCCAAGGATTTTGAATTCAATTGGTGGAGGTATTTTCTGGGCGGGCCAGAAGTGCATTTTCGGCTGAGCCAGTCATCAGCTGTGGCTCACACTGGCATGGCCGACAGCTTTCTGAGCCAGTCAGCTTTTAGCTTAAGGTGCTGTGCGGAGGAGTTTGGTTGCGCACGGTCCCTTGAATTCTCAAGGTGCCGTGCGCTCCAATTTGGCTCCGCACGGTGCCTCCTCCTGTGGTCCAGAGTCTTTTGGGCTTTTTATTGGGCTTGGCTGGATTTGTTGGGTTTTTGGTTTTAAAGGAGATCCTTTTTCAAGCTCGTAAAGGTATCGTTTCCTCTATTTCATCATCGGGGAGGACAAAGACTATCCGATGTCCGGATTGGGGTGTCTACAAATGGTTGTGTAGATTTCTCTACTGGACTAGTGTAACTCAACCTATCATTTTTCAGGTGTGATCTTGGAGCAGTAGCATGGAGTGAAGTGCATACATTCTAGTGCATATTTTCGTAAGAAGTGGTAAAGGAGACTCATGGACATTTTGGCAAAACATATTTTGGGAATGTAATAGAACCTTAATTCTATTTCTTTTAATGATGTAATATGTTCAAACTCTTGGTGTTGGATATGTAATTTAATGACTAGGATAAGGTGGACTCTTTTGGGGTAATATGTAAGAAAATGTGACTGTAGACACCTCCCAAACGGGGCATCACCATACAGTTGGATCATCACTGTGTTTGCTCGATTGGTTGCTCGCTTCATAAACCAAGATCGTGGACACTTCCATGGCTAGAGGTATCACCACACGATAGTGGTTATCATCAAAACAGAGTCGCCACCCAGTCTATTAAAACTAGGAAAACAGATAGAGATTTTGGGTACGGAAGCCAAAAGTACAGTAAAGGGAAGGTGTTAGGCACCCCTTCCTCCCTAGCCGCAAGGCTAGCCCATAATCATTCAACATAAGACATATAGATGCTTTATTTAATCCATACATGTAATCTATTTTTATGCCTTAAACAGTTAATAAGGTGAGCCGAGACAATAATTGAACATGCATCGGAAAGCAAGAAACAAAGCAAAGCTGTGCCAGCAGATCGATCACTCGGCCGGCGAATGGATGTCGCAGCCGAGGGATCACGCTGATTCATTGTACCGGCCGAGGCATCGAAGCCCGGGCTGGTGTTCTTCCCCACACCAGACAGTAAGTTTAACAGATGATCAGAAAGCTATGATTAATGAAATAAACGATAAATATGCTGAACCAGAGGCCGTTGGGCCTCACCACCTTGATCCCTCAGTTGCTTGATTGCTTCGGATCGATCGGGATTGACTGATTGATTGCTCCTTGAATGAAACCCTAGGGTTAGGGTTTGAACTTCGGGGTTGGATCATCGGATTGATGGCCGCCTTCGGGAGATTAGGGCTTTTGTAGAGAGGGTTTTCGTGAGTATTTCTGCAGAGTTTCTTGACTTATGAGAGGGTGTAGATCTATCAATTTCTGTCTTGTATTTTCGGAGTCCGAGGGTTTCTTTATATAGGCAAAGGGGTGACTCACTCGGTCCAATCAAATCGCGGGGTTACGATTGCAATTGCAATGTAACTCAAACTCTTCATCGTAATCTCTGAACGTGGCCCGAACGCATCGGAGAGGCGGCGTAATTTGGATCAAACAACCGATAGAAGGTTCGAGAGTCTGGAAAAAGGCCGATCTGGCGGCCGAGCAAAGGATGTCGCGGCCTAGAAATGGATGTGGCGATCGAGCCATTGATCTGGCGGCCGAGGTTTTGATCTCTCAGGGAGATTTTGCTAGCAACAGGTTGCTCGGGTGAGGAATGGATGTTAAGGCCGTGATATCGATGTTACGGCCGACCGATGGATTTTCCTGACACACTATGTTTCTGTCTGAAAGGCTATTTGGCTCTGGATTGGGTCCTCTAAGTGGCTCAGAGTTCGTACCATAAGTCCATGGGTTTCACAAGAAGGCAATCAACAATCATCGAATCCGTATCATCATCGGGATGGTCCCAAGGTGGGAGTTGAAATAATCGTTAGGCCAAATTGGGGTGTCTACAGATGCCCCTCTTTGACTAAGCTCAGACGGATCGCGAGACATGTTTGAGTAATAGTCAAAGCTGTAAAAGCAACTCAATTTGGTCTAACCACTATTCCAAGGGTTTTTGAAAAAAAAGTTTTGTTATGGTCGGGCCAGGAGGCTGCCTACGTATTCCTCAAGGGAAATTCAGACCAATCGTAGTTCAGGAGGGCAATAAAAAAGAAAAGGCTTGGAGGGTTAGAGACAGAAGACGTACCTTCGGGCTTTAAAAGCCGTAGTGCAACGTACCTAGGTAAGGCCAGGGTTTTGGCGGAAAGTAGTTGAAGGAGCGCAGGGCTGCCGGGGAAGCTTATGCGGAGAGTTACCTTAGTATTTTGCGGTAGATCAGTACATGGCAGGTGCGTTTGCTTTTCTTGATCATCCTTACTTTGATTGAGGGAGGCTCGGTAGAGTAGCTTATCCTTGCGAATAAGCTAGAAGGAATTGATGTAGTTGGGGCGGAATCCAAGCCATCTACGGGGATGAATCAGATGCCAGTTTTGAGATAGGGGTGGAACCCAAGTCATCTTCCGGAGACGATTTGGATGCCGTTGTTCGAGATGCGGGAGGCGCGGGGCTAGTAACTGATGCATGGAGCATTTGGGTGAAGGAACCGAGGCATAGAGCCGGTTGTAATCATGAAGCGAGAGCCTGAGGTGTTGGAGCTGTGAGCTTTGATCAGACCGAAGCTCGGAGCTGGTATTGATCTTGAGGTGCAAGCCTAGGAGATGGAATCGAAGAACGGAGCAAGTATGGATAATTCAAAGATCTTTGCCTTCCGGAGGTGAGAACTTGAAATGTCAGAGCGTTGAGCTTTGACGTGATTGAAGCAAGGCGTAGAGCCGATTGTATTCTGATGATCTGTGCGCGGAGCTTTCTCATCATAAAATTTGACTTTGAGCCAAAGGATCGAGGTTCTGGACCGATCAATAAAACCGAGGCGTAGAACCGGTTGATTGCAAGATTGACCTGCGAGTGAATGAGAGATGCAAAACATAGCATGTATGTACGATAATGTTTGTTAGATAGATATGGTTTATGTAGACTCGATGTGATGCAATTGATGCAAATGTGCACGGGCCCGTGCATATGTGTTTGATATAAGCTTTTAGCTTCTTTCAAGTTCCGGACTTGAGCAATCAGAGCGTAGAGCTCGAGCATTCGGACGGCAGAATCCAAGCGTTCAAAGTACAGGCTTTGAGCATCCAGTACGCAGTGGTTGGGCATTCAAGTGTAGAGCTTGCGCATTCAAGTGTAGAACTTGAGCGTCCAGTACACAGTGGTTGGGCTTGATAACGGCGTATAGCCTATTTAAGAGTTGTTACGGCTTTGAGCCAATTGAATTGGTTACGGCTTCGAGCCAGCTGAGATAATGGGCTTTGAGCCGCTGAGAGGTGCTACGGCGTAGAGCCAGTTGAAGTGGTTACGGCTTTGAGCCAGTTGAGAGGTGCTACGGCGTAGAGCCAGTTGAAGTAGTTACGGCTTTGAGCCAGTTGAGAGGTGGGCTTAGAGCCAGTTGAAGTGGTTACGGCTTTGAGCCAGTTGAGAGGTGGGCTTTGAGCCGCTTAGAGGTGCTACGGCGTAGAGCCAGTTGAAGTAATGGGCTTCGAGCCAGTGAGTATATAATAGGTGTAGAGCCGTTAAGATAATGGGCGTAGAGCCGCTGAAGAGTGGCCTTGGAGCCGCTGGGTTGATAACAGGCGTGGAGCCGTAAAAATAATGGGCGTACAGCCTCTGAACAGTGGGCTTTGAGCGGCTGAGTTGGCGATTGTTTGATTGAGGTGGCGTAGAGCCTGTGTGGATAATTATGGAGTAGAGCCAGTTGAGGTAGTGGACATAGAGCTGCCGGGTGGAGCTGTTATGATAACGGGCTTCGAGTCGCTGAATAGGCATGTGTAGGCTTGAAGCCACGGAGATGGTAGACATAGGCTTGGAGCCACTAAGATAACAGGCTTCGGGCCGCTGAATAGCTTGAACACGGGCTCTGAGCCGCTTAATTGGTGAATATGGGCGTTGAGCCGTGATGATAAGAAACCTATCTTGGAAATGGGCTTAGAGTTGCTGAGGTGATAGGCTTAGAGCCGTTGAGTGGCTTGAACACAGGTGTTGAGCTGCTGGATTTGAGCCGTTGAATTAATAATAGGCAAGGAGCCTGCTGATGATAGATGATAGGCGTGGAGCTGCGGAAGTAGCGAGCATAGAGCTGCCGAAGTGGTGAATGTTGAATCTGCTTGTTAATGGATGAGCTTAGAGCTGTCAATAATGGATATGGGCCTGAAGCCGCTGAGATATGCGTGGAGCCGGGTAGCTTGATGGTACTGAGTAGGGAGTTGTAGAGCCGTGGAGCTTGATAGTGAGCTTAGGGCTGCCGAAATGATGATGATGAGCTTAGAGCTGCTGCGTTGATGAAGATAGTAACTCAGGGCTGAAAGTTGTTAAATGGTCAGCTCTTGGTGTTTTGATCATATTGTATTTGCTCGGAGGTGCCCCCAAGGCTAATTTAACCATTGATCATGGACCCAAAACTTCATAATAGCTTGAGTTAGTGTATTGAGCAAGATCCACTAGGACTGAAGGGGATCGATTGAAGGGCCAAGAGATCGATGTCTCGGCCGAACAATTGATATTGTGGCCGAGGATTCGATTGCTCGGCCGTGAGAGCGCCAAGAGTCAGAAAATCGATTTAAGTTTTGTTTAATCGATTCCGCGGTTCATTGAATCTTTTTCCTTCCTCCTGTTCTCTTCTCCACTCCTTTCATCCGAGTTCCTCCAGCAACCACCACCGTGCGCCGCCGTCTTCCCCCTTTATCATCTCCGTCCGGCCACCTCCTCCGGCGTCGTTATTCCCCGTTGGCCACCATTGTTTCCGACCACCGTTGCCCTTACCGTTTTCCTCTTGTTTTGGTTGTGATGACTACGCCATCCTCAGATGCTGCGGGTTCATCCTCGCACCCTCCATGTAGGTGTGAGTATCCGTCTTCTGACGAGGATACGATTGAGGAGCCTAGTCCGTTCGACGCTGCGACTTAGGTTTTTCGTTCACGTAGGCTGGGTTATGGCGGTTTCTTGCAGTACCGTCCTCCTGTTGGCGGCCCAGAGGCCGTGGTTGTTCGCAGGGAGCCTGAGGTGCATCTGAGTGTCCTCAATGTATCGGTACGTTTCCTAAAAAGTAAAAAGTTTACTTTAGTTCGGAGTTTTAACTTGTTTCACCAAATATCGATTTTGTTTTCGGGATGCAATCCCTTTTTGCCAGGGGCATGGATGATAAGGACCGGTGGTTGGGTTGGATTTGAAACTAATGATAATTATGCCCCCTATTTAGGCAATGCATGCTTTAAGGTGTTTTAACTTGATGCCCCTAGCTTTTGTTTGTTTATGCGATTGTGAAGTTTAACTCCCTTTTGTCTTTGGCAGAGAAATAGGAGGCTGGAGGCTCGTGGTGGAGGCAAGGAGGCGCACAAGTGGCTTCTAGTGTTGCCTGAGCAGGCTGGAGAGTTGGTTTGCGCTGCTGGTTTTGAGGCATTCATTCTGGGCCTTGATCTTCCAAAGGTTGATTGGTCATTGATGACCTCGTTGGTGGAGAGATGGTGGGATACCACCAATACTTTCCACTTCCCTGCTGTTGGTGAGATGACTATCACTCCGGGTGACTTTTCCTTGTTGACTGGGTTGCGAGTAGGTGGGATTCCTCTTCGGGTTGACCCTCGGATTTGGGAGCGAACAGGGACTCTGGAGTGGTTCTTGGGCAAGGTGCCCCCTCTTCATTCTCGAGGCCATATTGATCTTGCCAAGCTGATCAAGACATACATGAAGGCTAACATTCTGACCCAGGTGAGTGTGGAGCAGCTGACACGAGCCTTTCTCCTTTATATCCTTGGGCAAACGTTGTTTGCCAACAAGGATAGTTCGGTGCATACGCAGTTTTTAGCATTTAGGGGATGTTCGGGAGTTTGATTGGGGAGCAGCTGCCTTGGCTACTTTGTATGGCAATCTTGGAGCCTGTTCTCGGGACAAGAGTCCCATCCTTGGAGGTCACTACCGGGCGCTCGAGGTACACACCTTTCTTTTTCACTTCCTTTCCTGCTTGCTTTTCTGCTAGTATTGAACTTGTTTACTAATTTGTCTTTCAGCTCTGGGTCTTTGAATATCTTCTTCCATTTCCTACCGGTACCAGGCATGGGAATGTGAACACTATTCCTCGTTACGGGCGATGGTTGGCAGGACAGCGAAAGCCGCGGTCGCCTGTTTTGAGCCTTCCTGAGTGGCGGCGAGTCTTGGACCGGTTGACGGTTGATCAGTTACCTTTCTCCTTCCTTTGCATTCCTTGTCTTTAGATTTCCACATCTTCGTGCTATAGCTGATTTTGACCTTGTTTGTAGGTACGGTTTGACCCTTGGGGTTGTGTTCCAGAGGATGCTCCTCTTGCACGTTCCAGAGTTTTGGATCGTACTCGCAGCTAGCTCGAGGGTCCATTTTGTCGAGCTTGGTTCCTGGGTGATCGGGTGGCTGGCCAGTGGCGCCCGCGGGCTGAGGCGCTCCAGTTCGTTCCTCCTCCTCCTCCAGCATCGATGAGGTCTACTTCTTCGATGTCCAAAGCTGATTTGAAGAATGCTCGACTTAGAGATTGGGTGGGCATGCTCCTCCTGGCGGGTAACTACATGGAGTATTGTTGCCTTTTCTTGTCTCCTGCTGCTGCAGTTCCTCTTGCTGCCCCTGTTTGGCCACGGGCTCCTTCTTTCGTCTCCTTCCATTCTGATGATGGGGAGGAGGAGCGTCTGGTGCTTATTCCTTGTACGACCCAGCTTTACACACTGCCAGCTGGGGTTCCACAGGTATCGTCTTATTTCTGAACTTGCTTCGTTTGCCATTTCAATGTCTTAAAATATTTGATTTGTCTTTGCAGGTGCCCGCGGAGGTGGTGCAGGAGTGGCTGGATGCTTATCAGAGTGTGGAGGCTTTGCTTCGGAGGCAGCGCCGTCGGATCCTCAAGGTATGACTTTTCCCATGTATTTTGTTTGCCTTGTATAGCTCTTTGATTCTGAGCATTTGTATCCTCTTTTGGGTGTAGCTTGAGGCTAAGCCAGTACTAGTTGCTGGTAGAGGGGATGTGGAGGCCAGCGGACAGTCCTTGCCTTCTTCCCAGAGATCGCCTAGTTTTTAGGGCTTTTCTTTTTCCTGTTCATAGTTAGTGGAAAATAGACAAAAACTATATTTGTATAGTGAAAACAACCACAGCAATGACAAGTGTTGTTTATGAAATGCTTTTTGTGTCAGAACATGGCTTTAAACAAGTGTTCACTGATAGACAGTAGTTTGTGTAAAATGAAATACTGGCCGAAGAATCGATTACTCGGCTGAAGAATTGTGGCCGAGGAATGGATTATTTAGCCGTTATATCTCATTTTCCAAAAGAAGCTAGGTTTTGCTTTAGCCAAGTGGCATTCTGTTTCACATTCCTTCTTATGCTTAATCTTTGATTTTCTGCCTTTTGCTTTTGCTATGTTCCATAGTCTATTTGCCAAACTCGAAAGTTTTTGAGATTTCTTGCTCATTGTATCGATGACCTTTAAGTTGGAGGGGATGACCAACAATTCTCATGTCCATTGGTCGTTTGTCAATTCCTCGAAGAAGGTATACTCATCTTTTGTGAGCTCAATACGCAGGGTTAGCTATACCTATCACTGAGTACCAATTGCTTTGATGCTTTTTCTTCTTTCCATATGTTCGGGCCGCATCTCAATGTGAGATTGCCTACGTATCCCAGTCAGGGAATCAGGCCATAAACGTAGTTCCAAGATTACAACCTTCGAGACTAGGTTTCCACTCTTGGTTTTTCTCCTTGCATGCTCTAAATTTTGCCTAGGTTACCTGATGGAGGTTGAGTTCCTAGCGAGCTTTGAATGCCTTAACTTTTGCCTAGGCTGCATTTTGCGTTTTCTTGCCCTAGCAGGCTTTGCTCTTACTTTTGCTTGGGCTACTTTGGTTACCCAACGAGCGTATTCTCTCAAGAAGTTCTTGTTTTTGACAGAGATGTTTTCATAAATTTTACTTAGGAAAGGAACTTGGTGGGGACGTTTTTCTAAATCTCCCCTATATTTGTACCTTTGTAATGGGCAAGCTAACCCTAAGTGTTCTCACAGAGATAGCATCCTCTTTCTAAGTTTAACAAAAACCTAGTTTCTTAAGTAATCAAAGTTCATCCCTTCTTTCCCTATTGTTATTGATACAAGGAACTTGATTCCTTGAAATTTTCCTCATTTGGCAAAGAGACGATAGTGTACTTGGCAATTGTAATTTAGGGATTCAAACCATTGAATAAGCATGGTTTAGAAGTTAAAACAAAAATCCACTTAGCAGAAATAAAATGCCCAAACAGGGCCCCAAAATATGTCTTAGCAGTTTGGAAAATAAAAGCAGTGTTTTAATGTTCGCAGCATTCAGGAGTCATCTTCTTTTGCTTTGAATTCCTCAACTTTATACTCTTTTCCACCCTCTTCTTTGCCAAACAGAGCCTTTGACTTGGATCCATCCAGGATGGTTGCGCAGTGGCTACTTCTTTGAGACATGAGAAGTCCCCAAAGGGAAATGTTGGTTGGGACTTTCTCCTCTTCGTCTTCTTTGTTGATTGTGTAGTTATAGAGGAAACTAGTTGTCTCCTCTTGGTTGAATAGCGAGGCTAAGGAGATTCCATCTAGTGGATCATTGTATTCTCCCTCCATTTCATCAAAGTCACTCTCCCCTGTTTGATACGGGTCTACGCATGTGAAATCCAGATCTTCTTTTTCCTTTATCCACTGGCTGTAATCGCATTCATTGTAAGGATTGACCCATGGTTGCACTTGGAATCCTTCCACCTTTTCTATGAGATTGATTGTTTCCCAGACGATAGGAGGCGTCGGAATTTTAGGACGGTTAATGGGTACCACCATTTGGGCAGGCTCGAAGCGGGCATGCATCCTCATCATGATGACCCTTTCTTTCTCCTTCCTTCTATTCTCAAACCAGATACGTAACCATTCGTCATCTTCCATAAATGGGATGTCAGGATCTTCTAAATTGTGCTTTGCCCAGGAATGCTCCTTCCACTTCCTCAGTTTTTCCTCCTTTGCTCGCTCTTCCTCATCACTCATATCGGGATCAACTACTTCTGATTGATCAGATTCCACATCCTCCTCTTCCTCCACCATGAAGCACTCATCCCCCTCTGGGAAGGCTAGGGCTGATTGGTTTGGTTGTTTTGGACAATGTATTGGCTGGGGTTGTATGTGAGATTATGAGATAGGCTTATGAGATTGACATTCTAAGGTGGCTCAGTATTGCACGGTTTGGCTTGTGTATCAGGTTGTGGAGGTTTTATGGTGCGACTATCGATGAGATCTTGAATGTCATGACGAAGCCGTATGCAATTGTCTGTTTCGTGCCCAGCATGTTGATGGTAAGCGCATTGCTTGTTGGGATCATGGTTTGGGCCATAGGGTGGCGGTGGAAGTGGCTTGTTTAAGGGTTTGAGATGTCCTTGACGGCTTAGAATGGTCAAGGCTTGGGAGAGAGTCATGTAAAGAGGACTAAAATTACGGCGGGGCCGGTTTGGGTTTCGGGACAAGCTAGTTTAAAAAGGGTCTTGTGGTGAGGCCGAGTTAAGGTTGTTGACAGAGGCATGAGATGTACGAGTTGAGAAGGTTTTCTTGGGTGGAGGAGTTTCTTCTTTCCCAATGAGCCCTAGTTTGAGCCCTTCCTCAATCTGCAGCCCAGTAGCATGCAAGCATTTGAAATCGGTGATAGCCTGTGTGTAGATGTGCTTGAGATACTTGGATTGCAAATTCTTGACAACTATCCTCACTTAATCCTCCTCAGAGGGGCGGCTCTTCATCTTGGCGGCCTTTTCCCACCATCTAGCCACGAAAGTGACAAAGTCCTCGTTTGACTCTTGCTTGGTCATTTCCAAATCTCGGGTGGTTAGCTCAACTTGGACGTTGTATGCATATTGCTTGATAAAAGCATTGGCGATCTCAGGCCAAGTGTGATAGTGTTCAAACTCCAAGGTGAGGAACCAGTCGAGAGCACTCCCAGTGAGAGTTCTTTGAAACAGTTGAGCGATGAGCTCATCATTCAGGCCCATTGGCTTCAGGGTGTTGATAACATGGCGGACATGGCTGGTAGGGTTGCCAGTTCCATTGAACTTCTCAATGTTTGGCATTTTGAACTTCTCGGGCAATTGAGAATCTGGAAAGAGGCAAAGGCCTTCGAAGTCCAGAATTTGGTCTCCCTGTGAACGGGCCAATGCGTGCTTGATTTCTTTGACTTGTTTGGCTAACTCAGGGTTTTCGGGCCTATTCTCATTTGCCATTGATCTCTCCTCATCTTCAGCATCTCTTGCTGCCTTTTCTACTAGCAAAGTAGCGACTTGAGCCTGAAGTTCGGCGATAGTGGCGTCATTGTCTGCCATGGGAATGGGAGGATTGCTTGACGAAGCTTGGGATTTGGTAGATGATCGGTGTTCCTGAAAAGATGACCGCGAAGCCCCAGGGAGTGATTGGGACCGTTGCGGTGAAAGTGTCTTGATAGGTGGAGGCAATAGACAAGATGGGTGCAACAACCTCTGTTTGGCGTGGCTTCGGGTGTTGTAAGAGTATAAAATTGGCTGTGGTTGCTTTCTTGATTTACCTATTGTGCCTGCTTAAAAAAATATAGTACCTGTAAGTTAGTACTTGGCTGTTGTTTTTAGGGTCAGAATTTGGGCTGAAAATCCTAACCCTTCTGCACAGAAAGAGTTAATACAATATGATACAGGGTGTGAGGAAGAACTTGGAAGCAAGATGCAAGTAGGTTCTTAGCCTGTAGGTTCCTGCCTTAGTTTGATAGGTTCTATGGCTTGCTAACACATGTAAGGTTTAGGTAGTCTCAGGGTGCTCCGTTGTCAAAGGGCACCAGTCCTCTTACCAGCCCATCATAGGCGGTAATTGGGTGATTCCCTTTTTGATATACCAAAAGGTACAAGTGACTATGGAGTTTGCCGGAACCCCTAACATAGCCCGTGTCATGCCGGGATATTAGGTGAACTCAACGAGGCTTGCCTGCTCGATGCATATGATAAATGAATTAAATAAGGCATGTAATAGTCTTATGTTGAACTTTCTAGTTATGGCTCTCACATCCCCAGCAGAGTCGCCAGAAAACTGTAGACACCTCCCAAATGGGGCATCACCATACAGTTGGATCATCACTGTGTTTGCTCGATTGGTTGCTCGCTTCATAAACCAAGATCGTGGATACTTCCATGGCTAGAGATATCACCACACGATAGCGATTATCATCAAAACAGAGTAGCCACCCAGTTTATTAAAACTAGAAAAACAGATAGAGATTTTGGGTACGGAAGCCAAAAGTACAGTAAGGGGAATGTGTTAGGCACCCCTCCCTGCCTAGCCGCAAGGCTAGCCCATAATCATTCAACATAAGACATATAGATGCTTTATTTAATCCATACATGTAATCTATTTTTATGCCTTAAACAGTTAATAAGGTGAGCCGAGACAATAATTGAACATGCATCGGAAAGCAAGAAACAAAGCAAAGCTGTGCCAGCAGATCGATCACTCGGCCGCCGAATGGATGTCGCAGTCGAGGGATCACGCTGATTCATTGTACCGGCCGAGGCATCGAAGCCCGGGCTGGTGTTCTTCCCCACACCAGACAGTAAGTTTAACAGATGATCAGAAAGCTATGATTAATGAAATAAACGATAAATATACTGAACCAGAGGCCGTTGGGCCTCACCACCTTGATCCCTCAGTTGCTTGATTGCTTCGGATCGATCGGGATTGACTGATTGATTGCTCCTTGAATGAAACCCTAGGGTTAGGGTTTGAACTCCGGGGTTGGATCGTCGGATTGATGGCCGCCTTCGGGAGATTAGGGCTTTTGTAGAGAGGGTTTTTGTGAGTATTTCTGTAGAGTTTCTTGACTGATGAGAGGGCGTAGATCTATCAATTTCTATCTTGTATTTTCGGAGTCCGAGGGTCTCTTTATATAGGCAAAGGGGTGACTCACTCGGTCCAATCAAATCGCGGGGTTACGATTGCAATTGCAATGTAACTCAAACTCTTCGTCGTAATCTCTGAACGTGGCCCGAACGCATCGGAGAGGCGGCGTAATTTGGATCAAACAACTGACAGAAGGTTCGAGAGTATAGAAAAATGCCGATCTGGCGGCCGAGCAAAGGATGTGGCGGCCTGGAAATGGATGTGGCGGTCGAGCCATTGATCTGGTGGCCGAGGTTTTGATCTCTCAGGGAGATTTTGCTAGCAACAGGTTGCTCGGGTGAGGAATGGATGTTAAGGCCGTGATATCGATGTTACGGCCGACCGATGGATTTTCCTGACACACTATTTTTCTGTCTGAAAGGCTATTTGGCTCTGGATTGGGTCCTCTAAGTGGCTCAGAGTTCGTACCATAAGTCCATGGGTTTCACAAGAAGGCAATTAGCAATCATCGAATCCGTATCATCATCGGGATGGTCCCAAGGTAGGAGTTGAAATAATCGTTAGGCCAAATTGGGGTGTCTACAAGGAGTTTTATTCATGAAAAGTTATCTTTATTTATGTTAAAAATCGAGAGCGTGACAAGACTCCAATCATTTGTGTAGTATTCAATATGAATCCGCACATTGTACTTGTACTTGTAAAGTTAATAATAGGAAAATAGATGATGAACATGTGATAATTTTGTTTTAATACATATAGTTGACGTGCGCAAATTTGTCCAAGTAGCTTGTTATTAAAATGCATATATACTTTTGAATTATTACATTATCATGAATGCTAAAATTATTTTGGTGTGAACGTGTTTAACTGTAACTCACATATTACGGCGTTACAAAGAAAATTGGTGCCCCTGCTATGTCAAATTCCTGGGTCCGCATCGGAGTGACATTTGGTTGGAATACGACTGATAGGCACTAGTTGGTCCTCTCATTTTGTAGTAGAGCTCATAGAGAGGAAGAGCAGTGGAGCTCATAGGGAGGAAGAATGGACTTACAGCGTCGCCTAATCAAAGATTCAAGGGAAAAAACTCCAAAACTAGGTACTAAAGAAGTTTGGAAAAATTGCAAATCAGTGGGGGAAGGGGCAAATAATGCCCAAGTGATGGAGTAGTTTTTAAGAATTCAAAATGCAAGGGAAGGAGAAAATTATTTGCCAATACATGGAATTCAAAACAGACATGGACAAAAATACCCATTCAAAAGACACGACGTCGTTCCCCTATTATCTCCCACCCAAAACGCGTGAACCCTCCCAGACTCCCACCCAAATCACTCTGAAACCCTTGCGCCTCTCTCTTTCTCTCTCAGCACGTTGCTCTCTTTCTCTTAGTGCGTTGCTTCCTCTCTCCTCCTCTCCGACGACCAGAGAAACCTCTCTGTGTCTGTGTCTGTGTTGCTCTCTCCCTCCATCTTGTTGCTCCGTTGATTCCTCCCTCCATCTCGTTGCTCCGAGCGATATTCAATGGGTTTGTGGCAGCGCTTCCTCGACTTCCATTCTCGTCCAAGGTAAAGAGTTTTACACAACTTCAATTGTATCTCACGTACATACTATTATTTGGGACCATTTTTAGGTTGAAACTTTTCCTCATGCTTAAGTCTAATTGGTCCCTTTAATCACTCTATTGTGTTTCCCCTGTTAGATGATCCATGTTTAGGGGTTGTGCAACGGATTACTCTCTGCCTCTCTATATAGGTTGGTTTTCTTAAGTTGTTGGGAGGAGTTCTTGGGCTTCGGTCGATGAAAAGAGGGACATTTCATTAATTCCTGTATCATAAAGAAGTTAGTGATCTGAACAGATGATTACTGAATGCCCAGAAAATGTAGACAGAAGCATGGATAATTTTTTCAAAAACCTTGATATTCTGCTATATATACATATATAATCTTGATATTCTGGTTCAACTGTATTTTAATGGTTGCACTACTTATAAAAAAAACAAAAAAATTGATAGCAGTACTTGAATGTAGAATGTAGTTGGGGAATGATGAGAACAAGATAAGAAAAGCTATTACTAACTACTTTCCCTCCAATGTGGGATTTGGTTGAAGGGCTGGATTAAATGGTTCACTTAACTTTCTAGAGTACTTGCATATAGTGGCTTTTATCTCCATTGAACTGGGTGTTAACAGTAGAGCATGAGGTTTTCATCTTGCACCTAGTAATGGTATTTTATTGGAATGAACAAAGTGAAGAAATACTATTGGAGATTGACATGACAGAGGGAGGGAGGGCATAGACCTTGTCTAACCACCTAGTAATGAGTGCATTATTAGGTGCATGCCTGGGGCAATCCGCTTATGATTGCACTACATGGAAGTACAATCATGAAACAGAAAATGTCAGGGCTTTTCAAAAATTCAAATTGATGATGAATTGTCAAATTAAAATGAAGACTGTGTTGTTGATAATTAAGTAGTTTAATTGATCATTTTCCCTTGTCTTATACGGAGGATGGCCAACTTCGTTGCTTGATTACTTGTGTGGTCATAGACTCATAGGCCTCTCAGGGTCTTATTCCCATATCTTTTCTGCTTGGCAGTTGGCCCTAATGTAGTTGTTGTGAGGGTTTGGAAGACGGGGAAGTACAACCCATGGAGGCTTGTTTACTATCGGTCGAACATACAATTGGGAAGTCATGATGTTAGGTGGTGTTGTGCTTCTATGTCTGTTATCATTTGAACTCCTCTAGGCCCTTTTTAGGTTAGCATTTGTAGTTACATGTTCTTTTCTTGGACAATGGCTCTTGAGGCAATTATTGTTTTAATCTTATAATGTGACAAAATCTGAGGTTGTAGTGGTGTTTATGTGCAAGCAAGCAGAGGTGTTTGGTGTAGACGGGATGACCTGTGCGAAGTGCACGACTATGTAGCATGGACACGGACACGACACGACACCGACACTTCCACATGCAAATTTTTTGAAAATGGGGGACATGACACGTTGGGGGAGACATTATATATATATATATATATATATATATATATATATATATATATTTGGGGGCGGAAGGAAGACATAGCAGATGAACAAGACATTATCAGAGTAATTCAGGCGGCTGAGCCGACCATCAACAGAAAATTAAACAGTTAGTAAGGCGGCTGGGCCGACCATGAACAATAATCAAAACATAAATTAGGTGGCTGAGCCAACCATAGCAAGTAATAATCAAAAACAATACATCAGTTTAGCATTGATAGAGATCAGAGAGGATCAACTCATCAGTGAACATTACCAGTAACATACTTACTGGTTCTGGTTTAACAGGGGAGGAGAACCTCAATTCAGAAGTTTAACATTTAGAGAGAGAGAGAGGAGGGAGAAGAGAGAGAATTAGATCCTGGTCTAATTCGGGATGTCTTAACCAGAGCCAGCTCTATCCTTTTATAGATGAAGGATGAGAGGCAATACAATTATCAGGGGTTCATTGTGAACCCTTTGGACCTTCTACTTTCGGTGGAAAAGTAAACAGACATCACGGTGAATAAACAAGGTCGACATGTGGATGAACAAGATCGTTGTCATGAGCGGAAAAAGTGAACAGTGTTTTTACTATTCATGATTTTTAATAAGCTGGTAAAGAAGGTGCCAGCTGTTAAACAGGTTTGTGACTGGGACTGGCATTGAGGAGGCCAGCTGTTGAGCAGTTTAAGCTGACGTTGGGTGAGGTCAGCAATGAACAAATTATTGGACTGACGTCGGGTGAGGTCAGTAGTTGAGCTGAATGGTGACTAGTGAGCAGTTGATTGGGAAGCAGCTGTTAAGCTGGTTGAGCAGTGAGTAGCAGCTGTTAAGCTGGTTGATCAGTGAGTAGCAGTTTGACTTCAAGATGGTTAGTATTCCATCATATTGTCGAGGTTATGTATTTCTTCAGGGGACAGATTATCCCAATAACCATTATCATCAATATCTGGAGTGGCGGTAGGTGAATTTTGTTGAGCATCGGCAAGTCGATCTTGATATGCCTTCACCAGTATTTTATTTTGAGTATGATAAATAAATGGGACTTCTTGAATAGGTTCAACAGATCGAATCTTCTGGATTGAATCTTCACAAATCAAATAGTTTAATTTGGGATCTGTATAAACATGGAGGTCATCATTGAGATCAACCTCTCCAAGTTTAGTGGCAATTGAATAAGCCCTATAATGGCGTATTTGACTGCGGATTGACTTTGAACAAGGCCAGGGTTCTTCATCACCAACCAGGTGAATGGGTAGATGGACCCTACTGAATGGCCAGTTGACTGTGATATGCATAATATGTTGAGCTGGAATAATACTTCCAGTCCAAGTCCACTCGGGCATCTTGCTTTTGATCAAAACTTGGCATCTCAAGTCTCCATATTTAGCAAACAGGTTTAAAATGGAGACAGAAAGTTTTCTACCAAAATAATCAGTCTGCTCCGGATCAGAAAAAATAATTTGTCTTAATAGTCCATGATCCAATAGGGTCATTGGAGTGATTTCAATTAATTTTTTATTATATTCAACATTAATATTTTTGAAATGCTGCATATCTATGCAAGCACGTGGAATACTATATATCAAATTGCAGGGACAATCCATTCTGTGTAATGGATAATTTGAGCAAACAGGATTAGTTTTTGGGCAAATAACCCTATCTTGGTCTTTATTATAAAGAGTTTCCCAAGATATTTCCAAACCAGGAGTAGATTTAGTAGATAAATCAATAAGTAATTGGAATAGAAATTCCTGAAAATAGTGGCCGTCCCTTTTAGCCATGTTTTGAATATCTTTAATCAAATCAACAGGAAAATCCTGTGGGAAAACAATTTGATTTTTTAATGAGACAGGAATCTTAGGAAGACCCTGTAAGAGATTAGAGAAATAGTTCCTCATAGAGGCAATATGCTTATCATGATCCCTACATCTAGGGTCTCTGGGGTTAATCTCAAGAAGCTCACGATCACTCGCGGGTCTATGCTCACTTTTCTGTTCTCTCAATGAGAAACACTCCTTTTTAATATTTTTTAAATCATGATGCATGATATGCAATTTAGCCTGTGTTTTAACATTTTCTTCAAATAGGTTTGAATATTTAGTAGATAAATGATGCAACTCAGAGGCCATTGAGGCATAAGCCTTATCATTATTTTTTAACAGTGAATTTTGTTCACAAAAATAATAATTCAAACAATTCAGGCTTTCAATAAATTGTTTACTATGACGATTTTCCCCACATAAGTTCCATAGAGCATCTAGGAGACATTGTTGGGTTTCGTCTATGTTTTGCAAATGGTTTAATTTTTTAAATTGAAGGCTGGATCCTTCAGGGAGAACTGGCAAATTGGTTGAGCCAAATCTCAGGCTGTTGTGCGTCATCTGTAGACAAAGCAGAATGGTTAATAGAGTAATTTTGTAATTGCAACAAATCATTTTGATTAGGTGCAGAAAGTAATTCAAAATTTATTTGTTGACCAGAGAAGGTAGAAGTGATTTTATCAAAATTAACTGTAAATGGGTAGAGTAGATAAATAAAAGGCATTCCTAAAATGACTTTATCAGTTAGATTTTTAACTAAAACAAATGATGTTTTAAAACATACTTCATTTTGGCAAATATTAACTGTAGGTAATTTGTGACTAATTATCATTTTACTGCCATTAGCAGAGCTTAACTTTTCAGTTGTTTTTTGATAATATTGACTAGGTATTAATTCTTCTTGAATACAATTTAAATCTGCTCCAGTATCAATTAAGGCAGTAATATTTAACACAAAATTATCAATTATCAATTTGACTTGTGCATGCCATTTTTGAACAAAAATTTGGTTAACTAAATTTAACCGAAGATCATCCTGGGTATCAAGAGATGGTAACTCAGGATTATTTTTATCAACAGATTCATCAGAGGATTGACTGCTTAATCTGACATATTTTTTATTTCTTTGTTTCCATTTCGGAAACTGTGATTTTAACAAATTGACTTCATTTTAATATTTCAATGTCTAATTGCAAATCCTGCAAGGTGACTACTTTTGTAGTTTTTTCAAACCTTTCCAAGGTTGTATGTAGATTTATAATAGGTTTATTATAAACAGGTTTTTGACTTTGCTGAGTAAAAACTTGTTTTAATTTTTTAATATATTGTTGCTTTAATACAATATCATCAACTTTACTAATGAGATCAATAAGCAATTCTTCTTCAGATAATTCTTTAGTAAGAACATTTATTTTTCTACAGCAGTTATCAGTACATCCTATCTTAATTTGGTCATTACTCGAATTATCACTAATAGAGTGATATTCTGATGATTCACTACTTTCTGTATCATTTAAATTAGACATTTTAAAAATATCTAAAATTTTTTGTTTATCATCATCAGATATGAATAGTTGACTAATTTTTTCCTTAACCTTGCATTGGGATTTATAATGTCCCTTTTTACCACAGTTAAAACAGGTTACATTGGTTGGACCAGTTTTCTTTTTATCAGGAGAATCAGTTTTCTTTTTATCAGGAAAATTAGTCTTTTTATTAGAAGATTTAGGTTTATCATAAAACTTATCTTTAGAAGGTTCAGTTTTAACCTTTTTATCATGTTTTTTCTTTTCAATCTTTTTCTTTCTGCGAGATGGTGCTACAGGGGGTAGACCATATTGTTCACAGAAATTACCAAGCTCATATTTAGCTTTATCTTTATCCTTTTGACTTTGTTTAGCAATTTTCATATCAATACACATTCTTAATCCTTCTTTTTGAATAGTACTGACTATATCACCATAAGTTAATCTATCATATTCAATAGTTCCAGTAGGTTGACTAAGAACATCTCTAATTTTGTGGGCAAATAAACCGGGTAAGCCATTAATGAATTTTTCTTTCCAAAATGGTTTAGTACAATCATCTCTCATCATGACTCTAGAGATGAATACATCTTTGTACCATCTAAAGTCACTCAGTGTTGGGCAATGTAAATTACTTAACTGATCATGAATCCTAGAGGTAATATTACTAGGTTGACCAACAAAATGTTTAATAATGGTGTAAATCAGGGTATTAACTCCATCTAGGATAACCCTATCTACAGTCCCCATTTCATGATCGAAAATGGGTACCCCACTGTTATCTGTTTGAATAGCATGTTTAATCTCTTGTCTGTTAATACTGGTGAGATACTTGTCCCACCATGCCTTTAACATTCCAGTAAAACCAGAAGTTAATAGATCAACAATTTGTGCCTGATCTAGATCAGTATTACTAAGGTAACTATTAGCAGCCATAGACATATGATTTAATTTTTCTAGAATTTGATGCTCACTTAGACCATCAATATTCCATTCATACAGTTTACTAGAAGAAACAGAAAATTGATTAGCAAGATTATTTTCCTCAAATTGTAAATCAGGAGGAGTAGGTCTTGAATACCAATTTTTGGTAAGACTAGTTGGATTAGCAGTTGGGTAAACCAAACGTTTAATGTTACCTGGATTACCTGGTTGACTAGCAAATTGTGCCTGGAGATTAGAGATCTCATCATCAGTGGACGAGGGTTGACTAGAATCCTCATCTGCCTGAGTTAATACAGCTACTTGAGCTTTAACAGGTTCTGACTTAACAATTAATTTTTGCAACATATCTTCAATTTTTTGAATATTTTTATCAGGATTTAATTTAATTTGTGACCTTTTTTCAGGTAACAATATCAAAGGTTTTTCAATAATTTTACTAGATGATGGTATACAATTAGTTTCACCTTCATCAATCTTGGTTTCAATTTTATCTAGTTGTTCACCAATGACCTTCAAACATTGGTTAGTGTAATTAACTTGTTCAATAATTTGTTTACAGTCAGATCTATCACTAGGCAATTTAAAAGGAGAAGCAATTAGACTTGTTCCTTTATAATCAAGGATAATTGGTTCTAATGGTGGATGACTAGATTTTATAGCAGTATTATCTGGTTTTTCCCATTTAGATTTAGTAATGACTTTTAGTTCAGTTTGATCAATTGGTTTACAAATCTTTTTACTCGGTTTATGAAACTGCAAATAACTGGAGAAGGGAAGGCTAACATCCTTTTCCTTCATGAATTGTTTCCATTTAGCAATTAATTCTTCATCAGAGAGATCTTTTTTAACAGAAGAAGGTGGTTTAGTATTTTTAATATTATTTTTTGCATCTTCAATAATATTATTTTTTCTATTAATATTTCTAACTTCTACTATTAAATTTCTTAATATGGTTCTTTTATCAATCTGTTTATCAGGTGACTTTACTGATTTTACCGATCCTATTTCCCTTAGTGAAGGAAGTGAGTAATTATTGTATTTATTATAAGAATAGGAACTTTCAGCATAGTTATCATAAAAATATCTATATTTATTACTTTCAAAAATAGATTTATTAGAAGAAATAGACTTAGTATCATAATCATTATGATCATCTTCATGATCTTGTTCATCAAAGTTTACTATGTCAAAATTTTCAGATGACTCATGATTATCATCATAAACAGGTTGATTATCATAATTATCATTATAACCAGGTTGATTATCATAATCAAATTCATCATAAGAAACCACACGATAATCAGAATAATAATCCATAGATTAATAATTAGAGCCTTGGAGTGAATCGAGGGACTGGTGGATGGATCTGCTTCTGAACAAGGGGAGGGACTGGTGGATGAATGACTACTAAATAATATATTCTTTTTCCCAAAAGAAATGGATTTTAAAAATTTATAATTTAAAGAAAATCCTTTTTATTATCCATAGTCTCTGCAGTTTTTCTATACCTGATTTGTATGTGTCTTGGACGGGAACTCATCTACACTCATAATTCAGACACTGTAATTTTCTGTATTTGATACCTATGCGTTTTAGAACTACCCTAATACTTCCGATACTCAAATCTGTTGTTTCCCCGTTCACACATACCCAGCACCCTGATGCTTCCAACCCTTAATTGCCCTAAACGCCACCTGGCTCAAGCGGGACTTACTTGACGGGATCTTTTACAGAAAAACTAGGTGGCTACAGTCAGAAACAGCATACTCATTTACTGGAAGTATTTCTGGGCACCAAAACCATTGAACCATGAACTCATGCCCATATAATCAAATACAGACCCTTACATGTCAAATACTGGGTGTAGAACATAGTGCCAAAACAAACACATGCAACTCATGTTCATATAATCAGATATAAACTCTGTCCAATCGACCGTGAACAATAAGCAAGATCACTTGCCAAAATAATTTTTTAATTTCATTTTCTTTTCTGAAAATAAATACTTTACTTAGTAACTACTCATCCACCGGCCTCTACCACCGACTCAGGGGCAACCCATACCACCAACCTCCTACCTCACTACTCCCGACTTGGCTCTGATACCATTTGGGGGCAAGCGATCTTGCTTATTGTTCACGGTCGATTGGACAGAGTTTATATCTGATTATATGAACATGAGTTGCATGTGTTTGTTTTGGCACTATGTTCTACACCCAGTATTTGACATGTAAGGGTCTGTATTTGATTATATGGGCATGAGTTCATGGTTCAATGGTTTTGGTGCCCAGAAATACTTCCAGTAAATGAGTATGCTGTTTCTGACTGTAGCCACCTAGTCCTCTGGTTTTCTGTAAAAGATCCCGTCGAGTAAGTCCCGCTTGAGCCAGGTGGCGTTTAGGGCAGTTAAGGGTTGGAAGCATCAGGGTGCTAGGTATGTGTGAACGGGGAAACAACAGATTTGAGTATCGGAAGTATTAGGGTAGTTCTAAAACGCATAGGTATCAAATACAGAAAATTACAGTGTCTGAATTATGAGTGTAGATGAGTTCCTGTCCAAGACACATACAAATCAGGTATAGAAAAACTGCAGAGACTATGGATAATAAAAAGGATTTTCTTTAAATTATAAATTTTTAAAATCCATTTCTTTTGGGAAAAAGAATATATTATTTAGTAGTCATTCATCCACCAGTCCCTCCCCTTGTTCAGAAGCAGATCCGTCCACCAGACCCTCGATTCACTCCAAAGGCTCTAATTAATTATGGATTATTATTCTGATTATCGTGTGGTTTCTTATGATGAATTTGATTATGATAATCAACCTATTTATGATGATCATAATGAATTTGATTATGATAATCAACCTGGTTATAATGATAATTATGATAATCAACCTGTTTATGATGATAATCATGAGTCATCTGATAATTTTGACATAGTAAACTTTGATGAACAAGATCATGAAGATGATCATAATGATTATGATACTAAGTCTATTTCTTCTAACAAATCTATTTTTGAAAGTAATAAATATAGATATTTTTATGATAACTATGCTGAAAGTTCCTATTCTTATAATAAATACAATAATTACTCACTTCCTTCCCTAAGGGAAATAGGATCGGTAAAATCAGTAAAGTCACCTGATAAACAGATTGATAAAAGAACCATATTAAGAAATTTGATAATAGAAGTTAGAAATATTAATAGAAAAAATAATATTATTGAAGATGCAAAAAATAATATTAAAAATACTAAACCACCTTCTTCTGTTAAAAAAGATCTCTCTGATGAAGAATTAATTGCTAAATGGAAACAATTCATGAAGGAAAAGGATGTTAGCCTTCCCTTCTCCAGTTATTTGCAGTTTCATAAACCTAGTAAAAAGATTAGTAAAACAATTGATCAAACTGAATTAAAAGTTATTACTAAATCCAAATGGGAAAAATCTGATAAAACTGTTATAAGTCATCCACCCCTAGAATCAAGTATTATTGATTATAAAGGATCAAGCATAACTGCTTCACCTTTAAAATTACCCACTGATAAATCTGACTGTAAGCAGAATGTTAAACAGGTCAATTACACTAACCAGTGTTTAAAGACCATTAGTAAACAACTTGAGACTAAATTAGAAGATGGAATAGCTAGCTGCGTCCCTTCTCCTAGTAGAGAGCTCGAGAAACCCCTTATTAATCTGCCAGATTGTAGATCACCTGTTAACTGTCAAGATGATCTGTTAAACAAATTAACTGTTAAACCTGAGCCTAGTACACCACAGCTCGCTGTAGTAACATACAGAGAATCATCTAGTCTGATGACCTCCTCTAGTGGTGAAATTATCGAACTGCAGAAACAGTTCACTGATCAACCTAAGATTCAAAGATTAACTACTGAACCTGTTAAGTCAGAACCTGTTAAAGCTCAAGTAGCTGTATTAACTCAGGCAGATGAGGATTCTAGTCAACCCTCGTCCACTGATGATAAGATCTCTAATCTCCAGGCTCAATTTGCTAGTCAACCAGGTAATCCAGGTAACATTAAACGTTTGGTTTACCCAACTGCTAATCCAACTAGTCTTACCAAAAATTGGTATTCAAGACCTACTCCTCCTGATTTACAATTTGAGGAAAATAATCTTGCTAATCAATTTTCTGTTTCTTCTAGTAAATTGTATGAATGGAATATTGATGGTCCTAGTGAACATCAAATTCTTGAAAAACTAGATCATATATCTATGGTCGCTAATAGTTATTTGACCAATACTAATCTGAACCAACCTCAGAATGTTGAATTGTTAGCCTCTGCTTTTACTAGTATTTTGAAAGCTTGGTGGGATAAGTATCTTGATCACAATTCAAGAAAACATATCACACATGCTGTTCAAACTGATAAAAATAAGCATGGCATACATGATGGAGTCAATACTCTAATTAAACATTTTATTAATAAACCCACTGGTATTATTGAATATGATAAACCAACTTATGGAGACATAGTTAGTACTATTCAAAAAGAAGGTCTTCGTATGTATATTGATATGAAGATTAATGCTAAAAATAGTAACAAAGCTAAGTATGAGCTTGGTAACTTCTGCGAGCAATATGGTCTACCACCTGTAGCACCCCTAGCTCGCAAAAAGTTAAAGACTGAAAAGATTACTTGTTTTAATTGTGGTAAAAAGAGACATTACAAGTCTCAATGCAAGATTAAACAAAAAATTAGTCAGCTTAAAATATCTGACTCTGATAAAAAACAAATATTAGCTATTTCCAGTTCTGATAATTCTGGTGATGATGTTGTTATTACAACTGATTATTACTCTCCTAGTTCTACTGATAATCCTGTTAAAATAGGATGTACTGACACTTGCTGCAAAAAGGTAAATGTTCTGACTCAGGAGCTTCCTGAAGAAGATTTGTTAATTGGTGATGTTGCTTCAAAACAACATTATACTAAAAAATTAGAACAGGTTCTTATACAGGGAAAAATACCCCAGTATAATAAACCTACTATTAATCTACACAATACTATTGAAAGGTTTATTAAAACCACTAACAAAGTTATTTTGCAAGACTCGCAAAATAATACTAACATTGTTTTGTTAAAAAATAGGTTTTCTAAAGGGAAAATCTTGGATTACTCTAATAATAGTAAGGATACTGCTAAAACCAAATCACTCATCTTCACTGATAAAAGGTTAAATCTAGTAAAATCTATTAACCTCCAGAAATGGTATGATAAAATCAATTTAATTATTGATAATTTGGAGATTCAAGTCACTGCTGATTTGGAGATTCAAGTCACTGCTCTTATTGATACAAGTGCTGATCTAAATCATATACCTACTCAATATTACCATAAAATTAATGAAAAACTCAGTTCTGCTAATGGTAGTAGAATGATTATTAAAAATGATTTACCCAATGTTAAGAATTATCAAAACAAAGTCTATTCCCAAATTTCGTTTGTTTTGATAAAAAACCTGACTGGTAAAGTAATTTTGGAAATACCTTCTATAAATTTTGATAAACTCACTACTATTTATTCTGGTAAAATACATTTCCTGATCAAAGTGATTTACAAAATTAATCTATTTACCTTGCTAATAATTCTGCTATTCTTACAGATGACTCACAGAAGCATCACCCTGGGAACAACAACGTTGCCAGTACTTCCTGAAGGCTCTAGCCTTTGTTTTCAAAAGTTAAACCATTTACAAAATATTGACGAAACCCAACAATGTCTTCTAGATGCACTCTGGAACCTGTGTGGGGATTATCGTTATAATAAAAAATTTGTTGACTGCTTGCATAGTTTAAACTACTATTTTTGTGAGCAAAATGAAATTGTTAAAAACAATGATGAAGCTTATAAAGCATCTGCTGCTGAGCTTAATCATCTGAATAATAAATACTCTAGATTATTTCAACAAAATGTTCAACTGCAAGCAAAAAATTGCATACTGCATCATGATGTTAAAAATGTTAAAAAACAGTTTTCCATGCATTCTGCATTGGGGGAGCAACCCACTACTAAACTAGATACACTGCATGTAGGAATTACCATTCCTGGTAACATGGCCAATGACTTAGGAGCTAGCTCCAGTAGTAGCATGCATCCTGATAAAAACATGCATATAGATAGGCATCCTAAGAAAAATAGGCATCTTAGGACTAGGAATTTGCATCCTAGAAATAGGAAAGTGCATCTTGATAAATTGCAAAAATACTTTGCTACTTTGTTGCAAAGTCAGCCTTCAATACCTGTTTCATTAAAAAATCAGGTTATTTTCCGTACTGATTTTCCTACTGACCTGATTAAAAATATTCAAAATTTGGCCAAGAAGGATGGTCACTGTTTCCAAGAGTTTCTTTTCCAAACTCTTACTGATTTATCTACTAAAGAAATTCCTGGTTTAAAAATCACTTGGGAATCTCTTTATAATGATGACCAAGACCGGGTTGATTGCCCAAAAACAAATCCTGTTTGTTCAAATTATCCTTTGGATAAAATGGATTGCCAATGTAATTTAATATATAGTATTCCAAAAGCTTGTATTGATTTACAGCTATTCAAAACTATTAATATTGAATATAATCAAAAAATAGTTGAAATCACTCCTTTGACCCTATTGGATCATGGACTGTTAAGACAACTTATTTTCACTGATCCGGAGCAGACTGATATTTTTACCAGAAAACTGGCTGTCTCCATTTTAAACCTGTTTGCTAAATATGGATGCTTGAAAGCTCAAGTCCTGATAAAAAGCAAAATGCCTGAATGGACATGGACTGGGAATATTATCCCTGCCCAGCATGTCATGCAAATCTCTGCTCAATGGCCGTTCAGCAGAATTCATCTTCCTATCCAACTCATTGAAGATGAGATCCCTTATCCCTGTTCAAAACCTATCAGAAGCCAAATTCGGCATCATAGGGCCTGGTCAATTGCTACTAATCTTGGTGAAAACAATCACAACACTGATCACTACCTTGATAATCTCAACCATTTAATTTGTGAAGATCATTTGCAGAAGATTCGGTCTACTGAACCAATTCAGGAAGTACCGTTTATCTTCCATACTCAACTCACAAATTTGGTAACACAGTATGAAGAGCAACTAGCCAAACCCTGCTCATCCAGTTCCTCTTCAGATGATGACTATTGTCCTACTCCTGAAGCGGAAGAATGTTACAACAACTGGTCCTCTACGAAGCTGTTAAATCTTAACAACCTGTTAAAAGATTAAGCATACATCCTTGATAAAATCAACCAGCTTAACAGCTGCTACTCACTACTCAACCAGCTTAACAGCTGCTACCCGAAGCTATCCAGATTAATCTGTTTAAACAACTGTTGAAGCACTAGTCCTTTCAACCAGCTCTCACAAAGCTGCTTCCCAATCAACTGCTCACTAGTCACCATTCAGCTCAACTACTGACCTCACCCGACGTCAGTCCAATAATTTGTTCATTGCTGACCTCACCCAACGTCAGTCCGATAATTTGCTCATTGCTGACCTCACCCAAACGTCAGCCTAAACTGCTCAACAGCTGGCCTCCTCAATGCCAGTCCCAGTCACAAACATAAACTGCTCAACAGCTGGCCTCCTCAATGCCAGTCCCAGTCACAAACCTGTTTAACAGCTGGCACCTTCTTTACCAGCTTATTAAAAATCATGAATAGTAAAACCACTGTTCACTTTTTACTGTTCATCCAGCCGACAACGGTACTATTCATCCACATGCTGACACTGTTTATTCATCTGCTGATGTCCTGTTTACTTTCCCACCGAAAGTAGAAGGTCCAAAAGGTTCACAATGAACCCCTGATAATTGTATTGCCTCTCATCCTTCATCTATAAAAGGATAGAGCTGGCCCTGGTTAAGACATCCCGAATTAGACCAGGATCTAATTCTCTCTCTTCTCCCTCCTCTCTCTCTCTCTAAATGTTAAACTTCTGAATTGAAGTTCTCTCTTCTCCTCCTTCCCCCCCTGTTAAACCAGTAAGTATGTTACTGGTAATGTTCACTGATGAGTTGATCCTCTCTGATCTTTATCTATTAAACTGATGTTTTGATTTTTCTCCATGGTTGGCTTAGCCACCTAATTTTATGTTTTGATTATTGTTCATGGTCGGCTCTGCCGCCTTTACTAACTGTTTAATTTTCTGTTGATGGTCGGCTCAGCCGCCTGAATTACTCTGATTATGTCTTGTTCACTTACTATGTCTTCCTTCCGCCCCCAAATGGTATATATATATATATATATATATATATATATATAAAAATTAAAAAAACATTCAAATAAGATAAAAGTTCAATAATATTATAACCAAATAGCCCTAAATTTGATTAGAGAGAGAAACAAATAGAGAACACATTCAAACATAGAGAGCGTCCCTAAAGTGTACACTTTGATCCATTTTAAAAGTTCTTATAATTGTATTTTTACCTTCGAAGTGTTCGTAGAGTGTCGGGACCCAAATATTGGAAAAAAATCAGGACACTCCGGGAGAAGTGTCGGATACCTGTCCGGAGAGTGTCGTTGTTCGAGAAGTGTCCGACATCGGTACGTGAGCTCCGACGAAGTGTTCGTGCTACATAGGTGCACGAGCTTCTTGCTTTCCTTTGTTTTTGGGTGTTTTGTTTGTGTTAAGAACTGTCGGACAACATTTGTATGTGTTGTCGAGAATTTGGAGGGAGTGAAATAGGACTTTTGAGAATGTTGAATTGCCTATGCATAACGGGGCTGCGTGGGAGGTTGCTTAATCATTTATCGTTGTTTTTGGTTGGGGAGAGCTTTGCCCTAATTGGAGAACTATATATGTCTTTGGAGGAATAATATACACTGATACAAGTGTACAAAGTTCCCCCTAACGGTGATTTTTTCCTGTGCCAATCATGTTTACAAAATCATATGTTTGTTTTTGTTTGGGATTCCAAGTTTTTGCATTTGTCTGTTGTATTTGTATTTGGCGACAGTGGTTGAAAATAGTTGAATTGGTTTTTTACGCCATCCGATTCATTTTGTTCTCCCTTTTAATTCTTAGGATACTTATTTGTTGATATTTAAAATGAATGTTTGTTTTGTAAGCTATGTTTAGAGTCAACATTATTTATAGGTGGGTTATGTACATTGATGGCATGTATAGAGATACTCTAGACCACCCGTTTATGTACCCGGCATTTGAGCATTGGGTTGGACTATACAACTGAGGGACCATGTACCTTGTATTTAATTGGAAGCTTTTGCAGTCAGGATTACATATCCATAGGATGTAAAATCCTATAGGACATGGGATAGGGGCTTTGTTGTTGTTAATCCCATTGCTAGTGTTCTAATTTACATATCCTACGGAACTATATAGCTATTTACTAATCTTCTATTCAAACAGACAAGACCTAGGTGGATGGGCTAAATGATGTTGACTGTAGTGGCAATGTCAATTGTTGATCGGCTGGTGGTTTAGGAGTCTTGTTCAACAAACAAGCCATGGGAGGATAGAGAAGGGGCTTATCAATGTTAATGGTAGTGGAAATGATAGTTATTGGTCAGCTGTTGTTTTTGTTGAATTGAGTTTAATGGCAGAAGAGAGGGTGTCAAGTTGGTTATTGCAACGGTTCCAGTAATTATCATAGATAAAACTAGGTGTTGCCTATGTCAACAACCTTCTGACAGGCATAAAAGGAGTCATTCGACTCATTCCTTTTCTTCCAATTATTAACAAGTTTTCTACTAAAGCCCTCTATTTACTCTAGATAAGAAGAGTATTTGGGTGACAAAGCGGAGAAGGTAGGCAAGAAGATAAATCCCTAGGAGAGTAATTTGACACAGAGAAGTGATGATGATCTAGAAGAGATAGTTCATACTCGGTCAACTATGGTAGTGACTGAGGGGCAGACTTGAACAATATTAGGACAACCAAAAAAAGGACCACAATGTGGGACTTTGTCATAAAGGCTTGAGACATTGTGAGTCAGTTTTTTTGCAAGCTTGCATGCCAAAGTAGCATATTTCATCCAATTGTAAAAAACAGATGCCAACTTTTTTTTTTGTAAGTTCAGCGTTTATTGAACAAACCAAAGCTTCAAGGATCACTCGGGCATATTTCATATCTGTGAGACTGTGACTACTTTTTTCATTTCTACCATTTTATGTTGAAAGATTCTAGCATTTCGCTCCTTCCAAATGTGGTAAATGGTAGCAACTAGGGCCAACTTACAAAATGGTTGCATAAAAACCATTACCTTTTACAGTTTGACTTTACCAATTCAGTTCCTTTATCAAAGTACTAGGAGACCTGTTGAGATTGTTCAATCTGAGAATACAACTCCAGACTTGGCAAGAAAAAGGGCATGAAAAGAAGAGATGAGAGTGATTCTCCACACACCAGAGCATAAAACACAATCAGCATTATTAGTAATCTTCTACACCTGCATTCTGTCTTTTGTAGATAATTGAGCTCTAATGGCCAGCCATTCAATAATAGACCATTTAGGAGCATAATTTCTTACATAGAGAGTAACAAAAGTTCTTACAAGGAATAACATTACGTGACTAAAAAGATCAACTTTTATATTTTCAGAAAAAAATAAGTTACATAACTTGAAGGAGAACCACATGTTATACACACCAACACACAAGGGTAAAGGGACAGCCATTCAGCGAGTTAAAACATGGGTGACTGCCCTTAACAGTCTAGGGTATACTTTCTTACATAGAGAGTAACAATAGTTCTTATAAGGAGTAACATTAGGTGACTTACAGAGCAACTTTTATATTTTTAGAAAACAACTAGTTACATAACTTGAAGGAAAACTACATTTCATATAAACTAACACATAAGGGTAAAGGGACAACTATTCAGTGAGTTAAAACATGTGTGATTGCCCTTAACAGTCTAGGGCATACTTTTTTACATAGAGAGCAACAAAAGTTCTTACAAGGAGTAACATTAGGTGATTTAAAGAGCAACTATTATATTTCCAGGAAGAGTTTTTTTCGGAAACATCCCTCAAACTATCAAAAACGTTTACTTTGTCCTCCTACTATTGAATCCAAATCTATGTTTTCCTCCTCTCTAACTTCTTTTAACTTTTAAACGAAAAGCACCCATGTGAGTAGCACGAGCAGCACATTCCACACCTCAAGGGGCAGAAATGTCATTCCACATCAATCCACCAATCTGGCGCCAAACTGAAATGGGTTCCCTCCATTTTGGGTATATATACAGACATACAATCGAGAAAAAACAAAGTACAACACGAAAAGTACACCACTAGCCTCCTTCCCTTGACCTCTCTCTCTTTTTGTGACTTGCCTCCCTTCCTGTGCCTTCCCTCCATCTCCAGCCATGCATACCTCATCCTCTTCCTCTTCAAACACTCTAAATGAGTACCCTATTGATCATTTTATGGTTGACGAGAGTGTAACTGCTGCAAATCTAAAGTATCTATCATGAAATTGTGTCCACGTTTGAAGTGTTGAAACTGAAGTTATGACTGTGTCTTAAATTGTGTCTGTAACGCCCCGATTTTCGGACACGTTGATTAAATCCTTTTTAATGAATTTAATAATTCATATGACTGATTTAAGAAATGAAATTTTATTAAACAGAGTTTAGCAGCGAAAATTCTTAAATACTAAATTCAAAATTACTTAATTGTCTTACAACTTCAAAAATAAAATAAAATTTGGCTAATGTGATCATACTTTTAAAAATTTAAATAACAGTATTTTGAACTAACAGAGTTTCTAAGGGTAAGATATTTAAGACTCGACAAACTCCTCTTCCTCAACTGGGAGGTCTTCACTCTGGTGCTGATCAACTTGCAGAGGATCCTGTTCTTCGGTCTCCTGATATCCTGCTCCCTCTGGCAAATTGATCGCCAAAGCAACCAATTTACCAGGATACAAATGTATCCGTGAGTAGGGATGAAATCGGTTCGATTCGGTCGGTTTTTTTTCAATTTTATGACCGAACCGAATCATTCGGTTTTCATTTTTGCCAAACCGACACTAACTAATTCAATTCAAAAATCGATCGGTTCGGTTTAGTTATTTTCGGTTCTGTTCGGTCGGTTTTAGTCGGTTTTCAAACAATGGGCCGGTCACTGTTTTTTTGGGCCCAATAAGCAAGAAAATGAGTTACTCAAAAACCCATTGTGGGCTCTCGTGCCCTCTTTTTTTTTGAAAGAGTCGCCACCCGAATTTTTAATATGGATAATCCGAGAAACCGAGAACTCGCTTGTAAAAGGCTTTTGATCTAGCGAAAACGTTGAGATTTTGGGTTCAGGAGCCACATTACGAATGGAGAAGGTTTTTTTCTTTAAAAAGCACCCCACTCGCCAGGTGAAACTGATCTTGATGAGCACCCAATATTGTAGATATTTTGTGCGACTAGTCCCGGCTTATGCTGCTTTTACTTATGTTTATTTAGCTTTTATAGCGTTATTGACGTGCGTGTAGTGCTGTTTGTACAGTGGTGATAAAATGGCGTGAACAAATGGAATAAAAATCATCCGGCAAACTGTCTGATCCTCAGCCAGACTGTTCACGGCACCTTGAGGTGCCGCTAAAAAAACAAATAGCGGGGAAGGGACATGAGAAATATATCACATTGACGTGCGTGTAGTGCTATTTGTACAGTGGTGATAAAATGGCGTGAACAAATGGAATAAAAATCATCCGGCAAACTGTCTGATCCTCAGCCAGACTGTTCACGGCACCTTGAGATGCTGCGCGCGGCACCTCAACATGCCGTGCGTGGTAGTTGCTCCGCTGTCAGACTGTTGCAGACTTTCAAAACGTTGTCTAGCTCATTGTTTTCTCTGTACATCTTTTGGAAAACTCATCAGAAACCTCACGGCAGTCAGATCATCCTAAAAATGTTGTTGTTTTCTTAAAACAAGGTTTTAAAATAGTTTTTGACATATTTGATTATTCAGGATGATCTAGAAAGCATTTTTCAAATAGCCAAAACATGGCTTGTAGATATAGTCTTATTTTAAAAGCCACAGAAACAGTAAACAGCAGATACAGACAACCACAACAGATGAAAACTCAGATCCGGACAGCCTGCCAACAATGATACCAACATACACAGGTACCATGCGTTGAGAGTCGAGGTGCCGCGCGCCTGATCAACAGGCCGCGCGATTCCCCAACATCAGCACAGTACTGTTTTTATATTATTAAAATGGGTTTTGAGTCAGGATCTAACCAAAAAAAGGGGTTAGATTTACTGACAGAAGAGTCCCCTCAGGACTGGAATGGAGTCTTGTCCGAGGAAACTAGGTTTTACCTTTGGTTTCGAGCTTGATCAAGGGCCGTGGATGCAAGGATGTGGATGGATCGTCACGGATGTAGGTGGAGGAGGTTGGATGAGACAAAAGGGGTATGGATATGAGTGAAGGTTAGGTATTTTTGGTGATGGGGTTTTGAAGTTAATGAAAGATCAACTTCAATGATGAGAAGCAAGTGAGTGAAAGCACTTAAAGAATGTCTTTTGGGAATGACATCCTTTAAGACTTGAAAATGAAAATGGAAGTAAGAAAGTGGGTGTGAAAACTAGAGAGCGAAAGCTTATGGAATGAGAAAGCCAAAAGAAAGGCCAAAGAGGGACCCAAAAGAAAGGAAGGGGGGGGGGGGGGGGGGGGTTAATTTATAGGCGAAGGCCAAGGATTTTGAATTTCAAGTGGTGGAGGCATTTTCTGGGCGGGCCAGAAGTGTATTTTCGGTTGAGCCAGTCATCAGTTGTGGCTCAAACTGGCGTGGTCGACAGCTTACTGAGCCAGTCAGCCTTTTGCTCAAGGTGCCGTGCGGTGAAGGTTTGCCACGCATGGTCCCTTGAATTTCAAGGTGCCGTGCGCTCCAGTGCTACTCCGTACGATGCCTCTTTCTTCGGTCCAGGGTCTTTTGGGATTTGTCTGGGCTTTATCTGGGGCTTTTTGGGTTTTTTGGGTTTTATTTGGGTCTTTGGGGTTTTATTTGGGTTTAGGGAGATCCTTTTTCAAGCTCGCAAAGGTATCGTTTCCTCTATTTCATCATCGGGGCGGACAAAGACTCTTCGAGGTCCGGATTGGGGTGTCTACAGTAGTCCTTCTTTAACGTAACTCGGATACCATTGGTTGGTACGAGTGACGTTTAAAGAATAGGCATCCCAATCTGTTGCTCTAGTGCCTTTGAACAGAGACAAAATGAAAAATGCAAGTAAGTAACGATAGTGGTCGCACTCGGGGAGCTACCTACGTACCTTGTTGTAGGGATCAGACCAGCGTAGTTCAATTGGGACAATGCAATGCGAGAAAATAAGTCCCGGAGGACAAAATCGTGCAGAGAAAAAGTAATAGAGTGCTAGTGGTGTCATGTGCCGAGCCTTTGGGAGGCGAAAATCGAGACGAGCCCTCAGGAGGCAAAAATCGAGGCGAGAAGAGACTTTAGGTTGGTTATGCCGTAGTTTGAGAAACGAAGAGACCTCAGGTCCGTCAGACCGAGGCTCGAGAGACGAAGAGGCGTTAGGTCCGTTAGACCGTGGCTCGGGAGACGAAGAGACGTTAGGTCCGTTAGACCGTGGCTCGAGAGACGAAGAGACGTTAGGTCCGTTAGACCGTGGCTCGGGAGACGAAGAGACGTTAGGTCCGTTAGACCGTGGCTCGGGAGACGAAGAGACGTTAGGTCCGTTAGACCGTGGCTCGAGAGACGAAGAGACGTTAGGTCCGTTAGACCGTGCTCGGGAGACGAAGAGACGTTAGGTCCGTTGGCTCAGGAGACGAAGAGACGTTAGGTCCGTTAGATTGTGGCTCGGGAGACGAAGAGACGTTAGGTCCGTTAGACAGTGGCTCGAGAGACGAAAAAGCGAGACGAGCCCTCCGAAGGCGAGAATTGAATTCTGAATTTTTGAGACGAGCCCTCGGAAGGCGAAAAATGGAATTCTGAATTTTTGAGACGAGCCCTCGGAAGGCAAAAATTGAATTTTGAATTTTTGAGACGAGCCATCGGAAGGCGAAAATTGATTTTTTTGAGTTTTTGACCTGTTGGGGAAAATATATCGAATCCAGAAACCAGTCACGGCGAGTCCCGGAGGACGAATACCGAGGAAAAGGCGAATATGGCGAATTCTCGGGGGATTAAATGGTGCCATGACCAATGCATAACATCCTAAGGGGTTTTTACTGCAAAACGGTTGAAAATTAAGCTTCCAAGAGGATTTTGGTGGCTGATTGGATCAATTTCTGAAAAAACATTTAATCTTCTGGCGCCAGGGTGCCGTGCGGGCCATGTAGAAGGCGCCCGGCACCTCGTTTTTCCAGATCCTTATAAGCATGGGGGGGTGCCATAATCCATGCACTACAATCAAAACCTTTCAAGCCTCTCCAAATCCTTTCAACACATCTCAAGCAAACCGCATTCATCATGGCAGGCAATGACTTGACCGAACGGGTGGCATCTCTTGAGGCCGCAATAGCCTTTTACCGGGGGGAAATCGAACAGCTTAATGAGAAAATCGAGCGACTTATCTCCACCATCTGTACCCTTCGTCGTGTCATCTCCAACTTGCAGGACTTCGCCTTCGACCAGCAGGACGACAAACACGACCCCGAGTACGCTCCGGGGCGTGAGTCAGATGAGACGGTGGAGGGCTCCGAGGGTAATCTGAATGGCTTGGACGACCATTCGGACGGGGGGAGTGACTGAGGAAAGGGGAGAGATGAATAAGAAAAAAAGTAGGATTAAGAAGGAGAAGAAGAAAGGGCAGTTGGCCCATTTTCTGTTTTTGTTTTTTTGTTTTTTGTTTTTTTGAAATGTAATGGCAAATCCCGGGGGCTAACCCGGGTTTTATTTAATTGTAGGGAGGTATTCCCGAACAGGTACAAATACGAGCCGAGCACGTGATGTGAATGTGCAAAGAGAAAAGTGATGAAAGGCACCATGATGATAAGGTCCGGTGACCTGAAGTATGCACCGAACGGATGACTGTTCGGGAACAGGGATATGAGACATCCTAGTACGATTAAGAGCTGTTCGGCTGGATAGGTTTATATCCAAGACAGTAGCACTTACAGTACAGTCTGTTCGGCAAAGAGCATGCCGAGCAGATAGAATCCTTGATAAGCCGCTTTAAGAGATAGAGCGGAAGCAGTATTCAAGAAGGAGTGTTCAAATGTCCAATCAGGATAAGCGGTGGGAATGTTCCAGATAGGGAGATCCCGTATTCAAATAAAGATAAGTTTAAGAGCAGTCCTATTATGGAACGAATTCCATAATAGGGTAAATCCTTGTAGAGAAAGGATCTCGGTTGATTGGGCACGAGAGTCCCTAGAAAACCAGGTCTCCTGTACGGGATAGGAGTCCTGGGCTGATGAGGATGCTTGGAGAAGCAAGCAGACATATGTCTATAAATATAAGGTAAACCTGGAGGCAAAAGGTACGCATTACGTTGTATGCATTATACATTTTCCTACTGATAATTAGGGTTTGAGACCAGTACGTGATACTAACTTAGGCATCGGAGGGCCTTCGCCACGAGAGGCGGAGGTGCGCTCACCCTTTATTTGTCTTGCAGATTAGGGTTTCGGCAGAGGCACAGGGGTATCAACCGAGAATCACGTGGAACTGTTACGAAATAACAGTGCTCCAGGTACTCTTTGTTTTTCTGCACCTACAAAGAACACACAACAATTACACATGCGTATTCCGTAACTAACGTGGTGGAAGCAGATCCAGGCACACCGCTCACTGAGAAGAACCAGACAGGCGGGGAAGGAGACAAATCCCCTCCTGGTGCTCCGAAAAAGCATGTTGGTGGCCATAGTAAGAGGACAACGAGCAAAGATCGTCCCCTTACCATTCCAGATGATCCTAAAAACAAAGAAGGTAGGACTGCTATGAACTCCACGAGAAGGAGCAAGTCCCACAATAGAGGAGAGTCAGTTGCACATTCGAAAAGTGTGCAAAATCACAGTGACATCCTCGATAGAAAGAGGCAGGAAATCGAGGAGGCTGCTCGATTAATCAAGAAACGAGAATATGAGATCCGTGAGATGGAGCGGATCAGAAATCACCCCGAGGATTCTGGACTGTCACGAGGACATTCCGGAAGAGGGGAAAGAGCTATGGTAACCTATAAGGCCGCTCCTTCGCGTCGAAGAAATAGGAGTAGGAGTCCCTCTCCTAGAAAGAAGAGGCCTTCTTCACGAAAAAGGAGAAGTGAGAGTCCAAAGGAACGATCGCTTCCTCCACGAAGAAGGAGGAGCAGGAGCCGAAGTTCCTCTGTTGAAGGAGATACCCGTAAACACCATAGGGACAGGTACGAGAGACCTGAGTCCGATTGGGATAGGGTACGAGCACATAGAAACAGGGAACAGGAGGCTGGAACAATGACTGCATGGGAAGCAGCAAGAAAAGCCCTAAGTAATATTGCAACATCTCCCTTCTCAAGGGAGTTACAGGAAGCACGGTTGCCGAGCAGGGTTAAGCACGGAGCGTTCGTACTTTACGAGACAAATGCGGACCCCGTTGCTCACATACAGCATTACCAGCAGGCCATGTTCATGCACGAGGGTGATGATGCTATAATGTGCAAGATGTTCCCATCGAGTTTGGGGAAGGTGGCTCTGTCTTGGTTCCACAAGTTGGAGTCACGATCCATACGAGGGTGGACGCAGTTGGCCGAGGAATTCACTGCACGGTTCTTGACAAGTAGAAAGGCTCCCAAGACGTTTGAAAATCTCTCCACAATGAAGCAGGGGGATAACGAGCCGATCAGAGACTATGCTAAAAGATACTGGGAGACTTTCAATGAGATTGACAGTTGCAGTGAAGAATATGCCATTGCTACCTTCAAAACAGGTTTGCCTGTTCGGGAGGAGCTGCGCCGTTCTCTGAATAAACATCCTGTGTCAACCCTGGCCCACCTGATGGAACGAATCGAGCAGCACGCTAGAATGGAGGACGATATCCTCCGAGAGGACGGCAAAGTGACTGCCGAACAGCCAAAGACACCAGCGAAAAAGGTGGACAAACCAGAGCCCAGGACTTACAAAGAGAGAAAAGAGTATGGGCACTCTAAGAGGGAGCCATATAAGGAGAAACCAGCACCAGATCCTAAGTCATTCTTTTCAATAACAACAGTTTGGAAAGAGCCTATTTACAGGATTCTTTATCGAATAAAGAATCAGCCCTACTTCAAGTGGCCCTCAAGTCTAGGTGGAGATAAGGATGCAAAACGTGCTACGAATCAGCACTGTAGTTATCATAAGGACTGGGGCCACATGACAGAGGATTGTGAAATGTTCAAGAGGCACCTTGACGATTTGGTCTCTCGAGGCTACCTGAAGGAGTATATTCAGGAGGACCCCAAAGATAAAGGGAAAGCCATGGAGATGGATTACGAACAGAATCCTAGGGGGGTAATCCATATGATACATGGATTGGCCACCCCTTACACAAGAAACGAGGTTAGGCTGCTCCAGAGGAAAACCAAGCATGACCAGCATGTGCTAAGATTGGGAAACAAGAGGGGACGAGAATCCAGTGAGAACAACGAAAGCATAGTCTTCACAGACGAAGATCTTGGAGATACCCAGGTACCTCATAACGACGCTCTGGTCATTACCCTATGAATTGGGGAGTACGACATCGAGAGGATCTTGGTGGACTCTGGGAGTTGTACAGAGGTCATGTATTACAATGCATTCAAGAAATTGGGGTTAACACAGTCGGACTTGGATCAGTCGACAACACCTCTGGTTGGATTTGGAGCAGGAGCGGTTTGGCCTCTTGGCAAGGTAACCCTGCCTGTTCGAGCAGGAACAGTGGTTTTAAGGACAGATTTCTTGGTAGTAGATGTCCCGTCCTCCTATAACGCGATTATTGGAAGGACGTGGTTGCATAAGATGAGGGCGGTCTCCTCTACGTATCATCAGATGGTGAAGTTCCCTGGTTCCAATGGTATCGAGAAAATCAGAGGAAATCAAAAGGCGGCACAGCAGTGTCTGATTTCTATTGTTAAGAAAATTCCAAAGGCTCACCAGGTTCAAGCAGTAGAGGAATCGAACCAACCGACTATCGAGGATGTCGGCAGAAATCCAACAGAGAAGGTGGTGGAAGGCTTGAAGAAAATACGGATCAACAAGACTGATCCTGAGAGGTATTTTCTAATTGGGGAGTCACTACCAGTTGAAGAAGAAAACGAACTGGTAAGATTTCTAAAAGAATACGTTGATGTGTTTGCTTGGGTACCGGAAGAGATGCCCGGAGTTGCTGCAGACGTGATCTGTCACCATCTCAATGTTGATCCCCAGCATAAACCTGTGATTCAGAAGAAGAGAAGGGCAGCCGTGCAGCATGTAGATGCTGTGATTGAGGAAGTAGAACGGTTGTTGGAAGCCAAAGCAATACGCGAAGTATACTATCCAGAATGGCTGTCCAACACTGTAGTAGTAGAAAAGAAGAATGGAAAGTGGCGTGTCTGTGTGGATTTTACAGATTTGAACAAAGCATGCCCAAAGGACAGTTTTCCCCTTCCCAGGATTGATGAATTAGTTGATGCAACTGCTGGGTATGAACGGATGAGTTTCCTCGACGCATATCGAGGATATCATCAGATTGCTATGTTTGGGCCTGATCAAGAGAAGACCTCTTTCATTACGCCACGAGGGTTGTACTGTTACAGCGTGATGCCTTTTGGATTAAGGAATGCAGGGGCAACATATTAGAGGCTAGCAACCATTATGTTCAGAAGGTTGCTTGGCAAAACTATGGAGGTTTACATAGACGACATGGTTGTAAAAAGCAAGACCAGGCAGGGTCATGTAGCGGATCTGAAAGAGGCCTTTGATATCTTGAGGCAGTACAAGTTGAAACTCAATGCCTCGAAGTGTGCATTTGGAGTTGGGTCAGGGAAATTCTTGGGGCACCTTGTGACAATAAGGGGGATTGAGGCAAACCCGGATCAGATATCAGCACTGCAAGGATTGCAGAGTCCTAAGACAACTAAGGAGTTACAGAGGTTGACTGGGATGGCTGCCGCCCTCAATAGATTCATCAGCCGGTCCAGTGACAGATGCAGGCCCTTCTTTCAGCTTCTTAAGAAAAGAGAAGGATATGAATGGGGAGCAGAGTGTGAGCAAGCTTTTCAGGACCTGAAGAAGTACCTGGCTGAGTCTCCACTTTTGTCAACTCTAGAGCCAGGTTAGTGTTTGGTTTTATACTTGGCTGTTTCTGAGCATGCTGTTAGTGCTGTTTTATTGAAAAGTAAGGGATTTGAGCAAATCCCAGTTTATTATGTGAGTAAGACATTGTTAGACGCAGAAACGAGGTATCTGCCCCTTGAAAAACTGGTACTTGCATTAAGGACAGCAACCAGGAAATTGCTTTATTACTTCCAAAGCCATAAGGTTGTAGTTTACACTGAATATCCGTTAAAGTCACTGCTACGAAGGGCAGACTTCTCGGGACGGATCTCAACCTGGTCTGTTGAGTTAAGCCAGTATGACATTGACTTTCAGCCGCGCACGGCAATAAAAGGCCAGGTGTTGGCTGATTTTGTGGCAGAATTTACTCCAGTGGTAGCGCCAGGGCCTCCTACGAGAAAGGAGCAATCCGTTCACGAACCAGGAAAAAAAGAAAGGTGACTACCGAACAGGACCCTTTAGAATGGACGTTATTCGTCGACGGTTCGGCTTGCAATACTGGTTCTGGGGCCGGCATTGTTTTGTTCCCCCCAGGTGGGGTGATGATCGAGTTGTCTGTTCGGCTGGGTTTCAGTGCCTCGAACAATGTGGCAGAGTATGAGGCTCTGCTGATCGGCCTCAGGAGTGCAAGTACCTTAAAAGCGAAGAGATTAAGGGTGTATTGCGATTCGCAGTTGGTTGTATGCCAACTGTCCGGAGAGTACGAGGCCCGGAGTGAAAAGATGGCGGCTTACGTGCAAGCAGCCAAAGATTTGCTTGATAACTTCGAGAAGGTATGTATTGAACAAATAAGCTCGGGACAGAATGCCCATGCGGACTCTCTGGCTTGGCTGGCTACTGCTGTTCCTACTGAGTTAAAAAGGAAAGTAGCAGTCGATTACTTGGATGAACCGAGCATTGGGAAAAATATAGAGTTGGTCCTGGACGTGAACCAGGGGCCAAGTTGGATGGATCCAATTATTGGGTTTTTACGAGATGAGACCCTTCCTTTTGATAAAAAGGAAGCACACAAGATTAAAACCAAATCAGCAAGGTTTTGGTTGTCTCCAGAAGGGAAGTTATACAGGAAGTCCTTTACTGGACCGTACCTACTTTGTGTACACCTTGAAATGGTGCAGAAATTTCTCAACGAGATCCATGAAGGGACGTGTGGAAGTCATGCAGGAGGTAGGTCCATTGCTCACCGAGCAATCACCCAGGGATACTGGTGGCCGCATATGCAAGAAGATGCAAAAGTTTACGTGAAAATCTGTGAGAAGTGTCAGAAGTTCTCACCAATGATCAGGACACCGGCCGAAGATCTGGTGCCCTTGACCAGCCCCTGGCCTTTTGCCCAGTGGGGGATGGACATCGTGGGTCCACTCCATAAGGCTACTGGGAACCGAAAATTCCTTTTGGTAGCGACAGATTACTTCACAAAGTGGATTGAAGCTGAACCTTTGGCCAAGATAATTGAACCTATGATAGAAAGGTTTGTCTGGAAGAGTATTATTACTCGATTTGGAGTCCCTTACTCATTGATTACAGATAATGGTTCCCAATTCCAGAAGAAGTTTAAAACCTTTTGTGCCCAATACGGAATAAGGAATTATTATTCGACCCCTGCTTACCCCCAGAGTAATGGGCAAGCAGAGGCGTCCAATAAGACCATTCTGGATGGGATTAAGAAGAGATTGGATAAAGCAAAAGGCAAGTGGCCTGATGAGCTGCCACTGGTGCTGTGGGCGCACCGAACAACGCCTAGGAGGTCTACGGGAGAGACCCCCTATTCTTTGGCTTATGGAACAGAGGCAGTCATTCCATTGGAAGTTGGCCTTCCTACCAACAGAACTGCTTTGGTCGAAAGTGGGGGAAATGACAGGGCTCTTGAAATTGAGCTCGACCTTGCCGAGGAAAGGAGAGAAAAAGCCCTGGTGCATTTAGCCTCCTATCAGGAACAGTTGATGAAGAACTACAACAAGCATGTTCACCCTCGAGAGTTCGGTGTTGGAGACCTTGTGCTCCGCAAGGTGCTCGGCAACACCAAGGTTGCCAACGTGGGCAAGTTGGGGGCCAATTGGGAAGGCCCATATCGAGTTACCGAGGTTATAGGCATTGGGGCCTATCGTTTGGCAGACTTGGACGGGAACCCAGTGCCACGACCCTGGAATGTCCACAACTTGAGGAAGTTCTTTGTTTGAAAGACTTCAGCTTTCTTTTTATTCTGTTTTAGAATTGTGATTGTGTGGGAATTATGAATACAATTCCCTTGTGTTTTCTGTTTTAGTTGCATGGGGTACGCATAACGACCCCTTGAGTTTTCAGGATTAAGAATAAAATCATGTCTCTTGCAATATATTGACTTTTTCAGAAATTCTGTCTTACTTATGGATTGTTTTGATCTATAAATACGAATAATGGTCTTCCAAACCCTTTCTTCGTATTGGGGAGCAGGGAATGGGTACCCATACATATTTCAATTGTCTGTGCACGAAAAAGCTTTAATATATGAAAGTACGAGATACTCAAACATTTGGAATACGAAATTCCCAAGTACGAAATACTTGTATCAAGTTTTAACAAGTACGAAACACTTGTATTAAAATTCACAAGTACGAAATACTTGTTCACAGGTATGAGACACTTGTATTGAAAAATACAAGCACGAAATACTTGTATTAATTTACCAAGTCTAAAATACTTGAGTTTGCATACGAGAAAAAGCAAATCGTAAAATTACCAAGTCTGAAATACTTGGGTATGACGGTACGTGATACTCGAAAATATACAAGTACGAATATACTTAGTATATAAAAACTTATTTGAGTATGAAAAACTTAAAACTTATGTAAGTACGAGATACTTAGCAATTATTTAAGTACGTGGCACTTAATGATATTTAAGCATGGGAGACTTAAATTAGACGTACGAATATACGTAACAATTATTCAAGTACGAAATACTTGAAGAGCAACATAATGAAATTATGTCTCTAAAAATAAAAATTTGGATAGACTAAGCACGAAAAACTTAGTACCTAGACAGACATGTGCATCTGATCATATGCATTCAATTAAACATAAATAAAAGATACGAGATATCATAAAAAGTTCCTGACCGCGAAGGGCCGAGCAAATTTAACAGGCCTTGAAATGGCCGCCAAAAATCAAATGGTCATCAATGCTGAATCTGCACGGGACATCACGAAGGTCAGACCAGGATTTGTTCCACAGGAGCTTTACCCATTGGACCGAGCAGTCACATTGGGCAAAGCTGGGGAGCAATTGTAGGGAGGTATTCCCGAACAGGTACAAATACGAGCCGAGCACGTGATGTGAATGTGCAAAGTGAAAAGTGATGAAAGGCACCATGATGATAAGGTCCGGTGACCTGAAGTATGCACCGAACGGATGACTGTTCGGGAACAGGGATATGAGACATCCTAGTACGAATAAGAGCTGTTCGGCTGGATAGGTTTATATCCAAGACAGTAGCACTTACAGTACAGTCTGTTCGGCAAAGAGCATGCCGAGCAGATAGAATCCTTGATAAGCCGCTTTAAGAGATAGAGCGGAAGCATTATTCAAGAAGGAGTGTTCAAATGTCCAATCAGGATAAGCGGTGGGAATGTTCCAGAGAGGGAGATCCCGTATTCAGATAAAGATAAGTTTAAGAGCAGTCCTATTATGGAACGAATTCCATAATAGGGTAAATCCTTGTAGAGAAAGGATCTCGGTTGATTGGGCACGAGAGTCCCTAGAAAACCAGGTCTCCTATACGGGATAGGAGTCCTGGGCTGATGAGGATGCTTGGAGAAGCAAGCAGACATATGTCTATAAATATAAGGTAAACCTGGAGGCAAAAGGTACGCATTACGCTGTATGCATTATACACTTTCCTACTGATAATTAGGGTTTGAGACCAGTACGTGATACTAACTTAGGCATCGGAGGGCCTTCGCCACGAGAGGCGGAGATGCGCTCACCCTTTGTTTGTCTTGCAGATTAGGGTTCCGGCAGAGGCACAAGGGTATCAACCGAGAATCATGTGGAACTGTTACGAAATAACAGTGCTCCAGGTACTCTTTGTTTTTCTGCACCTACATTAATGAAAAGCTCCTTTTCTTCTTCCATTCTCTGCATTCAAACTTCTTTTCTCGAACAAACTCGAATTGCACTTAGATTGCCACAAACTGTCTTCAGAAAGCAGAACAGTCGAAATAACTCAGCATGCCGTGCGCAGTGAGTCTAGAAATGCGCGATACCTTAAACCGAAAGTACTGCATGTTCATTCAACTTGCCGTGAGCTCTGTCCAGGGTTGCCGTGCGGTTAGACTGACTGTGAACCCGGTCCAAAGTTGGTTTCCGAGTGAACCGGTTCGGGGGATTATATATATACGCGGGGCGTACACAGTACACCCCACTCGTTTTGAATTTCCCTCTCTCTCTCTCTCGATCATCTCTCTCTCTCCCGACTGCTCTCTCTCCCTCTCTTGATCACTCTCTCTCTCTCTGCTCTCTCTCTCTCTTGCTGTTCTCTCTCTCTCTCTCTCGCTACTCTTTCTCTCTCTTTCCCTCCCGACTGCTCTCTCTCTCCCTCTCTCATACATTACGATCATGGAGTCCAGGGACGCACCCGGTGACGGTCATTCATCACGGGTCGAGGTTACCTCGCCTCCGATCGTCCCGGAGGATGTTACGATGGCCGAGGGTGTGCCAGAGACCACGGGGGCCTCGAACCCGGCGGCATTGGTCGAGGAGGTCACGGCCCCGACCGCTGCGGTGGTCAGTAGTGGCGGTGATGATGGTGGCAGTGTGGTATTGGCCGGGTACGGCCAGGGGACGGAGACTCCAGGTGCAGTGGAGTCGAAGGGCGGCGCCGAGGTTTCGGGCCGATTGGAGGCGGCGACGGGTGTGGAGGAAGGGACCACGGAGGGTCCCAGCTGTGGTAGTTTAGACCAGGTGGTAGAGGAGGCGGAGACTTCTCCTATGAGAAAGCCCCGGACTGACTTGGGGAAGGCCCCCATTGTTGCGGACGAGCCGATGGTGGAGCCGGTAGCGGAGCTGGTAGTGGAGGATACGCCGCCCATGTTTATGGGTAGCGGCGCAGGTGCAGGGTCGTCATGCCCTATAGGCATGGGCGACTACTTAGCGACGGCGTCCATGGAGGATGTGCTGGAGCTAGTGCGGGGGTTTCCTGGGTTAGCGGACGCTTTACTGGCGTCGCGCGAGGCAGAGCTGGAGGCCGAGCTCGGAACTGGGGGTGTTAGAGAGCCGGAGGCTGCGGAGGAGCGGGTTGACGAGGAGGCCGGAGGGGTGATGGCTCCTCGCAGTACTGTGGTGGGCGAGGCGACGCTAGCCTTGCAGCACGTGGTGGTGCCCTCGCTTTTTGACCCTTACACACTGAGGAGGCCGGCTTACGACGAGGCTCTAGTTCTGAGGGACCCTCAACAGCACCTTTCCTTGCGCCGAGACGGGGTATACTTTAAATATTTGTATTTCTACTTCCAATGCGTTGTATTTTCATTCCTTTGCATCCAAGTATACCATTGTATTGCGTGCCATGCTTATTTACTAAATGCTGCTGATTTGTTACAACAGGCGATCGCGCTCTCGTGCTACGGAGGTTCGGCGGCTGTGCCGACATTCTGGGAGAGGTTGCCCGAGGCTGTACATGGGATAGTGAGGCAAGCAGGCTTCGGGGAGTTTGTCGGGGTACTAGCGAGGGGCATGTGCAATGACCGTCCGGTGGTGAGGGCTTTGGCTGAGAGGTGGTGGAACACGACGAACACCCTCCACTTCTCCTTTGGCGAGCTGACCGTGACGCCGTTGGACTTTGCGGTGATCACTGGTCTCAGGGGCGGAGGTGACCCTATTCCTTTTGACGCCACGCAGGAGGCGGCGGCGTTCAAATGGGCGATGTTGGGTATGAGTGAGGCGGAGGTTGGCGATGCGGTATGCTTAGCTCTGAGGTTTTGGATGCAGGGGCTTCAACGACGTGGTGGAAGAGGAGCAGATGGCGAGGTGCTTCTTGTTGTACTTACTTGGTGCGTCTCTGTTTCCCAACAGGCGCAACCGAGTACACCTTTCGCTTCTCATGGCCTTGAGGGACGTCGGGGAGATCGCCCACTTCGATTGGGGAGGTGCAGCACTGGGGACGTGCTATGCCTTCATGGGCTCTCTTTCTTGTGGGGCAGGAGTGAGCCTTGGTGGCTACTGGAGGGTCTGGGAGGTATATCTCATTTCCTTTCTTGTGAATAGCTAGCTTTCCATTCATTGTTCATTCAATGTATGTCTTGTGCTAACTTTCAATGTCTCGAATTGTAGCTCTGGACATACGAGGTGATAGGGATGTACCCTCCCGAGACCACGTGTCCCGACGACACGATACTCCCTCGGGCCTTACGCTGGTCGACGAAGTACAAGGGCGTGAAGAGGGGAAGAGGCAAGCTGGATGCCTTCCGTCTTTACTTGGACGAGCTGCGTCCGGATCAGGTACTCAAGCATTTCCATATCTGTTTCATGGTTTTCCTGTTCATTTTCATTCAAACGGTACCTTGATATTGCTCACTTTCGGTGATAGGTCCGCTGGCGGGTCTGGGATCGCTTCGAGATCCCCTACGTTGCGCAGAGTAGGGAGGTTACCAGGGGGAGAGTGCTTCTCGAGTCCCCTTACGGTTGGCAGTGGTACTTGGGTGACCGAGTGTCACGCCGATCGGCCGAGGCGGACGCTGAGTCCCTGGCCGCTCTGCAGTGCGAAGGACGGACCAAGATACACGGGGACGCCGAGCGGTTCACACGGCCACCTCAAGTTGAGCCGTTCTTCAGTGCAGTGCTCTCGGCTAGCGACTACGCGAGTACCGTGACTCGGTACTTGATGCCGAAGCTTAGGATACGCCTTTGCTTGGGTAGCGACAAAGTGCACGAGGCGGTCTTTGGAAGAGGAAGAGGAGCGGAAGCGAGATAGAAGCGATGGAGGCGGGGTCGCGGTGACGGCGATCGCGGTGAGTGCAGTGAGTGGTACCAGCCTCCCTGCCCTTTATTAGACAGTGGACGTGACGACCCCTCAGGGAGCTCCTGGCCTAGTCGTGGTGCCATGCCCTCCAGCTGAGGCTCCAGAGTTCCTTGCCCAGGTATGACATGCTTTCATTCCTTCGTAAATTCGTCCCTTTTGCACGTTCTGATCGATTTCTTCATTGAAGGCTCCTCCAGGGGACGTGAAGAAGATGGCAGAGGCCATGATGGGCCTAGAGCAGCTGGTGAGACAGTACGCCTTGGGCCACCCTCCGGAGGTGTTGTCTCGCGCTGGTGGGACGATGGTAAACTCTCGAACCCTAACTATTTGCTTTATTTCTATTGCTTATATCATGATTATGATGCAAATGTTATATGAATATTATACCATTGCCGGCTAGAGGAAGGGCTTCGCGAGGATTACGGCGGAAGTCTGTCCGTCTTTTAGTACAACAGGTCGTCTCTGCTGGCTCACGGGAGGAGCCGCCATCGAAGAGGACACGATACTCGGTAGGGACCGAGGATGAGCCTATTGACGTCTCTGAGGACGAGACTCCTGAGCCTACGGACGTTGACCTGGAGGTTACCTCAGGAGGCACTGTGCCCAGAGCGACTGGCACTCAGGAGGCGAGCAGCTCTCCAGCGGACGAGGAGGTCTCTGAGGAGGACGAGGAGGAGGGCGAGGACGGGGATGACGAGAGTTGAGCTCCTCTTTTGTTTTGTTTTGTTTTTTTTTGATGGAGCCTGCGTGCTTTCTTTGTAGGGCGCCTGTTTGCCTCCGGTAGATAGGATTTTGATCATTGGGCCATTATGCCCTTTTTGTACTTCGACTCATGGACGCCTTTGGGATTTATATACAGAGTTTTTGTTGCTTTGTTGTTTATGCCATTCAATCTTCTTACGTTTGCATGAAGAAAATTGAATAACTAAAACATCAACTGGAATGTGCAACTAGCCGTTGATTCGAGAGATTGAGCTGAATGTGAGGTTTACGAGGAGTGATACATTAACAACCAAAGCATATTGACAATGGAATAGAAAACAAAGAAAGCAATTAGGTAAACCTTTGTAAAATTGACTCCGCATACGAAAATTTACATAGACACCTTCATAACCGACTCCGGACACAGCTATGGGACAATAACGACCTTCAAATCTTGATACGAGACTCGGAAATTCCACTTGGCTTTTGGAATATACTCGAAAAGTAGGAAAATGTTGACTTTAACATGTGACATTCTCGAGTTTTAACTCTGGACACGAACCGGAACTTAGGCTAAGTCACTTTTGACCATTATGACCTGTGGGATTTGAAAGAACGGCATGAAACGACTCGAAACGGATTTAGACACCTTGACATAGCTCAAGAAATGGATTTTATCGAGTTTTCATGCCATGATGACGGATCCCGGGAGTTATCTCGAAACAAAACATCCCTGAAGTCCCAAATACCCGTTAGAGTGTGTTTAGGTGCCTGCTGGTGCTTCATAGTGCCCCAATTTCATCTTGATGTGTTGCTGCCAAAGACTGCAGGAATGCAGAGTCAAGATGCCGTGCGGATACTCCACGATGCCGTGCGGGCCTGAATCTATCACACGGTACCTTAATCACTCTGCCGCGGGATTTCCTTGGTTTTAACATGCCGTGCGACGCGTCAAGGTGTCGTGCGAGATGTCTTTCCTGACAGATCCCGGTTTTGCTGTTTTCCGAGTCAGATTGCTCGGGGGTTGAGGTTTGACCCATGCAATGGCATTTCTGAACCAGTGCATGTCTGTTTTGAACCTTTTAGAACTTGACCAAGCTCTTCCCCATGTAGGACTCATGGAAAATGTGCACTTTTGGAACCCAAGGCTCTTTGAAAGTTGAAGTTGTCCTCTCCACTCTTCCTATAAATTCAAGCTCTCTCATACCACATTCTCCTCACTTCTTGCAATGGCTCTTTCCCTCACCGGCTCACTCTGTCCATGGTTGGCTTCCATGGAAGGCGTCGATTGGCTCAACTTCCGAGCCCACGGTCTCTATTCCATGCGGTACCTCTACAACATTCGTCTTCGTCCAGAGCTTTTGAGGGCAGCCGTGAGTTTCTGGGATCCGGAGGTCCATGGGTTCCGGTTTGGCGATCAGGAGCTCTATCCTACCGTCGAGGAGTTCCGTGCGTACCTCGGGGGTTTTGGTTCAGGGGAGGTCATCATTCCCCCTGTGCGCGAGAGTGCTCACAGAGTCTTGGCTGCGGCCCTTGGATTGAGTGATGGTGTTGCTCGCTACTTGGTTAGAGATGGCCATCTCAATGTCATGCGCCTCATCGAGCTGTTTTCTCCTCCCGGTGATCTTGGAGACATGACTTATCAGACTCGACGCATGACCGCTCTCTGCATGTGTTTGCTCGCGGCCTATCTCTTGGTTCCTTCTGCGGGTCATGCTAGCTCGGCGCTGGTCGGCGTCGCCGTTCAGGTTGAAGCCCGAAAAGACGTGGTCCCGATGGTTCTGGCCGAGACTCTGATAGGTTTGGACAAGATTCGTTTTGGAGGGACCGAGACTTTCGGGGGTAGACCTCTCCTCCTACAGGTTGGCTTCTCACTCATCTCTCCTTTTTCGGGTTTCTCCCACGTTCTCATTTTACCTCAACACTCGGCTCAGCTTTCTATGGTTTCTTACTTGTTTTCTCTCTCTTCTCACAGATTTGGCTTTGCGACAAGGTGAATGTGCTGACCATTCCTCCTGGCAACTGGTCATATGAGGCAAGGTTACTTTCTCAGCGATGTTTCGAGTTTGCGGATAGGAGCAGGGCCGGGTGGGTTGACTTCCTCAGGCACCGGCGAGCGGAGACTATTGCTTGGAGGTGTCGATGGCTAGATCTCCCTCCCATGACAGTGCACTATATGGGCCCTCAGTGGGTTGTTCTTGCTGGTTTGGGAGCCTTCACCTTCTACATCCCTTACCGTATCCAGCGTCAGCTCGGTTTGAGGCAGGAGGCCCCTGCAGAGGTTCTCGTGGACGTGGTTCTGCCTCTCTTTAACCATTCAGTCCTTTGCCATTACCAGCGCTCCTGGAGGACGCGTGAGGTGACCAATGCACATCCCTATTCTTCTGTGGCGATACGCGGGAGCTATCGAAAGTGGCTTATGAGGGACATTGCTGCAAGGGCTGGAGCTCAAGAAAACTGACTCGATCCTACCACCCTGACCATTGAATAAATTGTGGACTCATTTTCATTATGTTGTACTTCTTTTCGTTTTGAAAGCTTTGCTCAACCTTATGTAGTAGAAGTAATCGTGTCAATAAAAATGAGTTTTGCAGGGTTTCTCCTTCCTTGACTCTTGTTCTTCAAGCCTTCTCAACTTGTTTTTTATTTTGATGGATCGTGACCGGGCCTCGATGTGAGACTGCCTACGTATCCTCCTGGCGATGGAATCAGGTCATGACATAGTTCAGGGTAGGGTTCGCTCTGGTTTTAACTCTCTCCTTTTGCGCTCTAGCTTTTTGCCTAGAACCGCCCTTTCGGATTTTCGGTCTAGCGAGCTCATTTATCGTATGCCTTAACTTTTGCCTAAGATGCCCTGACGGGTTTTCATCCTAGCAGGCTTTGCTCTAATTTTTGCCTAGGTCTGCCCGCCCTCGCGGTTTTCAGCCTAGCGAGCTTCTCTCAGGGGTAATAGCGCTTGAGTTGATCCAAATTAACTAGGGTTGAGAATTCGTTTCCGTCCATGTCGATGAGTTGCGTAGCTCCTTCAGTCGAAACTTCCCTTGTGGGTCGTAAATCGGAGCCCGGATTTCCTTCAAAACCATGTCACCTTCTGCCAAATTTCTGGGTTCCCGTGCAATCCTTCGTTGATACCCTTGGATGTGTTAAAGAGCCCTTAACCGGCGTTCATCAAACAACATAAGTTCTTCAAATCGATTACTCAACCATTCTACCTCTTGAACTTCACACTCAATTATTGTCCGAAGAGATGGGACTTCTAATTCGATAGGAAGCACTACTTCCATTCCATAAACCAAAGAATAGGGGGTTGCTCCCGTTGGTGTTCGCACAGATGTGCGATACCCCCACAAAGCCAGGGGTAGTTGTTCATGCCAGTCCCTTGCAGATTGAATAGTCTTCTCCAGAATGGCTTTGATCGTTTTGTTAGCTGCTTCCACAGCCCCATTGGTCTGCGACCGATAGGTCGTCGACTTGTGCACTTAGATTTGGAACTCATCCAATACTTCTCGAGCTCGTCCTTTGAAATGAACTCCATTATCGGACACAAAAGCCGGGGGGACCCCGTATTGGTAAATGACGTTTTGCCTGATGAAGTGAGCAACTTGAAATGCAGTCAAAGTGGTGTAGGAAGCAGCTTCTACCCATTTCGTAAAGTAATCGATGGCTACCAAAATAAACTTGTGACCATTGGAAGCTGCTGGCACTATCCTTCCGATGACGTCGATTCCCCATGTCGAGAAAGGCCACGGTGAGGTCATTTGTTGCAGCTCATGCGGCGGGACATGCGTGAGGTTGGTGTGAATTTGGCATTTTCTACACCTTCGCACATACTCTACACATTTCGTTTCCATGGTGGTCCAAAAGTATCCTTGCCTAAGGATTTTCTTGGCAAGCATTATGCCATTCATGTGGGGACCACAGACACCTTCGTGAACTTCTTCCATTACTCTTTTCGCATCTTCTCCATGGATGCAGAGCTTATGCGTGCCACAGGGCGATCTTTGGTATATTGAGCTGCCATCCTCTGGAGAGCGATTCGGTCCTTCTTGCTTACTCCCATGGGGTATTCTCCTCTTTCCACATACCTCCAAATGTCATAATACCATGGATGGCCATCATCGGGTTCGTCGACCACCATGACATGCTCGTGTACTGGAGTATCCCTTTGTTCTATCACAATCGATCTTAACTTTACGCCAACGGGGATTTCAACCATTGATGCTAGCGTTGCCAAAGCGTCTGCAAATTGATTTTTGAGCCTCGGGACATGAGAGAATGTCACCTTGCTAAAGTGAGGGATAAGGTCTTCGAGATCCTGATGATATGGTTTCAGCTTTTCTTCCTTGACTTTCCAGTCGCCATTCGCCTGGGATACAACCAAGTTCGAATCCCCTACAACCTCCAGCTTTTCTATGCCGATCTCGATGGCTGCCTCCATACCCACAATGCAGGCCTCGTATTCTGCTTGATTATTGGTGACCTCAAAGTTAAGCTTGAATGCCAATGGGATGTGCGATCCATCAAAGTAAATAAGCAAAGACACCGATTCCGAACCCTTTCTCGTTGGCTACTCCATCAAAGTACAACCGCCAGACTTCTTCGGTCATCGTCATTATGTCTTCGTCGGGAAATTGAATTCGCATCTTCTTCCCTTTGATCGACAATCAGCTAGGAATTCCGCAACAGCTCTTCCTTTTACTAACTTTCGGGTGACATACTTTAACTCAAATTCAGCCAACATCAGCAACCATCGTGCCATCCTACCTGTGAGAGCTGGTTTCTCAAATAGATACTTTAGGGGATCCATTCGAGATATCAACTTCACCGGGTAGGCCAGCATATAATGCCTCAACTTCCTAGAATCCCATACGAGTGCCCAGCATGTCTTTTCTAAAGGGGTATAGCGTTCCTCGGGACCAACCATCTTTTTACTGAGGTAGTAAACTGCCCTTTCAACCCCATCGTCTCCTTCCTGTGCTAACATGCACCCCATCGAGGACGGAGTAACTGACAGGTATAGGATCAAAGGTTTTCCCGTTACGGGCGGCGTCAACACCGGCGGCTTGTGTAGGTAGGCTTTGATAGCTTCGAAAGCTTTCTAGCACCTATCATCCCAAATGAAGGGCACTCCTTTCTTGAGTAGGCGGAACAGAGGTTCGCAAGTCGAGGTTAGCTTTGCGATGAATCTACTGATGAACTGCACCTTGCCAAGGAAACTCCTTATATCCTTCTCAGATCGCGGTGGCTCCATTTCTAGGATGGCTTTGATCTTTGATGGATCGATTTCGATACCTTGGGTGGTGATCATGAATCCGAGCATTTTCCCTACAGTGACCCCAAACGTGCATTTGGCGGGATTGAGATGCATCTTGTACTTCCTGATTCTTTCAAAGAACTTTCTGAGCGCTGACAGATGCCCTTCTCGCTCTTTGGCTTTGACGATCATATCATCAACGTAGACTTCCACTTCTTTGTGAATCATGTCATATAGTAACGCCGTGGCGGCCCGCTGGTAAGTAGATCCTGCGTTCTTCAGTCTAAAGGGCATGACTCGATAACAATACGTCCCCCATTCAGTGACGAACGTAATCTTTTCCCGATCCTCTAGAGCCATAAGAATTTGATTGTACCCCGAGAAACCATCCATGAAAGAGAGCAAAGCATGGCCGGCAGTATTGTCAACCAACACATCAATGTGTGGTAACGGGAAGTCATCTTTAGGGCTAGCTTTGTTAAGGTCCCTGAAATCGACACAGACCATTATCTTACCATCTTTCTTTGGCACGGGGACGATGTTTGCTACCCACTGAGGGTACTCGGTTACCATTAAGAATCCAGCGTTAATCTATTTGGTGACTTTTTCCTTTATCTTAAGCACCCAGTCAGGTCTCATGCGTCTTAATTTCTGTTTTACTGGCATTTCGTCGGGATAAAGGGGAATCCGGTGTTCCACAATTTCAGGATCCATTCCAGGCATATCTGTGTGTGACCATGCAAACACTTCTTCGAATTCCTTGAGCAAGTTTACAAGGGCTTCGAGCTCTCCAGCAGATAGCGCGGAACCGATTTGAGTCATCCGGGGATTCCCTTCATCTCTCAAATTTGTTAAAACGATTTCTTCCTTTACAGGTTGAGCATGCCTTTCATCTTCCCTGTCGATTAAGGATCGAATTTCTTCGGGGATGTCCCCGTCGAAATCAATCTCTTCATCGTCAGGGTCGACACAATTTATTTCAAAGTAAGGGAAGTAGGCAGAATCAGATTCATTCATTTTATTGCTAATGGAGGCCTCGGGGGCACCATACACATGGGTGGATTCGAACTCGACATACATACTCTGAGAGTTTGGGCCGAGAGGCACCAACTCGGGCTCGACAGACTCAGAAGACTTGACAGACTCAGATTCAGACTCAAGCTCTGACTCATGGTGAGTCGCACTTGGTATGAAGGTCCAGTTCTTGTACTCCTCAGCAGCATCCATGATGAACAAAGTTGGATCCTCAGGAGCATCTTGTTCCATCATCACCACTTCCGCTTCTACAGCTGTACCCATTGGTTCGTCTTCCCTGAACAGAGCTGCGAGACTACGCATGTCAAAAACCTCAATCCAGTCAGCGGGCTCTTTCTGTCCTTCCTCCACTTCAGATTCTTCCTCACTTTCCGGCCAGACATCGTTCGCAAATATTTCAAATCCTGATAGGAAGGTATTGGTTTCCTCATTCCAAAATGGTTCCGGCTACCCTTGGTAAATCTATTTTGCTTCTTCTTTGACAAAGTAATCTTCTAGCCTGTTCCCCTTCTTCACCTTGCTGTTGCTTGCAGGTGAGTAACCAAGGCCAGTCGTACGCATCAGAGTGCCTTGGGCTTCAAACTTTGTAGGGCCCTGGAGGCTCTTTCCCAATCCCAACACTGGCATGTAGGACATCTTTTTCATTATCTTGATGGCAACATTGCTAATTACGAAGTCTTCATCAATTCTGACTGAATAGACAGATTTAGAGATATCCAGAGAGAAACCTCCCAAGGCGATATCTTCTTCTCCGTGTTGAATTTCCAAGAGTGGGGCATTGTCCTAAATAGGGATATGAATCCCAGAGTCTCCGTGGATAGTGAGTATTCCCGTTTCCAGTCCCAGCCGAATTTTCTGATGGAGCGTAGAGGGTACAGCCATGATGTCCGGCCGATGTAGCCAAGGCCTTCCCAGTAGCAGGTTAAAAGAGGCAGGAATATTCACCACGTGAAACTCTACCTCTGTCTGATACGGTCCGAAAGTGATAGGAAGCATAAGGGTCCTGACCACATCTCTCCGGGTGTTGTCGTACGCTCGGACCTTGACTTCTGACGGGGAAAAGTCCTTATTTTTGTACCCCAAGCAGTAAGCAACGCGGAGTGGACAGACATTAATTGCTGAGCCGTTGTCAACCAAGATTACAGGTACCGACTTGCCACGGCATTTCAGAGTGATGTGCAGCGGCCGATTGTGATCAGTTCATTCGGCAGGTAAGTCTCGATTAGTGAAAGTAATGGCATGCTTAATAGGTATGGTTTTGATCAGTGCCACAAGCTCATTGAGAGTTATGGCGGAGGAAACTTTCAGTTGAGACAGTGCTTGAATGAGCCCCTCACGATGGCGTGTGGAATGGACCAGCACATCCCAAACGGACATCTTGGCATGGGTTTGCTCAAGTTGCCGCTTGATCATTCCTTCGGGATTCTTCTCTGGTCGGGAAGGCTCCTTGGCTGGTGGATCAAAGGGTCGAAAAGTGTTTTTAACTGGGGTGGAAAAGGGATCCGAGGGCCCTGGGGCTGCAGTGTTGGAGGATTCTCTAACTTGAAGGTTTGGAGGTTGGTAAACATGGCCGCTTCTGGTCAGGTGGTTAATCTGACGATACTTTGATTCTTCGCTCCATAGATCGACCAGGGCTTTACGCTTGTTTCCGATAGTCGTGTCCTGCAGGTTGGCGGCCAAATCAGCAATGACCAAGTCATCCCACAGATCTTCGAATTTCCACTTTTCAGCCTCATTTACTATCTTGTTAACGGTCCACTCTTTGTTTCCCACTTTTATGTTAACTACCTCAGTGTTAGCCCATAAGTTTGTTCCAGCCCCTGGCTCATCTTCCCATATGTTCATTATAGCAACATCAACATCTTTCGGAGAAGTAGTCGATGGTTCGGATTCAGTCCCGTCTACAAGGTAGTCCATTGGGTCAAACCCATTGCTAGCGACTTCTTCTTCGAATCCGGGAAGGTTCGGGTACGGGGTGAGGTCCACATTGCCGTACAAATTATTGATGAAAAAAGCATTAAAATGAGAGAAATCCGGACGAAGTGGAGCGAGCTCGGGCCAGTTGTACGTCATCACCTCAGGTTGGCCTCCCATCTGATATTCCTCACCAAACAGTGCTGGCAAGGAGAAGGTGTCCAGAGGGTCGTTCCAAGCCAAAAGCTGGTATTCGTCTGGCGTTGGGTCCCATCCCCACTCAGGTACGTCTTGGAAAACTTGGTATTCTTCTCCTTGATTTTCAAACAGCGCATACAACGAGTATCCATCAAGAGGATCGGCATGGATGTTTTGCCAGTTAACCTCCCATCCGGCCTCGAATAAAGGTTCGTTATTTCTTTGGAAGTTGGAGGCTTCAAACTCTTCCCAATCAGCAATCAGTTCTCCCCATGTGTCTTCCCATCCCCATATAGAGTGAAGGGCAGTCTCTCCGGGAATTTCACCAACAGGCACTGGTTCGGTATCGGGGATAATGAACAGGGTAGGGTCAAATTCTGGGATGTTTTGGTTTTCAGCTTTGGTGATCTGGTTGATACGGAAGGGAGTGTTGTGTTGTGGTAAAGTGTTTGAGATGGTGTTTGGTTTATCGGCAGGTGGAGCGTCGACAACCTTGTTATTGATGAGATTCTGGATTTCATGACGGAGGCGGATGCAGTTGTCGGTGGTATGGTCGAGCATTTGGCGGAAGTCACAGTAGACACTCTGGTTTAGGTTTGGTGGAATGGTTTGTGGCGGCGGAAGAGGCTTCAACACTCCGATTTCTGTGAGTTTCTTAAGAAGAGTGGATCGGGGAGTGCTGAATTTGGAGAAAGTTCGGTTTTGGGACTTCGGTTTCTCAGAGATTTGGTTGACTTCTACAGGTTTAGTGGATAAGGTTCCCGCCTAGTTGGTGTTCCCGAAAAGAACGTTGCTGTTTCCCGAATATGCTCTTTTAGATTTCGACCCGGATCCCGATTCTTTCTTCTCCAAAGTTCCATCCTGTAAAGCCTCCTCTACAGCCAGTCCAGAGTCATAAAAGGTCTCAAAATTTGGAGCAGCTTGAGAAAGAACCATGTAAGGAGCAAAGGAGCTAGGCAAGTTCTTGGTTATTATCTATATTTGTTCTTTCAAGTTAGGCTTATTCTGCATCTGGGCAGCCTTAGCCCTCCAACGCTTCACAAAGTCCGCAAAACTTTCCTTCTCACTCATCTTAGTGCTTTCCAGCTCCCTCGTGGTCATCTTCAAGTCAACGTTGAAATCGTACTGAGCCACGAAAGCTATCCCGATATCTTCCCAAGTCCTTTTCTTGGATGGTTCGAGAGTGAGGAACCATTGCAGGGCTGGACCAGACAAGGACTCGTGGAAGAGTTGGGCCATAGCTTCTTTTTCGATGCCACGCATAGTGAGGGATCCGACATATCCTTGAAGATGGGCCCTTGGATCGCCGGTACCATCGAACTTCACAAAGTCCACCCCTTTAAACTTTTCTGGCAACTTGGCGTTCGGAAAGAGACATAGCTTGTTCATGTCAATTTCTCCTTTTCCAAGTCGTTTAGTTTCTTGGACAGATTCCTCTAACTTGCCAATCTTATCCATGAGAGCGACTAGGTTGGGGTCAGCTGCTGGTATTTCAATTTTGGGTGGTTGTTCGAGTTGTAAGGAGGTCTTGGTTAGGAGGTTGTTAGTGATTTCCTGCATGCTTTCCAATAGCATGTTCATGTCGTTCTTTATAGAGACTACGGTGGCCTTAAGCTGAGCATCGACACCGGCAAGGGACTGGTTAAACTGAATATCCATGTTAGCCATGTTCTGCCTGAGTTCTTCTATTCCGTCTCCCTGATCAGCCATGGGTAAAGGATTTTCGGGCGGGATTGAGACTATAGATTCTCCTACGGGTTCTCCTAACGACGGTTATTCTTCCTGAGCAACTTGGACTTCGAACAGTGAGGTTTCTTCTAGAGTGTCCACACGAACTAGTCTTTGAGACAGACGAAACCAATTGGGTACAGCCTCTTTTCTCCGCAGGCGATCAATGTTGGTGGTACTGGCAACAAGTCAAAAGGGAGCAACTCATAACCGATCCGAATATTCACCCTACTTCTACCCATCTCCTAGAGATAAGGCCTAAGACCTACCGTGGCTTGAATCTCACTTAAGACGTTTGTACAGAAGATTTCTGATAGTCCGGGTAGGTGCCGTCAGGCAGGTTGAATTCCGAGTGGGTCGGAACCAGAGCCAATCTCCTTATCGTGACCATCCGAGACAGAGCAATGTGACTACCGGAATTCAGATACGCACGCACTTAAGGCTAGATTCGAACCAAGGGAGCCGTTCGGGCACGGCAAACACCTGAGGTATCGCAAACTCCATGGATTTAAGGTCTCCTAGACCGTCTTAGTAGACCTACCGTGGTTCAAATCTCACTTAAGGCGCTTACACAGAAGATTTCCGATAGTCCGGGTAGGTACTGTCAGGCAGGTTAAGTTCCGAGCGGGTCGGAACCAGAGCCAATCTCCTTACCATGACCATCCGAGACAGAGCAATGTGACTACCGGAATTCAGATACGCACGCACTTAAGGCTAGATTCGAATCAAGGGAGCCGTTTGGGCACGGCAAACATCGGGGTATCGCAAACTCCATGGATTTAAGGTCTCCCAGACCGACCCGGGGGGAGGGGCCCTAAAGAATTCTAAGGGAGCCTAATCCTCTAGCCCGCAAGATGCGACGATGCATGAATGATGTGCGTGTACAGGAATAAAAAGCACGTAAACAGGATATAACACATAAGTCTTAGCCATGGGTTCCTGTCCTAGTTGGGAAGGTTCTATGGCTATGTACAAGTGCAAAAGCTGGTTTTGGTCTCAGAAGGGTTCCCCGAACTAGAGCCAAGATGTACTACCCCATGTCGAGTGTATTGCAAGACAATGATTGAACAGCACGATGGCTCATCATAGTCGAGGGTTGCTAGGCATTCCGGGAGAGCTTGTCACCGGTAAACCGGGCAAGGTAGCCGAAACACGCAAGCGAGGCTTGTGCGGTGCAAGGTGTACAGGATAAAAGAGCTTAATCTTCCGAAAAATATTTGAAAATCTCCTTTTTGAAAACACCTTTCAAGCTTGGCCCTCTTGACTATTCAATACCTTTTTTTTTTGTATATATATATATTTTTTAAAAAAGTATTGAATAAAACGATTTCCCAGCAGAATCGCCACTGTGGGCTCCCGTGCCCTGTTTTTTTTGAAAGAGTCGCCACCCGGATTTTTAAGATGGATAATCCGAGAAACCGAGAACTCGCTTGTAAAAGGCTTTTGATCTAGTGAAAACGTTGAGATTTTGGGTTCGGGAGCCATATTACGAATGAGGAAGGTTTTTTTCTTTAAAGAGCACCCCACTTGCCCGGTAAAAACCGGTCTCTACTTAATGTTTGCAAAAGGGAAGAAATCTTCGATATTATTTGAAATATCAAGCTCTTTAATAAAACAAATAGCGGGAAAGAGACACGGGAAATATATCACATTGACGTGCGTGTAGTGCTGTTTGTACAGTGGTGATAAAATGGCGTGAACAAATGGCATAAAAATCATCCGGCAAACTGTCTGATCCTCAGCTAGACTGTTCACGGCACCTTGAGATGCCGCGCGCGGCACCTCAACATGACGTGCGTGGTAGTTGCTCCGCTGTCAGACTGTTGCAAACTTTCAAAACGTTATCTAACTTATTGTTTTCTCTGTACATCTTTTGGAAAACTCATCAGAAACCTCACGGCAGTCAGATCATCCCAAAAATGTTGTTGTTTTCTTAAAACAAGGTTTTAAAATAGTTTTCGACATATTTGATCATTCGGGATGATCTAGAAAGCCTTTTTCAAATAGCCAAGACATGACTTGTAGATATAGTCTTATTTTAAAAGCCACAAAAACAGTAAACAGCAGATACAGACAACCACAACAGATGAAAACTTAGATCGAGACAGCCTGCCAATAATGATACCAACATACACAGGTACCTGCGCTGAGAGTCGAGGTGCCGCGCGCCTAATCAACAGGCCGCGCGGTTCCCCAACCTCAGCACAGTACTGTTTTTATTTTATGAAATTGGGTATTGAGTCAGGATCTAACCAAAAAAGGGGTTAGATCTCCTGACAGAAGAGTCCCCTCAAGACTGGAACGGAGTCTAGTCCGAGGAAACTAATTTTTACCTTTGGTTTCGAGCTTGATCAAGGGCCGTGGATGCAAGGATGTGGATGGATCATCACAGATGTAGGTGGATGAAGTTGGATGAGACAAAAGGGGTATGGGTATGAGTGAAGGTTAGGTATTTTAGGTGATGGGGTTTTGAAGTTAATGAAAGATCAACTTCAATGATGAGAAGGAAGTAAGTGAAAGCACTTAAAGAATGTCTTTTGGGAATGACATCCTTTAAGACTTGGAAATGAAAATGGAAGTAGGAAAGTGGGTGTGAAAGCTAGAGAGAGAAAACTTATGGAATAAGAGAGCCAAAAGAAAGGCCAAAGAGGGACCCAAAAGAAGGAGGGGGGGGGGGGGGTTCAATTTATAGGCAAAGGCCAAGGATTTTGAATTTCAAATGGTGGAGGTATTTTTTGGGCGAGCCAGAAGTGTATTTTCGGCTGAGCCAGTCATCAGTTGTGGCTCAAACTGGCGTGGCCGACAGCTTTCTGAGCCAGTCAGCCTTTTACTCAAGGTGCCGTGCGGTGAAGGTTTGCCACGCACGGTCCCTTGAATTTTAAGGTGTCGTGCGCTCCAGTGCTACTCCGTACGGTGCCTCTTTCTTCGGTCCAGGGTCTTTTGGGCTTTGTTTGGGCTTTATCTGGGCCTTTTTGGGTTTTTTGGGTTTTATTTTGGTCTTTAGGGTTTTATTTGGGCTTAGAGAGATCCTTTTTCAAGCTCGCAAAGGTATCGTTTCCTCTATTTCATCATCAGGGCGGACAAAGACTCTCCGAGGTCCGGATTGGAGTGTCTACACTCATAATGCAATTAAATAAGCCCAAGTTACAATTTTAGCCCATAATCACACATTCAACCATTATATCACCCAAAGGCCAAGATGATTCTAAAATAAAATACATACTTAAACTCACTGTTCTTAAAACACGTCAACCAAAAAACATACTCACTGTTCTTGAACTTACATCTCAGTACTCAAATATTTTGCTTGGGGTTTACATATTGATTACAATTACATATACCAAGTACCAACTAAAGTCCCCAACAAAAACAAGAGCAACCAACAAAACAAGAGCCACCAAGTCCTCATGGAACCCAAAAGCAACAGCTGCAGCATCAGCAGTCCATCCACTGTTCTTAAACTTACATCACAGTAATCAAATATTTTACTTGGGGTTTACATATTGATTACAATTACATATACCAAGTACCAACTAAAGTCCCCAACAAAAACAAGAGCAACCAACAAAATAAGAGCCACCAAGTCCTCATGGAACCCAAAAGCAACAGTTGCAGCATCAGCAGTCCAGCAGCACCACCTGCAAATTAAAAGTTAAAACCAGTCATACTTGGGGAAAAAAAGGGCTAATTTCCAATAACAAAACTATAGTTATCAGTTAGGAAAAAAACAAGTCATATTCAGGAAAAATGAACATACCACAGTTACCACTTCTTATTTCTACCTTTCTAGTGTCACTCATCAGTGATGCAAGAACCCGTTTCCATAAGCTCTATAAGATTCAAAGTGAGAAAAGTTAGGATAGGAAAAAGTAGATAATAAAACATACATGTATAAAAATAAGAGAAACCTCAATATGCTAAATTTTACCTTCATCCAATTTCTCCAGTTCATCTAATTGTTCCTGAATATTAATTTGAATAGGAGAACGCAACCAATTCTGAGTACAAACTAGAGCCTCAACTGTCTTGGGTGCTAGATTACTTCGGAAGGGATCGAGGATGCTTCCTCCCGTGCTAAAAGCAGATTCAGAGGCAACCGTGGACACCAAAATGGATAGAACATCACGTGCAACCTGAGAAAGGATCTTAAACCTCTCGGAATTAGCTTTCCACCACAGCAAGACATCAAATTCTTTATTGTCGTTTTCACACCCCTCCATCTAGTACTTCTCCAACTCAGATTTACTTACCATATCATTTTCCTCCTCCAAATACATTATGAATTGAGACATCATTTTTTCGCGCTCATCCAAATTACCTTTACCCAAATCTGATCCCCTTGTTGAGCTCTCTGCAGTTTGAGTTTGGTGATTTTTGCTTGAGTCCCGATTCTCATACCATGCATATAGTCGTGTCATTTCATTCTTTAACTTGTCTATCATATCCTCAGCAGTCTTCTTACCATAATCAAGTACAAAATGCATTTTTATATACTTGAGTTTGTAGCGTGGATCAAGAACATTGGCAATCAACAACAAGCAATTGATCTTATCTAATTTCCCCCAATACCTATCAAACTTGGTACGCATGCCATTTGCCAATAATTTTAACTTTTCCTCCCCATCCACACACAATGACATGATTGCGTTTCGTATCAGCATCATTTCCTCAAAAAAACCATTGCATGTGACATACTTAGAACCTGAAAACTTCAGAGTTGCATCATAAAACAATTTGAGAAACTTTACATACAATAGAGCATTCTGCCAATCATCACTAGTTGGCGGTCCTAGTGTTTCTTTTCTCGATTTTGCTTTCCCTTTCCCTCTCCCTTTCCCATTTTCCTTGGACTTGGAAACCACATCCTCAACCACCGCATCATCAACCGGTACCACATCACCACTAACCACATCTTCAGGTTCATCATCCTCACCAATCTCATCTTCTCTAATACTCAAACTGAATAATTGTGGTTCATCATCTTCTAATCTCTCAAAAGCTGTTTGAAATGTTAAAGCTCTCTCTAACATGAAATAAGTGTAGTTCCATCGGGTGGGCACGTCTAAACAAGGTTGAGATTGAGATACAATCCCTTCTTTCTCAACAAGAGATTTGAACTTTGCCATTCTAGATGGAGATGACCTTACATACCTCACGGTGTTTCTCACCCTTGCTATAGACACCTCTATCTCTTTCACACCCTCACAAACAATTAGATTCAATATATGTGCACAGCACCTCACATGCAAGAACTCATGTTCCAATATGGTAGTCTTCCTCTTCAAGAATTTAATTATAGCACTATTAGAATGAGCATTATCCACCGTAATAGTAAGACACTTATCAATTCCCCATTCCAACAAACATTGTTCTATCACTTTTCCAAGAGTTTCACCTTGTAATTAGGAACAACGCGAAAATTCATAATTTTTTTGTGAAGTTTCCACTCACGATCAATATAATGCGCAGTGAGATACATATAGTTCAAATTTTGTAACGATGTCCATGTGTCCGTGGTTAGGCAAACTCGTTGACCCTTAAGTGCATTCTTCAATAATTTTTTCTCTCTAATATTGACTTTGAAACATTCCTTTGCCATTGTAATCCTACCTGGGATATTTCCCCAATTTGGTTGCACCACATGCATAAAACGCCTAAACCCTTCACCTTCTACAAATTTAAAGGGCAACTCATCTATTATTATCATCTCGGCCAAAGCATTTTTGCATGCATCCACATTAAAACTCACAGCAACAAGATTACCGAGTCCATCTGTCCCCAATTTAGGTTCAAAACCTAAAGTTTTTGCTTCTTATCCATCATTCTAAAAGGATACTTTTTATAGCCCACCTCTAAATGAGTTTTCATTGCAGTTGTCCCATTAGCCTTTGAATGACATGCATAACTCGTACTGCAATAGTTACATATAGCCCTAGGTTTTAATGGATTAGTAAGATTCCTTTTGAAATGATCCCAAACATAAGACCTCAGCCTACTTTTCTTTTTCTCATCATCATTATCAGTAGGATCAACATCAATAGGATTACTATCAGTTACATCAGTGACCGTATCATTACCAGTAGGTTTAGCAATCAAAGTGGTACCTCGTCTACCTTGTTTTGCAGCAGGTTTTCAAGCAGAAGAGTCACCAGTCTCTCCAGTCTGTTTATCCAGATCAGAGGGTTCAACCATCTACAGTACATAGAAATAGGTACACGTTAGGAACTTTTGATACAAGTAGTCAAATACTTTATTTTGCATACAAAACATGGGGAATGGTAGATAAACCTATTGGAGAGTGTGTATTATTGACAAACCTTTCGAGTATTTTGAAAGACAGATCTTGCTCTCTTCGATCTGTTCTTCGTACGAGAGAATAGAGATGGACAAACAGAGTTTGCGTCTGTGTGATCTGTTCTTCTTCGTGCGCGCAAGAGAGAGAGAGAGAGAGAGAGAGAGAGAGAGATCAGGCCATGGCTACTGGCTAGAGAGAGATTTTAGGGTTTCATGTTTCAACGTGGGGTGGGTACTGCTGGCAGACTGAGGTCGGCGATGGAAAGAAATGAAGAGGAGTGGATATTAAGGTTTGTGTTAGGTATATATATATGATAGATCAACGGCTAGGATTAAAAGTATGTAAACCTTTAATATTTTCGGTTCGATTCGGTTTGGTTCGGTTGGTATTTCTATAAAACCGAATTCACAAATTTCCAAAAAATAAAAACCGAACCGAATTAAAACGAAAACCGACCGAATTAAGCAAAATTCGTTCGGTTCGATCGGTTCGTTCGGTTTTTCGGTTAAAATTTTCATCCCTATCCGTGAGTGATAATTCACCCAGTAAAATAATCATAATCCTACCAACCCCTTACTCTATAATTAGCATTTAATAATAACAATAATATCACAATTGATAATACACGAGAGAAAAATAATAGCACATCGTCTTTTTCTTTACTATCCATCATCTTACATGAATTCTAAGGAATCTATCCACGAGATCCTTTCCTCCCACATCCACCAACTTTGATCGTCCCATGGAATAACTCTCCCTTTATTTGTCCTGCACCAGGGTTCTAAGCGAATACTACTAAATTATGTACTCAGTCTGAATTCGCCTACAACCGTAATAAAGGAACAGCTCACCATGACAACTCAGCATTAGGGGTCGCACTATCTCATTGCCAGGATCATTTACCGTCTCCCAACTCTACACACTGGGCACTTTACCATACCCCTAATCTACACACTGGTACTATACCGTATTCAGAGATCCTTTATCGTTTCCCAAAATACTGTACCCGGAGTTCTTTACCGTCCTCCACACACACATTGGGCACTGTACCGCATTTAGGATCCTTTACCGTATCCCAAATCCTGTCCCGGAGTCCTTTACCGTCCTCCACACACTCTGAGTACTTTACCATACTCGGGGTCCTTTACCGTTCTCCAACTCAACTAAAGGTACTGTACCGTACCAGGGTCCTTTACCGGCACCCAACATCCTCAATTATCCTTTACTTAAACATCGTCTACGCATTCATTACTTGAAACCATCCCATGAACTTAAGTCCATTCTAGCACGTACAACTTGATATAATCAATCAACAACTCAAACATGATACATTTCAGTGATACAACAATATAACAATTGATATGTGTAAATAATTAAACACATAAGAAATTTGGATTGGGTCAGTGCCTTTCGAATATTTAAATTTTATTGAACAAGTATATAATTTTATTAAGTATAAGGATTTTCATTAGTATTTTTGAAACCCGTAGGATATTTATAATCTGGGGAATTTAAGAATCTTAGTGGCACTGTATTTAAAATTTTAGGATCTTACAAGTAGTTACTTAATCATTTGTCCAACTGTACTTACTATGTTTCCTTCCTCCTTGCTTTATTATGAGGCTAACTAGTAAAAATCCCAACCTACATTTAGTCCCAGAGTCACCCCTAAAGTGTTGCTACTAATTTGTTGGGTTTAACTCTCACTATTATTACTATCTTATCATATTAAGTATTATAGTTTATACTAAACTAGTCATAATACTTTAATTAATGTAGTACTATAAGTGAAAACAATAGTTTGAAACTTGACGTTTAGAAAATTTTATCATCCTAAAAATTTTAATAGTCTATAGATTCCTACTGGATTGCCTAACACTTTGGCAATTACAAAAATAAATAAATAGATAAACACGTAATATTTTCACAATTTGTCTTATGCGTTTCTTTATTATAACTATGTACAATCCATTTATCATCATTCTAACATAATCATTATTTTTTTTTACTATAATGAAGTTTGGTTAATGTTTACACATATTATAATTACGTTCACATTCAGCAACAATTAGTATTAGTCATTCCAATATTTTAATATAATAGAAGTGTAGAAAAAGTGAAATCTAGTTCAAACATAGACTAGGGCTGAAATCGAAACTTATTACTGCAGGAGTCAACTTAGAACTAAACAAAACCATGAGGGGCAAACTGTAATTTCGGAACATTATTTTGAAAGAAAGGTGCGTGCTACAGGAGTTTTTGGTTTCCAATAGGAGTTTTTGGTTTCCAATTTCCAGAAACAGAGTACTTCTGTTTTGATTCATGTGTACAATAAATTCTATTATAACTTTACAAATTCAACATATAAGAACTATATATATACTTAGGTGAAAGTAGGAAAACGATTATTCTACCTCCGTCAGACAAAAAGGCTAGACTGTGGAGTCCGGTGAGTTTTTGTTTGGCGGCGAAACATCGGTATTCTAGCAGTAACTTTGAACTGGAATAACTTGACCAAACCTCTGCCGTCTTGGACAATTCTTGTGTCTAACACGAAGATCTTGAAACGCTCTACAACTTTCGTGAAGAAGTCTAAGCCCGAAAATCACTCTAAGTAGGAGAAAAATGGAGATTTAGAAGGGTCACTAAATCTGCCTGGAAATCAGAATTCGAGAATTTTATCAAACTTTGAACGGTGATAACTCTATTAATACTTGATCGTTTTGGGTGATTCTTGGGTTGAAATCGAAGCTCTCGACCCCCTCTACAACATTCGTGAAGAAACTCAGGCCTAAAGATGACTTCAACATTGAAGAAACAGGCCATGAATAGAGGTACGTGATATGGATAAAAACAAAATGGTGTGATCTTTTTTTTTTTTTTTTTCTCTTCTTCTTTTTAGATTTCTTCTCTGCCTCTCTCTCCCTCTCTCTCAGCCGAATAAATTGAGAATGGTGAAGATGGGTTTGGTTTTGTGGTGGACGTGGAATAATTTAGGGGAAGTAGTGGAGAAAGGTGGGAGAGTGAGATGATATGGGTGAAAGTGATGGAATGTGGGAGGGAAGTGAGAGAGATAGAATCGAGGGAGATAAGGGAGAGGGGATGGGGGCATAATACCATAAACTGTGGGATGATTACTAGTATCTATAATATAGATATAAGATATGCATATATAGTTACAAAGTTGAATTAAAATTTTGCTAAACTAATTTTAGTCACGAAAAAATTAATCTAGGTTCTGATTTAATCTAATTACACTATTAAATAATTAATTGATTACGATAGACTATTTGATTAAAAATGATTTCTTTATTCGAAAAAAAATAGGGCAAAAATCCGGGTTTTTACCGTGTCTGTGTCCAAAATTTGTGTCTTAAAATGCAAAGAAATGATTTCACTACTCCAAAATGGGTAACAAAGCTGCATCTAAACTGGTACAGGAAAGTGCATCAATCAAAGTGCAGCAAAGTGAAGCAATCATTGCAAATCAAACTGAAACTGAAAGTGTATAACACAAAACTTAAACTAAAAGTGCAGATTCAATGCCAAATACAAATTCAGTAGCTATCAAACTAAAGTAAGTTCAACTACTTCAGATTCAACTGTCATTAGCTAAAAAAAAAAAAAAACAGACAACATTCTGGTTCTGCTATTAATAACAAAATTTTAGATTTGTGTGTGTAAGAATGGTGTAGATTCAATTGTCATTAGCTACAAAAATCGTCCATTGCAGCCACCTCATCTCGTTAAGCCTTCATCAATCAAAATTCTGAATTTGTGTGTGGATTGGACTGTGGGGTGATGTCTAGGCTATGTATACAGAGTATGGGGGGATGAAGGGTTTTGTGCATGGTGCTGCTCACATGTGTGTTTTCCGTTTAAAAGTTAACAGAAGTTAGAGAGGAGGATAATATAGACTTGGAGGACTAAGTAAATGTTTTTGATAGTTTGATGACGAAGTAAACAAATGATGTATAATTTGAGGGAGGGATGTTTCCAAAAAAAATTCTTTCAGGAAAAAAACATGTTATATAACTTGAAGAAAAACCACATTTCATATAGACCAACACACAACGGTAAAGGGACAATCATTCAGTGAGTTAAAACATGGGTGACTGCCCTTAACAGTTTAGGGCATACTTTCTTGCATAGAGAGCAACAACAGTTCTTACAAGGAGTAACATTAGGTGACTTAAAGAGCAACTATTATATTTTCTGGAAAAAAAAACTTCCATTGCAATGGGGACAATGGGGGTACAGAATGGTGGATCAAATGTTGGTATTAACATCGAACCTTTTTCTCCCGGGGGGAGCTAATGGACAAGTCTCAATATTGCGCCTTATATTCCTCACTCATACAATGAAAAAAATCAAATTGCTTACAAACAAAGACACATAAACGAAATGAGAGAAGAGAAAAGAGAGAAAATTGAAACACCCTACCCAAAACATTCCTTACCAGATGCGTACGTTTTCCGTTTGAAGGACAAGACCTTGCTTCTTCTTTCGTGGAATGGAAAAAGTACTGTACCATAGAGAGAGATGAAGTCAGAGAGGAAGAAGAGGTGAAGGAGAAAAGGTCGAGAGGAGGAAAGAAGCAGAAGAAACCCTACCTCTTGTTGTCCACCTCCAATCGATCGTCCTATTCACAGCTGTGTGGGAATTGGGGGGAAATGAATGAGAACGATGGATGGGTGGGTTTGAGGTTTAGGGTTTTTCTTGATGAGGGGCTTAATAGTCTTTTCAGCTAACCTTTCCATGTATTGGAAAATACTTTTCTCCTTTCCATATTTACATGAATTTTCTAAAAACTACTCCATTACTTGGGTATTATTTGCCCCTTTATCCACTGATTTGCAATTTTCCCAAGAAGTCTTCTTTTCATGATTCTTTCTCTTGCAGCAGGACCCAAAATACAAAATATAGGTTCTACAAAGTGCAAACTAAAAATTCCGAATTGGAGTTCCTAATAAGTAAAGATATACTATAAAAAATGGAATTTTATATTTTTCCTACATTTTTTGTCTTTTCTTTCCCATGACAGCCTTAATAAATGTCTGAAACACCTAAATGAATGTCTGAAATAATCGAATTTTTTTTTTATTTAGAAAATTGGCTTCTACACTCCCCTTTTTATCACGCACACTCCTTTTTTTTGTCTTTATTTAATTTGGTGTGAATTTACTTTGTTGCCGCTTAATGTGTAAAAAAGTGAACTTATGAAAGGATAAAAAGATAAATTCACATGAATAAAGACACAAAAGGGAGTGTATGTGGTAAAAAGGGAAGTGTAAAAGTCGATTCCTTTTTTTTTTTTTTTAATTTCTAAGAAGATCCACTGTAATAACCAAATAAAAACAAAAAACCCATAAATATTGGTCCCCGCCCAATGAACATAGTACGGTGCCTTTTTTACTTGTGACACTTCTTCAGTACTTGTAATAACCGAAAAACAAACAAGTGACAAAACCCTACTCAAACCATTCGAATTCTTCGAATTTTCGATGAATTCTTCAACACTTCACAACTCAGCTTCCATTGACCTTTTTACAATCCAATCTAATCTCCCCATTGCTACCCGTTAACGGCCCGATATTCCCCATGTTTATCATCGACTGAGCAAAGTTCTGAAAGAAAGCGCTCTGATTGCTGGCAAACGTGGTGACAATGGAAATTGTGGAAGCCCCCGGTGTCGAAAACAACTCCTGATCGGATTGGAGAAGGCCCTGGTTGTTCTGCAGATTGGAGAAGTAGTTGTTGTCGAAGGCGTTCGGGGTGGTGGGATCGAGGTTGGCCAGAGCGGTCCCGCTCCCGTTTTGCGGGCATATTTGCTGCAGCGTGGTCAAGTACGTTGAGTTGAGCGTCGGGTCGGGGTTGCCCGTGTTGTTGAAGTTGTACAGGCGATTGCTGAATAGTCGACATTGGGCACGTCCAAACGTGTGAGCACCTGACACAGGATAAAATCAAGAATAGGTACACGAGATTGGAACAGAAAAACGTACATAGTCCAATTTAAATTTTTTTTTACTTCAAATACATGACGATAAGAGAGAAGATGGATTGATCAACAAGGGTGATTATGTTACAGTGTATTTGGTTTGGTTAGTAGTTTGTATAGGATTGATGATAAAAATGGGTGAATAGTGAAAAATGTATCAAATTACTACTTTGTCCTTCAAAATTTCCTTCTAATTTCTGACTTTAGGGTTTGGAAGTGATAATCGGAGAAGAAGGAATAATTATGGACATGGTTGAGAACGGCCATAATAATCTGCAAGCAGAGCAACTAGTTAGTTCTTGGAATTAAATAGTCTATGTGTCTACCTACCAAATAACCAATTAACTAATTTGGACAATAGTATGGCTAACAAACAGATCCTTATTTTGTTGTTATAAAAGACATTAGGCCCAGTAAGATTCCATATTGGATACAGGAAATTTAAGTCTTTAGGAGCCACATTTCGTAATTAAAAGGAAACTTATGAGTGCTTTCATCTCAAAGTAAGAAGTCCAAGTTCAACCACAAAAATCTGGATATTTTTCCTGCTTGTTCCTAACCTGATTCACCACAGAGGCACCTAGCCCACTAGCAGCTAATTTGACTTAGCTTAAATGGGGTTTTGTTAACTAACATTCAACACATATTTTTTAGATATAAAATGGGAGTACTACTACTGGTGGAATAGTATCGATGAGCAGTCGCAAGTCGATGTGTTATGGAGAGAGTTTGTGGCAGCGTCGAATGAGGGCTTTTGGCCTAGCAAGTATGACGATCATGCACGTTGGTGCACTTGCTAAGCTTAGGTCTAGCGTCCACATTTCGGGAGCATGAAGCCAGAGTTTGAGAAGGCTGCAAAGCGATGGTAGGGCTTGTCTGAGTCTGGAAAATCATATTAAGCTCAATTGACTCTGTCACTTACTTTGTTGGGTATATTTTATTGGACTTACTTAGACACATCATTTACCTGTACGCTCGATTGTTGGTGCTAAACATGGCTTATTTGCAGATTTAGAAAAAAAAGAACCCCAGTAGGCAGTAACATAGACATAATACTGGGGACAATATAACACATCCACAAGTTTAACATAAATAAAGTTACCCCGTCTGTATAACCTTGTTTTTAGACAATTTGGTGGTTCGTAACCTGATATGATATTATCAGAAAGGAAACTAAATTATGCGTTCGAATAAAAGGACAGTACAGCCTACCAGATAATGAAACAAGATCGGTAGAAGTGAGGCCTACGGCAGAGAACTTGGCAGTGATGGAAGTTAAGCTTTCAAAGGGAGATGGAATTGAAGTGTTTGCTCCTGCCTGATTTGCTGTCTTGCTGTCTCTTCTCCCTAATTGTACACTCCATGAAGGACCTCCTGACTGTGAAGAAGATACATGAAAAATGGTTCATTTCATGTAAAGAAATCAGAGGCTTAGGCTCTCTTGGAATGAGATTTTCAAAAAACCCTTTGCAGAACGCTTTTCAGAATCCGTTTCCCATAATTCAACTTTGGCAATGGGTTGTTTATGAAAAACAGAAAACAAAAAAGGCGCAGGCGTAAACAAATTTGGAATAATACCGAGCAAAACATTTAAAAACGTTCATAAATTATTTAGGATGTACCAGAGAAACAGAGACTTCAGCGGCAATGGCAAGAATGTCAGCACACGAGACGACTCCGGGACAAGAATTCTCAAGGGCGGTTTTTATGTTGTCGACTACATTGAATCCCCGAGCAGAGTTAGTATTTGGGGCTGCATCCTTCTCACTTTGTATGGTTCCGTTGTTGTCTATCAGAATCGAAGCATCACATCCCTGCCCCCAAAATAAACACATTCCGTTAATCAACTGTTTATAACACAAACAAAACAAAACAAAACAAAACAAAAAAAATGAGACAGCAAAAATAAAAAAAAAATAAAGAAAGAAAAAGGGTTCTTTTCAGAATCTTGAAATGGTGGTTGCCAAAAAAAATTATGAATGGAAACAGGGTTTTTGTCGATTTTTATTTTTCCTACTTTATATACCGTTATATATTGGTGTGCTATTGGGAATAAAAACTACTACACGACCCGACTACTATTCGTGCCCAAATATTGGATTTAGAATCCTGGATGAAAGAGCATATAAGCTCACATTGACAAAGCAATCGTGGAAATGAAGTCGAACGAGGCTTGCACCGATACGTGGATCAGACTGCAAAGCCTGCTGAACAACCCCGGTCACGATGCTGGAAACATTCGGACACGTGGTTGAATAAAACGTAGAACTCAGCTGAGCATTCGACTCGTGGACCAGCACCAGTACCGCTACAAGTATGCTACTTGCCACAGCAAAAGAAAAAGAAGAGAGCAACACCATTGTCGTTCAGAATAGAACAACTAATTCCAGGATTCTCTCTCTATCCTGTGCATATGTCAAGAAACTCATAGGTTGTATTTATAGACAAAGCTCTCATGTCATGCCAGATTGGAAAGTATGCTTTACATCTAGGTTAAGGTAATTGTTCAGTACCATGTCCATGTCAAGGAGACAAGGAGTATGGAAGTCAGCAAAGTGAAAGCATAATAGTTTGGCAATGGTCTTTCGTATTTTGGCTCCACATGCATGAACTCTGTTCTCACGGAGAAGATTGCGAAATCCCAAGGGCGTATCGATAAAATAATAGAATTACCCCTCATCTCAACGTATTCTAGCTTTGATTCAAGATTAGTTGGTGATCCATGTGGGCTCGGTGCAGAAAATAGATTCTACGGTATAATATATCATCCTTGCCAAACTGATAGTGACCTGGTAGTTACGGGTTTGAGTTGCGGAAACAGCTTCTCCGCTTGCTGGTTAGAGTTCCGTACATTCAATCCTTTCCCCTTTCTTGAGACCCTGCAGTAGCGGAACCCTCGTACGTACATTTCGTAGCCCAGCTTCCTTGAGTTGGCAATCAACAATTTAATTGTTACTATCTTGTTACAGGGATAAAATCAAGATTTAGCCAAATCTGAGGTGGTATACTAATGAAAAACCCTGACATTAATAATTTAGTTAACATTGAATTCGATGATGAGTTGAATTACCTCTTCTCACTACCAAACTCTAATGAAATATGTAAATAGTTTGGAATTGTATTCTAGCCCTTGTTCTAATTTGTTCCCTAATTGACTTACTAAGCGAAATAAGTACTTATTTTTTAAATTAAAAATGATTTATTGTAAGAGAATGACATATCTTGTAAAGTGAAAAAATAAGTATTTAAAAAATAAGAAACTTAACATAATGAGACCTGAAGCGGTAGGAGAATACAAGCAGAGTTACATGAAATTAGAAACAACTCCACGATCAGTATAAGCCCAACCCAATTATTAGCTCGGATAAACAATACCAAACAACTTCACAATCACTGTTAGTCCAATTCAACAAGAAGCCTCATTACGGGAATAAATAATTTCAACAAATACAAAGAGAAGAACAACTACAGGTAGGTGGAGAGATTCGAACTCCAGAGTCTTGTCGAACTCAGCAGCCTCAATTGGTTACAACTTACATAATAGGTTTAAGTTAGCCTACCAATAGGATTGGCCAATTGTACTCAACCCTCCTTGTGAATCTTCAAACTATTATTACTACTCCGCAATCACCGGATTCTGGATATGTGGGTCATCACACTATTTGGGGGACAATAATACTGATTGTTCCTCTCAAGTGCTTGATGAACTTCTATGCTACTCCCTCAAACATGGACCCTGCTCTTCTAGTTTTTGGATGCGTCATTCTTTGCATCTTGGGCTAATTTCTACAAGTCATCTTACACCAATTTCGCACTCCCGTTTTGAGGTGTGGCTGTCCCAAAAAACGATGGCACATGAATTCAAGCCTCAGATAAGACGAAGCAAACCCTTACGTTTGAAGCTTTGACCACCAGACCAACCCTTGCGTCGGTCCAGTGTTTGTTGCACAAGAATAGTCCACAAAGGTATAGGCCATATGTACAAAAAGCAGTTACCCAGCACCTGTCAAAGATGGATTTAGGCCAAAAATCCATCTTTTGACCCAATTGCTGGCACCTCTTTTTTAGTATTCGTCTTCCATTTCTATGCAAAAAGCTACCTGCTACCAATCGAAAATCTGTTAACTATGACATTACCAGAATTAATTACGGAAATTAATTGACGGTGTATGTGTGTTGGTGAGAGTGGTTGCTCTTTGCAACAAACTTTGAATACCGGCTTGTTTGACCATATTTAGGATTAGGATGTATGTGATTCATATCCTTCTCTTTCCGTTCTTTATTGTTGTTTTTTTTTTTTTTTTGGCTCAGCAATGCTTTTTCTGTTATTTTCAATCCCTCTGATTAAGATTGTAAGAGAAACTTTTCACGGAACTTTCCGTGAATAGTTGTTTACGAAGGTAAATCTCGAGCGTCCAAGGTGTTTTGTACGGTTCGGATTTAAATAAAACTTTCCGGGAGTTTACTCTTTCCTGGAAAAATTTCATTTAAATCCGAACACTCTAAACCAAATTTGCGCAATTCGGTGAATAAGTCTATCTCATGTTTTAATTGTACATAGGAAACTAGAAAGTGCGCGCTAAAAGTGCAAACACACATACTCCCATCTATTGACATGCATTATTATTGTGAACAGGAACAGAGGAAAAGTGCATTCAGATCCCTAACTACCTTTTTGGTTGTGTAGTGGGCCGAATCCGACAGGAGGTGGGCCTAACATTCCTGAGAGCCCATTGAACTGGGGCTCACACTGCACCTGGGCTGGATGCTTGGCCCATCGTCTCCTGAAGCCCGTTTAGTAAAACCCAGTGTGGGAGATCCCCGGCCAGGCCGAGAGTTTAGACCGGCCAATGAAGATGACTCAGACTATATGTGGCCTCTTGGTGCCACGTAACGCTTACGTGTGTTCGGCCATGTGCCCGCCAAGCATCACCCAGGACGTCACCTACGAGAAACAGTTACGGGTGATTTCACGGGGCTCGTGCCTAGCATGACTTACTTGGGGTCGGGGAGCAAGTAAGCTCACTTTATAAAACCTAAGGGATAAACCCTAACGAGGTACGCCATTTCTATATCTGAGATCTGATCTACTTGCTCCTTTCTCTCCCAGTGTCTTGTCTGGTTCGGATTCAAATATGAGTTTTTTTGGGTTTGGTTTTTGGAATAATGAGTGGAGAGAAATTAGGGTAATAATTGGAGATATGATTAATATGTGGAGAGAGATAGAAAGAAATGAGAGTAATGATTGGAAATAGGTTTAATAAGTGGAGAGAGAAATAAGAGCAATAATTGAAAGTAGGAATAATGAGTGTTTTTTGAGTTGGAATTTTTTCCCCAAGTTTGAATCCAAACAAGGCAAACAAGTTTGGTAGCCTAGCGGTAGGGAGGGCCTGCTGCAAACCTTTGGTCTCGAGTTTGAGCCCCACTCTTAGCTATTTTTACGTATATGCACAATATTCGAGATCGGGAACGGAACCGAAAATTTTATTTTCAATTCCATCAAACCAGACCGGACTGGTTCTATCACAAAACCGAAAAAAATATCCGGTTCAGTCCAGTTTACCATTTAAATTAACCACCCCTAGATCTCAAGCTTTCAAGTCTGATTTTAAGCTCCTGAAATTTCGAGCTATTTAGCCTGAGCTTAAGCTTGTGACATTCCAGAATGACACAAATTGGGAAAAAAGAAGAAGAAGGTATCTAGACTTGCAAAAAAGTATTGAATGTACCCGTGATTGGTGGAAAGATGTGTAAGAGAAGATCTCACATATATTTATTAATTTACCCCATCTTTGCAATATTTTACTGAATCATTCCTTGTTCACAAGTCTATCAAGCCAAACACCTATATGTTTGATTTGGCTTGAATTTTTAAACAAACAATAAATAGTGATTGAGTTTGACTTATACTTTGTTTGAACGAGTTTTTGGTGCTAGAGCTACCCAATACTATCTCTGTCCCATAAAGATTGTTCGGTCTGCAAAACAAAGACTTACATAATAGTGTGTTGTGCCCAAAAAAATCAATCTTCTTGCCTCTAGGTATTAAATATCGATGAGTTTTCTTAGTGTACCAAAAAAAAAAAAAAAATTTGAACTTTTTGTTATAAAAATGCATTGTTTTTTAAGTGATTGAGCTTGACTTATACAGTACCTAGCTAAGGCTCAGTTTGAATGATAGGAATTTTGAGGAGGAATGAGAATGTGACACCATATTTTCATGATTCCGACGTTTGGAAGGAACAAGAATAAGAATATGATGCCACACTCTTAGAATTCCCATGTTTGGGAGAGACAGGAATAGAATTGTGATTTCTGACGACACTTTCGATTAGGAATCACATTACCAGATTGAGTGGGAATCTGATCTCTCCCATACCCCATGGGAATCTTAGATTCCTGGCTAAATCAATAAAAAAAGAAAATATTGACTTTGATAAATTTCCAAAAAAATTGATTCCTGCATAAGATTACTGGATTAATCCAAATACTGGAATGAAATTACTTCAGGTATTGTATTCTTAGTAATCATATATTCATATTCACACTCAATTTCCAAGTAATCACATTCCAATTCCTACTGAAGATTCCAGTCATTCAAAATGAGCCCAAGGGGTTAATGCGGTGATTTTGGTGAAGGCTTGTGATGTACCAAGTTCAGAGTTTATTTCCTCCTAAAAGTCTTACATTTGAAACCTCCCATGCTATCAATCTTATGTGCCACTCTATATGGGGTTTTGACACGATGTTATATATTAATCTGATTCTCTGCTAATGACGGTAGAAATAAATTGTCAAAGATTAATTGATATGTGCGTAAGCTAACCCAACCCTGAGTTATCAAAAGAAATATGTAAACGTATAGAAGAGTATATATATGTTTACGGTATGATGGCATATTGATGATGGGGATGCAAATTAAAATTTAGGTCAATAAAATTCCCAAGTTACCAATTGGTCATGGTACGTATATGATTTTTTGGGTATTGCATAAGCAAATATGTAATACCATCAGCAGGCTTTGAGGTCTTCTTAAGCCACCAAAAGTCATTTTATAACCAGTCAGTCAACCCATTGGAACTGTTCGTGAATATGCTGGCCACCAAAAGTCATTTTAGAACCAGTCAACCCATTGGAACTGTTCGTGAATAAGCAAAAGGGGAATTTGCACTTACACCCCCTGTACTTACACGGTTTGGCAGATACACCCCTCGTACTTTAAATTTAGGCACTTACACCCCTTGTACTGTGCAGTACCGTTAAATTGGATGGAAAAGTGAGTGGCGGGAGTTTTCCCTCCAAAATGACTGAAAAAAATGCCTAAAATACCCCTAGAAGCCATTGTGAGCAAGGCGGAGTCGGGATTCGGAGGTGGGGGTGGCACCGTTCAATGAAAATCTAATTACACGTTATGCGAAAAAATATGAAAAACAAATTAATTGTGAAGTCGTATAATTAGGTTATGTCGTGGACTTTTTTACAGTATTTGTATAAAGTATTAACTTTTTTGTGGGAAAATTTTAATTTCCAAATGGGTTACGTTCGTTTTCAATTTGTGGGAAAAAAATTACAAATCTTGTTAATAAAACCTTGTGCCACAAGAGAGAGTGTGTGTGTGTCTGTTTTTGAAAAAAGAAAGCACATCGGGTGCCAGGGGTTTCGATTCTTACGAACCGTGGCGCAAGGCACCAGGCAACAGAACACTTTGCCACTCTACCAAGATACTTCTTCTAACCGATTAAAAAATGGATTATATCTTTGAATCGGTAATAAATTTTTCATATCGAATATGAATCTTGTTTGATAGATCTCGATTAGTTCTATAATACAATATTTTCAAAATCACGTAAAACATTATAAATTGGAAGATATAATCGATTGAAAAATAGCACGTACTCCAAAAAAATTATTAAATCCGGACAAAGGGAGTACTATTCATGTACAATTCTTCAAATTTTTTTTATTTAACCTTATTATGTGTAATTGTTTTTTTTTTTTTTTTGATATTTTTGAAACCGAAGGTGGCACGTGCCACCTCGCCCACATACTAGCTCCGCCCCAAAATAGATAATCCGAGCCCTCCAAATGGATAATTCGAGCCCCACACGGATAATCCGAGCCGTTCAATAATTTTAAAAAAAATAACCGAGTGGGATTCGTGAGAAATCACCCAAAAGCGGGCACTTACACGTATCGGACGGGGGTCATTTTGGAGGGAAAACTCCCGTCACTCACTTTTCCATCCAATTTAACGGTACTGCACAGTACAAGGGGTGTAAGTGCCTAAATTTAAAGTACGAGGGGTGTATCTGCAAAACCGTTTAAGTACATGGGGTGTAAGTGCAAATTCCTTTGCAGAGTGGATTGTGTAATGACCCGTTCAAAAGATTAATCATAAGTTATATAGTAACAGGTGGGCGAATCGTTATAATCCACTTATAACCTTTCAAATTCTCCGATGTGGGATGTAACAGATTGAGTGTTCGACTTAAGAAGGAAAAGAATTAAAAAAACAACCACCATTAAATAAACAAAGTGAAAAAAAGAGATCAGCTTACTTAGATTACCTAAATTAAGATCCCAAGAATCAAGTATCTAGTTGATCTTAATGGAACTCTACCTCTGGTAAATAAAAGAAAAAAGAAATACCACTGCAAAAATTTAGGGAGAAAATTTACCCCTACATTTCTTCAAAAAATGTGATGAGAAGTTGTTTTGTTTGATACGAATCATGCTAATCATAAAGCACTTTAATCAAAGTAACATTTTGATTTCAATTTGTTGATGTAATTCAAGTTAAATGAACAACGTAACCTTGATTATTTCTTCTTCCTTTTTTTTTTCGGACTTGTATGTCTTATAATTTTTTATCGCTTAATATATAATAAATGGACTACAAAGCCCGAGGTCCGGCCGTGTCTGGTATATATACAATGAAGAGATTTTTGACCCTGCAAGGTAAGATACACCTAATATGTACTCTAGCTCACACACTATTGTGCCTTTTACTTCTTTCACAAATCCCTACTTGTTAAGGTATTCTGATTAACAAAACAAGAAGTAACAAATATACAAGGCTGTAGGGTCGGGGGTTTGTTCTCTTATTGTTAGATTTAGGTTTTTTTTTTTTTTTTTTTTGGTTTTTTTGGTTTTAGCTAGGCTTGTCCCAATAGGTGTCTTGGGCTTCGGCTCATTAGGTGTGGACTTTGTCCCTTTTGGTTTCCTTGATTGGTATCTTGCAAATCGAGAGTTTGGATCTCGAACTGGGCATAGAATTTTTCTTAACTTTGTTAGAAATTTGATGTTGTTCTCCTTATTCGTACTGGTCTTTGTAACAATTTCAAATATTAATGATTTTTTTTTTTTTTTTGCCGTTTGAAATGGAAAACAAATATATTAGGCATTCACCCGAAATTTCATTGCTTCTTGTTTTGCTAACCGGAAAAGAAGAATCTAACAAACTTGATTAATTGATTTTTAATTTTTCTTCCTTGATAAGTACTTCAAGGTCTAAACACATGATCAATGTGTAAATGTATCCTTCTCTTTAACGATTTTGTTTTAACTCCTTGATTATATTCAGAAAAGTGACATTGCCCTTTGGTGGACAATGCTTAATCGCCATTTTCACCACCCATTCCAAACGATCAATTAAGTGAGTACTTGAACTAATATTTATCCATTTGTTCGTTTCACCATTTAGTTTTAGTTTATATTTTCTTCCATTTGAAGTCGGTATTGTATGATGATTGGAGCTAGCATATACCCGAAAAATTATCGGGCCGGACATCGAAAATCTCTTCTTCTTTGTTTCCCTTTGATTCTTTGTCATCGAAAATCTACGAAAAATGCAAGTTGATCAGAAACGTTTAGTAGTAGTTCATTTTCTTTGTCACATCATTGACTTATATTATTACAATAGGAAAATGCAAGTTTCTTTTTTTTGGTCAGGCGATATGAATCAACGGGGGTTAGTGGGGGGTGTTAGTATTAGCGCGGAGGTCCAGAGGCTATCCATAACCCTAACCCGCAAAGGGCCTGCCCCTGTGGGGCTCGAACCCAAGACAAGTTGATCTGTTGAAAAGTTCTCCATTAATTGCCAAAAATATCTCATTTTCTTCAATATGCTTAATTAATTAGGAGTGTGATAAGCCAAGTTGCCCTGAGTAAGGAGTTGTTTGATAACCTAAATTCAGCACTTAAAACTGAATCAATTAAGTAATAAGTGATTCAGTAGGTTTGATAACCACATTTTACCTTACTTAACAAATTAAGTACTATTTAAAATGTAGGCTAAAAAGTTGAAAAAAATTAAGTAGCTTTGAACTACTTAATTCTGGTTGAATTTTTGTGTATTTGCATTCAACCACCATACCACCACAACCACCACCACTCCTACAACCACTCCATCACCACCACCACCACCACCACCATTCTACCACCACCACTTCACCACCATAACCATCAATCCACCACCACCACTATCACGCCGTCGCCTCCATTGCACAACTACCACCACCACCACCACTACTACTCCACCACTCTAGCCCACCACCACACCGCCACCACCACTACCACGCCGTCGCTACCATCACCACAACGCCACCATTGCATAACCGGCCACCACTCACTTCCACCATTACACCCCCATCACTCCACCGTCACCCCACCAGTACACCACCACCGCCACCACACCAACACCACCACCACTCCCACTCCATCCCCACCCTCACCACTCCACCTCCACCATCACCACCACCACCCCCTCGCTCCATCACCACCAAACCGCCGCCACCACCACAATCACCACTCCACCATTACCATAAGTACATTGTGATCATTAGTAATTTAAGAGAGAATCGAAACTAAAATTAATTCATCATTTTTTTAATTCAGTGTTAATATACTTATCAAACTGCTTTTCAGCTTAAAAAATTCAGCATTCAGCTTTCAGTACTTAATTTTTCAGTTTTTAGTTTCAGTTTCAGTTTTAGTTTTATCAAACAGCCCCTAAATGACAGACGACTTGAACATTTAACAACTTGGAAAAAGAGATCTATCTGGCTTTTCTTATTATTCCAATCCAACCAATCTCATAAGAAACTAAATCTACGTCAAGTTTGAACAATTTATTTTCTTTTCTTTTTTTTTGTCAAACGGAATAGGAACAATTTATTTTCTTTTGTTACACATATAATCTTACTGCGCTGAGTAGAACTCAACAAATTAACTTCAATATGTATGCCCGCTTTACACAAATGGAGACCAGATTGCCGAGACAAGGGTAATTGTCAGCAAATGTAGGCTTTTGGCATGAAAAAATTGGACGGGGGGACTCTGCTGTCCATGGGAGGCAGCAGCCCCTACCCACACCCTCAAAACGGCTGAGTTTTGGAGGAAAATCCCTCACTCTCTTTATTTGCGATCCTATGGAGCAAAAATGCAATTATGAGAGTTTTAGAAATAAAATTGAACTATGTGTTTTTGGAATAATATGACTAGAATAATAAAATCTTCGCACCGGTTTAAACGGATTGAAAATTGGAGCACTTAATTTTTTAACCATATTTTGTATGTATAAGAGTTTAAAAAAATTAAGTGCTCCAATTTTTAATCCGTTTGAACAAGTGCAATGATTTTATTATTCTGATCATATTATTTTAAAGGTTCATAACTAACTTTTGTCTCTAGGGCTCTCATAATTACATATCTGCTCCACATGGTCCTAAATAAAGAGCAGATACTTAATTATGAGAGACTTGAAGACAAAAATTAATTATGACCCTTTAGACTAATATGATCATAATAATAAGATCTTTACACAGGTTTAAACAGATTTAAAATTAGAGCACTTAATTTTTTAACCATATTTTTTAATATATAAACAATCTCAAAAAAATTAAGTGCTCTAATTTTCAATTCGTTTGAACCGGTGTGAAGACCATATTATTCTGATCATATTATTCTTAAGAGACATGATTAAATTTTGTCTTTAGGGCTCTTATAATCACATTTCTGTTCCATATGATCACAAATAGAGAGGATAAAGGCAATTTTTTACAAAACGCTGCCGTTGAAGGGTGTGGGTAGGGGCTGCTGCCTCCCATGGACAGCAGAGCGCCCGCGTCCGAAAAAGTTATATGCGTGCGAGGTAGATGTGGACTTTTTCTATTTTCAAAGATTAATAAAATTTCTTTTGCCTTTCAAAAAAAAAAGATTTGGACCTTTTTGGCGGGTAATGTTGTTGGGAAAAGTAAGGCACGCACGAGATAAATTTTCTCCGAGAGGGGCAAAACATTTTGTCGACAGATGTTGTTTTCGGCGACGATTGTGCTTTGATAATAGTTAAATCTTTCAGCGACGACTTCACTATGTCGGCAATAGTCTTATAGCGGCATTTCTGCCAACACATTGTGCGTCAGCGAAGGTAAAATATTTATCGGCGCGCTGTGCAAGTCGGAATAGTTTGTATTCAAATATCATATATAGTTATTATTTGTCCATTTCAACATATGAATATGTAGGCATAGTGGTTAACTATCCTGTTCATTAGTGGAAGGGTACAAATTCCTTAATAACGAATATTACAACCCATTTGTATAGTGTACATGTATCTAATATAACTGAAAAAGACCTATTACACACGAGTGAGAAAAATTACACATCAAAATCAGATGAAGGACATGCAATCGACAAATCGATTAGACAATCAGATGTCAGATAAGCGCATACAGGGTATCGATTTATAGTTGTCACGTACGTAGTTCTAATATTGACACGCCTTCCTACATAAACGACGTCACAGAGTACTGCGTACACGGAAAATATCTCATGCAATTAGATGGCTGAAAAACCAATTACAGTGTAGAAATCGATGGAAAGATTGCAAAAAAAATTGCAACAGTGATCAATGAAACAAAAACTACAAAAAAGCAAACCAACAAGCATCGAATTAAACTCCTATCTGCAGGGACAGATTTTGTTTTTTAATTTATTTTGTTGAATGTGGTTTACTTACTATTCTGGATCACCTATTAATCGTTTAAAGGCTAACAATCAGTTTAATTGTTGTTTACACCATTTATTAACACTACATCAGATGATGACACGTGTCATGATTAGTGGTTAATTTGGCTTAATATAGCAGTTTAGCCTTCTTTCAAAAGCAGTTACAGACGAAATTAATAAAATGGACTAAGTTAACTAGTCGATTGTATTCTTAACCATTCGTTACACGTGGCAGACGATTGTGAAGTGTATTCGATTACAATAAGATGCAAAATAGTTAGTTTAACTACCCAATCCAGAGTTTGAAGGGGGAACTGCCCAAATTTAAATCAAGGGAGGGAAAGTACTCAGATTCAAATTCAAGATGAGAAGATGGCCTATAAATAGAAGAATCGAAGAAGTTTACAAGGACACCCAATCGCCCAACGGCTTATCTTTTTTTTATCTTTTCTAGGAGTAGTTATAACTTGTAATCGTTCACTCGACTACTAGTTGATTGTACTTCTATCTTGAAGATTAATAAAGTTCATTTATTATTCTTCTTCCATATTTCACTCACTTCATTGTTTGCTTCCAAAAAAGTCCTGAAAACGGTAAGAAACCAAACTCCACTTTCCACATCCACATTCCAGCACTTGTTTTGCTATTCTCCGTTGATTTCAATCAATCGAGAAATTTGGTTAACACTTGTAGAATTAAAATAAAGGAAATATTAAATCTACGCTGAATAATTATGGGCCGATCTTGCGACTGGGCGAAAAGGGGTGCCTAACACCTTCCCCTCATTGTACTTTTGGCTTTCATACTCGGAATCTCTACTAGTTTTTCTTAGTTTTAATAAACTAAGTGGCGACCCCATTCAGTGGTACTCATTATCGTGTGGCGATATTCCCAGCTATAAGAATATCCACGATTTTGAGTTTATGAAAAGGAAATATGTAGCGAGGATATTTGACAAACAAACCACTTAGCAAGCCAAACATCGAATCCAATAGTCAAATGAACAACAATTCAACGCCAAATAGTCCCATAAGCGCCTAATCGAACTCCAAAACAAATCCATAAACGTCAATTCGCCACCATCTCCACAAACACCCTGTAAGAACTGGTCAAAATCATGACTAGTCTCCTCAAGGTTCAAAATAGAGCCCAAAATATTCATGAGAATAAAATGTGTTGGAGAGGTAAAGAATGGTTAGTTTTTAGAATGGGGGAATGGATGATTGATTTGCAGGGGTCGAGGAGGAAGCATAAATCGCGACCGAGCCCGTGTCATCAGGGCTGCCTACGTATCTCGGTATGTAGGGAATCAGGTCAAACGTAGTTCCATCTTTTCTGAGGGAGATGGCCTCTCCCTCTCTTTCTGCAAATCTGTCTTTTTTCTCTAGAGGAGATGGCTCTCTCTCTCTCTCTATAAATTTGTCTGTCTCATCTTTCTCTCTGTCTATCTCTATGTATCTCTCTATCTCTAGCTCTTTGTGTGTGTCCCTCTATCTGGAAATGAATACCAACACTGGTTTTTATAGGCAAGGACTAAAGCCCCTGTTGGACCCATCATGTCGCGGATCCTGCCCGTTTGCGGCTTTGTCTATTTGTGGCCCTACTGCGGCCCTGTTTGTGCGCAACCCGTTTGCATCCATGTCTGTGCGCGACCCTGTTGCGGTCTTGCTTGTCTGCAGCCCCGTCTGCGCGTGGCCTTGTAGCGACCCTGTTTGTGCGCGGCCTTGCCTGTCTGCGGAAGAGACAAAGGCATCGCGTCTTTGTCCTTTTTATGTAAAATGTAGGCAGGTTTTCCTAGATGGATTGGGTGAGGTCAGTCCGAGGAGGATGTTCTCTCTTTGATCAGTACCCACCACCCCCTCTTCTAGGAAAAGTCCAGTGTGAAAATCAGAGGGAATGTCGGGTATTTATAGACACCTAGGTCTGAGTTGGTTCCCAAGACAGCCCAATAATATCCCGACACGTGTTTCTGCCGTTCTCTAGGTCGTGAGAATGGCATCACCTCGCGCGCACTAGCGCCCGTTCTTTTCCCTCTGTGTTCGCGGGCCTGTCGCGGTCCTTTCTGTCCGCAGGCCTATCGCGACCCTATCACAGGCCTGCTTGTCCGCACGCCCTGGCTCGACCCTTTTTGTTGTGAGTGCAGCGAGGTTGCCTGGTCGTGAGTCTGTTTTGCTCAAGCCTTCTTGTTGTCGAAAGTCGTCTATGTGTCACTCATCTATAGGTGACATATGTCTTCTTTTGATAAGGTGGTCAAAGCTCTGACCTGATCAACTAAAGTAATTTTGGCCTTTCCCATAATAGCCCCCTAACTGATAAAATTGTCTAAGTCACACACTTCTATCAAGCATAAACAAGTGAATCTTATTTGCATTTTCTTTGAGCATCAGCGTTGGGCCGGTAACCGCTTGTATAAGCTTGGAGGCTCTATCTGGAATAACTCAGCTCTTGGCTCGCGACTTTAGTTGGCATGTTAGTTCTCATTCTTTCTGCTCGAAACTCAGGTATGGGCATCTCGCGCTACTCGCCTTAGTCTGCGACCCCGTCAGTCTGCAGCTCTGTCGTGACCCTATTTGTCCACGGGCCTGCTGCGTCCCTGTCACAAGCCTGTCTACGCGCGGCCTTGTCGCAGCCCTATACGCACTCTGACACCTGTTTAGGCCACTTCGCGCTAACTCTGTGTAGAGATCCGTAAATTTCTCTTATAATTTTAATGTGCTATAAAGGGATAAATGATAGTTTAACGTGGAAACTATGGTTGTGGGTTAATGTGCAAGGATGTGGGAAATGTGGGTGTTAGTGCAATATAGTGCATGTGTGTGCCTAGGGGAAAATATTTCTCATTTTCCGATCTCTCTCCATCTCTCGACTCTCTTGCTCTCTCTCCGCCTCTCTTACCCAATCACCTAAAACCCATACTAATCAACTCCCAAACCATCTTCTACTTGCGTATTGGGGCTCATATCGCGTTGGATATAGCTCGGTTTGGTGTATTTTGTTCAGTTTGGATCTTGGAAGCTAGAACTTGTTCAATCTCTTTGGTTTCGACTTGGATACTCGAGGTAGAGAATTCTACATTTCTTTACATGTTTTACGAGTGATTGGTGCTTGAAATCGTGCTTATAATGTTGTATTTGGGTTTTGATTGAAATCTGTCAAACTGTGAGAATCATCTGAAATTTCCAGGTTTCTACCGCTAGAACTTCTTCCCTACTGGTAGAACTAGCCTTCTACCGGTAGAAAACGTGTGTGCCCGAATTGTGTCCCTTCTACCTTTATTTTGTACCGGGAGGCCCCTTCTTCTACCGGTAGAAATCCCAAAATTTCCTCTTCTACCGGTAGGCCTTGTTCACCTACATCTTCTAAATCACTTATTGGGGTTTCTTATTGACTTTAATGAGCTTATTTATGCTTTCTTTCAAGTGTTTGGAGAACATTAGTTGAGTTAAGAAATGAGAAATGTAAGTTATTGCAAGTTGGAATATGAACGATACACTTCAGCATATGAACGACGCGTGAACACTTAGGGCCCATCGACGGGTGGATGCTTGGCAAGGGATATTGGGATCCCACAATTGGCCGGGCATGAGTTAACGCTCATAATGAACACACTCAAGACCTGACCTACAAGGTGGGTGTTTAGCAGGGGATATCAAGATCCCATAATTGGCCCAGTAGGAGCTTCGGCTCAGACACACAAAGGATACGAGATGTTGAAATACGAATTGAATGAACATGACTTATGAGTATGACGAAAGGAAGGATTGGTGATAGTTGGATACTTTAATCATGATAGTTATGCTTACCTCCTTTGTCATTTAGTTTATATAGTTCATTCTTCTATATTGTTCATTTGCATATAGAGTTTGCATAGACTTTCCTACTGGGGTAGTATAGCTCAAACTTTACATCATTTTCAGGTGCTAACCCGGGATAGTAACTTGCATGCCTGGAGTGCTTGGATTGTGGGCATTACTTTTGAAAGCTAACCAAAGGAGTTACTTATTTATCTTTGTAAATTTTTTTTGAAAGATGCATTTGTAACTTAAGTTATAATTCTTTTGACTAAGGAATATTTGTAAACTCTTAACTCTCTTGACACTTGATACTTATGTCACTTTGGGGCCGTTGAACCGATGATGTAATATTTTGGAATCTAATGGACTTGAAAGTATGATTATGGGAATTGAAATACATTAATCTTTTGGGTATCGTATGGAATATTGCGAGGTCTTATTTGTGGAATTTTTTTATATTTATGTTAAAAATCGAGGGTGTGATACTCTGGCACCTATTAGGTGGATCTCGCGCTGCTCGCTCTTTTAGCAGGACTCGTGCTAACTATGGTACCCGTTCGGTGAATTTCGCGCTACTCACCCTTGCACAGGACCTGTGCTAACTCTGGCACGTGTTCGGTGCATCTAGCGCCCCTCGCCCTTGAACAGGACTTGTGCTAACTTTGGAACCTATTCGGTGCAGCTTGCACCCCTCGACCTTGAACAGGACTCGCGCTAACTCTGGCACCTATTCGGTGCATTTCACGTCCCTCGCCCTTGAACAGGACTCGCACTAACTCTGGTGTCTTTTCGGGTAATGGGATATTCTCCCCCTTGGACACATAAATGGGTATGAGGTAGGGGCTGCAAAAGCCCTGGCGGGCCTACCGCGGCCCTGTCTACGGGTTGATTCTTGTAGCATGTTCGCTGCTCCTACGGCCATATTAACTTCGCGAGGGCTTGATCGACAACGAGTTCTTCTCTGTAGTGGTCTCTCTATGATTGAATTGAGGATATTCAATGGGTTAAAGCCCTTTTATCAGCTTTGAAGAGAAAAGTTCTCTATAGCTGCTTTCATAAAGTAGCTCCAGCGGATTTAGTACTCTTCGGATCTCTTTGTTTTCTTTTTAGCCCCCCAACAGTGCTATAGATCAACGAAGTAGTGTGGTCATCGTAGCTAGGTTCTTATCCTTTATATTTATAAGTAATTCTTGCAAACAGCTCTGAAGCTAAACATCCAACCAATCTACCTCCCCAGTAGAGTTGCCTAAGTAGGAACCGATCCCATAATCATGACTAGTCTCCTTGGGGTTCAAAATAGAGCCCAAAATATTCACGAGAATAAAATATACTGGAGAGTTAAAGAATGGTTAGTATTTAGAATGGGGAAATGGATGTTTGATTTGGAGGGGTCGAGGAGGAAGCATAAATCGCGACCGAGCCCAAGTCATCAAGGCTTCCCACGTATCCCAGAATGCAAGGAATCAAGTCAAACATAGTTCCATCTTTTATGAGGGAGATGGTCTCTCCCCCTCTCTGCAAATCTGTCTTCTCTCTCTTTCTAAAAATTTGTCTGTCTCATCTTTCTCTCTGTCTGTCTTTATCTCTCTCTGTGTTCTCTGTCTTTGTATCTTTGTGTATCTCTCTGTCTCTGGCTCTCTCTGTGTGTGTCTCTGTTTAGAAATGAATACCTGCACTGGTTTTAATAGGCAGGGACCAAAGCCCCTGCTAGACTCATCATGTCGCGGATCCTGCCTATTTATGGCCCTTTTTGTGCTGGGCCTTGCCTGTCTACGGCCCTGTCTGTGTGCGACCTTATTGTGGCTCTACTTGTCTGCGCGTGGCCCTATTTGTGAGCAGCCTTATCGCGGCCTGTCTATCTGCGGAAGAGACAAAGGCAATGCTTATGTCGAAACCTTGCCTTCAAATATAAGGGCTAGGTCGTCAGTAGCATAATATCCGGAAGTCCGGGATCGTACCCACAGAGAATCGAATATAGTTTAATTGGAATTGTAGGTTTTATATGGTAGGATTTCGGCGTTTAAGACGGCCAACTTGGTTTTGCTTTAAACTGAAATACTAAAACAAAGACTAGAAATGTGATTTATGAACTAAAAGAGGCAAGTCTAGGGATCATCTATCCTTTAACCAAGGCCGTTATCGGTTCTCGAATATAACTCAAGTGAGAGTCACGATCGCGTCACACTCGGAAGATTTAGCTTTAAAAGACTACGTCTATCAAAAGATGTGATTTACCGGAACTAAACCAACCTATTTTTGCTAATGTATCTAACATGTAAGAGGCCACAAGTTCTCAATATGTCGCTTGCCAAGACCGCTTGACTAAACTTCATACTAAGGAGTTAACACCTCTCGCTTAGACCAAAATGGCTAGGTTAATCCAATTCCCAAAACCATGATTTTAAGCCCTAAGGTTTGAGAACCAAATAACTACCTAAGTCATTGGGAAATAGTAGCCCAAGACTTAGCCAAGAGACTACTCACACATATTGAAAAGACTAGAAATTATGCTAAGTAATGAAAACATGATTAACCGATAAAAACGGAAATAAATTTGAAATTAATAAGAATCTAAGCCGTAGTTACAATATTAATAAACGAGAAATTAACATAACACAAAATACTTACTTGAGTTCTTGAAGGAAATGACATAAAAACCTTGAAAGACTAACAATTGAGTCCTAGGAAATGAAAAAAGACTTAGGCCTAAAAAAAGACTAGAAATGACCATCCATCCATACAAGGCATACAAACCTATTTATAGGGCTTGCAAAATATCCCTTACAAAGGACCAAAATGTCCTCAAAATATCCCAAAAACATTCCACAAGTGGAAACTTTCCATAAATGGAAGGTTGAAAAAGTAGCAAAAATGTGCACAGATTCTGCAACATGAACCGGTACAGCCAAAACCCCGTACAGGTACAAGCTTGAAAAGTCTGCCAAAAACAATGTTATGAACAATATGAACCGGTACAGCCAAAACCCCGTACCGATACAAGCTTGCTAGATAGATTTTTGGGCAAATTCGCGGGCTCGCTCCAGACACTCCTGAACTCGGATTTGGGTGTTCTTTGGACCGTTGGAAAGCTCGTCGAGTCTAATTTCTAACCCAAGTGGTTTGGATCAAAAGTACTTTGTACATCAAAAGTTATGATGATTCTACCCTCAGCTAGTCGGAAGATGAGTAGCTTTGGTAAAATCCTCACTTCTTCTTCAATTCCCTTGACCCTTGGTCGACCCGAGCAGCCTCCAAACCATCGTTTCATGACTCTTCGGGTATCACAACGGGGTGGCATGTGGCCTTGAGTACTTGGTTGCACCCGGCGCATTCCTTGGCATTCAAACGCGCCTTATTTATGCGAATTATCTGAAATACACAAAAAACTACCTTACGTGCAATATCGCTATAAAAGCTAAATAAACATAAGTAAAAGCAGCATAAGACGGGATTAGTCGCACCAAATATCTACAATATTTGGTGCTCATCACGCCCCCCAACTTGAACTTTGCTAGTCCCTAGCAAACTAAAGCAAAATATATTTAACTAAGCTATGCAATCTTTTCGAGATTCAAGATATAAAAACTATGCTTCACTACAACAACTAGGCAAAAGTTCGAGACACCCCTTCAAATCCGATCACGTGCTATCCACACACAAACATGCCATGAACTAGAATAAACAAACTATACCATATTAGAGTAGCCAAGCATAAATGCACCACAACGAGTTTCGACTCCAAAACTCACAAAGATACGCTCTTAGTCGACTTTTCACACATTAAGCTATAAGATATATCCCAAGACAAGCGCTAGTGAGTAAATGCAATAGTTAGAGACAAAAAGCTACGCATGCTATCAAAAGAGCGTTAAGAACGAAAGGAAAGCTAATTATTGGCAAGTATGGAACGACTAGGAATATCACAACTTAAGTAATAATAAATATAAACCATGCATCAAACGGAGTTAATTAGCGTACAAAAGATCAATGGAGGACTTATTAAATTATAACGACCTTGGATACATAGAGAAAGGGACTACAAAAGTGTAGTGGCCATATGCTTGCACGGTTCATCTACCCATGGCCACTACCAACCCTAAACTACCCAAGGCATAGCCACATATCGGCCAAACATCAAACAAAGATACAAACAAGAAATAAAGAAAAACTACTAGATAAGTCCTACTAAAATTACTACCACCGACTCTACCACACATAGTCGTCATCCACATCCGACTCCTCATAGTATTGAGCATCGAGCTCCCCCTTCCTCATCGGACTCTTTCTCATCCGGAATGTATGCTAGCCCATATGTCTAACCAATTCTCTCATCATAATATTCACCCCACTTTCGGATATGATTTTGCTCTTTCATAGCATTTCTTTGATTGTCTTTTCTTTGAGGAATATGGTCATTTGAGGTAAGATTGTAGTGAGAGAGATTGAGGGGCCAATATTGAGGGCTTTGGAGAAGGAGATGAAAATTTGGAGCTTTAGCTTTTGTAGTGGGAGAGGAGAGATAAGGATTCATGTACCAAAATCTTGGACTTTTTACATTCCAACCACTTCTATCGCATGCACAACGCCCCCAAAACTCCTTGAAACATTGAAAACCATAGACAAACAACCCTCCAAACATCCGGTTACCTAGGTTTGAACAATGGAAGAGACTCGGACTATGGTTCAAAATAAGGACGAGGTGACTTTTATGTGGTTTAATCATACAAAAATCCCTTGAATAATTTCCTAAGTACGCCAACAACTCCAATAAGATGCAAGAAAGATATATACCCAACGCAAGCATGAAAAAAGATATTATTTACACAAGTGCGAAAAATGAGAACAAAAAGCATGGGACGCTTAAGAAATGAATCTCTACTCTATGCGATGCACACTACTTGACTTTACTTTTAGGCTCAACGTGTTCATCAAAGTTCATGTATATGCATATGACGTGGATTCAAACACTCAATTGAATTCAATGGGATACATGACTCTTGCCATATTGATACAATTGAGCATAATTAAAGTATCTAGCATGCGAAAACATTACTAACGATGGAAGATTGCACAAAAAAATTTGAAAATTTTACCAATGAGACAAGTCTCATGAACATATATATAACATATATATCCCTCCCCCCAACTTAAACGATGCTATGTCCTCATAGCATGAAAAACAACAGCATTGAGAGGAAAGAACAAAAGATTGTACCTCTGGGGAATGTCAACCCCTTTATACCTCGACCAAGTTGGAGGCTTTTTTGTCATTGCTTCCCTTCGTCATGGGAACTGCTTCCAAGGTTCACTCTTTCGGCTCCTCCATCGGAACCACAGCTAGTCACACAAGGTCATCGCTGGAGCTTTCTTGGTCTTACAACCGCGACACGTAGCCGCACCCATGCTTAGGGCTCATGAATGCCTCACTCACCCAAGCTTTTAGACCTAAACCACCAAGGTTGGTGTGGTAGCATGCTTACCCTGCAAAAGACTTAAGAACCAACTACCTACTAAGAAGCAAATGACATTAGAACCACTCGGCTCGTGTTATCCGGGCTCAAAAGTAGCCAAAAGTAAAACACAACCAAATCTTCAAGCGATTGCACGGGTACTACTTTTCTTCCCATTTCCCACGAGAGAAACGGGTGGCTATACCGGATCATCAAAAGAGAAAAAAGAAAAGAGAAAGAGAAAGAAAGAGTTTATGTGCATGCAGCCAAACGCGGGCTCCGAACATTTAACATACCAACTAGAGCTAATAAAATGAACATCGCACTCCACTCCACACTTTGCTGCAAAAATTGAATCCGACCATGACACAAAAATAAATACTTTGAGTAGCGCATTTGTTGAATTCGTTTCAAAAATTTGAGCTCCACTAAGTGCATAGCCCAAACATAATCAATTTTCAAATTGTTGAGAAATTCTACTATAAGGGGATTGTAAACCAAGTCAACATTCTCAACACTAAGAAAATCAATTAGTTCTATGATTGGTAACTTCTCAAGATGAGACCCACATGCATCTTGTTTTTCTAACAAAGAGTGTAAGGATTCTACCTTGCCATCCATGTCCTTAGCGGTGTGAAGATCATGGCACAGAGAATTCGAAGAGACAATTGTAGCTCCCATGGGCTCCAACTCTTCAAAGATTGGTTTAGACGCATCCTGTTTAGCCAACAACGAATACAAGTAACCAACTTCGGCATCCATTTCCTTAGCGGTGAGAGGTTTTGACAACGGATCGTCATAGTAGATGCCTGATGAGTCAAGCATGTTCATCTCGTGAGCAAAGAGTAATTCCTCCCAGGAAGGATCAAGATACGGGAGATCGGAAGAGACAACCTTAGCGGTGAGGCATTTCTCTCCCAGATCATCACAAAGAGGGGGATCCATAAGAGGAGAACTCTGGATCTCAGCTTCATCAATAGGCTCATCACTCCATGCAGACTCTGAGAAGCTGTCACAATCTAAACTAACATTTTCAACAAAGCTATGTGGCTCAATTCCCTCTTCTATGGCATTTGAGTTGGATTGTTGACAATGTTGAACATAAACCCGAGATTGTAAAATTGCGGCCAAACGATCAAAGAAATCTAAGGCTTGAGCGGGTTCATTTTCAAAAAGTTTGCCATCGCACATCTTGGTTAAGAATCGTTGACTCGTTGGAGAAAGTCCATCATAAAAATATTTAGCAATTTGAAAATTTTCATAGCCATGATGTGGGATCGTATTGAGCAAGTCTTTATATCTACCCCAACATGCATAAAATGACTCATTCTCTTTTTCAATAAAGGTTTGAATTTGTTTCTTACGAACCCCCATATAATACATGAGAATGAACTTTTTGTAGAATTCATTTAGTAAATCAACCCAAGTCAGCACGAATTGAGGGTTCAAGGAATTGAGCCAAGTGTTGGCACTATCCCTTAAAGAGAGAGAAAAGAATTTCACCCACGCGGACTCTGATGTCACAACGGCAGTAAGGGTACCCAGTTTGCCTTTGAAAATCGCAACATGTTTGTAAGGGTGTTCGTGATCTATGCCATGAAAATGGGGCAACCAATTGAAAATATTCATTTCTATCCTAAATACATTGATGGGAGGAGTGGTGGGGGCAACTATGCGAGAATATGGATAAGCATGAGCATAAGCAGGATAAGAGTATTCCCCATTTGTAGCCATTCTATTAGATAGATAAGACATAAAATAAACAGGCTAGAGGGGCTATGCCACCACCTCTTTCTCAAAATAGTTCCGTGGGGTTAAGCCACTGCCACGCTATATAAACAAATAAAAGAAAAAGACAATCGATACTTAATCTAACTTCGTTACACCTCAAGTCGATATGAAGATCGGTTAGAGGTATCCACAAGACTATGTATAAGTTGCACCAAACAAAATAAAGCGGGATACTTACAATGGTTTGTCAAACCTCCAAATAAGCTATCATAAGATTTCCCCGGCAACGATGCCAAAATTTGCTTACGTCGAAACCTTGCCTTCAAATATACGGTTGAAAAATCCAAAGCATAGGGCTAGGTCGTCAGTAGCATAATATCCGAAAGTCCGGGATCGTACCCACAGAGAATCGAATATAGCTTAATTGGAATTGTAGGTTTTATATGGTAGGATTTCGGCGTTTAAGACGGCCAACTTGGTTTTGCTTTAAACAGAAAGACTAAAACAAAGACTAGAAATGTGATTTATGAACTAAAAGAGGCAAGTCTAGAGATCATCTATCCCTTAACCAAGGCCGTTATCGGTTCTCGAATATAACTCAAGTGAGAGTCATGACCACGCGCTCACACTCGGAAGATTTAGCTTTAAAAGACTACGTTTATCAAAAGATGTGATTTACCGGAACTAAACCAACCTATTTTTGCTAATGTATCTAACACGTAAGAGGCCACAAGCCCTCAATATGTCGCTTGCCAAGACCGCTTGACTAAACTTCATACTAAGGAGTTAACACCCCTCGCTTAGACCAAAATGGCTAGGTTAATCCAATTTCAAAAACCATGATTTTAAGCCCGAAGGTTTGAGAACCAAATAACTACCTAAGTCATTGGGAAAGAGTAGCCCAAGACTTAGCCAAGAGACTACTCACACATATTGAAAAGACTAGAAATTATGCTAAGTAATGAAAACATGATTAACCGATAAAAACGGAAATAAACTTGAGATTAATAAGAATCTAAGCCGTAGCTACAATATTAATAAACGAGAAATTAACCTAACAAAAATACTTACTTGAGTTCTTGAAGGAAATGATATAAAAAGCTTGAAAGACTAACAATGGAGTCCTAGGAAATGAAAAAAGACTTAGGCCTAAAAAAAGACTAGAAATGGCCATCCATCTATACAAGGCATACAAGCCTATTTATAGGGCTTGCAAAATATCCCTTACAAAAGACCAAAATGTCCCCAAAATATCCCAAAAACATTCCACAAGTGGAAACTTTTCATAAATAGAAGGTTGAAAAAGTAGCAAAAACGTGCACAGATTCTGCAACATGAACCGGTACAGCCAAAACTCCGTACAGGTACAAGCTTGAAAAGTCTGCCAAAAACAATGTTATGAACAATATGAACGGGTACAGCCAAAACCCCGTACCGGTACAAGCTTGCCAGATAGATTTTTGGGCAAATTTCGCGGGCTCGCTCCAGACACTCCTGAACTCGGATTTGGGTGTTCTTTGGACCGTTGGAAAGCTCGTCGAGTCTAATTTCTAACCCAAGTGGTTTGGATCAAAAGTACTTTATACATCAAAAGTTATGACGATTCTACCCTCAGCTAGTCGGAAGATGAGCAGCTTTGGTAAAATCTTCACTTCTTCTTCAATTCCCTTGACCCTTGGGCGACCTGAGCAACCTCCAAACCATCTTTTCATGACTCTTCGGGCATCACATCGGGGTGGCATGTGGCCTTGAGTACTTGGTTGCATCCCGCACATTCCTTGGCATTCAAACGCGTCTTATTTATGCGAATTACCTGAAACACACAAAAACCTACCTTACGGGCAATATCGCTATAAAAGCTAAATAAACATAAGTAAAAGTAGCATAAGACGGGACTAGTCGCACCAAATATCTATAATATTGGGTGCTCATCAGGCAACATGTCTTTATCCTTCTTGTGTAAGATGCAGACAGGTTTTCCAAGATGGACTGGATGACGTCAGTCCGAGGAGGATGTTCTTTCTCTTGACCAGTACTCACCACCTCCTCTTCTAGGAAATGTCCAGTGTGCAAATCAGAGGGAATGTTGGGTATTTATAGACACTTGGGTCTGAGTCGGTTCCTAGGATAGCCCAATAATATCCCGACACGTGTCCCTGCCGTTCCTCCGAGTTGTGAGAATGGCGTCGCCTCGCGCCGCACATCACCTCGCGTGCACTAGCGCGCGTTCTTTTCCCTTTGTGTTCGCGGGCCTGTTGCGGTCCTGTTTGTCCGCAGGCCTATCGTGACCCTGTCACAGCCTTACCTGTCCGCGCGCCCTGGCACGACCGTTTCTACTGCGAGTCTGTTTGGCGCAAGCTTTCCTGTTGTCGAAAGTCTTCTGTGTGTCACTCATTTGCAGGTGCCATATGTCTTCTTCTAATAAGGTGGTCAAAGCTCTGACCTGGTCAACTAAAGTAATTTTGACCTTTCGCACACACCTAAACACAAGAGACACCAAAACTTCACACACGCTACACAACGAGCATAATAACCGATGTCTGGATCGCATCCATTATAACGGCGGCAACACAAATAAGTCATCCATAAACTAGCATGTGTATGTGTGTGATAATGTATGTGACTGTGCATGTGTGAAAAAGAAATAATGAAAGAAACAAAGACTATCAGCGGAAACATATCCGCTGTCCGAATTGTGCCCATTATTTCAAGGCTGATCAACTCAGATCGATTCGCGAGCTATACCTCAGAAACCTAAACCACACACAACCAAACAAATTGGAACCCCGTACACCCTTGGCATCACCAACTCAGGAGAAAGACCCGGAACCCACAACTAACAGAGCCTAACAAAAAGGTTATAAGGTTAGCATCATTTGCTCAGAAAGAGTTCACATTAGAATAACCAAACTTATAAACATCTTAGCAACTCATCAAATTTTGGTCATTGGATAATCAAAACTACCAACCTTTTGTCAATAATCAATTTTAATTGCCTTCACATTTCTTCAATCAAGTACACAGTCATTACACAAAAACCTTATTTCTTCCATTTTCAACATGTTTATAACAAAAATACTTTTAAAAACAATTTTTATTTTTTTTGCAAAAACAGTTTTTTTACACATTTTTTTATTAAAGCAGTTTTTCCGAAATTTTTTTTAAATAGTTTTATTTCAAAACATTTTTTTTTCAAAACTGTTCTTTTGAAAAAAAAAACTTTTTGTATTCAAAAACTGCTTTTTTTTTTTAACTTTTTCCCGAAAACTGTTTTTTTAATCAAAGTTTTCTAGATTTTTATAAGTTAAAAAGATGATGTGGCAAGTTTTGGTTATTTAATTTTGACTGTACTATTGTGGATCTCTATATTTCTAACTTTAGTAATCCCTTAAATGGATAACCAAAAGATGATGTGACAACTTTTAGTTATTCACTTTTGATTATTCCACTGTGGATGCTCTTAGGAAATGCATTTTACACAAATTGAAGACCAATGATATGATGACGTGGAGGACACTTGCCCTTGTTCGGTTTGGAATTCCAAACCCAGGGTTTTGGATAAAGTAACTTTTCTACTTTTTCTCTCTCTAACTTTTCAATCATTACTTTCATTTTTCACTCTATCTCTCTCTACTTTTTATCTCTCTCCACAATCATTACTCTCATTTCTCTCTCTACCTTTATTCAAAAACACAACTCAAAACCCACAACCGAATGCCTGATATGGTTAACAATGGGGTAGAACATGGCAGCCATGAAGCAATGGCACGGTGGCCGCGTGGTTGTTTACTTTCGCCAACTTAACAAGCTCGTCGACAGAGGTGCCAGACTATCCAACTTTGTAACAACATTAATTTGCCGAACGAAGATACCTTTCGTTCTTTCCTGACTCATATTGCTGACATGAAACTATGTCGCTGAATCAATGCCTTTCGCTAAATGCTTCAACTTTCCGTCGGCAAAAACCTTTCTCGAGATACTTTCGCCAATGATAGGCACGCGGTATCGTAGATATAAGTGCCTAAATAGGACAGTTTCAACACGTTGTTATCTAATTTATTCCCTATTTTCCATTTGATGCGTTGCTTTGGTATGTTTTTGTGTTTTTGTTAATTTTCAAGAAAATAAGGTTGTTTTAGCGTCAAAATTGGATTGCAGAGACTTGAAGGCCGTGATGAAGCTTGAGAGCAAGAAAGGCCGTGGAGACTAAGTGTTGAAGTAGAATTCGCAAAGAAGCGACCAGTGGCTTGGCTAGAGCTACACCATTTTTGGTGTAGCCCTACCTAGACATTAAGGAGCAACGGCCAAAGAAATTGGTCAACAGGGTCAACGCTCCATAAGGGGTTATGTAGCGCTACACCATTTTTGGTGTAGCCCTACCAAGAGCTTATCTTGGCTTTGAAACAGCGGCGTTTTGGACGTTTTGGGATTTAAATTCCGATTTTAATTAAGAAAACTATAAATACTCTTAAACCCTACTGCGTTAGGTGTAGATTTGATTCCAGCTTTTTAGTAGCAGCTTTTAGACTTAACGTTGTTTTGTTTTCTTTCAGTTCTTAAGTTTCCTGCACTATTTTCCTTCAATCGCTTGGATCTCTGGTAACTTTTTAGAGTTTCTTCGTTAATTAAAGTTGTTTATTGTTCTCTGTTCTGCGTGGATCTGTTCTTTTATTTTTCGTTTCTTCTGCAATAGATGATCATGTTTCGATCTAGGATTTTATTTTCTGTTATTTCAAGCATGAGCGAGTAGTTTCCTAGGGTGCGGCCGTGGGATGAAGGCGTCCTGTGACTAGTTTAACTAATGATTTATCTCAGGTACGAATTAATTTGTTTTTCCAGCAATTTTGGAATATGAAAAAAAACCCCTTTCTAATAAACAAAATCCATGCATCATCAGATTTCAAATGCGCATGAGAGCTGGTGACAGGTGGTGGGCATTTATTAGGAACCCCTTTTTCCTTATTCTGAAATCAGTGAATTGAATAATTGTGTCCCGAGTAAATATTGGTTAGGCTAGTTGTAGACGCTGGGTTCTCACGGCTGTACTCTCTTTTAAATTCATAGTTAATTATTTTTATCTAGTAGCCGGTAAATCAATCAATTGAACAAATGGTGGGTACCTAAGAGCCAGGTTAAACTAGAATTCATCACTTTTAAGTCAAGCACCGTCCGTCCGTCTCTGTGGTTCGACTCCGGTACTTCCGGAATTATTGTGCTACACTGGTCGAGAGTCCTACGCTTGGGACGCGTTTTTAGTTTAAATTTATCAACACCCGGTCGGTCAAGCAACCAACACAGAGATTTTGATCGCCAATAGTTTTTGCCTGCTTATTCCGACAATTGTAAACAATTTTAATACCATCATAACCAAAGAAAAAATAAAACCAACCAAATTATGACATTAAAAAATGCCTTAAGTTACAACTAGACATATCTCAAAATTAAATAATTTTGTACTATTTCAAGATGGAAGAGGGTGAGATATTTGATGATAGAGAGGACGATGCCTCTCTTTCTTTAGAGTTTTAAGATTGTTTTTCGGTTTTGGTAGAGGCATTAGGGTTTTATTTCTAGCTAGCTTGGATTGGAGGGTTTAGGTTGCAGTGTAGATAGTTTGCTTTTGGTTTTGGTTTGGGGCTTGTGTTGTGGTTTAATTTGTTGATGCTTTAGGTGTTCAGGGTTTTTTCTTTTCCATTTTGGTGGTTGGCGCCTAGCCTTCTTGGTTGTTTTGGGTCTTGGGTGTCATTTTTCTTCGCTGGTGTGCCCTTGTCCCTCTAATATTTGCTTTTTACGTCTCTCTTCAGAGTTTAATTAAATCATTTTTTTTAGCAAAAAAAAAAAATTCACAATGGACATATGGGCAGAAGAACCTTTCTATCCTCCCCAAGACAGCCTCCTAAAATAAATTATTGCTTGCTTTTGAGATATTGTCACATGGTGCTTGAACACTCTTTGTAATACACATTCCAAAGAAATCTATAATTAAGTGTATGAACCTCACTGAATTGTGTGATATTGGAAGGAATTGGAGTACCATGTGATGATGCCTCAAATAACAAAGATTGACACAATGTATCTGTATATGCAACACTTTTGGTGGAAATAATATATTTTGAACTCTTTTTTGTGGTTGGGGCGGAACAGATGCAATTTAGAACTATTTTTGAAGACATATTCCTAAAAGAATAAGGTTAATTCCTTAAATTGAAGGTAGGTTATAGCACTGCAAATTAATCGGTATGAAAGATGAGTTTTTAGGAGTTAGGGGTAGAACAACCTCCTTGGATCCCAAAATTCAATTTCCGCTCCCGAAAATTTAAATAAAATTTGATTCAAAAAGTATAATTAACTAAGAAGTTTTTTCAAGGCTGAATAATATTATTCTATATTGAAGATATACATTTCAAAGAAAATGTTTTTTTAGTAGCCTGATAAGTGCCGAAATATTGATATTTTGGCCCTCCAAACTACACTTGTTAATCATTTATATTTGATACTTGATATTTATTTTGCTTTTATTTTGTTTATAGGTTGTTCAAGCTCGTTGTCCAAAATATTGAATAAAAAGAAGAGTTTAATGATGTTCGGGGTCAAAGTGCAAAATGCTTCAAAGTTGAATCATTAGTTTATCATTACACAAGTCAAAAGGACCTTGGTGTGATTAATGGACTAATGCCCTATATAAGTGAAACTGAAGACATCGGCAGTGGGTGCTGACGGGGGGTTTCGGTTTTGGTTTTCGACGACGGAACGAAGCAGCAAGGACCACGTTGCTACTCATGTGGATGGAGACTGAACCAACACTTGATTTACTTCTTCCGATGGCCGGCTAAATCCCTTTTCTAGGGTATAGATGAATCTCAAACTCTGAGTAACATTTTCTATGTTTTAATTTAGGTATTATTATTCGAATTATGGTTGTATGAACAAGGATTTATTTATAAGATTAATTCTTTCCATCAATCTTCACTACAACAAATTGTGTTCTTTGCGACCAACTTTTTGCGACTAACAAAATTTGGGTCTCTTTTGCTATGGTACTTGCGACTAAATCCTTCCTTGGTCGCGAAAAGAAGAAAGTTGCTCCCACGAGCGACCCAATGTGTTGGTCGCTAAATACGAGTCACCTATTCTTTGGCGCCAAACTTTGCCGCTGGCGGGAAAACTTTTAGCGACCAAACTCTAGTTCATTTAACGACCAGGATGTATTTTGTCACGTAATAGAGTTGAATGAATAAGTATTGCGACCAGCATACGACTATTTTGCGACCAAGAAGAAGCTGGTTACATTATATCTCTATATTAAATGTTTGAACGACTAGGGTCCTCTAGTTGCAAAATCTTTCCTATTTTAGTGACCAATTGTGAGTCATTAAATGCTATAGCAGAACTTTTTGAGGCTTAATTATTTTTTTGTTTTGTGACTTAGAGTGTGTTTCAGAACCCTTAAGTACTTATTTTTTAAGAAAATAATTTTGAACTAAAAAATAATGTGTTTATGCAAAAAAATTTTCTAACAATATGGATCTTATTTGATAGATCTCATTGAGATCTTTTGAGTGGTGCAAAAAAAATTTCATTTACATTAATTTCAAGTTTATAAATGTGAAATAAATACTCTTTTTTAAGAAAGTGTTCTGGAACGGGGCCTTTGGTCTCAAAACATGATTTTCGGCATGGTTGAGGGTAGCAAAGAGTTGTACAAATGAACAGTTTCGGTAAGCACATTAGACTTGGAGGAAAGGAGCCCAAAAAACTCTAACAAAATGGTCTGTTTGCACTATAGGATGAAGATAATCCCTTTTCTTGCAAAAAAATTGTCTCAATCCATATGTTATACTTAATTGGTATGTTTGATGGTGGGAAAAAGATAGGTGGGGTCTATCAACGATATTGAGGGTGGACTCACATCTACCCTCTTTTTTCGTACTCCGTAGTTCGGTGTATGTTTGCACAAGAAAGTAAAGGCAATTGGACAATAGTGGACTATTTGCAATTGGGAGATGATGTTGTACAGTGGTGTGAGTAGCACCGTGGTACGCACCTCCGAGCCGTCGGATCATGCATTCGACGGCTCGGATCTCATCTCTGCAATGAACGACTCTTGATCATTGGTTGCCGAGATGAGATCCTAACCATCGAATGCACGATCCGATGGCTTAGAGGTGCGCAGCATGGTGCTATGCACCTCACTGTGGTGCTGTGCAGTGGCATACGCAGCACCATGTTGCACACCTCCGAGCCGTCGGATCGTGCATCCAACAGCTCGAATCTCATCTCGGGCAATGAATGGCTATCGATCGTTGATTGTTGAGATGAGATCCGAGCTGTCGGATGCACGATCCGACGGCTTGGAGGTGTGCAATACGGTACTCACTGCACAACATCAACCCAAAGTCTGGACTATTTGTCAATTTAGTATTACATTTAACTAATTAATGGAGGGGATACCCTCATCATCTTTATCTCCGCATCCAACGGTCAAAAATTACCCTCATCATATTTATCTCACCTAACCAAATACAATATAATTAATTCCAATATGCATATAGTCTTATCTATTATTTTTGTGAACCCAACTTGTCCCATCTATTCATATTCTTAATCTCCTTTTATCCAATCCTTCATTTTCCATTCAAATTTCGTTAATTCGAACCGTTCAATATGTTCAGAATATGATTTTAAGAATTTTCGTTAGAAATCAACAAAAAATATTACCGGAAAGTGCTTGATCTGAGTAGTTTTTCATTGAACGGTTCAACGAAAACTGCTTGGATGAAGCACTTCCCGATCATATTTTTTGTTGATTTCTACCGGGAACCTTTAAAATCACGTTCTGATCACAGTGAATGGACTGGATCATCAAAATTTGATCGAGATCTATGAGGTCCGCACTTAAACTAAGTAGGAGATTCTTTACAAGAAGCTCACTCTCTGTGTGTGTATTTTATATATACATCACGGATCCAATAAGGGATCCCTTATTTTAATAAAATATGGACCTTCCATTTCTCGTTCAAATTTTGATGATCCGAAATGTTCAATTTGAGCAGAACGTGATTTTAAGGGTCTTCGCAAAAAATCAACAAAAAATATGATTGAAAGGTGCTTGTTTTGAACAGTTTTCAATTGAACAGTTCAATGAAAACTGCTCAAATCAAGCACTTTCCAGGTATATTTTTTGCTGATTTGTCTTAAAGACCCTTAAAGATCACATTTTGATCACATTGAACGGTTCGGATCATCGAAATTTGATCAAGATCATGAGGTCCATATTTTATTAAAATAAGGGATCTCTTATAGGACCCACAAGCTTCTTGTAATAACCTTAAGTAAGGACCTTAGGTAAGGACTCATATGTCCCGATCAAATTTTGATTTATTTGAACCGTTTAATGTGTGCAAACCGTGATTTTAAGAGACCCCGCGAGAAATTAACAAAAAATATGATCGAAAAGTGTTTGTTTTGAGTAGTTTTAATTGAACTGTTCAATGAAAACTGCTCAGATCAAACATTTTCCGGTCATATTTTTTGCTGATTTCTAGCGGGGACCCTTAAAATCACGTTCTGATCACATTGAATGGTTTGGATCATTAAAATTCAATCGGGATATATATATATATATATATATTCTCATTCCTCCACAAATAAATAACTGAAAAAAGGGAACAAAAATAAGCCAACTTTTTTTGAGTCCAGATCAAGCTTTTTTTCTTTTTTGGAAACATGCATGTTTGTAAGATTTTCGTAAAAAAACAACTAATTTGGATATGGGTAAAGGCTTGAACTGGTTCAAAGATCTTATTTTTCTTATCATTTTATCTTAAAAGATCATAATTAATTTTTAACTCTAGGGCTTTTGTTGAAAAGCCCTAAGAGAACCATAAAACAAAATGAAAAAATTAAGTATTCCGATTTTCAATCCGTTTGAACCAGTACAAAGATCTTATTTTTCTGAGTATTTTATCCTAAAGGATCATATTTAATTTTTAGCTCTAGGGCTCTCGTTGAAAAGTCCTAAGAGAAGGATAAAACTAAATGTTTCAACACCAAAAAAACATAATCCAAAACGCCGTCGTGTTATACAGGTATCGGTGGAATTTTTTTGGCCTCCACCACTTGGCGCGTCCAAAGATTCACTTCCCGCTTCCCAATATTCACTTCCCGCTTTTTCTATTTTCTGACACAATAACTTTACTTTTCTTTGCAAAATCAACTCCAAAGAAGAGAACCCTAACTCTCCGAAAATCATTATGGGAAAGCTACAAGAGAGATTGTGAAGAAGAACAACTCGTTCCTGGTGAAGGAGTTCGGCAACAGATTCGCGAGCGTGGTGTTCAGCAAAGAGAGCAACGTACAATCTCTACAACCTCAACTCCTACAAGCACTTTGGTATCGATCAATTTGCAATTCATTTCATTGTATCACCTCCTTTATTCGGTTACTTAGTTTTCGGGATGAAGAACTATGAGGGTATTAATAATTTTGGTGATTTGCAATTCTTAGAAAATCTCGAGGCCTTTGTCATATATTTACTCATGTTTTCAGGAAAAATTTCTTTTGAAGTTTCTGAAATCACTAACGCCCCCTTAGAACAGTTCGTAGCCCTACAAAGAACTCGTGTTTTGTGATTCTGCATTTGGGTGATCTGAAATCTTTGAAAGAAGAGAAAGAACTCGGTTCCTCTATAAGCAACATCTTTTTGTTTGTTAAAAAAAGGATGGGTTCTGCTTTTGTTTGTAGTTTGGAAGGCCTAGTGGCTATGGTGTAGCTTGTGTGTACTTTTGGTTGATCTGTTAGTATATGCTAGTAGCTTGTTTATGTTTTGCGTGTGTTCTGTTTCAGGGGATGTCCCAGTGGTTATGTCTCCTATTTGTTTCAATAAAATTTATCAGACCAAAAAAAAAGAGAAAAAAAGCAATTGGGGAACAACTGTGGAGGTGCTACTGCACTGTTTTATGCCATTATGCAGAGCACCGAGTATGGGAAGGCATTAGGACCACTAAAACTTTTATTCAAGCAAAAAAAGGAGAGTTTGTTTACTAGATTAACCCAAAAGAAATGTGCCCAGTGACTGAATTTGCTTTAAGACACTCATAACTCGTTCGAATGAGACTAGTAGTGTTAACCAAAAAAAAAGACACCAATAGTGAAGGGATGTGTAATTTTATTGGACTAATAGTGATGAGATTAATAATGTCACCCTCCCCATTATATTGTATATCTCAACTTTGTGAAATTATTTCACTGTACGTTATGCCATATTTCTATCAGTCCCACCACTCCCCCTTCTTTGAGTTAGTTACCACGAGCTACTATGTTTGCATAACAACTTTGTTGATATGTTTTTTTTTTCTTACTTGGGAATTCTTAGCATGTCATAGTTTTGCTTATTGTTTTGTGTTATCTATGTACTAGGAGTGCTCCATATTAGACTAATCTATGATGTTTTGGCTATGCATGCTTAAGACGTGTTTACCTTCTTAAATGTTCTTCGCAAATTCTTATACTTTGTTTCTTTTATTAATTTTATTGTTGCGCATGTTAATCAATTTAGTTCATTGTAGTTCCATAGGATTGAGCAAGTTTGTAAAGGGCAGCTGTGAAATCCAGAAAATGACTGCATATGAAAGGGCAAGAGATGAGCAAGTTGAAAAGAACTTGGCAATGTTAGAGTCTCTTGGGATAAAAGACCTAATAGCTTCACTACCTGCCTTGTATCGGAGTAGTCAAAGAAAAGGTACCAAGAAACGAAAGAGCAAGGTTGCTATTGGCAATGATGAAGAATTTTTACCCCCTGTCTGTGAGGAGAGTTTTGGTTATTCTAGTGATGATTCTTCTGGATCTCAAGCTGACAAGGTAATACAAACACATAATATCTAGGATACTCGTTGGCATATTAAAAGCCCAGCTGTTGCACTACATCCACTATTCTTCACAGTTCTTTACTTAATAGTTTCTGACAAATGACTCTAGTAACATACTAATAATCTAATTTTTTTTAATCCATGTCAAATGTACAACTAGACGAAAGAAGAAAGGCGATTCTGGTAATCGTATTTTGAGAGACGCGCAAGGAACTCGAGAAGAGAGGCATATCATCGAGGGAGCAACCTCAACTCCACCAACGCAACCTTCAACTGATCATGTTGAGGGCATGTCCGTGGTGGCTGCCCAACCTACTCAGCTTCCATGTATTGCCAGCAACAATGAGGGTATGAAATATATATAGTTCTTTTAATTTTTGGTTGTTGTATTAATAGCCTATCGTCTGGACGGATGTAATGTATATGTAAATTTCACAAACGAATGTACCTAGAATCGTAACAAAAAAGTAATATCCAAATTTCCTGGCACAACTATAGGAAATTGTAAATATTGAGAAGCTGTTTTGGTAATGGTTTTGATGGACAGTTAAGGGACCAGTTCTGCTTAGTTTTAATGGACAGTCAAGGGGACTAGTTCTGCTTAGTTTTCATGGATAGTTAAGGGACCAGTTCTGCTTAGTTTTCATGGACAGTCAAGGGGACCAGTTCTGCTTATGCTTTGCTGCTGCATTTACTTGGTTTTGATCGTGGATAATGGTTCCTCTTTTTTTTTTAGTTAGTCTATTTCTTTGTTTGGTTGGTATATTGCCAACGTAGTTGTTTGTTTCTCGGGGTCTTTAGTTGTTAGTTAATCTTTTTCTTTGCCAAATAATATAGATGTGGAATGTGATGTGATGATGTTCTGATTATAGGAATGGAAACTTAGAAAGTAGATTAGACTACGAATAAGCTATGTACAAGAGTTGCTTTTGTGTGAACCTGTGAGCTGAGTGTTTGAGCCCAATCTTCTTGTGAGAGGAGGTAATATTTAGAGGGAGGCATCTTGTGAGGGAGATGAGGCTCACCCTAGTGCATATAGAAGGTTGGTGAATTAGGCTCCGATGGAAGGTAGAGTGAGCAGTTATAACCTTTAGAATTTCTCAGTTAGCTTTGTTCATGAATTCTTCCTACTCATTTTCTAGTGGGATCTTCTAAGGTGTGAGGAGTAAATAGTGAGAAGTCTATTGTTGTAATTCCCATTTTCTGTTGTGTCCTGGATATGTTGAGCACCATTTGTTTCTGTCTTTGGATATGTTGTGCACCATTTGTGTTGCATTGGTTCATCATTGGAATCACTGTCTGCTATTTTTTGTATATGGTATAATGAGTAGCAGTCAACGTCTATTAATTCTTTTGTTGACCTATTCTTAGGGGGTTGTCCCTTGGAGTGTTTACGCTTTTCTAGGGGGCATGTCCTTAGTTGTCTATGGTATCTCTTTTGTTATGATTGTAGCTAGTTGTCCAGTTTTGTTGCTGTCCAATTTTGGGGCTGTCTGTCCCTTGCCTGCTGCTGTCCAGTTCTGAATTGTGACTGCCTGTAATGGCTTTTGTTGTTGTCTGCTGATTGCTGTAATGGTGGCAGTTAACTGCTGCTGCTGCTGCTTCCTATGGATTCTGTTCTGCTGCTGCTTTGTGCAGTCCTGCTTTGCTGTCTGCTAGTTTTTTGTCCAGAAAATGCAATCCAGTAGTTGAAAGAAGGGCATAAGAATTAACTGAGGAGGTCATCTCTCAACGGTCTACCATCGACTCTTTGACTGTGAAAACAAATCGCCTAGAGTCATTATACGAAAAACTTGCCTCAAGAATGGACATGGGGAGTTCACCTACATCAACTTGGTAATATGTCTTCTTCACATTGCATTACTTTTTCACATTGGAGGACTTTTAGGGAAACATATTTATTTCCACTTAGTCCAAGATTTACCAAATATTCCGTTTTTGTTGGGTCATTGTTTATTTAAGTTGCGCGATGCCCTAATTCGTAACCTGGCCCAGAAAGGGAGGGTTTGCTATAAATTGTCCAACATAAGGTGTGATACATCCGATGCCAACAACCATTGTTAGGCAGAGTCAGTCTTCTTCAACTAATAGATCTTTGCCTTCTCGGCTCCATTTTTCTTTCAATTTCATGGTGTTGTGGATTGAATTAATGTTTTAGTTTCTGTCACGTTTCTGTGGGTGTCTTTTAGATTTAGTTAACGACTAGACTGGCTGACTATCTCTTTTAGCCCAGACCTTAAGTATTTTGTGCATGTGCATTCAGATCGAGGTGTAATCTTGCTCTTTTTCCGTGAAATGTGCTGATTAGATCCATCCAACTGTTTTGCTTTGATTTGGAAACTGCAAAATGCAAATTCCCTCCATCTGCCCATTGAATTTTAGATGTAAAATGTACCGACTAAAGATTCTCGTTATCTTGGCAGATTTTGTGGATTCTGGGGGTGTTCAGCAGCCAATTTGATGGACTTTTGAGTTGGAATATTGGTACCGCAGGTATTTCTTAATTCTGGTGAATTTCACCTTCACCGTTTTCAACTAGTTTTAGTTGTTTTGAATTAGTTTTTTGGGTTTGAAAGTCAAGTTTGGTTGTTGTTCAGTGAATAGTATAACATTGTTGTCTGTAAGAGAGTATGAGTCCTTTTAACCTGCTGAATAGTTGGCGTTCCATTGTTTCCAAGTGGGGGTACTTTCCTCTTACCCTTTAGGGTGTAGCCTAATAGGCAACGTAGCTTCTAGCAACTAATTGCGTGCATAAGGATCTATTGTTTTCCTATACTTCCAGATGTTGGATTCATCTGACATCCAATTAGCAATCTAAAGTCATAGCTAATGACGAGCCAAAGCTATAGTTCAAGGTCTTAATTCCCGAGTTTTCTGTATAGCCGTCCACTTTCTCTAGGCCTCTAGCAGCCGTGAAGAGCACCATAGGAAAACATCTTGATACATCTTGACACAGCATAGGACAGCAGCAAGATGCATCATTTGACATGAAAAGCGGCTGCCACAGGATGCCAGCTTCCAATAGCAGCGAACACATTACAACAGCAGCAAAGCAGCACGAAGACAATTCAAATGCTGGACTGCAAACAGCTGGTGCCATTCTCCCAACCCTACACAATGTCCTGATTCAAATTTTGTAAAGGTTGAGTTAGCAAGAGATGAGACAAGTGTCCCCACTTTTTTTTTTTTGATCGGCAAAATTTTTTATTAAAACTTGACAAAGGGTACATCGAGTTTAAAAGTCATATCCAAGCCTCATTAGAAATGAACGAGTCTTCATGCACACTTTCTCCTGAGCTCATGCATTGTTCATAGTTTTGGCTTTTTATAGTTTTCCTGATGGCACTTTGACTTGGGTTGAGATCTAGTAGGAGCTCAATACCATTTCAGTTGAGATGGACGAAAGTTGCAGTTAGATCCAATCACTGTTGGGAAGTAGTTGATCTAGTAAGTTACTAAAATGGGCTTCTTCATCTTCGGCTTTAGCACTAGAAATTTCACTTTTAGAAAATTTATTTGTTGATGGGCTGTTGGAGTCTTGAACAAAAGAGTCCAAGTTGTGGGAAGATGTAATTGAATTTGAAACAATATTGATTACACCTGCATTTGGGGCTAATACATCAGCCGACTTTGGTAGAAGAGAATTTTGGATATTCTCAACTGGTATAATAATTGTTGCTGCTGCCATGCTAGTTTTTGTATTGGGAAGTGCTTTCCACAGGTGGCTTGCCTTGGGCCTTTGAATGTGATCATCATTAATTCCCACCCCTTGTTCCACCTCATGCTCCACATCATATTCAGCATCTGCCATGTCCTCTTTTGGTTGGTCCTTGCTGGCATCCATGTCCTTACCTCCTTTGTCCACATCATCATCTTCCCTAACCTGTCTAAGAAGCATGGGCGCGTCGACCATCTCGTGTCCATGTCACGACACTCTCTGAAACGTGTCTAACATGACTAAATATGCATCTAATTTTTCTTTTATGTTTTCTACTCAGACACACGAGGGATACTCTTGAAACACGCTAAGAACACATTTAAAACCGTGTTTTTGCTCTACATTTAGGTATCCTAAATAATAGGTTATTCAGTCCAAAACTACTTCAAGGGTGATTAATATTTGTAGTGTACCCATGTCTGGTACTGATACTCATTGGATAATTGTGAATGTTCTTATGCTACATCCTAATTATTTCCACAGTTATAGGATTGATATTTCTGCAATTTTTGAAGCATTGCATGCTTTTGGATTTCCCTAGATTATGTATCCAACCTATGATACTGAAATTATGGCATTTCTTGGATAATATTATGACATTGGACTATTGCTGCATTAGGGTTCCTTCAAAAGTGGCTCACTACTTTTATTACGTTGCAGCTCCAATTGACTTTAACCATCGTGTACTCTACCCACATTTTTGAGCTTTGCAGATGGACTGTGAAGACACTTTTTGGGCAGAATGGAGTATGGAGTCACTTTTTGCAGTTGTGCAGAACTAACTTGGACTTGGTTACAGCTTGGAGTATGAAGTCCACTTTTTGCTACTTTATCATGGACTTTCCCTAGTATTTCTAGTTTTGGATGTGGTGTTACTAAACATATATTGGAAAACAAGTATGTTGTGGAATTTGTTATTTTTGGGGATAGTTGATGACTGTTTGTGGCTTTTGAGAAACATATGTATTATATGGTTATTAATGTTGTCAAGGATTTTATTGTTAGTGGTGTATCTTGTGACGATGTAGTTGGTTCTTGATATTTTTGAACTACAAGCTAGTTGTAGTTACAAAAGATATATTTACAGCAGAATTAAATTGATGACTAGCACAATCCATCATTAAAAAAAAAAAAAGTGCAGCATAATTAATTTTGTGACCAACGCAATCCATCGTTAAAAAAAAAAAAGAAGTGCTTTTGCGACCAAACTCTCTAGTTGTCAAAACAGTTACATGTGAAGTCCAAGGATCTTTTTTTGCGACAAAAGAAAATATATTTCGTGACCCGCTTTTGAGTCTCCAAAACATGTTTTTCTGAAGTCTAATAGGCCCTTTTCGCGACCAGAGCTTGTATTTGGCGACCAGATTTTACTTCTTTTTGCGACCAGCTGTTGGTCACAAAATTATAACCTTATTGTGATCGGATCCATGTGGTCGCCTAAGGTGGAACATATTGCGACCACATTGTAGTTTGGTCAAGAAATACCAAATACGACTAGCTTGTTGCGACCAGCTTGGTGACCACACTTTTTGGTCGCTGTATCAATTTGCGACCAAAATGATGACTTTTTGCAACCTTCTTGTTGGTCGCAAACAACTCAATTTCTTGTGAATTCCTAGGTTTTATGCACGATCATACAACGGTTTTAATTGTTTTGTGATAACCGGTTGGATGGATTATACTACGTAAGACGCGTCGTGCCGATGAGACGATCCGTACTTTAATTTGAGACGGGTCGTGTAACGCCCCGACTTTTCGGGTGCAAATTAAATAATTTCTTTGCAAAAATTTTTCTAAATAAATATAATTTTTCAAAACAATGGTTTAACCATTACAATTTCAAGATAGATCTACTAAATCAAAATACACTAACTTCAGAGCTGACTCTAATCTTGATACGAATCCTAAGCATCCTCGATCTTCATTACTGATATTCTTTTCGTGTCGAACTGCATCATCGTTGAATCTCCTCCATTGAATCCTGCGCCCTCTAACAAATTGATCGCTGAAGCAATCGATTTGCCAAGATACAGACGTATCCGTGAGTGATAAATCACCCAGTAAAATAATCCAACCCAATCACCCCTCTTACTTTACAGCTAGCAGGCAAACAGAATATATATATGGTGCGAAAAAGTAAAACAGAGATAATTCACATAACTTGATTCATTGTTATCCATTTACTTAACATGAAATCTAAGATCTCTCCACGAGATCTTTCCTCCCCAACCGCTAGCCATATCCCGTCCCATGAGATCACTTCCTTTTGCTGTCGCAGATACACCTAAGTTATGTACCGAGTGTGCATCCCAATAACTACAACAAAGGGTAAGCTTATCATGCCGTTACATCGCTAGGGTTCGCCTATCTTATATACCACTTCACAATCATCACAATATCACAATATCACTGGGCTTACTTTGCCAGTCTATCAATTCATCACTGGACTCTCGCCAGTCTATCAATTCATCACTGGACTCTCGCCAGTTTCAATTCTCATCATATCTCAACATCACGCCTGCAGGCAACCTCTAAACAGAAACAAACTTCACAATTTATCCATTACTTAGCATCGTCTAAGTGATTTCTATATCGTATACCACCCCATGTCCCTAGGGTCCAATCTAACATTCAAATTAAGCATCAACACAATATCAATCTCAATACTAATTAAAAACGAATAACAGACAGGTCAAAACAATTATTAAGCAATGAAATTACATAAGCTTTTATGACTGGGCCGTTGTCCTTAATCTCATATGGTCACAAAGTCATTAAGAATGAAAGAATTAATTAATTAAGATTTAAAAATAATTTTCTAGACTTTCGTTAATTAATTATAAGTAATTAAGTTAATTAAACACTAATTAAATACATTAATTAGGTAAAAATATTAGAATAATTATCGTAACTTTAATAAAGGTCCTAACAGTCCTCTATAATAAGTTCGCGAGCTAAAAATTGGGTTTAGATGCTCACGGAATTATTTTAAATAAAAAGATTTAGTTAATAGGCAAAAGAAGAATAAATAGATATTAAATAATTACCTAATTAAAAATATATTTATTTTAACAAAGTATCATCTTAGGACTGTAAGAAGTCTAAATAAAATTATTCGGAATTATTACCCTCTTTTATAATATTTTAAAGTATTATTATTAAGAAACAACGCGTAAATAATAATAAATAGTTAATTAAGTAAATAAAATATTATTTTAATAACATATCATCCTTGAGATGTAAGAAGTCTAGAAAAAGTAGTTTAGATGTTAAAAATATTATTTGTAAGGTCGTAACTATTTTTTCGTTTGTGTCTTTAATTAAAAATAGAATAAATAGCTAATAACATAAAAAAAATATGAAGTCAGTAAGTTATGATCTCTAATATGTTAGGAATCTAGGAAAAATAGTTTGGGGATTTATAGAGTAGTTTATAAGGTCGCAATGATTTTTAGTTTATAAACTTTTACAAGATAACGAATAAAATTTTAATAAATAGATAAATAAATAAATAAAATCTGAATTTAACAAGGTATGATCTTTAGAGTGTTAGAAACCTAGGAAAAATAGTTCGGGAGTCAAAAACCATGTTCGGAGGGTCGCAAAACGAATTCGACACAAAATAGAAACTGCCGCAAGGTCTGACCGCTTTGACCTTGCGGCTGGGTGGTCTGCCGCGAACTCCAGAGGCCCGCAGGTTGCGGCCGCGAACTTCGGCCCAGATTTGGTTTTTTTCGTTTTCTTGCTTGTTTTTGATGCATGGGACTTTAAGGGCTATTGGGTTATGCTTAAAAACATTAAATATACTTAGAGAAGGCTTCGGATCGAATTATAATACCTCGAATTGGTTCGAATTGATTTTCGAACCGAAACTTGAATTTTGGAGAAGAAAAACTTCGGATTCTTCGATCGGGGAACCTTGGGCTTGAATTGGATGATCTTCGGAGATATTTGGGGTCGAGGGAAGTAATTGGAACGATCAATTTGGATTTCGGTTGAGCCTAGGTACGAAACCCACTTTTCTCTCTCTCACTTTCTCTCTCTAAAACTCCATGGATTGGAACTTTATTTTTTTACGATTTTTCTCTCTATTCTGGTCAGAGGGTTGGGATAATATCATGGTGGCTTCGTGGGTTAATGGGATGGTGTATTAATAGGTGAATTTGATGTGGAAAGATCAAATCGAGTCCTAGTCGAATTGGGTTTTTAATTGGACGAATTTAGCTCGGTTTAAGGGCTACGGAGGTTGTAAAGATCGAGTAGGAGAGGGAGGGATGGTAGGAGTGTACATGCATGCAATTATATGTATGTATAACATGGAAAAATAAATTTAAATAGAATAGAACAAGATAAGATAATTATATGCTAAACTAATTTTAATCACCAACAATTATTCTAGGTTTTAGTTTAATCTAATTACACTTTTAAATAATTAATCGATTACTATCGACTATTGGATTAAAAGAAATTTCTTTATTTGAAAAAAAATTGGGTTGAAAATCCGGGTTGTTACAGGTCGTGCTAGTAAGACGATTCGTGCTAGGCGGAGATAGTCCATCTCGACTGGTGATTCATAAATTATTTTTATGAGATATCGCTAGGGCTTGCAATCCTACAGTATCCGGATTGATTCGAATAGTTGACCTGTAATCGAAACATATTTAGGTTCTGAGGGGAAAGAGTGGATTCGAAATCCTAGAGCTTTTTCCCATCAATTATTTTCTGCTTTTCTATCGCCTTTAATTTCAGTTCGATAGTTTTAAGAAACCAACAATCAATCAATCTTTTTCTTGGATTAATATAGAAATTAATTGAAATAACTGTAACTCAGCCTTATAATCCTTGTGGAGCGATACTCGGAATACTTACCACTGTTCATTTGAGTAGTAGTAATTGTTTCGTTTAATTAATTATTTTTGATACGGAAACGACCCGATCAAATTTTGGCGCCGTTGCCGGGGATTAAAAGCACGGTTACTTAGTTTTAATTGATTTCTATTTTAATTCTTAGTTTAGTTGCAATTTTTTATTTTCTTTCTTACATTTTTTTTCCTCTTTCTTAGAATATTTTTTACTCTAGATACAGAATTGAAAATTTGCAGCGCAAAGAGGCGGTGAACCAACAGGCATAATCGCAAAAAGTCTTTTGCCAATTATTTGAGCACTGTAAGTTTTCTTATTCTTCTTCATTTATTTATTTTTTCTTGCTATTTTATTTTATTTTTAGTTCTGAGTCAGAGTCAACTTCACCACGTATGCAAGGTCTTCGTTTGGTGAGTCCTAAATTTGTTGCTTTAGATTCTGAAATTGAGCAAAACTTTCAAGTTAAGAGGGCGGAGTCTAAATTAGCCAAACTTAATCTCAAAATCACTCCGATGGCTGAACACCAAAACCCTCCATCCCTGAAATTACACTTCATACCCACCTCCTACACTCCCTCATCTTGTATACAGTTGCCAGCCACTACGGCGACTCATTATGAGATTGACCCAAACATGATTCAAATTCTTCCATCCTTCTATGGGAAAGAGCAAGAGGACCCTTATAAAAATGCGCACCTGAATGAATTTAGAGAAATATGCAGCCTTGTAAAAATTCAGGACTTCACAGATGATGAACTTAGGTTGCGGTTGTTGCCCTTTTCACTCAAGGATAAAGCCAAGAATTGGTGGACATCTTTACCCGCCAATTCCATTACTACTAAGGAACAAATGCAACAAGTGTTTTTAAAAAATACTTCTCCATAGGGAGGACAAAAGAGATTCGTCAAGCCATAACACGTTTTAAAATGCAAGAGGGCGAACAATTTCATGAAACTTGGGAGAGGTTTAGAGAATTGATTAGGAAGTGTCCGCACCATGCAGTACCTAAGTGGTAGTTGGTGGAAAGTCTTTATGACGGATTGAGTCCGGGGTTTCGTAAAATAGTTGATGCCTCATGTGGGGGCAATTTTATGATGAAAACTGAGGATGAGGGATGGGATCTTTTTGAGACTTTGAGTGAAAATTCTACCATGTCCCAGCCACGTGGCCTTAATGAGTTAGGCCAATTCAGCAATCTCTCGACTAAGGTAGATGAGTTGTCCCGTAAGCTTGATAGTCTCTTATCTTTAGGGCATGTTTCTTCATATTCACCTCAATCTCATCTTGTCATGGAGGTGTGTCAGTTGTGTTCCAATGAAGGTCATTATGCGAGAGAGTGCCACATAACATCTCAATTTTTTACCCAATCATCGAGGCCGCTGTCTCTCAATACTTCCAATCCTCAAGCGTACAATTTAGCTCTCGCACAACAACCATACCAACAACTTCTTCCTCCGTCCACTCAACAGACACCATCTTTTGAGGAGCAAATGTTGCAAGCAATGGCTGAACTCAAGGCTACTTCACAATTGCACCACTCCCATTCTCAATCGATCGCAAAACTAGAGACCGAAGTTGGTCAAATAGCTAATGCTCTCAACCTTATGAAGGAAAGCAAGTTGTCAAGTCAGCTAGTGACCAATAAATAGGGGTTAATCAAATCGAGAGTTTGCAAGCTCATGAGCAAGCGAACATAGTTTTGAACCTTAGGAATGGGAGGGAGGTAGAGACTAGACCGAAGGAGGTCAAGGAAAAGGAAAAAGTATCTCCCCATGTCGCTGAGGGGTCTAAAGTTGATAAGAGGTCTAAGGGGAAGGTGACCAACCCAGTGTCCACGTTTGTTCCGGGGTTATCTGAGACCCCATCTTATATTCCTAAGGCACCTTTCCCGACTTGCCTTAATGCACCTACACCCTTTCGCAAGAAGGGGCCAAAACAAGAAGACATGATGGAGGTGTTCAAACAAGTCAAAATCAACCTTCCTCTTTTAGAGGCAATTAATCAAGTTCCAGCTTATGCTAAATTTTTGAAAGACCTTTTTACCCAAAAGCATAAGTCTAAGACACAGGAGCCTAAAGAGGTGCGTCTCATTGAGCAGGTGAGCTCCATTCTTACACGTAACACACCCATTAAGCGAAAGGATCCTGGTGTTCCTATTATTTCGTGCGTTATTGGAGATCATGTCATTGATAAAGCACTCCTCGATTTAGGGGCTAGTGTCAATTTGCTCCCATACTCGGTATATGAACAACTAGGGCTCGGAGAGTTGAAGCCCACGTCGGTTACGTTGCAATTAGCTGATAGATCCATTAAAGTGCCGCGTGGTGTAATTGAGGATGTCCTTGTCAAGGTAAATAAGTTTTACTTTCCTGTCGATTTTATAGTTCTTGACATGGAAGCAATCCATAATCCCAACAAACAGATTCCCCTCATCCTTGGTCGACCTTTCTTGGCTACGACCAATGCATCTATTCACTGTAGGACTGGAGTGATGGATATATCATTTGGAAATATGAGGGTGCAATTGAATGTTTTCGATGCCAATCTCTATCCTTGTAAAGAGAAAAACTGTTTTGCGGTCAATGAGAGTGATTCTATGGTTGATAAGGTGCCTCTAGACATTCAAGTTAAGGGTCCCATAGAAATGCCTCTTGTGCATGTAGGCTTAGATAGTGCTCTTGAAACGGATCATGATTCTCTGAACGAAGGCCCACATAAATGAACCTCCATGGAGGGACCCATACATTGAGCCTTGGCCCATACTTCATAGTCCTTCCACCTCCCCTCTCATAGAGGTTGCACCGAGACTTGAGTGGAAACCACCATGATATGCATGCTTGGGGCCTGATAATATTTTTTCAGGTGATTGATATTTTAGGGCTCTCGATTTGTCTGGCTGAAGACATAAAACTTAGCGCTACTTGGGAGGCAACCCAAGTGTCATTCATTGTTTAGTGTCGTCTTTGATTTTTATTTATTTATCTTTTTCTAGATTTGTTAGTTTTTCTTTTAGAGTAATTTTTTTTCCTTTTTATCTGTGTGTGTGAGCGCGTGCATTTCTTGGAGGCTAACAATTTGCAGGTTGTTCAGTTCAAGTTGGGGGGTCTCTCTCTCAGTATAGTCTACCCTGCTTAGTTTCTCCTATTCAAGGTGATATCTTTCCTCTCTTTTACGTTTTTGTCCTATCTTTTCATTTTCATTCTTTCAATGCGGACATTGAATAATTCAAGTTGGGGGGAGGGATCACTTTGTTCTTTTTGCATAGTTAGAGTTTAAAAAAAAAAAATTAGTGAGGTCTTCTTTGCATGGAATTTGGAACTTGTGTTGTTACTCGTTGGTTACTTAGAATAAGAATATGTTGATCATTGTTTGGATGTTTTGTGGCATTTCAGTTCTCTATGCTAGCTTGTTATTAGAAATTCGGCATGGCACCTGTTTTTAGCACCGTTTGCACTCCACGATTAATCGGGCTTAGATTGTTGTGAGTGTCACTTGGTTGTTTTCAATGGCTAGTTTAGTGGAGACTTATGTCCATGTGAGCTATTGAGCCTTATCTTTTGTTGGAGTGGTGTCACGTAAACTCTTAGTTTGTCATGAGAAGAGTAAATTTGTTGATGGTCTCATTATTTTTGATTAATTGCTAAGTGTTGGAACTTGTTTGTTTGATCTATTAATCTCTTGGGTTCGGCTTGACTTATGGATGATTCACCCTTAGGAGAGGATTATAGGTCATCTTTGTTATTTTTGAGCTGGTTCGTTTCTTTCTTTCTTTCTTTCACACGTACCCTTTGTACGCCAGTTTGAGCCTCCTACATGTTGACTTTTTCTTGCTAAGCTTCACCTTCCTATATAGTGTCTTGAGAATGGCTATTGATATTGTGGGCGCTAACTTTTATGAAAAAGAAGGAGGGTGAGTGGAGCTGAATGTGAATAATGGTGATCTTTCCTGTGGCTTGGAATTGAAAAAAAAAACAAACGGAAAAAAAAATTGAAATTTGAAGGCTGAAGGGAAGGACACTGGTTTGTTGATTGAAAGAAGGAATAAGGAACTTTATTGTGGAATTGTGTTGAAAGGTAGGAAAAGAGAGAAAGGGCTGAGTTGAATAAAGTGAAAAAAAAAGAAAAAAAGAAAGAAAGGGGGCATACAGTGTTAAAATTGCCCTAGTACGTTATTGTTTCTAGCCCATTCTCTGACACTTGATATTTTATCCTAACCTTGAAATATTTTTCCTTACCTAACATTACAACTGAATTAAAGTCCTATTTGATCCTTGGGGTGATGGAAAGTGGATTGATGGAGGTGAGAGAGAGTTCCAATACTTGGTGGTTTGTTCATGAGACCATGTGTCCACCATATAAAGCGTTCTTTTCGTGTCTTATGTGTGAAGTACTTTGTTGTCCATTTACATAACTTCTAACCACACACTTGAGAGTTAAAAAAAATATGCACCTTGTACCGAGTGATTTTCTTTGTGAGTGCATGACACGGTGAAAATTGAAGTCGAGACTCGGTCCGGAGAAAACTTTCAATGACATTTCACTTGCAACCGCTGCCCGTATCCGCACACGCCAAGATAGGTGTCGTGACTTGTTTTTTATGACTCGATAGCATTTAGAACTGGTATTTGGTGCGGCCATTTCGGTAGTCGTTGAAGTTTACCAAACGGCCGTCAAATTCAATTATTTATTAACGGGACTACAACTAAAGATTTGCATAGTATAGCGAGAAAGTCCGAGTCGATCCACAGGGAGCTCAAATATAGCTTGTTCGGATTGTAGGTATTGTAAGGTTTCCGGCGTTTAAGACCGCCAACTTCGATATTCGATTTGAATGACGCTATTTAAACTTGGAAATAAACGATACTAAGATGGTCGAGTCAAGAGGGATTTGTTTACCTACAGCTTAGCCATTCAAATGGTTTCTTCATCTAACTAATGAGTGGACCGAAACCGTCCGGATTCCACTAAAAGCATTAAAAGCTAAAGACTACTTGTAACTCAATTCAATGCTCTACTTCAAATTGAACTCATTTAACGCAAGTGAGAGACGAAAAAGGATCGTTCGCACGCGTAGGATAATAAAGCACGTAGCATAAGGCGATAGACTTCATTGATCAAAGAAGCCACCAACTCTATGATCAAAGCTAGACATCATGGGTTTAATTCATTCAAAACATTGAAATTGAGCTAAAGTTTAAACGAAACCATTTTAATGACTAATTCATAGAGTAAACCTCACCCCGAGACCAAACCTTTAAACTACTCACACATAACACAAAGACTAGAAATTATGCTAAGGAAGAAAAACATGATTAATCGATAAAAACGGAAATAAACTTGATTTAAATGAAGATCCAACTAGTAGCTACAACATTTAACAAACGAGAAAACATCAAAGCACTTAAACTTACTTGAGTTCTTGAAAGAAATGACAAGAAAAGCTTGAAAAGAAATTAACTTAAGAGCTAAAGAACATAAAAGACTAGAAATTGGAAAAATATACATAATGGCTATTAATGGCCAAAGAGCCTATTAATAAGCCTTATAATCAGCCACAAAATGGACTAAAAGGCCCCCGAAAATATCCCAAAAACACGCCTTAAATGGGAACTTTCCATAAATGGAAAGTTGGAAAGTCAGCAGGTAAAATATCTTCTGGCCGCCTATGTTATCGATACCTTTGCCCAAGTAATTGATACCTCCACTTTGTCCTTGCCCCGTAGCACGTTGTAATCGATACCAGGGCCAAATGTAATCGCTACCCTCAGGTCTGGAGGATTTCTGGACCAAAACAACGCAAGGGTATCGATTACAATCTTGATGTAATCGATAACATCAGGTATGGGAAGCAAGTAATCGATACTTCTTCCTTCAGTAATCGATACCATTCTTCAGAAATTGCAGAATTCAGGCAGGCTTCAGCTTCAGCACACAGCTCCTCAGCAACTTCCAGCTTCTCAGCACCTTATTTTCATTCTCTAAATTTAAGTAAAGACTACATTTTAAACATTTCTTTTACTTTTTCTTTACTTTAATTTTATTTAATGAAAATAAGAAAGTACCCCCATTTGGAAACAATGGCATTACCAGAATTTCAAGATTCCAATTAAATCAAAATGTCAACCCCCCACTTTTAGTGTAAAATGAAAAACTGCACATTTTTCTCAAGAGAAAAAGGCTCGAAACATGACCTTGCTCTTCGAATTAAACCTTGTAATTTTGTAGTTTCTCTTAGAAAAATTCAAGGATCAATTACCGCCATTTTTTATCTCGAAAATCGAAACTTTTTCAAAAAGTCATTTTTCCATACTTAGACAGATTTTAAGGGGCCGACAGGGTCTTCGGGTACTTGGAAGCACTTGGGCCATGCATGGCGTTGAAATGTGCCTTATTTGCACGTTTTACCTGAAAACACTCAAAAACCTACCTTACGCGCAATACCGCTATAAAAACTAAATAAACATAAGTAAAAGCAGCATAAGCAGGGACTAGTCGCACCAAATATCTACAATATTGGGTGCTCATCAGTATTGCCCGTTATATCTTTGTGATGATTTTGTGTTCTTGAGTTGAGATACCGATGAGATGCGTGTAAGTTGTGGATTCCATGTGAAGAGATTCATGGTGTTTTGCAAGTGATCACTACTGAAAACCCTCACGAGACTTCACTCGTCCTACTAGGGCCGCCCGGGGGTTTAAAAGAATTATCTATTTTAATTTGTCTTCATTAATTTTTCTATTCTTTTCTTTGCTAGGGACTAGCAAAGTGTAAGTTGGGGGGCGTGATAAGTGCCGAAATATTGATATTTTGGCCCTCCAATCTACACTTGTTAGTCATTTATATTTGATACTTGATATTTATTTTGCTTTTATTTTGCTTATAGGTTGTTCGAGCTCGTTGTCCAAAATATTGAATAAAAAGAAGAGTTTAATGATGTTCGGGGTCAAAGTGCAAAATGCTTCAAAATTGAATCATTAGTTTATCATTACACAAGTCAAAAGGACCTTGGTGTGATTAATGGACTAATGCCTTATATAAGTGAAACTGAAGACATCGGCAGTGGGTGCTGACGGGGGGTTTCGGATTTGGTTTTCGACGACGGAACGAAGCAGCAAGGACCACGTTGCTACTCATGAGGATGGAGACTGAACCAACACTTGATTCATTTCTTCCGATGGCCGGCTAAATCCATTTTCTAGGGTGTAAATGAAGCTCAAATTCTGAGTAACATTTTCTATGTTTTGATTTAAGTATTATTATTCGAATCATGGTTGTATGAACAAGGATTTATTTATAAGATTAATTCTTTCCATCAATCTTGTGTATGAATTCCTAGGTTTTATGCACGATCATACAACGGTTTTAATTGTTTTGTGATAACCGGTTGGATGGATTATACTACGTAAGACGCGTCGTGCCGATGAGACGATCCGTACTTTAATTTGAGACGGGTCGTGCTAGTAAGACGATTCGTGCTAGGCGGAGATAGTCCATGTCGACTAGTGATTCATAAATTATTTTTACGAGATATCGCTAGGGCTTGCAATCCTACGGTATCCGGATTGATTCGAATAGTTGACCTGTAATCGAAACATATTTAGATTATGAGGGGAAAGAGTGGATTCGAAACCCTAGAGCTTTTTTCCATCAATTATTTTCTGCTTTTCTATCGTCTTTAATTTCAGTTCGATAGTTTTAAGAAACCAACAATCAATCAATCTTTATCTTGGATTAATATAGAAATTAATTGAAATAACTGTAACTCAGCCTTATAATCCTTGTGTACTCGGAATACTTACTATTGTTCATTTGAGTAATAATAATTGTTTCGTTTAATTAATTATTTTTGGTACGGAAACGACCCGATCATAGCCTCTAAACAAATTGTACGCACTAAGAATCCCTAGCCTCTTAGGCAGAAAAAATGATGTAGAAAGACTTCGATCAAATCTCTTTCGTCAGTTTTAATTTGACAAACAATTTAACATTCTCGCTCCACTTGGCGAGTTTGGGATCCCTTCTTTATTCGTAAGGGCTTTTGTCATTAAAATAAAATGAAAAAATAACGGCTAATGACGTGTTTTGATAATTAATATCCGTTAAAAGATATTTTCAACATTAACAAATGTTTTCAGCATGTTTTTGACGGATATTAATTATCAAAACACTTCATGGACCGTCATTTTTCCATATAAAATATTTTTGTCCATTTGTGGGATCCATAGTATTCCACTTGTACTTAAATAATTATTTTTGAGTATCTAGTGGAGTACCATCTCTTTTAATATATATAAATGAAGAGAAGCTTTTAGGTGTGATCTGTTTTTGAAATCGTGTCACAAAAATGATTATCACCCTCGAAAAAACCTACCCACGCTCCCACCCCGCATGCACACACGTAGGGGGGTGTGCCCCCAACCGCTGGTATAAATTGACTTGACGGGGCCACGGGGGAGAGAGAAATAGACACTTGAGCAAGCTCGATCGCTTGGTTGTTGAAGTGCATTCGCTTCCGACTATCATGTGTCCATCCTTAAACATGAATCTCCGTGTTGATGTGCTCCTCCTCCTCCTGTTTCTCTCATGCCTCCACCTCCTCCTGTTAGCACAACCCACACTTGGGTTAGGGTCGACAAACACAAACCCCAACATTACCACCGTAACCAACTCCAGCTTCTTCATCGCCAAGCCCGGCTGCCAACCCAATTGCGGAGACATAACCGTCCCTTACCCGTTTGGCATAGGAAACGACTCGGCCTGCTCCATCAACTCCTTGCTCCACCTCACGTGCAACACTTCGTACGACCCTCCGAAGCTCTTCCTAGGCGGCCTCCAGGTCTTATCAATCTCCCAAACCCAAGTCCGGGTCCAAAACACCGTCGCTGCTCTGTGCTACAACCAGGCCGGGAACCAAACCTATTATAGCCCAGCCTGGATGCAGTGGGGGGATGCCTGGCCATACACGTTTTCGGACATGGCGAATAAGTTCACGGTCGTTGGCTGCAATGTCTACGCTCTCATCTCGTGGTCGCATCAAGGCCGGGGAATTCAGTACTGGATGTTTGTCCGCATGCTCCAACGGTACGGACGTGGTTGCTGGGAATAATTGTACGGGGATTGGTTGCTGCCAAAGTTATATTCCAAAGGGGCTCAAAAACTTCGATGGTTCCCTTGGCTTCGTTGGCAATCATACCGAGGTTTGGACTTTTGTTTTCTGAAAACCAACACTAGAGAAATAATTCAGAAAAGCAATAAAAAAAATTCACTTACCCCATTTCGCTTAACTTTAACACTTTTTAGAGATTTTGTTCTTATTCAAAAAAAAAAAATAATCGTGTTCGTTAATTTTGCGTCAAATTTTTGTGAATTATTGATTTGTTTCGACGAGAGGAATCGAAAAAGTAAAAAATTAGTATCACCCAAACATTTATGGAAATATCTAGTGGTGGCTCCAAGATTCTCGAAAGGGTGTTAAAAAAAAACTTACAATTAATATACTATCCAGTATTCTAAAAGGCACTCATCACTAATCGGGCGACGACCCACCACCAAGCACCAAGCCCGCCTAGGCGCCACCAAGCAATTCGGCATTTTTTATAAAAATTAGGAGAATTTTTTTTAAGGCAATATGGATGAAATAAAAAAATAAAAGAGACTAACATTATTTATATATTAAAAAATATGATTAAAAATTAAGTATTCTAATTTTTAATCCGTTTGAACCGATGCAAAGATCTTATTTTTATGATTATTTTATCCTAAAGAGTCATATTTAATATTTGTTTCTAGAGCTCTCATAATGAAGTGTCTTACTCTTCATTTGGTTCTACGGCTATCTTAGGGCTTTCATATGAGAGCTCTAGAGCCAAACTTTATTATTACCCTTTAGAATAAAGGAAAAATGACGGCCAATGACGTATTTTGATAATTAATATCCACCAAGAACGTTTTCAGCATTAACAAATATTCTTACTTTATCCTTGGTGGATAATTAATACCCACCAAGGATAAAGTACCGGCATGAGCCGTCATTTTCCCTAAAATATAATTATCAGAAAAATAAGATTTTCGTATAGGTTCAAACGGATTGAAAATTGAAGAACTGAGTAATAAGTCTAGGATCTCAGTATAAATAAGAAACCCTAATCCCATCAATATTCAGTTTCTTGTTTCATTAATTATAATTCACCAAACTATAGAATTATAATTGCACTTTCTTTCTTATTTCAATTATATTAAGAGCTCCATGATATTAAATACTTAAATATCTCCCACGTTAAGATTATAGATACTCGTTAATTTAATCAAATTACTAACAACTATATTTAATCAACATTTATAATTTCTTGAGGCTGTCCACTTAACTTATTTGATATGTTGGATACAAATATCCACTTGCAAGGTTTAATATAATTGGAACTTATAATCTTACTCAAGGGGTTATCATCAATCCCTACCGGCCAGTTAGTGAATTTCATTAATAATTAATACTAGCTATCAGACATATAATGTTATGATCCAACTCACCGAGATTATTGACTCTAAAAAGGATCTCACTCTCTAATAAATCAAAGTCAACAACATTAGATATATACATCTATTAATTATCTTTGGATTAAGAACATAAGCATTCATAATAATAATGAGGTTCTAATTGTCTTATAAAGTCAGTACAAAGATAATTACCTCAATGCGGTCTCGTTCAATACGCACAAAGTGTACTAGCACAATGAGTTGGAATTAGACTGTTCCCCGTAGTCAAGACAAACCTATTAAAACATTGTACTACAATTCTACCAATGGTGTGTTCAGTTTCATCTATGACCGTGAACTATATCTTATACGTATAACGTATTCTATAAGAACCGATAATCCATTCATCGGTGTGTAAGCCGTGTACACTTCACACTGAATCATATACTATATAGAATAATACACACAAACATAACAATATTCAATAATATTATGCAAACATTGTCCATAAAAAATTTTCATCGAAAAAAGAATAAAACAAATTAATAAATAACAATCAAATATTAATCCATTATACAACAATATGACTTTTAGCATAATTTTGTAACGAACTTGTCATCATATTTAAACATTGTGGAGTCCATCATGTTGATCAAACAGCAAATAAGCTACGACTTGATCTTGACCCAGCACCAGAAGTAATGGTTGAAGAACCCCGTCTCCTGAGATATTATTACGTAATAATTTATTCTTAAAAGAACTCTTTATTATCCCATCCATATGAAATTCAGCATAATTGATGATCTCAACAAGTTTTAATAAATCAATGGTTTCGAGGCCCAAAATTGGTAAAAGTGGACGCTCCAGTGACCCAGTCCCTTGTATAGAAGTTGCACCCTAATCTCTTTTTTCCCCCAATTTTATTCTTAAGATCAAAACTAACTGAAAAGTTATTCTCTTCTATGTTCTAATGCCTCTTTACAGGTTTTGTCATTTGACTCCTGTATCTACGCATTTTTGGGGGAGCAGGACAGGTTTCAGTTCAACGGTACATCAGATTTCAACAAGCCGGCCAGTTTCATAAACCGAACCTTGGATAATGTACCCGTGGTACTAGATTTTGTGATTGCAAACCAGACTTGTCTTGAAGCTCAAAACTCGAGTGCATCATCGTGCCAAAACAATACTTCATGTACTGATTCAGATAGTGGCTATGGAGGATATCTTTGCAGCTGCTTAGACAGTTAGGAGGGCAATCCTTATCTCAGTCCTGGATGCACAGGTTTGTTGTTGGCTATGCTATTTTTTGTGTTTTCAAATCATACTGCTATGGGGTAAACTAGCATCTCAAACAGATTCCTCAAATAGAAAATTTAAGTGATCAAGCAAAAAATCTGTGCTCCGATCCGGCAGATCCCTCAAACCCTAATTAATTTGAAGTCGTCCTTCAAATTTTCTTTCTCCCTTTGGACTTAGGGAATGTCCCTCACCCCTCAAATATCAAAATTAAAGAGTATTATATGTATGTATATATATATATATACAGTCCTTCTCACATGAGATGGTCCTCATTTTGCCCTCTTTTCCGATTGAATTTCGATGATCCGAGCTGCTCAATATATTTAGAACGTGATTTTAAGGGTACTTGTGAGAAATCGACAAAAAAAATGACCGGGAAGGACTTCATCCAAATAGTTTCGAGCCGTTTTTTATTGAACCGTTCAAATAAAAACTACACAAATCAAGTCCTTCTCTGTCATTTTTTTTTTGCCGATTTCATTCATGCGGATACCCTTAAATTCACGTTATGATCACATTGAGCTGCTCGGATCATTGAAATTTGATCGGGAAATGAGAGAAATGAGGAAGTCCTCATTTTAACTAAAATGAGTCGATTCCCCTCACATAAAAGTTGACACAAGTTTTTTTTGGGACCCATTTTGGGATCCCATGCAAATGATCGGAGCCATTCAATTTGTTTAAAACATCTTCTTAAGAGTTATTGTAAAAAATCACTCATTCGGATATCGGTAAGTGCTTAATCGGTTCATTCAGTTGGTTCCAGTCAAATTTTAAAGGATAAAATTAAATAAACTAATCAAGCCCTTACCGATATCAAAATGAGTTGATTTTTTACTCTTCATAATCCCTTTTAAACGAATTGAATGACTCTAATCATTTGCGTGAAACTCCGATTAGTTTTGTGTCAAAATTTACTTTTACCCAAATAATAACCACTTTTCATTATTCTAAAATCAAAATGAAAAGTTAGATAATTGGATCAAGCACCATGTTTTACATTTAATGGATGACTCGGATCGTTTGTGTCTGACCCGTAGTGGACCTCACACAATAATTAGTGTGCGATCTGCGTGAAAAATATCTGTGTGGGTAGCATTGTTGGTGTTTTTAATAGTTTTGTGTAACTATAGGTGAAACTAGCAACAAGGTGTGAATTGATAACAATATTTTTCTTTTTTCGAATTGAACAACAATTCCCTATTTTCGAAATTATATGGACCATAATGATCTGGGATGTGACCAGAAATTACATCAATTTTAAATTCATACTGCACACAACAATTATTACTTTTTTTGTTTCTTTTTAAGTGTTCAGTTTCGTAACTCTAACTTATTAAGAAGATATCATCATTACATATTTCACATCAACCTTTACCTCCATTTTTCCTATTTACCATCTATGGAGGCATCATCATTACACTTTTACTCACTAACTTTTGAAAATGAAATATACTTTTAGCAACAAAATGAAAAATAAACCAATTTTTACCGACTAACTTTGCAAAATGGACATTTATTAACGAACAAACCCAAAATAGAATACTAGACTCTAAAAAAGGGATGAAGGGAGTATTTCTTTTGGTGAAACTATGTGTAGATGAAATTTTTGTTAAGGGAAATGATTTTGCCACTCCCTTTTTTGTTAACGGTACTCCCCTGCAAGTGTATTTTTGCACAAAAAATACAATTACAGGGGAGTGCCGTTAACAAAAAAAGGAGTGGCAAAATCAGCAATCTTTGTTAAGGTCGTAGTAATGATATTTAGGGGAAAATTTGAAAATACCCCCAAACTTTGCACTTAATGTCTAATAGACTCCCAAATTTCAACAAATTTTAATTTTACTCCCAAACTACGCTTCCATTATTCAAGTAACCCCCCACCGTCCACTTCTGTCAAATTGAAAACGAAACTTGCTAAGTTGGACGTTAAAGGTGGATTAACGTTAGATTTGGGTAAGTAAGTTTCACTAATCTCGCCCATAGCGCGCGCTCTCTCTCTCTTTGCAAAACCCACATCATGTTTCTTGTCTTCTTCATCATCATTTTTAGTGCACTTGATTTTCTACCATTTTCTCCTTCTCCACCACCACCTCCTCCGGCGCTGCCAACAATGAGGCTTAACACTTGCCTCCAAATAAGTCATCTAACAGTCTCCCTTCACCATTAATGTACATGTCGCCATTTTTCATTCTCAATTTGACATAAATGGACAGTGGAGGGTTAATTGAATAACGGAAGCATAGTTTGAGGGTAAAATTAAAATTTGTTGAACTTTGGGAGCTTAATAGCATTGAGTGCAAAGTTTGGGGGGTATTTTAAAATTTTCCCGAAATTTAGCGTTAGATCTTTGGGTACATGAGCTTATTCATTTTGGTCTTTTAGATTTTAGATTCTCTCTCAGCGATCCCTAATAAATTTTCTTCCAATTATTACTCTCATTTCTCTTTAACTCTTCGCTCATTATCCAAAATTAATTCAAAATCGAAAACTAAGGGTGTGTTCCAAAACTGCTTTAACTTCTTATTTTTTGTTGAATAAGAAGGCTTGTTCCACAAAAAAGAAAAGTAAGTACTGATAAAGATATGTGATATCGATAGCCCCCGTATGGAAATCGTACCGACGGTCGTGTCGGGCCGTTTCTGGCCACCGGACGGCCGATTCAAGCCATAAAAATTCTAAAAAAAAAGGGGTGCTCGGATCAAACACCCTACACTCCTCGGATGCCGTTGATTCCCACGCAAACCCCCTCGGTTTTTTTTTTTTAGAATTTCTGGACGGCTCGGATCGGCCGTCCGGTGGCCAGAGACTGCCCGGCGCGGCCGCCGGTACGATTTCCCTCCGCTGGTGCCCATTCTCATAGCAACAGTCTTATTTTTTGTATACGGCAACTTCAAGCTTAGAAATCATGTGTCTATGCAAATAATTTTCCTATCACTATGGATCTTGTTTAATAAATCTCATTGAGATCTTTAATACGGTGCAAAAAAAAATTGAATTTTTTTTTCATTTACATTATTTTTGAGTTTGAAAATGTGAAAGAAACTTTTTATTTAGATTTTGTGGAATGACCCTTATTATTTTTGAATGAGATATTCCAAAATAAGTACTTACTCCCTCCGTTCCAAATTAAGTGTCCATCCTTCTATTTTTGGATGTTCCAAAATAAATGTCCAGTTTGACAAGTCAACCCAAAAAAAAGTTTCAATTTTCCCATTTTGCCCTTGTTCTTCAAATGTGGTTATTGATTTCTCTAAATTAAAATTACTGGAAAACTTTAAAAGGGCTAGAAAAAAAATCAAAAAATCATGAAATTCACTCAAAATTCACTTTGTAACTGCACTCTATTTTCAAAACATAGATTATAGAGAAACGACAGATTTTAGCCAAAAACAAAAAAACAAAAGAAAAATTGTCTTTGAAAATTGCATATCAGAAGTTCTCAAGAAGGCTTTCATTAACCACCTTTCACACATAATTACAGTATACAAAAAGGAGCTCCAAGGCAATAACAAAACATAGATTAAGACACATAATTACACTATACAAAAGGAAGGTCCAAAGCATTACAAAAGCATAGATTAAGATTGATTTTACGGCACTCCTGAAGCACAAGAAAATTACAGAGCCCAACCACCTAACAAAATGTCTTTAGGGATGCTCATTTCAACAAGAGAAGATGCCAACTTCGTTTCCAAAGTATTTGTCCAGCAACTGACCTACAACAACCAAACATTGCAAAGATTTTATTTTGCAAGCAATTCTATAAATCTAAGCAAGAGTTTGTGAATTGCAAAAACTACTCAAAGTGAAAAAAGACTCACCTCATTGTTGGAGATGTGCCAATGCTCCTTCAACAACATCACGTTCACACTCAAGATATAGAGGAAGATTATCATTTCTCATCAAATTTTGTTTTCCCATATGTGGCAACTTGTAATCGTCCCCCCCGTAAACTTTCATAACCTCAATCATACAAGCTTGCAATGATAAAAAGACATTATTGAGACTTTCAGATGCCAAATTTTCAAAGGATTTCTCGACCGCACAAACAAGTTCATCAATATTTTTGGGGGCTTCTTGATGTTGTAATGATTGAATTGCTCTAAAATACCCGAGATCTAAAACATTCAAGTCCGGACTTTGAGGAGGTTGAAACAACAACCGGATGTCAAACCCATCCTTCCTCGTAGCGTCAAGAAATTCAGCATCCAATTCAATTTTGTGCGGCTTGGCGTTATCTTGTTGAATATATATAGGCTCGGTTGAATCTTGAATTGGCCACTTTTCTCGAATAGCCGGTAACACTTGATTGATCAAGCAAGAGCGGATGACATTTCTATTTACTGATATAATGGGTTTTGTCTCCAAAGTGCCCGCCCGCACGATTTTTACTTCTCCTTTTTGCGGGTTCTTTGTAAATAAAGGGGAAAATCCCAATTTTCCCTGAAAATTCTTGATTCCGAATTGTATCAAATCGTGGCCGAGCTACGGCCGCAAGGAACATGACTTTCGTGATGAACCGTTTACTTTTACAAGTACGCAACGGCTCACGTTCCTCCGGAAGGAGATAGTACCGTTCCGCTTCTTTTGATAAGAAAAACCATTTTTCATCAATATGCATATAATTGTACATATTCTTGAAAAAAGGTTGGCTTGTAAGACTCGATGGTTCTAACATTGATAAACAAAATTGAAGACGTTCTTTTTTACCTTGTTCCGAAAGATGAGGCTTCATTGCATTTGTGTGCGGCCTAATATCACCTTCTTTAATTCGCCTATAAATTGTTGTTTGCGGTACCTTCATGGCCTTCGATAATGAACGGATATTTGTCCTCTTACGAAGAGGAATTTCTGATACAACGCTGAGATCAATTTGGACTCGCTTTCGACCGACTCGGCTTTGCTTTCTACTAGACACATCAACAACATCTCCATTGCCAATTTGAGTATATACTCGTTTCCAAATTCGAGTAACTGTTTTGACAGTGACTGAAAATAATGCTGCAACTTCTATAAGACAACCCTTTTTGAGCTTTCCATTTTGACTCTGTTTCAAGAGTGCCTCACAAATTGCTTGACGTTGTGGATTTGTTAAGTTTTTGCGGGATCTATGGTGGGAAGGGAGATCCATTTTGATTCAAAAGGAAGGTATTAAAGCCAACAAAAGAAATGTCGCAAACAATTACCGAGACAGAAGAGGGGCGAGTAATTGGAATGAAGGAATAAAAAGGTGGGAGAGAAAGTAGAATTGATAGACAGAGAGAGATAATGGCGGAAGAAATGGGTGGAACGAAGAGAGAGATTATGTGGAGGGAAAGGTGTAGTTTCCTCTTATAGGAGTATTGCCAATTTATTGCTGTAGTTTGGATTCAATTTTGAATTCCTTTTTCGTACAGGAACCGCCCAATTTTACCTCCAATATGGAGGGCCGCCAAAACATGCGGGATTATTTTAAATTTTGAGGAAAAGTGCTCCCAATTTAATTTGGTGCAAAAAAATTATTCTAAAAACTGTGAGGGGTAAAATTGGAAAGTTGTAATTTTTTTTGTGCACTAATTAAGGTCACTTAAAAAGTTGGAATCCCGGAGCGGGACACTTAATTTGGAACGAAGGGAGTATTTTTTAAGAAGATTTCCGGAAGAGAGCCTAAAACGAACAAGCTATAAAGACCAAAGATAGCTTGCACCAGCCCGAGGTGGCAAACTCTGATTTGTCAGTGCTAGCATGGGTCAAACCAAGTACTCCTTGTCAGTTTTCTCTGTCGGCTTGTATATATATTAATAAAAATTCAAACCTTCGTTCTAATTTTTTATTTTTAAAATTTTTCTCATTATGCTAAAACAATAATTCAAAACAAATCGATAAAAAATTAACAAATGCGAATTCTTTTTGAATAAGAATAAATAAAAATTAGCCATTTGTCTTATTAGGCCAAAATTATGTTAGGCAGATAATTGTGAAAGTGATGTTTTAAAATCTCGAAAAAGCTAAGGACACCGACCGGGGAGACTAACGGTGGAAACTGACGGTCATGGGGAGCCACTCTGTGCCCGGCACGATAATCCGAGTTGTTCAATAATTTAAAAAAAACGGTGTGGACTTGTGAAAAATCAGCTCAATCCGATATGTGTAGATACTCGATCCAATCTTTTATTTTTCCACGGATCCAAAATCTGAATTAAAAAATGGAAGATTGTATTGAGTACCTACACATATCAGATTGAGCTGATTTTTCACAAGCCCACTCGAATTTTTTTTAAATTATTGAACGGCTCGGATCATCCGTGCGGGCCTGGAGTGGGCCGAGCATGGCCATCGGTACACACCGTCGGTGCCCCCATTTCCGTAGCAGAAATGTTGAAATCTTTCCGACAGATTACGTTGATCAATATAATAGAATCACACAAGTTCAGCTAGTGTACCAATTCCTTAATGATATTTTGGCAGATACCGACGAGTGTAACAATACCGGGCTCATCCTCAATAACTGCAATGCGAATGCAACTTGCACCAATATCGCAGGAAGTTTTACTTGTACATGTTTAGATCAGTACTCTGGCGATGGAACAACAGACGGAACTGGGTGCATTCCCATTGTTCCCAAGGCTTCACAATCCTCAGGGATCAAGTTATCTCTAGGTAATTGCCCAACTAATTAATAAAACCCGCTTCAAATCCAATTCTCTTGTTGGTTAAGTCTAGCATGCACAATATGGTTGCTTGGTTAACATGCACACATCACAAGTATTTTGGATAGAGCTATCACACAATCTTGATTGTAACATTACGTACAAATGGGTGGTGTATTAATGTACAATCTCAGCCTATCTAGTGGCAAATATAGGCATCGATATCCAAAAAATTTAACATCTTCATCCTATATATTGCTCTACAGTTAAGATATTACCTGATTTTGGTATATTGGTCACATATGGGATTTAAGGCTCGATTTGTTAGATTTGGTTTGGTTACCGTTTCTAATACTGAGTCTTAAATAAGTTGTTGGGATGGTTTTGTACTTCGTTTGAAGAACTGGACTGTAACGCTCCGATTTTAATGGGTAGAACAAAGGGTCTAAAAGGGTTGTCAATCTTTGAATGGCTAAGAAGAAAATGTGGACAAAAATGGAGAAACATTATATGATGGGGAGGTGATGGTGATCGAGTTGAAAGGGTGGAGGGTGATGGATGGATGGATGGGAATCTAATGGGTTTAGTTAGGTTAGGTAGTTGGTTAGGATTCTAGTTACAAGGTCATTTATCGTTAACTAAATCAATTATTTCAATTGATTTAATAATTAAGGAGTAAGATTACTAAATTTTATTCAACCAAAATTAGGGCAAAATTAGGGCCGTTACATGGGCTTCATCAGAAAAGTACACGATGTTTGTATAAAAGTTTTTTTTTTGGATAAATTTCACTTGAGGTTTCTGACAAATTAATGCAAAGACCAAACCTGAAGTTTCTAAAATATCACTACCTGTCCTGCTTTTCAAACTATTGTAAAGATTTCCTCTGTGCTTTTTTTTTTGTTTCCCTTTTGGTACCTCGGAAAATCATTCAACTAAAAACGAAGAGTCCACAACATAGCGTAGCAAAATATTTACAATAATACAGACCTATAAAGGGCCACAAATACTTAGTCTAATGGTTGCCTAAGGTTAAGGCTATCGCTTATTATAAAGTTTATAAACTCTCTTAGTGAGATAGGATCGATACCAACTGCCAAGACCAGCTCCTCATTTTGTTCGGCCCCTAGCGGGGCGAGGTGACCATCACATTGGTTGCATTGCGGTAGGTGTGGGCTAACAACGTGCCTGTACAAGTGAGCAGGCCGTAAGCCTCGTTGATAATGGGAAAATTTATAGAAATGGTCTTGTTAGTTTCACCCGAGTCTCATTTTCATCCTTCACGTATCAATTGCAACTTTTTTGACCTTTAAGTTTGATCTTTGTTCCAAGTTGATCAATTGCGTATGTCAGCCAAACTAGACGGTAAAAATCAGATGAGTGTAGACAGTGGCGGAGCCAGGAATTGTAGTGGGAGGGGGCACCCAAATACGCTAATACATTCGATATCACAAAAAAGTACATGAGTCTTACGATTAACCATTACATAATACCCAAAAAAGACACACGTCTTAACATGTTAATCATTTGGAGTTTGAAGTTCTATCAAAACGGAACTCGACGATTATGTAAAGCATGAAAATCTATTACGATTGATTCTAAACCCAATTTTAGAGAGATTTCCTTTTCAATGTAGATAAGGGAACTATCCGAGAGGAATTCATTTTCCATTTTGTTCTGAAGCCTAGTTTTGATAATCTTCATGGCTGAAAATGATCGTTCCGCCGTTGCTGTTGAAACAGGAAGAGTGAACACGAGTTTGATCAGTCGGAATACTAAGTCGTAGGTTGTTGATCTCAATCAACTGGTATAGCTCCCTTTAAATAATGGGATGCCACCGAATGGGCAACCCCATTACAATTTCTAGGGACCCAAGAGAAAGAACAGTGAATTAACGAAGCAAGGTTCTTATTCTCCTCAATAGAAACTGATACGTAGTTCTCCCAATTTATCATTGTCGTCAGAAGCTTTTGACCATAGTAGCTAGCTTTGTTGGAATGGAATTCTTTTTTTTGTTTTTTCGATCCGCTGCTGGAATGAAATTCAAAACTTGGATTTATCCGGTAGCAAGATGGTGTCTGTTCAAGCCCTAAAAGTTCAAACTCTATGTAGCAAGCGATGGTGTCTGTTCAAACCCTAAAGTTGCAGTGGTAAACAGTAAAATATACTAGTAATAAAATTGGGGGAGCTCAAATAAAGAACAAGTAGTGGATAAAATATTTCTTTAATTATTACCTGATTAAAGAATATAGCAATAGATTTGTTGGGGATTGCCAAGGGAAAACCCAAGTCAAGCACTGTGCAGCCTCTCTCCGTTCAAGTTTTGATGGGTTTAGAGGTAGGAAAATAAAAAAGAACGATTAAATAATCCTTTGGAATTTGAAGGGGCACTTTTACTAAACGAGAATTTGACACTGGTCGGAGGTTTCAGAAACTACACTTCTCTCCCTTGAGTTTCAGAAACTACAATTCCAAAAGGACCAAAACTCTTATGTGCATGACCCCTCCCCGCAATCCCCAATTTAAAAAAAAAAAAAAATTTAATTTTTGAAAACTGGGGGGTGCATGTGCCCCCTCCCCCCTCTAATCCCCTCCACCCCTGAGTGTAGACGTCATCAATTGGACAAACTTGGTATGAACTGCAACGTCTAAACCGCCATCAATCTGATTTTTTTTTTTGTTCATTTTGGCTAGGGGTGTGCAGAATACCCGCATACCCGCACCGACCCGACCCAAAGGGTTTCGGGCGGTTTCGAACCACTGCTGCGGTCGGGTACGGGTTAGTTTCTGTAAAAAATTGATTCTCGGTTCGGTTCTCGGGTCTCTATGCTTCCAACCCGTCGGGTCCGACCCGACCCGACTATATATATATATATACACACTCCCACGCACACTCAGGCCTTGTTTGGTTTGGAATTCCAAACCCAAAATTTTAGAAAAAGTAACTTTTATATTTTTTCTCTCTAACTTTTCAATTATTACTCTCATTTTTCACTCTATCTCTCTCTACTTTTAACCTCACTTCACAATCATTACTCTCATTTCTCTCTCTACCTTTATTCAAAAACACAACTCAAAACCCACAACCGAACAAGGGCTTAATTACTCCTCTGACTGAGTCCAAGGAGAACCAAGCGCCGCACAGTCGTCCAAGACTCCTCCTCTACTCTCTCCCTCTCTCGAGACCCCCTCTCTCTTACTCTGGGTTGGGAAATGGAGACCCTTTTCCACCTCTCACCATGTCGACCCACCACCAGCCACGTGCCATCACCTTGCCCTCTGTTTCTGGTTCTCTCTGTCATGTAACTATGTAAGTTAATTTATGATATGATCTAAAAATTTCTGATATTTTTCTGAGATTATAGTGCTTAAATCCTTCTTTCTGCTTGATCTACTTCTTCTTCTCGATCTGATCCACTGAATCTCTTACAAAATCTGTTTTCTGGATCTACTTCTCTCGGGCCCGACCGACCCGACCTTAAATCCGATCAGACGGTTTCCCTTGTTCATTCGGTCGGGGTCGGTTCCAAAAAATCCCAACCCGATCAGTTCGGGTCGGGTTCGGGGCCAAATCTGACCCGTCCGACCCGTGCACACCCCTAATTTTGGCTGACAGAAGTTATCAATTGGATCAATTTAATACGAAAACCAAACTTGAAGGTCAAAAGAGTTATAATTGATACTTGGAGGACAAAAATGAGACTCGGATGAAACTAGGAGGATCATTTATAATAAAATGATAAAAAAAAGAAGATTTCACACCGGTTCAAACGGATTGAAAATTGAAACATTTATTAATTTTTTGAGTTAGGTTTTGGAGCTAGGAAAGTTGGTTTTGAAGCTTTTAGGAAGGTGATGGCTGTGGAGACTTCAGTTGAGCTTTGAATAATGGTGATGCTTTGATTAAAAACAATGTTCGTTGAGGTTATTCGAGTCTTTTTTGTCTCCAAAATTTACACCGTCGAAGCCAACTTAACTGTTAGGGGAATCTTTACATTAGTTTCAAAAGCAAGGGAGAGAAGTGTTATTTCAAAAGCTTCATGGGAGGTCTATGCATTTGTCAAAAATCTCAGGGGAGACCAGTGAATTTAACCATGGTTTTTTTTTTATAGGGAGGCGGAAAGAAAAAAGCTTTGTTATTGAGTATTTTTTTAAGAACTTTTTTTTTTATCAGCAAATTTTTTTGGAAAATAATTTTGCCACTCTCTTTTTTGTTAACGCCACTCTCCTGTAAGTGTATTTTTGGTGCAAAAATACAATTACAGGGGAGTGACATTAACAAAAAAGGGAGTGACAAAATCAGCAACCATTTTTTTTATTAATTACCGAATTCGAAAATTACAGAGATTAAAAGGACAAGGGCACTAGAAAATGAAAATTATCCATAAGTACCCGGGACCCAAGCGCTGGTCAAAGAACAACAAACCCCTTAAAAACACCCCCAAACCCGAAATGCCACTTGAATCCACTGTCACCACACGTGAACAAACCCCTGCCCAAACAACTCGATCAAGATATGGAATGCTGCTACTGGGGCAAGTTTGCAAGGCTAACTTGCAAAGAATTTTTTCATTCTGGTTAATCTTCCTGTATAGTTCAAACCTTAAGCAATGCTTAATTGTAACATATATCCTATTTTGTAACCTCATTCTATACAGAAAACTCGATCAAAATGAGGACGCAACAACATTTCAAAATATATTAGTATTTTAATACTCGATCAAAATGACGGGCTTAGTTTAAGCTAATAAACTTTATTTATTAATAAATTTGTCACATCATTTGGTATTGAGTACTTGTTTGTAACGTAGTATATATTATGGTGACATGGTAGCGTAGTCAAGGAAATTTTCTTAGAATTCTTCCACTTTCAACGGAAAGGCCGGAAGTTTCGCCCATTTTCAAAAGAAAGAAAGACAGGAAATTAAGGAGTAAAAAATGAAACACAAAACCATCGAAATCACAACCAATTTCGTCCCGTGAAACACAACATCTAGGTAAAATAGCTTTTATTTGTTTTAGTAGTTATTACCTAATGACTACAATCTACACCTAAATTTTCTGCAGGATTGAGTTTTGGTTTCTTAGTCATTATTGATGGTCGTAATTGGGATATACTTCAGCATACATAGAAGGAAGCTAATCAAACTAAGGGACCAATTCTTCCAACAAAATGGTGGGTTATTAATGAGACAAAAAATTTCTTCAATTGATGGAACAAGTGCAGAGCCATCAAAAATCTTCACAGCTGAAGAGCTAAAGAAAGCCTCTAACAATTATGCCGAGAGCCGGATACTCGGCCGCGGTGGATACGGTGTGGTTTACAAGGGAATTTTACCTGACCAACGTGTAGTCGCCATCAAGAAGTCCAAAGTAATTGATAAAAACCAAGTAGAGCAGTTCATCAACGAGTTGTTGATTGTTACACAAGTTAACCATAGGAATGTTGTGAAGCTCTTGGGGTGTTGTTTTGAATCAGAGGTTCCCCAGCTTGTTTACGAGTACATATCAAATGGCACACTATTCGAGCATATTCATAAGACATTTTCCTGGTTAACATTGGATAATCGATTGAGAATAGCCACAGAAGCAGCCGGTGCACTTTCCTATCTTCACTCTTCTGCTGCCATTCCAATCATTCACAGAGACGTCAAGTCAGCCAACATATTGCTAGACGCTAATTACGTGGCGAAAATGGCAGATTTTGGTGCTTCAAGATTAGTCCCCTTTGACCAAACTCAAGTGACTACACTAGTACAAAGGACTTTTGGATATTTGGATCCGGAGTACTTGCACTCTAGCCAGTTAACAGAGAAGAGTGATGTTTATAGTTTTGGAGTAGTTCTGGCAGAATTATTGACTGGAAAAAAGCCTATTTGTCTTGACAGGTCTCATGAGGAAAGGAATTTGGCGACTTACTTCATTGTGTCAATGAAGGAAAGTAGGTTATTCCAAATTTTGGAGCCTCGGCTGGTAAGGGAAGGGACCTTGGAGCAACTCGAAGCGTTTGCGAAGCTCATAAAGAGGTGTCTTTGTTTGAAAAGTGAAGAGAGGCCATCAATGAAAGAAGTAGTTGTGGAATTAGAAGGTTTGAGGAAGTTTAAAAAGGATCAACAGGTTAATGATCAACAAAGTCACGTAGAGAGTGAAAGTTTGCAAAGTCAAGAAGCACGAGCAAACACTTGCATTGAGCTAATAAGTCTTTCTCCTGACGCGAGTGGCACATCTGGGCAATATAGTTTCAACTGCAGCATGACATTTCCGCTTACTAGCCCCCGGTATTAAGAGGTGGTGTATTGTGTAATGGCACAAACATACAATGGTCAACTGTGATAGTAGATTGTTCTTCGATCATTTGGCTCTAGATTGTCTGTAATATGGTGAAGATCTTGTTGGTTCAAGATGAACATGCTTTGTGAATCCAATTTCTTGGTCTGTCCCATGATTTTTCTTGTTTTTCAATAAACTCTGGTCTTGTGGCGGTGTTTTTCAATAAAAATGTTCGCACGTATGTTGTGCTCATTATAAATGAGGCTTGTATTTGCTGTTTGCATTTTAATATGGACGTTCCAATGCTACGAGAATTACCATTGCATACCATATATGTACAGAGAAGTTCTAGTCCCAAACGATTTCCTTCAAGCCCTACTAATTACAGAGGAGTATGGCACAGTTTTCGCGATTGGTGGATCGACATCTGGTAATATATATTTATGTACATACGAAATCGAAGGTTCTTAATTAAGTACGCATTCTCATTAAGTTGCATACGTTAAGTTTGAGATACAAAAACGAGTACACATTTTTTTGTCAAACGATAGTATAGGATTTTATAAAAGATATCAACGAAACATATCATTACGGGCATCCATATTGACCTCATGCCTTGTGGTCTATTTTGATAATTGGCCTTTTTTTAGTCCTACATTTTTGCCCTTTTTTCCTGAAAGAGTAAGAAATTTAAGAGATACTAATTAAATAGTTTAAGGTAGAAAGACAACACAATATAAAGCTACGATGGAACTAGAATACGCGCTATCTCTTTTCTTTATTTAAAAGGTGTTGGTATCTTGCAATTGGGGGATGCCTGAATGACGTTATAGCCCTCTTAGATAGCAAGACATGGGCTCCCTAATGTCCTTAATTGCACTCAACTTTCGAGAACCTACAAAAAGTTAGGTCGAAAATATCCAGTCCGAGGTTGCGTAGATCATTTTTGTCATTAATTTTCAAAATTATATACTCAACATCCGATTTCGTAAACAGTTGTATCAGAACTACATGCTTAATATGACATGAACTTAATGACATTGTGCATTATTTACATATGCATTTCAAGTTGTCCGACAAAGAAATTGGGAATTGATTTTGTCCAAGAAGTTGAATTTCAAGTTCCCTAGATATATCAAGTTTGAAGCCTCTGATGTGCTATCAATTTTTTTTTTAGGCTCAATATATACAGAGCTTTGATGTGATTTAATTGAAACCTGCGCATGTGAGCGGTGATATTTGAACCCCAAAATTAATCAAAGTGCTCCTAAACTCGGTCAAAGACCTGAGTTAGTATATAAAAAAGAAGTTAATTTTACTCTCTTTGGAGATCATCATTTTTCAATTCTGAGAATGATTTTGTTCACCCTCTCTAAAGGTGTAGGGACTACAGAATCTTTACACTTTTTGGTGCATAGAACAACAGAATTTCTGTGATCCCTACACCATTTCAACCATTGAGAGAGAGGGTAATATTCACCCTCCGACGCAGTGGAATTCGCGAGAGACTAGTTAGTGTACTAGTCCAAACGAGATAAACAACTCGTAGCAATGAGCAAACCTTGCGCACAAGGAAGAAAGAGAGAAACTCTGCAATATTATTGATTAAAAGCTGCCTAAACTCTAGATTACAATCCCTTATATAGGCCGAAACCCTAGAAACCCTAAAAATAAACTTGGAAAATAAAAGTTTCAGAATTTGGGGCTTTTCCTAAAACTGAAAACGGGAAAGAAAAACAAGACTTTCCCAAAAAGAATCAACTTAAAAGGAATTACGGTATAAGAGTTATTAACGAAACAGATATTTCCTAAAATGGCAAAATAACATAATTGAAGGCCTAAATGAATGAATTAGGCCGAAAAGCACCCAAGTTAGCTCACCAAGTTTGGACCTATTCCGAACTCATCTGAATTTTGCTAAATTGGGTAATCTGAAATTAAACACCGTTTGGGCTCCGGGACTTGGCTCGGTTCAACTGATCATGAAATTGAGTCTCCACGTGTTCTACATCACCTTCTTTTAAGAAAGGTGAACAAAATCATTCTCATCAATCCCGCATACAAATGATTGCTGCTGCGGAATTTGTCACATGCTAATGATGCAGTTTCACTAATCCAACAAAAAACGGTACTGCTCCCCTCCAAAACGCGTGGGGTGTTTGGGTCAACCCAATTTTTGGTCAATAAAACTACGCGTACAATGGTGCACATCAAATTTACGCCGCGCTATGTGACCTATCTCGGAGTCCACTAGATTCTGGAAAATTAATATTTCCATCTTCTATATTGGCTGTTGGCCCGATTACAATCTATCGGCGGTTGGCCGGATTAGAATCAAAACAAAATCTCGAATGACGAATTCCGAAGTTGATGATACCTTGAAAGTTTCGAGCCTGAGATCAGAGTAGAAAAAAGTCCCTCAACTCCCAGACATCTTGACCATAACCAACCCTCCCTTTTTGGGACAAACGGAGGAACTTGCTCTGGATGCTTTGAGCCCAATGCACAAGAATAGAATTGTTCGAGAATTATGGACCCATTCCAATATGAACCCTACATATGTAGGGCCGAGAGAAAATCATTGATGCAACTTGATTTGAAACTGAATTGTCTCCCATTCCCTCCATCATTACATCACAAGATAAAGTTTTCTCAACGAAAGTCCCAATACTATAATTGTCTTTGATTTTGATTCAACATACTCATTAACTACACACCCAATGGTTGTCTCAGCGGTTCGGATGGATGCTTACGTTTTGGAAGTACTCCTCAAGGTCTGGGGTTTGATTCTCCATAGGGTGAATACCCTAAGTAAGTTGAGGGTCGTGACTGGTGTGACCGCGCTAGCTCCCCACAAGTTTAGGTTGCGCAGACGGGTTCATTTAGTGGCTTAACTGTAAGGCTGTTTCTCTATTTAATAATTAAAAAAAACATACTCATCAACTTCAATTGTTCTCTACTCTCCATGTTTTCAAAGAGAGAAACATATTCACATAGGCTCCGTGAACAGCAGTGCAATCACAGCCGTCAATTCGGGCAATCAATGGTTAAGATTTGTTTTCAATTCTGACCGGTCACAATTGGATTTTAATCCGGACCGTCCAAAAACACTTTGAATGCACGCGATTGGGTTGCGTAAATCTTTCTTTACGAAAAGCTCTGTAAAGAAGTTTTTCTGGTTTTCAAATCCTTGTTACATGCGAACAAGCGTTTCATCATTACTATGCTTTGGCAAACTTTATTCTTTGTTACGGAAGAGCAAAAATTAGCTCCCCACACCTAATTCTGAGTGTAAATGCTTATCATACTATATCAAGTTCTATCCGCACAAGTTTTGTTTAACGCATCGACAAAAAATATCGTAGTTGTTAAATGCGAAATTATAGTTGAGTATGGGGTTGTAGCGCACCTAAATAAGGGTCTTTGAGATATTATCATCACGATCCGAATCGTTGAATTTCTAGAGCCTGTTGAACACTTTCAGGGTCTTATAAATCAGGTTATTCATACATTTATAATCACTAATTAACCGAGATATATTTGTCTGATTGTTCATTTTGAAATCACTCCATTCTTTGCAAATATACGTCGATGAATCATGTGGCTATCGATATATGATCTACCTAATTTTTTTTGTACTACATAAGTGTACGTAGGTATACTTTGTAAAATGAACGTCTCAGATCATACATGACGGTGGTTTCTCGAAGGGTCCTATTGAGTTGTACAACAGGAAACCAATGGCGGAGCTACGTTAGGGTAAAACTCTATGCTATGATTTGTGGTTTGAATATTATTCTTTTCTCTATTTTCTAGTTGTTAGTAGCTCTTGATATGATTAGTATAAAATATTATTATAATCTTAATAAAGTTGATTTGATTTAATAAAAAAATAGTTTACCTACCCGTATCTCAGTTTCTTTCATAGATAAAAAATATAAGCATGTGAGTGTTATCTTAGGCTAAAGAAATAAAACAAAATCATTCATATAGTTGCACTGCATTAGCTTAAAATTATTTCAATATAAAAATGTATTATATTGGAAAGCAGAAGTTTTACACTATACTAAGTACACGTTTTCCGTGAAAAAAAAAAAGTATACACATTTAGATGCAATATATGTATTAAGCCGCTCCCCCGAACCAAAATCATGGATCCGCCAAGTACATAAAGTTGTTGCATAGGCATATCCACATTTTTCTTAGACTCCTAATCAACTTCGGGCCGGTTTGACCTAAGAAAAAGTCCAATAAAGCTTTTGTTTCTATTCAATTTTTTCACATTTATTGGTTTTGCGTCAATAATTTTTTTTTTTTAGTGAATTATTAGTTTGTCTCAACAAAAGGAATCTAAAAGGTAAAAATTATTATCAAAATTTTCAAAAAGTCAGCAAAGACAAAAATAATTTAAAACAGACAGACTTTAATTTTAGCTAAATCTTGTTTTTTTCAAAAAAAAAAAATAATTTGATTCATATTTTTTACTTTTTAAATTCCTCTAGCAAAAGCAAATCAATAATCCACAACAAAATTGACGCAAAAATAATAAATTAAAAAAAATTGAATAACACCTAAAAAAAAATAATTCAGCTTTTTACTAGGCCTAACCAGCCCTCAGAATTAATTGCATATAAATTGTTGGCAGAGAAATAAAGCATTCCCACAGTTTTAGCCCGATCTTGGCAAGGGATCCTATTGGAGATTCCTGAAATTTTTAATGGAAAAGTTTCAATTGCGAGCTATGAGACTGCATAATTCATGGTCCAAAATTTGACTTTCCACAATTAATTTATTTTTGTTTAATTTAATTTAATCTGCTTTTACAACTTGCAAAAGTCCAATCATTTGACAAACGAATATCTAGAATTAATGCATAGAGTTGATTTTTTTTTCCTTTTTGTTTGCTTTCAAACTAGTGTATGGTCCTAGGTGTGAACTTGAAAATTTTCCATCCAAGGCACTGGAACAATGTGAATTAGGTGACGCGGCTCAGCAGCCTGATGTGCCGGTCATATGGATCTCGTCCTGAGCTCAAAAACATGATTTGTGCTGGTTATATGGGTCTTGTCCCAAGTTCAATACCCATTATCCGAGTTGTTTAGTACTTTATATAGCTCAACGCGAAGGAAAGTCTTATCGATCTCAAAACTCAAGTCCATCAGATATATAATTCATAAGCTCAGTCTTATATCAAAAATCATGTTCATCAGACATCATAAGCTCTAGCAAATAAACTACTGTACCTATTTTGGTATGGACTCTTTTTATTATCCATTTTGCTATTCATTTACCAAAGCAAAACATGATTTGCTAACCAAGTTGTAGATGTCCGTTCAACTTGATTTTGTCGATCTCTATAGACTGAATAGTTTGGATCACGCCTTCAAGATCGCGATGAGGCCCGGTTGGCCAGCATGCAACAACGGGATTGATCCCCTCCTCCGGTAAGTAGTTTCACAATTATTAGCAGTACTCCGTTCCAAAACAAACTGTTTTTTCTTCTCTTTGTCCGAGTCTCATTCATAGTTTTCAAAGGCGTGGTACTGAAAAATTAATTGACTGAGGTTTCAGCTCTCTCTAGCCTATCGATCAAGTGGACTGAACCACCCAGTCTTGACCTCATGCCTCGTGGTCCATTTTGATACAAAAATTCTAAGGGGGCCGACCAAGCCCAAGCTGATGGATAAATGCAGCACGCGGGGTTCACTCCGGATCTTGCAAGACAATGGGCTTGGTAATGTCCTTGCGTTCAACTTTCGAGATCTACAAAAAGTTAGGTCGAAACTATATATCCTGTTTGAGAATCATTCTTTTTCGAAATTATATTATCAACATTCGATTTCGTAAACAGTTATATCAGAACTGCATGCTTAATATGACATGAATTTAATGACATTGTGCATTATCTACATATGGATTTCAAGTTGTCCAACAAAGAAATTGAGGCACCTCTTGTTTTCGTTTAATCTATGAAAAGACAGAAAAAATTACCATTCCGATAAATTTACAGTACGTATCACGCGAACGAAGAAAATAAATACAAACGGATAAAGTGAAAAAAAAAAAAACTCATTACTCAAATAATTTCCACTAGGTACTTGAGACAATGCTGAAATTATTTCCTGTTGGTCCAAATTAACCGGAGTTTATTGGCTTGACCAAATCATGCCGCTGCTCGATCTTAATTAAACCTAATACAGTAATTGCCAAACTAGTGATTAGGGAATTGTAGGAGGCTGGCTCGGGCTGGTTCTTCCAATAATTTTCTTCCATCTCTCTCTCTCTCTGTATCTCTCTCATCATTAAAGCCCTGCACGACTTCAATAATTGAAATGATCCCAAAAGCATGACAAATCTGACCTGGTCTCACCTTCCTCTAGATTTGATCTTTTAATTACAATCCTCCTTTCTCCTTCTCCTTCTAAAGCCACGCCACGCGTGTGGGACCACCATACACACTCTTTTACCCAACAACCCACATTGCATGTCTACGATTTTTTATTTTTACTAATAATAATAAGCAGGTGTCTGGAGTCTATCGACTAGAATATTCTGACTAATTTTGAAATACCAATCTAGTTATCGTATCTCCCATGCATAATACCAATGGTTAAAATCTGTTTAACAACAACTGCGTACTAATTAACACCTTTTGCATGTACACAATTTCATCGCCTGCTAGCGGGAGCCTCATTAATTGAAAATAATAGCAAGTTCCGTATGAACTGATCCAAAAAAAAAAAGCAACTGAGAGGTTTCATTTTATGCTTCTCTATCACGATTTTCGTAACTATCATAATTCCATTTAAACATTTGAACGATGTTATTTATTTTTAGAATTGGAAAATGAAAAATGACATTCAAAGAAAGGAATATAGTATTTAGAGTATCCAAAATACTCAATCTCAAAGCAGATTGAGTATTTTGGTATCCGAATAAATTGTCGGGAGCTGTTTATAATTAACTTAATCCTTCTTTCGCAAATTAAGAGATAATTTGGGTAAAATTTTAACATGTCACTTTATTTTTTTATCAGTGTAGTCACTCATTTTCATTTTGGGCTGTTTTTCTTCGCTCAATATTTATTCCCAACTTGTTTCTTACTTTTTTCTTGGAATGTTAAATTAATGGTCTCTTTGTCTGGCCACGATATGGTTGGGTGGAGAAGTTGTCGTCAAACTAGTGTTAACCCAACAAGCCTTGACAAGGTTTTTTAAATAGTACTGTACTATATATTGAACACACTACATAACCGATCGAGTACTTATTCAATGCTTCCGGTGTATCGATCACTGGCTATTTTTAAGATGGATCTGTAATTCTCTCTGCATATATATAAACATGGTTAAAATGCTCTATGATAGTACTAGACCTCACAAAAGATGTGGTGCATAAAAGTGTTGGAGAACTACGCGGCGGTGCTTCAAAACAGCTAAATAATGGCTCTTTTATCTATGAATATTGCTGGCTCTGCCCCTTTTATAGGTCTCCTTTTATACACACTAGCTACATGTATGGACCATTGTACTATATTTATATTTGAATTCACGTGCGTTTCGTTAACAAATTATTGTCCGGTCAATCTTTACTCCCACATAGCCTAAAAAAATCGCAATTGGACTTGCCATTTATTTTTCTTTAGTATTCACAACTCTTATTTAGGTCCGATCTCCCTCTCTCCTCAACCATCATAAACCATTTCCCTCTCTCTCTCTCTCTCTCTCTCTCTCGGATATGGAATTGGCTCTGAGTTTAGGAGACACCCCAAAGTCATTCTCATTTCTTGACAAGGGTAGTGCTGCTATAAACAGGGTTAAAAATGATGTAGGATTTTGCATGGGCATAGGAGGACCTTTGGCCAAGGATTTTGAAAGTGATCAGATCAGATCACTAGGTGATGAACGAGAAAATACAAGAGGCTCATCAGATGAACCGGTGGTCCAGCTTGATCTTCTGCCTCTCTGTCCGGTTCCACGCAATCAACCAGCTGTACCCTTAGAGCTCCGGCTCCCATGGCTGCTTACTCGCAACTGTAAATAACACTACTCCCTCTCTTTTTTTCTCTCAAAACCATTTTCTGTTTCTACGTGCTTTTGAGTTGTTTTCCTACCTCTGTCAACGCTTTCTTATTTTCGGTAAATAATACTGTTAAAGTTGGCTTAAACATCTGATTATAACAAAAATTTTGTTAAAGTTTTGCCGATCATTAAATTGCTTGCTATAGATTTAAATATTGGGCGTTACGTATTGATTTTTCAGCCCTTAGATAGCATTGTGCGTTAATATACCAGGGCTGTCTAAAATCTATAGTTGTCCAGCCGCTAAAACAGCTTCAAGTGCTTTGCCCCCAAAAATAACTATCAGTAAAAAATACAGATTTTTGTTGTTTTTTTGTCTTTATTCAAAAAAATTTAGAGATACAGCTATATTTTTATCTTTCCGAATTCTTTCGTTGAGACTAGCCAATAATCAACAAAAAATTTTTTTATGTAAAACTAATAAATGCAATAAAAATTAAATACAGAAAAAAAAAAAAAGATAAGCCAAGTGGCTTATTTAAGCCAAACTAGGCTTGTTTAATTACCTATAATGATGGATTGATGGTTAACAATTTATATACCGGGTTTTATTAGTACATGATAGTATGATACTCTTGTCATTAGCAAAATATACTTGCCTTTTTTCTCGAGGACGTGTATCCATTGGTATTAATTGCTTGTTTTGGTGGTTAATTAGTCTGATTTCGCATAGATAAATAAATTTTATGAACAGTATCCTCCGAACCCGGTTCATCAAAGGCACAAGGGAGAGGGGCAGAAGTACTGAACCGGGTGTCATTAGCGGCAGCAGATAAGAGATCAGAGGATGGAGGAGCGTCGGCGTCGCTATCATCCCCTAGCAGCACCATTTCATCATTTCAGAATCCATTGGACTTGTCGGTAGATAGAAGAAGGAAAAGGGACTTGGAGACAATCAGCATTTGCACAAATAACGAGCGCGATACAGAGAGGAGAGGAGGAGGCGGTTGTTCTTCAAGAGGAAGAGATCATGAAGGAGAAGGAGAAGAAAAAGAGAATGGGTTCATGACTCAGAAGAAACTCAGGCTCTCCAAAGAACAGTCGGCTATTCTTGAAGACAGATTCAGAGAACATAATACCCTCAACCCGGTAAGTCCAAGGCAGAGAGAGAGAGAGAGAGATGTGTTTTGATTCTTTTGAACTTGATGAACGGAGTAATTATTTTTAAGTGATAGTTGTTGGTGTTAATTGTCGACGTTCTGTAATTTTCTTATGGTTCTCCTGTTGAGTTTTTTTTTAGAATTAATCATCCATCTCGATACAGCATGCATGGAATGTTGTTTTAAAAACTTTAAAATAACAAAACTGCATTTTTCAAATTTTTCGTCATGATTTTTTACTTATTCGAATGTCTATCAGCTAAATCGAACAAGTAAAAAATCATGATGAAAAAAATAAAGAGTACACAATGAGAGACTACGAAATTTGAGGTTGGAAACTAGTTTAAGGAGTACGTTTTTGGTTTGCTTTCAATTTTGTAGTCTCTCATTTGTGTATATGAATGCAGAAGCAAAAGCTAGATCTGGCCAAGCAATTGAATCTTCGATCTCGCCAAGTAGAAGTATGGTTTCAGAATAGAAGAGCAAGGTACTATATTCTTATCCACCATTGATGTTGTCATTTGTAATTAAAGCTCTCTCCGTCCCAAGTAGAAGTATGGTTTCAGAATAGGTGATGTGGATGTATTTTGAGAGAATGACCTATATATCTCGTAAAAAATAAGTACTTAAAATATAAAAACCTCAGCAGAACAGGATCTTAATCCAAGAACAAATTGCTCCTAATTGATCATTACTCTGGCGAATGGTCATTTTAAATATTTTTTCATGAAAAACAAACTGGGATTAGCTTAGATGGTCAACCTTGTACATTTTCATAGGAGAGATCAGGAGACAATCATCGCCAAAAGCATTGATTGATTATTTCTTTCCCTGAATGGATGTTATTGTTTAACTATTTGTCCTCTGAATGATGGGCTAGCTGTCAGTTGGACACAGTATAATTATTGTCTAATGTCTTATTTGATTTAATTTTGATACTTATATTCTTCTATCGCCTGTAATAAAAAAAAAAATTTCACGAAGTTTAGCGTCCAAAAACCCTTGTTGATCGTAAAACCTAGTTCACTTATCGTTGTTTGGAAAAATCATATTGTAGTGAAAGTTGAGAGCAATTTCGATGAATTAAACAGGACAAAGTTGAAGCAGACGGAGGTAGATTGTGAGTACTTAAAGAGATGCTACGAGACACTGACAGAAGAGAACAGAAGGTTACAGAAGGAGGTCCATGAGTTGAAGGTTTTGAACACTTCTCAACCTTTCTACAATAAGTTGCTTCCCGCCACCACTCTCACCATGTGCTTTTCGTGCGAGCGTGTGGCAACCACTGCTGCCGCTGCCGCTGCCGCCACTGCAGCGATTAACACTGCAAGGACGACTAGGCACACGGCTGCCAATGCTGCCACCACCACCACCTATTAACAATACACCACTCTCTTTGTAAACCTACACCTTCCCTATCCCTCGAACATATTGGAAGCCGATGTGACACAGCAGGCTGCTTTGTGAGATAATTAGGTATAGTGGCTTGAACATGGTATTTTCTTTCCCTATGTTGCCTATTTTTGTAATTCTAAGAGTTTCTTTGTAGCCATGTTTTCGAGGCAGAGGGAGTGCTTGACTAATAAATCTATAAGAGTAAGATTGTGCAGAAGGGATTTGGATTAAGTCTGTTGCTTTAGAGGAGAGAAATCAAAAAATGTATCTGAATTCTGATATGCTTATACTGTGATAGTCTTGGCCTCTTGAGCATTGTTTGTTCTAATTGAAACTGGGGAATTTTGCTGGATTCGGGTTTTAACGGGTTAGTAAAACTGTATTTATAACCTGCTCGTATCCAATTTGCATGATACAGGGAAGTGTTTGGGAGCCTGCTTCTCTTATTTTTTAGATTATGATCAGAATGTATTTCACCGAAAAAACATTAACAAATTTTTTACGCTCACCGCAATTTATATCTCGTTTTTACATTACCAAAAAATTTAGCAGCAGGACAGTGGTTGTTTGATTCTATAGTCTTGAAAGAAACGAATATAAGATATACAATTTGCAACCTACTAAAGTGTTTGTGTCATCACCATTCACCTATGGTCTTGTTCTGTTGTTGGTACTTCTATTTTTGTTTTCTCAAAAGCTCTGCATAAAGCAGCTCATTCCATGCGTCTGGCACGCCAGGGAGGCACCAATGGCTGCAGTCCTGAGACCTCAATGGCGACTTTCTTTCCTCTTCGGACAAATTTTGCTTTCGGAAGATCGATGGGTGGCCATCCTTTCGGTAGTCTGTCATTCTCGAGATGTTCAGATAAGCCACCGGGGTCTTCATCCCTTTCAATACTCTCTCCAACACTTCCATTTTCAGAGGGTACGACAATAGAGAGGTCTTGTTCTTGATTGGCTCTGTTTCACGGTCACATTGCCCGCCAGAGTTCCATTGTCCACCGCTGTTGAGCGACAAAAACAAACAACATTTATCGTTAAAATTTCGAGTTCCGAATTGCATCGATAGCGATGAAACAAGGAATTCGCTATGGAAAAAAACGATAGACATTGAATTCGCTATACGCAATGTCTTTTCCTTGGATCCAACAACAAAAGAAGGAACAGAGGGAAAATTGAGTAACCAATGTTGTGTTTTATACTCGAAATGACTGGCTGAATAGCCTCTGAAGAGAACTAGAGTTTTCATTGGATTAACATTGGCGTCGACCCATCTTCCCCATGTCGTCAAAGCTTTCCGAAACGCCTCAAGAACGTTCAGTTCAACGTACACATTGCTACCCTCCTGGTAATAGTCTTTCCTGCAATTTTCACTCTTATCAATTCTTGCCAAAAAAAAGAAGATAACCAGTCTAAATTAAATTTTGGGGGATGAAAAAATACTTCAATTGTCTCACTTTACCCTTTGGAAGTCTTCTCATGAGTCCACCAATGTCCCGTGTTGAAGATCAAGACATCCGCGCTTTTATACTCATCGGCTGACTTCTCTATCATATCAAGTCGAAGCGTTTCCCTCTTTGATCCGTTTTTAGACCTCGTTTCCCATTCTTGAACCAGGAAAGGAGACGCAAAGAACTCAATAGTGCAATCATAATCCTAACCAAGGAATTTCAATAAATTACCCACAAATCGCACGCAATGAAGAGAAAAGGCATGTCATAATAATTTGTTTTGCTACAGAGAAGTGTTCAATTTAGTAACTTACTTTGAACACGAAAGAATAAGATGCTCTGGACCGAAACTGATGCCTGCCATATTCTTCATAAACATTGCTTTGATTTTTTGCTGAGTTTCTGAGAATGCAAACTAGGGACTCCCACATATTCCTGTTGAGAGAATCGCCAACGAAAACTAACCTCTTTCCCGTTAACAATTCCAACATGTAACTTCCATTCAATCTGCATATGCAAAATTCCTCAATAATAGTCATATAGTTTTTGCAATGAAATTTTCATTCTAAAAAAAACGTCACATAGCTTTTTTGAACTTGTAACGGAACCCCTACAAAACTTATCGGTCAATCAACAGCTAACTTATCTGTCGAAAAAAATTTAAACAGCCAATAAGATAATCATTGGAACAAACTCTGATTGATCACTTGAAATTCAGGGTTTTTCGGAATACAAAACCGCAAAATCCAGAGGTTTTGGAATGAAAAAACCCAATAAAATTTTTGCAAATAAATGAACCGAAAATCTTAAAATAACCACACACAAAATAATAAAAAATAATGTGTCCAGTATGAATGCTGTCTTCGTACCTTGGGAGACTGCAACCCTTTGGCTTCCATTTGAGTTTACAGTAAGCATCATCAGGCCTACCATTGGCAAAACAATTGAATTTCTCATCAATCAACGAGCATGACCCCGGTTTATAAAGCGGATACGAATCATCTCTCACCCATTCTCCATCAAATAAATCACAATTCGTCAGCTTTTCCACCAAACCGGCATTAGTCCCATTACTCGGTTTCTTCACAACTGAAGAACTGAAGCTACTGAAAGCAATGCTACTATTACCAGTGCTAAAACTAGTAAAGATGCTGGCGAACCATAGGGAAGAAGAGATTGAGGAAGGAGTTAAGGCCAACAACAGAACGAAAGCAACGAAAACGAACATGAATCCGTAAAAGAGAACAGAGGATCTTTTGGTTTTGGGGAGAGAGTAGAGGGTTTTGAGTTGTGCGACTGGCCTCCGGTCATTGATGGACGGATGCTTTGCTGCATCCGCCATCAGGGATTTGTTTTTGTTTTCGTTTTTGCACATTGCATCGAGTATTTGTTAATAAATCTGTCTCCCTTCCCATTTAAGTCATTGCCTTTTCTCTAATATGAATCTAGGTTTCCCTTATCTGTTCAAGGGAATATGAATATGGTAACATACGCTTTCCTACATGCTTTCCTTTTAAGTTGATTACACTTTAAAAAGTTTGATCAACTTTGTAATTTGAAATCAACATGTTTCCGTATCTATAAGAAAAGTGAAAGTACCTTTTTTCCCTTCAAGGGCTAATAAATGAAAGAAAACTGATTTTCGCGCTCCATTTTTTACTGATGGCGCTCCATTTTTAACGTGAAGTTACTAGTAATTTCATGAACAAAGTGGAGCACCATCAATAAAAAGTGAATCGCGAAGATCAAAATCCTAAATGAATTGTGGAAAAATTTGAACTGCAAAATGCAATTTTGGTCTATCAATCATGTTGTCTGACACTCACCTCTTAAACATGGAAAATGATACACCCACCGAACCTGTTCCACCGAACCACTCACCGCACCTTCCATTGCCTGCCACGTGGCAGTGGGCCCATTGTGCAAAAACGGAGCAAAAAAACAAAACAAAACAGCCGGGTACAAAAACCACAATTCAATTCAAAAAAACGCGCGTTCTGGCTATTTCCAGGAGACAGAGAGATAGAGGAAGATGGAGAGACTGGACACCATCAGAGCTGACGACCACCACCGCCGACCCCAATCACCACCTCCGACCACCACGTCAGCTGCTAAACCTCCTGCGACCACCTCAACTACCTCCGTGAATTTGCCCAATACAGTAGTAAGCCATAATGTGTACTAAACATCTTATTGGTTTTATCATGTTTTTCCTTTTATGTTTTCCCGATTCATGTTCCAAGAGCCATGGCTGAGAAATTTTTCAAAATCAGTTTACCCTAGGTTTTTAAAATTCCCAAATTTCATAGTAGGGCTTTAAAACATTAACGTTTCTTGTTTGATTAGATTCCTGAGTGAAATTGCTATCCCAGTTGTTAAGGGTTAAATTTATTTGAACCAAATTTACTTGTATTCCTTCTTGTTGCTGCAATTATTCTGCATTCACTATCTACATTATAGTAGTTGATTTTGTGCTAATTGGTTTTGCTAGTTGATTTTGTTTTTCGAACACAGATTTCAAGATTCCCAATTCACCCAACTAAGTACAACTTTTTAGCATTTGGAGATAGAAGAATTGTGAAGTATTTATTTGTTTATTTTTGGTCGGCTAGAACTATTAATGAACATTCCTTCTGTTGGTTCTGATGCCATCTTGAACATGTAGGAGATGTCATTGGATTTTGTTCCGTCGACATTGCCTCCTCGATCGAGTGGAGACAGTGAACAACAAGAAGAAGAGGTATCGAATGGTTCTTCAGAACAAGAGTGTGATGAGATAGGTATTAATGCGGAGGGAATGGAGACAACAGAAAATTCTATACATACAGTTGAGGAACCGGAGGAGGGAATGATATTCGACACAGAAGAGGAAGCTTATTTGTATTACTCAACATATGCTAAAGAAAAAGGGTTTGTTGTGGCAAGAAGAAACTCGAGAAAGGGAATAGATGGAAAAGTGAGGCATGTATATTTTGAATGCAATCGCGGTGGAAAGGCACAGGTGAAAACAACCAATCCAATCAAACCACGGCCACAAACAAAAATTGACTGTCAAACTCGGATTAATTTGTCTAAGAACCTAGATGGAAAGTGGAAGATAAATCGGGTTGCTTTGGAGCACAATCATGAAAATAGTCCGGGAAAGGCTAGGTTTCACAAGAGCTATAGGGTTCTTGATGAACATGTGAAAAGAAAGCTCCTCTTGAATGATAAAGCCGGGATTAACTTGTACAAGAGTTATAACTCATTTCAGATTCAAGCAGGGCGACCTGAGAATCTTCCATATCTTCCCAGAGATTGCAGAAATTATGTGAATAAAGAGCGACGTAAATTACTTGTTCAAGGAGATGCTGAGGCGATGTATAGCTATTTCATGAAGATGAAAACCGACAATTCTGACTTCTTTTTTGCCATGGATTTGGATGATGAGGGTCGACTAGTGAACGTATTTTGGGCTGATGCAAGGAGTAGGGCAGCTTGTAAAGAGTTTGGGGATGTTGTGACGTTTGACACAACGTACTTAGTAAACCAGTATGACATGCCTTTTGCTCAATTTGTAGGCGTAAATCATCATGGTCAGTCAATATTATTGGGATGTGGACTTGTCTCTCATGAAGACACCAAGTCATTCTCGTGGTTATTTAAGACTTGGATGACATGCATGTGGGGTTGTGCTCCGAAAGCAATTATTACCGATCAATGTATGGCCATGAAGAATGCAATAGAAGAAGTATTCCCTAACACCCGACACCGGTGGTGCATATGGCATATTTTGAAAAAGGTGCCAGAGAAATTGGGAAAATGCAACACGTATAAATCAATTTCATCTTTTTTGCACAATGTAGTTTATGATTCACTGACAATAGAAGAATTTGAGGATGCTTGGGATGTATTTATCAAAAAGTATGACCTCCAAAATAATGAATGGTTAAATGGGTTGTACTTAGAGAGGAGTCGATGGGTGCCGGCTTTTGTGAAAGATGTATTTTGGGCGGGAATGTCATCCACACAAAGAAGTGAGGGTATGAATTCATATTTTGATGGTTACATCCACTCAAAGACGACCTTGAAACAATTTGTAGAGCAATATGAGAATGCATTGGCTAGAAAGGTGGAAAATGAAAAACATGAAGATGCAAAAGATTTGCACTCTTACATCCCGTGCATGACCACAGCTGAGTTAAAGAAGCAATTTCAAAGTGCTTACACGCGTGCGAAGTTTAAAGAGTTTCATGATGAATTTTTTGGGAGCCTTAATTGTTCTTTGAAAGAAAGAAAAGTAGGTGATGTTTGGTCGGAATATGAGGTAAAAGAAGACATCACATTTGGAGAAGGAGAAGAGACATGGACAAGATGTGTGCCATTTACTGTCGAGTTTAATGATAAGACCCATGAAGCAAATTGTAATTGCCGATTGTTTGAGTTTAAAGGAATGGTGTGCCGTCATCAACTGATGGTGTTCCATGAAAGAAGAGTGAGTACCTGATAAATATGTCTTGAGAAGATGGAGAAAAAATCTAAAAAGGGCCCACACTAAAATTCGTATCAACTACGATAACTCCTCATCGACAATTGAAGCACGTCGGCATGACAATATGTGTAATCTCTTTAATGAGGTTGCCGATTTGGCGGAAGATTCTCAAGAGAAGTATGATAAGGTGATGGAACGGCTACAAGAATTGAAAAGAGAGTTGATTGAGTCATCGGTTGTGTGTGGAAGTAATATTGTTTCCGATACTCGAAATGATTCCTTTTCACTACAAGATGTCGTTCTACCATCCAAAGAGAGCCAGAACATCCTTGACCCGGTACCTGTTCGTCGAAAAGGGAGACCGCCAACAAAAAGAACGGAAGGTGTTGTTGAAAAATTTGGTAAGAAGAAAAGAGAACAAACAAAGAAGACATTGTCAAACAAAAAAATGAAGGTATTTTTTTTTGCTGTATATTGGTTAATATAGACATATGCATATCTTGGATGAATGCTTATAGTCATGTTGTTTTACTCATTTCAGGAGAATGCAGATGGCAATGTTTTTGGGACACAAGAGAGTGTTGCAAATCTAAATGTAAGAAACTTTTTATTGCTGAGTTCGTTCTTCCTAGAATCCCTTTATTATGCTTCATGTTAATTTGTTTTGGTTGGACAGAGTTTCCAAGGTTATACGGGCCAATTCATGTGGCCAAATGATGCCTCATAATATGCAACCAAATATGGCCCAAGCCGGAACCATCTTCCCATTTCCTCCAACTTTATGCCCAACCGGAATAGGTTCCAACCAATTTTTTAACAACTTCCAAACTTCACAAAGCAACATGCCAAGTTCACTTCATAGTCAAGTTTGGAGAGGATAATCGGGTACTCAAGTTTGGGGAGCAGGACAATCAAGTTTTTTGGGACAAGGTTGGGGAGGAGGACAATCAAGCAATCACCAAAGTCAAGGACAGAGTTGGAAAGGAGGACAACGTATAAGTTATTTGGAAATGATGAATGTAGGAGATAATGGTGAACAATATAAATTTTTTTTATGAGTATGAACATGTCTCTCCTTTTTTATGGGCAGAGTTTTCAAGTTGATGTTTTTTACTTTTGTTGGACTGCCGGTATTGTTCCAATTTCATCTGCTGCTATTGCAATTTGTATGAAAAATCTTAGTTCCAATTGCTCTAGCAGTTGCTCCAAGTAAATTTGAGTTGTTATCTTTCCCTGTGAACATATCGTGGCGTGTTCCATATTAATAAGCAAGCCAAAGTAGAACTTTAGTTGTTTGAAATTGTGTTCGTATCGTGTTGTGTCCGTAATCACTTTTAGGAGTATAATCCTTGGAAAAATTTGACATAGTTCCGTTGCTTTATGGCCTAACCCGACGTCTCGCGTCTCAAACTAACGACAACAGCGACAATCAACTCAAACTAAAAACAACATTGTAACTTAGAGCATGTATTCCACCACTTAACCCAACCATGAAACTCCATAGCACAAATTGATTTCCAACAAATTTCGGCACAAATGGATTGCCAGCAAGAGGAGTTGAAACTTGAAAGATAACTGGGTAAAAGATTTCCAGACAGCATATAAAAATCATCCCAAATGACCACAGCTAGGAGTTGAAAAGAGAAAAATTAGCATTTGAGTGAATGGAATACCCAACATAGTAGCAGAATACCCAACATTGTATATAAACATTCACAATTCAATAAATTTAAAACCCTCGCTAGGCCGTTCTCATCATAGTTATCAATTACATACAAAGTTAGGTTTCACAAAACTAAAACTTGATACTACAACTACATATTCCAACAAATTTCAACTTGCTATTCCAAATTACAACAAATTTATTAGTTTTCTTGGCCTTTGATTCAATTGAATAGCTTCAATCTCTTCACCGCCTTTACAAGTGATAACTCCTAAAAGCCGTAGCCCTCATTTTCCCCAAAATTTGATGCATTTCAGCTCCCAAAAATCAGTCCGTTTGATTCCCAAAACTCTGTCACAAAATCATCCTAAAATAGGTCCAAAATCAGCCCAGAAACTGCACTAAAATATGCTCATTCCAGCCCCAAAAACAGCCACCGTTCCAGTCGCAAACAGTCCAAAATATTTGAATCCTTCTGCCTCATCAAAGGGTATTGGTGACTCTGCAAATTCAATTCGCAAAGACAAGGAAAAACTGTTACAACGATCCTATGCACAGCGCACATCAAACAAGTAATCAACTAATATTCTTTGCAAGTGAAAGCGAATTCAATTCAAAGAGGTAATCAACTATGAAGACGTACATAAAGGTAATTCGTGCACACAAAACACAAATTATCGCTATGGGACTTTCGGACTCAAAAGTACAGGACAAGGAAATGCTTCGGTTCGGGCATTTGTGGCAAGGGCATTCGTAGTTGATTTGCTAAACCGAACGGGATGTGAACGAAAAATGGTTGATTTCGGTCATAGAAAGTGCCCGGTACCACACGTTGAATCACCTCACTTCTAACCACCCTCCTGGGAAGGGGAATCGCAACCAGGTAAGCAAATAGGATCACCACAACCTCATTCCAAGATGCAATATCCAGTCGTGAAAAAAAGGGGAAAAAAAAAGAAAGCAGCAGCAATTTTAGACACGGCAACGGAAACTCCACCCATAAGAAAATCAATGGCGAAGCCTGCAAGCCCTTTCTCTGAGGGAGCATGACAAACACAGGTGAGGCATTGGCAGCAACAAATGATAGATCATTGGTAGCGAAAAAAATCTGCAATTTCCCTAATTTTTAAAACCCTAATTTTTAGGGTTTGAAGATGGAGATTTTAGGGCAAAATCGGCAAATTCAGAGAGATAACGCGCGCGCGCGCGAGAGAGAGAGAGAGAGAGAGAGAGAGAGAGAGAGAGAAGAGGAGAGGAGAGACCTTGGCTAGCGGTGGAGTGTGTCCCGATTTAACAATGGGTGTCCGGTTTTCGCGATTCTCGCGAGATAGTGGTGGTCGCCAGAGGTCGAGCGCTGACGTGGTGGTCGGAGGTGGGGGTCGTCGGCTTCGGAGGTGGTGATGGGGGTCTTCGGCGTCAGAGGTGTGGCTTCCTCTTTCTCTTGGAACCAGAAGAACGGGCTTCTTTTTTCTTCTGTTTTGTTTTGTTTTATTTTTATTTTTTGTGGGTTTTTTGGCACAATGGACCCAGTGCCACATGGCGGGCAATGGGTGGTGCGGTGAGTGGTTCGGTGGAACAGGTGCGGTGGGCGTATCATAGCCATATCTATTAGTACTACTCCATTATTGCTGATTCCCTTCTAAATAGATTACATTAAAAGGGTTTTTTTTTTTAATCATTCTTTAAACTTAATCTACTTTATTCTAGGGGATTTGGGGAGGGGATTGGTGCTTATGAAAATCGAACTCTGCCCATATGCTTAAGAGTACGTACAAGGGAAACACTCATTGTACTTCACTCCACTTGCACATTAAAAAGGGTTTATTATTTCTAATCAACGTGTTTCTGTTTCTGTTACTAGAAAAATCAAAGTACTATTTCAAATCAGCACGAAGTGAACATCAGGTTAATACTTGATCCCGATTCTATCCGCAACTGGGGAGTCACCCTTACGGGAATACGGGTGTAAATTGGTCGAACCTGTTAGATTCAGGATCAGTTCATCTAAGTATGAGTCAAGTTCGAGTTCGGCGCGGGCTTGATTTGAGCCAGAACAAGTGAGCTCAAATTCGGCTCATAAAATAACTCCAAAGCTCGAGCTTAGTTCGATAAGGCTCGCTAAACTCAAATGAGCCTAACCGAGCCAAATTTAGGCTAGAATTCAGGTTGTTGGTAAATTTTTTTCAAAGCATAGGCTCGGTTTGACAGGCTCGTTAAACTCAAACGAGCCGAACCGAGCTAAAGTTAGTCTCGAATTCATTTTATCAGTAATTTTTTTCAAGTTCTACATCAATATTCCCTGATATATGACAAAGAAAAAAAAAACACCAAGATCATGATCAAGATTATTACTAATAATATGTGATTCCTTGAACTGATATCATATTAGTTGGAGAAAAAAAAAGAATTGTTAAACAATATATGTGCCCCTAAAATAATACTATTATTTATAAATAGACCCAAAATTATTTTTAATCACATTTTAACCCCAGATTCATGAGACTAATCAAGCCGAATATAGTTAGGCTCGGGTTAGGTTCCTTTGAAGAACGAACCAAAAATTAAGGTTTAGTTTCGGGTTTTTTTTTTTTTTTTGCAATAGACAGATAGTGTTGGAAAAATGTGCTTACCTTTTGTGTTAAAAATTGATAATTTGAGTGCATTATAATCGGAACTCAAAACCTGGAAATTGATGGAAACAAAATGGTGATCAAGGCAAGTGCTTGTGTGTGACACTCTGTACTTAAGACAGATTTCACTCCCACTACGGTGAGACGACTGTCTCCCAGCACTACTTGATCGGAATCCCCTCAAAGCAGCACTTCAATTGGAGGTTCTGGCGAATCATTTTGTATTTGTAACTCTCTCATATGAATGGATTTGAATGAAGGAAAAATCGACCTTTAAAAATAAATGAGGAAAATAATATTTATAGGCCAATTCGTAATTCTACGAAAAGTCACCAAGGAAAGAGGCACATCTATTCGTGAAAGACGCGTCCATCCACAACGAACAAGTGCCAATGAAATGATGCAACTCCAAAATAAATCAATTTTCATTCATATTTAAAATAAAATATTATAGGGAGAATTTTTCCCAGGTCCACTATACCACTTTCCAAACCCACTAAGTCCACTTCTAAATTCTATAACCCACTAGGTCCACTTCTGAATTCTATAACTTGGATAGTCTAATATACCCTTGATTTGAAAAAAATATCTGCCCCGTAATTTCCTCCATTTTCGATTTTTCCTCCCATTTCAAAAAAACCATTTCACCCCCTTATAAAACCAACCCCCAGTCCCCCCCTACCCCCCCTCCCCATTACGAAGGCAGCGCGACTCGTCGGCTTCTTCGACCGAGAATGAGACTCGTCGGCCTCAACGTCTCCCCTTCCAAAACCCCTCACCCCCTCCCCACTCGTCGTCGTTCTTCGACTGAAAACGAACCAGAGGAAGAAAAGCGAGAAGGTTTGCTCATCCGTTTGTCGTCGACGTTCTGCATCCTCTTTGCCAAACAATCTCCGGAGTCCACCAACAGTCGCGCTTATCGCCGTCATTCTGCATCCTTGTCGCCGTCGAAACTCTTCGGTTCATCTCCATTGCCGTCAATCTCCTCCGTTCGGTATGTTTCTTAGAAAAGTAAAAGTGAAATTTGGGTATATATGGTTATATATGTTTGCTAGGTTGTTGTTTGGTAAAGTGATTGGTAAAGTTAGGGTTTTGATTGTGTAACAGATATGGGCATCTAAAGTTAGGGTTTTATATACAAATATTGGGTTATATGTTGCTAATGTGAACTGCATGCGAGTCATTCTCCTCCGGTCGATATGGTTCTCAGAAAAGTAAAAGTGAAATTTGGGTATATATGGTTATATACTCAGATCTGTTAGGCCGCTGCGCGGACCAATTCATATAAAGTTGTCTGTGGTTATATATATAAGAGTCGATGATTATATAACCCTAGTTACAAACCGACTGCAATATAATTAGGTCGGGTTCTATGGCTAAAATTACACCTCAAGTTTTTGAAAATATCGTTTGTGCCGTGGGGGCTCCGCCCCCACACCTCTGGATGTAAACATATAACATTAGGTTATAACATAAAACATTGTAATGTTAATAATGCATTACAGAAATGGCTAAGTTAATTTAAGGTTTTGATTGCGAGTAGATATGGTTATATCAAACTCTGAGACCCTGTTCTGAGCAGTTTATGTTTCTCATCGTATATATGGTTATATAAATGGTTTGACTAAATTAAGTTAGGGTTTTGATTGCGAGTAGATATGGTTATATCAAACTTTGAGTCGGATACGTATTGGTTTAGTTAAGATAAGGTTTTGATTGCGAGTATATGTGGTTAGGGATGGCAATTTGGACCGAACCGATGGGTACCCGAACCGATAACCGAAATTTTCCCCGAACCATACCCGAAATTTTCCCCGTGGATATGGGTATGGTTGAGGCCTTGGATAACCGAACGGGTATCGGTTCGGTTACGGTTCATCTGCTACCCGAACCGATACCCGAACCGAACCGAAATAACCGAAACCTGGAAATTACATAATTACCCCTTTGTATATATAACAGGAATACACGATATTTTAGCCTTTAGGGTCTGGTTATCCTCCATTATTTTCTCTCGCCGCCTCTCTCTCTCTCTCTCTCTCTCTCTCATGGTGTCCGATCTCAAAACCAGGGCGAAAGAGGCGTTCATCGATGACCACCTCTCACTACAAACACCGAGCTCTTCACCGATCGTGCTCCATCTTCTCCGATCTTCGTTCCTCCATCTTCTCCGATCGACTAAGGCCGTGAGTCTCTCTCTCTCTCTCTCGATCCAGACTGTGGTGTGGTGGTAGACTGCAGAAGATCGCAGCACTGACTTCCAGTCGGTGTTCGAGTTTCTTAGCAGTAACTTGTGATTATTACACGTATGTGAGTTTGTGTTTGCAGTTGGAATGGGTATTATTTTTATGAAATTCTTTTTTTTTCTTGAGTTAGCTCAATACACTACAAAACCCACTGATTCAGAACAGTTGAATCAGGTTTTGGGCCATTTATGGCCACTGCTGAAACGATTCAGAATTGGAGCAAATGATCGATCTCTCCCTTTCTCTCTCCAATTCGGTTATCCGAACGGTTCGGGGATTACCCGAACCCCGTTTGGTTCGGTTATGGTTCGCCATTCCTCTCCCCGTTCGGGTTTTGGGGCGGATTTGGGTAGCGATTCGGTTTCGGGGATCGGGTACGGATTTACCGATATCCGCCCCGAATGACCCGAATGCCATCCCTACATGTGGTTATATCAATCTTTGATTTGGTATGGTATGGTTGAATTAAGTTAGGAATTTGATTGATTGTATATATGGTCATATTAATGTTGGTTATATACGAATTTTGTTAAAGGCTGCGAATGTAAACTGTGTGTGAATAGATGGTTTTGTGTGGTATGCTTTTTTATAATGTTATATGTTATATTTTTTTTGGAGTTTCACAACACAGAAACTCACATATAACATTATATGTTCTACTTTATTGAATTGGTTCGCGCAGCGGGCTCACTGACTTGTTATTATTTGTGCAGTTGTTCAAGGGGTGAAGAGTATTAAGTTACCTGCGACGAAGGCGAAGGCGACGAAGGGAAAGAAGTTACGAGATCTCCTCTTCTTTTTTTTTAGAGTTAGAAAGGACAGAATCTCATGTATAACGTTATAGGTTATATGTTTATTTTTTGTCACACGTATTACGTTTTTTTTTTTTTTTACATTTTGTAAATGATGGAATTTGTCAATGATGTAATTTTTTGACTGCTTAAGTTAATATGTTAACGAATCTGAGAATGTTGGCAGATTGTTACATTTGGGAATTACAATGTTTAATTCATTACAATGTATTCTCACATTGTTGCATTGTTCTGATGAATGAGTATATAACGTTAAATGTGAGCTGATGAATGAGTATATAATGTTAAAGGCAAGTATCTAATGTTAAATGTGAACTGATGAACGAGTATATAACGTTATATGCGATCGTCTGTCATGTGTAATCCCATGCCTCCAAAATTCCAACGTAACTGCCGTGATTGGCGTGATTTCAAAAGTAAAAGGGATAATAGGCTAAAAGTATGGGATTTGAATGGAAAGAGTAATTTTGTCAGGCACTATTTTCCTTTTTAAATGTAGTGGACTTTATGCCTTATCAAATACATATTAGTGGACCTAGTGGGTTAGAAACTTGATCAGTGGACCTAATGGGTCAGAAACATGCTATAGTGGACCTTATGCCAATTTTTTAAATATTATATCCTATAATATTTTCAACAGATAGAACTCAAACAAGCTCTTACCGGATTGAGCATGAACAATTCGCAAATGACTCAATTCATTTATTACACCAATCACCTTCGTAAAAAACATGTGGGCGAAGCCCACTATTGCTTTCAGCCCATCCTCAAACCCACTGCGGGCCCATATTCGGCAAATTTCGGATAAGCTTTCACCCCTCTCCCTCTCTGTATTTTTCTTTGCAAATTGCATAATAGGAGTAGTACTACTGTAGAAAAACAGGAATTAGAATCAGAAACGAATATTTCAATTATGGCCCATCACCAGGCTAGTATCTTATCCCATTTCGACCCTTAAGCTGAAGAGAGAGAGAGAGAGAGAGAGAGGGATGTCTATATTGGCGCCAAACCCTCACCTTCTGTACAGGGAAACACATCAGAGGGACCAACAACATACATCTTGGAACGGGGCGATTTGTGCTGTTGTGTTGAAATCATATTGGGTCGGTTTCGATCGCAGGAAATACGATGGGAAGAAGATTGAAAAGAGAAATTTCAGAGTGGATGCCTTCTGGCCAGATTCGGCAAGACCCACCTCAGTAGAGTTGGAACCCATTCTGGATTGTGATCAGCTGGATCAGATACTACTCACTTCACAGCAACTCTCCCAACCCATCATCATTGACTGGTCTCTCTCTCTCTCTCTCTCTCTCTCTCTCTCTGTGTGTGTGTGTGTTCTTATCTAATTATCTGGGTTGTCGCTCTGTTATAGAATGATTTGGATTTTGTGGTTCACGGAGGTTTTATTTTGTTCTGTAAATTAATTGTTTGAACTGGTTGAAAGGATGGCTGCTTGGTGCCGCAAGTGCATATACTTGAAGCCTAAATTGGAGAAAATGGCAGCTGAATATGATACACAGTAAGAATCTCTTTCTGTTTCTGTGTGTCTGTGTTTGTCTGTCGATGTGCGCGCCTGTGCGTGTTATCATTGACAAACAGAGCGTCACCTATTGTGTAGTTTTAAATTTCTAAGCTCGGCTCTGACTTGCTTGAAGAACCCTATCTATACTCTAGGAAAGTATGAATTCAAATACTAGAAGATATACCAAATACTCTAATGACCAAATCCCAACCTTGGCCCAAATGTCACCTCATAGGGAAAATTTGACACTAAAAATTGCAAAAATACTCTTCACCTTTGTGCCAAAAACATTATGTCATTCTACCTGTCAAATTTGGCTTCAAATTTTACCAATGCCAAACTTGCCACATCACCTTCAGAGGTGAGAAAGGTAGTTGCAAAGGTAGTTATGCAAAAATGACATTGCATTGGTGGTGCAATCTTGCCAATTTTTTTGGGCAAAATGAGATTGTAGCTCGACTTTTACAATAGTATTTTGGCATCAACGGATATACTTGTTGTAAATCAGTTCACGATGGGTTTGATTGAAGTCTTTTTAGATTTTCCCCGAAGATTACAACAACCAACCTTGTACATTATTGTTAATTCTCCAATCTACGTAGGTACCTCTGTACTCTTCGCCGTTGGAATTGGTTATAGCGTACTAAACATGACCAAATTAGGGAGTAATTTTCATGGGACCAAACAACTTTAGCAAAATGAAAAAACTTATAACGGGGTAAATCCTATTTCTTGTAACAGAATCAAATTCTATTGTGTGGATGTCAACAAAGTGCCGCAGGCGCTGGTTAAACGAGGAAACGTCTCTGTAAGTTCAGGTTACCGTCGGTTATCCACTGTTTGGATCATTATCTGATCTTCCTTGTACTGACAATCGTTTTCTGTTTGTGGCAGAAAATGCCAACAATCCAGGTCAGTTCAACCTCGAACTTTTCTCTAAAGTGCGCAAGATTTTCTCGATCGGATTAAGTTAGTCCTTGCGAGAAAATCCTAGGTAAAATTACTTTTTAAAAGAATTGGAATTGGTATAAAATGGGGGTTCCTGTTTCATTGCAGCTATGGAAAGATGGAGAGATGAAAGCAGAAGTCATTGGAGGGCATAAAGCATGGCTTGTCTTGGATGAAGTGAGAGAAATGATTCAGAAGTTCAGATGAGGCTTTCTTTTCTTTTTCGCTCTCCCTCTTCCCCCTCTCGTTCCATGTTTGCATTGCAACCATATGTACATCAAATGCAAGAAATCATGTTTGTACAGCAAGGACCTCAATCTGCGTTGGCGTAACCTGGAAGTTTTTCTGGGGAATGAGAATGATAATCTTGTGAACGCCATAAGTTTGGAGAGTTGAGATCATATGGCGTTTTTACATTGGAAGCTCAAGCTGACGTACATCTTGCGATTTGCATTTTGAGCCGCACATTTTCACAGAGTACGCATTCATAGTGCAAAAAGGATAAATGCAACGTCCATAGGGCAGGAAAATCCTTAGCCTTGCAACCGGAAGAACCATTTGCCTAGCATTCATATTCTATTTCAGTTAGCTACTTAACTCAGGGTTATTCCATCTCGAACACATTCACAAACCTCACTATGAGCCCCTTTTTCGCTCTTCAGCCCTCTATTCGACGGCCAAAAGAAAAAGAAAAAAAAAGGTCACTTCAGGAAACACGAGTTCTGACAATCTTAAAAAAACCCGTGGGTTTCCAATTTTAAAGGAAGTGTGAGTATTACTTTGGTTAGATTTATAACTGACATAGTACCGTTAATCATTCAACAAATTGTCACATTATTAAGAGTGAGAGATGGTTTTCTTTTGCAAAAATGGTAAAAACAAAAACAAAAAAAGGTTTCCTGAGTATCCATCAACCAAACAAAAATTATCACATTGTTAGTCTCGATCATCCCTAATCCTCACACCAATCCCTCATTCCTTTGTTCATATCCCTCCAACTCATATTATTAGTTCTGCATGTGAAACTCTATTTTCTTTAAATCACACAAAATTCATATTTCATTACAGATTTTAATTAAAGCTTTTAAATTCTATATGAATTTCTACTTTTACAATTATTTTTAGTTATTTCTAAGGGTGAGTTTGTGAAAATAATTTAATTTTTCAAAACAAATTGACATTTTGAGACATCTTAAATGAGAATTGTGAACCAACAATATAAAGGAGAGAGAAAGAGATAGAGAGAGTATGACATTGAACATTTAGTTAAACAAACAATCTCGCAAGATTAATATCCAAAAAATTTACCAGAAACTGTTATATGGATTGGGATTCAATACCATAAGCTTTAAAACACCGAAAGTATAGGAGTGTATTTTTTTTGGTAATCCGCCCGGTTCCCAAAACAGAATATAACAGTTTTCGAACAGGTTCGGATGGGAGACTTAGGTGGCAATGCTTCTGTTCTTAAATGGACTGCAGAAATGGTAGACATGTTGTCGGGGACTGAAGCTATGGTTTTTATGGGTGAGGTGGTGCTTATTGCTTGGCATATCTGGAAAGCAAGAACCTGTTATATCTTTCGTAAGGCAAAGATTGAACCTGTGGGTACCATTGCTGCAATCAACTATGCATGGTCTGAAGTGTCAAGTATCTTAGAGATTCCTAATGTCCATATGGATATCCCATCAACCCAAGAGGATCATTCCACTTGGAGGGCTCCGGACAGAGATTAATTGCTTCAAAGTGAACTGTGATGTTGTCCTTCCCAAGGGCGGAGGAGATGGCAAGTTGGCAGTAGTGATTAGAAATTGGAAAGGGGAGGTCACGGATGATCTAGCCAAATCTGTGTTTGCAAATTCCAGCCTGAGTGGGGAATTACGTGCTATTCGTGCAGCATGTCATATGCTCTTCATTTCGAACATCAAAGGAGCCACGGTGGAAGTAGATAATAGGCAAGCCATTTCGTCCAGCTTGTCTAAATTGGTGCCATGGGAAGTGAGAGCTGAAGTGCTTGACATTCGCCATTTCGCTAAAGAAGGAGACATCTGGTTTAGCTGGGTCAGAAGAGCAGGTAACAAGGTTGCACATGAAGTTGCAGCCCTGGCTAGGAGAAATTATTTACCTTGTAATTGGGTTGTTTGCCCCCCTTGTCCCTTTTCTCTTGTCTTTGTAAAGATCTATCTATGTAAGCCTTGAAGGCTCCTTTTGCGGATAAAAAAAAACATGTTCGGGTGGTCCAATCTCTTCTATCCCGATTCCCGAAAGCTCCCGTACTTCTGTGTCGAGGAGTTTTTCGGCCGTTAAATTGTGTGATTTCTTTATGTATTAAAACGAATGGTTGAAAAATCCCTCGGCAGATAGGCATACGGATTTTCGGTACAGAGGATCCTGCCTGGTTGTAGGGACTATCAATAAAATACTGCCTGGTTGTAGGAACTGTCAATAAAATACCAGAGATGCTACGTTCACCGCACGAGTCCACCGTACACCTACATGCATGTGGGCCCCACAAAAAAATACAGAAAATACCAATAAATTTTTTAAAAATATATAATTAAAAATATCAGAGACGCTCAATTTCACCTCTATGAATTCAGAAAACATAAATACCAATATGTGATTGAGCTGATTTTTTATGAATCTCTCCACTTTTTTGCACGTCAAGCAACCAAATGAAGAGAACTCAGCGGCTCAAACGGGTCCTCAAATCCAACAACACAATTGACCCTAGAGAGCCCAACGACGATCGCAAAGCTCGAATGGCTTTGATCACCAAATCAACTACAATAAGGGCCAAACCCAAACTCTATCTCTTTTGTGAACCCAAAAGGGCTTTGATCTGTTGGCCGATTTCTGAGCCTCCAGCTTCAATCATTTGCATGTAACTCTAAAACGAGTTTCACATAATTTGGGTGTCATTTTAGGTGTCAAAAAAAATGTGTGAGCGGAACTGGCCCCTCAGAGTTGTTTGTAAATATTTGGTTTCTAATTAGTTTGGTACTTGGAACTACATGTCAAGTTTTCACCTCAACAAGGAAAATGTGAAACTTTTTCCTAAAAGAATTTTGCACATTTATGGAGGAATGGGGCTGTTCCGCTTTCTTTCTAAATCTTCTTTTTCAAAAACAATGTAATTTCAAGCTTAAAAATAATGTGTTTACGCAAATAATTTTTCTACCAATATGGATCTTATTTGATGGATCTCATTGAAATCTTTTAAATGGTGTGAAAAGAATTCAAAAATTATATTTTATTTTTGTTACATTTGAATTTAAAATTATCTTCTTTTTGAAAAAAAAAAGGTTTAAAAAGAAAGCGGAACGGGGCTGAATTACAATAAAAAAGTTGTTTAAAGAACAAAGTGAAAATTCTATGTGTGATAAGGATTTGACGAACGATCAAAGACAACTGGTTCAAACAAGAGACATTTCATCGGTCATACGTAGACTGAGGGCGAGAATGGTAGGGAAAATAAGGAAGATTTAGTAGGAGGTCCACTATAAGAATTTTATAAAGTCTCGGGTCCACACTGTCATTTTATAACATATACAGTCCACACTGTAATTTTATAGCGTAGCATAAGACAAAAATACCTCTGTTTTTACTCTGTAGTAGAGACGTTCCCAATATCCAAACCAAAACCCTACTGTTACGTTCCCAAACCGATCGATCGGAGAAGACGTTTCTCCTCCGACTCCTGACATCGGAGAAGCTCAACAGAGAAGACACGACTACTCCAACCTCTCTCTAGTTAGCTAACGGAAGTCGCAAGCACCTGCTCCTCCTAGGGTTCTTCTATCTGCTGCTCTGGTCCGATTCCTAGGGTTTTCTCTGTCCGGTGTTTTAAAATCTTGATTGTCCGACAGCTCGATGGTGCCTTCCAAGCACGAAGAGGGAAGGAAGAAGGAAGCCCTCGACTCTGAAATCATATACTATTCAGTGGAGAGGAATACATTCAATAGTATTGTTTGTTTGTGTCTGTTCGTGACTCTCCTTTTTCTTTTTTTTCTTTTTTGATCATGTTCGTGACTCCCCTTTACTCAGCTGAAATTTAACTTAAATACAGGTATCTGAAATGAGAGAATTACTACTTTGTTTGTTTCGAATCATTGGCTACCAATCCTTTCTTTGGTCCTAGGGTTTTTTTAAACACCTGCCCCTAGGGTTCTATCTGTTCAATTTTTTGATTCTTTGCTCTGGTTCTAGGGTTTTCTCTCTCTGGTGCATGAAATCCGGATTGTCAGACGATTGACAGCCCTGTTGAATTCCACATTTTGCGAACTCTTGCAAGCCCTGCTGCATTGACAGTCACAATGAGGAAGAAAAATGCGTATAATAGCTTTAAATTCAGTTTTCAATTTCTTTTATCTGTAAGCCCCTCCATCCAATTGCACCGTAAATCTATGCTTGTATATTCCTTATTTTGTATGTCTCCAATAGCAGTTTCTCTGTTAAGTTGGTTTTTTTTTTTTGCTCATTGCACTTCGTAGTTGTCGTTCAACCTCATTTCTAATCCAGTGAATTAGATACTTCCAGACGAATGTGGTATTTTTGTGTTCTTGTGTTTTCTTCTTTTCAGTACATGGTTCTTGTGTATATGTGGGTTTGTTTCATATGTGTTTATCGCATGGATCATGAGTCTCTCTCTGTTCCGATTCTTGAGATAAAGATTTGATTATGCAAGTGTATGTGTTTTGCCATTTAGGACGCGATGACAGGAATTCTGGAGACAGAAGAAGATCCACAGCCTTGTTTATTGGGTGTTTGTTATTTTTCTTCTTTAGTACTTTTGTGAATTGTGTGACGTCCGTAGGGGATGATTAGAGTATTGTATATCTTTCTTTTACTGTATCTCCCTGTTTGTGTATATATGTGCCTCCGTTTGAAATTTGGTTATATGCCCGATGTGTATCTTCGCTATGATTTTCAAGTGGACAAAACAGAGTTTTTAAGGTAATTTTCGACTAATTGTTGTGTTTTCTCTGTCTGGATTGACTACTAGTGGTGAGTTCGTGTATTTGTGCAGTTTGAAATCATGGTGATTGTGATATGTAACTGGTTTTTATTCCGCATTTTAGTACCAGATTAGTACATGGTAAGATACTATTACATATAACTGGAATATGCGGACCGAATTTTGTTTGTATTTCTCTATTTCTTCAAGTTGTTGCATAGCTGTATAAGTGTTGATCTGGAAAGGAGGAATGAAGTTAGGCTTATGGTTTTATTGTCATCATGATAATCCAAGTTGCATAGTTTTGATATTTAGTCAGCAACTATAGAACTTTAGTTCTAGTTAGTGTTGAGCAAAATAATGTGTAGATGTAGGAAATTGTAGTGCCTTGTTTGTCTTGAAGTGCTCAAATATACATGCTTATTTCTCTTGTTATTGGGATTGCCTGCTCTCTGACTTTTGTTTTGTCATTGAACAACTGATTGTGAGTGCTCACCTTATGTGTCTACTGTATGTTACAAGATTGCCAAGAAAATTGTAAACTGTAAAGAATAAACATTGATGTGTTCTGAACTTGTTGTTCACTCCTCTAATTGGTAGGCATTATTCAAGAACACGGGACTTGTTTTTATGATTTTGATCTTCTGTCGTCCACAAGAGATGGAAAAATAACTGTTTGTAGAACCACTACCCTCTTGTTTTGACCAACATTTTCATGATATAAACATCCTGCCATATAAAGTGAATGCCATTGCCATGCATTAACCTTTATTGTTTCCAAATTTCATGCATTGACATTTATAATAGTTTGATATGGGAAGCTGTTTGTGCCAAGAAGCAGGGTCTACTTTGTTTCAATACTTTATTAGTTTTACAATCGTGTGAATGCCCGTTTTGTTTTTTCCTAATTTTTTTGTGTCCTCTTAAACCTATGCAATGCTGGCAAATAGACTTGAACACGGATTTCAGGAAAGCTCAAATAATGAGACTCAAACCCCAACACCAGTGATTCTTCCAGAAACTGAGGTGAATAAGAAAATAGTTACACCAATTACGGTTAGAGCAAGAGGGTGTATACAAAGCCAATACGATCTTAGAGAGAAATTAGCAACAAATATGCAAGAATCCCGATCACAACTAGTGGATGGGAAAAAGAAAAGAAAAATGGATAGAAAAGAGCCTGAAGAACAAGCAGAGATAGATGAAGAACACACACAAATAGAACAAACACAACCAATGGACTCTAACCGGTGCAATTTGCAGTCTATATGTAGACTACTCAAGGATACGAAATTGAATGACTGACACATTGCATCCCTCAAGAAAATGCCCTTTTGGCTATTGTTTGAAACTATTATGAATAGCAAGTTGTTGAGTGATAATTGTAGGAAGTATGATGAAATCGTTCTAAAAATTATTCAGTCATATGAAGAAGAGAGTAAAAGTTTTATGGTGGGTGATAGGCAGTTGAAGCTGACAAAGGAGCATGTGAAGGTCATTTTTGGTATTTCTTGTGGAGAAGTTGAGATGGTGGAAACAAATGTAAAGAAAGAAAGTGTTGCATTAGCCAAGAGGCTTGAAATGAAAGAGGCAAGGTTATCAGCACCAACCATGAAGCAAAAGATTAAGGAACTGGCAAGTAGTGAGAAGGAACAGGATGTGGAGGATGTTGTGAGATTACTGTCTTTACCTTTGTGTAACCCTGTTTTTCTCCAACCAAGGAACTACAGTGAACTGGTCATATGTACAACTCATGAAAGATCTTGACAAAGTGAAGCAATATGACTAGGCAGAAGCTATCAGAAAGTACCTACTTATGTCAGTTCACAACAATCACAAAGAGCTCAAAGGACTTAAAGGATCGACCGTGCTACTACTGGTAATGAAAACATAACTCTACACAAATTCTTTGATTTAAAATCACATTACTTGTGTTATTGATTTTGAAATTTTTTCTGGCAGTATTGGCTTTGCAAGCACACAAAACTCGTAGAAGTAAAAAATCTGAATGCAGTTCCAAGAGTCGTCAAATGAAAAATTTCAGACCTTCGGAAAAGCCTCAAGGATTTTGAACAACTGAGTCAACTTCCCAGTGATAAAGTAATAATGTCTCTTCTTCTTTTTTCTATTGGTGTTTGAGGCTGTATCTTTTCTTGTGTTGTTTTTGCTTTGTGGTTTTTGAATATTGAGTTTGTGCTCTTGATTTTGGGAATTGCTATGGAGTATGCACCTCTGGCCTAGAAATGATCGAAACCATACTTATCAATAGAAATTTATTGGTTGAAGTCTGTTTGTTTCGGCAAAAATTTAACGAATCTTCTATTTCTATGTCATAGATTGGAATGCAGTTCTGTACTCCCTTTTGTTATGAACTTGAGCTCCTTTTACATGTAATTTGTCTAGTTAAAGAAACATTGATATACTTAATTTGTATTCTACAGACTGTTGACTGTTGTATTTTCTGTTTGAGTAGGTAAATCATACTGAGGTACAAGAAACGGCTGAAGAAAGAAAGATCTTTGATGAAATTTTTGGAGATCACGGGGATGAACAAGGTTAAGTTTCTGAAGATCACCGGGGTGAACAAGGAGAAGCAAAGGTAACAGAGGTTGAACCAACGATTGGGGTTGTGCATGGTGGAGAGCAAGTTGGAGTTTGTGGGGAGGAAGAGGGAGAAAAGGGTGGAGTCCAAGTTTTAAAAGATGACGGGGGTGATAAGGATGATGAAGCAGAAAAAGTACAGGGACTAGATGACTTCAACAGTCCAATCTACAGATCATATGAAACGGATTCAGGATCAACATTGGTGCCGAATACGTTGGGTCAAATGTCATCACCGAACACAACGCCTAGTGCATCCTTGAATATGATTTGTGGAACAATAGCGGAGCAAGGCAAAAAGGACACAAACGCTTTTTTCGATGAATTGAAAAACAAGATTGAGAAGTTGGAGAAAGAAAAGCAGAATTTAGAGATTGAAATCATCAAAATTCAAGAACAGAATGAGAAAGCTCTACAATCTCGAAATGAAGAAAATGGAATGTTGAAGCAGAGAATCCAAACCCTTGAAAAACATGCTACTGCACTACAAAAAAAGAACGACAAGTTACAAAACGGATACAAGCTGTTACTGAAAGAAAAGGAGGACTTGGAGGTAAAAGTTAAGGACTTAGATGCGAAAATTGAAGATTTTGAAATCTATCAGTTGACCCAAGCATATCCTATGGAAACTGAGAGAGAAGTGCATCAAGTGACACAACACGCAACATTTGAGAAAATCGCAAGCCTAAAGAAAGAGAAGAATGACATGGAGGACGAATTGGCATGTATAACAGTTCACGAAATCACACAAGAAGCAGCAAAGGAAAAGATGAAGCTGAAGAAGTCTAAGGAACAATGCTCTCCACGGGTCAATGTTTAAAAGAGTCATAGCAAGGGATGATAGAAAATAGAACTACTCCGAGGACTACGTCTATGGACAAGTGAAGAGAAAGAGTCCACAAGTAAATCCAATTGATGTAGACAACAGTCTGTACTATGAGCAACAACAAAAGGGGAAAAAGAAAATGTTGAAAAAGTTGAAGGTTAATACTGAAATAGATACTATCGATGTAGACGAGTCTCAAGAGTATGAGCAACGAGAAAAGGGGAAAAAGAAGAAGCTGAAGAATTTGAAGGTTGATACTTAAGTGGCAAAACTGATTTGTCCTGAAACTTGGAAGAAAATTGAACAACTTTGGAAGACAGGAGAACCTGGGTAAGATATACTTTCAACTATATCCATTAGTTTTAAAGTTTATGATTGTTAACAGAATTTTAAAACCAATTTGCAATATGCAGTACTGTAGTAATGAAATCACCACTGGACGTCATCTATGTTGAACTTCTTGACATAGAAAACCTCTTGTTCGAGGATCCAATATCATATCGGGTAATTCTCATACTATCTAGTTGTGTTTTAAATGATTCAATATCAATATCAAACCTGTTGTTTGTAGACTGCAATTGTAAGACTATATTCAAACAGAACTTAGATAGCTAATCATGTTTTCACGGGTACAAAACAGTGTGTAGATGCATACGCGTTGCTCCTCATGCTCTAACACCTTGAAACACAACCGATATTTGATTTGAATACTCAACCACCGAAGTCATACATCTTCATTAGCTACTTCATGGTAAGAAACTAGCATTAACTTGTATTATTCATACACAAGTTAACTTTGATTTGTTCAAAATAAAAATAAAAAACTTTGATTTGTTTTTGTCTGTAAATAGGACATAATTGAGAACAAAGAGCAAGACCAACTGAGGAGGACGCTAAAAAATCTAATGCGATAAGCTGCATCAGTAAGATTCTTACTCTTTCCAATACTAACTTCTTTCCACTGGACGTTGCTCGTACTTGACAAAGACGATGGAAAGTGGAAGTTGTATAACCCTCTATTGCGCAAATATGGAAAAGACAATGAATACTGCATTAAAACAGAGAAATTGGTAAGCTGGCCTGGATGATGTGGTATTTTATATATGTAGTTTTGTCAAATCTCTTACATTATTTGTTTGCTTTTCCACAGAGAATAACCGTTGCAGCATACATCAATGCAGACAAAAAACAAGCAGCCAAAATGGTTATGAGTGATACAGTGGAGGTACAGAAGGACTCACCACAACAAGAATCTGGAAGGTAAGTACTGCAAGATTTTTGTAATAGTCTTTGTCACCTATGGTGTACTTTCTCTTATCCTTACT